>JASWHV010000020.1:13174107-14423382 GCA_030760725.1 Neostapfia colusana
AGACTTCCTTTGTTCGGTGTCGAACACCACCCGGGCCTCCTCAGAGCGCCACCGAGGGCAGCCACCTCCAGCTTCTTGCATCGATCCGGCGACCTGCTCGTAGCTTCAACACCTCACGGCATGATCCTCTCACTCACCAACCGAGATGCAAGCGGAGGCCACCTCCTCGCTGCTTCCGTCGCGCTGGCGACCAGCTCGTGGGATTGAGTAGCTCTCAGCGTGATCTTTTGCTCACCCAAAAAACAGCAACCCCAGGCGTTAATTCCCCCTCACACAGGAACTGAACCGAGAGCGCCAAATTTAAAGTTTGAACCTAAAGGAAGGTTAACTCCCGGTAATCAAAATTCAGTTTGTGGGAATGACTGGGAATTTTGAATTTATATGGTGGATCGCCTGTTGTTTGGAGGGGGGAAACTTCGCAGGACCCGCATGTCAGTGAACAGAGACATTAATCAAAGTTGTGTCTGTGTGCGCACGCCACCGAGGTGAGAGGGCCGACCTCCATCACGGGGTCGTGCCGCCTTGCCCGGGGATCGCATTGGGTGGTGCCGTGTTATGCGGCACCCAATAGCACACATATAAGGAGCAATGTATTACATAAATCAAAAGCGGAAGCTTACAATTGTTCTTCATAAATAGTTTACATAAACTAGCTACAGCAGAAGTCTACAAACAGCTCACGTTGAATATCTAAGAAGCACTCGAGAAGGGGTCCAGCCCGCGGACTCCTCTCGCTAGCAACACGAAGACATGGCAGCGGCTACGTTCTCCAAGAGTGACATGACTCGGAAGTTCCCGAGTCTCACCGGACAACTTTCTTTATAGCATCGAGGTTTACCTGCAAAACCACTTATATAGCAAGAGTGAGCACAAAGGCTCAACAAGACTTAACCGTCTCTCCTAAGACATGAAACTCTACATGAAAGTAACCTAAGACTTAATCCTGTCATTTGTGAAAAGACTCGCCTACGAGTTCATCCTTAGCTTTCAAATTTTTAGCCATAATAGTAGTGACCTTGCGATCAGCAACATTGGAACTCCACAATCAAACAAGAAACACTTCATTCCAATGTTACTTGCCCCAAGGTAGAAAATAACTTTAGTTAGCTCTATATCTACTTCAAACATGGTTTTCATGCAACTTAACATAATCATAGCAGCAATTATACTTTTGCAAACTGTTTCCACACAAGTTGATTACTACGTCACAACATGGGAGCAAGCGGTACTCAATAACCGCGAGGGACGGTGATTCGAATCAAACACTACCCGGATAACTCGACACATACGCCCGCCTCTGAAGACCCAAATCTGGCGTCCTTCATTACGTCGTATGTGGCAACCTTTCTCAGGACACTAAACTGTAGAACCGGTCGCGCCGTCTCGGGCTCATTGGTCTAATGAGACGATGTGGTATGCCTCTACAATCCAGTGAACCTGGTACATCAGTTTCCTGGTTCTCATATATCAGTAAGCATCCGGTACACAACTCAATACTTGCTCCTGGACGTGGCACACACATCAGTCCTTAACCGACACAGGCAGAGCTACTCGACCAAGACCTCGTCTTGTCGCTGCCTAACCCCTCTGCTCGGTCTCATCTTTAGAAATGTAAACATTAGTTTGCTTTCTTTTCCCAACCACACTTATGATATTCTGAACTATAGCTCGCGAGTAGATTCCAACTACTTGTCTTCTACCGGATGCCCTAGTCTATTTAGCATGGCTTTATTCTACAGCGATGACACCATTCTACCCTCGACCTCAGGGTTCATTTTTTTGTTATGCAAGTGGGGTATAAAACATCCTTGACCTAATGCACATACAAACTGAGACCCATAATAGTTAACAAAGTAAAAACTTTAGAAAAACAACTTAAATGCAAACCGGGGCTTGCCTTGGTTTTGTAGGTAACTAAAGTCAGTTCAGAGGAAGTCAGTTTCTGATGTCTTGAAGTTCACTCCTGCCCTTCTTGTTCCTTGATCCAAGTTCACCTTCTCCTTCTTCACTTTCCATGTTTAATCGCTACACGTTATGAATATGCATACATGTTTAATTGTAAAACTCTTGCTGACAAGTGCTAAAGACAAGTTTTAAAACTGGAACTCTGTTTAAGAATTTAAAATGACACTGGGGCTGGTGGTTTGGGTGTGTGCTTAAGTACTAAGATCAAGTGATGAGTGGGGTTTCATCACTTGGGTGGGGATCACCTAATGGGTTGAATAAAACACTACTGATCCAGGGATCCAATGGCGCTGGAAATTTTCTTGTGAGTTCCTTGTCACAAGAAAGTCCTCTGGACCAAAATTCAGAATATTTCACTAAGTAGATCACCCAGAACAATTCCCTAAGCATTTAGGCAAAAAGGAATTAATTTTGAATAAATTTGCACTTTCATGAAAATTCAAGTGAACTATAATTTCATACATGGCTCAGGGAGTATGCATGAATTTTCCTAGGAGTTTTGGAGCTAAGGAATGGCCAGAACTGAATTTCCAAGTTTTGGAAATTTCCTAAAAATGCTTCTGTATTTATTTGAGTACAGAAACTTGGAATTAGAATTACCCTAACTAAATCAACTCCAAATGATATGAAACTTTTACAGGTGTCTCCTAATATCCTAAAGAATATCCTGGAAAAATTTGGGAAATTTTGGATGAACCAAACTCCCCCTAAAATTCTTTTGCTGAAAAGTTTAAAGAATTTTCCATAATTTTCTATTGATTTTCTGTAAGGGCCTCAGTTTTTGAAACATATTTGAAGTGTTCATCACCACACCACACACCTCATTTGAGGAAAGATGATGAACACAAATGAAGAGCAAGTAACTACCATCAACATGCTCATTAGAGAACAAACTCACATATTGCAAAAGTGGTATTTCCCACATGTGATATAGGTGGGCTGGACATATGAAAACTCCTACACATTGCTAAGGGTGTCCATGCAAAGTTTCACCCAAATTCAAAACCTTTTTGAGGCCATTTTGGGTATAGCTTGAAAGAGGGCAGTTTGAAACCATATTCAAATTCAAACTGTTTTTATCCCATGAATTTAAAAGTGGGAGGCATATTCTTACTCAGCACATTTTTGTGAGCTCACACACCAATTTTCACTCCATTTGGAGTTGATCTTGACATGAGCTAAGTGGGGGAAATTCAAACTTTGTTTGAATTTCAAACTGAACTTGTGCTGAAATTCATTCAAACCAAACCTCATTTGAACTTTGATCAATTAAAATGGCTCATGGGTGTATAACTTGAATTACCAGGGGTACTATGGGGCTCACTGTTTACAACAGTGATTAGGAGTAAATTTAAGAGGTTAAAACTGGAAGTGGGACCCACATGTCGGCCACCCACTTCAACTCAAACTGACTGAAATTTTCTCACTCGGTTAACCGAGCCGCCGCTGCGATCGCCACCGAGGGGAGCCGCCGCGCCAGCAGCTGCTTGGCTACGCGCGGACGTGAGGCGGTTCAGAGCCTTCTTAAGGCGTCCCCCCCTCCTCGGCCGAAGCATCGCCGTTTCTTCCCTGCAAGAACTCAGCGCCGGCCGAAACTTTCCGCAGCTCGGAATCAATCGGAGAGCGCCGATCACAGCTTCCTCCGTCCCCTCCAGAGCCCCAGCAAGGTACTAGAGACCTTCCTCCGTCTTCCCCGCTGCTAGAATTCAGTAGAAACCGATTGATATCGGCTGTGCCGAAAGATCAATTCGGTGACTTAGAACCGCCGCACCTCGGGCTTCCGTGGACAGCCCAACCAGGGCGTTGTCACGCCCGAGCCAAGGCACCCTTGGACGCGCTGGTGACCGGTGCTGCTCACCCCCGAGCCACAGCTCAAGTGGTTGCTCACCGGCGGCGAATTTCCAGTTTTCCCCTTTCTGTGTGCAGCACGACCCTCGGGTGCGATTCTGTCGAATTCGTGCTCTAGAAAGGATTAGAGGTCCTCAATCCGCTCTCACACAAACTAGACACGGTAACGCACAAGTTGCCTTCACAACCCTTGGCCGGAGAACCTCTGTACCCAGCGTAATTCGAGGTTTACCAATGGCGGAATAAACGGGAGGCATCGGGCGCACGGTGAGGACCTACTTCGGGCCTTCCCCGAGCTGCCCCGAGCTCATGTCGACCTTCCCTGAGGTCCACTGATGCTTCCCGACCGGTTCCTCGAGTAGTTGAGGTGCTAGGGTAGTCAGCCGACATGGCCGAAGTCCTTCCGAGGTGGCGGCTCGTCGCCGACCGTGCACCGGCCATTGTCATGAGCAGCTGACCCCAGAATCCTGTTCCCCGAGTGAAAGTAGGTAGGGCGGCCAAAATCGTGAAGTTTGGAGCTGTACAGAAGCCGGCGGCGAGCTCTCCGGCGAGGTCCCTCGGCAGTGGAGCGCGGGCATCGCGAGGTTGAAGAAAGGGGTGGACCCCAGCTGTCAGCGGCCGATATTTTGAATCGGGATCGGGCTGCGGCCGGGATCGGGTGTGCTGGTGCGCAAAAATCCTTGTGGGCCGCGGTGTGCTGTCGCCTCGACGTGCGACGCGTGTCCCCTGGGCCCACGCGCAAGTTTAAACTTTTCCCCGATTTTCAGATTTCCTTCAAACTTCAAATCCTCATAACTTTGGCTAGAAAGCTCCAAATTGAGCGAACCAAATTCTTCTGGATTCAGCTCTCTGAGTAATTTCCAGCAAATCAAGTTTCACTTCATGAAATTCCTTAATTCTCCAGAATTAATTCCTCAAAGTTTAAACTGTTTGGAATTTTAACTGGAGAATCCTTTGGAGTAAAATCCTGAAATTTTTCTGGGATGTTCACCAAAATATCCCTGAACTACCATAAAAGTTTCAGACCCATTGGAGCTCATTTGATCCACCTAATGGTGTGATTAGTGAAACTGTTCCAGAGAAAATAGAAAATGTTCAGAAAGATTTTCAGAATTTTCTCTGAAATTGTTTAGCTCATATCTTTAACTAGGAACCTTCAAATTAAGTGAGACCAACTCCATTAGAACCCTCTGAAAATCTAGTTTTCAGAAAGTCATAGTTTGTTTCATGAAAATCCTTAGAACACCCTAAAAGCCTTCAATTAAAGTCAAGTACATAATTAATTGTGGAGGGCTCAAATGAGCTTTGCTGCAACTAAAACTTGACCAAGTCTCTGTTGAGGTTGTAACCAAGCCACAGTAAAAATTTCACAGTCATTAGGCTGGTCTAGCAAGAGTTCTAGACTTCACAAGTTTAAAGGTTAATACAAATGCATTTAAATTGATACATATACTGCTTCTATCATGTAGTCGCTAAGGTCGAGGAGGAACCCGAAGTCCTAGACTTCGTTACTCCGGAGGAGCAGCTAGCCTACGACCAAGAGCAGCAAGGCAAGCTCTGGTTTGCATTAACCTTTTTACAAATTTTTATTGTTTTGAGCACATACTTGTTTACTTTATTCTTTGCATTAGAGTCTTGTTTGGAAGCCCCACTGCATAGCCAAGAGAACCATGGGTTGGGTTTAGGATTGCAAACCCCGTTAGCTACTGCATTGCTATGATAGAGTAGGATTCGGTACAAGTCGAGTAGTTGGAACTACTCGCGAGCATAGGCTAGAGGCACTCGACTCGGGTAGTGATAGCACATGAAACACATGGCAAGAAAATGAGACCAAGCGGAGAGTAAGGGCAGCAGGACTTTGGGGCCTGTGTGCTGTAGCTCCACTTGTGTCGATTGAGGACCGAGCCGTGTGCGGGCCTGTTGAACAAGCTAGAACAGTATCGAAGACCTACCGGCTATATGGGAACCGGGAAACTGATGTAACTCGGCTAGCTGGGTATTGAGGCATTGCCCGTCGTTCAGAGGGTAGGTTGAGAGCACGAGGTGTAAATCGGCTGGCGGCACAGAGATGCGCGTGCAGAGACCTCTTGCTCGGGACGATGGGACCGGTTCAATATTTGGCTGACGGGCGAAAGGTGGTTGTGTACGGCGTCCGTGATGGTTGCTGTAGGCAACATCGAGTACGGGCGTACGTGACGGGTTGTTCGGGTAACCCTGCAGGTGTAAATCAATTATAATCGCCGTCCCTCACGGTCAGTGAGTACCACTTGTTCACTGTACCGTGACGTAGAAAGAACAGGCTAGTCACATGATAAAATGTTGCTGATTGAATTATGGACATTGATTGTTAATGATATGCTGTAGCTTAGAGCTAACTAAAGTTCATTTCAACTTTGGGCAAAGTACATGAGAGAAATGCGTTTCTTGTTTGATTGCGGCTCTCTCATGTGCCTTAGCGTAAGGTTCTCCACTACCTGCTGCTAAAACTTGAAAGTAAGGTTCCACTAATTAGGCGAGTCCTTTGCAAATGATTTTTGCCTCATGTACCCATCACCCCTCATGTAGAAGTTCAATGTTTAGGTGAGACAGGTCAGACTTGCTGAGCCTTCGTGCTCACTGCTTGTGTTTGAATCTTTTGCAGGGTTCTATAAGGAAGGGACTCCCGAAGAGGAGACGTAATCCCAGGAGGGGAACCCCGTCGAGTGGGAGTCGTGCACGCCGCAGAGTTAGTGTGCGTGAGTGCTAGCAAGGACAGGTTCAAGGGCTGAACGTGGACTTGACGCGTAGTCTACGCCCGTGAGTGTAGACTGGACTTATTTTGATGTAAACATGTTCATAAACTTGTTTATGTAATAAAATTTCACTTCCGCTTTGTACCTTTGACGTGTGTTATCCGGTGCTGTGCAACGCAGCACCCCTCAGCGTGATCCTGGCTCGACAAGACCGTGGGGTCGTGTCAGCGCTGGTATCAGAGCTCGCTTGAGGTTTAACGCACTACAAAGGTTATCTTTTTCAAAAATCCAGTGAGGAACGAGTTAGTAGCCCGTATAAGAATGTTATTAGCATATAGAAAGTGGCATATTAACCTATTTGCTTATGTCAGAAAATCGTGTATCTCGGGACGTTTATGTCTTGGGGGGTACACGTAAGCGCTGTCCACCAGTGCGCACAAGCTGAAGGGTGGAGCCCCACGGGTGGCAGGTAACCCGACCCGCTTGGATGTCCTCTACGACTCTTCATGTCGTTTGGGGTATTCGAGCAACGTCTGTCCCTGGCGTGCGTGGTGCAACTTGGGAGACCCCGTCACGTGGTCTGAAACGTGAACACGTAACTCAAGGCGTGTTTGGCTTGAGAACATCCGGGCGAGTGATGACGGCCGGTTGTACTAACTGCATGGATTCCGGGCTCAGTGTGCAGCCGAGTCTGATGATTGCTTGAGTTTTCTGCAGGTAGCCTGACCACGAAACGTTAGACGTGTAGCATCCGTGTGCGAGTGACGTTTAGTGCCACTGAAATAACGAAGCCGGCTAAGTCCGGTATAGGTTTTTCTTTGTGAGGACGTAGTACCGACATAATCTGGTGACGCATCGACGTCACACCCAACTAAATGAACAACTTCATTTAAAACTTGAAGGTTTTGATCCAAAGTAGTAAAACTTGATTTAACTCCTTCCCTTGAACCTGATATTCAAAGTTAACAAGTTTTCAACTTATAGGTTGTTAAGGACAGAGCACTCTGTTTTCAGCTGAATCAAGGCTGAAGTTGATCAGAGGTTAGAGGTTGAGTTTTTTTTCGAGGTTGGAGTCGTATGATACATTTCTGGAAAGATTTGAAAGAGCTTTACAACTCTTCTGTTGAGGTCCAGAGATGTTTCATCCCTTAACCACTCGAAAAATGCAGTAGAGTTGAAACTGTCCAGAAAACAGGACAGAGTAAAGACTCTCTGTAGACTCTATGTAAATTAAGCATAACTTCCTGCATAAAAATCCAAAAATAGAAAATGAGGTAGTTATGGAAATCTTATGAGATGGGTTACAACTTTGTAACAGAAAGTTTTGTCAGATTAGGAACAGAATTAACTGGAATTCTTGGATTAAATCAGTACCTGAAGCAGGGAGGTGCTGTCCAATTTTCTCCAGAAATTCTGTTAACTTTGACATCTCATAACTTTTGAACCAGGACAGATCTTAGGCCAAGAAAATCCTTTCTGGAAAGCTATTGAAGTTAGCTTTAACTTTGATGTTGAGCTCCAGAACTGGTTTTGCATTTAGCATGTCCTAAATCAGGTTGATATGGAAACTGGTCAGGGCTGTCATGGGAACAGCAGATCAGCAGTCAAATTTGTTTAAAATTTGAACTGTGTTTCCAAGTTTTATGGGTTCAATGACATGTCTTATGTTATAACTAGGTGGTTTACTGTTTAAATAAATATTTGACATTTCTCAAATATACTTTTACAGATGACAGCAGATAAGCAATTAGAGAACGGGTGGGTGGTGTCCCACTGTTCTCACCGTAGCGGCTACCAGGAAGCATTGCGGCAAATGCTCCAATATTTCGGGTACGACAAGATGCCGCAGTACTTCGCCAAGGAAGAAGGCGAAGAGGGGCACAAGACATGGATGATCCATGTCGAAGTCCCTGCAGGACCTACGCCACCCGGTTGGGTGCCGTTCACCGTCACGGTGAGATGAAGACAACCGGAAGGGATGTGGCAAGTGGCAGCCCGTGACACCATGTCACGTTTCTGCCAAATACACGTGCAGGCTATGGAGGCCACTCCATACGCGCTCGTTCCGGTGGAGGGACGGTCTCAGCATGTGTGGGAAGAGAGGTACCGGGAGGCAACAGATCCGAGTTGTCCAAGGTACAACCCCGCGGAGGCAAATCTCAGCCTCCAGATGAGGGTGGGAAACGCTGTGATGGACAGCCAAGCTGTTCATACGGAACATCTCGCTGCAAAGCTCAAGGAGAGCACGAGCCGTGGAGACCATTTCGAGAGTGCTCACAGCGCACTCCACAATGTGCTCCTTCTGACGATTAAGCGACTGAATGAACAACACAATCAGTTGCATCGTCTGAAGAAGGCGAAGAAGAAAAGCCGTGTTGACATCGCGGCGTTGCAAGAGCTGGTGCAGACCCTAACCCAGCAGAATGAGGACCTTGCTCAAGAGCGGGACGACGCTATTGAGGAAGGACAAGGCTGGGAAGAGGACTACAACCAGGCTATGGACGAGGTACATGCTTTGCAGGACCTCGTGCCTCCGGTATTGGGCATACCGGTGGTCTTGGGTCTTCCAGCAATGGGAGAACCCGGGATGGGAGAAGAGGTGGTAGATCCAGAGCCGCCAGTAGAGGTACCGGAGGAGGACGACCCGCAGGAGGTCGAGTTCTACTCCGAGTAGGGGGTTACAGTTGCCATGTAGGGCAGCCAGGGTAGTGTAACCCAACTTCTGTAATCGGTGACATGTCGTGTAGACAGTAGCGTATGTATAAGTAGTGACGACATGAGCACGACTTCTCGGAGACCCGAGAATAATGTATCTTGTATAAAGTTTATGCTTTATCAATATATGTGAATTTTGTGCAAATTAATCATGTGTCACTTCAATACCTACTGTTGCTTATGGAATTTTAAGTAAGACATGTGCTAATCGCTGCTGTTTTGAATTTCAGAATGACGCGTACTCGTGCCAACCCTGACGTTGGGGGTACCAGTCAAGGGGGAGAGACCTCCCAACCACCTCCCGAGGACTCCTCGGGACAGCAGCAGCAACAGCAACAGCAAACACCGCCACCGCCACTGCCAACGGTTACATTGGCCGACATCGTCGCGGCAATGGCGGGCTCGCATCAGCAACACACAGAGTTGCTGCAGACTCTCATCGCCAATAGGTCTCGCCCAGAGAGACGTCAAGACCGGGAGGAGCGTCAACAGAGCTCCTACTCCAACTTCCTGGCGACTCATCCCCCTGTATTCTCAAGGGCGGATGAACCACTTGACGCGGACAACTGGCTCCGCACCATAGAGATGAAGTTCGGGCTGCTCCAGATAAGCGAGCAGCGCAAGACTCAGTTCGCGGTCCAGCAGCTCCAAGGATCTGCGAGCGCATGGTGGGCCAACTTCTGTGCTTCACAGCCCACCGACCGAGTGATGACCTGGGCGGAGTTTCGGACGGCCTTCAGGGCCTATCATATACCGCCAGGTCTGATGAAAAGAAAGACGCAGGAGTTCTTACACCTGCAGCAAGGGAGCAGGAACGCGCTGGAATACTCCAGGGCGTTCAACGATCTCGCGCTCTACGCGTCGTATCACGCAGATACTGACGAGAAGCGACGGGACCATTTTTACCAGGGGCTTAACCCGCTCCTGAAGGACAAGTTGGCGATGTTCAATCGCGGCAGCCTCAACGACATCATTGATGCTGCGATTGTTCAGGAGGACTCCGGCAAGGAGTTGGCGGCGGCAGAGCGAAAGCGAAGTGCGCCGCAGAGCAGCGGAGAAGGAGGCGGTCCTTCTCAGAAGTTTCGGATGGTCAATCGCCCACCATCAGGTCCACGCTGGCAGCTACCACAGCGGTCGATGCCGTTCCGCAGTCGGCCATACTCTTCACCGGCATTCAGACCGGCACTGCCAGTACCACCGCAACAACAACAGCAGCAGCGGGCGATGCAGCGTGCGTTTGCACCTCAGCAACGCATGCCGGGCTTTCGTCCCCCGAGCACTACACCAGCAGTGGCCACATGTTACAAGTGTGGTCGTCCAGGATACTTCGCGAGCAGTTGCCCGGAGAGGCAAGGCGGCGGAGTGGCACCGCAGTTTCCGGGGAGGAATCAACCCCGGAACCCTACTAATGCATGGCGGGCAAACCCTAGGCCCGGCACCGTCCACCAGCTTGCCATTGAGGACGTGCCAGAGGGCGAGCCAATCCTTGCGGGTATGTTCCAACTCCACCAGCATCCCGCTATAGTACTGTTTGATTCAGGCGCCAGGAATAATTTTATTAGCCAAGCTTTCATTGCTAAACACAGCTTGCCAATACTACCCACCGATAGTCCATATTTAATTTGTTAACCGGGTGGGAAGATTTCAGCAAGCGTAATGGTCTCCAAAGCACCATTATGCTTAGCGGGTAGAGTGTACCCCACGTCTCTCATTATCTTAGAGGGACAGAAGGTCGATGTCATCCTAGGGATGTCGTGGTTAACCCGCCACGGCGCTGTTTTGGACACCGTCCTTCGAGTCGTGCACTTAAACTCAGAAGTGCACGGGTCTCACTCATTATTTCTGGACAGTCCAGAAATAAAACTTCCAAGTGTCTATCAAGCCACAACTATCAGATTGGAAGATATTCCAGTAGTCCGAGAGTTCCCTGATGTGTTCCCGAATGATTTACCAGAAATGCCACCCGATAGAGAGGTGGAGTTCAAGATTGAACTTGCACCGGGAACCATGCCAATATCCCAAAGGCCGTACAAGATGGCGCCCAAGGAGTTGGCTGAACTGAAGACTCAGCTCACGGACCTTCTGGAGAAGGGTTTTATTAGGCCGAGCTCCTCACCATGGGGATGTTCGGCATTGTTTGTGAAGAAGAAGGATGAGACGTTACGGCTTTGCGTGGACTATCGTCCATTAAATGCCGTAACCATCAAGAACAAGTACCCATTGTCACGGATCGACATGTTGTTTGATCAGTTGGTCGAAGCAAAGATCTTTTCCAAGATGGACTTAAGATCCGGGTACCATCAGATTAAGATAAGGGCTGAGGACATTCCGAAGACGGCTTTCTCGACGATGTACGGACTTTATGAGTACCTGGTTATGTCCTTCGGCCTCACCAATGCTCCAGCTCACTTCATGTACTTGATGAACTCGGTATTCATGCCGGAGCTGGACAAGTTTGTCATGGTCTTTATCGACGACATTCTGGTATATTCCAAGTCGGAAGAAGATCACAAGAAACATCTGCGTATAGTTTTGCAACGGCTGCAGGATCACAAGTTATACGCAAAATTCAGCAAATGCGAGTTTAGGATATCGCAAGTGCCTTTCCTTGGGCATATCATCTCAGCGGAGGGTACCGCTGTGGACCCGAGCAAGATCACTCAAGTGCTGAATTGGAAATCCCCGAGAACTGTTCACGAGGTACGGAGTTTCCTCGCACTCGCGGGATATTATCGGAGGTTCATTCCGAACTTCTCGAAGATTGCCAAGCCAATGACAGAGCTCCTGAAGAAGGATACCAAATATATTTGGAGTCCAGCATGTGAAGCAGCATTCAAGGCTTTAGTCAAGCACCTGACATCAGCACCGGTTTTGGCGCAGCCAGACACAACAAAACCGTTCGATTTGTACTGCGATGCATCCGGCATTGGGCTCGGATGTGTGCTGATGCAAGACCGAAGAGTGGTCGCCTATGGATAACGACAGCTTAGAAACCATGAGCAGAATTATCCAACTCACAATTTGGAGCTCGCTGCCGTGGTACTCGCACTCAAAATGTGGAGGCACTACCTACTCGGTAACCTCGTACATTTATATACCGACCACAATAGCCTCAAGTACATATTCACTCAGAAGGAGCTGAACATGAGGCAACGAAGGTGGTTAGAACTGATAAAGGATTACGAAATAGAGATCCATTATCATCCGGGCAAGTCAAACGTAGTGGCAGATGCGCTGAGCCGCAAGTCACACGTCAATAATCTGACCATCACACCGTTGGAAGAGAGCGAACCACCACTACATGTGATTCCACACGGAGCTCTCTACAACCTAGCTTTGATCCCCACCATCCGTGAAGAGATAACGGCAGCCCAGAAAAATGACAAGGGCATGTCACATTTGCGGAGACGTGTAGACAGTGGGGAGCTGAAGTGTTTCCGAAAGGACGGAGACGGCATCCTATGGTTCAAGGACCGGATCGTCGTACCCCGAAACCCGGAATTACGGAAGAAAATTTTTGATGAGGCTCACTTATCAAAATTTTCTATTCACCCCGGCAGCAACAAAATGTATCAAGAACTCAGAAGCAAGTTTTGGTGGACACGGATGAAGCGAGAGACTACAAAATACGTGTCCGAGTGTGATACATGTCGAAGGGTGAAGGCAGACCACATGCGGAAACCGGGACTTCTGCAACCACTGGGCATTCCTGCCTGGAAGTGGGAGGATGTGAGCATGGACTTCATCGTCGGTTTACCCACCACCTTGCAGAAACATGATTCTGTGTGGGTGATCGTCGATCGGCTCACCAAAGTTGCCCATATCATCCCGGTCAACACCAACTACAACGCCAAGAAGTACGCTGAACTGTACATCTCACGGATCCTATGCTTGTACGGCGTACCCCGTACCATCATATCAGATCGGGGCACTTTATTTGTGTCCCATTTTTGGGAGCAGCTACACGCTGCCTTGGGGACGAAGCTGATCCGTAGTTCAGCATACCACCCGCAGACGGATGGACAAACCGAGCGGGTAAATCAAATTTTAGAAGACATGCTACGAGCTTGCGCTATCAACCACGGCAAGAATTGGGATGATCACTTGCCGTTAGCCGAGTTCTCGTACAACAATGGTACAAAGCCAGCATCAAGATGGCGCCCTACGAGGCGCTATACGGGCGGAAATGCCGCGCACCATTGAACTGGTGTGAGTCTGGTGAAAGGGTTACCTTCGGGATTGACCTTGTCAACAACGCGAAGAGACGGTTCGACTAATTCAAGCGAACCTAAAAGCCGCCCAATCCCGTCAGAAACAGTATGCGGACCGAAGAAGACACCTACTACAATTTGAAGTCGGGGATCACGTATATCTACAGGTGTCTCCAATGAAGGGCGTAAACAGATTTGGGGTGAGAGGAAAGTTGGCACCCCGATTCATCGGTCCATTCCAGATTACCGAAGGATGTGGATCGGTGGCATACCGGCTGAAATTACCAGAAGCACTTTCCGGTGTGCACGACGTCTTTCACATTTCCCAGCTGAGGAAGTGTCTTAAGCTATCAACTACCGTTCAGCTGGAGGATATTGAAGAACTGCAACCGGATCTCACCTATCGGGAGGAACCGGTGCAGATTATCGATGAAAAGGCCCGAACGACACGCAACCGTACGTTGTGGTTCTACAAGGTTCTATGGAGTAATCACTCCGTGGACGAAGCGACATGGGAGAGCGAAGAATTTCTTCGCGCTAACTACCCCGACTTTTTCACGTCGCATATCCGGTAATTTTCCACCGTCCTCTCTCTCTTTTTTCACCTTATAATCTCGGGACGAGATTCTTTTAAGGGGGGAGGAATGTAAGGGCCTCAGTTTTTGAAACATATTTGAAGTGTTCATCACCACACCACACACCTCATTTGAGGAAAGATGATGAACACGAATGAAGAGCAAGTAACCACCATCAACATGCTCATTAGAGAACAAACTCACATATTGCAAAAGTGGTATTTCCCACATGTGATATAGGTGGGCTGGACATATGAAAACTCCTACACATTGCTAAGGGTGTCCATGCCAAGTTTCACCCAAATTCAAAACCTTTTTGAGGCCATTTTGGGTATAGCTAGAAAGAGGGCAGTTTGAAACCATATTCAAATTCAAACTGTTTTTATCCCATGAATTTAAAAGTGGGAGGCATATTCTTACTCAGCACATTTTTGTGAGCTCACACACCAATTTTCACTCCATTTGGAGTTGATCTTGACATGAGCTAAGTGGGGGAAATTCAAACTTTGTTTGAATTTCAAACTGAACTTGTGCTGAAATTCATTCAAACCAAACCTCATTTGAACTTTGATCAATTAAAATGGCTCATGGGTGTATAACTTGAATTACCAGGGGTACTATGGGGCTCACTGTTTACAACAGTGATTAGGAGTAAATTTAAGAGGTTAAAACTGGAAGTGGGACCCACATGTCAGCCACCCACTTCAACTCAAACTGACTGAAATTTTCTCACTCGGTTAACCGAGCCGCCGCTGCGATCGCCACCGAGGGGAGCCGCCGCGCCAGCAGCTTCTTGGCCACGCGCGGACGTGAGGCGGTTCAGGGCCTTCTTAAGGCGTCCCCCCCTCCTCGGCCGAAGCATCACCGTTTCTTCCCTGCAAGAACTCAGCGCCGGCCGAAACTTTCCGCAGCTCGGAATCAATCGGAGAGCGCCGATCATAGCTCCCTCCGTCCCCTCCAGAGCCCCAGCAAGGTACTAGAGACCTTCCTCCGTCTTCCCCGCTGCTAGAATTCAGTAGAAACCAATTGATATCGGCTGTGCCGAAAGATCAATTCGGTGACTTAGAACCGCCGCACCTCGGGCTTCCGTGGACAGCCCAACCAGGGCGTTGTCACGCCCGAGCCAAGGCACCCTTGGACGCGCTGGTGACCGGTGCTGCTCACCCCCGAGCCACAGCTCAAGTGGTTGCTCACCGGCGGCGAATTTCCAGTTTTCCCCTTTCTGTGTGCAGCACGACCCTCGGGTGCGATTCTGTCGAATTCGTGCTCTAGAAAGGATTAGAGGTCCTCAATCCGCTCTCACACAAACTAGACACGGTAACGCACAAGTTGCCTTCACAACCCTTGGCCGGAGAACCTCTGTACCCGGCGTAATTCGAGGTTTACCAATGGCGGAATAAACGGGAGGCATCGGGCGCACGGTGAGGACCTACTTCGGGCCTTCCCCGAGCTGCCCCGAGCTCATGTCGACCTTCCCTGAGGTCCACTGATGCTTCCCGACCGGTTCCTCGAGTAGTTGAGGTGCTAGGGTAGTCAGCCGACATGGCCGAAGTCCTTCCGAGGTGGCGGCTCGTCGCCGACCATGCACCGGCCATTGTCATGAGCAGCTGACCCCGGAATCCTGTTCCCCGAGTGAAAGTAGGTAGGGGCGGCCAAAATCGTGAAGTTTGGAGCTGTACAGAAGCCGGCGGCGAGCTCTCCGGCGAGGTCCCTCGGCGGTGGAGCGCGGGCGTCGCGAGGTTGAAGAAAGGGGTGGACCCCAGCTGTCAGCGGCCGATATTTTGAATCGGGATCGGGCTGCGGCCGGGATCGGGTGTGCTAGCGCACAAAAATCCTTGTGGGCCGCGGTGTGCTGTCGCCTCGACGTGCGATGCGTGTCCCCTGGGCCCACGCGCAAGTTTAAACTTTTCCCCAATTTTCAGATTTCCTTCAAACTTCAAATCCTCATGACTTTGGCTAGAAAGCTCCAAATCGAGAGAATCAAATTTTGCTGGATTCAGCTCTCTGAGTACTTTCCAGCAAATCAAGTTTCACTTCATGAAATTCCTTAATTCTCCAGAATTAATTCCTCAAAATTTAAACTGTTTGGAATTTTAACTGGAGAATCCTTTGGATTAAAATCCTGAAATTTTGCTGGTATGTTCACCAAAATATCCCTGAACTACCATAAAAATTTCAGACCCATTGGAGCTCATTTGATCCACCTAATGGTGTGATTAGTGAAACTGTTCCAGAGAAAATAGAAAATGTTCAGAAACATTTTCAGAATTTTCTCTGAAATTGTTTAGCTCATATCTTTAGCTAGTAACCTTCAAATTAAGTGAGATCAACTCCATTAGAACCCTCTGAAAATCTAGTTTTCAGAAATTCATAGTTTGTTTCATGAAAATCCTTAGAACACCCTAAAAGCCTTTAATTAAAGTCAAGTACATAATTAATTGTGGAGGGCTCAAATGAGCTTTGCTGCAACTAAAACTTGACCAAGTCTCTGTTTAGGTTGTAACCAAGCCACAGTAAAAATTTCACAGTCATTAGGCTGGTCTAGCAAGAGTTGTAGACTTCACAAGTTTAAAGGTTAATACAAATGCATTTAAATTGATACATATACTGCTTCTATCATGTAGTCGCTAAGGTCGAGGAGGAACCCGAAGTCCTAGACTTCGTTACTCTGGAGGAGCAGCTAGCCTACGACCAAGAGCAGCAAGGCAAGCTCCGGTTTGCATTAACCTTTTTACAAATTTTTATTGTTTTGAGCACATACTTGTTTACTTTATTCTTTGCATTAAAGTCTTGTTTGGAAGCCCCACTGCATAGACAAGAGAACCATGGGTTGGGTTTAGGATTGCAAACCCCGTTAGCTACGGCATTGCTATGATATAGTAGGATTCGGTACAAGTCGAGTAGTTGGAACTACTCGCGAGCATAGGCTAGAGGCACTCGACTCGGGTAGTGATAGCACATGAAACACATGGCAAGAAAATGAGACCAAGCGGAGAGTAAGGGCAGCAGGACTTTGGGGCCAGTTTGCTGTAGCTCCATTGTGTCGATTGAGGACCGAGCCGTGTGTGGGTCTGTTGAACAAGCTAGAACAGTACCGAAGACCTACCGGCTATATGGGAACCGGGAAACTGATGTAACTCGGGTAGCTGGGTATTGAGGCATTGCCCGTCGTTCAGAGGGTAGGTTGAGAGCTCGAGGTGTAAATCGGCTGGCGGCACAGAGATGCGCGTGCAGAGACCTCTTCCTCGGGACGATGGGACCGGTTCAATATTTGGCTGAAGGGCGAAAGGTGGTTGCGTACGGTGTCCGTGATGGTTGCTGTAGGCAACATCGAGTACGGGCGTACGTGACGGGTTGTTCGGGTAACCCTGCAGGTGTAAATCGATTATAATCGCCGTCCCTCGCGGTCAGTGAGTACCACTTGTTCACTGTACCGTGACGTAGAAAGAACAGGCTAGTCACATGATAAAATGTTGCTGATTGAATTATGGACATTGATTGTTAATGATATGCTGTAGCTTAGAGCTAACTAAAGTTCATTTCAACTTTGGGCAAAGTACATGAGAGAAATGCGTTTCTTGTTTGATTGCGGCTCTCTCATGTGCCTTAGCGTAAGGTTCTCCACTACCTGCTGCTAAAACTTGAAAGTAAGGTTCCACTAATTAGGCGAGTCCTTTGCAAATGATTTTTGCCTCTTGTACCCATCACCCCTCATGTAGAAGTTCCATGTTTAGGTGAGACGGGTCAGACTTGCTGAGCCTTCATGCTCACTGCTTGTGTTTGAAGCTTTTGCAGGGTTCTATGAGGAAGGGACTCCCGAAGAGGAGACGGAACCCCAGGAGGGGAACCCCGTCGAGTGGGAGTCGTGCACGCCGCAGAGTTAGTGTGCGTGAGTGCTAGCAAGGACACGTCTAAGGGCTGAACGTGGACTTGACGCGTAGTCTACGCCCGTGAGTGTAGACTGGACTTATTTTGATGTAAACATGTTCATAAACTTGTTTATATAATAAAATTTTGCTTCCGCTTTGTACCTTTGACGTGTGTTATCCGGTGCTGTGCAACGCAGCACCCCTCAGCGTGATCCTGGCTTGACAATACCGTGGGGTCATGTCATTTTCATACCAATTGGGTTGCATATTTGGATAGAGTTTTTCATCCTGAATCCAACCCAATTTGAATCACTAAATTTGGAGCTCCCTAGCAAAAGTTATACAGTTCCAAAGTTTGAACCAAATCTGGAATTCAAATTAATTCGGGAAATGTTCAAACCCTGACTGTGGGTCCACCCTACACGTGTCAGCCGCTGGAATCACGCCACACGGGGCCACAGGACCCTTCCCGTGCCACCACACCGGATCCCGGGGCCGCAGCGGATCGAAGATTTAAAATATCGCCACTGACATGTGAGACCGGCGGGTCGTCTTCAACCTCGGGCCGTTCCCTTTTTCCCGCGCCACCCCCTCGTCGGAGACTCGTCGGAGCTCGCCGGAGTCGGCTTCCCGACTGTCTCCCAGCTCGGTACTTGCCGCCTGGGGGTTTTCAGCCATGAGGAATGCAACGGTGCGGTGCATTCAGGCTGCCGGCGACTGGAAACCGGTCGGCGATGTGCGCACCCCTCGGTACAGCTTCGGCGCCGTGGCCCGAGCACCCTAGCCCGCCAAAAGTTCAGCGGATTCGCTCTAAAGCATCAGTGGAGATCAGGAAAGCTCGGCACGGCCTCAAACTGGCTCGGAAATGGCGGCAACCCGGTTGTCACCGTGCGCCCGCGCGTTCCCGCCATGGCCGCCGATCGGAAAGCTCGGAATTCGCCGCTAACACGGGGTTTCTAGCTAGGGTTGTGAAGGGGATCGGATCGCTAGCCAGTCTAGTTTATTCGTGCATGATTTGAAGAGCTAAGAACGGAGAACAAATGAGAATTTTGGGTTTCCATACCGGATCATCGGTCTGGGGCCGTCGGTGAAGTTTTCCTGAATTCTCGCTCGTTGGTTCACGGATTTGCTTGAGGTTTGGAGGTGAGCAGCACGGGGTCACAGCGCGTCCGGGGACGCCGGCACTTGGTCGTGACAGGCGCTAGACTCAGCTGTCCACGGGAGCTCTCTCCTCGGTTCCCTTTCGGCTGCCGCGCGAACACGGCGCCCCGGCGGCAGAGAGGACCCACCTCAATCGTTTTTGTGTCGGGGATAAGAAGAGTGGACGCACGGTGTTGTTCAGCAGCTCGGAGGGAGGCTGTGCACGGTGTTTATATGCATCCCCGGTCAGAACCGAGGCGGCGGCGAGCGCGACGTTTATCGGGCGCGAGGAGAAGAAGAGAAACAGCGTTGGCTCGGTTCAGAGAGAAGGGATCAAGCCGAGGCAGGGGGGGGGGGGGCGGTAAGCTGGTCGCCAGCACGCGAGGCCGGGTGAGGCGGTGGCTTCGGGTTAGCCTTGGTGGCGCCTGTGCGATGATCGAGCTCGTGCGTTACCCGAGAGCAAGACTTCGGCAGTAAGTTTTGATCTCTCCTCTGAATGACAGCTGGGGCCCACAGCTCCCCTCAGCACCAAAAGGTCTCCAACTTTTGACACCCTGCAAATTCAGCTGTGAGGGATCCAAATTCAAAAGTCAATTTACCATTTGACAATTTGTGCCACAGTTACAAATTTAAATTCAAATTTGGATGAATTTTACAAGTTCCTTTGATATTCATATCAAAGCCTCACCAAATTTGCTCAAAACTTGGCTCCCTCAGAACTTGGACCTGAGGAATTCAATATGTCCTCTGATCTTTGAGTTGGCTATTGCAAATACACTTTTTCAAACAACAGTTTGAATTTTCTCTTTTGAACATGCCCTCCTTCTTTTTGAAGTGCACCTCTTAATTCAAACTGAATTTAAAGTTTTATTGCACATGCCAACACTTTCATGAGTAACACAAAAGTTTTTGTAAGTCCCATTTCTTGTATATAAACTCAACTTTATTCATAGCTCAAGTTTTCTATTTACAAGTTTTGGGACTTTTACACGAGGCAGCCAAAACGAGCTGCTGCTCGTGCCTTGCTTCCAAAGGCAATCAACGTCGGTGGGGAGGATCGTTAGCCACAGCAGTGAAAAACTCAATTGCACCTTCTTCTCTGCTCACAAGACGTTCCTCCTCGCTTCGTTGCACACGCGCGCCCAGAAGCAAAAGGAAAACACACTGTGCGCCCTCTGCTCCTCACCCCCGATCGACTTCCAGCCACTGTGGCACCTAGCTGAGCTGACCAGAGGGTGCGCTGGCCTCCACTGGACGTCATCCGCACCTCCACAGCTCGTATCCGTCGTCCTCCGGCCGGTGCCAAGCAAGTTTCTCCCTCTCGGTTGAGCATGATGTCGCCACCACAGTTCCACAGTGCCCGGCCGGTTCAGCGCCCCTCCCGCACGACCAACACCCCCCTAAGGTGCGCCATGGTGTGTAGATCATGCTCCCGACCTCTCCTTGCTCGTCCCCACTGCCGGCTTGCCGGAATTTGTGTTTTGGCGCCGGTACACGTGAAGAACCGAGCAAAACCAAGCCGGGAAATTCGTCCAACACGCATGATCATTCGTTCTTCGGTTCAAGCCATAGCAACTACAGCTCCTAGAATCCTCCCATGCCGAATACTGAAGGCAACTGTCCATCCCACGCCCCGGGCGACGAGAATTCACTGCCGGCGGCAAAAACGGGTCGGTCCTCCGGTGAACCCCCTTTTCCCGTCGTTTGCTGCAAGGATTGGCATGCGTTCCATGTTCCAGCGCTCTAGGGATGCTGTACAGCAGCTTTTGCGGTTGAGATCGGCTTGGGACACACCAGAACGCGTCGATGCCGCGCTGCCGATCGCCGTCGATGGTGCCGACCTGTTTCCGGCTGTTTTCATGAGGTGAGACCCTGCCCGGCAGCTGCGCCACGTTCCCATGGTCGTGTACGGCGAAACCAGAGCAAAAACGGTGGATAAATGAGGGAGAACGGCGCGCGCCATGATCCGGATGTCTGTGCGCGCGAGTCTCTGTCCCGAGGTAGAAGAAGGATCTGACAGTGGACCCCACTGTCAGCCAGTATTAGGTTCCAGAAAATGTTCCAAACTTTGAAAATTCATAACTTTGTGTAGGAAGCTCCAAATTGGGTGATTCAAATTGGGTTAGATTCAGTTTACAATGATCTATCCAAATTTGCACTCCAATTTGTATGAAAGTCAACAATAAATTCTGGATAATTCTTTTATATTTTTCTGTAAAAGAATTATTGAGGGAGTTTGGTAAGCCAAAAATTCCTAAATTTTTCCAGAATATTATTTAGGGGGTTATTGAACTTCCAGCAAAGTTTCAGCTCATTTGGAGTTGATTTGAGTAGGATTTTTCAGAGTCCAAGCTGTTGTGTTCAAAAGTCTCCAGAACCTTTTTAGAAAAAGTTTCTACTTTGTAGAATTCATCCTAGGCAACCCTTAGTTCCAAAAATAGTGAAACCAAATTTTCTGGAATCTTTAGGAAGAGTACTTTGCAGAGGAACAAAGTTCTTGCTATGAAAATGCCCAGTATTGTCTGTAGTATTCATTTTTAGTAAATCCTTTAGGGATTAATTCCAGGAAGGATTCTCTATGAAAAATTCCCAATTTTGGGCAGCAAATCTTTTTCCTAGTTCCTGAGCTCCCATAAAAATCTTAGGATTTTTGGACCTGATTAAGAGGGCTTAATCAGTAGGTTATCTCAGGGTTATATAAATTAGCTAAAAATGATAGAATTAATTTCCAGATTTAGTGCAAACTTCAAATGACCATAACTTTTAGTAGGAATATCCAAAATTTGTGAAACAAATTTTGTTGGATTCCTCTCAGTAAGTACTTTGCATAAATGCAAAGAATTTGATCTGAAGATCTCTGGAAGTTTCTCCAATAGTCATAAAATTTAAATGTTTGAGAATTAATTTCAGAAGATCCCTGATATGGAGTTCCCTTAAATTTGGCCAGAAGATCCCTCAAGATATTAGTGATCTCCTGTAAAAATTGGAGCTTAATTTGAGTTCATTTGCTAGGCTAAATTGTCTTCCAAAGTTCAACCTTTATTTGGAAATTCAAATTCTAAACAGAAACTTTTCAGCACTCCTGTCCAACTTCAAAAATTCATATTTCCCTGTAGGTAGCTCCAAAAATGGTGAAACAAATTTGTTAGAACCATAGAGACTTGCTCTAATTAGATCTTCCACTGTTAGTCATGTCAAAGCTTCAGATCTGAACTCAAAATTCAGAGAAACCTTGGATTTTAGGAATTTTGGAGACCACAAGGTTCCATAGAATTTCTCCAAATTTTGCTCAGATCATACTTAGAGAGTCTAGTATACACTGGAAAAATCCGAAGTCAAATTAAGGAACCTAAACAGCTGGAACTAGTAATAGGAGTTCATCTCTTATATAACACTAGCACTTATACATATATTTTGCTACATTTCATATAGTGACCGAAGTTGAGGATACGACGGAGCCGTTGGAATTCCTCCCACCAGAAGCTAACTTTCCTTTTGACTCGCAACCAGGGAAGCCCCGGTTTGCATTTAATTACCTTTTGCAAAGTTTTCTTTTGTATCACTTATGTCTAGGATGAAATGGTTGCATTAGAGTTAGGGTGTTTGAAATCTCGCTTGTATGGCTTTAAGTCCTATAAAGGGTTGGGTAGTTTACAGACTCGATGAGTAGAGAATGCCATGCTAATGTGCTTAGGATCTTGGTAGAAGTCGAGTAGTTGGAATCTACTCGCGAGGTAAGGTTTTATCACACGGTATGAAAAAGAGTAGAGCATGGTTTAAGAATTGTGAAACTGAGACCCAGCAGGAGTGATAGGATGCAGTTAGCGGAGGTCTCACGTGCGTAGCCTTGTTGGATTCGATTGAGGACCGAGTCGTGTGCGGGCCTGCTGAACAAGTATCAAACAGTATCAGATGGCATACTGACATAAGCAGGAAACCGATGTAATTGGTTAACCTGAGTGTGGGGGACCCTGACCCGTATCACGGGGCCGTGCCGCTCGCCCGGGAATCGCATTGGGTGGTGCCGTGTTATGCGGCACCCAACAGCACACATAAGGAAAACTGTATTATAGAAATGAAAAGGGGAAGCTTACAAATGTTCTTTTGTAAATAATTTACATCAAATAACTACAGCGGAAGACTACAACAACTCATGTTGAATAACTAATGATCACTCAAGAGGAGGTCCAGCCCACTGACTCCTCTCACTAGCAACACGAAGACATGTCAGCGGCTAGGTTCTCCATGTGTTACCCGACTCGGAAGTTTCTGAGTCTCACCGGACAACCTTCTTCATATGCGTCTATGTTAACCTGTAAAACCACTCATATAGCAAGAGTGAGCACAAAGGCTCAGCAAGACTTAACCGTCTTTCCTAAAGCATGCAACTCTACTTGAAAGTAACTTATGACCTAAACATGTAATTTGCAAAAAGACTCGCCTACAAGTTCATCCTTAACATTCAGATTTTAGCCATCATAGTAGCGCCCTTGCGCCCAGCAACATTGGAACTCCACAATCAAACAAGAAACACTTCATTCCAATGTTATTTATCCCAAGGTGGAAATTAACTTTATTTTGCTCTATCTCTACTTCAGACAAGGTTTTCATGCAATTCCAATAATCATAGGAGCAATTAAAACTTTGCAAACTGTTCTCACACAACTTGCTTACTACGTCACAACACAGTGAGCAAGCGGTACTCATAACCGCGAGGGACGATGATTCGAATCAAACACTGCCCGGATAACTCGACACATACGCCCGCCTTTGAAGACCCAAATCTGGTGTCCTTCATTACGTCGTATGTGACAACCTTTCGCAGGACACCCGGCTGTAGAACTGGTCGCGCCATCTCGGGCTCATAGGTCTAACAAGACGATGTGGTATGCCTCTACAATCCAGTTAACCTGGTACATCGGTTTCCTGGG
Organism: Neostapfia colusana; assembly: GCA_030760725.1. Classification (NCBI taxonomy): domain Eukaryota; kingdom Viridiplantae; phylum Streptophyta; class Magnoliopsida; order Poales; family Poaceae; genus Neostapfia; species Neostapfia colusana. The sequence continues at coordinate 13,198,094 of JASWHV010000020.1, forward strand.
TCCCATATAGCAGTAAGCATCCGGTACACAACTCAATACTTGCTCATGGGTGCTGCACACGCATCAGTCCTTAACCGACACAGGCAGAGCTACTCGACCAAGACCTCGTCTTGTCGCTGCCTAAGCCTCCTGCCCGGTCTCATCTTTAGAAATATAAACTTTAGTTTGCCTTTTTCACCCACACCCATGTAATCCCGGCTATAGCTCGCAAGTAGATTCCAACTACTCGACTTCTACCAGGTGTCATAACCTATTTAGCATGGCAACCTTCTACAGCGGGGAAACAATATCTACCCTTGACTCCAGGGTTCATTTGGTCATGCATTTGGAGTATAAAGCATACTTGACCTAATGCACATACAACTCTAACCATAGTAGTGAACAAAGTAAAAACTTTATAAACAACTTAAATGCAAACCTGAGCTTGCCTTGGTTTTGCAGGTGACTAAAGTCAGATAATTATGAAGTTAGATGCTGATGAATTGAAGCTTAATCACTGCCCTTCTTGCTCCTTGATCCAAGCTTCACTTCTCCTCCACTTTTCCACGTTTAATCACTACACGTTATGAATATGCATATATGTTTAATTTTAAAGTTTTTGCTAACAAGTTCTAAAGACAAGTTTAAAACTGGAACTCTATTTAAGAATTTAAAATGACACTGGTGCTAGTGGTTTGGGTTTGGGTTCAAGTACTATGATCAAGTGAAGTGTGTTTCATCACTTGTGTGTTGATCACCTAATGAGGTTGAACAGAACAGTACTTATCCAGTGCTCCAATGGAGCTGAAAATTTTCATATGAGTTTCTTATCAGAAGAAAGTCATCTGGACCAAAATTCAGAATTTTTCAATGAGTAGTTCACTCATAACAATTCCCTAAGCATTTAGGCAAAAGGAATTAAATCTGAAAAAATTGCACTTTCAAGCAAATTCAAGTGAACTAAAATTTCAAACATAGCTCAGGGAGCATGCATGAATTTTCCTAGGATTTTTGGAGCTAAGAATATCCCAGAACTGAATTTCCAAGTTTTGGAAAATTCTCTGAAATTGTTTCTGTATTAATTTGAACACAGCCACTTAGAATCTGAATTCTCCTAACCCAATCAACTCCAAATGAGCTGATACTTTTACGGGCGTTCACTAACATCCTAAAGAATATTCTGGCAAAATTTGAGGATTTTTGTATGAACATAACTCCCTCTAAAATTCTTTTGCTGAAAAGCTTTAAAGAATTTTCCAGAACTACATAATAATTTCATACAAATCAGGTTGCATATTTGGATAGAGTTGTTCAATATTAATCCAACCCAATTTTAATTACTAAATTTGGAGGTTCCTACACCAAGATATGACCATTACAAGAATTGGTGAGAAACTGAAAATGGCTCTATTCTATTTTTCAATTTTCAGAGACATAAGGATTTAACACCACATTTGGCCAAGCAATTTAGGTCCAATGCCTCTGAAACATTTACTGGAGTTCAAGTATATTTGGTAGGATCTCCTTCCCAAATTTTGGAATTTTTCAATACACATAACTCCCGGAAAAATTCCTACGATATTTTATTTATATGAATTAATGAGTCAAATCCAGGGATTTTCATAATTATTGGGCTGCACCCATGGATAGTACTCTCTGAGAGGAATCCAACAAAATTTGTTTGACAATTTTTGGATATTCCTACACAAAGTTATGGCTCTTCAAATTTTAAACCGAATTCGACAAATTCTGGAAATGTTTAAACTCGGCTGTGGGTCCCGGGCCACGTGGCATGTTCTCAGCCGAAGACACACGAGTCACAGAGTGAATCCGCACAGCCACAGAACGATCCAGGGCCACAGAGAATCCGGTTTAATTTAAATGTGCGGCTGATGTGTGGGGCCGACGGGTTCTTCTTTCTCCCGCTCCCTTTCCCGCGCCCGCGCCTCCCCCTCGCCGGCAGTGGCGGTGCCCTTGCCGGACTCAGCTTCCCGGCTGATTCTCGGCCCGATACTCGCCGCCCGGGGGTTTCCAGCTATGAGGAAGCGATTGGTGCGGTGCTCTCAGGCTGCCGGTGGCCGGAAGTAGGCCGGCGACGTGCGGCGGCTCCGACCGACCTTCGGTGCCGTGGTCCGATCACCCTAGCTTGCCAAAGGTTTGGAAAATTTGCTCTAAAGCATCAGTAGACCTTGAGGAAGATCGACAAGCAAGCAAATACCCTCGGAGAAGGCGGCTAGTATGGTTTCATCGTGCACCCAAGCGTTCCCGCCATGGCCGCCGATCGAAAACTTCAAAATTGGCTGCATCTACCCGGTTTTAAGCTAGGTTTGCGAAGGTAATTGGGTCGCTAGCTAGTATAGCTCCCGTGTGCAAGATTTGGTGCTCTAAGAATGAAGAACGAGTGAGAATTTTGGATTTTCATACCGGAATGTCGGTTTGTGGCCGCCGGCATAACTTTCTCGAATTCTCGCTCGGTAGCCCACGGCTTGGCTTGAGGTTTGGTGGTGAGCAGCACAGGTCAACAGCACGCCCTGGGGTGTCCTTGCTCGGGCGTGACAGTCCCCGGTGTGGTCTGTCCACGTGCACACCAAGTCGCCATGCCGTTAGGTCGCCGCGCAGGAGAGCGATTCTAGGGCTCGGGAACCATATCTCAAGCAGTTTTTGCGCCGAGGAAGTAGGAGGAGCTCCCTCCGGACCATTTTGCCGCTCAGCGGGGTGGAGTGCGTGAAGTTTGATCGTTTTCCGTCGATCACCGAGGAGGCGGCGGCGTTTTTACTCGGTTCGTGCGTGAGGGTAGCAGGGCCTCGGTGTGGCGGTTTGTGAACGAACAGGGCACCTTGTGAACGGATGAGGGCGCGAGCTTGTTGCCACCGTAGCAAAATCAGCGAGGTGGTGGCGGTTCCCAGCCCTCGGTGGCACTCGGAGCAGTCACGGTGTGTTCGAGTCTGAATCGAGAGGATGACTTCAAGTGCAAGTTTTCAGTAGCTCACTGACCAGTGGGGTCCACCCTTGCTCCTCCCAAAAGATCTTCCAAATTTGGCAATTGACCAAATTCAAATATGTGGAGCTAAATTCTTGGAACTCATTTGAACATGTAGCCAAGCTTCTTCCAAATTAGAATTTGAATTTGAATTCAAATGCCTCTTTGTGTCCTTTTGCACTTGCTTAGCCAAAATACTTCCCAATGTGGGGAAAATTTATATTCCCGCAAATTTGGGGCTGAGGATTTCAATTATGGAATCAACTTTTAAATTTGGTTGCTGCACTTAGAATGTTTGCAACCACAGTTTGTATTCCATTTTTGAAATGACCACTTTTGAATTTTAGTGAACAAGTTTGGTTTGCTCATAGCACATACCTGATCACTTTTTGGTCCTAGTCTGAACCTCACAAATTCAGTTTGATCCTTGCCTTTCAAATTTGAAAAAGGGCATACCCAGTGCTGAAAGCTCCCACACGTTGTGGGGTGTGGGGAAGGGAATTTCTAGGCAGCCTTCCCCTTGCTTATTTTGCAAGGAGGCTGATTCGAACCCAGGACCTCCAGGACACAAGTGGAGAGACTCTACCACTGCGCCAGGCCTGCCCTTCTTGCCTTTCAAATTTGAATTCAGCAAAAATTTTGCAAATGATCTCCATTAACCACTTTTTAGATCACCCTAAACTCAGAAGTTTGCCACTATAAATCTCCTCAATTTCAAATGCATGAGGTTCCATGTGTATTCAAAAGTTTGGCGGCAATTTGAGTTGAGCATTTGAGTCTAAAGATCTTCTTTTAATTCTTTCTCATGAACATGTATGATTTACACATGGGTTTAACTCCACCTTGGTCCAACACATTCAAATGAATGCTTAAACCCGTGTTGTTGAACCCCACGTATACCAACCCATGTAAGAAAGTTTTTGTAAGTCCTATTTTTCATGAACCAGAAACACAACGACGTTCAAACATCCGTTTCTTTGCATTCACGTTTTTGGGACTTTTACACTTGGTGCCGAGGCTTACCCAACCGTTTTATAGGAGTGGGTTGAGGGTAGCAAGGTGTAAATCTGCCGGTGGGCACAGACACGCTCCACGTGGGGACCTCCTGCTCATTACGGATGGACCGGTTCGACATTTGGGTTTCCTTTGAAAGGTTGTTGCATACAACAGAGTAGGAAGGTGTGAAGCACCACACTTCTGAAAGTGGGTGTATGTGACATGTTGTCTGGGTGTCTCTTGATTGCAATCACCGTCCCTCGCGGTTATTTGAGTACCGCTTGTTCACAATTCTGTGACGTAGTAAGAAGTGAAAGAAGCCGGAGGAATGATATTATGCTGTGTTGAACTATTAATGTCTTGAAACCATGGCTGCTGTAGATGTAGTGCTCATTAAGTTTATCTCCCAATTTGGGCATCACCACATTGAAGGAAAGTGTTTCTTGTTTGATTGTGGACTTCCGATGTGAGGGCTGCCTAAGGCTCATTAAACTGCTGCTATAAAACTGAAAGTAAGGATTAACATGTAGGCATGTCTTTATTGCAAAGTCTTTTTCCTATATGACACATCCTTGCATGTAGAGTTCCATGACTAGGGTTGTCGGTTAAGCCTTGCTGAGCCATCGTGCTCACGGTTGCAATATTTGAGATATGTGCAGGTGAGAGTTATGAGGAGGGGTCCGAGGACGAGGCGATGCTCCCTTCAGGGTACACGGCCGAGCTGGGGCCCTGCACGCCACCGTGATCTCCGGTTGTATGTTGCTAGTGTGTAGCGTCCCCGGGCTGGACGGCTGCACTTTTGCATAGCTAGGCTGAGAGTTTAGCTATTAATAAGACTTCCGCTGTACATTACTTTTGTAAAAGACTTCCGCTGTGTTATATGTAAAATAAAAGCTTGTATGTTGTTCTTAATCTTTTCTTGTGTGCTGTTGGGTGCTGCATCGCACGGCACCACCCTCTGCGATCCCGGAGTGGGCGAACCACGGGGTGATCCCCACAAGTTCTCCATTCATCCGGGCAGCAACAAAATGTACGAAGATTTAAAGAGTAAATTTTGGTTTACACAGATGAAGCGGGAACTGCAAAGTACGTATCTGAATGTGATACGTGTAAACGAGTGAAGGCGGATCACATGAGGAAATCAGGGCCGTTGCAGCCCCTGAAAATTCCAGCATGGAAGTGGGAAGATGTGAGCATGGATTTCATTGTGGGATTACCCATGACTTCCAACAAGCATGATTCCATTTGGGTAATCGTTGACCGATTAACCAAGTCGTCTCACTTCATTCCGGTGCATACCAACTACCATGCTAGCAAGTGTGCGGAGTTGTACATTGCAAAAATCTTGTGCTTGCATGGGGTACCCAAGACCATAATCTCAGATCGAGGGGCGCTGTTCGTGGCTCGTTTCTGGGAGCAGTTGCACGTTGCATTGGGTACCAAACTGATTAGAAGCTCCGCTTATCACCCTCAGACCGATGGGCAAACTGAAAGGGTGAATCAAGTGTTAAAAGACATGTTGAGAGCGTGTGCCATCCACCACGGTAGAAATTGGTATGATCATCTAGTGTTGGCGGAATTCTTGTACAACAATGGCTATCAAGCAAGTATCAAGATGGCATCATATGAGGCTCTCTACGTCGCAAATGCCGCACCCCATTGAACTGGTGCGAATCCGGTGAAAGGGTCACATTCGGGATTGATTTAGTGAATGACGCCGAAGAGCGTGTTTGGATAATTCAAGCAAACTTGAAGGCCGCCCAATCCCGACAGAAAAGTTACGCTGATAAGAGGCGTAGGCCGCTGCACTTTGACATCGGGGAACACGTGTACCTCCGTGTATCTCCGATGAAAGGCATGCACAGATTCAGCGTGAGGGGCAAACTCGCTCCCCAATTTATTGGACCCTATGCCATCACGGAGAAGTGCGGACCAGTGTCGTATCGACTAGGACTACCGGCATCGCTCGCTGGTGTTCACAACGTTTTCCATGTTTCACAACTCCGAATATGTCTGAAATATACAGCTACTGTTCCCACCGAAGACATTGGCGAGCTACAACCGGATTTGACTTATGCTGAATATCCGGTGGAGATTATTGATGAGAAGGCTCGGACCATGCATAACTGAATGCTGTGGTTCTACAAGATATTGTGGATCAACCACACCGCCGAGGAAGCAACGTGGGAGAGCGAGGAATTCCTTCGCTCAAACTACCCGAACTTCATGGCATCTTATCATGGGTAATTTCCTCTTTACATCTTCGTCTCTTCTTTTGTAATCTCGGGACGAGATTCTTTCAAGGGGGGAGGGATGTAAAAGCCCAAGAATTTTACTTGCTAGAGTGTTCATCACATCACCACGTCACAGCTCATGTTGTGGAAGTCTCATGAACATTTGTGAAGAGCAAGTAAACACCATCAAGAGATTGATTAGAGGAAAAACTCATAACCCCAAAAGTAGGAGCCCACACATATAAACATGATAGGCTGAGCTCACATTTCGGCCCTAAATATTCTTAGGAGTGCTCATGCCAAGTTTCATGCAAATCCAAATCATTTTGAGGCACTTTTGGAGAAATTTGTAAAAAGGGCTAATTTGAATGTAAATTCAAATTCCAGCCAGTTTCATCACTTGGATTCAAAAGTTGACTTCATATTCAAGCTCAGCACATTTTTCTAAGTTACTCCACCAATTTTCACCCTCATTGGAGTTCATCTTGTCAGGAGCTATATTTGGATTCATTCAAAACTGTATTTGAATTTTCAAATTCAAATGAGAATTAAATGTGGCCAAACAAACTCCAATTTGAAGAATTCAAACTCATTCCCTGACTTTGTGGCTAAGTCTCCCCTTTAAGTGTGAGTAGCTGGGATATTTGCAGCAATAATTGGAAAAGAATTAGAGGGGAGAGTGTGGGACCCACTGGTCAGTGACTGAGAGAAGAGAGAACCGACTCAAACCGAGAGCAGCTCGCGGGCGACCGAAGACTTATCACAGAGACCGCCAGCGCACCCGGTTAGCACCACGTCACGGTGAAAATCTCGGCTCAAACTCCAGCACATGAGCTGCTCAGCCCGTTCTCTTCATCCCCGAGTGAAACCAGCTCACCCCGTGCCGTGCGTTGCTCCCGCTCGCAAGTCATTTTCCGCTGCTCTCTGATCACCGGCGACCGGCCGATCCTGGCTGCTTCACGCACCGCCACCAGAGAAGAAAAGGTGCGCCTGCTTGTGAGGAAGCTGTAGGAGGAAACCGTTTGCCGTTTCATGCGGTGTAGAGCAAGAATTCCTAGTTTCCCTCCACGGTGTGCATTAGGGTTAGCGATCGGTCGACGGTGAAATTTGTTGCACAGAGGCAACCGCCGGTCGAGCTGCAGCTCACACATGCTCTAGACATCCTTGCGCTTCTCCTCGAGCAAGAACCAGCAAGAAAGACCCACCGGAACTCTAGTTTCACCGATAAACAGTCCGGTGGAAGAGAGGGTCGCCGGTGAGGTCTTGTTTGCCAGCTGTTTGGGTCCCAACCAAGGTCATGCCGAGCTTCCCGAGGCTGCCCTGGACGTGGTGACGCGATTAGTGCGCGAAGGGGGTGGTCGGAAGGACGGGAACACGTTGACGAAGGTGCACAGTGGCATAGCGCTTGTCGCCGGCGAGCTATGGTGGTTAGCCGGTGGCAGCAAGGTGTCCAGCGTGTTCAGCGTCCAAAGTTATGTGGGGGCGGTGAGTTTTACCATCGCCGGCCAGCTAGGTCGCCGGGAACGCCGACCTCGCCGGAGCTCCGGCGGCTCGAGGCGGCGGTGTCGCGAGGTAAATCAAGGACACGGGCCCCACGTGTCAGCCATCACGCTAAGTGCGCCCACAGTTAGTTTAATTTAAACGTGCGGGCCCCGCTGTCAAGCGCTGTTAAGGCGCGGGAAGAGATTTCCTTTAGGAAAATAATTCAGGAATCAGCCCAAACTTTAGAAATTCATAACTTTGGGTAGAATTGTCCAAATTTAGTGAACCAAATTTTGTTGGATTTCTGCTCTTCGAGTAATATCCAGCAAAACAAGTTTCAGCTCATGAAACTTATTATTTTTCCAGAATTAATTCCCTAAAATTTAAACCATTCGGAATTTTATCTGGAGATTTCCTTTATGGAAAATTCTGAAATTTGGCTAGGAGGTTCATTTAAAATCTTTAAGCCACCTGCAAAATTTCAGATCTATCCAAGTTCATTTAGTCCCCCTAACGGTGTGATTAAGTGAACCGCCCTGAGAAAATAGAAAAATGTACAGAAACATTTTTCAGATTTTCTCAAATCTTGATTAGGGCATAACTTTCTCTAGGATTCTTCAAATTACATGAAACCAACTCCATTAGAACCATATCAAACTCTAGTTTCCATAAAGTAATGGTTTGATCCATGAAAATCCCTGGAACTCCTTAGAAGCTCTAGTAGTGACCATTTAGAATTTTATTTGGGCAGAGATCAATTAGGCTTTGATTCAAATGAAATTTGGTCAAGTTTCTGGTTAGGTTCTTACCAAATCTCAGTAAAATGTTCAGAGCCAATTGGGATGTTTAGCTAGAGTTATGGTTTTTATATACTAAATTTGACACATTGCATTTAAATTGACATATTGATTGAATTGATCACGTGTAGTCGCTGAAGGCGAGGAGACCCGGAAGTGTTGGACTTCCTACTTTTGGAGGAGACACTAACATCTGCCCAGCAGAAACACGGCAAGCCTCGGTTTGCATTTAATAAGTTTTTAAAGTTTTTCTTTATATACACTTAGTGTGAAGTATGTGTGTGCATTAGGTGTAGGATGGATGAAACCCAATTGCATAAACAGATCGTTCCAAAAGGAGTGAGGGTAGTGTCTAAGTCCTTGAGTAGTTCATGCTGTGCTTAATGTTTATTGACTTCGTTACAAGTCGAGTAGTTGGAATCTACTCGCGAGTATAGGGTTCGGGACACACGGGAATTTGGTTCGAGTTTGTAAAGGTCCCAAAAATGTGAATACAAAGAAACACTTGTTTGCAAAAGTTTGTTTCATATGAGTGAAATTTGGGACTTGTTAAAACTTTTCCACATGTGATAACCCACATGAGGGTTTTCTTCACACAAGTTCAAATGTTTATTTGAAAACTTGGAACCCAAGAGGGTCAAAAACCATGATGGGAAGTTTCCATAGGTGTGAGAAAACTAAAGACAGATTTAGAACAAATTGTTCAACTCAAAATTCAAATGAGAGCAACACTATGAATTTCAAAACTGTTGTGCTACAAATCTCATTTACAGCAGCCAAATTAAAAATCAGATTTCATATTTGAATTCCTTGGGTCCAAATTAGTGGGTGTGCAAGGTTTCATGATTTGTTGATGTAAGGGCCTCAGTTTTTGACACATATTTGAAGTGTTCATCATCACACCACACACCTCATTTGAAGCAAGTTGATGAACACAAATGAAGAGCAAGTAACCACCATCAACATGCTCATCAGAGAACAAACTCACATATTGCAAAAGTGGTATTTCCCACATGTGATATAGAGGGGCTGGGCATATGAAAACTCTTACACATTGCTAAGGATGTCCATGCCATGTTTCACCCAAATTCAAAACCTTTTTGATGTCATTTTGGGTATAGCTAGAAAGAGGGCAGTTTGAAACCATATTCAAATTCAAACTGTTTTTATCCCATGAATTCAAAAGTGGGAGGCATGTTCTTATTCAGCACATTTTTGTGAGCTCACACACCAATTTTCACTCCATTTGGAGTTGATCTTGACATGAGCTAAGTGGGGCAAATTCAAACTTTATTTGAATTTCAAACTGAACATGTGCTGAAATTCATTCAAACCAAACCCAATTTGAATTCTAATCAATTCAAATGGCTCATGGGTGAATAATTTGAATCACCATGGGTATTTTGGGGCTCACCGTTTACAACAGTGATTAGAAGTGAATTTCAGAGGTTAAAACCCCGGGTGGGACCCACATGTCAGTCACTGGTTCAAAGCAAACCGACTGAAACTCAGCTCACTCGGTTCCCGGGTGCAGTGCACGCGCGCCACAGAGGGGCAGCCGGCGCCAGCTCCTGCTGCGTGCCCCAAGCCGGAGACCAGTCGCCGGGCTTCTTATCCCCTCCCCGGCGTGCTCCCATCACTTATTCCCCGAGCTACCGACGCACTCGGCCTGTTTTTCCATCCGAGTTCCACTGCAACCTGCCGCCGCTCGAGCTTGCGCTTGATCAAGTCCGATCACTCGCGAGCACAGCCTCCTCCAAAGCAAAACGGCACCGGGAGATCGTGAGCAACCTCCTAGACCCCGTGTTGGCCAGTGAGCAAGCGTCCTCGAGCTATACCGAACAGTTTCTCTGGCGAACCAAGCATCGCCGCCGATCGGACTCTCGTGGACAGCACAACACAGCCGTTGTCACATCCACTTCTCTGCACAAGAAAGGTGCGTGATTGTATGCAGATGGAGTAGCCGAAAGACGTTTGGCGATTGATCAACCCTCGGCCGAGAATTTCCAAATTTACTCTCGGTCAGTTCATAGGAACCGAGCTCACCTCCGGGTGAAATTCGTACTCTACACGCGAGGGTTGGGCAAAAACCGTTACCTAGTAGTTTCTACGCATGTTAGCGCTCACGCTTGAACTGGAATCAGAGAAAAACATCAAGAATCGACCATGATATGGCCGTTTTTCCCCGCCGCCTTGGCTGAGCACCTCGGCTCACCGTCGAGAGCATAGTTGCCGGCGTTTCTAGCTTCCACCCAGCCCAGGTTCATGTTCCCCATGCTCCACTGATGCTCTCCGCGCGATTCCTGATCAAGTTGGTGCACGGGAGAGTGAAACCGACCTCACCGGAACCCTAACAGGTGCTGTCACCGGTGCGCACGGATTTCCGGTCATCGCCGGCGGCCGGCGAGCCCACCATCGAGTCCAGGGGTTCAGAAAAGGGGCAGGCGGCGAGTTTCGGGCCGGGGGGTGGCCGGGAACTCAATTCCGGCGAAGGTTGCCGGAGACCGCCGCTGCCGAGCAGTTGGCGCGAGGAGGGAGACGACGCACTGTGTGCGGGACCCACAGGCAGGAGTTTAAACTTTTCCCCGAATTTCAGTTTCAGTTCAAACTTCAAATCCTCATAACTTTAGCTAGAAAGCTCCAAATCGAGTGAACAAAATTTTATTGGATTCAGCTCTCTGAGAACTTTCCAGCAAATCAAGTTTCACTTCATGAAAACCCTTATTTCTCCAGAATTAATTCCTCAAAATTTAAAATGTTTGGAATTTTAACTGGAGAATACTTTGGGGGAAAATTCTGAAATTTTGCTGGGATGTTCACCAAAATATCCCTGAACTACCATAAAAATTTCAGATCCATTTGAGCTCATTTGATCCACCTAATGGTGTGATTAGTGAAACTGTTCCAGAGAAAATAGAAAATGTTCAGAAACATTTTCAGAATTTCCCCTGGAATTGTTTAGCTCCTATCTTTAGTTAGGAACCTTCAAATTAAGTGAGACCAATTCCATTAGAACCCTCTGAAAATCTAGTTTTCAGAAAGTCATAGTTTATTTCATGAAAATCCTTAGAACAACCTAAAAGCCTTCAATTAAGGTCAAGTACATAATTAATTGTGGAGGGCTCAAATGAGCTTTGCTGCAGCTAAACCTTGACCAAGTCTCTGTTTAGGTTGTAACCAAGCCACAATAAAAGTTTCACAGTCATTGGGTCTGTCTAGTAAGAGTTATAGATTTCACAAGTTTAAAAGTCAATTCAAATGCATTAATTTAATACATGTACTTCTTATATCATGTAGTCGCTAAGGTCGAGGAGGAACCCGAAGTCCTAGACTTCGTTACTCCGGAGGAGCAGCTAGCCTACGACCAAGAGCAGCAAGGCAAGCTTCGGTTTGCATTAACCTTTTTATAAATTTTTATTGTTTTGAGCACTTACTTGAGTACCATTATTACTTGCATTAGAGTCTTGTTTGGAAACCCAATTTCATAGCCAAGAAAACCATGGGTTGGGTTTAGGATTGCAAAACCCCGTTAGCTACTGCAAAGCTAAGTTAGGGTAGGATTCGGTACAAGTCGAGTAGTTGGAACTACTCGCGAGTATAGGCTAGAGGCACTCGACTCGGGTAGAGATAGCACATGATACACATGGCAAGAAAAATGAGAGCGAGCGGGGAGTAAGGGCAGCAGGACTTTGGGGCCTGTGTGCTGTAGCTCCGCTTGTGTCGATTGAGGACCGAGCCGTGTGCGGGCCTGTTGAACAAGCTAGAACAGTACCGAAGACCTACCGGTTATATGGGAACCGGGAAACCGATGTAACTCGGGTAGCTGGTTATTGAGGCATTGCCCGTCGTTCAGAGGGTAGGTTGAGAGCTTGAGGTATAAATATCGGCTGGCGGCACTGAGATGCGCGTGCAGAGACCTCTTGCTCGGGACGATGGGACCGGTTCAATATTTGGCTGACGGGTGAAAGGTGGTTGCGTACGGCGTCCGTGATGGTTGCTGTAGGCAACATCGAGTACGGGCGTATGTGACGGGTTATTCGGGTAACCCTGCAGGTGTAAATCGATTATAATCGCCGTCCCTCGCGGTCAGTGAGTACCACTTGTTCACTGTACCGTGACGTAGAAAGAACAGGCTAGTTGCATGTTAAAATGTTGCTGATTGAAAGATGGACTTGATTGCTAATGATTTGCTGTAGTTTAGAGCTAACTAAAGTTCTTTTCAACTTTGGGCAAAGTACATGAGAGAAATGCGTTTCTTGTTTGATTGCGGCTCTCTCATGTGCCTTAGCGTAAGGTTCTCCACAACCTGCTGCTAAAACTTGAAAGTAAGGTTCTACTAATTAGGCGAGTCCTTGCAAATGATTTTTGACCTCATGTAACCCATCAACCTTCATGTAGAAGTTCCATGTTTAGGAGAGACGGGTCAGTCTTGCTGAGCCTTCGTGCTCACTGCTTGTGTTTGATGCTTTTGCAGGGTTCTATGAGGAAGGGACTCCCGAGGAGGAGACGGAACCCCAATAGGGGAACCCCGTCGAGTGGGAGTCGTGCACGCCGCCGTGTTATTGTGCGTGCGTGCTAGCAAGGACACGTACATGGGCTGAACGTGAACTTGATGCGTAGTATACGCCCATGAGTGTAGACTGGACTTATTTTGATGTACAAATGTTCATAAACCACTTTATGTAATAAAAGTTTTGCTTCCGCTTTGTACCTTTGATGTGTGTTATCCGGTGCTGTGCAACGCAGTACCCCTCAGCGTGGTCCTGGCTCGACAAGACCGTGGGGTCGTGTCAGTTGATACGTTTGCAACCCATTTTCCAAAATGGACTTTAAATAACAAAGAATTCAAATGCATATTTGAATTTGGATGAAACTTTCCCAAATATCCAAATGCACCTCAGATTTAAACTCCCACAATTTGCAAATTTTGGGAGATATTTTGGAGAGGGATAAGGAGGGACTGAGCTGTGGGACCCACATGTCATTGAGGGAGATAAAATATGCAAAAAGATCTCAGAGTGTAGTCTCTGTTTGAGTTCTGCAGTCGGTTCACTTGAGCCACCGATGTTTCTCACCGAGCGACACCGAGACAGAGCCGGAGCCACCTCCTGTTGAATTCCATCGTGATGGACGGCTGCCCAGGCATTTTATACCCTCTGCCGTGCTCCCTTTCGCCCTCATCGCTGAAGCCTCGGCCCTGTTCTTCTTCCTCGCGCACGAAACAAACCGAGCGCTGCCGCCGTGCTTGTGATCGATCGGACACTGCCTAGCTCGCGTGCGAGACTCAACTGAGCGTCCAAACCACACCACAGACGCTCCTCCGACGTCCTCGTGCCACTCCAACGTTAGCTCCACCTCCAGAGACCGAGAACGCCGAGTTCCCGCGGCAACCGAAAACAACGGCGACGAGGCGCTCTCGTGGACAGATCCACAGAGTGGTTTTCACGACCAAGAAAGAGGGCCCTTGGACGCGTAGGAGCTTCCTGCAGCTTCCATCCGAAGCACAGAGCTTGTCTTCACGTCTTGCCAACGAATTTTAGAAATCCTCTCCGGCCGCGTAAACCGACCTTCGGGTATGATTCCACAAAATTCCTGATTGATTTTTGTTTAGACACCACGAAACTTCGCACACACGGGATAGACTTCAGGGCGCACCAGTTTGCTTTTGAAGCCTCGCATGAAATGCATGGTGCACAGCGTATTTCCGGTCTTTCCGACGGCGGCTATGGCGGGAAGGTTCGGGTGCACGGTGAACCCTAGTTCAGAGCCATCTCCGAGCCGTTTCACTCCCATGTCGACGTTCCTTAGCGTCAGCCGGTGCTTTAGAACCTGGAAACTGGAGCTTGGGAGGCTTAGGCCGTCGGGGTAACATCGCCGGACTTCATCCGAGCCGCAGCACCGGTGCGGGGTGGTTTAGAGACGTCGCCGGTCTGTGGAAGTCACACCAGCGTGTTCCTCGCACAAAATAAGGGCCTGGCGGCGAATTTAAGCGTCGGAGGTGGCCGGACGACCGAATTCGAGGTAACTCCGGCGAGCCTCGGTGGCGCGGACGCGCGGGCGTCTGGATGTTGAAGAAGGCTGCCGGCCCCACGCGTCAGTCGCACAGAAACAGGAGCTGGATACCCTGTGGCGCCGGATCGACTATGACAGCACGGGAAACAATCCTGTCACCCCGTGTGGCACCCTCCCGGCAACAAACACGTGTCCCCTGGTCCCACCGTCAGTTTAAACTTTTTTCCGGATTTATTCAAATTCCAGGTTTTTCCCAAATTTTAGAAGAGCATAACATTTGCTAGGAATCTCCAAATTTAGTGATTCAAATTGGGTTAGATTCAGATTGACAAACTCTATCCAAATATGCAACCCAATTTGTATGAAAGTCTACATTTAATTCTGGAAAATTCTTTAAATCTTTTCAGCAAAAGAATTTTATAGGGAGTTTGGTTTATCGAAAAGTCATCAAATTTTGCCAGAATATTCCATAAGGTATTCTGAGACTCCTGCAAAAGTTTCAGGTCAATTGGAGTTGATTTGGTCAGGAGAATTCAGATTGTAAGTTCCTGTATTTAAATAAATACAGAAACATTTTCAGAGAATTGCCAAAATTTGTAAATTCAGTTCCGGGCAATTCTTAGCTACAAAAATCCTAGGAAAATTCATGCAATCTCTATGAACTATAATTGAATTTGGGGTATACTGAGTTTGACATGAACATAGGTGTTACCTCAGAATTAATTCTTCTTTGCTTAATTTCTTAGAAAATTGTTCTGAATAAACTACTCAATGAAAAGTGCTAATTTTTGGTCCAGATAACTTTCTTGTGGTAAAGAACTCACATGAAAATTTTAAGATCCACTGGAGCTCTGGATCACCACTGTCATGTGTAACCTCTTAAGGTGATCAACACTTAAGTGGGAAAGGCACTCAACATTTGATCATAGTGTTTAAGTCCAACCCAAACCAATAGCACCAGTGTCATTTTAAATTCTTAAACAGAGTTCCAGTTTTTAAAACTGTCATTAGACCTTATTAGCAAAAGCTTTTCAATTAAATACCTATGCATGATCATACCGTGTAGCATATACGTGAAGAACGTGAGAAGGACTTAAAGTGAAGATCAAGGAAGAAGAAAAGCAAGTGATCAAGCCCAAGTGATCATCACTAACTGATTATATTCCTAGTCATCTGCAAAACAGGCAAGCCCCGGTTTGCATTTGAACAGTTTTATAAAGCATTTCCATTTTTATAGATCATAGCTTTGCACCATTGATTGCATTAAGTCTAGTTAATATTGAAAACCCCACTTGCATGACCAGAAATACCTAAGAGAGAAAGGGTAGAATAGCACCTCCTCGAGTGGATTTGGCTACGCTAATGTTAGTAGGAAAGGTCCTGTAGAAGTCGAGTAGTTGGAATCTACTCGTGAGTTTAGGGCTGGTTTATTTGGGGCGGGTCCAAAATAGAAAAGATGAGGAAAGTTCACGCATAAGAAATGGAGACCGGGCAGAGAGGTTTAGATGCAGAAGGTTGCGGACCGTGCGTGCATAGCCCTGCCTGTGTCGGTTAAGGCCCGTCCGTGCTTGGTCCTGTTGGACAAGTTTGAGTTGTGTACCAGGCACATACTGGCTATATGGGACCCAGGAAACTGATGTACCTTGGGAGATCCATAGTGGAACTTTTCCAACTGCCTTAGGCTTTCGGCGTCAGGGTAGCGGGAGGTAACTCGCTTAAGAACATACCACTGCGGGTATGTACCTTGAGGGAGCTTGCGTACTCGGGGCAGTTGGACTGCGTCCAATGTGGAAGATCTTGGGAAAGGTGGCCGCGTACAACGTCAGTTGAGGTTGCTGCCGACAACTCGGAGTACGGGTGTACGTGTCGTGTAGTCCGGGCGTGTACTGATTCGAATCACTGTCGCTCGCGGTTATATGAGCATACTTGCCAACTGCGTCTTGACGTAGTAACAACTGGAACTAGTTATCTTTGAAATTGATAAGACTGTGATATAACTTGTATTGCAACCATGATTGAATTAGAGATAGGCTCATTAAACTTTACTTTCGCTTTGTGCAAGGAGCATCGCAACAAAGCGTTTCTTGTTTGATTGTGGAGTTGCGGTGCTGTTCAGTTCAAGGTCTACAATGAGGCTTAAAATCTGAAAGTTAAGGATCAACTTTAGGCGAGTCCTTTACGCAAATCTAGCTATCCTAATTGTGAACCGCCGTGCATGTAGAGTTTCTTGTTTAGGAGAGACGGATCAGTCTTTCTGAGCCTATGTGCTCACGCTTGCTATATAAGTGGTTTTGCAGGTTAACATCGATGCTAAGAAGAAGGTTGTCCGGTGAGACTCAGAGATTTCCGAGTCATGTAACACATGGAGAACCCAGCCGCTGCTGTTGTCTTCGTGTTGCTAGCGAGAGGAGTCCGCGGGCTGGACTTCATCTCGAGTGCTCTTAGTTATTCGACGTGAGTTGTTATAGACTTCCGCTGTAGCTATTTGATGTAAATTATTTACAAAGAAAAATTTGTAAGCTTCCTCTATTGTTTTATGTAATACATTGTTCCTTGTATGTGTGCTGTTGGGTGCCGCACAACACGGCACCACCCAATGCGATTCCCGGGCGAGTGCCCCGTCCCCGTGACTAAACGGGCGGCGTCGGGCCGTGTCAGCGTGGTATCAGAGCCGCATTGGTAATAGCGCACGGAATAAGGATCGTATTACGACAAAAATTTAGGTTACGGTGAGGATACGGTACTAGGCCCACATAAGGATTACTATTAGCTTATTATTAAGGTGGCAAACCAACTTATTTGTTATGTCGGAAAATCGTGCATCTCGGGATGAGTTATGTCTTGGGGGGTGCACGTAAGCGCTGTCCACCAGTGCGCACAAGCTGAAGGGTGGAGCCCCACGGCTGGCAGGTAACCCGATCCGCTTTGGTATCCTCTACGACTCTTCATGTCATTTGGGGTACTCAAGCAACACCCTTCCCTGGAGTGCTACGGGCAAGTTTGGGAAACCCCGTCACGTGGTTAGCAATATGAACACGTAGCTCAAGGCGTGCTTGGCTTGAGAACACCTGTGCGAGTGATGACGGACGGGTGTATGAACTGTATGGATACCGGGTTCGGTGTGCAGCCGGACCTGACGATTGAGTGTGACTTATGCAGGATTAACCACGAGACCATAGTACGAATAGAAAACGTTTGCGAGTGACCGTTTTAGTGCCACCTAAGATACGTTTATGCCGGTATAATCCGGTTAGGATTTTCTTTTGGTGAGGCTACGTAGTACCGACATGCTTCTTACGGTGCATCGATGCCGTACTAAACTTAATAACCCCTTTCCTTTGAAGAAATGATTCATGAACTAACTTTCGATTAAAAATGGAAGTTTGAAACAAATATTAGTTACTGAACTCTTATTTTGAGCTAAGATTCAAATGAGAGGAAGACTAGGCTTCATAGATTTTAAAAACAGAGTGCTCTGTTTTCGGCAAGAATTCTTGCTGGACTTTAACAGAGCATAACTCCGAGTAGCTTGACCCAATTAAGGTGTATGATACGGTTCTGGAAAGATTCTCAAGTAATCTACAACTTCTTTGTAGAGCTCCAGCGCAAAATCACAAGCTAAATGGGTAGAAAGTTCAGAGGAAGGTAAACTGTCCAGAACCAGGACAGCAGCAAAACCTCTCTGGACCTTTCTGTTTTTAAGCCATAAACTTCTGTAGAAAAATCCTTAAGAAGCCTATAATACACCATTAGAAAGGTTATGAAATGTTCAACATTGTTGTAATGCAAAGTTTGTTCAGATTCTTATTGTATTTGCATATACAACTGTGATAAAATCAGCCACATACAAAGGTGATGCTGGCAAATTTTATCCAGGAATTCTATCAACTTTGGAAAATTATAACTTTTAATCCGAAGGTGATCTGGAGGCATATGAGTACTCCTTGGAAATATACTAAAGTTAACTTTAACTTTGGTATTCAACTTGAGTTATGAAAATGCTCTTAACTAGATCAAAATCTGGAGATAGTGCATAAAGGTCTGTTCTGTACAGATAGGCTGGATAGCTATGCCTACTAAGGAGTTGTGTAAACATGAATTTTGTTACTGCTTTCATAAAGTTTTGACATAATCATGTTTCCATTAGTCTCACATACTGCTGAGTTCTGGTTTAACTCTTTTCAACTATATTTTTGCAGTATGGTTCGTACTCGCTCTAGGAGTAGGGCCGGAAGTTCTCGTCGAGGCGGTGATGCTTCTATTCCACCATCGGAACCACCATCCACGGGATGGATGGATCTTATGACTCGAGTCGTCGAGTCTACCCAAGAGAACACCAGGCTACTCCAAGAAGCAACGCAAGAACACACACGCTTACTCCAAGCTTTGGTACAGCAAGGCGTACTCCAGAACACGCAACAAGTCGTTCCACCTCGGAACACTTATCTGGATTTCTTGGCGACTTAACCGCCAATCTTTACTGAAGCCACCGAACCTGTGGAAGCAGATCAATGGATTCGTGTCATGGAGTCCAAATTCGGAACACTACCAGAAAACTAAGTTTGCCGCTCAGCAACTCCATGGAGCCGCCGGAAACTGGTGGGTTGATTATCTTGCCACCGTTCCGGAGGACCATCAAGTAACATGGAGTGAATTTTGTGAAGCCTTTCGTACCCGTCACATAGCACTAGGTATTGTCAAGGCAAAGCGGGAGGAATTTTTGGGTTTGAAGCAAGGGGACATGAGTGTCCTCGAGTATGTCCGAAGGTTTAACCTTTTGGCCCAATATGCTCCCGAATATGTGGCGAAAGAAGAGGCACGGTGTGACCTATTCCTCCATGGCCTGAGTGCCATATTACAGGAGAAGTTGGCCGTACACAATAACGGCAGTTACACCGACATGGTAGATGCGACTTTCATCCAAGAGAAGCCGACACTTGAGTGGCAAGCTGAGAAGAGAAAGATGAGTGAGATCGAGCAGGCTAGCACAAGTTATGTGCCTCAAAAGTATCGTTTGGTGTATCGAACGCCACCCGGTGAAAGATGGAGGCCACCTGTACAATCAACTCCTCAGAGATTGATTACTGGTCAAGTTCTACAACTTGCACCACCTCCACAGCCGCAGCATCAGACGGTGGTTTGTGCTCCATCGCTGCAGCCATCTGTACCTAGCATCCCACCGCAAGTCAACGAAGAACCGGAAAGACATCCGTGTTTCACTTGTAGGAGTATGGGCCATTATGCTAGACATTGTCCGGAGGGAACTAGAGGCTGTGGGTCATCATATTTACAACAATACGACCCGTACCTCAATCTGCAGATAGGAGGGCAGATAAGGGGCAACATTCACTATACTGTGATTGATGATGTTCCGGAAGGAGAAGCCGCTTTAGCAGGGATCTTTTCTCTGAATCAGCTACCGGTTTTGATTCTCTTTGATTCCGGTGCCACACACAACTTCATTAGCCAATCTTTTGTGGCTCAACATCAGCTCCAAACAGTTTATACAAAGAGGCAACACCTCATATCTTCGCCCGGGGGCAGCAGTACCACAAGTGAGGTTGTCTCCCGAGCACCTCTTTGTTTGGAGGGTAGAATATACCCTACGACTCTCATTATCCTTGAGGGTCTGAAGATCGACATTATTTTGGGGATGTCGTGGTTGAATTACCACAGAGCTGTTCTTAACATCAGCTCTAGGACCGTTGAGCTCAACTCCCCACAGCACGGTCTTCATATATTAATTCTGGGTGCCAGACGGCAACAGATTGCAACAGTAAACCACACGGAAGCTGTTAAGATAGAGGACATTCCGGTGGTACGTGAGTATCCGGATGTGTTTCCCGATGATTTACCGGGCATGCCGCCCGAGCGAGACGTTGAGTTCAAGATTGAACTTATACCGGGAACAACACCGATATCACGAAGGCCGTACAAGATGGCACCCAATGAACTGGCAGAATTGAAGACGCAGCTGAATGACCTAATGAGCAAGGGATTTATACGACCGACTTCGTCACCTTGGGGTTGTTCAGCATTGTTTGTCAAGAAGAAGGACAAAACACTACGGCTTTGTGTTGATTATCATCCTCTGAATGCCGTTACCATCAAGAACAAGTATCCACTACCTCGCATTGATATGCTCTTCAATCAATTAGTGGGTGCGAAGGTATTTTCGAAGATGGATCTTCGGTCCGGATATCACCAGATTAAAATCCGGGCAGAAGATATTCTGAAGACGGCATTCTCAACGAGATACGGGCGGTATGAGTATCTCGTTATGTCTTTTGGTTTGACCAACGCACCGGCACACTTTATGTACCTGATGAATTCAGTATTCATGCCGGAGTTGGATAAATTCGTCGTTTTCTTCATCGACGATATCTTGGTGTACTCCACGTTAGAGGAAGAACATGCGGAACATCTGCATATTGTGCTACAAAGATTGCGAGATCATCAACTCTATGCAAAATTCAGCAAGTGTGAATTCTGGATTAATCAAGTACCTTTTCTCGGACACATCATTTCAGCGGAGGGCATCACTGTAGATCCGAGTAAGATTATCCAAGTGCAGAAATGGGACTCACCAAAGTCAGTGCATGAAATCCGAAGCTTCCTCAGTTTAGCGGGTTATTACCGGAGGTTCATTCCGGGTTTCTCTAAGATTGCTAAACCGATGACGGATTTATTAAAGAAGAATATCAGATTTGTGTGGGGGTACTGCATGTGAACAAGCTTTCAAGACTTTAGTGAAGCATCTCACAACAGCCCCAGTTCTTGCTCAGCCGGATACAACGAAGCCATTCAACGTTTATTGCGATGCATCTGGCATTGGTCTTGGCTGCGTGCTGATGCAAGAAAGACGAGTGGTCGCTTATGGATCTCGTCAACTCAGAAATCACGAGCAGCATTATCCAACTCATGATATGGAGTTAGCTACCGTGGTCCTTGCTTTGAAGATGTGGAGGCATTACTTGCTCGGAAATCTTGTACACCTCTACACTGACCACAAGAGCTTGAAGTACATCTTCACTCAGAAAGAATTGAAAATGAGGCAACGAAGATGGCTAGAGCTCATTAAAGACTATGAACTTGCATTCATTATCATCCTGGAAAGGCGAATGTGGTCGCCAATGCGCTCAGTCGTAAGGCGCATATCCATCACCTAACTATTGCTGAAATAGATGATGAAGAATCAAGCCTCCGTGTCATCCCGTATGGAGCTCTCTATAATCTCGCTCTCATTCCTACCATCCGAGAGGAGATCATTGAAGCTCAACGAAAAGACAAGGGTATGTTTCACATACGGCGAAGGATAGACAACGGAGAAATGAAGTGCTTCCGGATGAACGATGGAGGTACTTTGTGGTTCAACGACCGGATTATAGTACCCCGGGATATGGGACTACGGAAGAAAATTCTGGACGCAGCTCACTTGTCCAAATTTTCCATTCATCCGGGCAGTAATAAAATGTACCAAGATCTCTCCGGAAGAAGTTTTAGTGGACACGTATGAAACGTGAAGTTGCAAAATACGTCTCAGAGTGTGATACGTGTCGAAGAGTCAAGGCCGACTGTCGAAGTGTTCGATCGACACTTCCCCCGGGCCTGCACTGGGCAGCCCGCGGAGGTTCTTTTTTCGGTGGGGCTAGTCCCTTGCGGAGAGCTTGCGCGGATGGACGAGTTAGTAAGAGCTTGACACGGTGAGTTTTACATGGTTCAGGCCGCCAGAGCGTAAAACCTACGTCCACGGCGAGCTATGGAGCTCACTGTATTGCTTGCTGCTCAGGGCCGGAGTCCTGAGCTTGGGGGTGAGTTACAGCTTGGGAGTGTATGGCTAGCGTATGAGTTGCAGAGTGCGAACCCAGGGTGCGAGTGGCTAAAGTGCCAACCCTTGCTAACGTCGCCTAACTGAGTCTTTTATAGTCCAAGGCTCGGGTGGCTTACAAGGGGGGCCCGGGACCCGACAGGTGGTCCCGGGAAGATTTCCTGCAGACTATCGTATCCGCAGTTATGCCGGTAGTTGTCTCTGGTGAAGGCTTATGAGTCTTCGTCTTGCTGCCCTGCCCATGCCGCACGCTAGTCGTAGTGGTTGATGACGGCGGAGGCGGCAGGGGATGTCTTGTCGCTGCGTTTATTGGCTGGTAGGTTCTGACACCGTGCGCCAGTCTGTGATGCGACTGGGCGCAATGGCACCTGATAGAGGCGTGCTCCACGTCTCCGCGTCTTGGGAAGGCGCGGCCTTGAATACCTTGTACGGGCAAGGTATGGGGCGTCTTTACGCCCGCTGCCTACCGCTCGGGGGCAGGCAGCGCTGTCTGCTGGACACGTGGCGGGCCCGGAGCTCTCCTTGAGGAGGGGGAGGTCCGGCCCCGCAGGACACGTGGAGCCTTCGGGCCTCTTCCCCGTGCAGGGGGGAGGTCCGGCTTCTGTCGGCCACGTGGCGGGTCCGGAGCTCTCCTCTGAGGAGGGGGAGGTCCGGTCCCGCGGGACATGTGGCACCTTCGGAGCTCTCCCCATGGAGGGGGAGGTCTGGCTGCTGTAGGCCATGTGGCGAGCCCGGGGCTCTCCTCTGAGGGGAGGGAGGTCCGGCCCCACTAGACACGTGACGCCTCCGGAGCTTTCCCTATGGAGAAGGGCGAGATCCTTAGGCATTTTCCCCTGTGCGCGGGGGTACCCCATATCGCGGGTACCGACAGTGGCCCCCGGGCTCACCTCGGGGGAGGTAACGAACCCGAGGTGAGGCCTTCTCCTACCCGCGCACTTTCTTGTCTTGAGTACTCCCTGTGCTAGCAGGGTCTTGATGGCTTCGGAGTTCAGCCTCTTAGGAGAGGGTGAAGCCTGGCATCGGAGCTCGGCCCAGCTGTTGGGGCGGAGGTCCGGGAGTCATCGGAGCTCAGGTCCACGAAGGGCGTGAGGTCCAGCATCAGGGCTCACCTCTGAAAGGAGGGCGAGGGCTGGCATCGGAGCTCGGCCCAGCTGTGGGGGCGGAGGTCCGGAAGTCATCGGAACTCAGGCCAGCGAAGGGCGTGAGGTCCGGCATCAGCGCTCGCCTCTGAAAAGGGGCGAGGGCTGGCCTCGGAGCTCGGCCTGGCTGTAGAGGCGGAGTCTGGAAGTCATCGGAGCTCAGGCCAGCGAAGGGCGTGAGGTCCGGCATCAGCGCTCGCCTCTGAAAGGAGGGCGAGGGCTGGCCTCGGAGCTCGGCCCAGCTATGGGGGCAGAGTCCGGAAGTCGTCGGAGCTCAGGCCAGCGAAGGGCGTGAGGTCCGGCATCAGCGCTCGCCTCTAAAAGGAGGGCGAGGGCTGGCCTCGGAGCTTGGCCCAGCTATGGGGGTAGAGTCCGGAAGTCGTTGGAGCTCAGGCCAGCGAAGGGCGTGAGGTCCGGAGGTCATCGGAGCTCAGGCCAGCGAAGGGCGTGAGGTCCGGCATCAGCGCTCGCCTAT
This sequence comes from Neostapfia colusana, assembly GCA_030760725.1. Classification (NCBI taxonomy): domain Eukaryota; kingdom Viridiplantae; phylum Streptophyta; class Magnoliopsida; order Poales; family Poaceae; genus Neostapfia; species Neostapfia colusana. The sequence goes on from JASWHV010000020.1 coordinate 13,222,016, forward strand.
GAAAGGAGGACGAGGGCTGGCCTCGGGGCTCGGCCTGGCTGTGGAGGCGGAGTCCGGAACTGCTCAGTGGTCCCCCCCTTTCCTGTCCCTTAGTCTCATTTGGCTTACTGTCCCAGGCCGGAATACAGGGCTTGGGTAATCCAGTGCACTTGGTCCCGGAGGTCTAGCCCCAGCCCTAGTCAGGGTGTAACTGTTCGGCCCCCTGGTACTCAGACCGCAGCACCGGGGGGCAGAGTGCGCATGCTTTGGGTGCAAGACCGGGCAAAGCAAGGCTCCTGACCCCCCCGGTCTAGCGTAGGTCTTTTCTCGGAGGAGACCAACTGGCGGTACAGTACCCTTACAGGGGGAGATCCAAAAGGCCACCGGGACTCTGGCAGGTACCCCAAGCACTACCGTGTTCGGCAGGACGGCAAATATCGACTATGTATGAGAGCAGGAAAGAGGAACCGAGTGTACAATGGACGCACACTGTCTAGAGCGTGGGGAGGTGTTCATATAAATTAATGCGTAATTTAAATAAACACCTAAGTAAGCATGGTGAACTTACTGGGGTGGCGTCGGAGCGCCTGTCTTCACGCAGAGCGGGTCATGCGTGGCTTCGTCGTACGCTGGACACGGGGGGACCCCCATGGCGATCTTAGGGGGAAGCACGGCTTCGGCCCCGCATACCATGTGGAAGGGTAGTTCCCGTGACCCGACCCTGGGAAGTCCGGCTGGCCCTCGACATGGAGGAGCCGGTATCCCCCGACGGCTTTGGGTGCGCGTCTGCACCGGTTGTGTGGGTCTACTTGGCGTGGACCTGGCACGCATTGCATCCCTAACCGGTTCGACGGCGTCCAGGTGGCTCTCGGTTAGTAGGAGCCATGCCGGGTGGCTTAACCGACCAACGTGCGGGACGATGAGCATTCCCAGCACTCGCCTCCTTGGACTACTGCGAGCTAATCGCAGCCTTCCTCCTAGGTTATGCACCGCAATAGGATGTCGTGGCGCCACGCCAGTAAAGATACCAGCGCGTAGCACTTAGCCATCCGCACCATCCGTTCAGCGGATGCACGTTCATCAAGAAGGATGTCCTTCAAGGAGTCCCGGACCTCCGTGGTCCATGCATCGGGACTACTTGAGCTTCTGGATCTTGAGCGCTGGGTTGCACGGAGTCCCCAGTGACTCTTACGATCCTTTGGCGGCATACAGGGCCGCCGGGACTGCCTAGCTTCGAGGCATTGGTTCAGCCCCCTTCGCCCGGCTCGGCGGGCCGGGCTGTGGACCGCAGCAACGTCCTCTCGAAGACTCCTTCGTGCGCAGGGGCTCTGATGGAGGCTTTCATTGAGAGGTCGTCAGCTGCGGTCGTGCCAGCGCGCGGTACATGGCGCAGGTCCAAGGCGAGGAAGTCTTTCTCCAACATCCGCACGTGGAGCAGATAAGCAGCTAGCTGTGGGTCATTGCAGGGGCATTCACCCTTAACTTGCTTGATAACTAGCTGGGAGTCGCCCTGTGCCAACAACTGGCGAGCGCCCAGAGACAGGACTGTCTTTTAGGCCAAAGATGAGTGCTTCATACTCTGCCAAGTTGTTGGTTGCCTTGGAATTGAGACGCACCATGTACCCAGACTGCTCCCCCGATGGCATGAGGAGCAGTACGCCGGCACCGGCCCCCTGCTTTCGCGAGGAGCCGTCGAAGAAGAGCGTCCAGTGAGGCCCGGTGAAGACCGGAGCTCGGTACTTTGGTTCACCGTCTTCGCGGCCCCCTGGGTCAGCCTTCGTTGGCGTCCACTCAGCCACGAAGTCAGCCAGTGCTTGGCTCTTGGCTGTCTGACATGGTCGGGAGCTCAGCTTGAACTCCGCCGTCTTCGGGCTGTCTTCCGGCTTCGGAAGCTGGCAGTGAGTGCCAACTCCGCCTCCCGGCTGCTCTGGCGCACTTGTCCGCCAGGCTGAAGATCTCGGAGGCATCGTAGACCTCTCTGGTTGCAAGCCTCTCAAGCATCTTCTCGTCCCGGACACTGTCGAAGTGCCGCCACCACAGAAGCACTTTGAATATGCGGAATGGTGTTGCGTACCTGGGAGAACCGCTGGATGAAGGAGCGCAACGACTCCCCAGGTTGTTGCTTGATGGCGTGGAGGTCAGGCTCCGTGCCGGGACGGGTGTAGGAGCTGCCGAAGTTGGCGATGAACTGCCGGCAGAGCTCTCCCCAGGAAGTTATGGAACCCTGAGGGAGGTCCATTAGCCAAGACCGGGCTGGGCCGGTCAAGGCGACAGGGAAGTAGTTTGGCCATGACGGCCTCATCCCCTCCTGCGGCAAGTACGGCGGTGGAGTGGATCTGGAGGAACCCCGCCGGGTTGACGCTGCCGTCGTACTTCTCGGGCAGGTGCGGCCGAAACTTGCGCGGCCACCTCGTGGAGTGGAGGTGGGGCTCCAGGGCCGTACATCCTGCCCCTGTTGCTGCAGGCGTTGGTGCCGCGAACGCTTGGTTTGCCGCTGGCACAGTGTACCCCTGTATGGGCAAGGCTGCGCCATAGACCGGGGGCGCCGTTTGCAGGACATATGGCTGTGGCATATGCTGCGTGGCGTATGTCTGGGGCAGAGTTCGCGTGGCGAAAGTCTGCGCCTCAGGCAGGGTTGAGGCAGTGGTCATGCTGACGCCGGCCTCTTGGCTGCGACGCCTTTCTCGTCACCGCTTGAGGAACACTCGGGCGTCTTGGCCCAGGTGGAATCGTTCCAGCTCAGTCCTCAAGTCCGTCGACGGAAGCCTGGTGGAGCTGGAATCCGCCGTCTGTCCGTCAACCGTCGGCGTGCGCGTCAGCGACACAGCCGGTTGGCCGGAGCGTCGTCCCCGCCGAAGTCAAGGGTTTGCGGCGGCGACGACAAGACGGTCTACTTCGCGAATCCACTGCTGGGTCGCTGCCTGAGGCGCGTCCCCAGCAGGCGGATTGTGCAGTAGCACTCTTGCTGCGGCTAGCGCACCCCCGCCGGGTACGCCCAGCGCTACTGAAGACCTGACGCTGGTTGGAGCCTGCATTGCCGGGGTCGGCGCTGCCAGAGCCGGCTGCTGGCTCCCAGTGCAGGTATTGGTGCCGCGAACGCTTGGTTCGCCGCTGGCACAGTGTACCCCGGTATGGGCAAGGCTGCTCCCTAGACCGGGGACGCTGTTTGTGGGGCATATGGTTGTGGCATATGCTGCGAGGCGTATGCCTGGGGCAGAGCTCGCGTGGCGAAGATCTGCCCTTCAGGCTGGGTCGAGGCCGACGTCATGGTGATGCCAGCCTCTTGGTTGCGACGCCTTTCTCGACGTCGCTCGAAGAACACTCGGGCATCTTGGCCCAAGTGGCATCGCTCCGGCTCTGCCCTCAGGTCCGTCGACAGAAGCCTGGTGGAGCTGGAGTCCACCGTCTGCTCGGCAACCATTGGCGTGCGCATCAGCGACACAGCCGGTTGGCTAGAGCGTTGTCCCCGCCGAAGTCGAAGGTTTGCGGCGGCGACGACGAGACGGTCTATCTCGTGAATCCACTGCTGGGTCGCTGCCTGAGGCGCGTCCCCAGCAGGCGGATTGCGCAGTAGCGCTCTTGCTGCGGCTGGCGTACCCGGCGTGGCGCACCCCCGCCGGGTACGCCCAGCGCTACTGAAGACCTGACGCTGGTTGGAGCCTGCATTGCCGGGGTCGGCGCTGCCAGAGCCGGTTGCTGGCTCCCAGTGCAGGTACTGGTGCCGCGAACGCTTGGTTGCGCCTGACACAGTGTACCCCGATATGGGCAAGGTTGCGCCATAGGCCGGGGACGCCGCTTGCAGAGCACATGGTTGTGGCTTATGCTGCGCGGCGTACGCCTGGGGCAGAGCTCGCGTGGCGAAGGTCTGCCCTTCAGGCTGGGTCGAGGCCGACGTCATGCTGTCACCAGCCTCTTGGATGCGACGCCTTTCTCGACGTCGCTCGAGGAACACTCGGGCATCTTGGCCCAAGCGGCATCGCTCCAGCTCTGCCCTCAGATCCGTCGACGGAAGCCTGGTGGAGCTGGAGTCCGCCGTCTGCCCGTCAACCGTTGGCGTGCGCGTCAGCGACACAGCCGGTTGACCAGAGCGTCGTCCCCGCCGAAGTCGAGGGTTTGTGGCGGCGACGACGAGGCGGTCTACCTCGCGTATCCACTACTGGATTACCGAATGAGGTGCGTCCCCAGCAGGTGGGTTGCACAGTAGCGCTCTTGCTGCAGCTAGCACACCCCTGTGGGGTTCGCTTATCGCTGCAGAAGATCTCATGCTGGTCGGAGCCTGCATTACCGGGGTCGGCGCTGCCAGAGCCGGCTGCTGGCTCCCAGCTTGCGCCGACACACTCCGTCCTGAGTGTGCCGACATGTACTCCACCCTGGTCAGGGTTCGCCACGAACGCGGGGGAGAAGAGTTTGCCACTGAAGGAAGCTTGGTCATATTTGTCGGTGGAAACTCGTCGCGCAAGGGGATAAGTCCCCTACCTGGTGCGCCAAATGTCGAAGTGTTCGATCGACACTTCCCCCGGGCCTGCACTGGGCAGCCCGCGGAGGTTCTTTTTCGGTGGGGCTAGTCCCTTGCGGAGAGCTTGCGCGGATGGACGAGTTAGTAAGAGCTTGACACGGTGAGTTTTATGTGGTTCAGGCCGCCGGAGCGTAAAACCCTATGTCCACGGCGAGCTATGGAGCTCACTGTATTGCTTGCTGCTCAGGGCCGGAGTCCTGAGCTTGGGGGTGAGTTACAGCTTGGGAGTGTATGGCTAGCGTATGAGTTGCAGAGTGCGAACCCAGGGTGCGAGTGGCTAAAGTGCCAACCCTTGCTAACGTCGCCTAACCGAGTCTTTTATAGTCCAAGGCTCGGGTGGCTTACAAGGGGGGCCCGGGACCCGACAGGTGGTCCCGAGAAGATTTCCTGCAGACTATCGTATCCGCGGTTATGCCGGTAGTTGTCTCTGGCGAAGGCTTCTGAGTCTTCGTCTTGCTGCCCTGCCCATGCCGCACGCTAGTCGTAGTGGTTGATGACGGCGGAGGCGGCAGGGGATGTCTTGTCGCTGCGTTTATTGGTTGGCAGGTTCTGACACCGTGCGCCAGTCTGTGATGCGACTGGGCACAACGGCACCTGACAGAGGCGTGCTCCACGTCTCCGCGTCTTGGGAAGGCGCGGCCTTGAATACCTTGTACGGGCAAGGTATGGGGCGTCTTTACGCCCGCTGCCTACCGCTCGGGGCAGGCAGCGCTGTCTGCTGGACACGTGGCGGGCCCGGAGCTCTCCTCTGAGGAGGGGGAGGTCCGGCCCCGCAGGACACGTGGAGCCTTCGGGCCTCTTCCCCGCGGAGGGGGGAGGTCCGGCTTCTGTCGGCCACGTGGCGGGTCCGGAGCTCTCCTCTGAGGAGGGGGAGGTCCGGCCCCGCGGGACATGTGGCACCATCGGAGCTCTCCCCATGGAGGGGGAGGTCTGGCTGCTGTAGGCCACGTGGCGAGCCCGGAGCTCTCCTCCAAGGGGAGGGAGGTCCGGCCCCACTAGACACGTGACGCCTCCGGAGCTTTCCCTGTGGAGAAGGGCGAGATCCTTAGGCATTTTCCCCTGTGCGCGGGGGTACCCCATATCGCGGGTACCGACACCGACCATGTGAAGAAGTAAGGCCTGTTGCAGCCACTGCAAGTACCGGCATGGAAGTGGGAAGACTTGAGTATGGACTTCATCGTCGGGTTGCCGATGACCTCCCACAACCATGACTCGATTTGGGTAATCGTGGACCGATTAACCAAATCAGCAAATTTCATCCCTGTGCATACAAGATATAACGCAAAGCAGTATGCGGAGCTGTATATAGCACGGATCTTGTGCTTACATGGAGTTCCCCGCACCATTGTGTCCGATATAGGATCGCTGTTCGTAGCCCGTTTCTGGGAGCAGCTACACGCATCCTTGGGGACAAAGTTGATTAGAAGCTCTGTGTATCACCCTCAAACCGATGGGAAAACTGAGAGGGTGAATCAAATACTGGAAGATATGCTGAGAGCATGTGCCATCCACCACGGTAAGAGCTGGGATGATCACTTACCGTTGGTGGAGTTCTCGTACAACAACGGATATCAGATGAGCATCAAAATGGCACCATATGAAGCTCTATATGGCCGGAAGTGCCATACACCATTGAATTGGTGCAAATCCGGTGAACGAGTAACATTCGGGGTTGATCTTGTCAATGAAGCCGAAGAGAGAGTTCGGATAATACAAGAGAACCTCAAAGCTGCCCAATCTCATCAAAAGAGCTACGCGGATCAGAGGCGTCGACCGCTGCATTTCAAAGTCGGAGAGCACGTGTATCTTCGTGTGTCTCCGATGAAAGGGATTCATCGGTTCGGTGTCAAGGGGAAACTTGCTCCCCGATTCATCGGTCCATTTGCCATAACGGAGAAGTGCGGAAACGTAGCCTACCGGCTGGAGCTACCGGCAAGCCTTGCCAGTATTCACGACATATTTCACGTGTCCCAGCTGCGGAAGTGTCTCAAGTTTACCGCTGTCATCCGCACTGAAGACATCGACGAGTTGAAGCCGGATCTCACCTATGTCGAGCAACCTATACAGATTATCGACGAAAAGACCCGGATCACCCGAAACCGGACTTTGAAATTTTACAAAGTCCTGTGGAGTAATCATACCCCGGAAGAGGCGACGTGGGAAACCGAAGATTACATCCACAAGAACTATCCGGGACTTTTGTCATAAACTTTGTAATCACCTCCCGTCTCGTTCTTTCTTTGTAATCTCGGGACGAGATTCCTTTTAAGGGGGGAGGAATGTAAAGGTACCAAAAATGTGAATACAAAGAAACACTTGTTTGCAAAAGTTTGTTTCATATGAGTGAAATTTGGGACTTGTTAAAACTTTTCCACATGTGATAACCCACATGAGGGTTTTCTTCACACAAGTTCAAATGTTTATTTGAAAACTTGGAACCCAAGAGAGTAAAAAACCAAGATGGGAAGTTTCCATAGGTGTGAGAAAACTAAAGACAGATTTAGAACAAATTGTTCAACTCAAAATTCAAATGAGAGCAACACTATGAATTTCAAAACTGTTGTGCTACGAATCTCATTTGCAGCAGCCAAATTAAAAATCAGATTTCATATTTGAATTCCTTGGGTCCTAATTAGTGGGTGTGCAAGGTTTCTTGATTTATTTATATGTTTGCAACCCATTTTCCAAAATGGACTTTAAATAACAAAGAATTCAAATGCATATTTGAATTTGGATGAAACTTGCCCAAATATCCAAATGCACCTCAGATTTGAACTCCCACAATTTGATTCCACAATTTGCAAATTTTGGGAGATATTTTGGAGAGGGATAAGGAGGGACTGAGCTGTGGGACCCACATGTCATTGAGGGAGTTAAAATATGCAAAAAGATCTCAGAGTGTAGTCTCTATTTGAGTTCTGCAGTCGGTTCACTTGAGCCACCGAGGTTTCTCACCGAGCGACACCGAGACAGAGCCGGAGCCACCTCCTGTTGAATTCCATCGTGCTGGAGGGCTGCCCAGGCGTTTTATACCCCCTGCCACGCTCCCTTTTGCCCTCATCGCTGAAGCCTCGGCCCTGTTCTTCTTCCCTCCCGCACGAAACAAACCGAGCGCTGCCGCCGTGCTTGTGATCGATCGGCCACCGCCTAGCTCGCGTGCGAGCCTTAACTGAGCGACCAAACCACACCACAGGCGCTCCTCCGACGTCCTCGCGCCACTCCAACATGAGCTCCACCTCCAGAGACCGAGAACGCCGAGTTCCCGCGGCAACCGAAAACAACGGCGACGAGGAGCTCTCGTGGACAGCTCCACAGAGTGGTTTTCACGACCAAGAAAGAGAGCCCTTGGACGCGCAGGAGCTCCCTGCAGCTTCCATCCGAAGCACAGAGCTTGTCTTCGCGTCTTGCCGACGAATTTTAGAAATCCTCTCCGGCCGGTGTAAACCGACCTTCGGGTATGATTCCACAAAATTCCTGATTGATTTTTGTTTAGACACCACGAAACTTCGCACACACGGGCTAGACTTGAGGGCGCACCAGTTTGCTTTTGAAGCCTCGCATGAAACGCACGGTGCAAAGCGTATTTCTGGTCTTTCCGATGGTGGCTATGGCGGAAGGTTCGGGTGCACGGTGAACCCTAGTTCAGAGCCATCTCTGAGCCGTTTCATTCCCATGTCGACGTTCCTTAGCGTCCGCCGGTGCTTTAGAACCTGGAAACCGGAGCTTGGGAGGCTTAGGCCGTCGGGGTAACGTCGCCGGACTTCATCTGAGCCGCAGCACCGGTGCGGGGTGGTTTAGAGACGTCGCCGGTCTGTGGAAGTCACACCAGCGTGTTCCTCGCACAAAATAAGGGCCTGGCGGCAAGTTTAAGCATCAGAGGTGGCCGGACGACCGAATTCGAGGTAACTCCGGCGAGCCCCGGCGGCGCGGGCGCGCGGGCGGCTGGAGGTTGAAGAAGGCTGCCAGCCCCACACGTCAGTCGCACAGGAACAGGAGCTGGATACTCTGTGGCGCCAGATCGACTGTGACAGCGCGGGAAACAATCCTGTGACCCCGTGTGGCACTCTCCCGGCAACAAACACGTGTCCCCTGGTCCCACCGCCAGTTTAAACTTTTTCCCAGATTTATTCAAATTTCAGTTTTTTTCCCAAACTTTAGAAGAGCATACTGTTTGCTAGGAACCTCCAAATTTAGTGATTCAAATTGGGTTAGATTCAGATTGAAAAACTCTATCCAAATATGCAACCCAATTTCTATGAAAGTCTTTATTTAAGTCTGGAAAATTCTTTAAAGCTTTTCCAAAAAAGAATTTTAGAGGGAGTTTGGTTTATCCAAAAATCCTCAAATTTTGCCAGAGTATTCCTTACGGTGTTCTTAGACTCCTGTAAAAGTTTCAGCTCAATTGGAGTTCATTTGGTCAGGAGAATTCAGATTGTAATTTCCTGTATTTAAATAAATACAGAAACATTTTCAGAGAATTGCCAAAACTTGTAAATTCAGTTCTGGGCAATTCTTAGATCCAAAAATCCTAGGAAAATTCATGCAAGCTCTGGATCACCACTGTCATGTGTAACCTCTTAAGGTGATCAACACTTAAGTGGGAAAGGCACTCAACATTTGATCATAGTGTTTAAACCCAACCCAAACCACTAGCACCAGTGTCATTTTAAATTCTTAAACTGAGTTCCAGTTTTTAAAACTGTCATTAGACCTTATTAGCAAAAGCTTTTCAATTAAATACCTATGCATGATCATATCGTGTAGCATATACGTGAAGAACATGAGAAGGACTTAAAGTGAAGATCAAGGAAGAAGGAAAGCAAGTGATCAAGCCCAAGTGATCATCACTAACTGATTATATTCCTAGTCACCTGCAAAACAGGCAAGCCCCGGATTGCATTTGAACAGTTTTATAAAGCATTTCCATTTATATAGATCATAGCTTTGCACCATTGATTGCATTAAGTCTAGTTGATATTGAAAAACCCCACTTGCATGACCAGAAAGGGGTAGAATAGCACCTCCTCGAGTGGATTTGGCTACGCTAATGTTAGTAGGAAAGGTCCGGTAGAAGTCGAGTAGTTGGAATCTACTCGCGAGTTTAGGGCTGGTTTATTCGGGGCGGGTCCAAAATAGAAAAGATGAGGAAAGTTCACGCATAAGAAATGGAGACCGGGCAGGGAGGTTTAGATGCAGCAGGTTGTGGACCGTGCGTGCATAGCCCTGCCTGTGTCAGTTAAGGCCCGTCCGTTCTTGGCCCTTTTGGATAAGTTTTGATAGCTACCGAGTTTGGTTCGGCGAAGGGTGGCCCGATCTTCACGACAGGAGGCTCAAGAACAAGATAACTTGCCGTAGAAACAGCGCGGATAACTAGCTTTATACCTGACCAAGGTTGGATGCGACCAAGCGACGAGGAGAGAGACACCGAAACCGCGAAGACATCGACTCGATCTCCGAACGACCGCAGGACCACAACCGGAGCTAATCCACACAAGACGGGGCAGCCGTACTGGAACCCGCAGAGCACGAATTAGTAGATCTCAGAGAGATCTCTCCACAAGTTCAAGAAGAACAAGGAAGAACAAGGGTTGAGTAAGACACTCAAGCAGCTCGGCTGCAAATATCACTGGATTAATCTTAATTCATCAAAAAGTGTGTTCCTTAGCTTACAAAAAGAGCGGTATTTATGCCAATAACTAGTCCAAAAATATATCTGAACTGAAAAAGGCACGTGGGAAGGTGGAAGGCCAACTGGCTTGATCATTCATGCAGTGGTCATCAATTTCCTGCAGGTCTTCTGGCCTTTTGAGTGGTCTTCAATGTTTTAATCATAACTCCACCTAGGGACATCCAAAAGACACGGGACCAGATGCGTTAGAAAGCTAATTCGATAACCTTTCACACCATGTGTAGCATGCTTCACGAAATATTGTAGAGTGATACAGTTTCTCACGGAAACTTGGATATCAGGCTGACTATTGATCTTCTGAACAGTCTGCACCAAAAGCACTCGGCACTTAATGGCATTAGAAAGTTGACTTCAACACCTTTCCAACAAGTACTCATGGACCTTCACAGCTTCTATGAATCAAGAGATATGACTGTTTCTTCATGACAGTTCTGCCAGGCCGAACTGGTTCGACGTAGTTCTCCTCTCTGGTCCAGTCTCGGCGTGTCCTTGTCATCCTCCTTGGTGAACCTGAGTAATAGAAACATGTACGATTTAGGAAGTATATAATTCTCATTAATAAATGGAATTTCACAAAGTAGCGTGTGCACCTCTTGTTGTAGCTGTTTAGCTCGGCCACGAGTAATTGGTCCATCGAAGACATGAGCTGGTGCAGCTTGACTTGATGATTGTTCCATCTTGCTTGATGTAGTCGGTATACTTGATGGTGTGGTCGGCGTGGGCATATCATCCTCCCCCCTTGAAAAAGAGTCGTCCTCGACTCTTCCAATCCAAAGAATGGAGAGAGGTCGGACACATTGAAACTGGTACTCACACCATAAGTACTTGGCAGATCAATTTCATAAGCGTTATCATTGATCTTGCATAGAACTTTGAATGGTCCGTCAGCCCGGGGTTGCAACTTGCTCTTGCGCATCTCTGGAAAACGATCCTTTCGAAGGTGCACCCAAACCAAGTCCCCTGGTTCGAACAACACCTTCCTGCAACCCTTGTTAGCGTGCTTCTCATACTTCTTGGTCATCTTTTCAATATTGGCCCGAGCCCTATCATGAATGTTCTTGACAAATTCAGCTCGCTTGCTTGCATCGAAGTTCACACGTTTCTGCATGGGTAAAGACAAAAGATCTATGGGAGCAGTGGGTGTGAATCCATATACAATTTCAAATGGACAAAATCTAGTGGCCGAGTGTACTGCCCTATTGTATGCAAACTCAACATGTGGCAAGCTTTCTTCCCATAGTTTCAGGTTCTTCTTAAGGACAGCTCGGAGCAACATTGATAGTGTTCGATTCACAGCTTCAGTTTGGCCGTCCGTTTGCGGATGACATGTTGTGGAGAACAACAGTCTTGTCCCAAGTTTGCCCCACAATGTCTTCCAAAAGTAGCTCAAGAACTTGGTGTCACGATCCGACACAATGGTACGTGGCATTCCATGTAGTCGCACAATTTCCCTGAAAAATAATTCAGCAATACGGGAAGCATCGTCGCTCTTGTGGCAAGGAATAAAATGTGCCATTTTGCTGAAACGATCAACCACGAGAAAAATTGAATCCCTTCCCCTTTTGGTCCGTGGTAACCCAAGAACAAAATCCATTGAAATGTCATACCAAGGTGCATTAGGAATAGGAAGAGGAGTATATAAACCATGAGGGTTCAGATGAGACTTAGCTTTGTGGCAGTTTTCGCAGCGAAGAACATGTCTCTCTACATCTCATCGCATTTTTGGCCAAAAGAAATGGTCAGCCAGCACTTGCTCCGTCTTCTTGGCTCCAAAATGGCCCATAAGTCCACCTGCATGAGCTTCCTGCACGAGTAAAAGTCGAACAGAGCAATCTGGAATACAAAGTTTGTTAGTGCGAAATAAAAATCCATCATGCACATGATACTTTTCCCATCCTTTGCCATTACGGCACTTGGCATATGGTTCAGCAAAGTACGAATCAGTGGCATATAATTCCTTTATATTTTCCAGTCAAAGAATTTTAGCATCAAGTTGTATGAGCAAAGCATGACATCGAGATAAAGCATCAGCTACAATATTGTCTTGACCTTTCTTATATTTGACAATATAAGGAAAGGACTCAATAAATTCACTCCACTTAGCATGTCGTTTATTCAGTTTTAGTTGTCCCTTAATATGTTTCAATGATTCATGGTCTGAATGTATTACAAATTCTTTAGGATAAAGGTAGTGTTGCCAAGTTTCCAAACTCCGAACGAGAGCATATAATTCTTTATCATAAACTGAATAATTCAAAGTCGGACCACTTAGCTTTTCACTGAAGAATGCAATTGGTCTCTTTTCTTGCATCAGCACGCCTCCAATCCCAACTCCACTTGCATCACATTCAATTTCAAATGTCTTGTTGAAATCAGGAAGTGCAAGGACTGGGGATGTTGTGAGCTTCTTCTTTAATTCTTCAAAAGCCTTTTGTTTTGCTTCTCCCCATTTGAAAGGTACGTCTTTCTTGGTCAGCTCATTGATTGGAGCAGAGATCGTGCTGAAATCTTTCACGAAGCGCCGGTAGAAACCAACAAGTCCAAGGAAGCTTCTCACTTGGCTCACGTTCTGTGGAGGCGTCCATTCGTGTACAACCTTGACTTTCTCAGCATCCACCTCCACGCCTTGTCCTGAAACAACAAAACCAAGTAAAACTACCTTGTCGGTGCAGAAGGTGCACTTCTCAAGGTTAGCGTACAATTTTTGTTTACGCAGGACAGCAAGCACGCTCTGGATATGTGCAACATGTTCTTCAAGAGTCTTGCTGTAGATTAGGATGTCATCAAAATAAATCACAACAAATTTACCAATGAAAGTTCTAAGCACATGATTCATTAATCGCATAAATGTACTAGGTGCATTGGTTAAACCGAAATGCATCACTAACCATTCATACAATCCAAATTTTATTTTAAAGGCTGTTTTCCACTCATCTCCTTCTTTCATACGAATCTGATGATAGCCACTTCTTAAGTCAATTTTAGTGAAAAAATTAGCACCACTAAGTTCATCAAGCATATCATCTAAGCGAGGAATGGGATGCCTATATCTTACTGTGATGTTGTTAATTGCGCGGCAATCCACACACAGTCTCCATGACCCATCTTTCTTAGGCACTAAAAGAACAGGGACAGCACAAGGGGAAAGACTTTCCTGTACATACCCTTTTTTCATCAATTCCTCCACTTGTCGCTGAATTTCTTTTGTCTCCTCTGGGTTGGTGCGGTATGCAGCCCTGTTCGGAAGTGACGCACCAGGAACCAATTCAATTTGATGCTCGATCCCTCTCTTAGGTGGCAGTCCTGGTGATACTTCGTCCGGAAAGACATCTTCATATTCCTGCAAGCATTCAAAAGAGTACTCGGCAGGGTAGAGGGTAAGGCATTAGTAGAAAGAAAAGTGTCCTTGTACATAAGTACAAAGAACATGGCATCGGTTCACTCAATGCTTTGATATCCCCCTTCCTAGCCATCATTACTAAACCCTCTTTTCCCGGTTTCTGGGTTCCTTGCAGCTGTGGTGTTTGATTTGGCTGTGGACACTCTTCCTTACTATTTTTGTGGCTCACTCGCAAGTGGTGCTCGCTCTCACGCTGTTTCTTCCTGATATCATCCTTCAAAATTTCTTCCGGTGTCAAAGGAAGCAAGGAAATTCGCTCTCCTTTGTACACAAAAGACAGCTTGTTGGTCCTTCCAAAAATCTGGACATCACGATCATATAGCCATGGTCGACCGAGCTGAAGCTGGCAGGCTTGCATAGGCACCACGTCGCACTCCACATGATCATTGTATTTACCAACATAGAATGGTACAGTCACAGATGACTGACTCGTAGTGCACCACAATCATTAAGCCACTGCATCTTGTATGGACTAGGATGACGCCGTGGTTTCAGTCCCAATCTGTCCACCAATTCTTGGCTAGCAATATTGTTGCAGCTGCCATTATCAACGATGATGCGACACACCTTATCTTTGATTAGTCCACGGGTATGGAACAAATTATGTTGCTGCCCGTTGTCTTCCTTTTCTGCTGTTACACTAAGCACTCGTAGAGAAATAAAGCAATTATGTTCTCCTTCTTCAGGCTGGATCTCATTCCCTTCCTCCTCAATTTCTTCATCACATATCGGTCCAGCATCTTCCGGATCACTCTCGGATTCCCATTCACCTTTCTCATTCAACAACATGGCCCTCTTACTTGGGCATTGGGCAGCAATGTGCCTACGGCCGTGGCATTTATGGCATACAATTTCTATGCTTCGAGAATAAGATGTAGCTCCCGAGACATTGCTGTGGGCTGCTGAACTTGCAGCGGGTCGCTGCTGAGTTATTGGTGATGACGCGGTGGAGGCTGCCATCTTCGATGGAACAAATGATTGAGAAGACTTGGCTGCAGCCCCTTGAGATCGTCCACCACCATAGGAAGTACTTGACTGCTGTTTGCGCCATGGGGCAGCAATAGAATAACTGCCATAAGATTTCCACGTGACTCTTGCTGAATCTTCTTCTCTGTTCGCATAGCTTGATCAACAAGATCCTGCAATGTACGATATGGAAACATCTCCACAAAACCAGAAATTTCTTCATTAAGACCTCCTAGAAATCTTGCCATTGTTGACTCTGCATCTTCTCTTATTCCAGCCCGCACCAACAGTAGCTCCATCTCCTTGAAATACTCATCAACTGATCTCTTCCCTTGCTTTAACATTTGCAACCGGTTCCTGAGATCACGCTGATAGCTAGATGGCACGAATCGCCTTCTCATCACTTGCTTCATCTCCTCCCATGTATTGATATATCCGCGTCCCAAATCACGTTGATTCTCCTGCACTTGGTTCCACCATGTGAGAGCGTATCCAGAGAGTTCCACCGAAGCAAGATTCACACGGCGCTGAGCCGAAAGATTATGTACTTGGAATATTTGATCACACTGCTCAGCCCATTCAAGAAATTCATCAGGATTCTCCTTTCCAGTAAACTTTGGAATACTCAACTTGACACGAGCGATGTTATCTGGGTTGTCATGAGGACGTCGACCACGATGGTATTCCCTTTCTTCAAAATCAGCAGGCCGGCGATGATGACGCCGATCAAACCTGCCACCTTGACCGAAAGGATTTTCATCATCATGAGATCCTTCTTCATGATCTTGATCTTCAAACTCTTCGTCTTCAAAATGCACGCGGCGACCATCAGCATTGCGCCTATGTGCGCGACGCCCACCATGGTAATTATTAAAATCAGCATGGCGACCACCACCAGATCCGTCAGGGCCATCTCCGAAGCGATTGAATCCATGGCCGAAACCAGAGTTCTCATCGCCGGACTCCTCTCGTTGACGGTCCTCTTGATCACGACATGCTCGACGTCCTCCAGCCGCGGGAAGACGCTCATCGAGGAGCCTGCCCATGGCCTCCATGAGTGAATCAGCCATGCGACGCATCTCATCCGTGAGACAGGGGGTTCCCTATCACCATGGTGTCCACCATGAACACTTGAATCTTAGTCTGCCATGTTAGGAGCAGCAAAAAGAAGAATATATATATATATATATATATATATATATATATATATATATATATATATATATATATATATATGGACACACTCGATCTCACCTCTTACTTACCCAAGTTCTTGATCTCAAGAACTGTGATGGTGCTGGTGTGACAGCTTCAACGGAGGTGGTAAAGAGGCCGTAAGGAGTACAAATCGAAAGTCCCGGTTCAGGTTTTTGTTGGAGCTATAGGTGGCTGAACAAGGAGGGCTACGGTACTGCCAATCAAGTGAAAAAGATGTGCTCAAAAGATAAAAAACAATTGCTGCTATCAAGATTACCACCAACTTGGATATGAAAACTGAAAATTTCAACACCCAACCGTAACACAAAATTCTTCAGAATCTTTTCACTTGTGTTCTCTTTTTTTTACTCTTCTTTTTTTATAACACTAACAGGGGTGCTCGGTGGTGACGAGCAACTGGAAGAACACAAACACAAGATAACAGTACAGTCAAAAGGGCTATAGGTATTTTTTTAGGCTTTGGACTATAGGACAAACAAATATATGTAAAAGATAAACACAGGGATGAATATGTGGATGGTGAAAACTGTAACAGATTGAAAAAGGGTGGGAGGGTGGGTGATAAAAAATGAACCTACCGTGACAACGATAGCTCTGATTACCACATGATATCTACCGAATTTGGTTCGGCGAAGGGTGGCCCGATATTCATGACAGGAGGCTCAAGAACAAGATAACTTGCTGTAGAAACAGTGCGGATAACTAGCTTTATACCTGACCAAGGTTGGATGCGACCAAGCGACGGGGATAGAGACACCGAAACCGCGAAGACTTCGACTCGATCTCCGAACGATCGCAGAACCACAACCGGAGCTAATCCACACAAGACGGGGCAGCCGTACTGGAACCCGCAGAGCACGAATTAGTGGATCTCAGAGAGATCTCTCCACAAGTTCAAGAAGAACAAGGAAAAACAAGGGTTGAGTAAGACACTCAAGCAGCTCGACTGCAAATATCACTGGATTAATCTTAATTCATCAAAAAGTGTGTTCCTTGGCTTACAAAAAGAGCGGTATATATGTCAAAAACTAGTCTAAAAATAGATGTGAACTGAAAAAGCCACGTGGGAAGGTGGAAGGCCAACTGGCTTGATCATTCATGCAGTGGTCATCAATTTCCCGCAGGTCTTCTGGCCTTTTGAGTGGTCTTCAATGTTTTAATCATAACTCCACCTACGGACATCCAAAAGACACGGGACTAGATGCGTTGGAAAGATAATTTGATAACCTTTCACACCATGTGTAGCATGCTTCACGAAATATTGTAGAGTAATACAGTTTCTCACGGAAACTTGGATATCAGGCTGACTATTGATCTTCTGAACAGTCTGCACCAAAAGCACTCGGCTGCCAAGCTGGGAGCTCTAAAGCACTCGACACTTAGTGGCATTTAGAAAGTTGACTTCAACACCTTTCCAACAAGTACTCATGGACCTTCACAGCTTCTATGAATCAAGAGATATGACTGTTTCTTCATGACAGTTCTGCCAGGCTGAACTGGTTCGACGTAGTTCTCCTCTTTGGTTCAGTCTCGACGTGTCCTTGTCATCCTCCTTGGTGAACCTGAGTAATAGAAACATGTACAATTTAGGAAGTATATAATTCTCATTAATAAATGGAATTTCACAAAGTAGCGCGTGCACCTCTTGTTGTAGCTGTTTAGCTCGGCTACGAGTAATTGGTCCATCGAAGACATGAGCTGGTGCAGCTTGACTTGATGATTGTTCCATCTTGCTTGATGTAGTCGGTATACTTGATGGTGTGGTCGGCGTGGGCATATCAAGTTTGAGTTGTGTACCGGGCACATACTGGCTATATGGGACCCAGGAAACTGATGTACCTTGGGAGATCCATAGTGGAACTTTTCCAACTGCCTTAGGCTTTCGGCGTCAGGGTAGCGGGAGGTAACTCGCTTAAGAACATACCACTGCGGGTATGTACCTTGAGGGAGCTTGCGTACTCAGGGCAGTTGGACTGCGTCCAATGTGGAAGATCTTGGGAAAGGTGGCCGCGTACAACGTCAGTCGAGGTTGCTGCCGGCAACTCGGAGTACGGTTGTACGTGTCGTGTAGTCCGGGCGTGTACTGATTCGAATCACCGTCGCTCGCGGTTATATGAACATACCTGCCCACTGCGTCTTGACGTAGTAACAACTGGAACTGGTTATCTTTGAACTTGATAAGACTGTGATATAACTTGTATTACAACCATGATTGAATTATAGATAGGCTCATTAAACTTTACTTTCGCCTTGTGCAAGGAGCATCGCAACAAAGCGTTTCTTGTTTGATTGTGGAGTTGCGATGCTGTTTAGTTCAAGGTCTGTACAATGAGGCTTAAAATCTGAAAGTTAAGGATCAACTTTAGGCGAGTCCTTTACGCAAATCTAGCTATCCTAATTGTGAACAGCCGTGCATGTAGAGTTTCTTGTTTAGGAGAGACGGATCAGTCTTGCTGAGCCTATGTGCTCACGCTTGCTATATAAGTGGTTTTGCAGGTTAACATCGATGCTAAGAAGAAGGTTGTCTGGTGAGACTCGGAGATTTCCGAGTCATGTAACACATGGAGAACCCAGCCGCTGCTGTTGTCTTCGTGTTGCTAGCGAGAGGAGTCCGCGGGCTGGACTTCATCTCGAGTGCTCTTAGTTATTCGACGTGAGTTGTTATAGACTTCCGCTGTAGCTATTTGATGTAAATTATTCACAAAGAAAAATTTGTAAGCTTACGCTATTGTTTTATGTAATACATTGTTCCTTGTATGTGTGTTGTTGAGTGCCGCACAACACGGCACCACCCAATGCGATTCCCGGACAAGTGCCCCGTCCCCGTGACTAAATGGGCGGCGTCGGGCCGTGTCAGAGTTGTGAGAAAATTTTAGCAAGAATAAATTGAGACTAGGCAGGGGCTAGGGCACAACAAGAGGAAGTCTTGTGGGCGCAGCCCTGTCCGTGTCGATTGAGGACCGATCCGTGTGCAGCCCCGCTGAACAAGTTTGAATGTACCAAAGGCATATCGGATATATGGGCTCCAATAAACTGATGCAACCTAAACCTTCGGGCGTCGAGGCATAGCGCACCGATTTATAGGTGTAGGTTGAGGGCAGCCAGGTGGAAATCTGCTAATGGACATAGAGAGATGCTCTGTGTCAAGAACCTCCTGCTCGTTTCGGTGTGACCGGTTCGACGTTGAGGCTGTTGGGTTAAAGGTTATCCCATACGACATCGAGTGAGCGTGTTGTGCAGCTCCACGGGTGGGCGTACGTGACGTGCTATTCGGGTATCCCTGCAGGTGTATAACAAGTCGATTCGCCGCCCTTCGCGGTTATGAGTACCGCTTGTTCACTGTGTCATGAAGTAGATAAAATATGGAATGATGTGATGTTATATTGCTGTTATGAATAACTTGTATTGCTACATGTGTGCCACCAAATAATGCTCACTAAATTTCAGATTCATGAACTGTTAACTTGTGGCTAAAAGATGAATTAAGGATGAACTTGTAGGTGTTTCCTTTGCTGCAAATTGCCATCCTACCTTTGTTATGACTTACATGTAGAGTTTCTTGTGTAGGAGCGTCGGTTAAGCCTTGCTGAGCCATCGTCTCACGGTTGCTGCTATAAGTATTTTCAGGTGAGGAGTACCCCACGGACTCAGAGTACGAGTCCACTGGCGAGGGCTACCCTCCGTCGGGGACTACAGCTGAGTGGGAACCGTACACGCCGCGCTGAGGATGAGTGCAGCTAGTGTGGGTCATCCATAGGCCCGGACAACCAACTTTTGCTAGTTATGTGGGCGTGAGTTGTATAATTATCTTCCGATGTAGTAAACTCTGTAAATAGATGTAAACTGAATGTGTGTACTACTTTTGTACACATTCAGCATGTTTTCAATGTAATACAATAGTTTCCTTATGATGTGTGCTGTCGGGCGTCGCATCATGCGGCACCACCCTCTGAGGTCCTGAGATGTACGGATTGCGGTCCGTCACAATGGCTACAAGAAAAAGAAAAAATGCACGCTCACAATACATTAACTTGAGAAAAAAGAAAAAAAGTAGCCATGTTTCATCCTTACAATAAAGAGAGTTCAGAAAAATAAGTTATCTTCCACTTCCACATATCATCCATCACACATGCACATCTTGATCAAGAGTATGATTTGTTTTCTCCTAAGGTTTACTATTTTGACTTAGCAAAATATGTGACGCAAATATGCCTACTCTTGTTCCCTACCAAGCTCCACAAAGGCCGTACATAGAGGTAGGATCAAAAGAGGAACTTCCTTGGTGAGGAAAGTTCCACATACAAATATGAGTGATTGAGAGTCATCATTTGAGGAACTTGAAAATTGAAAACTATTTGAAGCCCCCCGGAATTTAAGTGGAACATAGAATTCAGGTGATGCATGCTTGATTTGTTGTTCTTTCTTCAACCACCCAAGAAGAAGAGTTACACCCTATTGACTAAGGTAAAGGGTGAGTGCTATTGTCAATTTATTCAACACAAGGTACAATATTTTGTTGTGCACTTCGTACTATTGAAAAGGACAACATTGTAGCAACTCCTAATCAACCTAAGTCTTGATCTTTGTTTCGGGACAAGCAAATGTTAAGCTTGGGGGAGTTTTTTGGCGCTCGTTAAGTATCAATTTCGGTCGTCAATATAACTCAATTATGTGAAGGAGTGTACATTTCTTGCTCGCATTATCTTTAAAAATAAGGAAGTTCCACTTGTACATGGAAAGAATTGTGCATGCAGGGAATATATACAGAATGTAGGAGGATTTAGGGGAGCAATCCTAAATTATACACTTCCAGCCAATCAGAGGACGGCACGTGCAATCAATGGATCCAATGACCCACTTACAAGAGTATCCGAGGGAATTCAACATCGTATCACCCAGGAAACACCTGAGGGCCCACCTGGAAGCCACCCGGAGGAAAACCAGGGCAAAGGGGACCGAGCAAGGGTTGGCCAAACCCCTTGTTCGGCTGACCATGTCACTCACCCAAACTCGGTCATCTTACTGGTATTGACTCCCTGTGGCTCCCTGAAGGTGGTTCTGGCTGATTCGCGGGAAATTATGACGGAACCGACCTCAACTCATGTATAAATAGGACACCATACCCCCCACTTCACCACACACCACTTGAGTAATACCCTCTTGTATACACACTCTATCCAAGTCCTTAGTAGAGTATAAGCTATAGGAAGAAGCCTCTAGTTCCCAAGTCCACTTTGGGAAAGGTATGGCTCATATATATTTTCCTTTCTTAGTGACTTTATTATTATTAGTAATATTAGTCTTCTTTTATTCATATGCTTGGATGAAGTGTTTCTTGTTTGATTCTGGAATCCATGCATGTGGTAGGTTTATATGTTATTATGATAGCATAGTGACTATGTTATTATGTTATCGTAAACACCATAAGCCTCCACTATTGTCTAATTAGGTACTATATGAATATATTAGTATGAATAACATAGTGCTTGGTCCCAACATTGGTTCAACGATGTTTAGATTAGTCATTACCTTAGGATGATATTTGTATTGCAACTTCTGAGGTATTTACTTAGCATGCCGCAGGCGTGGTGCTTGGATATTTAAGTAGCATTGGATGTCTCTTAGACCCACGGATTGAAGGGGTAGGCGGAAGGTGGTGACAGTGTCAGTCCATTGTAATCCCCCACGTTCCGCTATGCCACAGGCTCTTAGCGGAAGTCACTCTGGTGTTACTAGGGGTAAGCCCGTGTCTGGTATGTTGGACCACTAAGTCCTAGTATTCACTACTAGCATACCCATATGTATCCTATTAGGCTATGCATATGTATACTAGAAGCACATTAAAAACAACTCTTTGCCTTAGCTTAACTCTCCCTAGGATTATCTTATCTTTATAGTAGATTGCTGAAGTGTGTATCACACTACCCTATTGCTATCCTTTTTATTCATCCTACTTGGCTTCCTTTCAGAACACCCTATTCGATCCATCATCTTGTCGCACTTCACTTTCCTTTGGGAAAATACGATAGCCTAGAGGATTCTCTTGGGTGAAATGCTACAGCGGTATCTTCCATGCACTTGCTTTGAACTCATTCTACTTGTCATAAGCATTGCTGCCATCCACTGCTAGGATGAACTGGAATCGTAAGAAACACCAACAGTACTGAGTCACACGATGTAAGCATTGCTGCCATCCACTGCTAGGATGAACTGGAACCGTAAGAAATATTAACAGTACTGAGTCACACGATGTCCAACAGGAAAACCACATGAAGGATGTGAAAATCCTGCAGGTTTATGAGCCAAAACATAAGAATTCTTTCTCCTAACTACTGACCTACAAGGTGTGGCATGTGTAGCACGAAAACCAGTAGGTTTGGGATCAAAATTTGCATGCTTTTTTACTTAACACGGGACCTGTGTGTCTAACATTATGAACGGAAAGTGTAGCTCGGTTGTTACGAGATCTAGCTATATTTTTCTTATTTTTAAGTTGTTTAGATAGTCTATAACAAAAATATATGACATGTCCATCTCTACCACGAGAATGTACAATGAAATTTCTTTTCATGTTCATATCTGGATGGGCTAGTAACTTGTTTCTTGTCAACTGAATGAGACAACATCCCTGCCGGCCTGAAAACCATCTCTCTTTGCTTTGTAGTTGTTTCAATCAAACCACTTCCTAGTGAATTTACAACAATGGGTTAGCCTTAGCATGAGTATGACAATCAAAACATAAACCAGTTTTATCATTGATAGACTTACAAGAATTCAGAAGCAAGTTTAGGTTATTATTCTCACTACAAAATTGCTCGTGTCCTATGCATGTCATCAAGTTTTTTAGACAACACTAAGCAGTTTTCACATTAAGTTTTTTCTTTTGATCTACAATTAGAATAAGTATGAACTTCATCTGTGTACAAAACATTGTTCATGGAAAATATTTCTGTTTTAGCATTATGCAACATGATATTTAAATCATGGCAGCTATAACAATACAAGTCATTGGTACAACAGCTAGAATCTATCATATTTTTCTTAACAGATACAACAAGCTTTTTGTTCTTTTCAATCGCAAGATCAAGTTGATGAAGTGTAGAGGCATGCTATCACAGCATGAATTTTGAAATCAAATAAAAAATCCAACAGAACGGAAGTTTTGGGAAATCTTAAATATAAGTCCATTTCTGAATAAGGTTAAGACGTGTATATATGTTCGTGTGTGCGTGTATGTGTGTGAGTATATATATATATATATATATATATATATATATATATATATATATATATATATATATATATATATATATATATGTGCTGTGACAGCTACAAAAACTTGCACTTAAGCAAGAGTGTGTAACCAAATCTTAGACGAAAAGATGAATTGCAGTAGAATCAATATATGTACATATACAATTCAAACCACTTAGTATGTTTTCATGACAAAATTCAAAATGGAATTGATGGTAACATATATATATATATATATATATATACATATACAGATATATCTTGTGTTCCAATAGTTAGTATAAAATGAAACAAATAAATCAAGTAAGAAAATAGGAACTCAGGTGGCATATGTATCTCTCTCTCTCTCACACACACACACACACACATAGAGAGAGAGAGATAACCAAGCTAAATAAATATGAGAATATTAACTCAAATAACTCACAAACTGTTAGAGTATAAACCACGTCAAACCCATATTTAAAATCAGATTCAGTAAAACAATTATATTCCTACTTCCTCTGGGTCGAGCACATCTCCTCCCCCCCTTCATTTTCTCTGGCGCAGCCCAGCTCCTCCCGAGCTTACCCAGCCCTCTTCCCCCTCTCTCCTCCCTTCCTTGTGCGCCGCCCAGTCCAGCCCAGCTTTGTTCTTTTTTCCCATCGCCTCCCTTTTCCTCCCCGACAGAATAGCCTGCACCACCCGTGAAACCCATCAGCTCCCTGCTGTCGCCCATGCCGCGCTTTGATTCCCGGTTTGCCAAGCGCGCCAAGCATCCCCACCACCTCTCCCCTTCAACATCACCGCCTCAGTCCCATCAATCGCCACATGCAATGTCAGCTCAGCCACTACCTTCCCCCACTATTTAAGGCTGCCTCTCCTCATAATCTCCCTCACACCATCAGCACCAAGCATCATAGCACCTGTTTGAACAGAGGAAGAGGCCGTCCGATCCCCAATTTCGCAAGTCGACACTTCTTCCTAAAGTCCGGCCGCTGCCGTCGGGTTCTTCAGTAAACCGCCATACTTCAATTACTTCCTCACGTAGCCTCTCTAGTACATATTGAACCTTCCACCAAAGTGCCAGCAAGCTTTCGACCGTCACAGAAGGACTGCGCCGTCGCCCACCGCCGCTACTTGCCGTCGCCGGTCACCCATGCAGTGCCCCCGGCCGTGAGAACCGCCCTACACCCACCCACACACCCCCGCACACACGCCTGACACGTTGAAGTGAAGAAAACGCGCGCAACTGTGAGTTCAAAGAGCACCGCAACGGTGACAATCTCCGGTGACCCGTCGGCTCCTCTCCGGTGATATTCACCAACGCAGACCACACCCATTTGAATCCCCATGTAGTGTAGATCACCGGCAACTAATCCGTTAGGAGATGCAAAGATAAAGCCGTGAGGCCGCCTAATCGCCGGCAGGCCGCCGACGCTCCGGCAGCCGTGACACCCAGCCTGCCCACTGGGCACGCTGGTGTCGCCCACATGGAACACCACCTCAGCCAAACTGCCCATGTGTCCATCCAGTCAGCACCAATCCGGCTAACCCAACACTATTGCATGCGTGGCAGCTGAGGTGGCCGCCACCTTGGCAGTTTTGCCCATGTTGCAACCCAGTCATTGGCCACGTGCTGCCACCTCATCAGGATCCATAGGATTCAAAATAAATCAGTTCTATGGACCTAGTCCACATACATCAGAGACACACACACACTGAGCCCTCTGGCCCACCTGTCAGCCACTAGAACTACGCGGAAATGCCACACATTAGTGTACACAAGACTTCACAACGTATATTCCTGAGTGCTGAAAAGTTCCAGAAAAATCCCTAAAAATAGAAATAGACTATTAGAGTGTAGTAGCATTGAGAAATAGCCTAAATAAATTCTAGAAACCAGAAAATTACTAATAATCCTCATAAGTCATTTAATTAACTTAGAAAAGTTGGGACAACTTAGTGTTTGGTCTCCAAGGTGATAATATCTCTCCAACAATAGTAGTAAAGGCCTTTTGAAATACTACTTGGTACTACAACACAAAACAAGTGATATTTGCTCAGGATAAGTTATAGAAATTAAGGATAACCCCTCAAAGAGCATTTAAGCAACCATAAATTAAAGGAAATCACATATAATCTTTAAAAATAAGCAATCTCTTCACGCAAACCTTCCAATAATTGTTAGTGTTGATGTTGATGGAGTTTTATATTTTTTTAGATAATAGAAATTGAATTCCAGCCTCTACATTGTTGTATACAGCAAAAAAAACTTACATCACAAATTACAAATTGCAGCAATCATTGCTGCTATGAAAATAAAAGTCCCATATAAACTCATAACTGACATAGTCTATTATTATGTTTCCAACCATGATTGGCGATATCTCAAGCGCAATTATTTCTAATGACTTGCTCGCCTTATGCAACATGTCTTTCATCCTTTCATCCTGCTGTAGTAATGCCCCAAATCTCATCCAATATGTTCCTCTGAAGACAAGCTGCAAAAATGAAGAATATTTGACATTATCGAATATAATATGATTTCTACATCTCCAAATCGCCCAACATATGGCAGCAGCCCCAACAAACAGAATCTTTTTTACTCTTATATCATAATTATGTAGCCATCTTCCTAACATATGAGTACTGATTTTGGGGGGCTTAACCCAGTAGCTATTTGAACAATTCTCCATATTTCCTTTGCATGTTGGCAATCAAATAGGAGATGCTTAATTGTTTCATTGCAATTGCAGAAACAACAATATATATTACCCTTCCAATTCCTCCTCGCCAGATTACCTTTTGTTAGAGTTACTCCTCTTTGTAAGTACCATAGGAATATTTTTATCTTTAAAGGGATTTTAATCCTCCATATCAGTTTATGCTAAAAAATAATATTTTGATTCATCTGGTGGTAATACATCGAATGGACAGTAAATTGTCCATTCTTATGTAACTTCCATGTAAAGATATCTTTTCCTTCAGTTAATCTGATTTGGAGTAAAGTCATACCATTCATAGGCTTTTGTACCTACCAATGGTCTTCTAAATAATATATTTAGTGGCTCAGAATTCATGACTTCAGCCACTAAGGCATTTGGACGGCGTACTATGTTATATAAAGTCGGGTATATATCCTTAAGTGTGATGGGGCCCGCCGTCCTCCCGCTCACGACCACGTGGACGGGGCACCTTGCCCGGGAATCGCATTGGGTGGTGCCGTGTTATGCGGCACCCAACAGCACACATATAAGGAACAATGTATTACATAAATCAAAGCGGAAGCTTACAAATGTTCTTTGTAAATAATTTACATAAAATAGCTACAGCGGAAGTCTATAAACAGCTCACGTCGAATAACTACGAAGCACTCGAAAGGAGGTCCAGCCTGCGGACTCCTTTCGCTAGCAACATGAAGACATGGCAGCGGCTAGGTCCTCCATGTGATACATGACTCGGAAGTTCCCGAGTCTCACCGGACAACCTTCTTTATAGCGTCGAGGTTTACCTGCAAAACCACTTATATAGCAAGAGTGAGCACAAAGGCTCATCAAGACTTAACCGTCTCTCCTAAAGCATGCAACTCTACATGAGGGTAACTTAAGACTTAAACATGTCATTTGCGAAAAGACTCGCCTATGAGTTCATCCTTTACTTTCAGATTTTAGACATATTAGTAGTGACCTTGCGCCCAGCAACAATGGAACTCCACAATCAAACAAGAAACGCTTTATTCCAATGTTACTTGTCCCAAGGTGGAAAAATAACTTTAGTTTGCTCTATCTCTACTTCAAACATGGTTTTCATGCAATTTACAATTATCATAACAACATTTAAAACTTTGCAAACTATTTCCGCACAACTTGATTACTACGTCACAACACAGGGAGCAAGAGGTAATCAATAACCGCGATGGACGGTGATTCGAATCAAACACTACCCGGATAACTCAACACATACGCCCACCTCTGAAGACCCAATTCTGGCGTCCTTCATTACGTCGTATGTGGCCACCTTTTCGCAGGACACTAGACTATAGAACCGGTCGCGCCATCTCGGGCTCATAGGTCTAACGAGATGATGTGGTATGCCTCTACAATCCAGTGAACCTGGTACACCGGTTTCCTTGTTCCCATATGTCAGTAAGCATCCGGTACACAACTCAATACCTGCTCCTGGGTGCCGCACATGCATCGGTCCTTAACCGACACAGGCAGAGCTACTCGACCAAGACCTCGTCTTGTCGCTGCCTAACCATCCTGCCCGGTCTCATCTTTATAAATGTAAACTTTAGTTTGCCTTATTTCCGACTACACCCGTGTAATCCCGTCTATAACTCGTGAGTAGATTCCAACTACTCGACTTCTACCGGATGTCCTAAGCTATTTAGCACGACATTATTCTACAGCGGGAAACTATACCCTACCCTTAACTCCAGGGTTCGTTTTTGGTTATGCAAGTGGAGTATAAAACATCCTTGACCGAATGCACATACGAACTTAGACCCATAGTAGTGAACAAAGTAAAAAACTTTAGAAAACAACTTAAATGCAAACCGGGGCTTGCCTTGGTTTTGCAGGTGACTAAAGTCAGATAATGTGATGTTAGTTGCTGATGACTTGAAGCTCAATCGCTGCCTTCTTGCTCCTTGATCCAAGCTCAATTTCTCCTTCTTCACTTTCCACGTTTAATCACTACACGTTATGAATATGCATACATGTTTAATTATAAAACTTTTGCTAACAAGTGCTAAAGACAAGTTTAAAACTGGAACTCTGTTTAAGAATTTAAAATGACACTGGGGCTAGTGGTTTGGTTTGGGTGAAGCAACATGATCAAGTGATAATTACATTTCATCACTTGTGTGCTACTCATCTAAATAGGTTGAACAGGATAGTGGTGATCCAAAGCTCCAATGGAGCTGAAAATTTTCATGTGAGTTTCTTGTCACAAGAAAGTCATCTGGACCAAAATTTGGAATATTTCACTAAGTAGATCACCCATAACAATTCCCTAAGCATTTAGGCAAAAAGGAATTAATTCTGAATAAATTTGCACTTTCATGCAAATTCAAGTGAACTACAATTTCATACATAGCTCAGGGAGCATGCATAAATTTTCCAAGGATTTTCGGAGCTAAGGAATGCCCAGAACTGAATTTCCAAGTTTTGGAAATTCTCTGAAAATGTCTCTGTATTCATTTGAATACAGAAACTTGAAATCAGAGTTACCCTAACTAAATCAACTCCAAATGAGCTGAAACTTTTACACGAGTCTTCTAACATCCTAAAGAATATTCTGGCAAAATTTTGGGGATTTTTGGATGAGCCAAACTCCCTCTAAAATTCTTTTGCTGGAAAGCTTTAAAGAATTTTCCAGAATTTTATATTTATTTTCATACAAATTGGGTTGCATGTTTTGATATAGTTTTTAATCCTGAATCCAACCCAATTTGAATCAATAAATTTGGAGCCTCCTAGCAAAAGTTATGTGGTTCTAAAGTTTGAACTAAATCTGGAAATCTAAATAAACCGGGGAAAAGTTTAAATTCTGACCGTGGGCCCATCGCACACGTGTAAGCTGCTGGAACTGAGCCACACGGGGCCACAGAACCTTTCCCGTGCAGCCACACTGGATCCCGGGGCCGCAGCCGATCAGGAATTTAACTTTTCGCCACTGACACATGGGACCCGCCCGACCTTCTTCCTCGGGCCGTTTTCTTTCCCGCGCCGCCCCCTCACCGGAGTCTCGTCTGAGCTCGCAGGAGTCGGCTTCCCGGCCGTCTCCCGGCTCGGTACTTGCCTGACACGACCCCACGGTCTTGTCGAGCCAGGATCACGCTGAGGGATGCTGCGTTGCACAGCACCGGATAACACACGTCAAAGGTGCAAAGCGGAAGCGAAATTTTATTACATGAACAAGTTTATGAACATGTTTACATCAAAATAAGTTCAGTCTACACTCACGGGCGTAGACTAAGCATCAAGTGCACGTTCAGCCCTTGAACGTGTCCTTGCTAGCACACACGCACACTAACTCTGCGGCGTGCACGACTCCCACTCGACGGGGTTCCCCTCCTGGGGTTCCGTCTCCTCTTCGGGAGTCCCTTCCTCATAGATCCCTGCAAAAGCTTCAAACACAAGCAGTGAGCACGAAGGCTCAGTAAGTCTGACCCGTCTCACCTAACATGGAACTTCTACATGAGGGGTGATGGGTACATGAGGTAAAAATCATTTGCAAGGACTCGCCTAATTAGTAGAACCTTACTTTCAAGTTTTAGCAGCAGGTTATGGAGAACCTTACGCTAAGGCACATGAGAGAGCCGCAATCAAACAAGAAACGCATTTCTCTCATGTACTTTGCCCAAAGTTGAAAAGAACTTTAGTTAGCTCTAAACTACAACACACCATTAACAAGCAAAGTCCATCTTTCAATCAGTAGCATTTTAACATGTAACTAGTCTGTTCTTTCTACGTCACGGTACAGTGAACAAGTGGTACTCACTGACCATGAGGGACGGTGATTATAATCGATTTACCCCTGCAGGGTTACCCGAACAACCCGTCACGTACGCCCGTACTCGATGTTGCCTACAACAACCATCACGGACGCCGTACGCAACCACCTTTCGCCCATCAGCCAAATATTGAACCGGTCCCATTCTCCCGAGCAAGAGGTCTTTGCACGCACATCTCAGTGCCGCCAGCCGATTTACACCTCGAGCTCTCAACCTACCCTCTGAACGACGGGCAATGCCTCAATACCCAGCTACCCGAGTTACATCGGTTTCCCGGTTCCCATATAGCCGGTAGGTCTTCGGTACTGTTCTAGCTTGTTCAACAGGCCCGCACACGGATCGGTCCTCAATCGACACAAGCGGAGCTATAGCACACAGGCCCCAAAGTCCTGTGCCCTTACCCTCCGCTCGGTCTCATCTTTCTTGCCATGTGTATCATGTGCTATCTCTACCCGAGTCGAGTGCCTATAGCCTATGCTCGCGAGTAGTTCCAACTACTTGACTAGTACCGAATCCTACCCTATCTTAGCATTGCAGTAGCTAACGGGGTTTGCCATCCTAAACCCCACCCATGGTTTTCTTGGCTATGCAGTTGGGTTTCCAAACACGACTCTAATGCAAAGAATAACGTAATCACGTATGTGCTCAAAACAATAAAATTTGTAAAAAGTTAATGCAAACCGGAGCTTGCCTTGCTGCTCTTGGTCGTAGGCTAGCTGTTCCTCCGGAGTAACGAAGTCTAGGAATTCGGGTTCCTCCTCGACCTTAGCGACTACATGATAGAAGGAATACATTTATCAATTTAAATGCATTTGTATTAAGTTTGAAGTTGTGAAGTCTATAACCCTTGCTAGACAGACCCAATGACGGTGAAACTTTTACTGTGTCTTCGCTACAACCTAAACAGAGACTTGGTCAAGTTTTAGTTGCAGCAAAGCTCATTTGAGCCCTCCACAATTAATCATGTACTTGACCCTAATTGAAGGCTTTTAGGGTGTTCTAAGGATTTTCATGAAACAAACTATGACTTTCTGAAAACTGGATTTTCAGGGGGTTCTAATGGAGTTGGTCTCACTTAATTTGAAGGCTCCTAGCTAAATATATGAGCTAAACAATTTCAGAGAAAATTCTGAAAATGTTTCTAAACATTTTCTATTTTCTCTGGAACAGTTTCACTAATCACACCATTAGGTGGATCAAATGAGCTCAAATGGGTCTGAAATTTTTATGGTAGTTCAGGGACATTTTGGTGAACATCCCAGCAAAATTTCAGGATTTTCCTCCAAGAGATTCTCCAGTTAAAATTCCTAACAGTTTAAACTTTGAGGAATTAATTCTGGAGGAATAAGATTTTCATGAAGTGAAACTTGATTTTCTGGAAAGTGCTCGGAAAGCTGAATTCAACAAAA
Source organism: Neostapfia colusana (assembly GCA_030760725.1). Taxonomy (NCBI): domain Eukaryota; kingdom Viridiplantae; phylum Streptophyta; class Magnoliopsida; order Poales; family Poaceae; genus Neostapfia; species Neostapfia colusana. Next base: position 13,252,949 of record JASWHV010000020.1, read on the forward strand.
TTTGGTTCACTCGATTTGGAGCTTTCTAGCCAAAGTTATAAGGATTTGAAGTTTGAACTGAAACTGAAATTCGGGGAAAAGTTTAAATTCCTGCTCGTGGGCCCCGCACACAGTGCGTCGTCTCCCTCCTCGCGCCAACTGCGCGGCCGGCGACCTTCGCCGGAATTGAGTTCCCGGCCACCCCCCGGCCCGAAACTCGCCGCCTGCCCATTTACTGACCCCCTGGACTCGATGGTGGGGTCGCCGGCCGCCGGCGATGACCGGAAACCCGTGCGCACCGGTGACAGCACCTGCTAGGGTTCCAGTGAGGTCGGTCCCGCTCTCCCGTGCACCAAATCGATCGGGAATCGGTCGGAGAGCATCAGTAGAGCATGGGGAACACGAACCAGGGCTGGGTGGGAGCTAGAAATACCGGCAACTATGCTCTCAACGGTGAGCCGAGGTGCTCAGCCATGGCGGCGGGGAAAACGGCCATATCATGGCTGATTCTTGATGGTTTTCTCTGATTCCAGTTCGAGTGTGGGTGCTATCGTGCGTAGAAGCTACTAGGTAACGAGCTTGTCCAACCCTCACGCATAGAGCACGAATTTCACCCGAAGGTGAGCTCGGTCCTTATGAACTGATCGAGAGTAAATTTGGAAATTCTCGGCCGAGGGTTGATCAATTGCCAAACGGCTTTCGGCTACTCCATCTACATACAATCACGCACCTTTCTTGTGTAGAGAAGAGGACGTGACAACGGCTGTGTGGTGCTGTCCACGAGAGCCCGATCGGCGGCGATGCTTGGTTCGCCGGACAAACGGTTCGGTACAGCTCGAGGACGCTTGCTCACTGGCCAACACGGGGTCTAGGAGGTTGCTCACGATCTCCCGGTGCCGTTTTGCTGTGGAGGAGGCTGTGCTCGCGAGTGATCGGACTTGATCAAGCGTGAGCTCGAGCGGCGGTGGTTGCAGTGGAAGAACAGGCCGAGTACGTCGGTAGCTCGGGGAATGGGTGCTGGAAGCACGCCGGGGAGGGGATAAGAAGCCCGGCGACTGGTCTCCGGCTTGGGGCACGCAGCAGGAGCTGGCGCCGGCTGCCCCCAGGTGGCGCGCGCACACTGCACCCGGGAACCGAGTGAGCTGTGTTTCAGTCGGTTTGTTTTGAAGTAGTGGCTGACATGTGGGTCCCACTTCCAATTTTAACCTCTGAAATTTACTCCTAATCACTGTTGTAAACAGTGAGCCCCATACTACCCCTGATAATTCAAATTATTCACCCATGAGCCATTTGAATTGAGTAGAATTCAAATTGGGTTTGGTTTGAATGAATTTCAGCACAAATTCAGTTTTGAATTCAAATAAAGTTTGAATTTGTCCCACTTAGCTCATGTCAAGATCAACTCCAAATGGAGTGAAAATTGGTGTGTGAGCTCACAAAAATGTGCTGAATAAGAATATGCCTCCCACTTTTAAATTCATGGGATAAAACAGTTTGAATTTGCATATGGTTTCAAACTGCCCTCTTTCTAACTATACCCAAAATGACCTCAAAAAGGTTTTGAATTTGGGTGAAACTTGGCATGGACATCCTTAGCAATGTGTAGGAGTTTTCATATGTCCAACCCCTCTATATCACATGTGGGAAATACCCCTTTTACAATATGTGAGTTTGATCTCTAATGAGCATGTTGATGGTGGTTACCTGCTCTTCATTTGTGTTCATCAACTTTCCTCAAATGAGGTGTGTGGTGTGGTGATGAACACTTCAAATATGTGTCAAAAACTGAGGCCCTTACATTGCCGCATGGGGGTTTCCAGCTACGAGCAATCCGCTGGTGCGGTGCTCTCTGGCTGCCGGCGACCGGAAATCGGTCGGCGACGTACGCACCCCTCGGTGAAGCGTCGGCGCCGTGGCCCGAGCACCCTAGCCTGCCACAGGTTCGGGGGACTTGCTCTAAAGCATCAGTGGAGGTCAGGCTAGCTCGGCAAGACCTCAATATTGCTCGGAAACGGCGGCAAGTGGGGGTTCACCGTGTGCCCGAGTGTCCCTGCCATGGCCGCCGATTGAAGAACTCGAAATTAGCTGCCACTCCTCACTTCTAAGCTAGGGTTGCGAAGGAAAAAGGTTCCCTATCCTCTCTAGCTCCTGTGTGCGCAAAATGAGCAGCTCTAACCGACAATTACGTATCAATTTCAAAAATTCTTACCCGCGGTTAGGTTTTTTCTGGCCGAAAGAAGAACTCGAAATTCTCAAGCTACGGTGCATGGATTGCTCTGAAATTTGGAGAGGAGCAGCGCAGAGAGTTGGCGCACCTTGGGGTGCACTCTTTGGGTCGTGACACTGCCCAGTGTGAGCTGCCCACGAGAGCCCGACGTCGGTTTTCACCGTTCGCACCTCGGCTTCGGCGCTGATTCTTCAAATACGGCCAACAGCAGTCCTGAACGTCGGAGCTGAGCTGAGGGAACTCTTGCACACACGCTGGCGCTCCCTTTTTGTGTTGCTAGCTCGAGCAGTCGGGGAGCGACGCGGGCTCACGATCGGGACGAACAGACGCGGCGCCGGCGGCTCGTTTTTCTTGGGAGGGGGCAGAACAGGGGCTTGGTGGGGCGGTTTGTGACCGACAGAGCGCTGCGTAGGGGAGATAAGGGCGCGCTGAGACGTCGAGCTGGTCTCCAGCGCGAGATGGAAAACAGGAGGTGGCCTCCCTGTGTGGTCTCGGTGTCAGCCTGTCATCGGTTGCTTCGAGCTCGGTCTGAACAGAAGAACTGGTTTGCTTCAGTGGTAAGTTTCCTCCCACTGACATATGGGCCCCACAGTTCCTCTCCCAAATATCTCCAAATTTTTGGCACATGCAAAGTTCACTCATATGGAGCTCAAATTCAAAAGCCATTTGGCAATTTGACAAGTTTTACCTCAGTTTCAAATTTGAATTCAAATTTAGATCAAATTTACATGTCCCTTTGATATACATATCAAAGCACCTCCAAATTTCCTCAAAATTTGCTTCCCTCATAATTTGTACCTGATGAATTCAACTATGCCCTCTAATCTTTGAGTTGACCATTGCAAATATAAATTTTTAAACAACAGTTTGAATTTCCCCTTTTTGGAAATGCCCTTCTTCTTTTTGAAGTGACCCATTTAGTTCAAACTGAATTTAAAGTCTTATTTCTCATGCCAACACTTACTTGAGTAAACAAAAGTTTTTTGCAAGTCCCATTTCTTGTATTTAAACTCAACTTTATTCATAGCTCGAGTTTTCCATTTACAAGTTTTGGGACTTTTACAAAGTGGCTGATGACAAACCATTGAGTCTTCCCAGAATTTATTTGTGTTCCATTTTTTAGATGAAATGAACCACAATTAATCACCTCCCCTTTTACTTTCATTAAAACCTTCCAGAAATGTGAACCATTGAGTTTAACTTGTACTTGTGAGAGTGATTTGATCTTAGATATTTTTTTCTGAGTATTGTTAGCCATATCCCTTCCTCACTGAGGAATTTTACAATCCATTTGCTCAACAAACATTTGTTCTGGGTCTCCAGGTCTATTATTCCCAGTCTACCTTGATCTCTATGTCGACATAATATATCCCATTTCGCTAGATGATATCTCTTTTTATTTTTATTTCCATGTCAAAAGAATCTAGATCTATATTGATCTATTTTTTAACTACCGTTTTTGGTATCTCAAAAAACGACATCATAAACATCGGTAAAGCACTAAGTACAAAATTCAGGACGACTAATCGTCCTCCGTCTGATAAATGTTTGGCTTTACAACATGCCAGTTTCTTCACAAAACGCTCTTCAATACATATCCATTCCTTATTGAGTAGCTTTCTATAGTGCATTAGAATACCCAAATTATTAAATGGGCATTCCCCTGTATTGCATCCAAATAATTCTATGTATTCATATTCAAACTCCTTTGCTTTTCCAAAACAAAATATCTCATTGTTGTGGAAGTTAATCTTAAGACTAGATAACTGTTCAAAAGCAGTTAGTAATAATTTCATATTTCTTGCTTCTTCTAAACCATGGTCCATAAAAATGATTGTGTCATCCGCATATTGCAGGATTGATAAGCCATCATCTATGGTGTGGGATGACTCCTCTTATTTGTTTGTCATCCTTTGCTATTTTGATTAATACTGCAAGCATGTCTACCATTATATTAATTAAGATAGGTGATATTGGGTCCCCTTGGCGTAACCCTTTTTTTAATTGAAAATAATGTCCGATATCATCATTTACTTTAACGGAGACACTGCCTTTTCTAATAAAGCTATCAATCCATCTACACCATTTAGGTGTAAAGCCTTTCATCCTTAAGCATTGTTGCAAGAATGACCATTTAACTTCATCATAGATTTTTTCAAAATCTATTTTGAAAATGACCCCATCAAGTTTCTTCCTATGTAGTTCATGAATGTTCTCATGTAGAATGATGACACCTTCCATTATATTTCTACCGGGCATGAATGTCTTTTTTGATGGGCTCACAATATTTTGAGCAACTTTATTTAATCTATTTGCACCAACTTTAGTAAATATCTTAAAGCTGATACTAAGTAAACAGATCGGTCTATATTGTTGTATTTGATTAGCATTATCTTTCTTTGGTAGTAAGGTAATGACTCCAAAGTTTAGACTATGAAGCGGTAGACGTCCCTCATAGAATTTCTCAAATAATCCCATTAAATCATGTTTTATCTCTTCCCAAAAATCTTGGTTAAACTCCGTCAGAAAGCCATCTGGTCCCAAAGCTTTATTATGTTCCATTTGGAACACAGCCTCTTTTACTTCCTCTTCGGTGAATGGAGAAACTAAAATATCATTTTCAACATCATTCACCTGTGGAATGTCATCAAAATTCGACTTTAATTCGGTTGTCCAAATAGATCTTTATAATAATTAGTAATATATTTCTTTAATTCGGTGTCACCTTCAACTACCCCATCTTCTTGTTCCAATCTGAAGATGTGTTGTTTCCAGTGTTAGCGTTGGCTACCAAATGAAAATAATGAGTATTATCATCTCCTTCCATAAGGTTTTTAACTTTGGCTCTCTCATACCATTTCATCTCTTGTTCTCTTAGTAAGGCAACCAATCATTTTTTAAGATAATGTTTCATGTTTATCTCATTATCAGGAAGATTATCTGTTTCTGCCTTTTTATCTAAGACATCTAACATCATTATAATTTCTTTTTTTTTCTTTTATATATGTGCATGCTGTATGTTTGGCCCATCCTCTTAGATATTGACGTAGATGCCTTATTTTATCTTGCCATCTCTCCATTGCTGTGGCACCCTGATTTTTGGACTGCCAAACATTAACAACCTTACTATGAAATCCATCACACATTAACCATCCTCTTTCAATTATAAATTTTGGATGCTTATTACTATGTGTAGAAGAGCCAGTGTTAAGAATAATAGGTGTGTGATCTGATTGACTCCTATCCTTAGCCTGTACCATAGATAATGGGAACTTATCTTCCCATTCAGTACTACTAGAACTCTATCTAGTTTTTCATATGTAGGATCCTGTCCAGAGCTGGCCCATGCAAATTGGCGTCCAGACATTTTAATCTCTTTGAGTTCAAGTGACTCAATTACCACATTGAATAAGCTTGGCCATTTCATATTGAAAGTATCTTTATTTTTATCCTCCGGATGTCTCACGATATTAAAATCACCACCCACTATATACAACGAGAACAGGTTTGTGATAATTCAATTAGAAAGGCCTATTTATTATATTGTTGTGCTGGTCCGTAGACTGTATACAATGCAAATTTGAATCCATCCGATTTATTCCGAAGGCGGAATGTGACATAAAACTTCCCTTCATCAGTGGATCCTATATCAAACATGTTCATGTCTGCACCCAAAAGGATGCCACTGAACATCCATGTGGTGCCATACTATGCCATATAAAATCTCTACCATAGCAAAAATTTCTAAGGGTCGTATCAGAAAATTCCCCTCTACCCGTTTCCGAGAGTGCAATAAAATCAATTTGCTCCTCCCTAACCATTTCAGCCAAATATCTATATTTAGCCAAGTCCTCAAGACATCTGCTATTCCAAAATATTCCTTTCATGGGATACACACTTTAACATTTTTATTTCTAGTGCTACCCACTTTAATCTTAGTAAGAGCTTTATTCTTACTCTTTTTTGTAGCAGTGTTTTGATCCTCTAATAGTTGATCATAACCCTGCTCCTGTGAATTCTCATGTAAAGCCCCATCTAAATGGCCGAGAATCGCATCAATTCTATTATCCTCATCTTCCTATATAGCATTTGAGGCATTATCTTTTTTTTTCAGTGGTATTTGCTAGTTTCTTTTTAACCGTCATGGCAAGTCTATCAGCCTCTAAATCTTTGATAGACAGAGTAGATGATCTAATCTCATTGTCATCTCTTCCCAAGGAAATACCAACTTTATTCTTATTTGAATGAATACAAGAATCAGCAAAAGAAAAAATGAATTCTTGTTACCTTTTGGTTCCAGGTTACGAATACCTGCCAGTCAGTCTGTTTTCTTCATTGTGTGTTCATTTTGCGCCAAATGACTGTTATTGCGCCTTAGAGGGATATCTCTTATCTTGTTTATCTTGTTTCTTTTAATCTTCATAGCACCTCCCTTCCCTTCTGAAGCCTTGTCGCCATCTTGTGTATGTGTAGGTTGCACTCTCTATGGCTCCGTATGATGAGTCTCATGGATCATATCTTCATTCATCTCTTGATATTTTGCATCTTTGATTTTCTCATTTTCCTTTCCAAACAGAAGGTACTTGTGACACCTCAGTCTCAACTTCATGTGAATCAGCAGGAAAGAAGGCATGATTTATTTCCTGTTCCACAATAACAATGTGTTGTATATATGTATCATTGCCATTGTGAAACATATCATTTGCATTCTCAGCCCCATGCAACTGATCTTGCACATCTTGCACCTCAGGAACTTGCACAAGATTGTTGATGACTTGATCTTGCACATTCTTCACCTCAGTGTCTGCATATACCTCCTTGGTGAAAGCTATCATCCATGAGAGCATGATCTGCATCAACATCCATGACCATATTGTTCTGTTGGACCACCAACTGTTCATCATCTTCACTCAGCACTTTGTAACTTATTTCGTCAAGCATCTTATCAACAGCAATATCAATTGCCTCCTCTATCAAAGCTGTCTAAAAATTCTGTGACATTTTTTATTTTTCTCTCCGTTTTCCATTGTTACTTGACCATTGTTGTCCCTTCCAGCTTCATCTTAATTATCATTTACATCTGAATCCTTCATCTCTTGGTCTTCATTTTGTCCATGTTCAAAATCAAGGAGGTTATCATCCTCAAGATCTTGAGCATCTTCATCCCCTCAGACCAGTTCATCAACTTTAAAAAAGATCTCATACATCCTATCTTAACCACAATATCAGCATCACTTGGTATGACATTTACATCAAGTACAACCACCATAAGTCGTACCACCCCTGTCTTTTTCAGATATCTCATATCTACCTTCTCTGTAGCTCCTAAGATAGAACCCACAACCCATAAAGGTGGAAATGATCTGATTTCATAAGGTGCTGGAGTTCTATATGGATCTCTTGGAGTTTCTTCAGGTTTGACACTTATATGGGTGAACTATTTATTATAGCAAACGAGGAGTTCACCAAGGAACCTGAAGACCTGGACTACGAAGAACTTCTAGAAGATTGTGAAGGAAAGCTCTAACTTCCTTCATGATGTTGAACCTACGTTTTTGCAATTGCTCCTATTAACCTCTTTTACCTTATATGATTCCGTGGCTACTTTAAAGACCATTGTAGCTAAGCCCCATTGATTAGTGGTAGCATCATTACGTCGGTGACTTGACACTCATGTCGGTTATATGACTTCATAACGATGATTTGATATTGACGGTGGTTACTTTCTCTTTGACAACGTAGCTCGATGTTATTGCCATTTATATGGAACTAGTCATCAGCTACCTACTATCCTTGCAAGTAATGTGAACCTCATGTCAGTGATTCGCTATTAAAGTCATGAAACACGACGCTTGGTCAGATACATGATAATAATGATGCTAACTACCAACCCATCCTTGAATTTGATGACACTACCCCCTTGATATCCTATATCTCCGTCGTCACACTATAAGCAGTGATGCTTGTGCCTCCTTGATAGTAGAATGCTTAGGAGCCCCTACGATGCTCGCATCGCAACCCACTACAACTGCTCACTGGATTTGTGGAAAGTGTTATAACGTGTTTGGCGGTGTTAGTTATCCCACACCATTGCATGCGTATTTTGCAAAATACAAAACCATTAGCGAAAAGCCTTCCTCCCTTCTGTGTTTCTGGTCTTCTTATCTCATTGAAAATTCTATTTGCTTACTAGGGTCACCAGTACCTTCTAAATCTACCGTAGAATATGAATAACACGCGCTGATGGTTATCGATAGTTTCCTCGAGACTGAACTTCCACAACACCTGCACGCGTCCTTTCGATGAATTTAGTTACATTGAACCATTATCTGATCAACGGAAGAGAGTACGACCACTTCTGTCAGAACCAATACAACAATATTATCAACCTCTACCAGGAGTGACGTCGAGATCACCACATGAAGGACCATACAAATCCTTTCGTACCTCAGTCGTAGCCGTAGAGCACTAGTATGACCGTAGCTCCGTGAATACAATGGCTTAAGCTAGTCACGAGTAGTGCTTTGGGTAATATAGTATGTGGGAGTTTATAATCTAGCAATGATTTGATGTGATTTGCTGGTTTTATTTGGCCCTTATGTTAAGTGGTAAATTATGTGCTTTAATTCATACACATACCAATAACCAAATGAAAAAAAAACAAGTTGTGTACTGAATAAAATAAATACATATCAGGTACGTGTATGTATATACACACATACACCTATATGTATATTAAATAAAATCCACTTGTGAAACTGTATATAGATATACAAAAACAAATAATATATATATATATATAACACTAAAGATCTCTCACGATCCAATAGTATGGCCCTTAAAAGATCTGCTCGCGTTCAAGCCCGTCATGAATGTGCCGCACAGGCAGGAGAGGACCATGTTCTGGATGAACGTGGTCCAAGGGGCAGGATAACCCCTAGAGGCAGAGTCGTTGGCCGCCATGGTAGAACCCCACGAGAAATAGTAGCAGAGGAAAACAATCTGGACAAAGTAATGGACCCCCAAGAAGGGATTGGAGATGTAAATCAGAAGGATCACATGGCTCATGAAGAAGAGGTGACACTGTCACCTCCACCAGCAACCTTGGACGATGTAATGGTTGTGCATACTCAACTAACGCAAACCATATCCCAAGAATTGTAAAGACAACAAGGCCAAGGAATACTGCCTCCATCCAAGATGACAGAATTCATGAGGCTCAGGCCGCCAGTGTTCGACAACACCAACGAAGATCCATTAGCAGTCGACGACTTGCTATGAAACATAAATAAAAAGCTCAACCTAGCCACCTGCAACAGACCAAGAGCGAGTTATATTGACTTCCCACCATCTAACTGGAGCACCTGGAGAGTGGTGGGATAATTATCAAGAAGTAGCCACAGAACCGGATGCCATCAGCTGGGTAGAGTTTCAGCAGGCATTCCGCGACTACCACATACCAGAAGGAGCAATGGAAATGAAAGCTGATGAATTCAGATCTTTGAGGCAAGGTGCCATAACAGCCAATCGATATAGTAAGAAATTCACGAAGTTGGCTCGTTATACACCTGACGAGGCCAGTACAGATAAGATGAAACAAGATCATTTTAGAAAGGGCTCGAATGGTGCGAGGAGGACCCAACTAGTCACTCACATCTACCCGGATTTCAACACCCTTATGAACCGAGCCATACCATTGGAGGATGCTCCCTCCAACATGGATGGAGAACAAAAGAGAAAGTTCCACAACCAGGAGATTAAGTTGCAAAGTCGATCTCAGAGGTCTATCTTCAACTACCCACAGAAATCTAGGTACCAGCTTACCATGCAATACCACACCTTTGAGAACAATATACCGACACAATCGTTTCATCAGCAGAGCACCAATAAATCACAACATGGCAGTAATAGTGTGACACCTGCTCACTCAGAAGCAAGAGCCGTCGGATCTAGAGTTGTACGATGTACACCTCCAGTATCTGGCCAGCAGAGTAGAGCTCAACCATTTGGACGAGGTCGTGTCAACCGCGCAATGGGTTGAAGAGTCACTGGACGACTTGAGTAACTAGCCTACCCCACCCATTCCACAGACCTACCCACTTTAGATCTTTGCATCCGTTATCACCTCAAAGTTGGTACATGTTGATGGTCGTTAAATACCAATTTTGACCATCAATATAATTCAATTATGTGAAGGAGTGAACATTTCTTGCACGCATTATCTTTATAAATAATGTAGTTCCACTTGTAGTTCGAAAGAACTGTGCATGCAAGATGCAGAATTGAGGAGGATTTAAGAGAGAAATCCTAAATTATACACTTCTAGACAATCAGAGGATGACACATGGTAGTCCATGGATCAAATGACCCATTTATAGGAGTATCCGAGGGAATCCAACAACGAGTCACCCAAGAAACACCTGAGGGCTCACCTTGAAGCCACCCGGAGGAAAACCAGGGCAAAGGGAACCAAGCCAGGGTTGGTCACTCCCCCAAACCCGGTCATCGACTCCCTGTGACTCCTTGAAGTCGATTCTGATTGATTTGCGGGAATATTCCAACGGGAACCGAGTTCAACTTGTGTATAAATAGGACCCCATACACCTCATTTCAACACACACCACTTGAGTAATACTCTCTTGTACAACACTCTATCCAAGTCCTTAGTGGAGTATAGGATGTAGGAAGAAGCCTCTAGTTCCCAAGTCTACTTTGGCAAAGGTATGGATAATGTATCTTTTCCTTTGTTTATGAGTTTATTCATAATTATGATATTAGTCTTTTTTTTCATATGCCTAGATGAAGCGTTTCTTGTTTGATTGTGGAATCCATACATGTGATAGGTTTAGTTGTAATTATGATAGTGTGGCGGACCGGAATCCGCTCATCCAGGATCGCAGAGGGTGGTGCCGCGCGATACGACACCCGACAGCACACGTCATAAGAACATAATATATTACATGGGAAAAACAACTGAAACTGTACAAACAGGTACAAACTTCAGTTACAACTATTGTTTATATTACACAGCGGAAGTCTACACTATACAACTCACGCCCGCCTATTTAGCAAAAGTTGGTTGCCCAGCCCTAGGGCAACCCACACTAGCTGCACTCCTCAGCTCAGCGCGGCGTGTACGGCTCCCACTCAGCCGTGGTCCCCGACGGAGGGTAACCCTCGCCGGTGGACTCGTACTCCGAGTCCGTGGGTGGCTCCTCACCTGAAAAACACTTAAGCAGCAACCATGAGCACGAAGGCTCAGCAAGGCTTAACCGACTCACCTAAGCATGAAACTCTACATGAGGTATACCAAGACATAGGTTAGTAACATTTCAGCAAAACGACACGCCTACCAGTTCATCCTTAGTTCATCTTTTAGCAACAAGTTAACAGTTCATGAAATCTGAAATTTAGTAAGCAGTATTTGGTGGCACACATGTAGCAATACAATTATATCAATCATCATCATCGAATCAACATATTTCATCCATTAGTCTACGTTACGACGCAGTGAACAAGCGGTACTCGTCACCGCGAGGGACGGCGAATCGACTCGATATACACCTGTAGGGAAAACCCAAAGAGCACGTCACGTACGCCCATCCGTGGAGCTGCACAGCACGCTCACTCGATGTCGTACGGGACAACCTTTCACCCAACAGACCAAACGTCGAACCGGTCGCACCGAAACGAGCAGGAGGTTCCCCACACGGAGCATCTCTCTATGCCCGTTGGCAGATTTCCACCTTGCTGCCCTCAGCCTACACCCATAAATCGGTGCGTTATGCCTCGACGCCCGGAGGTTTAGGCTACATCGGTTTATCGGGGCCCATATATCCGATATGCCTTCGGTACGTTCAATACTTGTTCAGCAGGGCCGCACACGGATCGGTCCTCAATCGACACGGGCAGGGATGCGCACCCAAGACTCCCTCTTGCTGCACCCTAGCCCCTGCCTAGTCTCATTTTTATTACTAAAGTGATCTCGCGTCACTCAACCGAACCCGTGTGTCCCAATGCCTATCTCGCGAGTAGATTACAACTACTCGACTTGTGCAGAAGTCCTATGACTCATTAAGCATAGCCTGTCTACTCGAGATCTTAGACACTACCCTCACTCTTAGGGAAAATTCTGGTTATGCAAGTGGGGTTCCATTCACCCTATACCTAATGCACATACATACTTCATATGACACATGTAAACAAAGTAAAACTTATAAAAAGGTTAATGCAAACCGGGGCTTGCCTTGTTGCTGCTGGTCAGGAGTTAGTTCCTCTTCCGGAAGGAGGAAATCCAGCACTTCTGGGGTCTCTTCTTCAATGGCTACACATTGAATACAATACTACATGTAAATTTAAATGCAATGTGTGAACTTAAATACATAATTGCTAATAACTCTAGCTAGCCCTCCCCTTTGGTTCTGAAATTTTTATGATGGATTGGTAGAGTCCTAACCAGAGTTGTGACCAAGTTTTATTTGAAACAAAGTTCAATTGAACCTTGTACAATTAAAAGCCTCCTTGGTCAACAATTGAGCCTCTAAGTAATTCCAGGGTTTTTCATGGCTCCTACCATTACTTTCTGGAAACTAGAATTTAGGATGGTTCTAATGGAGTTGGTTTCATGTCATTTGAAGAATTCTACAGAAAGTTATGTCCTAATTAAGATTGGAGAAATTCTGAAAAATGTTTCTGTACATTCTTCTATTTTCTCTGGGCAGTTCCCTTAATCACCCAATTAGGGTAACTAAATGAACTTGGATGAGTCTAAAAATTTTACTGGGATTCAGAGATTCTCCAATGAACCTTTCAGCCAAATTTCAGAATTTTTCATAAAGTAGTTCTCCAGATAAAATTCCCAACAGTTTAAAATTTAGGGATTTAATTCTAGAAAACTATTCACTTTCATGAGATGAATTTTGTGTTGTTGGAAAGTACTCAGAATCCTGAGTTCAGCACAATTTGGTTCACTGAATTTGGAGCTCTCTAGCCAAAGTTCTGAGGATTTGAAGTTTGGAAGAATTCTGAAAATCGGGGGAAAAGTTTAAACTCTCGGGGCCGCGGGGACACGTGTCAAGCGCGGAGGTGTCCGGCACACCGGGGATACCACACGTGTCGAGCGCGGAGGTGTCCGGCACACCGGAGCTCACAGGGTATTTGCGCGCCAGCACAGCCGATCCCCGGCCACACACGATCCCGATTTAAATTCTTCAGCCGCTGACACGCGGGCCAGCCGGCTTCGTCTTCCTCCCGCCGTTCTCTCGCGCCCGCGCCGCCGACCTCACCGGAGCAGGCTCGGGGCTCGCCGGCTCGCTGCTGCCGGTCCTCCCAGGGGCTGAAACTCGCCGCCAGGGGGTTGTCGACGTCGAGGAACGCGTCGGTGGTGTCAGGTCGGGCTGAGGGTGACCGGAAATAGCTCGGCGACGTGCCGCTGCCTCGGTTGAGGTTCGACACCGTCGACCGTGGTTTCTAAACCCGCCAACACCTCGAACAACGGCCCTACAGCATCAGTGTACCTCTAGGATGCTTGACAAGGTGTCAAAAGGGTTCAGGGATGGCGGCAAGTCGGTCGGCACCGTGTGACCGATCGTGCCTGTCATGACCGCCCTCGATCGAGCTCGAAATTCGTCACTCCTAGACAGTTTCACGCTACGGATGCAGAAAAGAACTTGATCGCCGGCTAGTCCAGCGTCTATGTGCAAGATTTGATGACCTCCGAAAGATCATAGAGCGAGAATTTAAAGACACCGTACCGGAAGCTTGGGTTACGGTCGCCGGAGCAACAACTAGAAATTCTCTGCGGATTCTTCACGGTTGGCTTCCAAACTTGGAGGAGAGCAGCACGGTGGTCGCGCGCTCCTGTTGCCTCTCTCGCTGGGCCGTGAAAACGCCTGTGGAACGCTGCCCACGGGCGCCTGGCTCTGGGCTGAGGTTGAGTCGCCGCTGTGGCGATCGCTCTCGGGCAAAGGAGGTCGGAGCTCGAGGTTTCTGGCGTTGGAGAGGTGGAGTGCGAGCTCAGGTGGCTGTCTAGCAGCTCAGGGACGAAGGAGGAGATGGTTTTGCTGGTTTTCCCGATTGAGCAGAGAGCTGCGGCGAGAAACAATGCCGCTGCTCGGGTTTGCCTGCGAGAAGATAAAGCCGGCCGACCCCTGCTCGGCTGAAGCGGTGCCGGTCGCGTGGGGGCGCGAGCCAGCCGCCCTGGGCGCCAGCGCGCGGAGAGGGAAGCAGCTGGTGGCGCCGGTAGCTGCTCGGTGGCATAGCCGACAGCTGCTCGGCGGAATTTCCCACCGAGACTCTGACTTTGGTTGCAAGTTTCTCCTTCTCCCCTCTATGACACGTGGGTCCCACCCGGGGTTTTAACCTCTGGAATTTACTCCTAATTACTGTTGTAAACAGTGAGCCCCATAATACCCCTGGTGATTCAATTTATTCACCCCTGAGCCATTTGAATTGAATAGAATTCAAATTGGGTTCGGCTTGGGTGAATTTCAGCACAAGTATAGTTTTGAATTCAAATAAAGTTTGCATTCGTCCCACTTAGCTCATGTCAAGATCACCTCCAAATGGAGTGACAATTGGTGTGTGAGCTCACAAAAATGTGCTGAATAAGAATATGAAGCTAACTTTTGAATTTGGGGGATGAAAGTTGCTGCAATTTGAATTTGCATTCAAATTGGCCCCTTTTTCAAATAACCCCAAAAAGTGCCTCAAAAAGTGTTGGATTTCTATGAAACTTGGACTGAACCTCCCCAAGACTTTTTTTAAATTCTAGGGGTGAGCTCAACCTCTCATGTTCAAGTGTAGAAACCCTACTTTGTGAAAGTGAAGGCTTTCCCCTCTAATCATTCTTTTGATGGAGGTTACTTGCTCTTCACAACATTTCCTAAGGTGTCCACAATAAAAACTGTGGTGTTGTGAGGTGAAGAGAAAATTTTGCAAGTCCTTTTTCTTGGGCTTTTACATCCCTCCCCCCTTAAAAGAATCTCATCCCGAGATTACAAAAGAAGAGATAGCAATGTAATAGGGACTTACCCGTGTTGATATGCCATGAACTCCGGGTAATTTGAGCGAAGGAACTCCTCGCTCTCCCACGTCGCTTCTTCCGCGGTGTGGTTACTCCAGAGTATCTTGTAGAACCACAACGTTTTGCTACGCGTGGTTCTGGATTTCTCATCAAGAAATTCCACCGGATACTCCTCATAGGTTAAATCCGGTTTCAGTTCGCCGATGTCTTCGGTAGGAACAGCAGCCGTATACTTCAAACATTTTCGCAGTTGCGAAACATGAAAAACATCATGGACACCAGCGAGAGATGCCGGTAGTTCCAATCGATACGCCGCTGGTCCACACTTCTCGGTGATAGCGTAGGGTCCAATAAAACGGGGAGCGAGCTTCCCCTTCATCCCGAACCAGTGCACACCCTTCATTGGAGACACGCGGAGGTACACGTGTTCCCCGACGTCAAAGTGCAACGGTCTTCGCCTCTTATCAGCGTAGCTCTTCTGTCGGGATTGAGCGGCTTTTAAATTGGCTTGAATTGTCCGAACGCGCTCTTCGGCGTCGTTCACCACATCAACCCCGAATGTGACCCTTTCACCGGACTCGCACCAATTTAATGGGGTGCGGCACTTGCGACCGTAGAGAGCTTCGTAGGGTGCCATCTTGATACTCGCCTTATAGCCATTGTTGTACGAGAATTCCGCCAATGGTAGGTGATTATCCCAGTTCCTACCACGGTGGATGGCACATGCTCTCAACATGTCGTCCAGAACTTGATTCACCCTCTCTGTCTGGCCATCTGTCTGAGGGTGATAGGCGGAGCTCCTGATCAACTTAGTACCCAATGCAGCGTGTAGCTGCTCCCAAAAGTGAGATACAAATAATGCACCTCGATCTGAGACAATGGTCTTGGGTACCCCGTATAGGCATAGAATCTTCGCTATGTACAGCTCTGCATATTTGCCGGCATTGTAACGTGTATTCACCGGGATGAAGTGAGCCGTCTTGGTTAACCGATCAACGATTACCCATATGGAATCATGCTTGTTGGACGTTAGGGGTAATCCCACAATGAAATCCATGCCCACATCTTCCCATTTCCATGCCGGGATCTTCAGGGGTTGCAACAACCCTGATTTCTTCATGTGATCAGCTTTCACTCGTCTACACGTATCGCACTCGGATACGTACTTAGCTACCTCCCGCTTCATCCGTGTCCACCAAAATTTCTTTTTCAAATCTTGGTACATTTTGTTGCTGCCCGGATGAATGGAGTACTTGGACAAGTGAGCTTCATCGAGGATCTTCCTCCTCAACCCCATATCCCGGGGTACGACTATGCAGTCATTGAACCACAGCGTCCCCTCATCATCCTTCCGGAAACATTTGATTTCCCCGTTGTGCATACGTCTCCGGAGATGTGCCATGCCTTTATCATTTTTCTGAGCTGCAATGATGTCCTCCCTAATAGTAGGGACGAGGGCAAGGTTGTACAGCGATCCATAAGGAACCAAGTATAAACTTGGCTCTTCCTCCTCCACCGGTGTAATGGTGAGGTGATGGACATGTGATTTCCGACTCAGCGCGTCGGCAACCACATTTGCCTTGCCAGGGTGGTAATGGATCTCAATCTCATAATCTTTGATCAGTTCTAACCACCTCCTCTGCCTCATGTTCAGCTCCTTCTGGGTGAAAATGTATTTCAAGCTCTTGTGGTCGGTGTAGAGATGCACCAAGTTCCCCAGGAGATAGTGCCTCCACATTTTCAGCGCCAACACCACGGAAGCAAGTTCAGGATCGTGAGTCGGGTAGTGCTGCTCATGGTTCTGAAGTTGGCGTGAGCTATAAGCGACCACACGTCCTTCCTGCATCAACACGCAGCCAAGCCCAATACCGGACGCGTCACAATACACGTCGAAGGGCTTTGTTGTATCTGGCTGAGCTAACACCGGGGCTGTTGTGAGATGCTTCACCAATGTTCGGAACGCTCCTTCACACGCCGTGTTCCAAACATATTTCATCCCTTTCTTCAGAAACTCTGTCATCGGCTTAGCGAGCTTGGAGAAGCTTGGAATGAATCTCCGGTAGTATCCCGCTAACCCGAGGAAGCTTCTGACTTCATGAACTGAAGTGGGAGCTTTCCATTTCAACACTTGCTCTATTTTACTTGGGTCAACCACAATGCCTTCAGCTGAGATGATATGTCCCAAGAATGGCACTTGGCTAATCCAAAATTCGCATTTGCTGAACTTGGCGTAGAGCTTGTGGTCTCGCAATCGTTGAAGAACGATCCGTAAGTGTTCGGCATGCTCGGCTTCTGTCTTGGAGTAAACCAAGATATCGTCGATGAACACTACCACGAACTTGTCCAGCTCCGGCATGAACACCGAGTTCATGAGATACATGAAATGGGCTGGAGCATTTGTGAGACCAAAGGACATGACGATATATTCATATAGGCCGTATCTCGTTGAGAACGCCGTCTTCGGGATATCCTCCGCCCGGATCTTGATCTGGTGATATCCAGAGCGAAGGTCCATATTAGAGAATACACTTGCCCCCACAAGTTGATCAAACAAGATGTCAATACGGGGCAGTGGGTACTTATTCTTGATGGTGACAGCGTTGAGCGGCCGGTAATCCACACACAACCTCAGTGTCTCATCCTTCTTCTTCACGAATAGCGCCGAGCATCCCCAAGGCGAGGAACTCGGCCTAATGAAACCCTTGCTAAACAGATCATTGAGCTGTTCTTTCAGTTCAGCCAGCTCATTTGGAGCCATTTTGTATGGTCTCCGTGATATGGGCGTAGTCCCGGGTGCAAGTTCAATCTTGAACTCGACATCCCGCTCAGGTGGCATGCCCGGTAGATCATCCGGGAACACGTCGGGATACTCCCGGACTACGGGAATGTCTTCTAACTTGAGAGCCTCAGCACTATTGATCGCTGAAACCTCTCTGACTGGATTATCTAATAGGAGGGACTGCGGACGGTGTAATGGGGAGTTGAGGTGAACCGTCCGTGTTAAAGTTTCCAGGATAGCGCCATGGTAACTTAGCCATGACATCCCAAAGATTGCATCAATCTTCTGCCCCCCTAAGATAATCATAGTGGTGGGATATATCTTCCCACCTAAGCACAGTGGTGCTTTTGGAACCATCATAGTTGCTGAAATCTTTCCTCCCGGTGAGCAGATCATATAAGAACACTCGGTTGGAAAGGCTTCCAGCTGATGCTTAGCCACATATGACGCACTAATGAAGTTGTGGGTTGCACCAGAATCAAAAAGTATGATGATGGCTTGATGGTTGAGAGTAAACGTACCCGTCAGCACGTTGTCTCCCTCTGGGGCGTCCTCATTGTCGAGGTTGCGGATGCCTCCAGTCCGCTGACCAACCTTCTTCACCGGAGGTCGGCTTCGAGCACCGCCCTGGAGCTGGGCTTGCCCGCTGCTCTGCTGCCCCTGGGGACAGTCCTTCGCAAAGTGGCCCGTCTGGCCACACGTGAAGCAGGTGAAACGGGGCGGTCCCCCGCTGATCGGTGAACGGAAACCCGGGGCGCGTTGTGGCGGTGGAAACGCCTGGGGTACCGTCTGCTGCTGCTCTTGCTGTTGCTGTCTTGGTGGTGGCATCGGCGGACGGAACGGGGGTGCTTGGAACGAACGTCCCCCAAACTGTTGAGGTCGCGTCGGTGGACGCCACTGCTGCCCGGATGGTGTCCGATATACCATACGGTACTTCTGGGGCGCGTCACCACTGCTGCTAGGTGGAGCGCTGCGCTTCCTCTGCTCAGCTGCTAACTCCCGCTGAGCGTCCTCTTGCATGATGGCGGCATTGACTAGGTCGTTGAATGTGCCGCGGTTCCACTGCACGAGGTGGGTCTTCATTTCGGGGTGTAACCCCCGATAGAAGTGCTCCCTCTTCTTCTCCTCCGTGGAGATGTAGTCTGACGCATACTGCACCAGATGGTTGAAGGCACGGGAGTAGTCGTGGGCACTCCTCCCGCCCTGCTTCAGTTCCAAAAATTTTTGGAACTTCCCCTTCATTATTCCGGGAGGGATGTGATAGGCGCGGAACGCCTCCCGGAACTCTTGCCATTCCACGGCATGGCCAGCCGGACGTGAGGCGACATAATTCGCCCACCACGCACCAGCGGCACCGTGGAGCTGCTGTGCTGCGAACAGAGTCTTCTGCCGCTCCGTACACTGGAGCAGCCCAAACTTGGACTCGATGGTCCGCAGCCAGTTGTCAGCCTCCAGTGGTTCTTCAGCTTCGGTGAACACTGGAGGGTGCGTACTCATGAAATCCGAGTACGACACTTCGCGGGGCTCACGAGGCCCTCGCTCTTGACGTCCCCCCGCCTGGGACGTATTCTGCACGATCGTGCGGAGCAGGTCGGTCTGCTCCTCATGACCTCCCACCAGTGCCGCTATCACATCCGCTAGAGTAAGCGGAGGCGGCGGTGGTGGCTGCTGCTGCGGGGTGCTGTCGTAGGCCGGTGGCTGGGAGTCATCACCTCCCTGTTGGCTAGAGCCACCAACCTCGTGCGTGGTCCTAGTACGAACCATCTGCAACCACACGACATTAAACATCAGTCCCGCAACATTTTGCATGCAGTCTAAATGAAATAGGTGTAAAACATAATGACAATGAAAACATGCGATACATCTCGTAAGTAGATAGTGTAATAACTTTGCACAAGCTTCACCATTACCAGACCAAACACAAGCTAGTTTAATCCAACTTGATGAACCTCCACTTTGGAAGCTCAACATAACTAGGTTTGGTCACTACGAGACATTACTATCGCGTTGTCATCACGCATACCACCCTTAGGGTACAACACCCTCTCCAATGAGCTCAACTGTCATTCTTCTGTCAGAATGACCAGTTTCTACCTATTCCAAGTTTTGATCTGGTTCTGGGCATTTTCATGACTCAAGTTGAATACCAAAGTTAAAGTTAACTTCAGTATCTTTCCAACGAGTACTCATTTGCCCCCAGATCAGCTTTGATTAAAAAGTTATGCTAATTCAAAGTTAGCAGAATTTATGGAAGAATTTTAACAGCACCTCCCTTGGAAGTGGCTGTTTTCGACCCTGATTTCCACTAAATTCTGTGCTGAAACTTCAGAAACTTTGAATTGCAAAGATGTCACACATCTTCTACTCTTTCTAAGGATGTATTATATGACAATTTTAGATTTTTCTACTGGGAGTTATATTTGAAAAACAGATCAGTTCAGAGGATGTTTTACTCTGCCCTGGTTCTGGACAGTTTACATTCCTCTTGGATTTGATCCATCTTAAGGTGAGTTTCAGCTCTGGAAGTCTACAACAAAGTTGTAGAGTACTTCAATACCTTTCCAGAGCTATGTAGCACACCTCTCTGGGCTAAAAGACCTTTGAGTTGTGCTCTGTTAAAGTTCGGCAACCTTGCTGCCCAAAACAGAGCACTCTGCTTTTCATACTTTTGGCTATACTGCTCCACTATCCCATTCTTATACCCAACCAGGGTCCTAAATGTTGAACCTATAGATTTTAATTCTTTGTTATCATTATTCTCATGCATATGCCTACAATATCTCGGTACTACGTTCCTCACAAAAGAAAATCCTAACCGGATCATACCGGCATATACGTCTCGAGTGTGGCACTAAACGGTCTCTCGCACACGTTTTCTACACGGATACATACGTGGTTAGTACCTGCAGAAGACCACACAATGATGGTGCACTCAAAGGTTGTTCATTTCAGGCAGTTTCATATTTAAAAGTAAATACAAACGCCCGTATCATTGTCATACGACCGTCCTTGAGCTAAGTCACGTCTCAAGGCACGTGATCGTGTTTCAACACCACACGACAGGGAACCCGAGTATGTCATGAACGGGTCGTCACGGTTGGGAATGTTATCAACCCAACAGATACCACCTACTGCCCTGCAGGGCACGCCGATGGCAAGCGCTGCGTATGTCCTCCTGGGCTATTTCCAGACGAACACACTCTCGCGTTACTGACCACGCGATGGGGTCTCCACTTACTTGCCTAATGCACGCTAGGGATCAGCGTTTCATATGAATTCAGGGACATGAAGAGTCCAGGAGGTTCATATTGACGTCTCACACCAAGTTGTGAGACTGTATCCCTGAGCCATGTTCCTCGTCAGGGGGAGCTAACCGAAATTGAACCGCTTTCGGTGGCGTTCCTACCATACTTACCAGAGCGTAGGTGCGTCGTTACATAATTGAAATTCAGAATTATAACACATAGGTTAGTATTTGACACTTTAAGTAACTATACTAATATAGTCCTTACTTGGGCAACTACCGATTCCTCACCGTATACCTAAGTTTTTTCCCATAATGCAGTCCTTTAGTACTGTGCTATCCCCAATGCAGCTCTGATACCAGGCTGTGGCGGACCGGAATCCGCTCATCCAGGATCGCAGAGGGTGGTGCCGCGCGATGCGACACCCGACAGCACACGTCATAAGAACATAATATATTACATGGGAAAACAACTGAAACTGTACAAACATGTACAAACTTCAGTTACAACTATTGTTTATATTACACAGCGGAAGTCTACACTATACAACTCACGCCCGCCTATTTAGCAAAAGTTGGTTGCCCAGCCCTAGGGCAACCCACACTAGCTGCACTCCTCAGCTCAGCGTGGCGTGTATGGCTCCCACTCAGCCGTGGTCCCCGACGGAGGGTAACCATCGCCGGTGGACTCGTACTCCGAGTCCGTGGGTGGCTCCTCACCTGAAAAACACTTAAACAGCAACCATGAGCACGAAGGCTCAGCAAGGCTTAACCGACTCACCTAAGCATGAAACTCTATATGAGGTATACCAAGACATAGGTTAGTAACATTTCAGCAAAACGACACGCCTACCAGTTCATCCTTAGTTCATCTTTTAGCAACAAGTTAACAGTTCATGAAATCTGAAATTTAGTAAGCAGTATTTGGTGGCACACATGTAGCAATACAATTATATCAATCATCATCATCGAATCAACATATTTCATCCATTAGTCTACGTTACGACGCAGTGAACAAGCGGTACTCGTCACCGCGAGGGACGGCGAATCGACTCGATATACACCTGCAGGGAAAACCAAAAGAGCACGTCACGTACGCCCATCCGTGGAGCTGCACAGCACGCTCACTCGATGTCGTACGGGACAACCTTTCACCCAACAGCCCAAACGTCGAACCGGTCGCACCGAAACGAGCAGGAGGTTCCCCACACGGAGCATCTCTCTATGCCCGTTGGCAGATTTCCACCTTGCTGCCCTCAGCCTACACCTATAAATTGGTGTGTTATGCCTCGACGCCCGGAGGTTTAGGCTACATTGGTTTATCGGGGCCCATATATCCGATATGCCTTCGGTACGTTCAATACTTGTTCAGCAGGGCCGCACACGGATCGGTCCTCAATCGACACGGGCAGGGATGCGCACCCAAGACTCCCTCTTGCTGCGCCCTAGCCCCTGCCTAGTCTCATTTTCATTACTAAAGTGATCTCGCGTCACTCAACCGAACCCGTGTGTCCCAATGCCTATCTCGCGAGTAGATTACAACTACTCGACTTGTACCGAAGTCCTATGACTCATTAAGCATAGCCTGTCTACTCGAGATCTTAGACACTACCCTCACTCTTAGGGAAAATTCTGGTTATGCAAGTCGGGTTCCATTCACCCTATACCTAATGCACATATATACTTCATATGACACATGTAAACAAAGTAAAACTTATAAAAAGGTTAATGCAAACCGGGGCTTGCCTTGTTGCTGCTGGTCAGGAGTTAGTTCCTCTTCCGGAAGGAGGAAATCCAGCACTTCCGGGGTCTCTTCTTCAATGGCTACACGTTGAATACAATACTACATGTAAATTTAAATGCAATGTGTGAACTTAAATACATAATTGCTAATAACTCTAGCTAGCCCTCCCCTTTGGTTCAGAAATTTTTATGGTAGATTGGTAGAGTCCTAACCAGAGTTGTGACCAAGTTTTATTTGAAACAAAGTTCAATTGAACCTTGTACAATTAAAAGCCTCCTTGGTCAACAATTGATCCTCTAAGTAATTCCAGGGTTTTTCATGGCTCCTACCATTACTTTCTGGAAACTAGAATTTAGGATGGTTCTAATTGAGTTGGTTTCATGTCATTTGAAGAATTCTACAGAAAGTTATGTCCTAATTAAGATTGGAGAAGTTCTGAAAAATGTTTCTGTACATTCTTCTATTTTCTCTGGGCAGTTCCCTTAATCACCCAATTAGGGTAACTAAATGAACTTGGATGAGTCTGAAAATTTTACTCGGATTCAGGGATTCTCCAATGAACCTTTCAGCCAAATTTCAGAATTTTTCATAAAGTAGTTCTCCAGATAAAATTCCCAACAGTTTAAACTTTAGGGATTTAATTCTAGAAAACTATTCACTTTCATGAGATGAATTTGGTGTTGTTGGAAAGTACTCATAATCCTGAGTTCAGCACAATTTGGTTCACTGAATTTGGAGCTCTCTAGCCAAAGTTCTGAGGATTTGAAGTTTGGAAGAATTCTGAAAATCGGGGGAAAAGTTTAAACTCTCGGGGCCGTGGGGACACGTGTCGAGCGCGGAGGTGTCCGGCACACCGGGGATACCACACGTGTCGAGCGCGGAGGTGTCCGGCACACCGGAGCTCACAGGGTATTTGCGCGCAAGCACAGCCGATCCCCGGCCACACCCGATCCCGATTTAAATTCTTCAGCCGCTGACACGCGGGCCAGCCGGCTTCGTCAGAGCAGGCTCGGGGCTCGCCGGCTCGCCGCTGCCGGACCTCCCAGGGGCTGAAACTCGCCGCCAGGGGGTTGTCGACGTCGAGGAACGCGTCGGTGGTACCAGGTCGGGCTGGGGGTGACCAGAAATAGCTCGGCGACGTGCCGCTGCCTCGGTTGAGGTTCGACACCGTCGACCGTGGTTTCTAAACCCGCTAACACCTCGAACAACGGCCCTACAGCATCAGTGTACCTCTAGGATGCTCGACAAGGTGTCAAAAGGGTTCAGGGATGGCGGCAAGTCGGTCGGCACCGTGTGACCGATCGTGCCTGTCATGACCGCCCTCGATCGAGCTCGAAATTCGTCACTCCTAGACAGTTTCACGCTACGGATGCAGAAAAGAACTTGATCGCCGGCTAGTCCAGCGTCTATGTGCAAGATTTGATGACCTCCGAAAGATCATAGAGCGAGAATTTAAAGACACCGTACCGGAAGCTTGGGTTACGGTCGCCGGAGCAACAACTAGAAATTCTCTGCGGATTCTTCACGGTTGGCTTCCAAACTTGGAGGAGAGCAGCACGGTGGTCGCGCGCTCCTGTTGTCTCTCTCGCTGGGCCGTGAAAACGCCTGTGGAACGCTGCCCACAGGCGCCTCGCTCTCGGCTGAGGTTGAGTCACCGCTGTGGCGATCGCTCTCGGGCAAAGGAGGTCGGAGCTCGAGGTTTCTGGCGTTGGAGAGGTGGAGTGCGAGCTCAGGTGGCTGTCTAGCAGCTCAGGGACGAAGGAGGAGATGGTTTTGCTGGTTTTCCCGATTGAGCAGAGAGCTGCGGCGAGAAACAATGCCGCTGCTCGGGTTTGCCCGCGAGAAGATAAAGCCGGCCGACCCCTGCTCGGCTGAGGCGGTGCCGGTCGCGTGGGGGCACGAGCCAGCCGCCCTGGGCGCCAGCGCGGGGAGAGGGAAGCAGCTGGTGGCGCCGGTAGCTGCTCGGTGGCATAGCCGACAGCTGCTCGGCGGAATTTCCCACCGAGACTCTGACTTTGGTTGCAAGTTTCTCCTTCTCCCCTCTATGACACGTGGGTCCCACCCGGGGTTTTAACCTCTGGAATTTACTCCTAATTACTGTTGTAAACAGTGAGCCCCATAATACCCCTGGTGATTCAATTTATTCACCCCTGAGCCATTTGAATTGAATAGAATTCAAATTGGGTTCGGCTTGGGTGAATTTCAGCACAAGTATAGTTTTGAATTCAAATAAAGTTTGAATTCGTCCCACTTAGCTCATGTCAAGATCAACTCCAAATGGAGTGACAATTGGTGTGTGAGCTCACAAAAATGTGCTGAATAAGAATATGAAGCTAACTTTTGAATTTGGGGGATGAAAGTTGCTGCAATTTGAATTTACATTCAAATTGGCCCCTTTTTCAAATAACCCCAAAAAGTGCCTCAAAAAGTGTTGGATTTCTATGAAACTTGGACTGAACCTCCCCAAGACTTTTTTTAAATTCTAGGGGTGAGCTCAACCTCTCATGTTCAAGTGTAGAAACCCTACTTTGTGAAAGTGAAGGCTTTCCCCTCTAATCATTCTTTTGATGGAGGTTACTTGCTCTTCACAACATTTCCTAAGGTGTCCACAATAAAAACTGTGGTGTTGTGAGGTGAAGAGAAAATTTTGCAAGTCCTTTTTCTTGGGCTTTTATAGATAGTATGGTAACTTTGTTATTATGTTATCATAAACACCATAGGCCTCCACTACAGTGTAATTGGATATTATATGCATATGTTAGTATGAATAATATAGTGCTTGATCCCAGCATTGGTTCAACGATGTTTAGGTTAGTCATTGCCTTAGGATGGTACTTGTATTGCAACTCCTAAGGTATTTACTTAGCATGCAAGTGTGGTGCTTGGATAGTTAAGTAGCGTTGGATGTCTTGTAGGCCCACAGATTGAATGGGTAGGCGGTAGGTGGTGACAGCCCGATCCGTCCATTGTAATCCCTCACGTTCGGGTATGCCACATGCTCTTAGCGGGAGTCATTCTAGTGTTACCAGGGGTAAGTCCGTGCCCGATATGTTGAACCACTAACCCTTAGTATTCACTACAGACATACCCATATGTACACTATTAGGCTATGCATATGTATACTAGAAGCATATTAGGAACAACCCCTAACCTCAACCTAACTATCAATAGGGCTATCTTACCCTTATAGTAAATTTCTTTACTAAGTGTCACACTACCCCTTGATAGATTTTTATTGATCCTACTTGGCTTCCTATTAGAGCACCCTACCCTATCCATCATCTTGCCACACTTCACCTTCCTTTGGGAAAATACGATACCCTAGGGAATACTCTTGGGTGAAATGCTACAACAATATTTTCCGTGCATTTGCAAAACTCATATTGCTTTGGCCCTAGTTTAGCCTAGTTGTCATTAGCATCGCTGGCATCCACTGCCAGGATGAACCGTAGACGTAAAAAATACCAACAAGCATTTCTGGCGCCATTGCCGGGGGAGGCATAGAAGTATTGCAAGATTGCTTACAGTAGTTAGGATTCTAGTAGAGACCTAGTAAGATAATCCAACTTGTTTTCACATTTTCTTGATACGGAAACAGGGTAGTGTATGATTGGTTTCCGCTTGCCGACAAACTACGTTGAAAATCTTGAATCACTCCTGAGAAGGGTTTGACCTCGTGTCATTCCCCCTCAAGTGATCCTTTCGGCAAGACAACCATGTGGGGGACCACCCCGTGGTTCACCCACTCCAGGATCGCATAGGGTGGTGCCGTGCGATGCGGCACCCAACAGCACACACGAAAAGAATAAAAGATAACATACAAACTTTTTATTTGATATAAAACAGCGGAAGTCTTTTACAAAACCTAATTAACAGCGGAAGTAATATACATATAAGGCCTCTCATCCTAGCTATGCAAAAGTGCAGCCGTCCAGCCCGGGGACACTACACACTAGCAGAATGGAACCGGAGAATCATGGCGGCGTGCAGGGCTCCAGCTCGGCCGTGTACCCCGACGGGGGCATCGCCTCGTCCTCGGAACCTTCCTCATAACTCTCACCTGCACACAGCTCAAATATTGCAACCGTGAGCACGAAGGCTCAGCAAGTCTTAACCGTCAACCCTAGGCATGGAACTCTACGTGCAAGGATATGTAAGATGGGAAAAGGAATTTGCGACAAAGACACGCCTATAAGTTGGTCCTTACTTTCAGTTTTATAGCAGCGGATTCATGTGCCTTAGGCAGCCCTCACATCGGAAGTCCAAAATCAAACAAGAAACGCTTTCCCCCGATGTGGAGATGCCAAAAGTGGGATATAAACTTAATTAGCTCTATATCTACAACAATCAAGGTATTCAAGACATTAGGATCAATACAGCATTTTCAGTTGGCTTATTTCACTTCTTACTACGTCACAGCGCAGTGAACAAGCGGGTACTCAAATAACCGCGAGGGACGGTGATTGCAATCAAGACACACCCGGATAACACGTTGCATACACCCACTTTCAGAAGCGTGATTCCACACCCCTTCCTACTCTGTTGTATGCAACAACCTTTCAAAGGCAACCCAAATGCCGAACCGGTCCATCCGTAACGGGTAGGAGGTCCCCGCGTGGAGCGTGACTGTGCCCACCGGCAGATTTACACCTTGCTACCCTCAACCCACTCCTATTTACGGTTGGGTAAGCCTCGACACCCAGGTTAACCAATTACATCGGTTTCCTGGTTCCCATATGCCAGTATGCATCCGGTACTGTTCGATACTTGTCCAGCAGGGCCGCACACGGACGGTCCTCAACCGACGCCAACAGGGCTACGCACGTGAGACCTCGGCTCACTGCTTCCTATCCCCCCTGCTGGGTCTCATTTTCATAACTTAAGCCATTATCTACCTCTTTTCTTCCCGTGTGATAAGTACTATCTCGCGAGTAGCTTCCAATTAACTACTCGTCTTCTACCGGGATCCTATATATTAGCATGGCATTCTCTACTCGTCGAGTTTGTAAACTACCCAACCCTCCATAGGATTTAAAAGGCTATGCAAGTGGGGTTTCAATCACCCTAACTCTAATGCAAACATTCAACCTAGACATAAATGATACAAATGAAAACTTTATAAAAGGTACTTAAGTGCAAACCGGGGCTTGCCTGGTTGCGAGTTAAGAGGAAAGTCAGCTTCCAGTGGCAGGATGTCCAAGGGCTCCGGCGTATCCTCAACTTCGGTCACTATTATGAAATGTAATAAAATACATGTATAAGTATTAAGGATTTATAAGAATTGAACTACTATTCATAGCTACTGCTATTTATAATCCTTAATTGGCTTTGGGATTTTTACAGTGGATACTAGACTCTCTAAGGATGATTTGAGCCAAATTTGGAGATATGTCATTGCACAATGTAGTATTTAAAATTCCTACAAGTACAATGCTTCTCTGAATTTTGAGCCCACTTCAGGAGCTTTGACATAGCTAATGGTGGAAGATCTGATTAGAGTAAGTCTCCATGGTTCTAACAAAATTTGTTTCACCATTTTTGGAGCTACCATCAGAGAGATATGAATTTTTGAACTTAAACAGGAGTTCTGAAAGAGCTTCTGTTTACATTTGAATTTCCAAATAAAGGCTGAACTTGGGAAGGCAGTTTAGCCTAGCAAATGATCTCCAATGAAGCCCAAAATTTTACTGAAGATCCATAACTATGGAAAGGATTTTCTGCCCAAATTTGGGACTATGTCATAAAGAATTGTTCCTATAATAAATCCCTAAATTATTTACTAAAACACAATTCTACAGAAATTCCTGGTCATGTTCATAGCCTAAAATTGGTTTCTATGTGAAGTACTCCTCATGAGGAATCCAACAAAATTGGTCTCATTCTTTTTGGAGTTTTCTACACAAAGTTATGGGCTTGCAAAGATCAGCTAATTTCTGGAATTATTTCCCTAATAGAAACTTCAAATAATTGGGCTGGGCCCACTGGTTTAATTCGGACCAGTCAGATTTTAGCAACACCGGGGGCTACGGGGTTATTCCCGCGCAGCCGCACTGGATCCGGCGCCACAAACCGATCCTCGCGCGAACCCGGAGGCTGACCGGTGGGACCGGTCCCCCTTCGTCTTCCTCGCGCTGCCCGCGCCCCCCCCTGCGGCGGCGCACGCCGGCGAGGCTCGCCGGGACGGGGTTCCCGTGGTCCAAACTTTGTCAAACTCGCCGCCTGTGAGTTATACACCGTGCTGAACATGATGATGGGGTCGGAAGCCGATGACAACGGCCGGAATGGTGCTTGCACCGGCGACCATGTCGAACCTTACTTCGGCGACCTCGCTCTCCCTCAACAGTGGGTCTTTCAGGCTAGGGTTGGCTCTAAAAGCACCAGTGTCCCATGGACATCCTCGACCCATAGCTCGCTCTCCCTGAAAACCACCGGAGATGGGACCTCACCGGCGACCCGAGCCCGCAAAACTCCGGCGGCGACAAAAACTCGGTACCTGGCATCTCTACTTGATCGTTTGAGCTGCTAGGACTTCGGGAAGATGCGCAAGCATGTGCTGGAGCTACTCTAAACTCATCTAGCGCGGAGCTACCCCAAGCACAACGAATTTTTGGTTAGACCCGGCTCTATCCGTCGGTGTACAGTTTGGGGAAACGGTGAAATTCTCACCACCGGTTCTAACAAACGCTAAACGGCCTCCGGCTACACGACCAGGACATGTCCACGCACCTTTCTTGTATAGGAAGTCGGGGGAGAGGGTGGCCGGTTGCTGCTGTCGACGGAGAGCCGAAACGGCGAGGTCCGGGCACCTTGAAGCTTTGGCGCAAATCCGCGTTTCTCGAGCAGTTCGGACCGGCAAACCTCGAAGGGGCTTTGGCAAGGGCTAGAGCACGTCCAGGCGATGCTCTTTGCTGTGGAGTGCTCGAGCAATCGAGCTTGGAGGGCTGTGGTTGATCGGGAGAACGGCAGCGGTGTTCTGGACGGAAGAAACGGTGGAGGCGCGAGTTATAGCAGGGGAAGAAGGAAAACAGCTCCGGCGCACCCTTTGCCGTGATCCAACCGAGCCACCGAGGCAGCAGGAGGTGGCGCGGGCTCTCCCTCGGGCGCGGGTTCAACCGGGAGCTGGCGCGCTCCCGCTGTTCGACCGCCGTCGGCTGAGGCGGCAACCCCAGTGGGTGGCTGACAAAATGGGCCCCACCTCCCCTCTTTGTTTAATCAACTTTTTCTGATATTTTCCCACCAGCAACTCAACATTAAAGACTTGACTTCAACCCCAAGTCATAGTTTGAATTTGCTGAATTCAAATAGTTTGAGTTCGGGTGTGAAAATTGGATGTGGATTGATCATTTGAATCTGAAAAAGAGTTTGAATTCTCCACTTTATATTGCCTCAAAAGTATGGCAAACCAGCTCCAAAATTTCCAATTTTTGGCATGGCTGCTCATTCAAAGGTGGAGAACACATTTGTGAAACCCAATTTTCAAATTGAGGGAATTGGAATTTGAAACTGAATTTGAAATTCAGATTAGAGGTCTTTTCCTTTTAATCCCAAACAAATATTGGAACTCCTCCAAATGAGCTGAAATTTGGAAGGTTGAATATTTGGACTATGAAGATCCAAGTTGTGCATTTAGATCTCCATGTTTGGAAGCTTTTGGGAAGTCTAAACCCTCACTTTGAACTCACACTTATTATAATTCAAAGTTTTAATTCCCCTCATTTTTCATAAGTGTATATGAGCTGGATTTTTTTTGCTACCACTTTTGGGGATTTTACATCCCTCCCCCCTTAAAAAGAATCTCGTCCCGAGATTCCAAAGGAAAAGTAAAGTGGGGAAAAACTTTACCGGGTATATGATGATAGCAAGTCCGGATAATATGTTCGTAAATAGTCCTCGCTTTCCCATGTCGCCTCATCAGCGGTATGGTTACTCCACAAGACCTTGTAGAACCATAAGGTCCGGTTTCTTGTGGCACGAGTCTTTTCATCGATAATCCGGATTGGATATTCCGTGTACGTGAGGTCCGGTTGAAGAACTTCTATGTCTTCTGTGCGGACTTCAGCCGAGGGCTTGAGGCACTTTCTCAGCTGAGAGATGTGGAAGACGTTGTGAATGCCTGCGAGCGATGCCAGTAAATCTAAGCGATAGGCCACGGGTCCGCATCTTTCAATGACGGTGAACGGACCAATGAACCGCGGCGCAAGTTTACCCTTCACTCCGAAACGATGAACACCCTTCATCGGAGACACACGGACATAAACATGGTCCCCG
The DNA here is from genome assembly GCA_030760725.1 of Neostapfia colusana. Taxonomy (NCBI): domain Eukaryota; kingdom Viridiplantae; phylum Streptophyta; class Magnoliopsida; order Poales; family Poaceae; genus Neostapfia; species Neostapfia colusana. The sequence goes on from JASWHV010000020.1 coordinate 13,284,214, forward strand.
ATGTCGAAGTAGAGAGGGCGGCGTCTCTTATCCGCATAGCTCTTCTGACGAGATTGAGCAGCCTTGAGATTGGCTTGTATTACTCGCACTCGTTCTTCAGCTTCGTTCACAAGTTCAATGCTGTAGATGACTCGCTCGCCGGACTCGCACCAGTTGAGAGGTGTGCGGCATTTCCGGCCATAGAGAGCTTCATACGGCGCCATCTTGATGCTAGCTTGATAGCCATTGTTGTAAGAAAACTCCGCCAACAGCAAATGATCGTCCCAATTCTTGCCGTGCTGGATGGCACAAGCCCGTAGCATGTCTTCAAGCACTTGATTCACCCGTTCAGTTTGGCCATCTGTTTGCGGGTGATACGCGAAGCTTCGGATCAGTTTGGTCCCCAATGATGCGTGCAGCTGTTCCCAAAACCGAGAGACGAACAGCACACCGCGATCTGAAATGATGGAGCGGGGAACACCGTGCAAACATAAGATATTTGCAATGTACAGCTCCGCATATTGTTTGGCCACGTACTTTGTATGTACGGGAATGAAATGAGCCGACTTGGTTAGTCGATCGACTATCACCCGAATCGAGTCATGTTTGTGAGACGTGAGAGGTAATCCGACTATGAAGTCCATGCTGATATCCTCCCACTTCCACACCGGAATGTTCAATGGTTGCAGTTGTCCGGCTTTACGCATATGGTCGGCCTTCACACGCCGACACGTATCACATTCGGATACGTATTTCGCGATTTCTCTCTTCATCCGTGTCCACCAAAATATGGTTTTCAGATCCTGGTACATCTTGTTGCTGCCCGGATGAATAGAATACTTGGACAAATGAGCCTCGTCCAAGATTTTCTTCCGAAGTTTCATGTCACGGGGTACCACTATACGGTCTTTAAACCATAGTGTGTCGTGTTCATCTCTTCGGAAGCATTTCATTTCGCCATTCTCCATCCTTCTCCGAATGTGCGACATTCCCACGTCCTTCCTCTGAGCTTCCATAATCTCCTCTCTTAAGGTTGGGATGAGAGCAAGATTATATAACGCCCCATATGGAACCAAGTACAGACTCGGCTCCTCCTCATCAAGTGGGGTGATGGACAGATTGTTGACATGGGATTTGCGGCTTAAGGCATCGGCAACAACGTTTGCCTTACCGGGATGGTAGTGAATCTCGATCTCATAGTCTTTGATCAGTTCTAGCCATCTTCGTTGCCGCATATTCAACTCCTTTTGAGTGAATATATATTTCAGACTTTTGTGGTCGGTGTAGAGGTGCACTAAGTTCCCAAGCAAATAGTGCCTCCACATCTTCAAGGCCAATACCACAGCAGCGAGCTCAAGATCATGAGTCGGATAGTGCTGCTCGTGGTTACGAAGTTGACGTGAGCCATAGGCGACCACTCTTCCTCCTTGCATCAATACACAGCCAAGCCCGATGCCAGACGCATCACAATATACGTCAAAGGGCTTGGTTGTATCCGGTTGAGCTAACACCGGGGCTGTTGTAAGATGCTTCACTAATGCTTGGAAAGCTTCTTCACAAGCTGGGCTCCAAACATATTTGATCCCCTTCTTCAACAGTTCAGTCATCGGCTTAGCAAGCTTGGAGAAATTTGGTATGAATCTCCGATAATATCCTGCTAACCCGAGGAAACTCCTGACTTCATGGACTGATGTGGGGGACTCCCATTTCAGCACTTGTTCGATCTTGCTTGGATCAACTGCAATGCCTTCTGCAGAAATGATATGACCAAGGAATGGCACTTGGCTGATCCAAAACTCGCACTTGCTGAACTTGGCATAAAGCTTATGATCTCTTAATCGTTGAAGCACGATATGCAAGTGTTTGGCGTGTTCTTCTTCAGTCTTGGAGTAAACCAAGATGTCGTCTATGAACACCATCACAAACTTGTCCAACTCCGGCATGAACACTGAGTTCATGAGATACATGAAGTGTGCCGGGGCGTTGGTGAGACCAAAGGACACGACGAGGTATTCATACAACCCATATCTCGTCGAGAAGGCCGTCTTCGGAATATCTTCCGCTCGGATCATGATTTGATGATATCCGGAGCGAAGATCCATCTTGGAAAATACACTCGCACCCACAAGTTGATCGAAGAGAATATCGATGTGGGGCAGTGGATATTTATTCTTGATGGTGACGGCGTTGAGAGGACGGTAGTCCACACACAACCTCAAGGTTTCATCCTTCTTCTTCACAAACAGCGCTGAGCATCCCCATGGCGAGGAACTCGGTCGAATGAAACCCTTCTTCATCAAATCGTTGAGCTGCTCCTTTAGTTCAGCCAGCTCATTCGGAGCCATCTTATAGGGTCTCCGTGAGATTGGTGTCGTCCCAGGTACGAGTTCAATCTTGAACTCGACATCTCTTTCAAGTGGCATGCCCGGAAGATCATCCGGAAAGACATCCAGGTATTCATTGACCACACGAATATCCTCAAGTTTCGTGGCTTCCGTGTTATATGTGGCTGGGGTTTCTTGAACCAAACAGTCAAGAATAAGAACATGTGGTTGATGAAGTGGAGAGTTTAAACGAACCACACGTGGAATGATGTCAAGAACAGCACCATGGCGATGTAGCCATGACATTCCTAAAATGACATCCAGTTTTTGACTCTCTAACATGATTAGAGAAGTCGGATATAGATTCCCACCCAACTGTAATGGTGCTCTATAGACCATTCTATCAGCTGTTATTTTCCCACCCGGAGAACATATCAAATATGAATTATTTGTGGGAATGATATACAGTTGATATGTAATAACATAAGACTGACTTATGAAATTATGGGTGGCACCGGAGTCAAAAAGTATGACTACGGGATGATCCAGGTAAGAGAACGTACCCGCAAGGACGGGTTCGCCTTCCGGTACGTCTTCGATAGCTAAGTGGTGGACGTTGCCGGGTTTTGGTGCTGGTTTCTTGGGCTGATTGCGGTGCTGATTAGCACCCTGATATGGTGCTGCACCCCTGCCCTGTCACGGCTCGGGGCAGTCCCTTGAAATGTGCCCGACACGGCCACACGTGTAGCACGTGTGAGGTGTCGGGGTCCCGCCGACTTGAGGACGGAATCCCGGTGCACGTTGTTGAAACTGAGGTGCACGCGGGACCATCCTTTGCTGCTGTTGTTGCTGTGGTGGATACGTTGGTCGAAAGCCCGGCGCATTATATTGCCGACCGCGAAACTGAGGTGGTCGCGCCGGTGGCTGCCATCTCTGACCGGATGGTGAGCGATACACCACGCGGTATTTCTGTGGCGTCCCACCACTGCTGCTCGTCAGCGGGCTGCGTTTCCTCTTGTCAGAACCGCGCTCGCGCTGAGCATTTTCTTGTAGAATCGCGGCATTAACGAGGTCGTTGAATGTGCCGGATTGCTCTGGGCGAGATGGACCTTCATCTTTGAATTCAGGCCCCGGAAGAAAGCATTACGCTTGTTGTCTTCCGTCCCCACAAATCCTGGCGCATACTGCGCCAGCCGGTTGAATAACATGGAGTACTCATGAGCACTCCTCTCGCCTTGTCGTAGCGCCAGGAACTCCTGGAGCTTCATTTCCATCACACCGGGAGGTATGTGATAGGCGCGGAAGGCCTCCCGGAACTCCGTCCATGTGACGGCATGGCCAGCCGGTAAGGAGGCGGTGTAGTTCGCCCACCAGGTACCGGCTTCTCCTTGAAGCTGTTGCGCTGCGTACAGCGCCTTCTGATGTTCGGTGCATCGTAGGAGCCCGAACTTTGCCTCCGGAATGCGGATAAAGCTGTCCGCCTCCAAAGGTTCTTCGGCCTCCGTAAAGACCGGTGGATGGGTCGCCATGAATTCTGAATAAGAGCTTTGTTGGGGCTGGCGTTGCCCATTGTCTTGACGTCCTCCCTGATGGGAGCATTCTGCTGCACTAGCATCCGCAGCAGCTCGGTTTGCTCGTCGCGCGAGCCGAGCACTGCGGCGAGAACCTCCGCCAGGTTTCTTGGAAGTTCTTTCGGTGGAGGAGGTGGTTGCTGCTGCGTCGTGGTCTGCTCCAGAGGTGGAGACTCATCACCACGAACTTGACTCGGACCTCCCTCCTCTTGCGTTGAACGTGTCCGCACCATTCTGCATTCATACCATTCAAACGATCAGCACATGTGGGTTTAGCTCATCCAGTCTATACAATAGTAATGCGAGAATGGGATAAACAATGCGCATAACAATCACACATATGGATAAAGTATAAACTTTATGCACCATATACATCCCTGGACCGTGTCATACGATCGAGTTCCAAAGTATTGAACTTTATGGGTTAAAAGTTCATTTCGACCATCGGGGTCACCACGGGATGTTAAGTGTGTTAGCATGCGTAATTCCTCGCTACTGTATTGGACCCAAACATGTGCTAACTCAAGTGATATGTCATATGCATCAACCCTTCGACTCCAACTCGCTGTTTTACAACAGCCACTGGACGTCAAACGGTGAAACGAAGTGTTTTGGTTGAAATACAGAAAATTCCAGAGAGCATTTGGTCTGCCCTGTTTTTGGACAGTACCTACTCATCTGAGATTTTCATCCCTTTGGAGGGAGATTTTGTTCTGGAACTCTACAGAAAAATTGTAGAGGACTTCAAAACCTTTCCAGAATGGTATCCCACACCTCCATTGGTGCAACCAATCTTAAGTTATGCCCTGTTCAAGTTCAGCAAAATTTCTGCCAAACACAGGGGAGATTATTCCTAAGTTTTTGAGACTGAATCTATACTCCCAATTAACTCTTAGTTCAATATAGGAGTTTACTAACCCCTAAATGAATTCCTAAACTTCATTGTGACACTTTTCTTTGAAAATAAACTTTTATGCAGTCGGTACTACGTTTCCTCACCAAAGAAAAATCCTAAACCGGTATTCCGTCTTATACGTGTCAAATGGTGGACTAAGGACGTCACTCACAACGATTTCTACACGTCATGCGCTAACGTGGTTAAGATACCTGCAGAAGAACACACAATAATTGTGCACACAAAGGTTTCTGACATTACAGGCAGTTCCATATCATAATGAAAACATACGATCCGTATCATTGCCATACGGATCGTCCTTGAGTCAAGCCACGTCTCAAGGTACATGGTCGTGTTTTCACACCACACGACGGGGAACCCGAGTAGAGCGCGAACGGGTCATCACGGTTGGGAATTTTATCAGCCCAACGGATACCACCTACTGCCTCATGACCATTGAGGCACACCGATGGCGAGCGCTGCGTACGGCCCTTTGAACATTGAACGTTCAAGAGTTGCATACTATCGTGTTGCTTACCACACGATGGGGTATTCTCACTTTTGCCTAAGGCACGCTGGAGAACAGCGTTTTCATATGCTCTCAGAATCATGGAAAAGGTTCAGAGACTCATATTAACTACTGTGCCAAGCCACGGTATAACCTTCCATACTATTACTCGTATGGCAAGTTACCGCAATTGATCCGCCTGCGGTGGCGTACCTTACCTCTTACCTGACGTCGGAGCGTCGTTACAGAATGTATAACAAATATGTTAGCTTTTCCACCATAATATGTACTACTATCATAGACCTTATGTGGGCTTATTGACTAATCCTCACACGACTACTTCTAAGTTTTAAAAAATAGGCTCTCTTCGAGCGTGCTATACCCAATGCGGCTCTGATACCACGGCTGTGGGGGACCACCCCGTGGTTCACCCACTCCAGGATCACATAGGGTGGTGCCATGCGATGCGGCACCCAACAGCACACACGAAAAGAATAAAAGATAACATACAAACTTTTTATTTGATATAAAACAGCGGATGTCTTTTACAAAACCTAATTAACAGCGGAAGTAATATACATATAAGGCCTCTCATCCTAGCTATGCAAAAGTGCAGCCGTCCAGCCCGGAGACGCTACACACTAGCAGCATGGAACCGGAGAATCATGGCGGCGTGCAGGGATCCAGCTCGGCCGTGTACCCCGACGGGGGCATCACCTCGTCCTCGGAACCTTCCTCATAACTCTCACCTGCACACAGCTCAAATATTGCAACCGTGAGCACAAAGGCTCAGCAAGTCTTAACCGTCAACCATAGGCATGGAACTCTACGTGCAAGGATATGTAAGATGGGAAAAGGAATTTGCGACAAAGACACGCCTATAAGTTGATCCTTACTTTCAGTTTTATAGCAGCAGATTCATGTTCCTTAGGCAGCCCTCACATCGGAAGTCCACAATCAAACAAGAAACGCTTTCCTCCGATGTGGTGATGCCCAAAGTGGAATATAAACTTAATTAGCTCTATATCTACAGCAATCAAGGTATTCAAGACATTAGGATCAATACAGCATTTTCAGTTGGCTTATTTCACTTCTTACTACGTCACAGCGCAGTGAACAAGCGGGTACTCAAATAACCGCGAGGGACGGTGATTGCAATCAAGACACACCCGGATAACACGTTGCATACACCCACTTTCAGAAGCGTGATTCCACACCCCTTCCTACTCTGTTGTATGCAACAACCTTTCAAAGGCAACCCAAATGCCGAACCGGTCCATCCGTAACGGGTAGGAGGTCCCCGCGTGGAGCGTGACTGTGCCCACCGGCAGATTTACACCTTGCTACCCTCAACCCACTCCTATTTACGGTTGGGTAAGCCTCGACACCCAGGTTAACCAATTACATCGGTTTCCTGGTTCCCATATGCCAGTATGCATCCGGTACTGTTCGATACTTGTCCAGCAGGGCCGCACACGGACGGTCCTCAACCGACGCCAACAGGGCTACGCACGTGAGACCTCGGCTCACTGCTTCCTATCCCCCCTGCTGGGTCTCATTTTCATAACTTAAGCCATTATCTACCTCTTTTCTTCCCGTGTGATAAGTACTATCTCGCGAGTAGCTTCCAACTACTCGTCTTCTACCGGGATCCTATACATTAGCATGGCATTCTCTACTCGTCGAGTTTGTAAGCTACCCAACCCTCCATAGGATTTAAAAGGCTATGCAAGTGGGGTTTCAATCACCCTAACTCTAATGCAAACATTCAACCTAGACATAAATGATACAAATGAAAACTTTATAAAAGGTACTTAAGTGCAAACCGGGGCTTGCCTGGTTGCGAGTTAAGCGGAAAGTCAGCTTCCGGTGGCAGGATGTCCAAGGGCTCCGGCGTATCCTCAACTTCGGTCACTATTATGAAATGTAATAAAATACATGTATAAGTATTAAGGCTTTATAAGAATTGAACTACTATTCATAGCTACTGCTATTTATAATCCTTAATTGGCTTTGGGATTTTTACAGTGGATACTAGACTCTCTAAGGATGATTTGAGCTAAATTTTGAGATATGTCATTGCACAATGTAGTATTTAAAATTCCTACAAGTACAATGCTTCTCTGAATTTTGAGCCCACTTCAGGAGCTTTGACATAGCTAATGGTGGAAGATCTGATTAGAGTAAGTCTCCATGGTTCTATGAAAATTTGTTTCACCATTTTTGGAGCTACCATCAGAGAGATATGAATTTTTGAACTTAAACAGGAGTTCTGAAAGAGCTTATGTTTACATTTGAATTTCCAAATAAAGGCTGAACTTGGGAAGGCAGTTTAGCCTAGCAAATGATCTCCAATGAAGCCCAAAATTTTACTGAAGATCCGTAACTATGGAAAGGATTTTCTGCCCAAATTTGGGACTATTTCATAAAGAATTGTTCCTATAATAAATCCCTAAATGATTTACCAAAAAACAATTCTACAGAAATTCCTGGGCATGTTCATAGCTAAAATTTGTTTCTCTGTGAAGTACTCCTCATGAGGAATCCAACAAAATTGGTCTCATTCTTTTTGGAGTTTTCTACACAAAGTTATGGGCTTGCAAAGATCAGCTAATTTCTGGAATTATTTCCCTAATAGAAACTTCAAATAATTGGGCTGGGCCCACTGGTTTAATTCGGACCAGTCAGATTTTAGCAACACCGGGGGCTACGGGGTTATTCCCGCGCAGCCGCACTAGATCCGGCGCCACAAACCGATCCTCGTGCGAACCCGGAGGCTGACCGGTGGGACCGGTCCCCCTTCGTCTTCCTCGCGCTGCCCTCGCCCCCCGCGGCGGCGCACGCCGGCGAGGCTCGCCGGGACGGGGTTCCCGTGGTCCAAACTTTGTCAAACTCGCCGCCTGTGAGTTATACACCGTGCTGAACACGATGATGGGGTCGGAAGCCGATGACAACGGCCGGAATGGTGCTTGCACCGGCGACCATGTCGAACCTTACTTCGGCAACCTCGCTCTCCCTCAACAGTGGGTCTTTCAGGCTAGGGTTGGCTCTAAAAGCACCAGTGTCCCATGGACATCCTCGACCCATAGCTCGCTCTCCCTGAAAACCACCGGAGATGGGACCTCACCGGCGACCCGAGCCCGCAAAACTCCGGCGGCGACAAAAACTCGGTACCTGGCATCTCTACTTGATCGTTTGAGCTGCTAGGACTTCGGGAAGATGCGCAAGCATGTGCTGGAGCTACTCTAAACTCATCTAGCGCGGAGCTACCCCAAGCACAACGAATTTTTGGTTAGACCCGGCTCTATCCGTCGGTGTACAGTTTGGGGAAACGGTGAAATTCTCACCACCAGTTCTAACAAACGCTAAACGGCCTCCGGCTACACGACCAGGACATGTCCATGCACCTTTCTTGTATAGGAAGTCGGGGGAGAGGGTGGCCGGTTGCTGCTGTCGACGGAGAGCCGAAACGGCGAGGTCCGGGCACCTTGAAGCTTTGGCGCAAATCCGCGTTTCTCGAGCAGTTCGGACCGGCAAACCTCGAAGGGGCTTTGGCAAGGGCTAGAGCACGTCCAGGCGATGCTCTTTGCTGTGGAGTGCTCGAGCAATCGAGCTTGGAGGGCTGTGGTTGATCGGGAGAACGGCGGCGGTGTTCTGGACGGAAGAAACGGCGGAGGCGCGAGTTATAGCAGGGGAAGAAGGAAAACAGCTCCGGCGCACCCTTTGCCGTGATCCAACCGAGCCACCGAGGCAGCAGGAGGTGGCGCGGGCTCTCCCTCGGGCGCGGGTTCAACCGGGAGCTGGCGCGCTCCCGCTGTTCGACCGCCGTCGGCTGAGGCGGCAACCCCAGTGGGTGGCTGACAAAATGGGCCCCACCTCCCCTCTTTGTTTAATCAACTTTTTCTGATATTTTCCCACCAGCAACTCAACATTAAAGACTTGACTTCAACCCCAAGTCGTAGTTTGAATTTGCTGAATTCAAATAGTTTGAATTCGGGTGTGAAAATTGGATGTGGATTGATCATTTGAATCTGAAAAAGAGTTTGAATTCTCTACTTTATATTGCCTCAAAAGTATGGCAAACCAGCTCCAAAATTTCCAATTTTTGGCATGGCTGCTCATTCAAAGGTGGAGAACACATTTGTGAAACCCAATTTTCAAATTGAGGGAATTGGAATTTGAAAATGAATTTGAAATTCAGATTAGAGGGCTTTTCCTTTTAATCCCAAACAAATATTGGAACTCCTCCAAATGAGCTGAAATTTGGAAGGTTGAATATTTGAACTATGAAGATCCAAGTTGTGCATTTAGATCTCTATGTTTGGGAGTTTTTGGGAAGTCTAAACCCTCACTTTGAACTCACACTTATTATAATTCAAAGTTTTAATTCCCCTCATTTTTCATAAGTGTATATGAGCTGAATTTTTATTTTTGCTACCACTTTTGGGGATTTTACAAACCAGTCATCTCCGCACCATCAAGTTTCTTGCCAATGGCTCAGAAGATCCATCGTGAGTTTTCGGTTCCCTCTACTGACAATGTGCCTGTTGGGCCCATATCAACACGGGAGATGCAAACTTTGAAATCAAGACGGGCCTTATCACTATGGTGCAGGCTAACCCCTTCTGTAGGAAAGCCAATGAGGACACAAGTGCTCAACTGCAAAAGTGAGTCAAGGCGTTCTCAACAAATTCTTTCCACTGGGCAACACAAATCGCCTTTTTGTGGAAGAATTCCAGCTTCCAACAGGAGCCAAAGACATCTATCCTCAAAGCTTGGGGGAGGCTCCAAGATTGTATCTTGGTTTTGGCCCTCCCATGGTGTGGATAGTGGCTCTGCGTCCAACACTCCTACAACAGGTTGACTCCATCAATCTGTGATCACATTCATGCTGAAGCCGGAGGAGCTTCTCATAGACCATGAGCAAGTTAAAAATTTGGTGTGAAAAGATGGTCACCAATCACGGGGTGGATCTATGAATGACTCCAGTTCCGTCAGCTTTGCATGCACACCATTAACAAGGTGGACATGCTAAATACAAAATTGAACCTCCTTATGAAGTATCAAGAGGATCAAGCCAACAGAGAAGTGTTGGGAGGATCCAAGTCATGGATATTCAAATGATGTAAAACTCCATGACAACACGGGACACTTAGGGAATCACTTCTCTAAGACCCGTGAGGACCCATTGTTCCTAACAACAACTCCAATGGTTATCATCCACAAGGAGGTCAAGGGTGGAATCAACAACACCCTTATGTCGCGGAGGATATGTGAATTTCAACAATCCCACAGGATTGCACTTAAACCAGCCTACCTTGAAGTATCTTGTCCATTACAAGGCAAAAATCAATGACAACACACCCAAGAAGCTATTGGCCAATGGCAAGACACTTGAAAGCATTCAAGATCCAAGGTGTCCCACAATCACCTAGCAGGACCCTACACTTTGACCAAGCATGTGCAACATTCGGCAAGCGACATCGTGGATGAAGCTTTTCTTGCTTGATTATGGATTTCACATATCGTCATGCCCAAGGAAGTCTTTGATCTAAGATCAAGTATAGGTTGACTCAAGAAAACATCAAGAAGGTCAAAGTGACACCCCAAAGAAGGACAAGCCTTACCTAGCTCATGAAAGAGTATCTTCAATGCTGTCGCAACACCATCAAGTATACATCAAGAACAACGGAGAGGTTGGGGCCACACGTGCCCCACTATCCATTTGAGGCATGATAAGTCGTCTACACCTTCATCTCTGGGTATGAACAACACATGATCACGCTAAACAGGACGGAGGTAAGTCCCACTCACCGGGCTTCAAAAATTTGGTGAGTTCTTGCCAATAGGTTAATTGGTAGTTATCTCATATTTATTTTTCCAATTGCATATTTGAATTTTCCACCAAATCTTGCATTTGTATTTAGCATGTTTGAATTTCCACATTTGCATGTTGGAAACTAAAATTTGCCAACCAACATAAAAAGAAAGTTTTGGATTAGGAAGGAAATTAATTTCGATATGAACTTTGGGCATAACCACTTGGATTTGTTTCCTAACTCACCCCAAAAAGATTTCCCTTATTCCTCGTTGAATTTGCGAGATGTTTTCAAGTTGGGCAATAAAATTTGACAAGGGGTTCGATTTTCTTTTGCTAACGTAACCCGTTTTGAGTTGTTTTGTTTGTTCTTGATTGAGTTGCAACCAGGATGAATATTATGAAGAGGTTCGCAAGAAGGGGAGCCTCATCAAGCTCAAGCCACCAATGGGAGGATTCAAGCACATATCCTTCCACCTAGCTCATCTCAAGTCTGAGGTGGAGGAATGCTGTGAGGGCCCGATCCCGATCACGGGGCCGTGTCGCTCTCCCGGGAATCGCATTGGCTGGTGCTGTGCGATGCGGCACCCAACAACACACATAATAAAGCATCATATTACATAAATCAAGCGGAAGCTTACAAAGTGTAAATTTTACAAATACTTCTCAAAATAATCTACAGCGGAAGACTATTACAACTCACGTCTCATACCTATGCTAAGCAAAAGAGAAGGTGTCCAGCCCGCGGACCCTTCTCGCTAGCCACACTATCACAATAGCAGCGGCAGGGGTTGTCATGAGTTCGCCACTCGGAGAGTTCCGAGTCTCATCGGACACCCGTACATATCAGCATACAGTTATTACCTGCAAAACAACTTATGCAGTATCCGTGAGCACAAAGCTCAGCAAGACTTAACCGTCACCCTAGTCATGAAACTCTACATGCTGAAATTAGAGGGCTGGATATAGCAGTTTGCACAAAAGATGCTCCTGAGCTAAAGGATAGTCCTTACTTCAAGTTTTAAGCCACTTTAATAGCCCTCACGCGATTTACATCGACACTCCATAATCAAACAAGAAACGCTTTATCTCGATGTCACTTGCCCGAGGTGGAAATAACTTTAGTGAGCTACCCTAGACTCATACAGACCTTGCGCCATTAACGTCGAGACTCCACAATCAAACAACAAACGCTTTGCCTCGACGCTACTAGCCCAAAGTGAAAAATAAATTTAGTGAAAGTGTTGATCATTCCTCATCTCCATTATGAGGATTACTCACGAACCATTATTAAGGTTTTCCCAGTTTATTACTACGTCACGCCGCAGAGAACAAGTATGCTCGGTCCATTCCGCGAGCGACGGTGATTGCAATAAAAAACACCCGGCTGACATGACACGTACGCCCATACTCGATGTTGCACACAGCAACCGTCACTGACGTCGTACGTGGCAACCTTTCACACGACACCCAAATATCGAACCGGTCCCACCGACTGGGATTAAGTCTCTCTACGCCAAATCCTCGTAGAGCCGACTTCTCTATCCTTTCAGCATCGGCATCAGATGGTGAGGTATACCTCGACACCCAGGTTAACATGTTACATCGGTTTCCTGGGTCCCATATAGCCAGTATGCATCCGGTACACAACTCAAACTTGTCCAACGGGCCGTACACGAGAACGAGCCTTAATCGACTCAGACATAGACTAGGTTCACAAGACCACGTCCTTGAGCCTTCCATCCACTGCCCGGTCTCCATTCCCAACTATGAGGATCAATTCCCAACTCTTCCGATTGATCCCCCTTAATCCCGGTTCACAAGTAGGAATCTGCCCACTCGAGTTATGCCTCTTTTAATTCACTTTTGTTAACTTGAGATCAGCAGTTATAATCAAGTGTTAACCTACTCTGCATTATACTCCAGGGTTTTCTGGGTCATGCATTTGGAGTTTCATACCATCTAGACCTAATGCAAGAAACTAAATGCTAGACAATATAAAGTGAATACAAATAAAAACTTGTAAGTTTTGATGCAAACCGGGGCTTGCCTTTGTTTTGCAGGGGACTAATATATATAACTCAGTTAGTGAAGACCACATGGTTTGGTCTCTTGCCTCCCTCCTTTGATCTCTACTCCAATGACTTCAAGTTCTTCACGTAGATGCTACTCGCAATGAATATGCACATATGTTTAATTGTAAAGACTTTGCTACAAGTTCTAATGACAAGTTTAAAAACTGGAACCCTGTTTAAGAATTTAAAATGACGATTAAGTGCTAAGGGTTTCCCCCCTCTTCTATATTGATCACCTCAAATGGTTAAACAGACCAGGGGTGATCCAGAGCTCCAAAGGAGCTGAAAATTTTCATGTGAATTCTCTGTCACAAGGAAGTCCTCTGTATAAAAAAAATTAGCACTTTTCCTTGAGTAGTTTGTTCAGAACAATTCTCTAAGCAATTAAGCAAAAAGGAATTAATTCTGAAATAACTCACATGTTCATGCCAAACTTAGTGAACTACACTTTCAATTATCGTTAATAGAGCTTGAATGAATTTTCCTAGGGTTTTTTGAGCTAAGAATTTCCCAGAACTGAATTTCCAAGTTTTGGAAATTCTCTGAAAAAGTTTCTGTATTCACTTGAACACAGCAACTTCAAATCTGAATTACCCTGAACAAATCAACTCCAAATGAGCTGAAACTTTTACAGGAGTTCATTAACATCCTAAAAAATATTCTGGAAACATTTCAGGATTTTTGGATACCAAACTCCCTCAAAAATTCTTTTTCTAAAAAGCTTTAAAGCATTTTCCAGAATTAAATAATGGGTTTCATACAAATTGGGTTGCATATTTGGATAGAACTATTCAACATGAATCCAACCCAATTTTAATCACTAAATTCGGAGCTTCCTAGCAAAAGTTATGAGGTTCTAAAGTTTGGGAAAATCTGAAATTGCCCTCTGTTCTATTTGTTTCCAATTTTCAGAGACATAAGAAATTAGCATCACATTTGGCCAAGCAAATGAGGTCCAATGCTTCTGAAAATTTTACGGGAGTTCAAGTATGTTTGGAAGAATATCCTGCCCAAATTTAGGAATTTTCCAATACACAGAACTCCTGGAAAAATTCCTACAAATTTTTTATATGAATTAATGAGCCAAAACCAGGGATTTTCATAAATATTGGGCTGTACCCCTGGATAGTACTCTCTGAGAGGAATCCAAAAATATTTATCTCACTATTTTTGGAGCTTTCTACACAGAGTTATGCAATTTCCAAGTTTGAACAACTCTCTGTTTGATTTTAAACAGAACAGTCAAACGTGGGGCCCACGGGTCAGGTGCTTCTTCAACCTCTCGCCAGACCCGCGGGTGCACACCGGCAGAGATCGTGGCGCGGCTCGTTCTTCCTCATTTCTCCACCAAATTAGCTCTGGTTTCATCATACACGATCCATGGAATGTGGCGCAGCTGTCGGGCAAGGTTTCCCCGCATGAAAACGGCCAGAGATGGGTCAGCGTCGGCGGAGCGGCTCGGGAGCTCGGCATCAACGCGTTCTGGCATGTCCCAACCTTCTCCCGGCGAGCTACATTGCCCTGAAGCATCACCAGAGCTCGTGGAGCATGGAACCACATCTCAGTTCGTGCAGCAATTGGTGGGAATAGGGCGGTCACCGGAGACCCGACCCATTTTTGCCGCCGGCGGCGAATTCTCATCACCCGGGGCGTGGGATGGCCAGTTTGATGCGTGATTCGGCGTGCGAGGGTGCTAGGGTTGCTAGTTTCTGTGGCTTGAACCGGAGCAACTATGATCAAGCGCTTGGAACGAATTTCTCGATTTAGTTTTCGGCGATTCTTCACGTTCACCGGCGCCACAACTAAAATTCCGGCAAGCCGGCGACGGGGAAGAGCAAAAGGACGACAGGAGAAGGATCAATACCTCATGACGCACCTCTGTGGCCTTTTGAGCATGCCGGAGAGGCGCTGGACTGGCCGGGAGATGAGGAACAGTGGAGGCGGCGTGGCTCTGTTGTAACGGAAGAAAACTGGGTCGGTCACAGCGGAGGAACATCGGACATGATCTGAGGATCCGTGTAGCACGTCGAGGAGCGACGGGCGCAGCTCTTTGGTGCCTCAGCCGGGTGTCCAACTGGTGGGAACGGCTCGGTGGCGATCAACCGAGGCGCAGCAGCGTTTTTGTCGGGTGAGCGTGTGAGGAAGAAAACAATTGGTGGCTGCCTCGGCTGTGTGGGAAAAGTCACGTAGAGAGGGCACCACCAACCCCCGTGCTGCCAGCGACCAGTGCGAAGAGCAGGAGGTGGCTCAGAGCAGCTCCCGTGGTGTCGCCCGGGGAGTCTTCGGCTCTGTCTCGGTGACCAGCAAGTAGAGAATTGAAGACTGCACACTGAGATCTTTTTGGCCATATGACAAGTGGGTCCCACCTTCCCCCTTATCCCTCTCCAATTTTTCTCACAAATATCTCCTTGATTTATCAAATGCTGGAACTCAAATGGTGGGAATTCAAATCTGAATTGTGTGTGGTTATTTGGACAGGTTTCATCCAAATTCAAATGTATATTTCAATTCATTGCAAATTTAAGTCCATTTGGAAAATGGATAGCAAATATCTTCAAAAATTCATGAGACTTTGCCTACCCCCTAATTTGGACCTAAGGAATTCAAATATGAAATCTGATCTTTGATTTGGCTGCTGCAAATGGGATTTTTAACACAACAGTTTGAAAATCATTTTGCTACCCTCATTAATTTGAATTTTTGAGTTGAACAAGTTGTTCCACAATATGGCTTTAGCTGTCTCACACATATGGGAACTTCCCAACTTGGTTTTAGATCCCTCTTGGGTTCCAAGTTTTCAAATAACGATTTGAACTTGTGTGAAGAGAGCTCCCATGTGTATTATCACATGTTAAAAAGTTTAAACAAGTACCTTTTTTCATACATAGGAAACCATCTTTGTACAAGAAAGAGTTTCTCTGTATTCACATTTTGGGACCTTTACATCCCCCCCTTAAAAGAATCTCGTCCCGAGATTATAAGGTAAAAATGAGAGGGAGGATGGTGAAAAATTATCGGTTGTGCGACGTCCAAAGTCGGGATGATTTGGCGCGAAGAAATCCTTCGCTCTCCCATGTCGCTTCAACCTTGGAGTAACCACTCCCTAAAACTTTATAGAACCACAACGTATGGTCACGTGTGGTTTGGTCCGTTATGTCAATGATCTGAACCAGTCCCTACTGAGGTGTGAGATCTGGTTTCAGTTCCCCGGTATTTCCCAGCTGAATGGTGGTTGAACACTTGAGGCACTTCCTCAGCTGAGAAATGTGGAAGATGTCGTACACACCGGTGACTATCGCTAGTAATTCCAGTCGTGTGCAACTGACCCACCTCTTTCCGAAAACCTGGCACAGACCGACGAATCGGGGTGAATAGAAACTTTGACAAGTGAGCCTCGTCAAAAATCTTTCTTCCTCGACTCTGGTTATGGGGCACGACGATTCTGTCCTTAAAAACAGGACGTCGTCTCCGTCTTTCCAGAAATATTTCAGTTCCCCACTGTCTATACATCTCCACAAATGTGACATGCCCTGATCATCTTTCTGGGCTGCCACCCTTTTTCACGGATGGTGGGGATAAAAGCTAAATTGTAGAGAGCTCTAGGGTGAACCATACATAATGGTGGCTCGCTCTCTCCCAACGGGTTGATGGTTGGATTATGAATGTGTAACTTGCGACTCCGCATTTTCCCATGTTAACCTTGTCGGGGATGATAATGGATCTCTATTTCGTAATCCTTTATAGACTCTAACCATCTTTGCTGCCTCGTGTTCCACTCCTTCTGAGTGAATATGTACTTGAGGCACTTGTGGTCGGTATATAAATGCACGAGGTTACCGAGTAGGTAGTGCCTCCACATTTTGAGTGCGAGTACCACGGCAGTGAGTCCTATGTCATGAGTCGGATAGTGTTTCTCATGATTCCTCAGTTGCCGTGATCCATACATGACCACACTTCAGTCTTGCATCAGCACACATCCTATCCCAAAGCCGGATGCATCGCAGTATGCAACGAACGGTCTTGTGGTGTTTGGCTGCGCCAAAATCGGTGCTAATGTTAGGTGTTTCACTAATGCCTTGAACGCTGTTTTACATGCTGGACTCCAAACTTATTTGGTATCCTTCTTCAGCAGCTATGTCCTAGGCTTGGCAATCTTCGAGAAGTTTAAAATGGACCTCCGATAATATCCCGCGAGTCCGAGAAAACTCCGTACCTCGTTGATAGACCGCGGGGACTTCCAATACAGCATTTGTGCGATATTACTCGGGTCTACAGCGATGGCCTTCGCTGAGATGATATGCCCGAGACAAAGTACTCGTGATATCTAGAATTTCCCACTTGCTGAATTTCATGTATAGCTTGTGATCCCGCAGCCGTTGCAAGACTATACGCAGGTGCTTCTCGTGTGCTTCCTCCGACTTGGAATAACCAGTAGGTCGTTGATGAGGACCACTACAAACTTGTCCAGCTCCGGCATGAATACCGAGTTCATCAAGTACATGAACTGAGCTGGAGCATTGGGGAAGCCAAGGAACAGGGCAAGGTACTCATAAACTCCGTACCTCATCGAAAAACTGTCTTCAGAATAGCCTCAGCCCTTATCTCAATCTGATGGTACCCTGACCTTAATATCATCTTGGAAAAGATCCTTGCTTTGACCAACTGATCAAACAATATGTCGATCTGTGGTAACGGGTACTTGTCCTTGATTGTCACAATGTTAAGCGGACGAAATTAACACTAAGCTGAAGTGTTTCGTCCTTCTTCCTACTACACAGCGCAGAGCAACCCCAAGGTCATAAACTTGGTTGTATAACACATTTGCTGTTGAGTACACTTAGTTACTCCTTCAGCTGTTTTCTTTGCTGTGCAGAACAGACTCTTCTGTCCTAACCCAGATTTTAATCTGTTTAGAAGCATTTTCATACTCAAGTTGAATACCAAATTTAAAGTTAACTTCAATATCTTCCTAATGAGTATTCAAATGCCTCCCTATCACTTCTGAATCAAAAGTTATGATTACTCAAAGTTGACAGAATTCCTGGATAAAATTTGGCAGCATCTCCTTTGTATGTGGCTGACTTTAGCATAGTTGTATACACAGATACAATATGAATCTGAACCAACTTTGAACTACAAAAATGTTGATACCTCATAACCTTTCCAAAGGTGTATCACAGGCCCCTTAGGGATTTTTCTACAGGAAGTTATGACTTAAAAACAGAAAGGTCCAGAGAGGTTTTTCTGCTGTCCTGGTTCTGAACAGCTCGCCTTCAACTGGACTTTTCACCAAGTTAACGTGTGATTTTTGCTCTGGAGGTCTACAACGAAGTTGTAGAGCACTTGAAAATCTTTCCAGAACTGTATCATACACATTAATTGGTTAAATCTACTCAGAGTTATGCTCTGTTAAAGTCCAGTAAGAGTTCCTGCCAGAATCAGAGCACTCTGTTTTTGAAACCTTTGAAACCTAGACCTTCTATCATTTGAATCTTAGCTCAAAATAAGAGTCCAGTAACTAATATTTGTTTCAAACTTCCATTTTTAGTTGAAAGTTAGTCATGGGTCATTTCTTCAAAAGAAAGGGGTTATTAAGTGTAGTACGGTGTCAATGCACCGTAAGAATCATGTCGGTCCTACGTAGCCTCACCAAAGAAAACCCTAAACCGGATTATACCGGCATATCCGTTTAATCAGTGGCACTAAGACGGACACTCGCAAACGTGTACTACACAGGATACGTACGTGGTTAGTACCTGCAGAAGAACACTCAATAGTGTAAAAGCCCAAGAAAAGGGACTTGTAAAAACTTTTCTTCATCTCACAACACCACAATTTTCATTGTGGACACCTTAGGAAATGTTGTGAAAAGCATGTAACCTCCATCAAAAGAGTGACTAGAGGGGAGAGTCTTCACTTTCACAAAGTAGGGTTTATACACATATGATCACACAATGAGGAATTCAAAACTGTTGTGTCCAAACTATTGTTTGCAGCAGCTAACACAAGGATCAAGTGGCATATTTGGATTCCTTAGGTCCGAATTAGTGGGGAGGCAAAGTTTCAGTAATTTTTGACAAGTCTTGCTGCCCATTTCTCCAAAGGAAATCAAATGTACAAAGAATTCAAATGAATATTTGAATTTGCATGGAATTTGGCCAAACATGCAAATGTGGCTCAGTTTGAGACTTCAAACTTTCGAATTATTCATTTGCCAAAAATTTGGAGATATTTTGGGGCAGAGGGGAGCTGTGGGCCCCACTGGTCAGTGAGAAAAGAGGAGAGAAGCTTACTGCCTAAGTCACTCGGTTCCACAGTTCACACTCGAGCGAGTTGCGCTCTCCCACAGGCTGCCACCGCACGGTCGACCGACGACCGAAGCACCTCCCGAGCTGCTTCAAGCGTCGGTTCCCCCGCGCCCTTATCTCCCCTACGCCGTGCTTAGTCGGCCACAGCCCTCCCGCGAGCCCTGTTCTTTTTCCTCCCGAGCAAGCAAGCCGCCGGCGCCGCGCCTGTTCGTCCCGATCTTAAACCGGCATCGCATCCCGACTGCTCCAGCGCTCAACATGAAAAAGGAGCGCCAGCGCGTGCACAAGAGTTCCCTCAGCTCAGCTCCGGCGTTCGGGGTTCCTGTCGGAAGTATTTCGAGTATCAGCACCGAAGCCGAGGTGCAACCGGTGGAAGCCGACGTCGGGCTCCCGTGGGCAGCTCACACCAACCAGTTTCACGACTGAGCAAGAGCACCCCAAGGTGCGCCAACTCCCTGCGCTGCTCCTCTCCAAATTCCAGAGCAATCCGTGCGACGTAGCTTCGGAATTTCAAGTTTTCCCCTCGGACGAGGAAAACCGGACCGCGGGTAAGAGCTGTGGAAATTTACGCTTAATTCTCGGTTAAAGTTGTTTATTTTGCGCACACCAGAACTAGAGAGGATAGGGAACTTTTTCCCTCCACAACCCTAGCTAGAAACGCCGTGGTTTCAGCTAATTTCGAGCTTTTCGGTCGGCGGCCATGGCGGGAACACGCGGGCGCACGGTGACAACCGGTTTGCCATCGTTTCCGAGCCAGGTTGAGGCCACGCCGAGATTTCCTGACCTCCACTGATGCTTTAGAGCGGATCCGCCGAGCTTTTGGCGGGCTAATGTGCTCGGGCGGCGGTGCCGATCATCACCGAAGGCCGCGGCTCGTCGCCAGCCTACTTCCGGCCACCGGCAGCCCGAGCCAACCCCATAGACTTGTTCCCCGACCCTGAAAACCCCCAGGCGGCGAGTCTCCGGCCGAGAGGTGGCCGGGAAGCTGGGTCCGGCGAGCTCCAGTACAGCGCCGGCGAGGGGGAGGCGCGGGAGCGAGAGGAAGAAGAAGACCCGCCGGGCCCACGTGTCAGCAGCTGAAGATTTAAAACTCCGGATCAGCTGTGGCGTGCGATCCCGTGTGGTGGCGCGGGAAAAGGGCTGTGGTCCCGTGTGGCGTGATTCCGGCGGTTGACACGTGTAGGGTGGACCCACAGGCAGAGTTTGAACTATTCCCGAATTAATTTGAATTCCAGAATTGGTTCAAACTTTGGAACTGCATAACTTTTGCTAGGAAGCTCCAAATTTAGTGATTCAAATTGGGTTGGACTCATCTTGCCCAGCTCTGTTCAAATATACAACCCAATTTGTATGAAACCCATTAATTAATTCTGGAAAATTCTTTAAAGCTTTTTAGCAAAAGAATTTTTGAGGGAGTTTGGTTCATCCAAAAATCCCCAAATTTTGCCAGAATGTTCTGTAGGACATTAATAAAACCCTGTAAAAGTTTCAGACCATTTGGAGTTGATTTGGTAAGAGCAATTCAAATTGGAAGGTGCTGTGTTCATTTGAATGCAGAAACATTTTCAGAGAATTTCCAAAACTTGGAAATTCAATGCTGGGCAAACCTTGACTCCAAAAATGCTAGGAAAATTCATGCAAACTCTAGGAACTATAATTGAAATTGTAGTTCACTAAGTTGGGTATGAACAGGGGCTGACCTCAGAATTAATTCCTCCTTGCTTATTTGCTAAGAAAATTATTCTGAGCAAACCACTCCATGAAAAGTGCTAAGGTTTGGTCCAGAGGGTTTTCTTGTGACAAGGAACTCACACGAAAATTCTCAGCTCCATTGGAGCTCTAGATCACCCCTGTCCTGTTTAATCACGTAAGGGATTATTATGGAAAAGGGGGAAAACCACTTAGCATTTAACCATGTGATTAAGTCCAAGCCAAACCACCCACACCAGTTCATATTTAAATTCTTAAACAAAGTTCCAGGGGTTAGAGGCTGGTTATTATAACTAATAGTAGAAGTCTTACTCTAGACTCACATTTGCATCTAAATTAACATATAGTATTTCATTAACGTGTAGCCGTTGAAGAAGAGACTCCGGAAGTGCTGGACTTCCTTCTTCCGGACGAAGAACTAACTCCTGACCAGCAGCAACAAGGCAAGCCCCGGTTTGCATTAACCCTTTTTAAAAGCTTTACTTTGTTTACATGTGTCATATGAAGTATGTATATGCATTAGGTATAGGATGAATGAAACCCCACTTGCATAACCA
The DNA here is from genome assembly GCA_030760725.1 of Neostapfia colusana. Lineage (NCBI taxonomy): Eukaryota > Viridiplantae > Streptophyta > Magnoliopsida > Poales > Poaceae > Neostapfia > Neostapfia colusana. The sequence goes on from JASWHV010000020.1 coordinate 13,305,959, forward strand.
AAGGTTCCTAAAAGAGTGAGGGTAGTGTCAAGGACCTCGAGTAGACAGGCTATGCTTAATGAGTCATAGGACTTCGGTACAAGTCGAGTAGTTGGAATCTACTCGCGAGATAGGCTGGGGACACACGGGTTCGGTTGAGTGATGTGAGATCACTTTAGTAATGAAAATGAGACTAGGCAGGGGCTAGGGCGCAGCAAGAGAGAGTCTTGTGGGCGCAGCCCTGCCCGTGTCGATTGAGGACCGATCCGTGTGCGGCCCTGCTGAACAAGTATTGAACGTACCGAAGGCATATCGGATATATGGGCCCCGATAAACCGATGTAGCCTAAACCTCCGGGCGTCGAGGCATAGCACACCGATTTATAGGTGTAGGTTGAGGGCAGCAAGGTGGAAATCTGCCAACGGGCATAGAGAGATGCTCCGTGTGGGGAACCTCCTGCTCGTTTCGGTGCGACCGGTTCGACGTTTGGGCTGTTGGGTGAAAGGTTGTCCCGTATGACATCGAGTGAGCGTGCTGTGCAGCTCCACGGGTGGGCGTACGTGACGTGCTCTTTGGGTTTTCCCTGCAGGTGTATATCGAGTCGATTCGCCGTCCCTCGCGGTGACGAGTACCGCTTGTTCACTGCGTCGTAACGTAGATTAATGAATGAAACATGTTGATTCAATATTGCTGGTTGATATAATTGTATTGCTACATGTGTGCCATCAAATACTGCTTACTAAATTTCAGATTTCATGAACTGTTAACTTGTTGCTAAAAGATGAACTAAGGATGAACTTGTAGGCGTGTCGTTTTGCTGAAATGCTACCAACCTATGTCTTGGTATACCTCATGTAGAGTTTCATGCTTAGGTGAGTCGGTTAAGCCTTGCTGAGCCTTCGTGCTCACGGTTGCTGCTTAAGTGTTTTTCAGGTGAAGAGCCACCCACGGACTCGGAGTACGAGTCCACCGGCGAGGGTTACCCTCCGTCGGGGACCACGGCTGAGTGGGAGCCGTACACGCCGCGCTGAGCTGAGACGTGCAGCTAGTGTGGGTTGCCCTAGGGCTGGGCAACCGACTTTTGCTAAATAGGCGGACGTGAGTTGTATAGTGTAGTCTTCCGCTGTGTAATAGAACAATAATTGTAACTGAAGTTTGTACTTATTTGTACAGTTTCAGCTGTTTTTCCCATGTAATATATTGTGTTCTTATGACGTGTGCTGTCGGGTGTCGCATCGCGCGGCACCACCCTCTGCGATCCTGGATGAGCGGATTCCGGTCCGCCACAGCCTGGTATCAGAGCTGCAGTGGGGATAGCACAGTACTAAAGGACTGCATTATGGGAAAAACTTAGGTATACGGTGAGGATTCGGTAGTTGCCCAAGTAAGGACTATATTAGCATAGTTACTTAAAGTGGCAAAGACTAACTTATGTGTTATAATTCTGAATTTCAATTATGTAACGACGCACCTACGCTCTGGTAAGTATGGTAAGGAACGCCACCGAAAGCGGTTCAATTTCGGTTAGCTCTCCCTGACGAGGAACGTGGTTCAGGGATTGATCTCACAGCTTGGTGTGAGACGTTAATATGAACCTCTTGGACTCTTCATGTCCCTGAGTTCATATGAAACGCTGATCCCTAGCGTGCATTAGGCAAGTAAGCGGAGACCCCATCGCGTGGTCAGTAACGCGAGAGTGTGTTCGTCTGGAAATAGCCCAGGAGGACATACGCAGCGCTTGCCATCGGTGTGCCCTGCAGGACAGTAGGTGGTATCTGTTGGGTTGATAACATTCCCAACCGTGACGACCCGTTCATGACATACTCGGGTTCCCCGTCGTGTGGTGTTGAAACACGATCACGTGCCTTGAGACGTGACTTAGCTCAAGGACGGCCGTATGGAAATGATACGGGCGTTTGTATTTACTTCCAAATATGGTACTGCCTGAAATGAAAACAAAACCTTGAGTGCACCATTATTGTGTGGTCTTCTGCAGGTACTAACCACGTATGTATCCGTGTAGAGAACGTGTGCGAGAGACCGTTTAGTGCCACACTTGACGTATATGCCGGTATGATCCGGTTAGGATTTTCTTTGGTGAGGAACGTAGTACCGAGGTATTGTAGGCATATGCATGAAAATATTGAGAACCAGGAATTAAAATCTATAGGTTCCACATTTAGGACCCTGGTTGGGTATAAGAGTGGGATAGTGAGGAGTGTAGTTCCAAAAAGACTGAAAAACAGAGTGCTCTGTTTTGGGACAGCAAGTTTGCTGATCTTCAACAGGGCATAACTCACAGGTCTCTTAGCCGAGAGAGGTGTGCTATATAGTTCTGGAAAGGTATTCAAATACTCTACAACTTTGTTGTAGACTTCCAGAGCTGAAACTCGCCTTAAGATGGCTGAAATCCCAGAGGAATGTAAACTGTCCAGAACCAGGGCAGAGTAAAACATCCTCTGAACTGATCTGTTTTTCAAACATAACCCCCAGTTGAAAAATCTAAAATTGTCATATAATACATCCTTAGAAAGAGTAGAAGATGTGCGACACCTTTGCAATTCAAAGTTCCTGAAATTTCAGCACAGAATTTAGTGGAAATCAGGGTTGAAAACAGCCACCTCCAAGGGAGGTGCTGTTAAAATTCTTCCAGAAATTCTGCTAACTTTGAATTAGCATAACTTTTTAATCAAAGCTAATCTGGGGGCAAATGAGTACTTGTTGGAAAGATACTGAAGTTAACTTTAACTTTGGTATTCAACTTGAGTCATGAAAATGCCCAGAACCAGATCAAAACTTGGAATAGGTAGCAACTGGTCATTCTGACAGAAGAATGACGGTGGAACTCATTGAAAAGGGTGTTGTACCCTAAGGGTGTTATACGTGATGACAACGCAATAATAATGTCTCGTAGAGACCAAACCCAGTTATGGTGAGCCTCCAAAGAGGGGGTTCATCAAGTTGGATTAAGCTAACTTGTGTTTGGTCTGGTAATGGGGTAGCTTGTGCAAAGTTATTACATTATCTACTTACGAGATATTTTGCATGTTTTGGTTGTCATAATGTTTTTACGCCCAGTTCTATTGGACTGCATGCAAAATGTTGCGGGACTGATGTTTAATGTCGTATGGTTGCAGATGGTTCGTACTAGGACCACGCACGAGGTTGGTGGCTCTAGCCAAGGTGGAGGCAATGACTCCCAGCCACCGCCCTACGACAGCACCCCGCAGCAGCAGCCACCACCGCCGCCTCCGCTTACTCTAGCGGATGTGATAGCGGCATTGGTGGGAGGTCGTGAGGAGCAGACCGACCTGCTCCGCACGATCGTGCAGAATACGTCCCAGGCGGGAGGACGTCAAGAGCGAGGGCCTCGTGAGCCCCGCGAAGTGTCGTACTCGGATTTCATGAGTACGCACCCTCCAGTGTTCACCGAAGCTGAAGAACCACTGGAGGCGGACAACTGGCTGCGGACTATCGAGTCCAAGTTCGGGCTGCTCCAGTGTACGGAGCGGCAGAAGACGCTGTTCGCAGCACAGCAGCTCCACGGTGCCGCTGGTGCGTGGTGGGCGAATTATGTCGCCTCACGTCCGGCTGGCCATGCCGTGGAATGGCAAGAGTTCCGGGAGGCGTTCCGCGCCTATCACATTCCTCCCGGAATAATGAAGAGAAAGTTCCAAGAATTTTTGGAACTGAAGCAGGGCGGGAGGAGTGCCCACGACTACTCCCGTGCCTTCAACCATCTGGCGCAGTATGCGTCAGACTACATCTCCACGGAGGAGAAGAAGAGGGAGCACTTCTATCGGGGGTTACATCCCGAAATGAAGACCCACCTCGTACAATGGAACCGCGGCACATTCAACGACCTAGTCAATGCCGCCATCATGCAAGAGGACGCTCAGCGGGAGTTAGCAGCTGAGCAGAGGAAGCGTAGCGCTCCACCTAGCAGCGGTGGGAGTGGCGCTCCCCAGAAGTACCGTATGGTGTATCGGACACCATCCGGGCAGCAGTGGCAACCACCGGCGCGACCGCAACGGTTCGGGGGACGTCCCTTTCAGGCACCTCCGTTCCGTCCGCCGATGCCACCACCAAGACAGCAACAGCAGACGGTACCCCGGGCGTTTCCACCGCAACAACGCGCCCCGGGTTTCCGTCCACCGATCAGCGGGGGACCGCCCCGTTTCACCTGCTTCACGTGTGGCCAGGCGGGCCACTTTGCGAAGGACTGTCCCCAGGGGCAGCAGAGCAGCGGGCAAGCCCAGTTCCAGGGCGGTGCTCGAGGCCGACCTCTGGCGAAGAAGGTTGGTCAGCGGACTGGAGGCGTCCGCAACCTCGACAATGAGGACGCCCCAGAGGGAGACAACGTGCTGGCGGGTACGTTTACTCTCAACCATCAAGCCATCGTCATATTATTTGATTCTGGTGCAACCCACAGCTTTATAAGTGCATCCTATGTGGCTAAACATCAATTGCAAGTCTTCCCAACCGACTGCACTTATATGATCTGCTCACCGGGAGGGAAGATTTCAGCTAATATGATGATTCCAAAGGCACCTCTGTGCATAGGTGGGAAACTATATCCCACCACCTTGATAATCCTTATGGGACAAAAGATTGATGCAATCTTAGGGATGTCATGGCTGCAATACCATGGCGCTGTCCTAGAGACTCGGACACGGACGGTTCACTTAAATTCTCCATTTCACCGTCCGCATTCCATGGTGTTAGACACACCAGTCCGGGAAGTTTTAGCAATTAATAATGCTGAAGTTCTCAAGTTAGAAGACATCCCCGTAGTCCGGGAGTATCCTGACGTGTTCCCGGACGATCTTCCGGGCATGCCACCTGAGCGGGATGTCGAGTTCAAGATTGAGCTCGCCCCCGGGACTACGCCCATATCACGGAGACCATACAAGATGGCTCCAAATGAGCTGGCGGAACTAAAAGAACAGCTCATTGATCTGTTGAGCAAGGGTTTCATTAGGCCGAGTTCCTCGCCTTGGGGATGCTCGGCGCTATTCGTGAAGAAGAAGGATGAGACCCTGAGGTTGTGTGTGGATTACCGGCCGCTCAACGCCGTCACCATCAAGAATAAGTACCCACTGCCCCGTATTGACATCTTGTTTGATCAATTTGTGGGGGCAAGTGTATTTTCAAAGATGGACCTTCGCTCTGGATATCACCAGATCAAGATCCGGGCGGAGGATATCCCGAAGACGGCGTTCTCGACGAGATACGGCTTATACGAATATCTCATCATGTCCTTTGGTCTCACAAATGCTCCATCCCATTTCATGTATCTCATGAACTCGGTGTTCATGCCGGAGCTGTACAAGTTCGTGGTAGTGTTCATCGACGACATCTTGGTTTACTCCAAGACAGAAGCCGAACATGCCGAACACTTGCGGATCGTTCTTCAACGATTGCGAGACCACAAGCTTTACGCCAAGTTCAGCAAATGCGAATTTTGGATCAGCCAAGTGCCATTCTTGGGACATATCATCTCAGCTGACGGCATCGCGGTTCACCCAAGCAAAATAGAGCAAGTGTTGAAATGGAAAGCTCCCACTTCAGTCCATGAAGTCAGAAGCTTCCTCGGGTTAGCGGGGTACTATCGGAGACTCATTCCGAGTTTCTCCAAGCTCGCTAAGCCGATGACAGAGTTGCTGAAGAAAGGGACAAAATATGTTTGGAACACGGCGTGTGAAGGAGCGTTCCGAACACTGGTGAAGCATCTCACCACAGCCCCGGTCTTAGCTCAACCGGATACAACAAAGCCCTTCGACGTGTATTGTGACGCGTCCGGTATTGGGCTTGGCTGCGTGTTGATGCAGGAAGGACGTGTGGTCGCTTATGGCTCACGCCAACTTCGGAACCATGAGCAGCACTACCCGACTCACGATCTTGAACTTGCTGCCGTGGTGTTGGCGCTGAAAATGTGGAGGCACTATCTCCTGGGGAACTTGGTGCATCTCTACACCGACCACAAGAGCTTGAAATACATTTTCACCCAGAAGGAGCTGAACATGAGGCAGAGGAGGTGGTTAGAACTGATCAAAGATTATGAGATTGAGATCCATTACCACCCCGGCAAGGCGAATGTGGTTGCCGACGCGCTGAGTCGGAAATCGCATGTCCATCACCTCACCATTACACCGGTGGAGGAGGAAGAGCCAAGTTTATACTTGGTTCCTTATGGATCGCTGTACAACCTTGCCCTCATCCCTACTATTAGGGAGGACATCATTGCAGCTCAGAAAACGGATAAAGGCATGGCACATCTCCGGAGACGGATAGACAATGGAGAAATTAAATGTTTCCGAAAAGATGGTGAGGGGACGCTGTGGTTCAATGACCGCATGGTCGTACCCCGAGACATGGAGTTGAGGAAAAAGATCCTCGACGAAGCTCACTTGTCCAAATACTCCATTCATCCGGGCAGCAACAAAATGTACCAAGATTTGAAAAAGAAATTTTGGTGGACACGGATGAAGCGGGAGGTAGCTAAGTACGTATCCGAGTGCGATACGTGTAGACGAGTGAAAGCTGATCACATGAAGAAATCAGGGCTGTTGCAACCCCTGAAGATCCCGGCCTGGAAATGGGAAAATGTGAGCATGGATTTCATTGTGGGATTACCCCTAACAGCCAACAAGCATGATTCCATATGGGTAATCGTTGATCGGTTAACCAAGACGGCTCACTTCATTCCGGTGAATACACGTTACAATGCCGGCAAATATGCGGAGCTATACATAGCGAAGATTCTATGCCTATACGGGGTACCCAAGACCATTGTCTCAGATCGAGGTGCATTATTTGTATCTCGCTTTTGGGAGCAGCTACACGCTGCATTGGGTACTAAGTTGATCAGGAGCTCCGCCTATCACCCTCAGACAGATGGTCAGACAGAAAGGGTGAATCAAGTCCTGGAAAACATGTTGAGAGCATGTGCCATCCACCATGGTAGGAACTGGGATGATCACCTACCATTGGCGGAATTCTCGTACAACAACGGTTATCAGGCGAGTATCAAGATGGCACCTTACAAAGCTCTCTACGGTCGTAAATGCCGCACCCCATTAAATTGGTGCGAGTCCGGTGAAAGGGTCACATTCGGAGTTGATGTGGTGAACGACGCCGAAGAGCGCGTTCGGACAATTCAAGCCAATTTGAAGGCCGCTCAATCCCGACAGAAGAGCTACGCTGATAAGAGGCGTAGGCCGTTGCACTTTGACGTTGGAGAACACGTGTACCTCCGCGTGTCTCCGATGAAGGGCGTGCACCGGTTCGGTGTGAAGGGGAAGCTCGCTCCCCGTTTCATTGGACCCTACGCTATCACCGAGAAGTGTGGACCAGCAGCGTATCGATTGGAGCTACCGGCATCTCTGGATGGTGTCCATGATATTTTCCATGTTTCGCAACTGCGAAAATGCTTGAAGCATACAACTGCTGTTCCTACCGAAAACATCGGCGAGCTGAAGCCGGATTTAACATATGATGAATATCCGGTGGGAATTCTTGATGAGAAAGCCAGGACCACGCGTAGCAGAACGTTGTGGTTCTACAAAATACTCTGGAGTAACCACACCGCCGAGGAAGCGACGTGGGAGAGCGAGGAGTTCCTTCGCTCAAATTACCCGGAGTTCTTGGCTTCTCAACACGGGTAAGTCCCTATTACATCGCTATCTCTTCTTTTATAATCTCGGGACGAGATTCTTTTAAGGGGGGAGGGATGTAAAAGCCCAAGAAAAGGGACTTGTAAAAACTTTTCTTCATCTCACAACACCACAATTTTCATTGTGGACACCTTAGGAAATGTTGTGAAAAGCATGTAACCTCCATCAAAAGAGTGACTAGAGGGGAGAGTCTTCACTTTCACAAAGTAGGGTTTATACACATATGATCACACAATGAGGAATTCAAAACTGTTGTGTCCAAACTATTGTTTGCAGCAGCTAACACAAGGATCAAGTGGCATATTTGGATTCCTTAGGTCCGAATTAGTGGGGAGGCAAAGTTTCAGTAATTTTTGAAAAGTCTTGCTGCCCATTTCTCCAAAGGAAATCAAATGTACAAAGAATTCAAATGAATATTTGAATTTGCATGGAATTTGGCCAAACATGCAAATGTGGCTCAGTTTGAGACTTCAAACTTTCGAATTATTCATTTGCCAAAAATTTGGAGATATTTTGGGGCAGAGGGGAGCTGTGGGCCCCACTGGTCAGTGAGAAAAGAGGAGAGAAGCTTACTGCCTAAGTCACTCGGTTCCACAGTTCACACTCGAGCGAGTTGCGCTCTCCCACAGGCTGCCACCGCACGGTCGACCGACGACCGAAGCACCTCCCGAGCTGCTTCAAGCGTCGGTTCCCCCGCGCCCTTATCTCCCCTACGCCGTGCTTAGTCGGCCACAGCCCTCCCGCGAGCCCTGTTCTTTTTCCTCCCGAGCAAGCAAGCCGCCGGCGCCGCGCCTGTTCGTCCCGATCTTAAACCGGCATCGCATCCCGACTGCTCCAGCGATCAACACGAAAAAGGAGCGCCAGCGCGTGCACAAGAGTTCCCTCAGCTCAGCTCCGGCGTTCGGGGTTCCTATCGGACATATTTCGAGTATCAGCACCGAAGCCGAGGTGCAACCGGTGGAAGCCGACGTCGGGCTCCCGTGGGCAGCTCACACCAACCAGTTTCACGACTGAGCAAGAGCACCCCAAGGTGCGCCAACTCCCTGCGCTGCTCCTCTCCAAATTCCAGAGCAATCCGTGCGACGTAGCTTCGGAATTTCAAGTTTTCCCCTCGGACGAGGAAAACCGGACCGCGGGTAAGAGCTGTGGAAATTTACGCTTAATTCTCGGTTAAAGTTGTTCATTTTGCGCACACCAGAACTAGAGAGGATAGGGAACCTTTTCCCTCCACAACCCTAGCTAGAAACGCCGTGGTTTCAGCTAATTTCGAGCTTTTCGGTCGGCGGCCATGGCGGGAACACGTGGGCGCACGGTGACAACCGGTTTGCCGTCGTTTCCGAGCCAGGTTGAGGCCACGCCGAGATTTCCTGACCTCCACTGATGCTTTAGAGCGGATCCGCCGAGCTTTTGGCGGGCTAATGTGCTCGGGCGGCGGTGCCGATCATCACCGAAGGCCGCGGCTCGTCGCCAGCCTACTTCCGGCCACCGGCAGCCCGAGCCAACCCCATAGACTTGTTCCCCGACCCTGAAAACCCCCAGGCGGCGAGTCTACGGCCGAGAGGTGGCCGGGAAGCTGGGTCCGGCGAGCTCCAGTACAGCGCCGGCGAGGGGGAGGCGCGGGAGCGAGAGGAAGAAGAAGACCCGCCGGGCCCACGTGTCAGCAGCTGAAGATTTAAAACTCCGGATCAGCTGTGGCGTGCGATCCCGTGTGGTGGCGCGGGAAAAGGGCTGTGGTCCCGTGTGGCGTGATTCCAGCGGTTGACACGTGTAGGGTGGACCCAAAGGCAGAGTTTGAACTATTCCCGAATTAATTTGAATTCCAGAATTGGTGCAAACTTTGGAACTGCATAACTTTTGCTAGGAAGTTCCAAATTTAGTGATTCAAATTGGTTTGGACTCATCTTGCCCAGCTCTGTTCAAATATACAACCCAATTTGTATGAAACCCATTAATTAATTCTGGAAAATTCTTTAAAGCTTTTTAGCAAAAGAATTTTTGAGGGAGTTTGGTTCATCCAAAAATCCCCAAATTTTGCCAGAATGTTCTGTAGGACATTAATAAACCCCTGTAAAAGTTTCAGACCATTTGGAGTTGATTTGGTAAGAGCAATTCAAATTGGAAGGTGCTGTGTTCATTTGAATGCAGAAACATTTTCAGAGAATTTCCAAAACTTGGAAATTCAATGCTGGGCAATCCTTGACTCCAAAAATGCTAGGAAAATTCATGCAAACTCTAGGAACTATAATTGAAATTGTAGTTCACTAAGTTGGGTATGAACAGGGGTCTGACCTCAGAATTAATTCCTCCTTGCTTATTTGCTAAGAAAATTATTCTGAGCAAACCACTCCATGAAAAGTGCTAAGGTTTGGTCCAGAGGGTTTTCTTGTGACAAGGAACTCACACGAAAATTCTCAGCTCCATTGGAGCTCTAGATCACCCCTGTCCTGTTTAATCACGTAAGGGATTATTATGGAAAAGGGGGAAAACCACTTAGCATTTAACCATGTGATTAAGTCCAAGCCAAACCACCCACACCAGTTCATATTTAAATTCTTAAACAAAGTTCCAGGGGTTAGAGGCTGGTTATTATAACTAATAGTAGAAGTCTTACTCTAGACTCACATTTGCATCTAAATTAACATATAGTATTTCATTAACGTGTAGCCGTTGAAGAAGAGACTCCGGCAGTGCTGGACTTCCTTCTTCCGGACGAAGAACTAACTCCTGACCAGCAGCAACAAGGCAAGCCCCGGTTTGCATTAACCCTTTTTAAAAGCTTTACTTTGTTTACATGTGTCATATGAAGTATGTATATGCATTAGGTATAGGATGAATGAAACCCCACTTGCATAACCAAAGGTTCCTAAAAGAGTGAGGGTAGTGTCAAGGACCTCGAGTAGACAGGCTATGTTTAATGAGTCATAGGACTTCGGTACAAGTCGAGTAGTTGGAATCTACTCGCGAGATAGGCTGGGGACACACGGGTTCGGTTGAGTGATGTGAGATCACTTTAGTAATGAAAATGAGACTAGGCAGGGGCTAGGGCGCAGCAAGAGAGAGTCTTGTGGGCGCAGCCCTGCCCGTGTCGATTGAGGACCGATCCGTGTGCGGCCCTGCTGAACAAGTATTGAACGTACCGAAGGCATATCGGATATATGGGCCCCGATAAACCGATGTAGCCTAAACCTCCGGGCGTCGAGGCATAGCACACCGATTTATAGGTGTAGGTTGAGGGCAGCAAGGTGGAAATCTGCCAACGGGCATAGAGAGATGCTCCGTGTGGGGAACCTCCTGCTCGTTTCGGTGCGACCGGTTTGACGTTTGGGCTGTTGGGTGAAAGGTTGTCCCGTACGACATCGAGTGAGCGTGCTGTGCAGCTCCACGGGTGGGCGTACGTGACGTGCTCTTTGGGTTTTCCCTGCAGGTGTATATCGAGTCGATTCGCCGTCCCTCGCGGTGACGAGTACCGCTTGTTCACTGCGTCGTAACGTAGATTAATGAATGAAACATGTTGATTCAATATTGCTGGTTGATATAATTGTATTGCTACATGTGTGCCATCAAATACTGCTTACTAAATTTCAGATTTCATAAACTGTTAACTTGTTGCTAAAAGATGAACTAAGGATGAACTTGTAGGCGTGTCGTTTTGCTGAAATGCTACCAACCTATGTCTTGGTATACCTCATGTAGAGTTTCATGCTTAGGTGAGTCGGTTAAGCCTTGCTGAGCCTTCGTGCTCACGGTTGCTGCTTAAGTGTTTTTCAGGTGAAGAGCCACCCACGGACTCGGAGTACGAGTCCACCGGCGAGGGTTACCCTCCGTCGGGGACCACGGCTGAGTGGGAGCCGTACACGCCGCGCTGAGCTGAGACGTGCAGCTAGTGTGGGTTGCCCTAGGGCTGGGCAACCGACTTTTGCTAAATAGGCGGGCGTGAGTTGTATAGTGTAGTCTTCCGCTGTGTAATAGAACAATAATTGTAACTGAAGTTTGTACTTATTTGTACAGTTTCAGCTGTTTTTCCCATGTAATATATTGTGTTCTTATGACGTGTGCTGTCGGGTGTCGCATCGCGCGGCACCACCCTCTGCGATCCTGGATGAGCGGATTCCGGTCCGCCACAAATAGTCTAAAAACATACGCCCCATATCATTTCCATACGGGCCGTCCTTGAGTCAAGCCACGTCTCAAGGTACATGGTCGCGTTTTTACACCACACGACGGGGAACCTGAGTATATCATGAATGGGTCGTCACGGCTGGGAATGTTATCAACCCAACGGATACCACCTACTGCCCTGCAGGGCACGCCGATGGCAAGCGCTGCGTATGTCCTCCTGGGCTATTTCCAGACGAACACACTATCACGTTACTGACCACACGATGGGGTCTCCACTTACTTGCCTAATGCACGCTAGGGATCAGCGTTTCATATGAACTTAGGAACATGAAGAGTCCAAGAGTTTCATATTGACGTCTTACACCAAGCTGTGAGACTTATCCCTGAACCACTTTCCTCGTCAGGGGAGCTAACCGAAATTGAACCGCTTTTGGTGGCGTTCCTTACCATGCTTACCTGAGCGTAGGTGCGTCGTTAAATAATCAAAATTCAGAATTATAACACGTATGTTAGTCATGCCACTTTAAGTAACTATACTACTATAGTCCTTATGTGGGCCAAATACCGTTTCCTCACTGTATCCTAAGTTTTGTCGTAATACGATCCTTATTCCATTTGCAATTACCAATGCTGCTCTGATACCACGCTGTGAGGGCCCGATCCCGATCACGGGGCCGTGCCGCACGCCCGGGAATCGCATTGGGTGGTGCCGTGCGACGCGGCACCCAACAGCACACATAATAAAGCTTCATATTACATAAATCAAGCGGAAACTTACAAAGTGTAAATTTTACAAATAATTCTCAAAATAATCTACAGCGAAAGACTATTACAACTCGCGTCTCATACCTATGCTAAGCAACAGAGAAGGTGTCCAGCCCGCGGACCCTTCTCGCTAGCCACACTATCACAATAGCAGTGGCAGGGGTTGTCATGAGTTCGCCACTCGTAGAGTTCCGAGTCTCATCGGACACCCATACATATCAGCGTACAGTTATTACCTGCAAAACAACTTATGTAGTACCCATGAGCATGAATCTCAGCAAGACTTAACCGTCACCCTAGTCATGAAACTCCACATGCTGAAATTAGAGGGCTGGATATAGCAGCTTGCGCAAAAGATGCTCTTGAGCTAAAGGATAGTCCTTACTTCAAGTTTTAAGCCACTTTTATAGCCCTCGCGCGATTTACATCGAGACAACACAATCAAACAAGAAACGCTTTATCTCGATGTCACTTGCCCGAGGTGAAAATAACTTTAGTGAGCTACCCTAGACTCATATAGACCTTGCGCCATTAAGTCGAGACTCCACAATCAAACAAGAAATGCTTTGCCTCGACGCTGCTAGCCCAAGGTGGAAAATAAATTTAGTGAAAGTGTTGATCATTCCTCATCTCCATTATGAGGATTACTCACGAAGCATTATTAAGCTTTTTCTAGTTTATTACTACGTCACGACGTAGAGAACAAGTATGCTCGGTCCATTCCGCGAGCGACAGTGATTGCAATCAAAAACACCTGGCTGTCACGACACGTACGCCCGTACTCGACGTTGCACACAGCAACCGTCACTGACGTCGTATGTGGCAACCTTTCACATGACATCCAAATGTCGAACCGGTCCCACCGACTGGGATTAAGTCTCTCTATGGCAAATTCTCGTAGAGCCGACTTCTCTATCCTTTCAGCATCGGCATCAGACGGTGAGGTATGCCTCGACACCTAGGTTAACATGTTACATCGGTTTTCTGGGTCCCATATAGCCAGTATGCATCCGGTACACAACTCAAACTTGTCCAACGGGCCGCACACGAGAACGGGCCTTAATCGACTCAGACATAGACTAGGTTCACATGACCACGTCCTTGAGCCTTTTATCTACTGCCCGGTCTCCATTCCCAACTATGAGGATCAATTCCCAACTCTTCCGATTGAACCCCCTTAATCCCGGTTCACGAGTAGGAAACTGCCCACTCGAGTTATGCCTCTTTTAATCCACTTTTGTAAACTTGAGATCAGTAGTTACAATCAAGTGTTAACCTACTCTACATTATACTCCAGGGTTTTCTGGGTCATGCATTTGGAGTTTCATACCATCTAGACCTAATGCAAGAAACTAAATGCTAGACAATATAAAGTGAATACAGATAAAAACTTGTAAGTTTTGATGCAAACCGGGGCTTGCCTTTGTTTTGCAGGGGACTAATATATATAACTCAGTTAGTGAAGACCACTTGGTTTGGTCTCTTGCCTCCCTCCTTTGATCTCTACTCCAATGACTTCAAGTTCTTCATGTAGATGCTACACGCAATGAATATGCACATATGTTTAATTGTAAAGACTTTGCTACAAGTTCTAATGACAAGTTTAAAAACTGGAACCCTGTTTATGACACGACCCCACGGTCTTGTCAAGTCAGGATCACGCCGAGGGGTGCTGCGTTGCACAGCACCGGATAACACACGTCAAAGGTACAAAGCGGAAGCAAAATTTTATTACATAAACATGTTTATGAACATGTTTACAACAAAATGAGTCCAGTCTACACTCACGGGCGTAGACTACGCGTCAAGTCCACGTTCAGCCCTTGAACATGTACTTGCTGTAAAATCCCCAAAAGTGGTAGCAAGAAAATTCAGCTCATATACACTTATGAAAAATAAGGGGAATTTAAAACTTTGAATTATAATAAGTGTGAGTTCAAAGTGAGGGTTTAGACTTCCCAAAACTTCCAAACATGGAGATCTAAATGCACAACTTGGATCTTTATAGTCCAAATATTCAACCTTCCAAATTTCAGCTCATTTGGAGGGGTTTTAATATTTGTTTGGGATTAAAAGGAGAAGCCCTCTAATCTGAATTTCAAATTCAGTTTCAAATTCCAATTCCCTCAATTTGAAAATTTGGTTTTACAAAGGTATTCTCCACCTTTTAATAAGCAGCCATGCCAAAAATTGGGAACTTTGGAGCTGGCTTGCTATATTTTTGAGGCAATACAAAGTGGAGAATTCAAACTCCTTTTCAAATTCAAATGATCAATCCACATCCAATTTTCACACCCGAATTCAAACTATTTGAATTCACCAAATTCAAACTATGACTTGGGGTTAAAGTCAAGTCTTTAATGTTGAGTTGCTGGTGGGAAAATATCAGAAAAAATTGATTAAACAAAGAGGGTAGGTGGGGCCCATTTGTCAGCCACCCACAGGAGCTACCACCTTTGCTCCATTCGGTCGAACAGCAGGGGCGCGACAGCTCCCGTCTCTAACCCCCGCCCGAGGTGTACCGCGCCACCTCCTGTTTCTGCCGCCTACTTGATCGTCCGCGCGTGCCACAGTCCCAGCACAACCCCCCTTGCTCTCTCGGCCGTTCACCGACGTGTTTTCCCTGTTCCCTGCTCAGTTCGCGTAGCCTCGGCCGCCGCTCGGTTGATCCGCGTCGCCGTCCGTCATCGACACCACTCCGACGTTGTCACGACCGGTTGAGGTCGTAGGAAGGTGCGCAAGGCCCTCTAGTTTCTCTCTGACGAAAGCCCCTGTCGTTCCTACGAGCTGGTCCCGAGAACTGAGCCTAAGTTCATCGTTCCACTTTCCAGCTTGCCGCCAAGACGCCGCACCGTCGACCGGCCACCTCTGGCTCGTTCACGCTCGTCCAACCGGTGTTCTAGGTGCGTTGTCGACCCTTCTTGCTGTCCTCCCAGTTTGGAGCTAGGTCATTGTCTAGGTTGGCCGGAATTTGAGGTTTGTCACCAGCGGTTCCTCGGAACCTAGTTGAAAGAAAACGGGAAATTCCAGGGCCATATTGGGTTGGGGGCTCACAAGAGTCTAAGCATAGGTTCTCCAAGCCATGACGACCCTTCTCGAGCAAACGGCAAGCAAATCCATGCAGAGTCCGAAGAGTTCTTCGTGTTTTTCCTCACGGCGGGGAAGAACCACTTCGGTCGCACGGTGAAGTCATGTTTCTGGCCGTTTTCCGAGGGATCAGGGTAGTGTTCCGAGCTCCCCAGGTCACGGTGGTGCTGTAGGACCCAACCGCGGTCGGTTTCCGAGCTTGCCGGGCGAACACCACGTCGCCGGAGTCGCCCAAGTTACTGCCACCGTCGGGGAGGTATTTCCGGCCAGTTAGCGCCGCCACCGAGCTCACCAAAATATTCCTCGTCGGGTTTTAGGCACAGGCGGCGAGGGTTGAGCCGTTTGAGGCACGGGACAGTCGTTCCGGCGAGGCACGGTCACTTCTCCGGCGAGGAGGCCGGCCGGGTGCGAGGTTGAAGAAGGTGGGGGCCTGCCCCACCTGTCAGTGGCACCACGAAGGCGCCGGATCGGCTTGTGGCGCCGGATCTGGTGCGGCTGCGCGGGATAACCCCGTAGCCCTCGGTGTTGCTAAAATCTGACTGGCCCGAATTAAAACAGTGGGCCCAGTTTCAATTATTTGAAGTTTCTATTAGGGAAATAATTCTAGAAATTAGCTGATTTTTACAAGGCCATAACTTTGTGTAGAAAACTCCAAAAAGAGTGAGACCAATTTTGTTGGATTCCTCATGAGGAGTATTTCACAGAGAAACCAAATTTTGGCTATGAAAATGCCCAGGAATTTCTGTAGAATTGTTTATAGTAAATCTTTTAGGGATTTATTACAGGAGCAATTCTTTATGAAATATTCCCAAATTTGGGTAGCGAATCCTCTTCATAGATACTAATCTCCAGTAAAAATTTGGGCTTCATTAGAGGCCAATTTATGGGTCAAATTACCTTCTCAAGTTCAGCCTTTATTTGAAAATTCAAATTTAAACAGCAGCTTTTTCAGAACTCCTGTCTAAGTTCAAAAATTCATATCTCTCTGATGGTAGCTCCAAAAATGGTGAAACAAATTTTGTTAGAACCATGGAGACTTACCCTAATCAACTCTTCCACCATTAGCTATGTCAAAGCTCCTGCAATGGGCTCAAAATTTAGAGAAGCATTGTACTTGTAGGAATTTTAAATACTACATTGTGCAATGACATATCTCCAAATTTGGCTCAAATCATCCTTAGAGAGTATAGTATCCACTGTAAAAATCCCAAAGCCAATTAAGGATTTTAAATAGCAGTAGCTATGAGTAGAAGTCCAATTCTTATAAATCATTAATACTTATACATGTATTTTATTACATTTCATAATAGTGACCGAAGTTGAGGATACGCCGGAGCCCTTGGACATCCTGCCACCGGAAGCTGACTTTCCGCTTAACTCGCAACCAGGCAAGCCCCGGTTTGCACTTAAGTACCTTTTATAAAGTTTTCATTTGTATCATTTATGTCTAGGTTGAATGTTTGCATTAGAGTTAGGGTGATTGAAACCCCACTTGCATAGCCTTTTAAATCCTATGGAGGGTTGGGTAGCTTACAAACTCGACGAGTAGAGAATGCCATGCTAATGTATAGGATCCCGGTAGAAGACGAGTAGTTGGAAGCTACTCGCGAGATAGTACTTATCACACGGGAAGAAAAGAGGTAGATAATGGCTTAAGTTATGAAAATGAGACCCAGCAGGGGGGATAGGAAGCAGTGAGCCGAGGTCTCACGTGCATAGCCCTGTTGGCGTCGGTTGAGGACCGTCCGTGTGCGGCCCTGCTGGACAAGTATCGAACAGTACCGGATGCATACTGGCATATGGGAACCAGGAAACCGATGTAATTGGTTAACCTGGGTGTCGAGGCTTACCCAACCGTAAATAGGAGTGGGTTGAGGGTAGCAAGGTGTAAATCTGCCGGTGGGCACAGTCACGCTCCACGCGGGGACCTCCTACCCGTTACGGATGGACCGGTTCGGCATTTGGGTTGCCTTTGAAAGGTTGTTGCATACAACAGAGTAGGAAGGGGTGTGGAATCACGCTTCTGAAAGTGGGTGTATGCAACGTGTTATCCGGGTGTGTCTTGATTGCAATCACCGTCCCTCGCGGTTATTTGAGTACCCGCTTGTTCACTGCGCTGTGACGTAGTAAGAAGTGAAATAAGCCAACTGAAAATGCTGTATTGATCCTAATGTCTTGAATACCTTGATTGTTGTAGATATAGAGCTAATTAAGTTTATATCCCACTTTGGCCATCTCCACATCGGGGGAAAGCGTTTCTTGTTTGATTGTGGACTTCTGATGTGAGGGCTGCCTAAGGCACATGAATCTGCTGTAAAAACTGAAAGTAAGGACTAATTTATAGGCGTGTCTTTATTGCAAAATCATTTCCTATCTTACATATCCTTGCACGTAGAGTTCCATGCCTAGGGTTGACGGTTAAGACTTGCTGAGCCTTCGTGCTCACGGTTGCAATATTTGAGCTGTTTGCAGGTGAGAGTTATGAGGAAGGTTCCGAGGACAAGGCGATGCCCCCGTCGGGGTACACGGCCGAGCTGGAGCCCTGCACGCCGCCGTGATCTCCGGTTCCATGCTGCTAGTGTGTAGCGTCCCCGGGCTGGACGGCTGCATTTTTGCATAGCTAGGATGAGAGGCTGTATATGTATATTACTTCCGCTGTATAGTTATATTTTGTAAAAAGACTTCAGCTGTTTTACATCAAATAAGCCAACTGAAAATGCTGTATTGATCCTAATGTCTTGAATACCTTGATTGTTGTAGATATAGAGCTAATTAAGTTTATATCCCACTTTGGGCATCTCCACATCGGGGGAAAGCGTTTCTTGTTTGATTTTGGACTTCCGATGTGAGGGCTGCCTAAGGCACATGAATCCGCTGCTATAAAACTGAAAGTAAGGACCAACTTATAGGCGTGTCTTTGTCGCAAATTCCTTTTCCCATCTTACATCCTTGCACGTAGAGTTCCATGCCTAGGGTTGACGGTTAAGACTTGCTGAGCCTTTGTGCTCACGGTTGCAATATTTGAGCTGTGTGCAGGTGAGAGTTATGAGGAAGGTTCCGAGGACGAGGTGATGCCCCCGTCGGGGTACACGGCCGAGCTGGATCCCTGCACGCCGCCATGATTCTCCGGTTCCATGCTGCTAGTGTGTAGCGTCTCCGGGCTGGACGGCTGCACTTTTGCATAGCTAGGATGAGAGGCCTTATATGTATATTACTTCCGCTGTTAATTAGGTTTTGTAAAAGACATCCGCTGTTTTATATCAAATAAAAAGTTTGTATGTTATCTTTTATTCTTTTCGTGTGTGCTGTTGGGTATCGCATCGTACAGCACCACCCTATGCGATCCTGGAGTGGGTGAACCACGGGGTGGTCCCCACAGCCGTGGTATCAGAGCCGCATTGGGAATAGCACGCTCGAAAAGAGCTATTTTGAAAACATAGAAGTAGTCGAGTGAGGATTAGTCTTTAAGCCCGCATAAGGTCTATGATAGTAGTAGTTACTAAGGTGGAAAAGCTAACTTATGTGTTATACATTCTGTAACGACGCTCCGACGTCAGGTAAGAGGTAAGTTACGCCACCGCAGGCGGATCAATTGCGGTAACTCCCCATACGAGCAATAGTATGGAAGGATATACCGTTGCTTGGCACGGTAGTAAATATGAGTCTCTGAACCTCTTTATGGTTCTAAGAGCATATGAAAACGCTGATCTCCAGCGTGCTTTAGGCAAAAGTGAGAATACCCCATCGTGTGGTAAGCAACACGATAGTATGCAACTCTTGAACGTTCAATGTTCAATGGGCCATACGCAGCGCTCGCCATCGGCGTGCCTCAACGGTTATGAGGCAGTAGGTGGTATCCGTTGGGTTGATAAAATTCCCAACCGTGACGACCCGTTCGCGCTCTACTCGGGTTCCCCGTCGTGTGGTGTGAAAACACGACCATGTACCTTGAGACGTGGCTTGACTCAAGGACGATCCGTATGGCAATGATACGGACCGTATGTTTCTACTATGATATGGAACTGCCTGTAATGTCAGAAACCTTTGTGTGCACAATTATTGTTTGTTTCTCTGCAGGTACATTAACCACGTTAGCGCATGGCGTGTAGAAACCGTTTGTGAGTGATGACTTTAGTTCCACCATTTGACACGTATATGCCGGAATACCGGTTTAGGATTTTTCTTTGGTGAGGAAACGTAGTACCGACTGCATAAAAGTTCATTTTCAAAGAAAAGAGTCAAAATGAAGTTTAGGATTTCATTTAGGGGGTTGGTAAACTCCTATGTTGAACTAAGAGTCAATTGGGAGTATAGATTCAATCTCAAAAACTTAGGAACAATCTCCCCTGTTTTCGGCAGAAATTTTTCTGAAATTGAACAGGGCATAACTTAAGATTGGTTGAACCAATGGAGGTGTGGGATACCATTCTGGAAAGGTTTTGAAGTCCTCTACAGCGTTTCTGTAGAGCTCCAGAACAAAATCTCCCTATAAAGGGATGAAAATCTCAGATGAGTAGGTACTGTCTAAAAACAGGGCAGACCAAATGCTCTCTGGAATTTTCTGTATTTCAACCAAAACACTTAGTTTCACAGTTTGACGTCCAGTGGCTGTTGTAAAACAGCGAGTTAGAGTCAAAGGGTTTATGCATTTGACATATCACTTTGAGTTAGTACATGTTTGGGTCCAATACAATAGCGAGGAATTACGCATGCTAACACACTTAACATCCCGTGGTGACCCCGATGGTCGAAATGAACTTTTAACCCATAAAGTTCAATACTCTGGAACTCGATCGTGTGACATGGTCCAGGGATGTATATGTTGTATAAAGTATATACTTTATCCATATGTGTGATTGTTATGCGCACTATTTATTCCATTCTCGCATCACTATTGTATAGACTGGATGAAGTAAACAAACACGTGCTGATCATTTGAATGATCTGAATGCAGAATGGTGCGGACACGCTCAACGCAAGAGGAGGGAGGTCCGAGTCAGGTTCGTGGTGATGAGTCTCCGACTCTGGAGCAAACCACGACGCAGCAACAACCACCTCCTCCACCGCCAGAACTTCCAAGGAATCTTGCGGAGGTTCTCGCCGCAGTGCTCGGCTCGCGCGACGAGCAAACCGAGTTGCTGCGGATGCTAGTGCAGCAGAATGCGTCCCATCAGGGAGGACGCCAAGACAATGGGCAACGCCAGCCCTAACAAAGTTCGTATTCAGAATTCATGGCGACCCATCCACCGGTCTTCACGGAGGCCGAAGAACCTTTGGAGGCGGACAGCTTTATCCGCACTCTGGAGGCAAAGTTCGGGCTGCTACGATGCACCGAACATCAGAAGGCGCTGTACGCAGCGCAACAGCTTCAAGGAGAAGCCGGTACCTGGTGGGCGAACTACACCGCCTCCTTACCAGCTGGCCATGCCGTCACATGGACGGAGTTCTGGGAGGCGTTCCTCGCCTATCACATACCTCCCGGTGTGATGGAAATGAAGCTCTAGGAGTTCCTGGCGCTACGACAAGGCGAGAGGAGTGCTCATGAGTACTCTAGGTTATTCAACCGGCTGGCGCAGTATGCGCCAGGATTTGTGGGAACGGAAGACAACAAGCGCAATGCGTTCTTCCGGGGCCTGAACTCCAAGATGAAGGTCCATCTCGCCCAGAGCAATCGCGGCACATTCAACGACCTAGTTAATGCCGTGATTCTACAGGAGAATGCTCAGCGCGAGCGCGGTTCTGACAAGAGAAAACGCAGCGTGCTGACGAGCAGCAGTGGTGGGACACCACAGAAATACCGCGTGGTGTATCGCTCACCATCCGGTCAGAGATGGCAGCCACCGGCGCGACCGCCTCAGTTTCGCGGTCGGCAATATAATGCGCCGGGCTTTCGACCGACGTATCCACCACAGCAACAGCAGCAGCAAAGGATGGTGCCGCGTGCGCCCCAGTTTCAACAGCGTGCACCGGGATTCCGTCCTCAAGTCGGCGGGACCCCGACACCTTACACGTGCTATACGTGTGGCCGTGTCGGGCACATTTCGAGGGACTGCCCCGAGCCGCGACAGGGCAGGGGTGCAACACCATATCAGGGTGCTAATCAGCCCCGCAATCAGCCCAAGAAACCAGCACCAAAACCCAGCAACGTCTAACACTTAGCTATCGAAGACGTGCCAGAAGGCGAACCCGTCCTCGCGGGTACGTTCTCCTACCTAGGTCATCCCGTAGTCATACTTTTTGACTCCGGTGCCACCCATAATTTCATAAGTCAGTCTTAAGTTATTAAATATCAATTGCCTATCATTCCCACAAATAATTCATATTTGATATGTTCTCCGGGTGGGAAAATAACAGCTGATAGAATAGTCTATAGAGCACCATTACAGTTGGGTGGAAATCTATAACCGACTTCTCTAATCATGTTAGAAAGTCAAAAACTTAATGTAATTTTAGGAATGTCATGGCTACATCGCCATGGTGCTGTTCTTGACATCATTCCACGTGTGGTTCGTTTAAACTCTCCACTTCATGAACCACATGTTCTTATTCTTGACCGTTTGGTTCAAGAAGTTCCAGCCACATATAACACGGAAGCCACGAAACTTGAGGATATTCGTGTGGTCCGTGAATACCCAGATGTCTTTCCAGATGATCTTCCGGGCATGCCACCCGAAAGAGATGTCGAGTTCAAGATTGAACTCGTACCTGGGACGACACCAATCTCACGGAGACCATATAAGATGGCTCCGAATGAGCTGGCTGAACTAAAGGAGCAGCTCAACGATTTGATGAAGAAGGGTTTCATTCGACCGAGTTCCTCGCCATGGGGATGCTCGGCGTTGTTTGTGAAGAAGGATGAAACCTTGAGGTTGTGTGTGGACTACCGACCTCTCAACGCCGTCACCATCAAAAATAAATATCCACTGCCCCGCATCGATATCTTATTCGATCAACTTGTGGGTGCAAGTGTGTTTTCAAAGATGGATCTTCGCTCAGGGTATCATCAAATCAAGATCCGAGCGGAAGATATTCCAAAGACGGCCTTCTCGACGAGATATGGGTTGTATGAATACCTCGTCATGTCCTTTGGTCTCACCAACGCCCCGGCACACTTCATGTATCTCATGAACTCAGTGTTCATGCCGGAGTTGGACAAGTTTGTGGTGGTGTTCGTAGACGACATCTTGGCTTACTCCAAGACTGAAGAAGAACACGCCAAACACTTGCATATCATACTTCAGCGATTAAGAGACCATAAGCTTTATGCTAAGTTCAGCAAGTGCGAGTTTTGGATCAGCCAAGTGCCGTTCCTTGGTCACATTATTTCTGCAGAAGGCATTGCAGTTGATCCAAGCAAAATCGAACAATTGCTGAAATGGAAGTCCCCCACATCAGTCCACGAAGTCAGAAGTTTCCTCGGGTTAGCAGGATATTATCGGAGATTCATACCCAACTTCTCCAAGCTTGCTAAGCCGATGACTGAACTGTTGAAGAAGGGGATCAAATATGTTTGGAGCTCAGCTTGTGAAGAACCTTTCCAAGCATTAGTGAAGCATCTTACAACAGCCCCGGTGTTAGCTCAACCGGATACAACCAAGCCCTTCGACGTATATTGTGATGCGTCCGGTATCGGGCTTGGCTGTGTATTGATGCAAGGAGGAAGAGTGGTCGCCTATGGCTCACGTCAACTTCGTAACCACGAGCAGCACTATCCGACACATGATCTTGAGCTTGCTGCTGTGGTATTGGCCTTGAAGATGTGGAGGCACTATTTGCTTGGGAACTTAGTGCACCTCTACACCGACCACAAAAGTCTGAAATATATATTCACTCAAAAGGAGTTGAATATGCGGCAACGAAGATGGCTAGAACTGATCAAAGACTATGAGATCGAGATTCACTACCATCCCGGTAAGGCAAACGTTGTTGCCGATGCCTTAAGCCGCAAATCCCATGTCAACAATCTGTCCATCACCCCACTTGATGAGGAGGAGCCGAGTCTGTACTTGGTTCCATATGGGGCGTTATATAATCTTGCTCTCATCCCAACCTTAAGAGAGGAGATTATGGAAGCTCAGAGGAAGGACGTGGGAATGTCGCACATTCGGAGAAGGATGGAGAATGGCGAAATGAAATGCTTCCGAAGAGATGAACACGACACGCTATGGTTTAAAGACCGTATAGTGGTACCCCGTGACATGAAGCTTCGGAAGAAAATCTTGGACGAGGCTCATTTGTCCAAGTATTCTATTCATCCGGGCAGCAACAAGATGTACCAGGATCTGAAAACCAGATTTTGGTGGACACGGATGAAGAGAGAAATCACAAAATACGTATCCGAATGTGATAAGTGTCGGCGGATGAAAGCCGACCATATGCGTAAAGCCGGACAGCTGCAACCATTGAACATCCCGGCGTGGAAGTGGGAGGATATCAGCATGGACTTCATTGTTGGTTTACCTCTCACGTCTCACAAGCATGACTCGATTTGGGTGATAGTCGATCGACTAACCAAGTCGGCTCATTTTATCCCCGTACATATAAAGTACGTGGCCAGGCAATATGTGGAGCTGTACATTGCAAAGATCTTATGTTTGCACGGTGTCCCCTGCTCTATCATTTCAGATCGCGGTTCGCTGTTCGTCTCTCGGTTCTGGGAACAGCTGCACGCATCCTTGGGGACCAAACTGATCCGGAGCTCCGCGTATCACCCGCAGAGAGATGGTCAAACTGAACGGGTGAATCAAGTGCTTGAAGACATGCTACGCGCTTGTGCCATCCACCACGGCAAGAATTGGGACGATCATTTGCCGTTGGCGGAGTTTTCTTACAACAATGGCTATCAAGTTAGCATCAAGATGGCGCCGTATGAAGCTCTCTACGGACGGAAATGCCGCACACCACTCAACTGGTGCGAGTCCGGCGAGCGAGTCATCTACGGCATTGAACTTGTGAATGAAGCTGAAGAACGAGTGCGAGTAATACAAGCCAATCTCAAGGCTGCTCAATCTCGTCAGAAGAGCTATGCGGATAAGAGACGCCGCCCTCTCCACTTCGACATCGGGGACCATGTTTATGTCCGTGTGTCTCCGATGAAGGGAGTTCACCGTTTCGGAGTGAAGGGTAAACTTGCGCCGCGGTTCATTGGTCCGTTCGCCGTCATTGAAAGATGCGGACCCGTGGCCTATCGCTTAGATTTACCGGCGTCGCTCGCAGGCATTCACAACATCTTCCACATCTCTCAGCTGAGAAAGTGCCTCAAGCCCTCGGCTGAAGTCCGCACAGAAGACATAGAAGTTCATCAACCGGACCTCACGTACACGGAGTATCCAATCCGGATCATCGATGAAAAGACTCGTGCCACAAGAAACCGGACCTTAGGGTTCTACAAGGTCTTGTGGAGTAACCATACCGCTGATGAGGCGACATGGGAAAGCGAGGATTATCTACGAACGTATTATCCGGACTTGCTATCATCCTATACCCGGTAAAGTTTTTCCCCACTTTGCTTTTCCTTTGGAATCTCGGGACGAGATTCTTTTTAAGGGGGAAGGGATGTAAAATCCCCAAAAGTGGTAGCAAGAAAATTCAGCTCATATACACTTATGAAAAATAAGGGGAATTTAAAACTTTGAATTATAATAAGTGTGAGTTCAAAGTGAGGGTTTAGACTTCCCAAAACTTCCAAACATGGAGATCTAAATGCACAACTTGGATCTTTATAGTCCAAATATTCAACCTTCCAAATTTCAGCTCATTTGGAGGGGTTTTAATATTTGTTTGGGATTAAAAGGGGAAGCCCTCTAATCTGAATTTCAAATTCAGTTTCAAATTCCAATTCCCTCAATTTGAAAATTTGGTTTTACAAAGGTGTTCTCCACCTTTTAATAAGCAGCCATGCCAAAAATTGGGAACTTTGGAGCTGGCTTGCTATATTTTTGAGGCAATACAAAGTGGAGAATTCAAACTCCTTTTCAAATTCAAATGATCAATCCACATCCAATTTTCACACCCGAATTCAAACTATTTGAATTCACCAAATTCAAACTATGACTTGGGGTTAAAGTCAAGTCTTTAATGTTGAGTTGCTGGTGGGAAAATATCAGAAAAAGTTGATTAAACAAAGAGGGGAGGTGGGGCCCATTTGTCAGCCACCCACAGGAGCTACCGCCTTTGCTCCATTCGGTCGAACAGCAGGGGCACGACAGCTCCCGTCTCCGATCCCCGCCCGAGGTGTGCCGCGCCACCTCCTGTTTCTGCCGCCTACTTGATCGTCCGCGCGTGCCACAGTCCCAGCACAACCCCCCTTGCTCTCTCGGCCGTTCACCGACGTGTTTTCCCTGTTCCCTGCTCAGTTCGCGTAGCCTCGGCCGCCGCTCGGTTGATCCGCGTCGCCGTCCATCATCGACACCACTCCGACGTTGTCACGACCGGTTGAGGTCGTAGGAAGGTGCGCAAGGCCCTCTAGTTTCTCTCTGACAACAGCCCCTGTCGTTCCTACGAGCTGGTCCCGAGAACTGAGCCTAAGTTCATCGTTCCACTTTCCAGCTTGCCGCCAAGACGCCGCACCGTCGACCGGCCACCTCTGGCTCGTTCACACTCGTCCAACCGGTGTTCTAGGTGCGTTGTCGACCCTTCTTGCTGTCCTCCCAGTTTGGAGCTAGGTCATCGTCTAGGTTGGCCGGAATTCGAGGTTTGTCACCGGCGGTTCCTCGGAACCTAGTTGAAAGAAAACGGGAAATTCCAGGGCCATATTGGGTTGGGGGCTCACAAGAGTCTAAGCATAGGTTCTCCAAGCCATGACGACCCTTCTCGAGCAAACGGCAAGCAAATCCATGCAGAGTCCGAAGAGTTCTTCGTGTTTTTCCTCACGGCGGGGAAGAACCACTTCGGTCGCACGGTGAAGTCATGTTTCTGGCCGTTTTCCGAGGGATCAGGGTAGTGTTCCGAGCTCCCCAGGTCACGGTGGTGCTGTAGGACCCAACCGCGGTCGGTTTCCGAGCTTGCCGGGCGAACACCACGTCGCCGGAGTCGCCCAAGTTACTGCCACCGTCGGGGAGGTATTTCCGGCCAGTTAGCGCCGCCACCGAGCTCACCAAAATATTCCTCGTCGGGTTTTAGGCACAGGCGGCGAGGGTTGAGCCGTTTGAGGCACGGGACAGTCGTTCCGGCGAGGCACGGTCACTTCTCCGGCGAGGAGGCCGGCCGGGTGCGAGGTTGAAGAAGGTGGGGGCCTGCCCCACCTGTCAGTGGCACCACGAAGGCGCCGGATCGGCTTGTGGCGCCGGATCTGGTGCGGCTGCGCGGGATAACCCCGTAGCCCTCGGTGTTGCTAAAATCTGACTGGCCCGAATTAAAACAGTGGGCCCAGTTTCAATTATTTGAAGTTTCTATTAGGGAAATAATTCTAGAAATTAGCTGATTTTTACAAGGCCATAACTTTGTGTAGAAAACTCCAAAAAGAGTGAGACCAATTTTGTTGGATTCCTCATGAGGAGTATTTCACAGAGAAACCAAATTTTGGCTATGAAAATGCCCAGGAATTTCTGTAGAATTGTTTATAGTAAATCTTTTAGGGATTTATTACAGGAGCAATTCTTTATGAAATATTCCCAAATTTGGGTAGCGAATCCTCTTCATAGATACTAATCTCCAGTAAAAATTTGGGCTTCATTAGAGGCCAATTTATGGGTCAAATTACCTTCTCAAGTTCAGCCTTTATTTGAAAATTCAAATTTAAACAGCAGCTTTTTCAGAACTCCTGTCTAAGTTCAAAAATTCATATCTCTCTGATGGTAGCTCCAAAAATGGTGAAACAAATTTTGTTAGAACCATGGAGACTTACCCTAATCAGCTCTTCCACCATTAGCTATGTCAAAGCTCCTGCAATGGTCTCAAAATTTAGAGAAGCATTGTACTTGTAGGAATTTTAAATACTACATTGTGCAATGACATATCTCCAAATTTTGCTCAAATCATCCTTAGAGAGTCTAGTATCCACTGTAAAAATCCCAAAGCCAATTAAGGATTTTAAATAGCAGTAGCTATGAGTAGAAGTCCAATTCTTATAAATCCTTAATACTTATACATGTATTTTATTACATTTCATAATAGTGACCGAAGTTGAGGATACGCCGGAGCCCTTGGACGTCCTCCCACCAGAAGCTGACTTTCCGTTTAACTCGCAACCAGGCAAGCCCCGGTTTGCACTTAAGTACCTTTTATAAAGTTTTTATTTGTATCATTTATGTCTAGGGTGAATGTTTGCATTAGAGTTAGGGTGATTGAAACCCCACTTGCATAGCCTCTTTAAATCCTATAAAGGGTTGGGTAGTTTACAAACCGACGAGTAGAGAATGCCATGCTAATGTATAGGATCTCGGTAGAAGTCGAGTGGTTGGAAGCTACTCGCGAGATAGTACTTATCACACGGGAAGAAAAGAGGTAGATAATGGCTTGAGTTATGAAAATGAGACCCAGCAGGGGGGATAGGAAGCAGTGAGCAGAGGTCTCACGTGCGTAGCCCTGTTGGTGTCGGTTGAGGACCGTCCGTGTGCGGCCCTGCTGGACAAGTATCGAACAGTACCGGATGCATACTGGCATATGGGAACCAGGAAACCAATGTAATTGGTTAACCTGGGTGTCGAGGCTTACCCAACCGTAAATAGGAGTGGGCTGAGGGTAGCAAGGTGTAAATCTGCCGGTGGGCACAGTCACGCTCCAAGCGGGGACCTCCTACCCGTTACGGATGGACCGGTTCGGCATTTGGGTTGCCTTTGAAAGGTTGTTGCATACAACAGAGTAGGAAGGGGTGTGGAATCACGCTTCTGAAAGTGGGTGTATGTGACGTGTTATCCGGGTGTGTCTTGATTGCAATCACCGTCCCTCGCGGTTATTTGAGTACCCGCTTGTTCACTGCGCTGTGATGTAGTAAGAAGTGAAATAAGCCAACTGAAAATGCTGTATTGATCTTAATGTCTTGAATACCTTGATTGCTGTAGATATAGAGCTAATTAAGTTTATATCCCACTTTGGGCATCTCCACATGGGGGAAAGCGTTTCTTGTTTGATTGTGGACTTCCGATGTGAGGGCTGCCTAAGGCACATGAATCTGCTGCTATAAAAACTGAAAGTAAGGACCAACATATAGGCGTGTCTTTATTGCA
Organism: Neostapfia colusana; assembly: GCA_030760725.1. NCBI lineage: Eukaryota > Viridiplantae > Streptophyta > Magnoliopsida > Poales > Poaceae > Neostapfia > Neostapfia colusana. The sequence continues at coordinate 13,334,751 of JASWHV010000020.1, forward strand.
AAATCCTTTCCTATCTTACATATCCTTGCACGTAGAGTTCCATGCCTAGGGTTGACGGTTAAGACTTGCTGAGCCTTCGTGCTTACGGATGCAATATTTGAGCTGTTTGCAGGTGAGAGTTATGAGGAAGGTTCCGAGGACGAGGCGATGCCCCCGTTGGGGTACACGGCCGAGCTGGAGCCCTGCACGCCGCCGTGATCTCCGGTTCCATGCTGCTAGTGTGTAGCGTCCCCGGGCTGGACGGCTGCATTTTTGCATAGCTAGGATGAGAGGCTGTATATGTATATTACTTCCGCTGTATAGTTATATTTTGTAAAAAGACTTCCGCTGTTTTACATCAAAGAAAAGTTTGTATGTTATCCTTTATTCTTTTCGTGTGTGCTGTTGGGTACCGCATCGTACGGCACCACCCTATGCGATCCTGGAGTGGGTGAACCACGGGGTGGTCCACACACTTGCTAGCACACACACACACTAACTCTGCGGCGTGCACGACTCCCACTCGACGGGGTTCCCCTCCTGGGGTTCCGTCTCTTCCTCGGGAGTCCCTTCCTCATAGAACCCTGCAAAAGCTTCAAACACAAGCAGTGAGCACGAAGGCTCAGCAAGTCTGACCCGTCTCACCTAAACATAGAACTTCTACATGAGGGGTGATGGGTTACATGAGGTAAAAATCATTTGCAAAGGACTCGCCTAATTAGTGGAACCTTACTTTCAAGTTTTAGCAGCAGTTTGTGGAGAACCTTACGCTAAGGCACATGAGAGAGCCGCAATCAAACAAGAAACACATTTCTCTCATGTACTTTTCCCAAAGTTGAAATGAACTTTAGTTAGCTCTAAACTACAGCAAGCCATTAGCAATCAAGTCCATCTTTCAATCAGCAACATTTTAACATGTAACTAGCCTATTCTTTCTACGTCACGGTACAGTGAACAAGTGGTACTCACTGACCGCGAGGGACGGCGATTATAATCGATTTACACCTGCAGGGTTACCCGAACAACCCGTCACGTACGCCCGCACTCGATGTTGCCTACAACAACCATCACGGACGCCGTACGCAACCACCTTTCGCCCAGCAGCCAAATATTGAACTGGTCCCATCGTCCCGAGCAAGAGGTCTCTGCACGCGCATCTCCGTGCCGCCAGCCGATTTACACCTCAAGCTCTCAACCTACCCTCTGAACGACGGGCAATGCCTCAATACCCAGCTACCCGAGTTACATCAGTTTCCCGGTTCCCATATAGCCGGTAGGTCTTCGGTACTGTTCTAGCTTGTTCAACAGGCACGCACACGGCTCGGTCCTCAATCGACACAAGCGGAGCTACAGAACACAGGCCCCAATGTCCTGCTGCCCTTACCCTCCGCTTGGTCTCATTTTCTTGCCATGTGTTTCATGTGCTATCACTACCCGAGTCGAGTGCCTCTAGCCTATGCTCACGAGTATTTCCAACTACTCGACTTGTACCGAATCCTACTCTATCATAGCAATGCAGTAGCTAACGGGGTTTGCAATCCTAAATCCAACACATGGTTCTCTTGGCTATGCAGTGGGGCTTCCAAACAAGACTCTAATGCAAAGAATAAAGTAAACAAGTATGTGCTCAAAACAATAAAAATTTGTAAAAAGGTTAATGCAAACCGGAGCTTGCCTTGCTGCTCTTGGTCGTAGGCTAGCTGTTCCTCCGGAGTAACGAAGTCTAGGACTTCGGGTTTCTCCTCGACCTTAGCGACTACATGATAGAAGCAATACATGTATTAATTTAAATGCAGTTGTATTAACTTTTAACCTGTGAATTCTCTAACTCTTACTAGATAGACCCAATGACTGTGAAACTTTTACTGGGGCTTGGTTACAACCTAAACAGAGACTTGGTCAAGTTTTAGTTGCTGTAAAGCTCATTTGAGCCCTCCACAATTAATCATGTACTTGACCTTAATTGAAGGCTTTTAGGGTGTTCTAAGGATTTTCATGAAACAAACTATGACTTTCTGAAAACTAGATTTTCAGAGGGTTCTAATGAATTTGGTCTCACTTAATTTGGAAGTTCCTAACTAAAGATATGAGCTAAACAATTTCAGAGAAAATTCTGAAAATGTTTCTGAACATTTTCTATTTTCTTTGGAACAGTTTCACTAATCACACCATTAGGTGGATCAAATTAGCTCAAATGGATCTGAAATTTTTATGGTAGTTCAGGGATGTTTTGGTGAAAATCCCAGCAAAATGTCAGGATTTTCCTCCATAGGATTCTCCAGTTAAAATTCCAAACAGTTTAAAATTTTAGGAATTAATTCTGGAGAAATAAGGAATTTCATGAAGTGAAACTTGATTTGCTGCAAAGTACTCAGAGAGCTGAATCCAACAAAATTTGGTTCACTCGATTTGGAGCTTTCTAGCCAAAGCTATGAGGATTTGAAGTTTGGAAGAATTCTGAAAATCGAGGAAAAAGTTTAAACTCTTGGGGGCCCGAGGGGACACGTGTTGAGCGCGGAGGTGTCCGGCACACCGGAGCTCACAGGGTATTTGCGCGCCAGCACAGCCGATCCCGGCCACACCCGATCCCGATTTAAATTCTTCAGCCGCTGACACGTGGGCCAGCCGGCCTCGTCTTCCTTCCGCTGCTCTCTCGCGCCCGCGTCGCCGACCTCGCCGGAGCAGACTCGGAGCTCACCGGATCGCCGCTGCCGGACCTCCCATGGGCTGAAACTCGCTGCCAGGGGGTTGTCGACGTCGAGGAACACGTCGGTGGTGTCAGGTCGGGCTGGGGGTGACCGGAAATAGCCCGGCGACGTGCCGCGGCCTCGGTTGAGGTTCGGCGCCGTCGACCGTGGGTTCTAAACCGCCAACACCTCGAACAACTGGTCCTACAGCATCAGCGTACCTCTAGGAAGCTCGTCAAGGTGTCAAAAGAGTTCAGGGATGGCGGCAAGTCGGTCGGCACCGTGTGACCGATCGTGCCCGCCATGACTGCCCTCGATCGAGCTCGAAATTCGTCACTCCTAGACAGTTTCACGCCACGGATGCAGAAAAGAACTTGATCGCCGGCTAGTCCAGCGTCTATGTGCAAGATTTGATAACCTCCGAAAGATCATAGAGCGAGAATTTAAAGAAACCGTACCGGAAGCTCGGTTTACGGTCGCTGGAGCAAAAACTGGGAATTCTCTGTGGATTCTTCACGGTTTGCTTCCAAACTTGGAGGATAGTAGCACGGTGATCGCGCGCTCCTGTTGCCTCTCCTGCTGGACCGTGAAAACGCCTGTGGAACGCTGTCCACGGGTGCCTGACCTTCGGCTGAGGCTAAGTCGCCGCGGTGGCGATCGTTTTCGGGCAAAGGAGGTCGGAGCTCGGGGTTTCTGGTGTTGGGGAGGTGGAGTGCGATCTCAGGTGGCTGTCTAGCAGCTCAGGCACGAAGGAGGAGATGTGTTGCTGGTTTTCCCGATTGAGCAGAGAGCTGCAGCGAGAAACAATGCTGCTGCTCGGGTTTGCCGCGAGAAGATAAAGCCGGCCGACTCCTGCTCGGTGGAGGCGGTGCCGGTCGTGTGGGGGCGCGAGCAAGCCGCCCTGGGCGCCAGCGCGCGGAGAGGGAAAGCAGCTGGTGTCTCCGGTAGCTGCTCGGTGGCACAGCCGACAGCTGCTCGGTGGAATTTCCCACCGAGGCTGTGACTTTGTGTGCAAGTTTTGCCTCCTTCTCTCTATGACATGTGGGTCCCACCCGGGGTTTTAACCTCTGAAATTTACTCCTACTCACTGTTGTAAACAGTGAGCCCCATAATACCCCTGGTGATTCAAATTATTCACCCATGAGCCATTTGAATTGAGTAGAATTCAAATTGGGTTTGGTTTGAATGAATTTCAGCACAAGTTCAGTTTTGAATTCAAATAAAGTTTGAATTTGTCCCACTTAGCTCATGTCAAGATCAACTCCAAATGGAGTGAAAATTGGTGTGTGGGCTCACAAAAATGTGCTGAGTAAGAATATGCCTCCCACTTTTAAATTCATGGGATAAAAACAGTTTGAATTTGAATATGGTTTCAAACTGTCCTCTTTCTATCTATACCCAAAATGACCTCAAAAAGGTTTTGAATTTAGGTGAAACTTGGCATGGACAACCTTATCAATGTGTAGGAGTTTTCATATGTCCAGCCCACCTATATCACATGTGGGAAATACCACTTTTGCAATGTGTGAGTATGTTCTCTAATGAGTATGTTCATGGTGGTTACTTGCTCTTCATTTGTGTTCATCATCTCTCCTCAAATGAGGTGTGTGTGTATGGTGATGAACACTTCAATTATGTGTCAAAAACTGAGGCCCTTACATTCCTCCCCCCTTAAAAGAATCTCGTCCCGAGATTATAAGGTGAAAATGAGAGAGAGGACGGTGGAAAATTACCGGATATGCGACGTGAAAAAGTTGGGGTAGTTAGCGCGAAGAAATTCTTCGCTCTCCCATGTCGCTTCGTCCATGGAGTGATTACTCCATAGAACCTTGTAGAACCACAACGTACAGTTGCGTGTGGTTCGGGCCTTTTCATCGATAACCTGCACCGGTTCCTCCCGATAAGTGAGATCCGGTTGCAGTTCTTCAATATCCTCCAGCTGAATGGTAGTAGATAGCTTAAGACACTTCCTCAGCTGGGAAATGTGAAAGACGTCGTGCACACCGGAAAGTGCTTCTGGTAATTTCAGCCGGTATGCCACTGATCCACATCTTTCGGTAATCTAGAATGGACCGATGAATCGGGGTGCCAACTTTCCTCTCACCCCAAATCTGGTTACGCCCTTCATTGGAGACACCCGTAGATATACGTGATCTCCAACTTCGAATTGTAATGGGCGCCTTCTCCGGTCCGCATACTGTTTCTGACGGGATTGAGCGGCTTTTAGGTTCGCTTGAATCAGTCGAACCTTTTCTTCCGCGTTGTTGACGAGGTCAATCCCGAAGGTAACTCTTTCGCCAGACTCACACCAGTTCAATGGTGTGCGGCATTTCCTACCGTATAGCGCCTCGTAGGGCGCCATCTTGATGCTGGCTTGGTACCCATTGTTGTACGAGAACTCGGCTAACGGCAAGTGATCATCCCAATTCTTGCCGTGGTTGATAGCGCAAGCTCGTAGCATGTCTTCTAGAATCTGATTTACCGGCTCCGTTTGCCCATCCGTCTGCGGGTGGTAGGCTGAACTACGGATCAGCTTCGTCCCCAAGGCAGCGTGCAGCTGCTCCCAAAAACGGGACACAAATAAAGTGCCCCGGTCCGATATGATGGTACGGGGTACGCCGTACAAGCATAGGATCCGTGAGATGTACAGTTCAGCGTACTTCTTGGCGTTGTAGTTTGTGTTGACCGGGATGAAATGGGCAACTTTGGTGAGTCGATCGACGATCACCCACACAAAATCATGTTTCTGCAAGGTGGTGGGTAAACCGACGATGAAGTCCATGCTCACGTCCTCCCACTTCCAGGCAGGAAGCCCAGTGGTTGCAGCAGTCCCGGTTTCCGCATGTGGTCTGCCTTCACCCTTCGACATGTATCACACTCGGACACGTATTTTGCAGTCTCTCGCTTCATCCGTGTCCACCAAAACTTGTTTCTGAGTTCTTGATACATCTTGTTGCTGCCGGGGTGAATAGAAAACTTTGATAAGTGAGCCTCATCAAAGATTTTCTTCCGTAATTCCGGGTTACGGGGTACGACGATCCGGTCCTTGAACCATAGGACGCCGTCTCCATCATTCTGGAAACATTTCAGCTCCCCACTGTCTACACGTCTCCGCAAATGTGACATGCCCTTGTCATTCTTCTGGGCTGCCGCTATCTCTTCATGGATGGTGGGGATCAAAGCTAGGTTGTAGAGAGCTCCATGTGGAATCACATGTAGTGGTGGTTCGCTCTCTTCCAACGGTGTGATGGTCAGATTATTGACGTGTGACTTGCGGCTCAGCGCATCTGCCACTACGTTTGCCTTGCCCGGATGATAATGGATCTCTATTTCGTAATCCTTTATCAGTTCTAACCATCTTCGTTGCCTCATGTTCAGCTCTTTCTGAGTGAATATGTACTTGAGGCTTTTGTGGTCGGTATATAAATGTACGAGGTTACCGAGTAGGTAGTGCCTCCACATTTTTAGTGCAAGTACCACGGCAGCGAGCTCCAAGTCGTGAGTTGGATAATTTTGCTCATGGTTTCTAAGCTGCCGTGATCCATACGCGACCACTCTTCAGTCTTGCATCAGCACACATCCGAGCCCAATGACGGATGCATCGCAATACACATCGAACGGTTTTGTTGTGTCTGGCTGCGCCAAAACTGGTGCTGATGTCAGGTGCTTGACTAAAGCCTTGAATGCTTCTTCACATGTTGGACTCCAAACATATTTGGTAGCCTTCTTCAGCAGCTCTGTCATTGGCTTGGCAATCTTCGAGAAGTTCGGAATAAACCTCCGATAATATCCCGCAAGTCCGAGGAAACTCCGTACCTCGTGAACAGTTCTCGGGGATTTCCAATTCAGCACTTGAGTGATCTTGCTCGAGTCCACAGCGATACCCTCCGCTGAGATGATATGCCCGAGGAAAGGCACTTGCGATATCCAAAACTCACATTTGCTGAATTTTGCGTATAACTTGTGATCCCGCAGCCGTTGCAAGACTATACGCAGATGTTTCTTGTGATCTTCTTCCGACTTGGAATATACCAGAATGTCGTCGATGAAGACCACGACAAACTTGTCCAGCTCCGGCATTAATACCGAGTTCATCAAGTACATGAAGTGAGCTGGAGCATTGGTGAGGCCGAAGGACATGACCAGGTACTCATAAAGTCCGTACCTCATCGAGAAAGCTGTCTTTGGAATGTCCTCCACCCTTATCTTAATCTGATAGTACCCGGATCTTAAATCCATTTTGGAAAAGATCTTTGCTTCGACCAACTGATCAAACAACATGTCGATCCGTGGCAACGGGTACTTGTTCTTGATGGTTACGGCATTTAATGGATGATAGTCCACGCGAAGCCGTAACGTCTCATCCTTCTTCTTCACAAACAATGCCGAACATCCCCATGGTGAGGAGCTCGGCCTAATAAAACCCTTCTCCAGAAGGTCCGTGAGCTGAGTCTTCAGTTCAGCCAACTCTATGGGCGCCATCTTGTACGGCCTTTGGGATATCGGCATGGTTCCCGGTGCAAGTTCAATCTTGAACTCCACCTCTCTATCGGGTGTCATCCCCGGCAATTCATCCGGGAATACATCAGGGAACTCTCGGACCACTGGAATATCTTCCAATCTGATGGTTGTGGCTTGATAGACACTTGAAAGTTTTATTTCTGGACTGTCCAGAAATAATGAGTGAGAACCGTGCACCTCTGAGTTTAAGTGCACGACTCGAAGGACGGTGTCTAAAACAGCGCCGTGGCGGGTTAACCACGACATCCCTAGGATGACATCGACCTTCTGTCCCTCTAAGATAATGAGAGACGTGGGGTACACTCTACCCGCTAAGCATAATGGTGCTTTGGAGACCATTACGCTTGCTGAAATCTTCCCACCCGGTGAACAAATTAAATATGGACTATCGGTGGGTAGTATTGGCAAGCTGTGTTTAGCAATGAAAGCTTGGCTAATAAAATTATGCGTGGCGCCTGAATCAAACAGTACTATAGCGGGATGCTGGTGGAGTTGGAACATACCCGCAAGGATTGGCTCGCCCTCCGGCACGTCCTCTATGGCAAGCTGGTGGACAGTGCCGGGCCTAGGGTTTGCCCGCCGCGCATTAGTAGGGTTCCAGGGTTGATTCCTCCCCGGAAACTGCGGTGCCACTCCGCCACCTTGCCTCTCCAGGCAACTGCTCGCGAAGTGTCCTGGACGACCACACTTGTAACATGTGGCCGCTGCTGGTGGAGTGCTCGGGGGACGAAAGCCCGGCATGCGTTGCTGAGGTGCAAACGCACGCGGCATCGCCCGCTGCTGCTGTTGTTGTTGCGGTGGTACTGGCAGTGCTGGCCTGAATGCCGGTGAAGAGTACGGCCGACTGCGGAACGGCATCGACCGCTGTGGAGGTTGCCAGCGTGGACCTGATGGTGGGCGATTCACCATCCGAAACTTCTGAGAAGGACCGCCTCCTTCTCCACTGCTTTGCGGCGTGCTTCGCTTTCGCTCTGCCGCCGCTAACTCCTTGCCGGAGTCCTCCTGAACAATCGCAGCATCAATGATGTCGTTGAGGCTGCCGCGATTGAACATCGCCAACTTGTCCTTCAGGAGCGGGTTAAGCCACTGGTAGAAGTGGTCCCGCCACTTCTCGTCAGTATCTGCGTGATATGACGCGTAAAGCGCGAGATCGTTGAACGCCCTAGAATATTCCAGCGTGTTCCGGCTCCCTTGCTGCAGGTGCAGGAACTCCTGCATCTTCCTCTTCATTAAACCTGGCGGTATATGATAGGCCCTGAAGGCCGTCCGAAACTCCGTCCAGGTCATCACTCGGTCGGTGGGCTGTGAAGCACGTAAGTTGGCCCACCACGCGCTCGCGGATCCTTGGAGCTGCTGGACCGCGAACTGAGTCTTGCGCTGCTCGCTTATCTGGAGCAGCCCAAACTTCATCTCTATGGCGCGGAGCCAGTTGTCCGCGTCAAGTGGTTCATCCGCCCTTGAGAATACCGGGGGATGAGTAGCCAGGAAGTCGGAGTAGGAGCTCTGTTGACGCTCCTCACGATCATGACGTCTCTCTGGGCGAGACGTATTGACAATAAGAGTCTGCAGCAACTCTGTGTGCTGCTGGTGTGAACCCGCCATTGCCGCGACGATGTCGGCCAATGTAACCGTTGGCAGTGGCGGTGGCGGTGTTTGCTGTTGCTGCTGCTGTCCCGAGGAGTCCTCGGGAGGTGGTTGGGAGGTCTCTCCCCCTTGACTGGTACCCCCAACGTCAGGGTTGGCATGAGTACGCGTCATTCTGAAATTCAAAACAGCAGCAATTAGCACATGTCTTACTTACAAATTTCCATATGCAACAGTAGGTATTGAAGTGACACATGAATAATTTGCACAACATTCACATATATTGATAAAGCATAAACTTTATACAAGATACATTATTCTCGGGTCTCCGAGAAGTCGTGCTCATGTCGTCACTACCTATACATACGCTACTGTCTACACGACATGTCACCGATTACAAAAGTTGGGTTCCGCTACCCTAGCTGCCCTACTTGGTAACCGTAACCCCCTACTCGGAGTAGAACTCGACCTCCTGTGGGTCGTCCTCCTCCGGTACCTCTGCTGGTGGCTCTGGATCTACCACCTCTTCTCCCATCCCGGGTTCTCCCATTGCTGGAAGGCCCAAGACCACCGGTATGCCCAATACCGGAGGTACGAGGTCCTGCAAAGCATGCACCTCGTCCATAGCCTGGTTATAATCTTCTTCCCAGCCTTGCCCTTCCTCAATAGCGTCGTCCCGCTCTTGAGTAAGTTCCTCGTTCTGCTGGGTCAGATTTTGTACCAGTTCTTGCAACGCCGTGATGTCGACACGGCTTTTTCTCTTCGCCTTCTTCAGACGATGCAACTGATTATGCTGTTCATTCAGTCGTTTGATCGTCGGAAGGAGCACATTGCGGAGTGCGCTGTGAGCACTCTCGAAATGGTCTCCACGGCTCGTGCTCTTCTTGAGCTTCATGGTGAGATGCTCCGTATGAACAGCTTGGCTGTCCATCACGGCGTTTCCCGCCCTCATCTGGAGGCTAAGGTTTGCCCCCGCGGGGTTGTACCTTGGGCAACTCGGGTCTGTTGCCTCCAGGCACCTCTCTTCCCACACATGCTGAGCCCGTCCCTCCACCGGAACGAGCGCGTATGGAGTGCCCTCCATAGCCTGCACGTGTAGTTGGCAGAAACGTGACATGGTGTCATGGGCTGCCACTTGCCACATCCCTTCCGGTTGTCTTCCTCTCACCGTGACGGTGAACGGCACCCAACCGGGTGGCGTAGGTCCTGCAGGGACTTCGACATGGATCATCCACGTCTTGTTCTCCTCTCCGCCTTCTTCCTTGGCAAAGTACTGCGGCATCTGGTTGTACCCGAAATATTGGAGCATTTGCCACAATGCTTCCGGGTAGCCGCTATGGTGAGAACAGTGGGACATCACCCACCCGTTCTCCAACTTCTTATCTGCTGTCATCTGTAAAAATATATTTGAGAAATGTCAAATATTTATTTAAACAGTAAACCATTGAGTTATAACATAAGACATGTCATTGAACCCATAAAACTTGGAAACATAGTTCAAATTTTAAACAAATTTGACTGCTGATCTGCTGTTCCCATGACGGCCCTGACCAGTTTCCATTTCAACCTGATTTAGGCCGTGTTGAAGGCAAAACCAGTTCTGGAGCTCAACATCAAAGTTAAAGCTAACTTCAATATCTTTCCAGAAAGTATTTGCTTGGCATAAGATCTGTCCTGGTTCAAAAGTTATGAGATGTCAAAGTTAACAGAATTTCTGGAGAAAATTGGACAGCACCTCCCTGCTTTAGGTACTGATTAAATCCAAGAATTCCAGTTAATTCTGTTCTAAATCTGACAAAACTTTCTGTTACAAAGTTGTAACCTATCTCATAAAATTTCCAGAACTACCTTAGTTTCTATTTTTTGATTTTTAAGCAGGAAGTTATGCTTAATTTACAGAGAGTTTACAGAGAGTGTTTGCTCTGCCCTGTTTTCTGGACAGTTTCAACTCTACTTCATTTTTCGAGTGGTTAAGGGATGAAACACCTCTGGACCTAACATAAGAGTTGTAAAGCTCTTCCAAAGCTTTCCAGAAATGTATCATACGACCCCAATCTCGAAAGAACTCAACCTCTGGTTAACTTCAGCCATAATTCAGCTGAAAACAGAGTGCTCTGTCCTTAACAACCTATAAGTTGAAAACTTGTTAACTTTGAATATCCTGTTCAAGGGAAATAGTTACATCAAGTTTTACTACTTTAGATCAAAACCTTCAAGCTTTTAAATGAAGTTGTTCATTTAATGGGGTGTGACGTCGATGCGTCACCAGATTATGTCGGTACTACGTCCTCACAAAGAAAAACCTATACCGGACTTAGCCGGCTTCGTTATTTCAGTGGCACTAAACGTCACTCGCACACGGATGTACACGTCTACCGTTTCGTGGTCAGAGACGGATGCTACACTCGTAAGCTTTTGCAGTAGCTAACGGGGTTTGCAATCCTAAACCCAACCCATGGTTCTCTTGGCTATGCAGTGGGGCTTCCAAACAAGACTCTAATGCAAAGAATAAAGTAAACAAGTATGTGCTCAAAACAATAAAAATTTGTAAAAAGGTTAATGCAAACCGGAGCTTGCCTTGCTGCTCTTGGTCGTAGGCTAGCTGTTCCTCCGGAGTAACAAAGTCTAGGACTTCGGGTTCCTCCTCGACCTTAGCGACTACATGATAGAAGCAATACATGTATTAATTTAAATGCAGTTGTATTAACTTTTAACTTGTGAAGTCTCTAACTCTTACTAGACAGACCCAATGACTGTGAAACTTTTACTGGGGCTTGGTTACAACCTAAACAGAGACTTGGTCAAGTTTTAGTTGCAGTAAAGCTCATTTGAGCCCTCCACAATTAATCATGTACTTGACCTTAATTGAAGGCTTTTAGGGTGTTCTAAGGATTTTCATGAAACAAACTACGACTTTCTGAAAACTATATTTTCAGAGGGTTCTAATGGATTTGGTCTCACTTAATTTGGAAGTTCCTAACTAAAGATATGAGCTAAACAATTTCAGAGAAAATTCTGAAAATGTTTCTGAACATTTTCTATTTTCTTTGGAACAGTTTCACTAATCACACCATTAGGTGGATCAAATGAGCTCAAATGGATCTGAAATTTTTATGGTAGTTCAGGGATATTTTGGTGAACATCCCAGCAAAATTTCAGGATTTTCCTCCATAGGATTCTCCAGTTAAAATTTCAAACAGTTTAAACTTTGAGGAATGAATTCTGGAGAAATAAGGAATTTCATGAAGTGAAACTTGATTTGCTGGAAAGTACTCAGAGAGCTGAATCCAGCAAAATTTGGTTCACTCGATTTGGAGCTTTCTAGCCAAAGCTATGAGGATTTGAAGTTTGGAAGAATTCTGAAAATCGAGGAAAAAGTTTAAACTCTCGGGGGCCCGAGGGGACACGTGTTGAGCGCGGAGGTGTCCGGCACACCGGAGCTCACAGGGTATTTGCGCGCCAGCACAGCTGATCCCGGCCACACCCGATCCCGATTTAAATTCTTCAGCCGCTGACACGTGGGCCAGCCGGCATCGTCTTCCTTCCGCTGCTCTCTCACGCCCGCGCCGCCGACCTCGCCGGAGCAGACTCGGAGCTCGCCGGATCACCGCTGCCGGACCTCCCATGGGCTGAAAATCGCCGCCAGGGGGTTGTCGACGTCGAGGAACACGTCGGTGGTGTCAGGTCGGGCTGGGGGTGACCGGAAATAGCCCGGCGACGTGCCGCGGCCTCGGTTGAGGTTCGGCGCCGTCGACCGTGGCTTCTAACCCGCCAACACCTCGAACAAACGGTCCTACAGCATCAGCGTACCTCTAGGAAGCTCGTCAAGGTGTCAAAAGGGTTCAGGGATGGCGGCAAGTCGGTCGGCACCGTGTAACCGATCGTGCCCGCCATGACTGCCCTCGATCGAGCTCGAAATTCGTCACTCCTAGACAGTTTCACGCCACGGATGCAGAAAAGAACTTGATCGCCGGCTAGTCCAGTGTCTATGTGCAAGATTTGATAACCTCCGAAAGATCATAGAGCGAGAATTTAAAGAAACCGTACCGGAAGCTCGGTTTACGGTCGCCGGAGCAAAAACTGGGAATTCTCTGTGGATTCTTCACGGTTTGCTTCCAAACTTGGAGGATAGTAGCACGGTGATCGCGCGCTCCTGTTGCCTCTCTTGCTGGACCGTGAAAACGCCTGTGGAACGCTGTCCACGGGCGCCTGACCTTCAGCTGAGGCTAGGTCGCCGCAGTGGCGATCGTTTTCGGGCAAAGGAGGTCGGAGCTCGGGGTTTCTGGTGTTGGGGAGGTGGAGTGCGACCTCAGGTGGCTGTCTAGCAGCTCAGGCACGAAGGAGGAGATGTGTTGCTGGTTTTCCCGATTGAGCAGAGAGCTGCGGCGAGAAACAATGCCGCTGCTCGGGTTTGCCCGCGAGAAGATAAAGCCGGCCGACTCCTGCTCGGTGAAGGCGGTGCCGGTCGCGTGGGGGCGCGAGCAAGCCGCCCTGGGCACCAGCGCGCGGAGAGGGAAAGCAGCTGGTGGCGCCGGTAGCTGCTCGGTGGCACAGCCGATAGCTGCTCGGTGGAATTTCCCACCGAGGCTGTGACTTTGTGTGCAAGTTTTGCCTCCTTCTCTCTATGACATGTGGGTCCCACCCGGGGTTTTAACCTCTGAAATTTACTCCTACTCACTGTTGTAAACAGTGAGCCCCATAATACCCCTGGTGATTCAAATTATTCACCCATGAGCCATTTGAATTGAGTAGAATTCAAATTGGGTTTGGTTTGAATGAATTTCAGCACAAGTTCAGTTTTGAATTCAAATAAAGTTTGAATTTGTCCCACTTAGCTCATGTCAAGATCAACTCCAAATGGAGTGAAAATTGGTGTGTGGGCTCACAAAAATGTGCTGAGTAAGAATATGCCTCCCACTTTTAAATTCATGGGATAAAAACAGTTTGAATTCGAATATGGTTTCAAACTGCCCTCTTTCTCGCTATACCCAAAATGACCTCAAAAAGGTTTTGAATTTGGGTGAAACTTGGCATGGACATCCTTAGCAATGTGTAGGAGTTTTCATATGTCCAGCCCACCTATATCACATGTGGGAAATACCACTTTTGCAATGTGTGAGTTTGTTCTCTAATGAGTATGTTGATGGTGGTTACTTGCTCTTCATTTGTGTTCATCATCTCTCCTCAAATGAGGTGTGTGTGTGTATGGTGATGAACACTTCAATCATGTGTCAAAAACTGAGGCCCTTACAGTTTAAGAATTTAAAATGACGATTAAGTGCTAAGGGTTTTCCCCCTCTTCTATATTGATCACCTCAAATGGTTAAACAGACCAGGGGTGATCCAGAGCTCCAAAGGAACTGAAAATTTTCATGTGAATTCTCTGTCACAAGGAAGTCCTCTGTATCAAAAATTAGCACTTTTCCTTGAGTAGTTTGTTCAGAACAATTCTGTAAGCATATAAGCAAAATGGGATTAATTCTGAAGTAACTCACATGTTCATGCCAAACTTAGTGAACTACACTTTCAATTATAGTTCATAGAGCTTAAATTAAATTTCCTAGGTTTTTTGGAGCTAAGAATTTCCCAGAACTGAATTTCCAAGTTTTGGAAATTCTCTGAAAATATTTCTGTATTCATTTGAACACAGCAACTTCAAATCTGAATTACCCTGATCAAATCAACTCCAAATGATCTGAAACTGTTACCAGAGTTCACTAACATCCTAAAGAATATTCTGGAAAAATTTGAGGATTTTTGGATAAACCAAACTCCCTCAAAAATTCATTTGCTGAAAAGCTTTAAAGAATTTTCCAGATTTAAATAATGGGTTTCATACAAATTGGGTTGCATATTTGGATAGAGCTATTAAATTTGAATCCAACCCAATTTGAATCACTAAATTCGGAGCTTCCTAGCAAAAGTTATGAGGTTCTAAAGTTTGGGAAAATCTGAAATTGCCCTCTGTTCTATTTGTTTCCAATTTTCAGAGACATAAGCAATTAGCATCACATTTGGCCAAGCAAATTAGGTCCAATGCTTCTGAAAATTTTACTTGAGTTCAAGTATTTATGGAAGAATATCCTGCCCAAATTTGGGAATTTTCCAATACACAGAACTCCTGGAAAATTCCTACAGGATTTTTTATATGAATTAATTAGCCAAAACCAGGGATTTTCATAAATATTGGGCTGTACCCCTGGATAGTACTCTCTGAAAGGAATCCAACAAAATTTATCTCACTATTTTTGGAGCTTTCTACACAGAGTTATGCATTTTCCAAGTTTGAACAACTCTCTGTTTGATTTTAAACAGAACAGTCAAACGTGGGGCCCACGGGTCAGGGGCTTCTTCAACCTCTCGCCAGTGCCCGCGGGTGCACACCGGCATAGATCATGGTGCGGCTCGTTCTCCCTCATTTCTCCACCAAATTAGCTCCGGTTTCGCCCTACATGATCCATGGAATGTGGCACAGCTGCCGGGCAAGGTTTCCCCGCATGAAAACGGCCGGAGATGGGTCGGCGTCGGCGGGGCAGCTCGGGACCTCGGCATCAACACGTTATGGCGTGTCCCAACCTTCTCCCGGCGAGCTACGTTGCCCTAATGCATCCCCAGAGCTCGTGGAGCATTGAAGGCATCTCAGTTCGTGCAGCAATTGGCGGGAATAGGGCGGTCACCGGAGACCCGACCCGCTTTTGCCGCCGACGGTGAATTCTCGTTGCCCGGGGCGTGGGATGGCCGGTTTGATGCATGATTCGGCGTTGGAGGGCGCTAGGGTTGCTAGTTTCTGTGGCTTGAACCGGAGCAACTATGATCAAGCGCTTGGAACGAATTTCTCGATTTAATTTTCGGCGATTCTTCACGTTCACCGGCGCCACAACTCAAATTCTGGCAAGCCGGCGATGGGGAAGAGCAAAAGGACGACAGGAGAAGGATCAATACCTCATGGCACACCTCTGTGGCCTTTTGAGCATGCCGGAGAGGCGCTGGACTGGCCGGGAGATGAGGAGCAGTGGAGGCGGCGTGGCTCTGTTGTAACGGAAGAAAACTGGGTCGGTCACGGCGGAGGAACGTCGGACATGAGCTGAGGACCGTGTAGCACGTCGAGGAGCGATGGGCGCAGCTCTTTGGTGCCTCAGCTGGGCGTCCAACTGGTGGGAACGGCTCGGCGGCGATCAACCGAGGGGCAGCAGCGTTTTTGTCGGGTGAGCACGTGAGGAAGAAACAATCGGTGGCTGCCTCGGCTGTGCGGGAAAAGTCACGTAGAGAGGGTACCGCCAACCCCCGTGCTGCCAGCATCCAGTGCGAAGACCAGGAGGTGGCTCGGAGCAGCTGCCGTGGTGTCAACCAGGGAGTCTTCGGCTCTGTCTCAGTGACCAGCGAGTAGAGAATTTAAGACTGCACACTGAGATCTTTTTGGCCATATGACAAGTGGGTCCCACCTTCCCCCTTATCCCTCTCCAATTTTTCTCACAAATATCTCCTTGATTTAGCAAATGCTGGAACTCAAATGGTGGGAATTCAAATCTGAATTGTGTGTGGTTATTTGGACAGGTTTCATCCAAATTCAAATGTATATTTCAGTTCATTGCAAATTTAAGTCCAAATATATTCAAAAATTCATGAGACTTTGCCTACCCCCTAATTTGGACCTAAGGAATTCAAATATGAAATCTGATCTTTGATTTGGCTTCTGCAAATGGGATTTTTAACACAACAGTTTGAAAATCATTGTGCTACCCTCATTTGAATTTTTGAGTTGAACAAGTTGTTCCACAATATGGCTTTAGCTTTCTCACACATATGGGAACTTCCCACCTTGGTTTTAGATCCCTCTTGGGTTCCAAGTTTTCAAATAAAGATTTGAACTTGTGTGAAGAGAGCTCCCATGTGTATTATCACATGTGAAAAAGTTTAAACAAGTCCCATTTTTCATACATAGGAAACCATCTTTGTACAAGCAAGAGTTTCTTTGTATTCACATTTTGGGGCCTTTACAAATGCTCAAGATAACGACCCGATGGAGCAGAAAGATGAAGCTTCATCGGATTTCATTGCCGACTCGAACCTCGACTAAGCAAGTGACACCGAACATCAAGGATACACTCCAAGGCCATGTGTTTTTTCACACAACGGCCTTCGACCCTAAACTGCGCTTCAGAGGAGGTATGAATTTAGAATTTTCCATCGTTTGGTTTATATAAGGATTGAATGACTTGCTTGCATTGATGAGGAAGGATTCCACCTCATCCTCATTCAGTTCCTATGCATCCTCACCAAAGTAAGTGATGATATAACCTTTTTGCTTTCAAAAAGATTATCACCTTACTTGGAAGAAACTAAAATATCCCATAAGAAATTGTTTAATAGAATATGTCAATTTTCTTTCTAGGTTTAATAAACAAAGCTTTTGGCATAACTTAACGGGTAAACTGGCATGTAGTGACCTAGGAATAAGTGATATCCATGATTTTAATTTGAATCTCTTGCACATATGGAATCACTAAATCACAAATTCCTAGGAAGGGCATTAACTATGTTCGGGAATGATAGCATAGAGAATCTTGTTTTGCCATGATCTAAAAGATAAAATTTGCTCTTATAAAAGCTATGATGGTTAGAAAATGTAAAAGCCCAAGAAAGTGACTTGCAAAAGTGTTCATTTCACCACCTCACAACACCACATCTTATTTTGTGGATAGCTCATGAACACTTGTGAAGAGCAAGTAAACACCATCAAAAAGGTGATTAGAGAGGAAAAACCCATAACTCCAAAAAGTTGGAGTCATACACATAAACATGAAAGGTTGAGCTCACCCCTAGACCTTATATATTCTTGGAAAGGCTCAGGCCAAATTTCATGCAAATCCAATACTTTTTGAGGCACTTTTGGAGACAATTCAAAAAGGGGCCAATTTGAATGCAAATTCAAATTGCAGCCACTTTCATCACTTGAATTCAAAAGTTGACTTCATATTCAAACTCAGCACATTTTTCTGAGTTAGTCCACCAATTTTCATCCCCATTGGACTTCATCTTATCGGGGGCTAAATTTGCATGAATTCAAAACTGAATTTGAATTTCAGTTCAAATGTGCAGTAAATTTAACCAAATCAGTTTCAAATTTAGGAAAATCAAATTTCACCCCATGACTTGGTGGCAAAGTCTACCATTTAATTTTTAGTGGTTGAGATATTTGCAGCAGAAGGGGAGAAGGGATTAGAGGGGAGAAAAGGGCCCACAAGTCAGTTAAGCTTCTGAGTGAAGCAAACTATCGGGCGAGCTCCGTTCTCCAGGCCTCCGCAGCGCTCAACACCGAGATGCTCGATCGGCCACCTCCCCAGCGCACGCCCGGCTGGCGCACCGCGCATTTGACCGCTCACGAAGGCTCCCCGACCGCTGCAGACCCCGAATTCCGTACGCTGTTTCGTCTCTCGACCGAACACATCAACTCTTTGGCCGCTCTCTTGGGCCCTCGGTGCGCCGCTGATCCAGGCACTCTCTCGACCGACGATCAACAGCAAAGAGACGCGCCGGAGGCTGCTCGAACTCACAGTGAAAACCCTACCTCCTTTCGTGCCCTGTAGGGAAAGAATTTTCACGTTTAGTCCTCGGTGTTCAAAGAACCAGCTAGCAAAGAATCCGAAATTCGTGGTGATCTGTCCACCACCGCGTAAACCAAGCTAAGCACATGTTCTACACGTCCCCACGGCCACCTAGGACCAAAGACCATAAAAAACCATCGAGTTTTGGCGCTGCTATTCGAGTTTTTTCGAGCATCCGCAGTTTTAGCCCTAGGTCGAAGGTGAAGTCCTAGCTCCGGCCGTTCCCATGGCAAACCACATTAGTTTTCGTGCTCAGCATGCCACAGCGGAGCTGTAGGAGCAAACCGTTCCCAAAATAAGGCCCTGAGCAGCACGGATGACATCACCGGAGTGGGGATTGCCGCTGTCCCTGTCGCGAGCGTGGTTCCGGCCATCGCCGAGCTTCGGTGAGTGCACCAACGTGTTCTCCGAGCAAAGTTGGGCACAGGTGGCGAAATCCGTCAAAGGTCATGCGGTGAAATGGCCGGCGGCAAGTTCTCTGGCGAAGAGCCGCCGAGGGGATCGCGGGAGGTCGCGAGGTAGACGAAGGGAGCGCTGGGTCCACCGGTCAGTCCCTCTTCTCTTGCGGGGATTCACTTTGCGGCCGGGATCCGGTGCGGCAGTGTGGGTAAAGCCCCGTGGCTGCGGTGTGGCCACGATCTCAGTGGGCCGTTTTTTAAAGTGTGGCCCACCCGCAGAGTTTAAACATTTTTGGATTTTCCAGTTTAATTCAAACTTCAAATGCATATAACTTTTGCTAGGAAGCTCCAAATTTAGTGAACTAAATTTTGCTGAATTCGGCTTTTTGATCACTTTCTAGCAACACAAATTTCAGCTCATGAAACTTAATGGTTTTCCAGAATTAATTCCCTAAAGTTTAAACTGTTAGGAATTTTATCTGGAGAATTACTTTATGAAAAATTCTGAAATTTGGCTGGGAGGTTCATTGGAAAATCCTTGAGTCACAGTAAAATTTTCAGACCCATCCAAGTTCATTTAGTCCCCCTAATGGT
The DNA here is from genome assembly GCA_030760725.1 of Neostapfia colusana. Taxonomy (NCBI): domain Eukaryota; kingdom Viridiplantae; phylum Streptophyta; class Magnoliopsida; order Poales; family Poaceae; genus Neostapfia; species Neostapfia colusana. The sequence continues at coordinate 13,354,119 of JASWHV010000020.1, forward strand.
GTGATTAATTGAACTGCCAAGAGAAAATAGAAAAATGTACAGAAATATTTTTCAGATTTTTTTAAATATTCTTTAGGGCATAACTTCATCTAGAATTCTTCAAATGACATGAAACCAATTCCATTAGAACCATTTCAAATTGTGGTTTCCATAAAGTAATGGTTGGAGCCATGAAAACCCCTGGAATTCCTTAGAGGCTCTACTAATGACCAAATAGGCTTTAATTTGTACAAAGCTCAAATGAACTTTGTTTCAAATGAAACTTGGTCAAGACTCAGGTTAGGACCCTACCAAGCCACCATAAAAATTTCAGAACCAAAGGGGAGGGCTAGCTAGAGTTATAGTCTTTACATATTCAATTTCAAACGTTGCATTTAAATTGACATATAGCATATGGCTTACGTGTAGTCGCTGAAGGCGAGGAAACTTCGGAGATGCTCGATTTCTTTCTTCCGTACGAAGCCCTAACCCTGACCAGCAGCAACAAGGCAAGCCCCGGTTTACATTAAACCATTTTACAAAGTTTTGCTTTGTTATATGCTTGGTATGAGGTTTATGGATGTGCATTAGGTGTAGGGTGGATGTAACCCAAGTGCATAACCAGAATTTTCCTACAAGAGTGAGGGTTGTTTATAAGGCCTCGAGTAGACAGGCTATGCTTAATGATTCATAGAACTCCGGTACAAGTCGAGTAGTTGGAATCTACTCGCGAGTTAGGCTTGGGACACACGGGATTGGTTCGAGGGATGTGAGATCACTTTAGTAACGAAAATGAGACTAGGCAGGGGCTAGGGCACAGCAAGAGGAAGTCTTGTGTGCGCAGCCCTGTCCGTGTCGATTGAGGACCAATCTGTGTGCGGCCCTCGCTGATCAAGTTTGAACGTACCGAAGACATATCAGATATATGGGCCCCGGTAAACCGATGTATCCTAAACCTCCGGGCGTCGAGGCATAACGCACCGATTTATAGGTGTAGGTTGAGGGCAGCAAGGTGGAAATCTGCTAACGGGCATAGAGAGATGCTCCGTGTAGGGAACCTCCTGCCCGTTTCGGTGCGACCGGTTCGATGTTTGGGCTGTTGGGTGAAAGATTGTACCGTACGACATGGGGTGAGCGTGCTGTGTGCAGCTCCACGTGTGGGCGTACGTGACGTGCTATTCGGGTATCCCTGCAGGTGTATATCGAGTCGATTCGCTGTCCCTCATGGTGATGAGTACCACTTGATGACTGAGTCGTGACGTAGGTTAATATATGAAATGTGATGATTCAATATTGCTGTTATGATAAAAATTGTATTGCTACATGTGTGCCACCAAATATTGCTTACTAAATTTCATATTCATGAACTGTTAACTTGTGGCTAAAAGATGAACTAAGGATGAACTTGTAGGCATGTCTGTTTGCTGAAATTTACCATCCCATGTTCGGGTAAGCTGCATGCAGAGTTTCATGCCTAGGTGAGTCGGTTAAGTCTTGTTGAGCCATCGTGTTCATGGTTGCTGCTTAAGTGTTCTTCAGGTGAGGAGTATCCCACGGACTCGGGTTACAAGTCCACCAGCGAGGGCTACCCTCCGTCGAGGACCACGGCTGAGTGGGAGCCGTACACGCCGCTCTGAGCAGAGGAGTGCATCTTGCGGGTTGCCCTAGGGCTGGGCAACCAAATTTTGCTAGATAGGTGGCGTGAGTTGTATAAACTTAGCTTCCGCTTTTGTAATCCAAATACTAGTTTATAACTAAAGTCTTGTACTAGTTTGTACATATTCAGTTGTTTTCTATGTAATACAATATCGTTCTAATGATGTGTGCTGTCGCGTGTCGCATCGTGCGGCACCACCCTCTGCGATCCTAGATGAGAGGATTCCGGTCCGCCACAGGCTGGTATCAGAGCGGCATTGGGGATAGCACACTAATGAAGGACTGTATTACAGGAAAACTTAGGTTTATGGTGAGGATTCGCTAGTTTGCCCAAGCAAGGACTATAATAGCATAGTTACTTAAAGTGGCAAGACTAACACATGTGTTATAATTCTGAATTTTAATTATGTAACAATGCACCTACGCTCAGGTAAAAATGGTAAGGAACGCCACCGAAAGCGGTTCAATTTCGGTTAGCTCCCCTGACGAGGAACGTGGTTCAGGGATAGGTCTCACATCTTGGTGTGAGACGTTAATATGAAACTCTTGGACTCTCCATGTTTTTGAGTTCATATGAAACATTGATCCCTAGCGTGCATTAGGCAACAAAGTAGAGACCCCATCGTGTGGTCAGTAACGTGATAGTGTGTTCGTCCGAGAATAGCCCAGGGGGACATACGCAACGCTTGCCATCGGCATGCCCTACAGGGCAGGAGGTGGTATCTGTTGGGGTGATAAAATTCCCAACCGTGACAACCCATTCGCGCTCTACTCAGGTTCCCCGTTGTGTGGTGTTAAAACACGATTACGTACCTTGAGACGTGGCTTAACTCAAGGACGGCCGTATGGCAATGATACGGGTGTTTGTATTTACTTTCAAATATGGAACTGCCTGAAATGAAAATAACCTTTGAGTGCATAATTATTGTGTGTTCCTATGCAGGTACTAACCACGTATGTATCCCGTGTAGTATACGTGTGCGAGAGACCGTTTAGTGCCACAATTGAGACGTATATGCCGGTATAATCCGGTTAGGATTTTCTTTTTGTGAGGAACGTAGTATCGACATATAATAGGCATGTGCATGAAAGATAATGGTAAAAAAGAATTAAAATCACCAAGTTCAACATTTAGGACCCTGGGTGGTTGGAGAAGTTCAATAGTTGATCAGTGTAGTCAAAGGGATTGAAAAACAGAGTGCTCTGTTTTGGGCAGCAAGTTTGCTGAACTTTGATAGAGCATAACTCACGGATTATCCAATGGGGGTGTGGGATATAGTTCTGAAAATATGTTTAAGTACTCTACAACTTTGTTATAGACTTCCAGAGCTGAATCACACCTTAAACTGGCTGAAATTCCAGATGATTGTAAGCTGTCCAGAACCAGGACAAATTCAAAACACTCTCTGTACTGTTCTGTTTTTCAAGCATAACTTCCTGTAGGAAAATCTAAAATTATCGTATGATACATTTCTGGAAAGGGTAGGAGATGTGTTACATCTTGGTAATTCAAAGTTTCTGCAATTTCAGCATAGAACTCAGTGAAAATTAGAGTTGGAAACAGCAACTTCCAAAGGAGGTGCTTTTGAAATTCTTCCAGAAATTCTGTTGAGTTTGAATTATCATAACTTTTTAAACATAGCTGATCTGAGGGCAAACAAATACTCGTTGGAAAGATACTGAAGTTAACTTTAACTTTGGTATTCAGCTTGAGTCGTGAAAATGCCCAGAACCAAATCAAAAATCTGGAATATGTAGAAACTGGTCATTCTGGCAGAGGGATGACAGTTGAACTCATTTGAGAGATTATTGTACCCTAGGGGGTTTAAGTACTTCCATTGGGGTAGAACATACTCATGAGTGGTTATCTTCAACTAGTGGGAGATTTGAGTATATGTCCTGCTCAAGTTTCTTTCGCTGGAGACCATGTTTGTGTCGTATTGAAGATAAAAGGGTAGTATACGTGATGACAAAGCGATATTAACGTCTCGTAGTGACCAAACCTAGTTGAGATGAACTTCCAAAGAGGAAGTCCGTCAAGTTGGATTTAACTAGCTTGTATTTGGTCTGGTAATGGTGTAGCTTGTGCAAAGTTATTACATTATCTGTATACGAGATGTATCGCATGTTTTATTGTCATTATGTTGTATGCCTATTATGTTGTATGCCTATTGTATTGGACTGCATGAAGTATGTTGCGGGACTGATGTTTATTGTCGTATGGTTGCAGATGGTTCGTACTCGGACCACGCATGAGATTGGTGGCTCTAGCCAGCAGGGGGGTGATGATTCCCAGCCACCTGCCTACGACAGCACCCTGCAGCAACAACCACCACTGCCGCCTCCGCTTACGCTAGCGGATGTGATCGCGGCCCTGGTGGGGAATCGTGAGGAGCAGATCGATCTGCTCCGCACGATCGTGCAGAATACGTCCCAGGTGGGGGGCGTCAAGAGAGAGGGCCTCGTGAGCCCCATGTTGTGACGTACTCGGACTTCATGAGTACGCACCCTCCGGTGTTCACTGAAGCAGCAGAACCCCTGGAGGCCGACAACTGGCTGCGGACAATTGAGTCCAAATTCGGCCTGCTCCAATGTACGGAGCGGCAGAAAACTCTGTTCGCGGCGCAGAACCTTCACGGTGCCGCTGGTGCGTGGTGGGCGAACTATGTCGCCTCACTACCGGCTGGCCATGCCGTGGAGTGGGAAGAATTCCGGGAGGCGTTCCGCGCCTACCATATCCCTCCCGGGATAATGAAGCGGAAGTTCCAAGAGTTCTTAGAGCTGAAGCAGGGCGGGAGGAGTGCCCATAACTACTCCCGTGCCTTCAACCATCTGGCACAATATGTGTCGGATTACGTCTCCACTGAGGAGAAGAAGCGAGAGCACTTCTATCGGGGGTTACACCCCGAGATGAAGACGCATCTCGTCCAATGCAATCGCGGCATCTTCAACGATCTCGTTAATGCTGCAATCATGCAAGAAGATGCTCAGCGAGAATTGGCGGCTGAGCAGCGAAAGCGCAGCACTCCACCCGGCAGTGGGGGTGGAGCTCCTTAGAAATACCGTATGGTGTATCGGACACCATCCGGTCAGCAGTGGCATCCACCGGCGTGACCTCAGCAGTTCGGGGGTCGTTCTTTTCAGCCACCCTCGTTCCGAACGCCGATGCCACCACCGCGACCGCAACAGCAGCAGCAGATGGTACCCCGGGCGTTTCCACCGCCACAACGCGCCCCGGGATTCCGTCCGCCGATCAGCGGAGGACCGCCTCGCTACACTTGCTTTACGTGTGGCCAGATGGGCCATTTCTCGAAGGACTGACCCCAGGGGCAGCAGAGCAGCGGGCAAGCCCAGTTCCAGGGCGGTGCTCGAGGCTGACCTCCGGTTAAGAAGGTTGGTCAGTGAACTGGGGGCGTTCACAACCTCGACAATGAGGACGCCCCCAGAGGGAGACAACGTGCTGGCGGGTACGTTCACTCTCAAGATCAAGCAATCATCATATTATTTGATTCGGGTGCAACCCACAACTTCATAAGTGCATCATATGTGGTTAAGCATCAATTGAAAGCCTTTCCCACCGAGTGCTCTTATATGATCTGCTTACCAGGAGGAAAGATTTCAGTAACTATGATGATTCCGAAAGTACCAATGTGCTTAGGTGGGAAGTTATATCCCACCACTATGATTATTCTTGAGGGGCAGAAGATTGATGCAATCTTAGGGATGTCATGGCTAATCTACCATGGCGCTGTTCTAGAAACATTATCAAGGACAGTTCACCTCAACTCCCTACTACACCGTCCGCAGTCCCTCATATTGTACAATCCAGTCCGGAAGGTTTCAGCAATTAATAATACTGAAGCTCTCAAGTTAGAGGACATTCCCGTAGTCCAGGAGTACCCTGACGTGTTTTCGGATGATCTTCCGGCATGCCACCTGAGCGGGATGTCGAGTTCAAGATTGAGCTTGCACCCAGGACTACTCCTATCTCATGGAGACCATACAAAATGGGCCCAAACAAGCTGGCTGAATTGAAAGAGCAGCTCAATGATCTGTTGAGCAAAGGTTTCATTAGGCCGAGTTCCTCGTCTTGGGGATGCTCGGCGCTGTTTGTAAAGAAGAAGGATGAAACCTTGAGGATGTGTGTGGATTACCGGCCGCTCAACGCCATCACCATCAAGAACAAATACCCACTGTCCCGCATTGACATCCTGTTTGATCAGCTTGTGGGTGCAAGTGTGTTCTCCAAGATGGACCTTCGCTCTGGATATCATCAAATAAAAATCCAGGCGGAGGATATCCCGAAGACGGCCTTCTCGATGAGATATGGCTTATATGAATATCTCGTCATGTCTTTTGGTCTCACTAATGCTCCGGCACATTTCATGTATCTCATGAACTCGGTGTTCATGCCGGAGCTGGACAAGTTCATTGTGGTGTTCATCGATGATATCTTGGTTTACTCCAAGACAGAAGCAGAACACGCCGAACACTTGAGAATCGTTCTTCAACGATTGTGGGACCACAAGCTCTACGCCAAGTTCAGAAAATGTGAGTTTTGGATTAGCCAAGTGCCATTTTTGGGACATATCATCTCAGTGGAAGGCATTGCGGTTGACCCAAGCAAAATTGGGCAAGTGCTGAAATGGAGAGCTCCCACTTCAGTCCATGAAGTTAGAAGCTTCCTCGGCTTAGCGGGATATTACCGGAGATTCATGCGAAGCTTCTCCAAGCTTGCTAAGCCCATGTCAGAATTGTTGAAAAAAGGAACAAAGTATGTTTGGGACTCAGCATGTGAAGGAGCGTTCCAAGCATTAGTGAAGCATCTCACAACTGCCCCGGTCTTAGCTCAACCGGATACGACCAAGCCCTTCGACGTGTATTGTGATGCGTCCGGCATCGGGCTTGGCTGCGTGTTGATGCAGGAGGGACGTGTGGTCGCGTATGGCTCACGCCAACTTCTAAACCATGAGAAGCACTATCCGACTCATGATCTTGAGCTCGCTGCTGTGGTTTTGATACTGAAAATGTGGAGGGACTATCTCCTGGGGAATTTGGTGCATCTCTACACCAACCACAAGGGCCTAAAGTATATTTTCACCCAGAAGGAGCTGAATATGAGGCAAAGGAGGTGGTTAGAACTAATCAAAGATTATGAGATTGAGATTCATTACCACCCCGTCAAGGTGAATGTGGTTGCCGACGCGCTGAGTCGGAAATCACTTGTCCATAACGTCACCATTACACCGGTAGAGGAGGAAGAACCGAGTTTATACTTGGCTCCTTATGGATCACTCTACAACCTTGCCCTCATCCCTACCATTAGGGAGGAGATCATTGCAGCTCAGAAAGTGTACAAGGGTATTGCACATCTCCGGAGACGGATAGACAACGGGGAAATCAAATGTTTCCGGAAAGACGATGAGGGGATGCTGTGGTTCAATGACCGCATAGTCGTACCCCGGAACATGGAGTTGAGAAAGAAGATCCTTGATTAAGCTCACTTGTCGAAATTCTCCATTCATCTGGGCAGCAGCAAAATGTACCAAGATTTGAAAAAGAGATTTTTGTGGACACTGATGAAGCGGGAAGTGGCTAAATATGTATCCGAGTGTGATACGTGTAGACGAGTGAAAGCAGATCATATGAGGAAATCAGGGATGTTGCAACCCTTGAAAATTCCAGCATGGAAATGGGAAGATGTGAGCATGGATTTCATTGTGGGATTACCTCTGACTTCCAACAAGCATGATTCCATTTGAGTACGTTGACCGGTTAACCAAGTCGGCTCACTTCATTCCCGTGCATACACATTTCCATGCCAACAGATATGTGGAGTTGTATATTGCAAGAATCCTATGCTTGCATGGAGTACCCAAGACCATAATCTCGGACCGAGGGGCACTATTTGTATCTCGTTTCTGGGAGCAGTTGCATGCTGCTTTGGGTACTAAGCTGATTAGGAGCTCTGCCTATTGTAAGGGCCTAAGTTTTTGGCACATATTCAAAGTGTTCATCACCACCCACACACTTCATTTGAAGAAACTTGATGAATACATTTGAAGAGCCAGTAACCACCATAAACATGATCATTAGAGAATAAACTCACAAAATGCAAAAGTGGTATTTCCCACATGCATCATATAGGGGCTGGGCATATGAAAAACTCCTACACCTTGCTAGGAATGTCCCTGCCAATTTTCACCCAAATTCAAAACCTTTTTGAAGTCCTTTTGGGTATAGCTAGAAAGGGGGTGGTTTGAACTCAAATTCAAATTCAAACTATTTCCATCCCATGAATTCAAAAGTGGGAGGCATATTATTACTCAGCACATTTTTGTAAGCTCACACACAAATTTTCACTCCATTTGGAGTTGATCTTGACATAAGCTAAGTTTAGCAAATTCAAACCTTATTTGAATTTCAAACTGCATATGTGCTGAAATTTGGTCAAACACTTCACAATTTGAATTCTACCAATTCCAAATGGGCATGTGGTAGATAATTCAAATCCTAGGGGGTATTAGGGGGATTACTGTTTGTAGCAGTGAGAGGAAGTTAATTTCAGAGGTTAAAACTCGGGTGGTGTAAAAGCCCAAGAAATGGGACTTGCAAAAACTTTTGTATACTCATGAAAGTGTTGGCATGTGCAATAAAACTTGGAATTCAGCTGGAAATAAAAGGGTCACTTCAAAAAGAAGAAGGGCATTTCCAAAAAGAGAAAATTCGAACTGTTGTTTAAAAATTTGCATTTGCAATGGCCAACTCAAAGATCAGAGGGCATATTCAAACTCTCCAGGTTCAAATGATGAGGAAGGCAAATTTTGAGAAAATTTGGAGGTCCTTTGATAGGTATATCAAAGAGAATTGTGAATTTTCATTGAAATTTGAATTCAAATTTGAAACTGTGGCACCACTTGTCAAATGGCCAAATGGCTTTTGAATTTGGATCCCTCATAGCTGAATTTGCAATGTGTCAAAATTTGGAGATCTTTTGGGCCAGAGAGGAGCTGTGGGCCCCAATTGTCATTGAGAGGGGAGGGAAAAAACTTACAGCCTAAGTCAACCGGTTCCTCGGTTCACACCCGACCGCGTTGCTCTTCTCCCGCGAGCTGCCACCGCGGGAGCAGCCGAGCCACCTCCTGGTCTTCACACGGGTCGCTGGCAGCACGGGGGTGGGCGGTGCCCTTTCTACGTGATCCTCCCGCGTAGCCGAGGCAACCACCGGTGTTCTCCCTCCTCACGCACGTGAAAACCCAAAACAGAAACCGAGCTCGCCGCCACCTCTGGGAAACCATCGGGAGCCGGCTCAAACCGTGCCACAGCGCCCTCCGACCTGCACAACAAAGCTACGCCCTCATTCCTCACCTTCCCAGCGCGAGAGCTAGCAAGCTCCGCCAGTGTCCGAGCCCTGAACTCCTTTGTCCACGACAAGCTAAGGCTAACCGGTGACCGGGCGCACGTGGACAGCCTACACCAGGCCCTTTCACGCCCAAGCGAGGACATCCCCGGACGCGCCGGTGAGCACTGCTGCTTCCACCCAAACCACAAGTCAAGCCGTAAACCATCGAGCAAGAATTTGGGGAAACTTCGCCGGCAGCCACAGGGCGACATTCCGGTATGAAACCTCCAAATTCCCACTCCATTCTCGTCGTCAGTTCACTAAACTGTGCTCAAAGGATCTAGACTCGAGGGCAACCCGATCCCCTCCCCAATTTTTGCTTGAAACCCTGTGTTAGCGGCAAATTTCGAGCCTTCCAATCGGCGATCATGGCGGGGGCACTCGGGCACACGGTGAACCCCCACTTGCCGCCATTTCTGAGCAATATTGAGGCCTTGCCGAGCTAGCCTGACCTCCACTGATGCTTTAGAGCGGATCCTCCGAACCGTTGGCGGGCTAGGGCGCTCGGGCCACAGGGCCGAAGCTTCACCGAGGGGTGCACACATCGCCGACCTAGTTCCGAGCGTCGTTAGCTTGTGCTGACCCCTTAGATGAGTTGCTCGTAGCTGGAAACCCCCAGGCGGCAAGTACCGAGCCGGGAGGCGGCCGGGAAGCCGACTCCAGCGAGCTCAGACGAGTCTCCGGCGAAGGGGCATCGCGGGAAAAGAAAACGGCCCGAGGAAGAAGAAGGTCGGGCGGGCCCCGCATGTCAGTGACAAATTTTTAAATCGTTGATCCGCTGCGGCCCGAGGATCCAGTGTGACTGCGTGGGAGAGGTTCTGTGGCCCCGTGTGGCTCGACTCCAGCGGCTGTCACGTGTGTGAGGGGGCCACTGTCAGGATTTAAACTTTTCCCCGGTTTATTTGGATTTCCAGATTCAATTCAAACTTTAGAACCTCATAACTTTTGCTAGGAAGCTCCAAATTTAGTGATTCAAATTGGGTTGGATTTATCTTGCATAGCTCTATCCCAATATGCAACCCAATTTGTATTAAACCCATTATGTAATTCTGGAAAATTCTTTAAATATTTTCAGAAAAAGAATTTTAGAGGGAGTTTGGTTCATCCAAAAGTCCCCAAATTTTGCTAGAATGTTCTTGAGGATGTCAGTGAACTCATGTAAATGTTTCAGACCATTTGGAGTTGATTTGATCAGGGCAATTCAGATTTGAAGGTGCTGTGTTCACTTGAATACAGAAACATTTTCAAAGAATTTCCAGAACTTGGAAATTCAGTTCTGGGAAAATATTAGCTCCAAAAATGCTAGGAAAATTAATGAAAACTCTATGAGCTATAATTGAAATTGTAGTTCACTAAGTTTGGCATGAACAGGGGTTTTATCTCAGAATCAATTCTTCTTTGCTTAATTGCTTAGAAAATTATTCTGAACTAACCACTCAATGAAAGGTGCTAGTTTTTGGTCCAGAGGATTTTCTTGTGACAAGGAACTCACACAAAAATTCTCAGCTCCATCGGAGCTATGGATCACCCCTGTTCTGTTTAACCACTTGAGGTGATCAATATGGAAGAGGGGGAAAACCACTTAGCACTTGATCATGTGCTTAGGTCCAAACCCAAACCACTAGCCCCAGTTTTATTTTCAATTCTTAAACAGAGTTCCAGTTGTTAAAAACTTGTTAGTAGAACTTGTAGCCGAATCTTTACAATTAAACTTATGTGCGTATTCATTAACGTGTAGTCGCTGAAGGCGAGGAGACTCCGGAAGTGCTCGACTTCCTCCTTCAGGAAGAAGACCTAACCATTGACCAGCAGCAACAAGGCAAGCCCGGTTTGTATTAACCCTTTTATAAAGTTTTGCTTTGTTTACATGTCCAGTGTGAAGTATGAATGTGCATTAGGTGTAGGATGGATGAAACCCCAACTGCATAACCAGATGTTTCCCATAAGAGTGAGGGTAGTGTCTAAGGCCTCGAGTAGATAGGCTATGCTTAATGATTCATAGGACTTCGGTACAAGTCGAGCAGTTGGAATCTACTCGCGAGTTAGGCTTGGGGCACACGGGATTGGTTCGAGTGATGTGAGACCACTTTAGAAATGAAAAATGAGACTAGGCAGGAGCTAGGGCGCAGCAAGAGGAAGTCTTGTGTGCGCAGCCCTGCCCGTGTCGATTGAGGACCGATCCGTGTGCGGCCCTGCTGAACAAGTATTGAACGTACCGAAGGCATATCAGATATATGGGCCCCGATAAACCGATGTAACCTAAACCTCCGGGCGTCGAGGCATAATGCACCGATTTATAGGTGTAGGCTGAGGGCAGCAACGTGGAAATCTGCTAACGGGCATAGAGAGATGCTCCGTGTAGGGAACCTCCTGCTCGTTTCGGTGTGACCGGTTCAACGTTTGGGCTGTTGGGTGAAAGGTTGTCCCGTACGACATCGAGTGAGCGTGCTGTGCAGCTCCACGGGTGGGTGTACGTGAAGTGCTCTTTGGGTCTCCCTGCAGGTGTATATCGAGTCAATTCGCCGTCCCTCGCGGTGACGAGTACGGCTTGTTCACTGCGTCGTAACGTAGATAATTTATGGAATGTTATGATTCAATTCTGCTGTATGATATAATTGTATTGTTACATGTGTGCCACCAAATATTGCTTACTAAATTTCAGATTCCTGAGCTGTTAAACTTGTGGCTAAAAGATGAATTAAGGGTGAACTTGTAGACGTGTCCATTTGCTGCAATGTTACTATCCTATGTCATTGTACACCTCGTGTAGAGTTTCATGCCTAGGTGAGTCGGTTAAGTCTTGTTAAGCCATCGTGCTCATGGTTGCTGCTTAAGTGTTTTCAGGTGACGAGCCACCCACGGACTCGGAGTACGAGTCCACCGGCGAGGGTTACCCTCCGTCAGGGACCACGGCTGAGTGGGAGCCGTACACGCCGCGCTGAGCTGAGGAGTGCAGCTAGTGTGGGTTGCCCTAGGGCTGGGCAACCAACTTTTGCTAAATAGGCGGGCGTGAATTGTATAGTGTAGACTTCCGCTGTGTAATATAAACAATAGTTGTAACTGAAGTTTGTATCTGTTTGTACAGTTTCAGTTGTTTTTCCCATGTAATATATTGTGTCCTTATGACGTGTGCTGTCGGGTGTCACATCACGCGGCACCACCCTCTGCGATCCTGGATGAGCGGATCCCGGTCCGCCACAGCCTGGTATCAGAGCTGCATTGGGGATAGCACAATACTTAAGGACTGTATTACAGGAAAACATAGGTTTACGGTGAGGATTCGGTAGTTTGCCCAAGTAAGGACTATATTAGCATAGTTACTTAAAGTGGCAAGACTAACTTATGTGTTATAATTCTGAATTTTAATTATGTAACGACGCACCTACGCTCTGGTAAGTATGGTAAGGAACGCCACCGAAAGCGGTTCAATTTCGGTTAGCTCCCCTGACGAGGAACGTGGTTCAGGGATAGTGTGGCGGACCGGAATCCGCTCATCCAGGATCCCAGAGGGTGGTGCCGCGCGATGCGACACCCGACAGCACACGTCATAAGAACATAATATATTACATGGGAAAAACAACTGAAACTGTACAAACAGGTACAAACTTCAGTTACAACTATTGTTTATATTACAGAGCGGAAGTCTACACTATACAACTCACGCCCGCCTATTTAGCAAAAGTTGGTTGCCCAGCCCTAGGGCAAGCCACACTAGCTGCGCTCCTCAGCTCAGCACGGCGTGTACGGCTCCCACTCAGCCGTGGTCCCCGACGGAGGGTAACCCTCGCCGGTGGACTCGTACTCCGAGTCCGTGGGTGGCTCCTCACCTGAAAAACACTTAAGCAGCAACCATGAGCACGAAGGCTCAGCAAGGCTTAACCGACTCACCTAAGCATGAAACTCTACATGAGGTATACCAAGACATAGGTTAGTAACATTTCAGCAAAACGACACGCCAACCAGTTCATCCTTAGTTCATCTTTTAGCAACAAGTTAACAGTTCATGAAATCTGAAATTTAGTAAGCAGTATTTGGTGGCACACATGTAGCAATACAATTATATCAATCATCATCATCGAATCAACATATTTCATCCATTAGTCTACGTTACGACGCAGTGAACAAGCGGTACTCGTCACCGCGAGGGACGGCGAATCGACTCGATATACACCTGCAGGGAAACCCAAAGAGCACGTCACGTACGCCCATCCGTGGAGCTGCACAGCACGCTCACTCGATGTCGTACGGGACAACCTTTCACCCAACAGCCCAAACGTCGAACCGGTCGCACCGAAACGAGCAGGAGGTTCCCCACACGGAGCATCTCTCTATGCCCGTTGGCAGATTTCCACCTTGCTGCCCTCAGCCTACACCTATAAATCGGTGCGTTATGCCTCGACGCCCGAAGGTTTAGGCTACATCGGTTTATCGGGGCCCATATATCCGATATGCCTTCGGTACGTTCAATACTTGTTCAGAAGGGCCGCACACGGATCGGTCCTCAATCGACACGGGCAGGGATGCGCACCCAAGACTCCCTCTTGCTGCGCCCTAGCCCCTGCCTAGTCTCATTTTCATTACTAAAGTCATCTCGCGTCACTCAACCGAACCCGTGTGTCCCAATGCCTATCTCGCGAGTAGATTACAACTACTCGACTTGTACCGAAGTCCTATGACTCATTAAGCATAGCCTGTCTACTCGAGATCTTAGACACTACCCTCACTCTTAGGGAAAATTCTGGTTATGCAAGTGGGGTTCCATTCATCCTATACCTAATGCACATACATACTTCATATGACACATGTAAACAAAGTAAAACTTATAAAAAGGTTAATGCAAACCGGGGCTTGCCTTGTTGCTGCTGGTCAGGAGTTAGTTCCTCTTCCAGAAGGAGGAAATCCAGCACTTCCGGGGTCTCTTCTTCAATGGCTACACGTTGCATACAATACTACATGTAAATTTAAATGCAATGTGTGAACTTAAATACATAATTGCTAATAACTCTAGCTAGCTCTCCCCTTTGGTTCTGAAATTTTTATGGTGGATTGGTAGAGTCCTAACCAGAGTTGTGACCAAGTTTTATTTGAAACAAAGTTCAATTGAACCTTGTACAATTAAAAGCCTCCTTGGTCAACAATTGAGCCTCTAAGTAATTCCAGGGTTTTTCATGGCTCCTACCATTACTTTCTGGAAACTAGAATTTAGGATGGTTCTAATGGAGTTGGTTTCATGTCATTTGAAGAATTCTACAGAAAGTTATGTCCTAATTAAGATTGGAGAAATTCTGAAAAATGTTTCTGTACATTCTTCTATTTTCTCTGGGCAGTTCCCTTAATCACCCAATTAGGGTAACTAAATGAACTTGGATGAGTCTGAAAATTTTACTGGGATTCAGGGATTCTCCAATGAACCTTTCAGCCAAATTTCAGAATTTTTCATAAAGTAGTTCTCCAGATAAAATTCCCAACAGTTTAAACTTTAGGGATTTAATTCTAGAAAACTATTCACTTTCATGAGATTAATTTGGTTTTGTTGGAAAGTACTCAGAATCCTGAGTTCAGCACAATTTGGTTCACTGAATTTGGAGCTCTCTAGCCAAAGTTCTGAGGATTTGAAGTTTGGAAGAATTCTGAAAATCGGGGGAAAAGTTTAAACTCTCGGGGCCGCGGGGACACGTGTCGAGCGCGGAGGTGTCCGGCACACCGGGGATACCACACGTGTCGAGCGCGGAGGTGTCCGGCACACCGGAGCTCACAGGGTATTTGCGCGCCAGCACAGCCGATCCCCAGCCACACCCGATCCCGATTTAAATTCTTCAGCCGCTGACACGCGGGCCAGCCGGCTTCGTCTTCCTCCCGCCGTTCTCTCGCGCCCGCACCGCCGACCTCGCCGGAGCAGGCTCGGGGCTCACCGGCTCGCCGCTGCCGGACCTCCCAGGGGCTGAAACTCGCTGCCAGGGGGTTGTCGACGTCGAGGAACGCGTCGGTGGTGTCAGGTCGGGCTGGGGGTGACCGGAAATAGCTCGGCGACGTGCCGCTGCCTCTGTTGAGGTTCGACACCGTCGACCGTGGTTTCTAAACCCGCCAACACCTCGAACAACGGCCCTACAGCATCAGTGTGCCTCTAGGATGCTCGACAAGGTGTCAAAAGGGTTCAGGGATGGCGGCAAGTCGGTCGGCACCGTGTGACCGATCGTGCCTGTCATGACCGCCCTCGATCGAGCTCGAAATTCGTCACTCCTAGACAGTTTCACGCTACGGATGCAGAAAAGAACTTGATCGCCGGCTAGTCCAGCGTCTATGTGCAAGATTTGATGACCTCCGAAAGATCATAGAGCGAGATTTTAAAGACACCGTACCGGAAGCTTGGGTTACGGTCGCCGGAGCAACAACTGGAAATTCTCTGCGGATTCTTCACGGTTGGCTTCCAAACTTGGAGGAGAGCAGCACGGTGGTCGCGCGCTCCTGTTGCCTCTCTCGCTGGGCCATGAAAACGCCTGTGGAACGCTGCCCACGGGCGCCTGGCTTTCGGCTGAGGTTGAGTCACCGCTGTGGCGATCGCTCTCGGGCAAAGGAGGTCGGAGCTCGAGGTTTCTGGCGTTGGAGAGGTGGAGTGCGAGCTCAGGTGGCTGTCTAGCAGCTCAGGGACGAAGGAGGAGATGGTTTTGCTGGTTTTCCCGATTGAGCAGAGAGCTGCGGCGAGAAACAATGCCGCTGCTCGGGTTTGCCCGTGAGAAGATAAAGCCGGCCGACCCCTGCTCAGCTGAGGCGGTGCCGGTCGCGTGGGGGCGCGAGCCAGCCGCCCTGGGCGCCAGCGCGCGGAGAGGGAAGCAGCTGGTGGCGCCGGTAGCTGCTCGTTGGCATAGCCGACAGCTGCTCGGCGGAATTTCCCACCGAGACTCTGACTTTGGTTGCAAGTTTCTCCTTCTCCCCTCTATGACACGTGGGTCCCACCCGGGGTTTTAACCTCTGGAATTTACTCCTAATTACTGTTGTAAACAGTGAGCCCCATAATACCCCTGGTGATTCAATTTATTCACCCCTGAGCCATTTGAATTGAATAGAATTCAAATTGGGTTCGGCTTGGGTGAATTTCAGCACAAGTATAGTTTTGAATTCAAATAAAGTTTGAATTCGTCCCACTTAGCTCATGTCAAGATCAACTCCAAATGGAGTGACAATTGGTGTGTGAGCTCACAAAAATGTGCTGAATAAGAATATGAAGCTAACTTTTGAATTTGGGTGATGAAAGTTGCTGCAATTTGAATTTACATTCAAATTGGCCCCTTTTTCAAATAACCCCAAAAAGTGCCTCAAAAAGTGTTGGATTTCTATGAAACTTGGACTGAACCTCCCCAAGACTTTTTTAAATTCTAGGGGTGAGCTCAACCTCTCATGTTCAAGTGTAGAAACCCTACTTTGTGAAAGTGAAGGCTTTCCCCTCTAATCATTCTTTTGATGGAGGTTACTTGCTCTTCACAACATTTCCTAAGGTGTCCACAATAAAAACTGTGGTGTTGTGAGGTGAAGAGAAAATTTTGCAAGTCCTTTTTCTTGGGCTTTTACATCCCCCCCCCCTTAAAATAATCTCGTCCCGAGATTACAAAAGAAGAGATAGCGATGTAATAGGGACTTACCCGTGTTGATATGCCATGAACTCCGGGTAATTTGAGCGAAGGAACTCCTCGCTCTCCCACGTTGCTTCTTCCGCGGTGTGGTTACTCCAGAGTATCTTGTAGAACCACAACGTTTTGCTACGCGTGGTTCTGGCTTTCTCATCAAGAATTTCCACCGGATACTCCTCATAGGTTAAATCCGGTTTCAGCTCGCCGATGTCTTCGGTAGGAACAGCAGCCGTATACTTCAAACATTTTCGCAGTTGCGAAACATGAAAAACATCATGGACACCAGCGAGAGATGCCGGTAGTTCCAATCGATACGCCGCTGGTCCACACTTCTCGGTGATAGCGTAGGGTCCAATAAAACGGGGAGCGAGCTTCCCCTTCACCCCGAACCGGTGCACACCCTTCATTGGAGACACGCGGAGGTACACGTGTTCCCCGACGTCAAAGTGCAACGGTCTACGCCTCTTATCAGCGTAGCTCTTCTATCGGGATTGAGCGGCTTTTAAATTGGCTTGAATTGTCCGAACGCGCTCTTCGGCGTCGTTCACCACATCAACCCAGAATGTGACCCTTTCACCGGACTCGCACCAATTTAATGGGGTGCGGCACTTGCGACCGTAGAGAGCTTCGTAGGGTGCCATCTTGATACTCGCCTGATAGCCGTTGTTGTACGAGAATTCCGCCAATGGTAGGTGATTATCCCAGTTCCTACCATGGTGGATGGCACATGCTCTCAACATGTCCTCCAGAACTTGATTCACCCTCTCTGTCTGGCCATCTGTCTGAGGGTGATAGGCGGAGCTCCTGATCAACTTAGTACCCAATGCAGCGTGCAGCTGCTCCCAAAAGCGAGATACAAATAATGCACCTCGATCTGAGACAATGGTCTTGGGTACCCCGTATAGGCATAGAATATTTGCTATGTACAGCTCCGCATATTTGCCGGCATTGTAACGTGTATTCACCGGGATGAAGTGAGCCGTCTTGGTTAACCGATCAATGATTACCCATATGGAATCATGCTTGTTGGACGTTAGGGGTAATCCCACAATAAAATTCATGCTCACATCTTCCCATTTCCATGCCGGGATCTTCAGGGGTTGCAACAGCCCTGATTTCTTCATGTGATCAGCTTTCACTCGTCTACACGTATCGCACTCGGATACGTACTTAGCTACCTCCCGCTTCATCCGTGTCCACCAAAATTTCTTTTTCAAATCTTGGTACATGTTGTTGCTGCCCGGATGAATGGAGTACTTGGACAAGTGAGCTTCATCGAGGATCTTCCTCCTCAACCCCATATCCCGGGGTACGAATATGCGGTCATTGAACCACAGTGTCCCCTCATCATCCTTCCGGAAACATTTGATTTCCCCGTTGTCCATACGTCTCCGGATATGTGCCATGCCTTTATCATTTTTCTGAGCTGCAATGATGTCCTCCCTAATAGTAGGGACGAGGGCAAGGTTGTACAGCGATCCATAAGGAACCAAGTATAAACTTGGCTCTTCCTCCTCCACCGGTGTAATGGTGAGGTGATGGACATGTGATTTCCGACTCAGCGCGTCGGCAACCACATTCGCCTTGCCGGGGTGGTAATGGATCTCAATCTCATAATCTTTGATCAGTTCTAACCACCTCCTCTGCCTCATGTTCAGCTCCTTCTGGGTGAAAATGTATTTCAAGCTCTTGTGGTCGGTGTAGAGATGCACCAAGTTCCCCAGGAGATAGTGCCTCCACATTTTCAGCGCCAACACCACGGCAGCAAGTTCAAGATCGTGAGTCGGGTAGTGCGGCTCATGGTTCCGAAGTTGGCGTGAGCCATAAGCGACCACACGTCCTTCCTGCATCAACACGCAGCCAAGCCCAATACCGGACGCGTCACAATACACGTCGAAGGGCTTTGTTGTATCCGGCTGAGCTAACACCGGGGCTGTTGTGAGATGCTTCACCAATGTTCGGAACGCTCCTTCACATGCCGTGTTCCAAACATATTTCGTCCCTTTCTTCAGCAACTCTGTCATCGGCTTAGCGAGCTTGGAGAAGCTTGGAATGAATCTCCGGTAGTATCCCGCTAACCCGAGGAAGCTTCTGACTTCATGAACTGAAGTGGGAGCTTTCCATTTCAACACTTGCTCTATTTTACTTGGGTCAACCGCAATGCCTTCAGCTGAGATGATATGTCCCAAGAATGGCACTTGGCTGATCCAAAATTCGCATTTGCTGAACTTGGCGTAGAGCTTGT
The DNA here is from genome assembly GCA_030760725.1 of Neostapfia colusana. NCBI lineage: Eukaryota > Viridiplantae > Streptophyta > Magnoliopsida > Poales > Poaceae > Neostapfia > Neostapfia colusana. The sequence goes on from JASWHV010000020.1 coordinate 13,373,026, forward strand.
GGTCTCGCAATCGTTGAAGAACGATCCGTAAGTGTTCGGCATGCTCGGCTTCTGTCTTGGAGTAAACCAAGATATCGTCGATGAACACTACCACGAACTTGTCCAGCTCCGGCATGAACACCGAGTTCATGAGATACATGAAATGGGCTGGAGCATTTGTGAGACCAAAGGACATGACGAGATATTCATATAGTCCATATCTCGTCGAGAATGCCGTCTTCAGAATATCCTCCGCCCGGATTTTTATCTGGTGATATCCAGAGCGAAGGTCCATCTTGGAGAACACACTTGCACCCACAAGTTGATCAAACAATATGTCGATGCGGGGCAGTGGGTACTTATTCTTGATGGTGACGGCGTTGAGCGGCCGGTAATCCACACACAGCCTCAGGGTCACATCCTTCTTCTTCACGAATAGCGCCGAGCATCCCCAAGGCGAGGAACTCGGCCTAATGAAACCCTTGCTCAACAGATCATTGAGCTGTTCTTTCAGTTCAGCCAGCTCATTTGGAGCCATTTTGTATGGTCTCCGTGATATGGGTGTAGTCCCAGGTGCAAGTTCAATCTTGAACTCGACATCCCGCTCAGGTGGCATGCCCGGTAGATCATCCGGGAACACGTCGGGATACTCCTGGACTACGGGAATGTCTTCTAACTTGAGAGCCTCAGCACTATTGATCGCTGAAACCTCTCTGACTGGATTATCTAATAGGAGGGACTGCGGACGGTGTAATGGGGAGTTGAGGTGAACCGTCCGTGTTAAAGTTTCCAGGACAGCGCCATGGTAACTTCGCCATGACATCCCCAAGATTGCATCAATCTTATGCCCCCCTATGATAATCATAGTGGTGGGATATATCTTCCCACCTAAGCACAGTGGTGCTTTTGGAACCATCATAGTTGCTGAAATCTTTCCTCCCGGTGAGCAGATCATATAAGAACACTCGGTTGGAAAGGCTTCCAGCTGATGCTTAGCCACATATGACGCACTAATGAAGTTGTGGGTTGCACCAGAATCAAAAAGTATGATGATGGCTTGATGGTTGAGAGTAAACGTACCCGCCAGCATGTTGTCTCCCTCTGGGGCGTCCTCATTGTCGAGGTTGCAGACGCCTCCAGTCCGCTGACCAACCTTCTTCACCGGAGGTAGGCCTCGAGCACCGCCCTGGAGCTGGGCTTGCCCGCTGCTCTGCTGCCCCTTGGGACAGTCCTTCGCAAAGTGGCCCGTCTGGCCACACGTGAAGCAGGTGAAACGGGGCGGTCCCCCGCTGATCGGTGGACGGAAACCCGGGGCGCGTTGTGGCGGTGGAAACGCCCGGGGTACCGTCTGCTGCTGCTGTTGCTGTCTTGGTGGTGGCATCGGCGGACGGAACGGGGGTGCTTGGAACGAACGTCCCCCCGAACTGTTGAGGTCGCGCCGGTGGACGCCACTGCTGCCCGGATGGTGTCCGATATACCATACGGTACTTCTGGGGCGCGCCACCACCGCTGCTAGGTGGAGCGCCGCGCTTCCTCTGCTCAGCTGCTAACTCCCGCTGAGCGTCCTCTTGCATGATGGTGGCATTGACTAGGTCGTTGAATGTGCCGCGGTTCCACTGCACGAGGTGGGTCTTCATTTCGGGGTGTAACCCCCGATAGAAGTGCTCCCTCTTCTTCTCCTCCGTGGAGATGTAGTCTGACGCATACTGCGCCAGATGGTTGAAGGCACGGGAGTAGTCGTGGGCACTCCTCCCGCCCTGCTTCAGTTCCAAAAATTCTTGGAACTTCCCCTTCATTATTCCGGGAGGGATGTGATAGGCGCGGAACGCCTCCCGGAACTCTTGCCATTTCACGGCATGGCCAGCCGGACGTGAGGCGACATAATTCGCCCACCACGCACCAGCGGCACCGTGGAGCTGCTGTGCTGCGAACAGAGTCTTCTGCCGCTCCGTACACTGGAGCATCCCAAACTTGGACTCGATGGTCCGCAGCCAGTTGTCAGCCTCCAGTGGTTCTTCAGCTTCGGTGAACACTGGAGGGTGCGTACTCATGAAATCCGAGTACGACACTTCGCGGGGCTCACGAGGCCCTCGCTCTTGACGTCCCCCCGCCTGGGACGTATTCTGCACGATCGTGCGGAGCAGGTCGGTCTGCTCCTCACGACCTCCCACCAGTGCCGCTATCACATCCGCTAGAGTAAGCGGAGGCGGCGGTGGTGGCTGCTGCTGCGGGGTGCTGTCGTAGGCCGGTGGCTGGGAGTCATCACCTCCCTGTTGGCTAGAGCCACCAACCTCGTGCGTGGTCCTAGTACGAACCATATGCAACCACACGACATTAAACATCAGTCCCGCAACATTTTGCATGCAGTCTAAATGAAATAGGTGTAAAACATAATGACAATGAAAACATGCGATACATCTCGTAAGTAGATAGTGTAATAACTTTGCACAAGCTACACCATTACCAGACAAAACACAAGCTAGTTTAATCCAACTTGATGAACCTCCACTTTGGAAGCTCAACATAACTAGGTTTGGTCACTACGAGACATTACTATCGTGTTGTCATCACGCATACCACCCTTAGGGTACAACACCCTCTCCAATGAGCTCAACTGTCATTCTTCTGTCAGAATGACCAGTTTCTACCTATTCCAAGTTTTGATCTGTTTCTGGGCATTTTCATGACTCATATTGAATACCAAAGTTCAAGTTAACTTCAGTATCTTTCCAACGAGTACTCATTTGCCCCCAGATCAGCTTTTATTAAAAAGTTATGCTAATTCAAAGTTAGCAGAATTTCTGGAAGAATTTTAACAGCACCTCCCTTGGAAATGGCTGTTTTCAACACTGATTTCCACTAAATTCTGTGCTGAAACTTCAGAAACTTTGAATTGCAAAGATGTCACACATCTTCTACTCTTTCTAAGGATGTATTATATGACAATTTTAGATTTTTCTACTGGGAGTTATATTTGAAAAACAGATCAGTTCAGAGGATGTTTTACTCTGCCCTGGTTCTGGACAGTTTACATTCCTCTGGGATTTAAGCCATCTTAAGGTGAGTTTCAGCTCTGGAAGTCTACAACAAAGTTGTAGAGTACTTCAATACCTTTCCAGAGCTATGTAGCACACCTCTCTGGGCTAAAAGACCTGTGAGTTGTGCTCTGTTAAAGTTCGGCAACCTTGCTGCCCAAAACAGAGCACTCTGCTTTTCATACTTTTGGCTATACTGCTCCACTATCCCATTCTTATACCCAACCAGGGTCCTAAATGTTGAACCTATAGATTTTAATTCTTTGTTATCATTATTCTCATGCATATGCCTATAATATCTCGGTACTACGTTCTTCACAAAAGAAAATCCTAACCGGATCATACCGGCATATACGTCTCGAGTGTGGCACTAAACGGTCTCTCGCACACGTTTTCTACACGGATACATACGTGGTTAGTACCTGCAGAAGACCACACAATGATGGTGCACTCAAAGGTTGTTCATTTCAGGCAGTTCCATATTTAAAAGTAAATACAAACGCCCGTATCATTGTCATACGGCCGTCCTTGAGCTAAGTCACGTCTCAAGGCATGTGATCGTGTTTCAACACCACACGACGGGGAACCCGAGTATGTCATGAACGGGTCGTCACGGTTGGGAATGTTATCAACCCAACAGATACCACCTACTGCCCTGCAGGGCACGCCGATGGCAAGCGCTGCGTATGTCCTCCTGGGCTATTTCCAGACGAACACACTCTTGCGTTACTGACCACGCGATGGGGTCTCCACTTACTTGCCTAATGCACGCTAGGGATCAGCGTTTCATATGAACTCAGGAACATGAAGAGTTCAAGAGGTTCATATTAACGTCTCACACCAAGCTGTGAGACTCTATCCCTGAGCCACGTTCCTCGTCAGGGGGAGCTAACCGAAATTGAACCGCTTTCGGTGGCGTTCCTTACCATACTTACCAGAGCGTAGGTGCGTCGTTACATAATTCAAATTCAGAATTATAACACATAGGTTAGTCTTTGCCACTTTAAGTAACTATGCTAATATAGTCCTTACTTGGGCAGCTACCGATTCCTCACCGTATACCTAAGTTTTTCCCATAATGCAGTCCTTTAGTACTGTGCTATCCCCACTGCAGCTCTGATACCAGGCTGTGGCGGACCGGAATCCGCTCATCCAGGATCGCAGAGGGTGGTGCCGCGCGATGCGACACCCGACAGCACACGTCATAAGAACATAATATATTACATGGGAAAAACAACTGAAACTGTACAAACAGGTACAAACTTCAGTTACAACTATTGTTTATATTACACAGCGGAAGTCTACACTATACAACTCACGCCCGCCTATTTAGCAAAAGTTGGTTGCCCAGCCCTAGGACAAGCCACACTAGCTGCGCTCCTCAGCTCAGCGCGGCGTGTACGGCTCCCACTCAGCCGTGGTCCCCGACGGAGGGTAACCCTCGCCGGTGGACTCGTACTCCGAGTCCGTGGGTGGCTCCTCACCTGAAAAACACTTAAGCAGCAACCATGAGCACGAAGGCTCAGCAAGGCTTAACCGACTCACCTAAGCATGAAACTCTACATGAGGTATACCAAGACATAGGTTAGTAACATTTCAGCAAAACGACACGCCAACCAGTTCATCCTTAGTTCATCTTTTAGCAACAAGTTAACAGTTCATGAAATCTGAAATTTAGTAAGCAGTATTTGGTGGCACACATGTAGCAATACAATTATATCAATCATCATCATCGAATCAACATATTTCATCCATTAGTCTACGTTACGACGCAGTGAACAAGCGGTACTCGTCACCGCGAGGGACGGCGAATCGACTCGATATACACCTGCAGGGAAACCCAAAGAGCACGTCACGTACGCCCATCCGTGGAGCTGCACAGCACGCTCACTCGATGTCGTACGGGACAACCTTTCACCCAACAGCCCAAACGTCGAACCGGTCGCACCGAAACGAGCAGGAGGTTCCCCACACGGAGCATCTCTCTATGCCCGTTGGCAGATTTCCACCTTGCTGCCCTCAGCCTACACCTATAAATCGGTGCGTTATGCCTCGACGCCCGAAGGTTTAGGCTACATCGGTTTATCGGGGCCCATATATCCGATATGCCTTCGGTACGTTCAATACTTGTTCAGAAGGGCCGCACACGGATCGGTCCTCAATCGACACGGGCAGGGATGCGCACCCAAGACTCCCTCTTGCTGCGCCCTAGCCCCTGCCTAGTCTCATTTTCATTACTAAAGTCATCTCGCGTCACTCAACCGAACCCGTGTGTCCCAATGCCTATCTCGCGAGTAGATTACAACTACTCGACTTGTACCGAAGTCCTATGACTCATTAAGCATAGCCTGTCTACTCGAGATCTTAGACACTACCCTCACTCTTAGGGAAAATTCTGGTTATGCAAGTGGGGTTCCATTCATCCTATACCTAATGCACATACATACTTCATATGACACATGTAAACAAAGTAAAACTTATAAAAAGGTTAATGCAAACCGGGGCTTGCCTTGTTGCTGCTGGTCAGGAGTTAGTTCCTCTTCCGGAAGGAGGAAATCCAGCACTTCCGGGGTCTCTTCTTCAATGGCTACACGTTGCATACAATACTACATGTAAATTTAAATGCAATGTGTGAACTTAAATACATAATTGCTAATAACTCTAGCTAGCCCTCCCCTTTGGTTCTGAAATTTTTATGGTGGATTGGTAGAGTCCTAACCAGATTTGTGACCAAGTTTTATTTGAAACAAAGTTCAATTGAACCTTGTACAATTAAAAGCCTCCTTGGTCAACAATTGAGCCTCTAAGTAATTCCAGGGTTTTTCATGGCTCCTACCATTACTTTCTGGAAACTAGAATTTAGGATGGTTCTAATGGAGTTGGTTTCATGTCATTTGAAGAATTCTACAGAAAGTTATGTCCTAATTAAGATTGGAGAAATTCTGAAAAATGTTTCTGTACATTCTTCTATTTTCTCTGGGCAGTTCCCTTAATCACCCAATTAGGGTAACTAAATGAACTTGGATGAGTCTGAAAATTTTACTGGGATTCAGGGATTCTCCAATGAACCTTTCAGCCGAATTTCAGAATTTTTCATAAAGTAGTTCTCCAGATAAAATTCCCAACAGTTTAAACTTTAGGGATTTAATTCTAGAAAACTATTCACTTTCATGAGATGAATTTGGTTTTGTTGGAAAGTACTCAGAATCCTGAGTTCAGCATAATTTGGTTCACTGAATTTGGAGCTCTCTAGCCAAAGTTCTGAGGATTTGAAGTTTGGAAGAATTCTGAAAATCGGGGGAAAAGTTTAAACTCTCGGGGCCGCAGGGACACGTGTCGAGCGCGGAGGTGTCCGGCACACCGGGGATACCACACGTGTCGAGCGCGGAGGTGTCCGGCACACCGGAGCTCACAGGGTATTTGCGCGCCAGCACAGCCGATCCCCGGCCACACCCGATCCCGATTTAAATTCTTCAGCCGCTGACACGCGGGCCAGCCGGCTTCGTCTTCCTCCCGTCGTTCTCTCGCGCCCGCGCCGCCGACCTTGCCGGAGCAGGCTCGGGGCTCACCGGCTCGCCGCTGCCGGACCTCCCAGGGGCTGAAACTCGCTGCCAGTGGGTTGTCGACGTCGAGGAACGCGTCGGTGGTGTCAGGTCGGGCTGGGGGTGACCGGAAATAGCTCGGCGACGTGCCGCTGCCTCGGTTGAGGTTCGACACCGTCGACCGTGGTTTCTAAACCCGCCATCACCTTGAACAACGGCCCTACAGCATCAGTGTACCTCTAGGATGCTCGACAAGGTGTCAAAAGGGTTCAGTGATGGCGGCAAGTCGGTCGGCACCGTGTGACCGATCGTGCCTGTCATGACCGCCCTCGATCGAGCTCGAAATCCGTCACTCCTAGACAGTTTCACGCTACGGATGCAGAAAAGAACTTGATCGCCGGCTAGTCCAGCGTCTATGTGCAAGATTTGATGACCTCCAAAAGATCATAGAGCGAGATTTTAAAGACACCGTACCGGAAGCTTGGGTTACGGTCGCCGGAGCAACAACTGGAAATTCTCTGCGGATTCTTCACGGTTGGCTTCCAAACTTGGAGGAGAGCAGCACGGTGGTCGCGCGCTCCTGTTGCCTCTCTCGCTGGGCCATGAAAACGCCTGTGGAACGCTGCCCACGGGCGCCTGGCTCTCGGCTGAGGTTGAGTCGCCGCTGTGGCGATCGCTCTCGGGCAAAGGAGGTCGGAGCTCGAGGTTTCTGGCGTTGGAGAGGTGGAGTGCGAGCTCAGGTGGCTATCTAGCAGCTCAGGGACGAAGGAGGAGATGGTTTTGCTGGTTTTCCCGATTGAGCAGAGAGCTGCAGCGAGAAACAATGCCGCTGCTCGGGTTTGCCCGCGAGAAGATAAAGCCGGCCGACCCCTGCTCAGCTGAGGCGGTGCCGGTCGCGTGGGGGCGCGAGCCAGCCGCCCTGGGCGCCAGCGCGCGGAGAGGGAAGCAGCTGGTGGTGCCGGTAGCTGCTCGTTGGCATAGCCGACAGCTGCTCGGCGGAATTTCCCACCGAGACTCTGACTTTGGTTGCAAGTTTCTCCTTCTCCCCTCTATGACACGTGGGTCCCACCCGGGGTTTTAACCTCTGCAATTTACTCCTAATTACTGTTGTAAACAGTGAGCCCCATAATACCCCTGGTGATTCAATTTATTCACCCCTGAGCCATTTGAATTGAATAGAATTCAAATTGGGTTCGGCTTGGGTGAGTTTCAGCACAAGTATAGTTTTGAATTCAAATAAAGTTTGAATTCGTCCCACTTAGCTCATGTCAAGATCAACTCCAAATGGAGTGACAATTGGTGTGTGAGCTCACAAAAATGTGCTGAATAAGAATATGAAGCTAACTTTTGAATTTGGGTGATGAAAGTTGCTGCAATTTGAATTTACATTCAAATTGGCCCCTTTTTCAAATAACCCCAAAAAGTGCCTCAAAAAGTGTTGGATTTCTATGAAACTTGGACTGAACCTCCCCAAGACTTTTTAAAATTCTAGGGGTGAGCTCAACCTCTCATGTTCAAGTGTAGAAACCCTACTTTGTGAAAGTGAAGGCTTTCCCCTCTAATCATTCTTTTGATGGAGGTTACTTGCTCTTCACAACATTTCCTAAGGTGTCCACAATAAAAACTGTGGTGTTGTGAGGTGAAGAGAAAATTTTGCAAGTCCTTTTTCTTGGGCTTTTACAGATAGGTCTCACAGCTTGGTGTGAGACGTCAATATGAAACTCTTGGACTCTTCATGTTCCTGAGTTCATATGAAACGCTGATCCCTAGCGTGCATTAGGCAAGTAAGTGGAGACCCCATCGCGTGGTCAGTAACGTGAGAGTGTGTTCGTCTGGAAATAGCCCAGGAGGACATACGCAGCGCTTGCCATCGGCGTTCCCTGCAGGGCAGTAGGTGGTATCTGTTGGGTTGATAATATTCCCAACCGTGACGACCCGTTCATGACATACTCGGGTTCCCCGTCATGTGGTGTTGAAACGCGATCACATACCTTGAGACGTGACTTAACTCAAGGACGGCCGTATGGCAATGATACATGGAGCTCTCTACAACTTAGCTTTAATCCCCACAATCCGTGAAGAGATAGCGGCAGCTCAGAAACATGACAAGGGCATGTCGCATTTGCGGAGACGTGTAGACAGTGGGGAGTTGAAATGTTTCCGGAAGGACGGAGACGGTGTTCTATGGTTCAAGGACCGGATCGTCGTACCCCGTAAACCGGAGTTACGGCAGAAAATTTTTGATGAGGCTCACTTATCAAAATTTTCTATTCACCCCGGCAGCAACAAAATGTATCAAGAACTCAGAAGTAAGTTTTGGTGGACACGGATGAAGCGGGAGATCACGAAGTACGTGTCCGAGTGTGATACATGTCGAAGGGTGAAGGCGGATCATATGCGGAAACCGGGACTGCTACAACCACTGGGCGTTCCTGCCTGGAAGTGGGAGGATGTGAGCATGGACTTCATCATCGGTTTACCCACCACCTTTCAGAAACATGATTCTGTGTGGGTAATCGTCGACCGGCTCACCAAAGTTGCCCATTTCATCCCGGTCAACACCAACTACAACGCCAAGAAGTACACTGAACTGTACATCCCACGGATCCTATGCTTGTACGGCGTACCCCGTACCATCATATCGGATCGGGGCACTTTATTTGTGTCCCGTTTTTGGGAGCAGCTGCACGCTGCCTTGGGGACGAAGCTGATCCGTAGTTCAGCGTACTACCCGCAAACGGTCGGACAAACCGAGCGGGTAAATCAAATCTTAGAAGACATGCTACGAGCTTGTGCTATCAACCACGGCAAGAATTGGGATGATCACTTGCCGTTAGCCGAGTTCTCGTACAACAATGGGTACCAAGTCAGCATCAAGATGGCGCCCTACGAGGCGCTATACGGGAGAAAATGCCGCACACCATTGAATTGGTGTGAGTCTGGCGAAAGGGTTACCTTCGGGATTGACCTTGTCAGTAACGCAGAGGAAAAGGTTCGGCTGATTCAAGCGAACCTAAAAGCGGCCCAATCCCGACAGAAGCAATATGCGGACCGGAGAAGGCGCCCACTACAATTCGAAGTCGGGGATCACATATACTTACGTGCATCTCCAATGAAGGGCGTAAACAGATTCGGGGTGAGAGGAAAGTTGGCACCCCGATTCATCGGTCCATTTCAGATTACCGAAAGATGTGGATCGGTAGCATACCGGCTGAAATTACCAGAAGCATTTTCCGCTGTGCACAACGTCTTTCACATTGCCCAGCTGAGGAAGTGTCTCAAGCTATCAACTACCATTCAGCTGGAAGACATTGAAGAACTGCAACCGGATCTCACCTATCGGGAGGAACCGTTTCAGATTATTGAAGAAAAGGTCCGAACCACACGCAACCGTACGTTGTGGTTCTACAAGGTTCTATGGAGTAATCACTCCGTAGACGAAGCGACATGGGAGAGCGAAGGATTTCTTCGCGCTAACTACCCCGACTTTTTCACGTCGCATATCCGGTAATTTTTCCACCGTCCTCTCTCTCATTTTCACCTTGTAATCTCGGGACGAGATTCTTTTGAGGGGGGAGGAATGTAAGGGCCTCAGTTTTTGACACATGTTTGAAGTGTTCATCACCACACACACACACCTCATTTGAAGAAAGTTGATGAACACATTTGAAGAGCAAGTAACCACCATCAACATGCTCATTAAGGAATAAACTCACATATTAGAAAAGTGGTATTTCCCACATGTAATACATAAGGGCTGGGCATAAGAAAAACTCCTACATATTGCTAGGAATGTCCATGCCAAGTTTCAACCAAATTCAAAACCTTTTGAGGTCATTTTGGGCATAGCTAGAAAGAGGGCAGTTTGAAACTACATTCAAATTCAAACTGCTTTTATCCCATGAATTCAAAAGTGGGAGGCATATTCTTATTCAGCACATTTTTGTGAGCTCACACACCAATTTTCACTCCATTTAGAGTTGATCTTGACATGAGCTAAGTGGGGCAAATTCAAACTTTATTTGAATTTCAAACTGAACATGTGCTGAACTTCATTCAAACCAAACCCCATTTGAATTCTAATGAATTCAAATGGCTCATGGGTGAATAATTTGAATCACCATGGGCTTTTTGGGACTTACTGTTTACAACAGTGATGAGGAGTTAATTTCAGAGGTTAAACTTGAGTGTGGGACCCACATGTGATAGAGATAAGGGGGGGGGAGACTTGCACCCAAAGTCACAGCCTCGGGGGGAAATTCCACCGAGCAGCTGCCGGCTGTGCCACTGAGAAGCAACCGGCGCCACCAGCTGCTTCTCCCATCGCGCGCTGGCGTCCCTGGCGGCCTACTCGTGCCCCCACGCGACCGTCACCGCCTCAGCCGAGTGAAGACCGGGTGCCTTCTTATCCCCGCGGGCGACACCGGGTGGCGCCATTCTTTTTCTCCCCGAGCTCTCGGTCGATCGGGAAATGTGAAATCCCAAAATTCTAACAAGTGGAGCTGCAGTTCACACCGAGAAAAGGAGAGGAATTTAAACTTTTGAATTTAACGGTGTGAGCTCCAAGTCGAAACTTAAACTTGCAAAAATTCCCGAACACGGAGATCTAAAGCTATTATTTGGTTCTCCACACATCCAATAATAGCCCGGCAAATTTTCAGAGCATTTGAAAAGGATTTCCTATTTGTTGGAATTTAAACGGGAGAAAATTCAAATTTGAATTTAAATTTCAGTTTCAAATTCCGAGTTCACCGAAATTGAAATTTGAGTGCACCATTGTGTTCCTCATATTTCATTTGGCCTGTCCTCCAAATGTTATCAAATTTGGAACTCGTTTGCTATATTAAAAAGGAATTGGGGATAAGAGGGAGAGGTGGACCCCACATGTCATACACACAAGGCTTCAACCGACTCTATCTTTCCTCCCTCGCTCCAGCTTCCAACAGCACACGGCAGGGGACTTCGGGGGCAAGTTTTGGGCGCCACCTCCTGCTGGGTCGTCCTTTACTTGTTCTGATCATCACAGGGAGTACAGCAACACCTTTTTGCTTCTCTCAGCCGAGCTCCAGCTCTCTGTTTTTCCTCCCGAGCAGAACCCTGCCGTTCTTCTTCTCCCCTTTGCACAGCAAGCACTGGAGCCCGATTGCTCGAGCCCCCAACAGCAAAGAGCTGCGCCCAAGGGTGCTCTAGCCGGCCAGCAACTTTCCCCCACGGCCCCGAGCTCGTTGGCACCGGAAAACAGCAAAAGTCTGCAGCTCTCGGGTAAAAGCTGAAAAATCGAACTGGTCATCGTGGCCAGCCCAAACCAGGGGTGATCACGCCCAAGCAAGCCACCCCATAGGTGCACCTACAAGCCTAGTTGCTCACCTCCAAAACTCAGCCCAGGCCATTGATCACAGAGGGAGAATTTCAAGTTTTTCTCCCGGGCGGCCGAAACTGACCTTGAGGTAAGAAATTGCAAAATTCGTCCTCAATTCGTGTTGGTTGTGTTTCAAACTCCGCACACAAGTTCTCAACTGCCTAGCCCACCTCCTCCATCAATTTTAGACCAAGAAATTGAGTGTGGAGCGAGGAATTTGAGTTCTTTTCGAGGGTATACCACTGAACCATGTCGGGTGCACGGTGCCGATAGGTTTGGAGCTCTCTCTGGCCTGTTTAGACCTCATGTCGGTCTTCTCCATGATTCACTGGTGCTTTAGAGCTCAAGAACCCACAATTTGGTGGAGAAATCACCGTGCAAGACCTCGCCGGAGCCCTAGGGTTAGCTGTGGCCGGTGCGCACTGCTTTCCGGCGAGTTTCAGCCACCGGCGACCTCACCAATGAGTTCAGCATGGTTGAAAATGGGGGGGGGGGGCGGCCAGCAGGGGGTCGCCGGAGGGAGCCGCCCCTGCTCTGTTTGGCACGTGGCTGGAGGTTAGGGATGACGAATGGGACCCACTGTCAGCATTTAAACATTTTCTAGATTTTCCCATTTCAGTTCAAACTTTAGAGAGCCATAACTTTGTGTAGGAGTGTCCAAAAATTGTGAAACAAATTTTACTGGATTCCTCTCAAAGAGTACTATCCAGGGGTGCAGCCCAATATTTATGAAAATTCCTGGATTTGGCTCATTAATTCATTTAAGGAAAATCTTGTATGAATTTTTACAGGAGTTCTGTTTATTGGAAAATTCCCAAATTTGGGAAGGACATTCTTCCTATAATACTTGAACTCCAGTAAAATTTGCCTAGGCATTGGACTCCATTTGCTTGGCCAAATGTTGTTTGAATCCTCTATGTCTCTGAAAAAATGGGAAAATAAACAGAGACATTTTCAGACTTTTAACCAAGTTTGGAAAATTCATATCTCTGTGTAGGAAGCTCCAAAAATGGTGAAACCAAGTCCTATGGACTCATGAGACTCTCAAGTTTCTGAAAAACCAAATTTGGAGCATGAAAAGACACTATAATTTCCATAGGATTTCAGAGAAGCCAAATAGTAAGAAAATTCTCTAGGCCACATCTTCCATCAACTTTGTCTGAAATTTTGCAAGCCATACCTCTGTATGATCTATGGACCACTGTAAAAATTTCGGAGCAAGTTGATATCATCTTCTCCAGTTTTCTGCTGGTTTTTCCTACTACCTTTCTTATGTCCATTATAAATAGATCTTTGAATTTTACTCCAACAAACATCCACTGGCCACCTAAAGTTCTTCTCTGTTTCTGTCCATAACAGAGCCCATATCTCACTTTAGAGCTGGTCTAAACCATTCTTAGTTCCTAAAAACACATTTGTTTTATAATTCAGTTACTTGTATTAAAAACTGTGCATATTCATATCGGTAGGAAATACGACGAAGGAGGTCGACGGGCAACTTGACTCGGAGCAGCAAGTTGAAGCTTAACTCATCGCCAAGATACTGACTATAAAGTAGAACTAAACCTGCAACAACATAATGCAAGCCCCGGTTTGCATTTAACAGATTTTAGTTATATTTTACTTTGTATCACTTCTATTGGTCTAGCATGTATTGTGCATTAGGTCAAGGTGATTGATACTCCAAATGCATGACCCACAAACCCTTGGAGTACAGGGTAGAACAGGTTACCTTCGTGTAGATTCTGCTAGGCTTAAGTTGTATAGGATCCGGTACAAGTCGGGTAGTTGGAAGCTACCCGCGAGTTTAGGATGTTGGGTACAGCGGGGTATGATTCTAGAAAATGAAAGTTCTGGAATGGAAAATGAGACCGAGCAGAGAGTAGGAGCAGCAGGACGAGGGGCCTGTGTGGCTGTAGCTCTGTTTGTGTCGGTTAAGGACCGATGCGTATGCCGCCCTGCTGAGCAAGTTTGAACAGTACCGGATGCATGTCGGATATATGGGACCCGATAAACCGATGTAACTCGGGTACTCTCGTGTCGAAACTTATACGGCCGTCCTTTGGGGGTTGGTGTCAGAGGTGTAAACCTGCTAGCGGAGCAACTTCGACGTGTTCCGCGTAGTGGCCCTTCTGATGGGTCGGCGGAACTGGTTCGGCATTGGAGTGACGGGTGAAAGGTTGCTGCATACAACGTAAGAAAGAGCTCGCGTGAGTCTTTCGAGGCGGGTGTATGTATCGTGTATTCCGGGTGTGTCCTGATTGCAATCACCGTCCCTCGTGGTTATATGAGTACCACTTGTTCACTGAGTTGTGACGTAGTAATAAATTCCAGATGAAGTGAGATGAATCATTGCTGATGTGAAGTTCTTAAATTCATTGTATTGCCAACCATGTATGCTGTAGTTGTAGAGCTCACTAAGTTTATTTTCCTCTTTGGGCATCACCACATCGGGGGAAAGCGTTTCTTTTTTGATTGTGGACTTCCGATGTGAGGGCTGCCTAAGGCATAATAATCTGCTGCTATAAACCTGAAAGTAAGGATCAACATTTAGGCGTGTCATTATTGCATCACACCCACCTATGTTAGTAACCCCGGCACATAGAGTTCCATGTTTAGGAGTGTTGGTTAAGTCTTGCTGAGCCATTGTGCTCACGGTTGCATTATTAGTGTTTTGCAGGTTATAAAATTTGCTATGAAGACGGTTGTTCGGTGAGCCATCAGAGACTCACCGGAAACCCTGCCGCTGCACTTATCTTTGTGGAAGCTAGTAAGAAGCGTCTGCGGGCTGGACGTATTCTCTTTTGCATAGTTAGGACCGAGAGTAAGTGTGTATGTATATTCCGCTGCGTGTACCCTCGTGGTACATTATTTTGTAAATGATAATATTTTGAGAAATAAAAGACTTTGTACTTTATGGTTCTTTTCGTGTATGCTATTGGGTGCCGCATCGCACGGCACCACCCAATGTGTATCCTAGAGTGTGGATCCCGAAAGGGGTTCCCCACAGGCGTGGTATCAGAGCTGCATTGGGAATAGCACGCATGAAAAGAGCTTATTTTCGAAAACTTCGAAGTATACGAGTGAGGAACGTGTAGTATGCCCACATAAGGACTATTAGTAGCATAGTTACTTCAGGTGGCAAGCTAACAGTGTGTTACCTTCAGTATTTCAATTCAGTAACGACGCACCTACATGGAGGTAAGAGGTAAGGTACGCCACCGCAGGCGGATCAATTGCGGTAACTCGCCATACGAGTGATAGTATGGGATGGTATACCGTGGCTTGGCACGGTAGTTAATATGAGTCTCTGAACCTCTCTATGGTTCTGAGAGCATATGAAAACGCTGATCTCTAGCGTGCTTTAGGAAAAAGTGAGAATACCCCATCGTGTGGTAAGCAACACGATAGTATGCAACTCTTGAACGTTCAATGTTCAAAGGGCCATACGCAGCGCTCGCCATCGGCGTGCCTCAACGGTCATGAGGCAGTAAGTGGTATCCGTTGGGTTGATAACATTCCCAACCGTGATGACCCGTTCACGCTCTACTCGGGTTCCCCGTCGTGTGGTGTTAAAACATGACAATGTACCTTGAGACGTGACTTGACTCAAGGACGGCCCGTATGGCAATGATACGGGGCGTATGTTTTTACTATGATATGGACCTGCCTGAAATGGAAAACCTTTGTGTGCATCACTATTGATTGTTTTTCTGCAGGTACCTTAACCACGAGTAGAACATTGCGTTTAGAACATGTGTGTGAGTGATCGTTTTAGTGCCACCCTTTGAAACGTATATGCCGGTGTAACGCCGGTTAGGATTTTGATTTGGTGAGGAAACGTAGTACCGTAATATGTTCTTAACTGCATGAAACATGAAGTTTTCAAAGAAAAGAGTAATTTTGGAGTCTAGAATTCCATTAAGGGTTAATGAACTCCTATATTGAACTAAGAGTCAATTGGGAGTATAGTTTCCATTTCAAACCATTAGAAACAATCTCTCCTGTTTTCAGCAGAATTTTTGCTGAAATTGAACAGGGCATAACTTTTGATTGGTTGATCCAATGGAGGTGAAGGATACATTTCTGGAATGTTTTTGAAGTCTTCTACAACTTTTCTGTAGAACTCCCAAACAGAATCTCCCTTCAAATGGATGAGAATCTCAGATGAGTGTTAACTGTCCAAAAAACAGGGCAGGCCAAAAATGCTCTCTGGAATTTTCTGTATTTCAACCATAATTTCTTGTAGAAAAATCTCTAAGTGTCATGTAAGACACCGTTGGAAAGTTTGTGATATATGCTACGACTTTGTAGTTCAAAGTTTCTACAGATTTGGGGTAGAACTTTATGAAATCTTCCGGACAAAACAGATACTTTCAGAGAAGGTGCTGTCAAAATTGTTCCAGATTTCTGTCAACTTTGGAATATCATAACTCCTGATCCAGAATTGATATGAAGGCAAATAAATACTCGTTGGAAAGATATTGAAGTTACATATAACTTTGATATTCACCTTGAGACATGAAACTGCCATTTTCATAATCAAATTCTGGGAATTAGGTCAAATGGTCAATCTGAACAGAGCAGTGTTCATTGCCCCTGTAACTTGAGACTTGTTGTGGACATGAAGGTTTTTATACTTCTCTAAGTTCCATGACATAGTCATTAGTTATCTTTCATCATTCCTTGTTGTTAGTTAGAAAGTTTGACAAACTTGACCCAGCAAAGCAGCAGTCACATGTCATCTCAAGCTGCAAAGAAATTCTATGGTCGGTCAAGGAGAACATCACTGAACGTGGGAAACGTAAACTATATGGCAGTTGAAGACGTTCCCGTAGGAGAACCGTGTTGGTGGGCATGTTCAGCCTACGTGATAAGCCCACGCTCGTGTTGTTCGACTCGGGTGCTACACATGATTTTATCAGCCAAGATTATGTGGTTAAGCACCAAGTACCATCAACGACCTTGGCCGCATCATGTCATATTAATTCACCGGGAGGTAGTAGGACAGCGGGCAGAATTGTTGCTCGAGCGCCTATATGTTTGGATGGGCGAATATATCCTACTACTCTTATCATCCTAGAAGGATTGCGGATTGACATCATATTGGGAATGGCTTGGTTGACGTATCACCAAGCTATCTTTGATATTAGTTCACGAACGGTGCAGCTGAATTCAAAGAAGCACGGGCAACACACGTTGATTCTGAGAAAAGTTGCACCGGAAGTCACTGCTGTCCACACCGTTGAAGTTAAGAAACTGGAGGACATTCCAGTGGTCCGGGAATATCCGGACGTGTTTCCCGATGATCTACCGGGCATGCCACCCGATCGTGAAGTGGAGTTCAAAATTGAACTAGCACCGGGAACTACACCCATCTCTCGGAGGCCGTATAAAATGGCACCGAAGGAACTCGCAGAGCTGAAGGAGCAGCTGATTGATTTGTTAAGCAAAGGCTTCATTCGACCCAGGTCATCACCCTGGGGATGCTCCGCGCTGTTCGTCAAGAAAAAGGACGAGACTTTGAGGTTATGTGTGGACTATTGTCCGCTCAATGCCGTAACTATCAAGAACAAGTATCCACTACCACGTATCGATA
Source organism: Neostapfia colusana (assembly GCA_030760725.1). NCBI lineage: Eukaryota > Viridiplantae > Streptophyta > Magnoliopsida > Poales > Poaceae > Neostapfia > Neostapfia colusana. The sequence continues at coordinate 13,390,540 of JASWHV010000020.1, forward strand.
TGCTTTTCGATCAACTAGTGGGTGCTAAGGTTTTCTCGAAGATGGATCTTCGGTCCGGATATCATCAGATAAAAATCCGGGCGGAAGACATACCCAAGACGGCATTCTCAACGAGATACGGATTATATGAGTATCTCGTCATGTCATTCGGGCTCACTAATGCTCCGGCCCATTTCATGTACTTGATGAATTCAGTCTTCATGCCGGAGCTGGACAAGTTCGTCGTGGTCTTCATCGACGATATTCTGGTATATTCTAAGTCGGAGGAAGAACACGCCGAACATCTGCATATTGTGCTCCAACGCCTACGGGATCACAAACTATATGCAAAATTCAGCAAGTGTGAGTTCTGGATCAACCAAGTGCCATTTCTTGGACACATTATTTCATCGGAAGGCATCACGGTTGATACGAGCAAGATCGTCCAAGTGCTGAATTGGAATTCACCGAAATCAGTTCATGAAGTCCGTAGTTTTCTCGGTTTAGCAGGATACTACCGGAGATTCATTCCGAATTTCTCCAAAGTTTCTAAACCGATGACGGAACTTCTAAAGAAAGGCAAGAAATATGTGTGGAGTGAAGTATGTGAGGAGGCGTTCAAAGCATTGGTAAATCACCTCACAACAGCCCCAGTCTTGGCGCAGCCCGATACAACTAAGTATTTTGATGTCTATTGTGATGCATCCGGCATCGGCCTTGGCTGCGTGCTTATGCAAGAAGGGCGAGTGGTCGCATATGGATCCAGACAGCTTCGGAATCATGAGCAGAATTATCCGACACATGATCTCGAGCTAGCTGCTATGGTTCTTGCTCTAAAGATGTGGAGGCACTATTTGCTTGGAAACTTAGTTCACCTCTACACCGACCACAAGAGTTTAAAGTACATCTTCACGCAAAAGGAGCTAAATATGAGGCAGCGAAGATGGTTAGAGTTAATCAAGGATTATGAACTGGAGATTCATTACCATCCTGGAAAAGCGAATGTGGTTGCCGATGCACTTAGTCGGAAATCACATGTGCATAATCTAACCATGGCTGCAATGGAAGAAGAAGAACCGAGCCTGCGCTTGGTTCCTTATGGGTCATTGTTTAACCTTGCCCTCATTCCTACAATTCGTGATGAAATTGTAGCGGCTCAAAAGAATGATAAGGGCATGGCCCATATCTGGAAGAGAATAGACAAAGGAGAAGCTAAGGGCTTCCGGAAAGATGAGAATGGTACGCTATGGTTCAAAAACCGTATTGTCGTACCCCGTGACATGAAGCTTCGTAAGAAGATTTTAGATGAAGCTCATTTATCAAAATTTTCCATTCATCCGGGTAGCAACAAGATGTACCAAGATTTGAGAAACAAGTTTTGGTGGACACGGATGAAGCGGGAAATAGCTAAATACGTATCCGAGTGTGATACGTGTCGGAGGGTGAAAGCAGATCACATGAAGAAACCTGGTTTGCTGCAGCCCTTCATATTCCGGCATGGAAGTGGGAAGATGTGAGTATGGATTTCATTGTCGGACTGCCGCTCACATCTCGAAAGCATGATTCGGTTTGGGTAATCGTTGACCGATTAACCAAGTCAGCACACTTCATACCGGTGAATGTGGGATTCAATGCCAAGAAATATGCGGAGTTATACATTGAGCAGATATTATGCCAGCATGGAGTTCCAAGAACAATAGTTTCAGATCGTGGTGCACTGTTTGTTTCTCGTTTCTGGGAACAGCTGCACGCATCTTTGGGAACCAAATTGCTTAGAAGCTCCGCATATCACCCTCAAACCGATGGACAAACAGAGAGGGTGAATCAAGTCTTGGAAGATATGTTGAGAGCGTGTGCCATCCACCACGGTAAGAACTGGGATGCTTATCTACCGTTGGCGGAATTCTCGTACAACAACAGCTATCAAACGAGTATCAAGATGGCACCGTATGAGGCTCTCTACGGCCGGAGATGTCGCACACCGTTGAATTGGTGCGAATCCAGTGAAAGAGTGACATTCGGGATTGACCTTGTCAATGATGCCGAAGAACGAGTTCGGGTCATACAAGCAAATTTAAAAGCCGCTCAATCTCGACAGAAGAGTTATGCAGACCAGCGACGTCGACCGCTGAACTTCAACATCGGAGAGTACGTATATCTCCGCGTATCTCCAGTGAAGGGAGTTCACCGATTCGGTGTAAAAGGGAAGCTCGCTCCCCGGTTTATTGGTCCATTCGCTATCACGGAGAAATGTGGACCCGTAGATTACCGGCTTGAGCTACTGACGAATCTCGCTGGGGTGCATAATATATTTCACGTCTCTCAGCTTCAGAAATGTCTCAAGAATACCACTGCTGTCCGCAATGAAGATCTCGGGACATTGCAACCGGATCTCTCTTATACCGAGCATCCAATCCGGATTATCGATGAAAAGTCTTGGTCGACAAGGAATCAGACGCTCCAATTCTATAAGGTATTATGGAGCAATCATACCGCGGAGGAAGCAACATGGGAGAGTGAAGAATACCTCCGTTCGAACTACCCGGACTTGCTGTCCGCTCATATAAGGTAATTCCTTCTCTACCGCTTGTCTCTTCTTTTGGAATCTCAGGACGAGATTCTTTTTAAGGGGGGAGGGATGTGAAATCCCAAAATTCTAGCAAGTGGAGCTGCAGTTCACACCGAGAAAAGGAGAGGGAATTTAAAATTTTGAATTTAACGGTGTGAGCTCCAAGTCGAAACTTAAACTTGCAAAATTCCCGAACACGGAGATCTAAAGCTATCATTTGGTTCTCCACACATCCAATAATAGCCCGGCAAATTTTCAGAGCATTTGAAAAGGATTTCCTATTTGTTGGAATTGAAACGGGAGAAAATTCAAATTTAAATTTAAATTTTAGTTTCAAATTCCGACTTCACCGAAATTCAAATTTGAGTGCACCATTGTGTTCCTCATATTTCATTTGGCCTGTCCTCCAAATTTTATCAAATTTGGAACTCGTTTGCTATATTAAAAAGGAATTGGGGATAAGAGGGAGAGGTGGACCCCACATGTCATACACACAAGGCTTCAACCGACTCTATCTTTCCTCCCTCGCTCCAGCTTCCGACAGCACACGGCAGGGGACTTCAGGGGCAAGTTTTGGGCGCCACCTCCTGCTGGGTCGTCCTTTACTTGTTCTGATCATCACAGGGAGTGCAGCAACACCTTTTTGCTTCTCTCAGCCGAGCTCCAGCTCTCTGTTTTTCCTCTCGAGTAGAACCCTGCTGTTCTTCTTCTCCCCATCGCACAGCAAGCACTGGAGCCCGATTGCTCGAGCCCCCAACAGCAAAGAGCTGCGCCCAAGGGTGCTCTAGCCGGCCAGCAACTTTCCCCCACGGCCCCGAGCTTGTTGGCACCGGAAAACAGCAAAGGTCTGCAGCTCTCGGGTAAAAGCTGAAAAACCGAACTGGTCATCGTGGCCAGCCCAAACCAGGGGTGATCACGCCAAAGCAAGCCACCCCATAGGTGCACCTACAAGCCTAGTTGCTCACCTCCAAAACTCAGCCCAGGCCATTGATCACAGAGGGAGAATTTCAAGTTTTTCTCCCGGGCGGCCGAAACTGACCTTGAGGTAAGAAATTGCAAAATTCGTCCTCAATTCGTGTTGGTTGTGTTTCAAACTCCGCACACAAGTTCTCAACTGCCTAGCCCACCTCCTCCATCAATTTTAGACCAAGAAATTGAGTGTGGAGCAAGGAATTTGAGTTCTTTTCGAGGGTATACCACTGAACCATGTCGGGTGCACGGTGCCGATAGGTTTGGAGCTCTCTCTGGCCTGTTTAGACCTCATGTCGGTCTTCTCCATGATTCTCTGGTGCTTTAGAGCTCAAGAACCCACCATTTGGTGGATAAATCACCGTGCAAGACCTCGCCGGAGCCCTAGGGTTAGCTGTGGCCGGTGCGCACTGCTTTCCGGCGAGTTTCAGCCGCCGGCGACCTCACCAATGAGTTCAGCATGGTGGAAAATGGGGGGGGGGGGGGGGGGCGGCGGCCAGCAGAGGGTCTGGAGGTGGCCAGGAAGGTCATTTCCAGCGACCTCGCCGGAGGGAGCCGCCCCTGCTCTGTTTGGCGCGTGGCTGGAGGTTAGGGATGACGAGTGGGACCCACTGTCAGCATTTAAACATTTTCCAGATTTTCCCATTTCAGTTCAAACTTTGGAGAGCCATAACTTTGTGTAGGAGTGTCCAAAAATTGTGAAACAAATTTTGCTGGATTCCTCTCAACGAGTACTATCCAGGGGTGCAGCCTAATATTTATGAAAATTCCTGGATTTGGCTCATTAATTCATTTAAGGAAAATCTTGTATGAATTTTTACAGGAGTTCTGTTTATTGGAAAATTCCCAAATTTGGGAAGGGCATTCTTCCAATAATCCTTGAACTCCAGTAAAATTTGCCTAGGCATTGGACTCCATTTGATTGGCCAAATGTTGTTTGAATCCTCTATGTCTCTGAAAAAATGGGAAAATAAACAGAGACATTTTCAGACTTTTAACCAAGTTTGGAAAATTCATATCTCTGTGTAGGAAGCTCCAAAAATGGTGAAACCAAGTCCTATGGACTCATGAGACTCTCAAGTTTCTGAAAAACCAAATTTGGAGCATGAAAAGACACTATAATTTCCATAGGATTTCAGAGAAGCCAAATAGTAAGAAAATTCTCTAGGCCACATCTTCCATCAACTTTGTCTGAAATTTTGCAAGCCATACCTATGTATGATCTATGGACCACTGTAAAAATTTCGGAGCAAGTTGATATAATCTTCTCCAGTTTTCTGCTGGTTTTTCCTACTACCTTTCTTATGTCCATTATAAATAGATCTTTGAATTTTACTCCAACAAACATCCACTGCCCACCTAAAGTTCTTCTCTGTTTCTGTCCATAACAGAGCCCATCTCTCACTTTAGAGCTGGTCTAAACCATTCTTAGTTCCTAAAAACACATTTGTTTTATAATTCAGTTACTTGTATTAAAAACTGTGCATATTCATATCGGTAGGAAATACGACGAATGAGGTCGACGGGCAACTTGACTCGGAGCAGCAAGTTGAAGCTTAACTCATCGCCAAGATACTGACTATAAAGTAGAACTAAACCTGCAGCAACATAATGCAAGCCCCGGTTTGCATTTAACAGATTTTAGTTATATTTTACTTTGTATCACTTCTATTGGTCTAGCATGTATTGTGCATTAGGTCAAGGTGATTGATACTCCAAATGCATGACCCACAAACCCTTGGAGTACAGGGTAGAACAGGTTACCTTCGTGTAGATTCTGCTAGGCTTAAGTTGTATAGGATCCGGTACAAGTCGGGTAGTTGGAAGCTACCCGCGAGTTTAGGATGTTGGGTACAGCGGGGTATGATTCTAGAAAATGAAAGTTCTGGAATGGAAAATGAGACCGAGCAGAGAGTAGGAGCAGCAGGACGAGGGGCCTGTGTGGCTGTAGCTCTGTTTGTGTCGGTTAAGGACCGATGCGTATGCCGCCCTGCTGAGCAAGTTTGAACAGTACCGGATGCATGTCGGATATATGGGACCCGATAAACCGATGTAACTCGGGTACTCTCGTGTCGAAACTTATACGGCCGTCCTTTGGGGGTTGGTGTCAGAGGTGTAAACCTGCTAGCGGAGCAACTTCGACGTGTTCCGCGTAGTGGCCCTTCTGATGGGTCGGCGGAACTGGTTCGGCATTGGAGTGACGGGTGAAAGGTTGCTGCATACAACGTAAGAAAGAGCTCGCGTGAGTCTTTCGAGGCGGGTGTATGTATCGTGTATTCCGGGTGTGTCCTGATTGCAATCACCGTCCCTCGTGGTTATATGAGTACCACTTGTTCACTGAGTTGTGACGTAGTAATAAATTCCAGATGAAGTGAGATGAATCATTGCTGATGTGAAGTTCTTAAATTTATTGTATTGCCAACCATGTATGCTGTAGTTGTAGAGCTCACTAAGTTTATTTTCCTCTTTGGGCATCACCACATCGGGGGAAAGCGTTTCTTGTTTGATTGTGGACTTCCGATGTGAGGGCTGCCTAAGGCATAATAATCTGCTGCTATAAACCTGAAAGTAAGGATCAACATTTAGGCGTGTCATTATTGCATCACACCCGCCTATGTTAGTAACCCCGGCACATAGAGTTCCATGTTTAGGAGTGTTGGTTAAGTCTTGCTGAGCCATTGTGCTCACGGTTGCATTATTAGTGTTTTGCAGGTTATAAAATTTGCTATGAAGATGGTTGTTCGGTGAGCCATCAGAGACTCACTGGAAACCCTGCCACTGCACTTATCTTTGTGGAAGCTAGTAAGAAGCGTCTGCGGGCTGGACGTATTCTCTTTTGCATAGTTAGGACCGAGAGTAAGTGTGTATGTATATTCCGCTGCGTGTACCCTCGTGGTACATTATTTTGTAAATGATAATATTTTGAGAAATAAAAGACTTTGTACTTTATGGTTCTTTTCGTGTATGCTATTGGGTGCCGCATCGCACGGCACCACCCAATGTGTATCCTGGAGTGTGGATCCCGAAAGGGGTTCCCCACAGGAAAACACAGCAAAAATCGTATCCTCGCCTCCCCGAGTTGCTAAGCAACATCCTGAGCTAGAGCGCCACCCTCCCAACACCTGAACCACCAGGTTTTGGCCCCTGTTCCCGTGATCAACGACAACCGCCGCGGTTTAGCTGAAGAACGGCGATCGGTCTCACGTGGGCAGCACACTACAGCCACTTCCATGGCCGAGCAAGGGCGGCAAAAGGAGTGCACGGACTCCACGCTGCTTCCACCTGAAGCTCAAGCCATGCCGTGAACTCTCACCGGCGAATTCCGAGAATTTTCTCCGGCGACCTTAAACCGAGCTTCCGGTATGGATTCTTCGAATTCTGACTCTATGATCCTTCTTTAGTTATCGAATCTTGCATATAGGCGCCGGACTAGCCAGCGATCAGTTTCCTTTCTGCATCCGTGGTATGAAACTGACTAGGAGTGACGAATTTTGAGCTCGATTGAGGGCGTTCATGGCGGGCACGCTCGGTCACACGGTGCCGACCGACTTGCCGCCATCTTTGAACACTTTGGACACCTTGTCGAGCTTCCTAGAGGTGTTCTGATGCTGTAGAACCGATTGTTCGAGGTTTTGGCCGGTTAGAACCCACGGCCGACGGCGCCGAACCTCAACCGAGGCCGCCGCTCGTCGCCGAGCTATTTCCGGTCACCGCCAGCTCGAACTGACCCCACAGACGTGCTCCTCGACGTTGACAACCCCCTGGCGGCGAGTCTTGGACCATGTGATGGCCGGCAGCGGCAAGCCGGCGAGCTTCGGGTCTGCTCCGGCGAGGGGAGGCGGCGCGGGCGCGAGGGCGCGTCGGGAGGAAGACGAAGCCGGCTGGCCCACGCGTCAGCGGCTTAAAAATTTAAATCGGGATCGGGTGTGGCTGGGATCTGTTGTGCTGGCGTGCAGGGACCCCGCATACCACGGTGTGCCGATGCCTCAGGGTACGACGCGTGTCCCCGTGGCCCACCCGCGAGTTTAAACTTTTCCCCGAATTTCAGATTTCATTCAAACTTCAAATCCTCATAACTTTGGCTAGAAAACTCCAAATCGAGTGAACCAAATTTTGTTGGATTCAGCTCTCTGAGCACTTTCCATAAAATGAAGTTTCACTTCATAAAAATCCTTAATTCTCCAGAATTAATTCCTCAAAGTTTAAACTGTTTGGAATTTTAACTGGAGAATCCTTAGGAGGAAAATTCTGAAATTTTGCTGGGATGTTCAACAAAATATCCCTGAACTACCATAAAAATATCAGATCCATTTGAGCTCATTTGATCCACCTAATGGTGTGATTAGTGAAACTGTTCCAGAGAAAATATAAAATGTTCAGAAACATTTTCAGAATTTTTCCTGAAATCGTTTAGCTCATATCTTTAGCTAGAGACCTTCAAATTAAGTGAGACCAACTCCATTAGAAACCTCTGAAAATCTAGTTTTCAGAAAGTCATAGTTTGTTCCATGAAAATCCTTAGAACACCCTAAAAGCCTTCAATCAAGGTCAAGTACATAATTAATTGTGGAGGGCTCAAATGAGCTTTGCTGCAACTAAAACTTGACCAAGTCTCTGTTTAGGTTGTAACCAAGCCATAGTAAAAGTTTCACAGTAATTGGGTCTGTCTAGTGAGAGTTATAGACTTCACAAGTTTAAATTCAATCAAATGCATTTAAATTAATACATATACTTGTATATCATGTAGTCGCTAAGGTCGAGGAGGAACCCGAAGTCCTAGACTTCGTTACTCCGGAGGAGCAGCTAGCCTACGACCAAGAGCAGCAAGGCAAGCTCCGGTTTGCATTAACCTTTTTACAGATTTTTATTGTTTTGAGCACTTACATAAGTATTATGATTCCTTGCATTAGAGTCTTGTATGAGAACCCAATTGCATAGCCAAGAAAAACCATGGGTTGGGCTTAGGATTGCAAACCGTGTTAGCTACTGCGATGCTAAGATAGTGTAAGATTCGGTACAAGTCGAGTAGTTGGAACTACTCGCGAGCATAGGTTAGAGGCACTCGACTCAGGTAGAGATAGCACATGATTCACATGACAAGAAAAATGAGACCGAACGGAGAGTAAGGGCTGCAGGACTTTGGGGCCTGTGTGCTATAGCTCCGCTTGTGTCGATTGAGGACCGAGCCGTGTGCGGGCCTGTAATAAAATATTTGCTTCCTCTTTGTACCTTTCATGTGTGTTATCCGGTGCTGTGCAACGCAGCACCCCTCAGCGTGATCCTGGCTCGGCAAGACCGTGGGGTCATGTCATGCGAGAGACTGTTTAGTGCCACAATTGAGACGTATATGCCGGTATAATCCGGTTAGGATTTTCCTTTGTGAGGAACGTAGTACCGAGATATTATAGGCATATGCATGAAAAATAATAATAACCAGGAGCTAAAATCACTAGGTTGCAATATTTAGGACCCTGGTTCGGTAGATAAAAATTTGATAGCTTATCAGTATAGTCCCAAAGGGTTGAAAAACAGAGTGCTCTGTTTTGGGCAGCAAGTTTGCTGAACTTTAACAGAGCGTAACTCACAGGTCTTTCAGCCCAGGTAGGTGTGGGATATAGTTCTGGAAAGGTATTTAAGTACTCTACAACTTGGTTGTAGACTTCCAGAGCTGAAACACATCTTAAGATGGACCTTCGCTCTGGATATCATCAGATAAAGATCCGGGCAGAGGATATTCCGAAGACGGCTTTCTCGACGAGATATGGATTATATGAATATCTCGTCATGTCTTTTGGTCTCACAAATGCTCCAGCCCATTTCATGTGTCTCATGAACTCAGTGTTCATGCTGGAGCTGGACAAGTTCGTGGTAGTGTTCATCGATGATATCTTGGTTTACTCCAAGACAGAAGCCGAACATGCCGAACACTTGAGGATCGTTCTTCAACGATTACGAGACCACAAGCTCTACGCCAAGTTCAGCAAATCCGAGTTTTGGATCAGCCAAGTACCATTCTTGGGACATATCATCTCCGTGGAAGGCATTGCGGTCGACCCAAGCAAGATAGAGCAAGTGCTGAAATGAAAAGCTCCCACTTCAGTTCATGAAGTCAGAAGCTTCCTCGGGTTAGCGGGATACTATCGGAGATTCATTCCAAGCTTCTCCAAGCTCGCTAAGCCGATGACAGAATTGCTGAAGAAGGGAACGAAATATGTTTGGAACACGGCGTGTGAAGGAGGGTTCCAAGCATTGGTGAAGCATCTCACAACAGCCCCGGTCTTAGCTCAATCGGATACAACCAAGCCCTTCGACGTGTATTGTGACGCGTCCGGTATTGGGCTCGGCTGCATGTTGATGCAGGAAGGACGTGTGGTCGCATATGGCTCACGCCAACTTCGGAACCATGAGCAGCACTATCCGACTCATGATCTTGAGCTTGCTGCGGTGGTCCTGACATTAAAAATGTGGAGGCACTATCTCCTGGGGAACTTGGTGCATCTCTACACCGACCACAAGAGCTTGAAATACATTTTCACCCAGAAGGAGCTGAACATGAGACAAAGGAGGTGGTTAGAACTGATCAAAGATTATGAGATTGAGATTCACTACCACCACGGCAAGGCGAATGTGGTCGCCGACGCGCTGAGTCAGAAATTACATGTCCATAACCTTTCCATTACACTGGTGGAGGAGGAAGAGCCGAGTTTATACTTGGTTCCTTATGGATCGCTGTACAACCTTGCCCTCATCCCTACCATTAGGGAGGACATCATAGCAGCTCAGAAAATTGATAAGGGTATGGCACATCTCCGGAGACGGATAGACAACGGGGAGATCAAATGTTTCCCGAAGGATGATGAGGGGACGCTATGGTTCAATGACCGCATAGTCGTACCCTAGGATATGGAACTGATGAAAAAGACCCTCGATGAGGCTCACTTGTCTAAATACTCCATTCATCCGGGCAGTAACAAAATGTACCAAGACTTGAAAAATAAATTTTGGTGGACACGGATCAAGCGAGAGGTGGCGAAGTACGTATCCGAGTGCGATACGTGTAGACGAGTGAAAGCTGAGCATATGATGAAGTCAGGGCTGCTGCAACCCCTGAAGATCCCGGCATGGAAATGGAAAGATGTGAGCATGGATTTCATTGTGGGATTGCCCCTAACTTCGAACAAACATGATTCCATTTGGGTAATCGTTGACCGGTTAACCAAGACGGCTCATTTCATCCCGGTGAATACACGTTACAATGCCGGCAAATATGCGGAGCTGTACATAGCAAAGATTCTATGCTTATATGGGGTACCCAAGACCATCGTCTCAGATCGAGGTGCATTTTTTGTATCTCGCTTTTGGGAGCAGCTACATGCTGCTTTGGGTACTAAGCTGATTAGGAGCTCCGCCTTCCACCCTCAGACAGATGGCCAAACAGAGAGGGTGAATCAGGTTCTGGAAGACATGTTGAGAGCATGTGCCATCCACCATGGTAGGAACTGGGATGATCACCTACCGTTGGCGGAATTCTCGTACAACAACGGCTATCAGGCGAGTATCAAAATGGCATCCTACGAAGCTCTCTACGGTCACAAATGCCGCACCCCATTAAACTGGTGTGAATCCGGTGAAAGGGTCACCTTTGGGGTTGATGTGGTGAACGACGCCGAAGAGCGCGTTCGGATGATTGAAGCTAACTTGAAGGCCGCTCAATCCCGGCAAAAAAGCTATGCTGATAAGAGCCGTAGACCGCTGCACTTTGACGTCGGGGAATGCGTGTACCTCCGTGTATCTCCGATGAAGGGCGTGCACCAGTTCGGTGTGAAGGGTAAGCTCGCCCCCCGTTTCATTGGACCCTATGCTATCACCGAGGAGTGTGGGCCAGCGGCGTATAGACTGGAGCTACCGGCATCTCTTGCTGGTGTCCATGACGTTTTCCATGTTTCGCAACTGCAAAAATGCCTGAAGCATACAGCCGCTGTTCCTACTGAAGACATCGGCGAGCTGCAACCGGATTTAACGTATGATGAATATCCGGTGGCGATTATCGATGAGAAAGCCTGAACCACGCGTAGCCAAACGTTGTGGTTCTACAAGATACTCTGGAGAAACTACACCGCCGAAGAAGTGACGTGGGAGAGCGAGGAATTCCTTCGCTCAAATTACCCGGAGTTTATGGCGTCTCAACACGGGTAAGTCCCTATTACATCGCCGTCTCTTCTTTTGTAATCTCGGGACGAGATTGTTTTAAGGGGGGAGGGATGTAAAAGCCCAAGAAATGGGACTTGCAAAAACTTTTGTATACTCATGAAAGTGTTGGCATGTGCAATAAAACTTGGAATTCAGTTGGAAATAAAAGGGTCACTTCAAAAAGAAGAAGGGCATTTCCAAAAAGAGAAAAATTCAAACTGTTGTTTAAAAATTTGCATTTGCAATGGTCAACTCAAAGATCAGAGGGCATATTCAAACTCTCTAGGTTCAAATGATGAGGAAGGCAGATTTTGAGAAAATTTGGAGGTCCTTTAATAGGTATATCAAAGAGAATTGTGAATTTTCATTGAAATTTGAATTCAAATTTGAAACTGTGGGACTACTTGTCAAATGGCCAAATGGCTTTTGAATTTGGATCCCTCATAGCTGATGTAAAAGCCCAAGAAAAGGGACTTGCAAAAACTTTTCTTCACTTCACAACACCACAGTTCTTGTTGTGGATAGCTGGTGAACAAGGGTGAAGAGCAAGTAACCTCCATCAAAAGAGTGGTTAGAGGGGAAAGCCTACACTTTCACAAAGTGGGAATCCTACACATATGATCACACATGAGAGGGTGATTCAAAACTGTTGCATTCAAATTCATGATTGCAGCAGCTAAAACAAGGATCAAAGGGCATAATTGGATTCCTCAGGTTCAATTTAGTGGGGAGGCAAAGTTTCAATAATTTTTGAAAAGGTTTGCTACCCAATGGTCCAAAAAGGAGCCAAATGGGCAAGAATTCAAATATACATTTGAATTTGAGGGAAACTTTTTCAATCATGCAAATGTAGCTTAGTTTGAGACTTCAAACATTTGAATTACTCATTTGCCAAAAATTTGGAGATCTTTTGGGCAGAGGGGAGCTGTGGGGCCCAATGGTCAGTGAGAGGGGAGGGGAGAAACTTACTGCTTAAGTTAATCGGTTCCACAGTTCACACCCGAGCGAGCTGTTTTCTCCCACGGGCTGCCACCGCACGGACGACCGAAGACCGGAAGAACCTCCCGAGCTGTTTAGGTGAATGTGGCCTAGAGGGGGGGTGAATAGGCTTTTAAAGAATTCCTGCACACTTAATAAAGTTATCAGAAACTTGACTGACCGGACTAGTCCAGTTGTGTGGGCGGACTAGTCCGGTGTGCTGAATTATTTGAGTTGATTAAGTGTGTCTCACAAATTTAATCTTATAGCAGCGGAATAAGAACAACAGTTTTTATAAATTAAATTTATTGTATGGATGCACGTGCAAACTTGTAAGGAACTCAAACGATGACTAGCACACTAGTGATCTAATGTGTCAAGATGTAAAACAAATGAGAGACAAAAGACACGAATTTTTACCAAGGTTCGATCTCACCAAGAGATCTACGTCCTCGTTGAGGAAGCTCACACAGAGCCGGGTTCCCAACCCTTTCCCTCTTCAAGTCACCACACAGGCCGACTTGACTTTACTATCAAGTGTAATCACCGTGTTTATGGGGCAACCTCACACGTTGAGGGCTCCCACAAGAATTACAATGAGAAGTTGATCAAATACACTCAAAAAGATTACTATGTAGAATATGAGTGTAGAGAGATCAAACCCCAAGAGCTCACAACGAAGGAACGACGATCTCCCAATCCCAAATCCAAGTATTTTATTGATCTTCACCTTTTTGCTCCTTAGATGTGTGGGGAGACGTGTTTTTGGGCTCTTGGGACAGGTGGCGGCACTAGGGTTTCAGTTTTTGACAGTATGAGTCGTGTCTCGTTAGGGAAAAGACGAAGGACCTCTATTTATAGGCTTTCCCAAAAAGTTACCGTTGTTAAACCTACTACCGGACTAGTCCGATATATGATCGGACTTGTCCGGTCTACTTCCAGTGGGTTAACCGGACTAGTCCGGTCCACAAACCGGACTTGTCCGGTGCTATGTGAGATGGGTTTTCAGAAACATTAGCGGACTAGTCCTGTTGCTTGGATGGACTAGTCCGTAGTCCTCTAAAGAGGACAACTGAGACATGACCGGACTAGTCCGGTCTAAAACCGGACTTGTCCGGTTGCGTTCCAGTGAGCTGACCGGACTAGTCCGGTTCACAAGGCAGACTGTCCGGTGCACTATGTTTGCGTCTTTCAGAAAGTTAAACGGACTAGTCCGGTCCATGAACGAACTAGTCCGGTTTTCAGTGGATTTTAGTTGATTTTTAAACCCCTTACCCTTACGCAAAGTCATGAGCTCTTGGGATGTGTCTCTTTGACACACAACCTATACATTTATATCAACTTTGCTCCTCTAAATTCCACTAACGTCTTCCTTTTCCGGCATCACTCTATTTTTCATCTTTTTGTGTGTGCCGAGCCAGTTCACTTTGTTTATCCTGCAATCATCTTAATAGTTTCATTAGGATCTCATATGTTCGTCATCAATTAGCCAAAACCCACAAGGGATATCCTAGATGCACTTACAATCTCCCCCTTTTTGGTGATTGATGACAACCATTTGAGATATCACAATTGAGAATAAAAGATTGATTTTCATAAGGTGTGTACATATGAGAATAATAAAGAATTCACAAAACGCTTCTCACATATGCACACACCTTATGGTGGGGTGCCTCACAGGTGTGTGATAAACAAAATGTGATAAATTAAAGACAAACAGTAGTGAACATGTAAGTGGGCATTGGAGCATAGTACATCACACATAGGAAAAGAAATAGTGCATTACAAGATTTTAAAAATAGGTACATGTCCTTGATCACACAAGATCTTAATGACTAATACTAGATAGAAAAAGTCCAAGTCTAATCTCAATCTCTCCCCCTTTGGCATCAAGACACCAAAAAGGGAAAAATTGAGAGGAATCACTCATCGCTGCCTCCTCCATCAGTCTCAGTCTGATCTCCATCTTCAGCATCCACGGGAGCAGGATCTTCCTCTGAGTCCTCGGAGGCGGGCGGTGATCCAACAGGCTCAATCTCAAGCTTTGCACAGGTAGACTTGATATTTGCATTGACGTACTCTTGATGTTTCTTCCTTGCAAGCTTTTCTTTGCGTTGCCTACCTTCGATCTTACGGCAGCAGGCAAAGATGGAGGAGAGCATCTTGAGGACGCCGCTAGATGATTCTTGGACAGGTGGAGAACCAGGAGGAGCAGCTGCAGACCTAGTGTTATCATGAGCTTGCTTTGATCTCCTCTCCATTGGTGGAGAGGACGGGGCAGTTGGAGCCGGAGGGAGAGTGTACTCGGTGGGTTTTTGCGGCTTCAACCCCGTATGCTTGACATCCTTGACAAACTCGAGTCCCGTCACTTTCTCAATCATGTACATGATATACGGTGCATATCCACAGGACCTATTGGGGGTAATTGAGATGTTCACAATGTCGTTGTAGATATACTCAAAGACATTGAATAGTCTCCTCCCACTAATGACCTTCATGAGAGTCCTCAAGGTTCCTTGTATAGTTCCTGCATCTCCATCCTTCGGAGCTATCGTCTTTCTCAAGACTCTATTTAGGACCACAAAGAAGGGCTTTAGATATTTGATGGTGGCAGGAACACATGGCATCCTTGTGTCATAGAGAAACTCAAGCTCTTCCTTCTCCAGGGGTTTCAGATTATGGATGACCAGTTCACGATCCAAAGTGTTTTGGAGGTGAAGAATCCTAGCAAATTCATCATACGTGACACTATACCTTGAACCATGAGTCATCCAAGTAAGACTGTCTCCATCATCCCGAGCAAACTAGAGAGTGGAGTAAAACTGGGTAATGACTTCATTGTTCCAGTCATACTCAAAGGATAACAGGTCCGTCAGACCGTGCCTCTCTAAGGCCTCCACCATCTCACGAAAGGCAGGATACCTCTTCGACTTCAGGTATTCAACATTTAGCCATTGACTTTCTACTACGGGATTCTTCATC
Source organism: Neostapfia colusana (assembly GCA_030760725.1). Taxonomy (NCBI): domain Eukaryota; kingdom Viridiplantae; phylum Streptophyta; class Magnoliopsida; order Poales; family Poaceae; genus Neostapfia; species Neostapfia colusana. The sequence goes on from JASWHV010000020.1 coordinate 13,406,207, forward strand.
TTCATGTACACATGCTCGTAGTAGTCTGCATGGAAGTTGCTCCAGAACCTAGGATCAGAACATTGTTTAGGTCGGCCATACACTTCAATCTTCCTGAAGTTATCAGCTAGCTCATTCCCTTTTCCAGTGAAATCCTCACTTGAAGGCTGCCTGTTGCGGTGAACGAGATTTTTCAATTTCAGAGGCCCAATGGGGCCACTAGCAAGTCCCTTCCCTTTATTGAGAACTCTTCTTGGCCCTGATGAGCCCTCAGCAGCATCTTTCCTTTGAGGCCTTTTGATAATGACTTTCCTCTTCTTAGGTAGATTGTCATCGGAGGGTGGAGAGTGAGCATTGACATCATGTCTCTTCTTCATCACTCCCTCCTTAGCTCTCCTCACTCTTTCACGTTGAACTTCTTCGTCAATGTGAAAAGAGCCGTCATCTGATCCTGAAGACATGATGCCTGATAAGGAGTTTAAGGATTAGATGCAAACGGACGCATTATCGACTTCAAATGGGAATGTAGGAGTTCAGCTGTCAGAGACCGGACTTGTCCGGTTTCAGAGTGCGGACTAGTCCGGTGGACCGGACTTGTCCGCATCTGAACGCCGGACTAGTCCGGCCTAGCATAAGAACCCTAAATTGAATGTTTCATTTGAGGCAAATCTCCTATCTAAGGACACAAGGATAGGAAAGTGGTAGGAATACATCTATTTATCCAATGTACATCCTTTTGAAATCAAAGGAAACTAGCTAGAGCTAGAAAAATTGAGATTTTGGTTTTTGGGGGGATTTACCAAGATTTGAAGATTCGCGTTGAAGGAGTGGAAATCAGTCCGGATGAGTCCGGAAAGTAGGATCCCCTCGTCGAGAAGAGGCTTTTTCACGGAGAAAACTCCGAGTTTGAGGGCTCAACTCGAAAATCACTTTGAGAGCTAGGGTTTAGGAGAGAGGGTGAGACAAAGTGCTTATGAGTGGATAGGGAGGCGTTTGGTCCGGCTAACTGCTTCTATATGCGACTGACCGGACTAGTCCGGTCATGGTAGCGGACTAGTCCGGTACCCCTGAGTTAACCTAATTGTTGTCTGTCCGGACTAGTCCGGTTGGAAATCGGACTAGTCCGTTTCCAACATACTTGATATATATATATATATATATATATATATATATATATATATATAGATAACTAATAGTGATCCAAGGACAACAATTTTGCAAGTAGTCTTGGTGATTACGACCAGTAGGCAATCAACAATCGAACAGTGGTCATAATCCACAAGATTTATTCATTAAGAATAGTTTTCTGAGTAGAAAGGAGAGGAGGAGCATTTTTGACAATACGGAGGAACAATTTAAGTTGCAACCAGGTATGCAATGTTTCAAGCCACATTTCGAGAGTCAAGAATGTTTAGCTCATTTCTTAGTTCACAGAACCTTTTCTCATCTAATGGTTTGGTAAAAATATCTGCAAGTTGTTTTTCAGTCCTAACATGTGAAATAGCTATGTCACCTTTTAATGAATGATCTCTAAGAAAGTGATGGCGGATGTCTATGTGCTTAGTTCTTGAGTGCTCTACAGGGTTGTGTGCAATCTTTATAGCACTTTCATTATCGCATAGAAGCGGGATATGACTTAGATTGTAGTTGTAGTCCCTAAGAGTTTGTTGCATCCAAAGCAGTTGCGCACAGCAACTACCGGCTGCAACATACTCTGCTTCCGCTGTGGAAAGAGCAATGGAGTTTTGCTTTTTAGATGACCAAGAAACTAGGGACCTACCAAGAAATTGACAAGTCCCTGACGTGCTCTTTCTATCGACTTTGCATCCTGCATAGTCAGCGTCGGAGTACCCTATCAAGTTAAACTTGGATCCTTTGGGATACCAAAGGCCCAAGTTGGGTGTGTGCACAAGGTACCTTAGGATTCTTTTTACAGCAATTAAGTGACACTCTTTAGGTGCGGCTTGAAACCTTGCACACATGCAAACACTAAGCATAATATCTGGCCTAGATGCACATAAGTATAATAAGGAGCCAATCATGGACCGATATACCTTTTGGTCCACATTTGGACCGTCTTCATTGAGGTCGAGATGTCCGTTTATGGCCATGGGTGTCTTGATGGGCTTGGCTTTGTCCATATTGAATTTCTTGAGAATGTCTTGTATATATTTAGTTTGGCTTATAAATGTACCTTCTCTCAGTTGCTTCACTTGAAATCCCAAGAAGAACTTCAATTCACCCATCATTGACATCTTGAACCTGTCTGTCATTATTTTGCTAAATTCTTCACAGAAGGACTTGTTAGTGGATCCAAAGATAATGTCATCAACATAAATTTGACATACGAATAAATGATCATCAAAATGTTTAGTAAAGAGTGTATAGTCTGCTTTACCAATTTTGAATCCATTTTGAATCAGAAAATCTCTAAGGCACTCATACCAGGCTCGAGGAGCCTGTTTGAGGCCATAGAGAGCCTTACGCAGTTTATAGACATGGTTGGGATACTTCTGATCTTCAAACCCCGGTGGCTGCTCCACATAGACTTCCTCCTTTATCGGACCATTCAGAAAGGCACTCTTGACGTCCATTTGATACAACTTAAAATTATGGTGAGTAGCATATGCCAATAAAATGTGAATGGACTCAAGTCTAGCTACAGGAGCGAAGGTTTCATCGAAATCCAAACCTTCCACTTGAGAATAACCTTTGGCCACCAACCTTGCTTTATTTCTTGTCACTACTCCATGTTCATCTTGCTTGTTCTGAAAGACCCATTTGGTTCCAACGATGTTCGCCCTTGGTCTTTCCACCAGCTCCCACACTTCATTTCTTTTGAAGTTGTTCAGCTCCTCTTGCATCGCAATCACCCAGTCTGGATCCCTTAAGGCTTCTTCTACCCTGTATGGCTCCAGAAAAGACACAAAAGAATAATGTTCACAAAAATTTGCAATTTGAGATCTAGTAGTTGCTCCCTTAGCAATATCTCCAATGATATTGTTGACAGGATGGTCCCTTTGCACACGCTGATGTACTCTTGGGTGTGGAATTTGTATAGTTGTTTGTTCTTCATTGTCTTCATGTGTCATGTCTCCCCCTAGATCATTGCTTCCATGATCATCTTGATTTTCTTGATCTTCCTCAACTTGATCTTGTGTAGGAGCTCCTCCTTGATCATTGCTTCCTTGTTGAAATTCATCTTGTGTCTCCTCTCGTGGTAGGATATCACCAAGTGCCATTTTCTTCAGCGCTTCACATGGAGCTTCCTCCTTATCTAGCATAGACTTATCGACTTGCTCCACTTGTGAGCCGTTAGTTTCATCGAACACTACATCACGCGCTACTTCAACAAGGACGGACACCTTGTTGAAGACACGATAGGCGTAGGCGTTCGATTCATATCCGAGCAAGAATCCTTCATCGGACTTCGAAGCAAACTTCGAGGCCCTTGGTTTCTTGTTCAGAATAAAACATTTGCAACCAAAAACTTTGAAATAGGAAACATTAGGCTTTTTACCCGTGAGAAGCTCATATGGAGTTTTCTTCAGAAGTCGATGAAGGTACAACCGATTTGTGGCATGACAAGCGGTGTTCACCGCTTCTGCCCAAAATCGATCTGACGTCTCGTATTCATCCAACATTGTTCTCGCCATTTCGATCAATGTTCTGTTCTTCCTTTCAGCCACCCCGTTTTGTTGAGGAGAGTAGGGTGCCGAGAATTCATGCTTTATACCTTCTTCATTGAGATATTCTTCAACTTGGGTGTTATTGAATTCTGTCCCATTGTCACTTTTGATATTCTTTACGGTTGATGAGAATTCATTTTGAGCTCTTTTCAAGAACTTCTTGAGGATTCCTTGAGTTTCTGATTTATCATACAAGAAAAATACCCAGGTAAATCTTGAAAAATCATCAACAATTACTAAACCGTATTTGTTACCGCCGATGCTGATGTACGCAATTGGACCAAAGAGATCCATGTGGAGAAGTTCCAGCGGTTTAGAGGTGGTCATCACATTCTTGGCGGGGTGTGGTGCTCCAACCTGTTTTCCTGCTTGACAAGCGCTGCACGGCCTGTCTTTTTCAAAAACCACATCCTTAAGACGACGGATGTGACCACCTTTTAGAAGTTTCTGCAGATTTCTCATTCCAACATGGGCTAGCCGTCTATGCCACAGCCATCCCATGTTGGTCTTAGCAACCAAGCAAGCGTTGAGTTCGGCTTTATCTTTGTTGAAGTCAACAAGATAAAGCTTTCCCTTCAACAATCCCTTGAATGCAATCGAGCCATCGCTTCTTCTAAAGACGGTCACACCCTCATTAGTGAATAAACAGTTGTAACCTTTGTCGCATAGTTGAGATATTGATAAAAGATTATAATCTAGAGAGTCTACATGTAAAACATTAGATAAGGTGTGTTGAGAGGATATTTCAATGTTACCACTACCAAGGACCTTTCCTTGGCTGTTATATCCAAAGTATATACCTTCACTTGGATCCTTGTTGCACTCGTATTCCACAAACATACTTCTCTCTCCGGTCATATGATTTGTGCATCCGCTATCTAGCACCCACTTAGATCCACCGGAGGAGTAAGCCTGCAAAATAGAATTATTTCTGGGTTTTAGGTACCCAAGCTTGCTTGGGTCCTCTCAGGTTAGTCACAAGAGTCTTGGGTACCCACACAAGTTTTCAAGTTCTTGTGGCGTGGCCCTGTATATTTAGCAATGACTTTTCCATACTTGTTTTTCATGAGAACATAAGAAGCATCAAATGTATGGAACAGTGTTTGTAGCTCAGATTCATGGGATTTTTCTTTAACAAAAATGATCCTATTCTTAGCATGATTAGAAGTAGACATGTGTTTATTCCTGTCGAAGCCAAGTCCATCTTTGACATTGGGAGGTCTAGTGATCATATATGCACTTCTTGCATATTTGATCTTCTCCTTATCAAAAATGCCGTTTTGAGAAGAATGCATGTCATGTGGGGTTAAAGCATTTGAAATTACATTCTTCTTACTAGAGCAAGTGCAGGTTCTTACTGTTGTCGAGCGCATATCTTTGGAGGAAGAGCTCTTGGAGGAAGGGGATTCACTTTGTTTGAGCGACTCAACTTGCACCTCAAGGATTTTGTTAACTTTTGACAAATTAGCAAGTTCTTCCTTGATTGCAATGTGCGAGTCCTCTAACTTTGAGTAAGTTTCTTTACTCAATGTTAGCTCTAACTCAAGTGACTCATTCTTCTCTCTTTCAAGCTCAAGAAGCTTTTCAACTTCTTGATATCTCTTCCTCTCACGGATGAGCATATATTCTTGTCGGTTGACAAGTTCTTCCTTTTCAAAGATTTCGTTCGACAACATTTCCATTTTCTTTAAAGCAATTTTACTTAGCCCTCTAAATAATTCTTCATTATCACTAGAGCTATCAAAGTCATCAATGGAGGAATTTAGTATAGGAGGAGTAAGTCTAACCTTTTTCTTGCCTTCCTTAGCCATAAGACAAGTGTGAATGTTCATGTCCCGTCCTCCCATGTTCGGAAAGAGTGTGGCTCTCATAGTTGGTTTCTTGACTGCGATAGTGGCCATCTCTTCTTCTTCATCGGAGGAGGACTCGTCGTTTGAGTCCCACTCCTTCCCAATGTGAGCTTGATGGGCTTGTCTTCTTTTTCTGAAATTTTTCTTTTCTTGAGATCTTGTTTCCTTCTTCTTTTTGTTTTCCTCATAAGTACAGTCCACCATGAAGTGACCATACTCTCCGCAGTTGTAGCAAGTGCGTCGAGCCTTGGATTTTCCTTTATCCTTGCTTTTGCCTTCATGTAAATTGTTGTCGTGTCTTCTCTTCATCATGCGTTTGAACTTTTTGATGAAGAGTACCATTTCTTCGTCATCAAGATCGGTGCTTTCGTCGCTTGTATCTCCATCGTCTTGGTCTTCACGAGTTTCTTTGAGTTTGGGTCTGCACGTTGCTTTGAGGGCAACTTCTTTCTTTTTAGAAGAGGTGAGCTCGGCTAAGTCTTTGACGTATTGAGCCTCTTTCTCCATCATTTCATGATTTATGATCTTTCCCAATAACTCATCGGGAGTCATTTTGTGAAACCCGGGGCTTTCTCTAATCATTGAGCAAAGTGTGACGTTTCTTGGCATGAAGGCTCTAATCATTCTTTTGACCACTTCGTGATCTGTCCATTTCTTACTTCCATAAGCACGAATTCTGTTGATGAGTGCTTTCATCCGGTTGTACATGTCTTGAGGTGATTCGCCTTCTTCAATAGCATATCTCCCCAACTCTCCTTCAAGCATTTCGATTTTGGCTTCACGAACTGACCTATTTCCTTCGTGAGCTGTCTTGAGGGTATCCTAGATTTCTTTTGCACTTTCTAACCCATCGATCTTGGTGAATTCCTCTCTGCTTAGTGATGATGTGATCACGACGACGGCTTGTGCGTTTCTGTGAATCTCCTGTTCTTGTTCTGGGGTGAGTTCATCATCCGTGTCCGGAATATCGATGCCTGTGCAAACAATGTGCCACAGACTAGGGTTCAAGGATATCAGATGCATCTTCATGTTGTACTTCCACATGGTGTAGTCACTTCCGTCAAACTGTGGGGGCTTTCCCATAGGAATAGAGAGATAATGATTATTTGAATTGAGACGGTTGTAGTTGTAAGGATACCGGGAGTAGTCGTGATGACCACTCCCCATCGTCTTTTCTTCCTCTTTTCCTTTTTGTGTCAGCAGTTTCTTTCTCAGGAGTGCTTTTAGCTGCCTCACTTCTTCATCGTCATGTGGACTTTCTTTCAGCACATCGAAGGCTTTGGCTTCTTGCTCCTCATCGTTGTTGCTCGTCTTCGGGATATCGTTGTTCTTCTCAGAGGCCATTGATATCTCCGAGATGTGAGTCTCGTTGATGGAGAACTTGACTCTGATACCAATTGAATGTGGCCTAGAGGGGGGTGAATAGGCTTTTAAAGAATTCCTGCACACTTAATAAAGTTATCAGAAACTTGACTGACCGGACTAGTCCGGTTGTGTGGGCGGACTAGTCCGGTGTGCTGAATTATTTGAGTTGATTAAGTGTGTCTCACAAATTTAATCTTATAGCAGCGGAATAAGAACAACAGTTTTTATAAATTAAATTTATTGTATGGATGCACGTGCAAACTTGTAAGGAACTCAAACGATGACTAGCACACTAGTGATCTAATGTGTCAAGATGTAAAACAAATGAGAGACAAAAGACACGAATTTTTACCGAGGTTCGATCTCACCAAGAGATCTACGTCCTCGTTGAGAAAGCTCACACAGAGCCGGGTTCCCAACCCTTTCCCTCTTCAAGTCACCACACAGGCTGACTTGACTTCACTATCAAGTGTAATCACCGTGTTTATGGGGCAACCTCACACGTTGAGGGCTCCCACAAGAATTACAATGAGAAGTTGATCAAATACACTCAAAAAGATTACTATGCAGAATATGAGTGTAGAGAGATCAAACCCCAAGAGCTCACAACGAAGGAACGACGATCTCCCAATCCCAAATCCAAGTATTTTATTGATCTTCACCTTTTTGCACCTTAGATGTGTGGGGAGACGTGTTTTTGGGCTCTTGGGACAGGTGGCGGCGCTAGGGTTTCAGTTTTTGACAGTATGAGTGGTGTCTCGTTAGGGAAAAGACGAAGGACCTCTATTTATAGGCTTTCCCAAAAAGTTACCGTTGTTAAACCTACTACCGGACTAGTCCGGTATATGATCGGACTTGTCCGGTCTACTTCCAGTGGGTTAACCGGACTAGTCCGGTCCACAAACCGGACTTGTCCGGTGCTATGTGAGATGGGTTTTCAGAAACTTTAGCGGACTAGTCCTGTTGCTTGGATGGACTAGTCCGTAGTCCTCTAAAGAGGACAACAGAGACATGACCGGACTAGTCCGGTCTAAAACCGGACTTGTCCGGTTGCGTTCCAGTGAGCTGACCGGACTAGTCCGGTTCACAAGGCGGACTAGTCCGGTGCACTATGTTTGCGTCTTTCAGAAAGTTAAACGGACTAGTCCGGTCCATGAACGGACTAGTCTGGTTTTCAGTGGATTTTAGTTGATTTTTAAACCCCTTACCCTTACGCAAACTCATGAGCTCTTGGGATGTGTCTCTTTCACACACAACCTATACATTTATATCAACTTTGCTCCTCTAAATTCCACTAACGTCTTCCTTTTCGGGCATCACTCTATTTTTCATCTTTTTGTGTGTGCCGAGCCAGTTCACTTTGTTTATCCCGCAATCATCTTAATAGTTTCATTAGGATCTCATATGTTCGTCATCAATTAGCCAAAACCCACAAGGGATATCCTAGATGCACTTACATTAGGGGATCGATGTTTCTCCGTTCTTACCCCCTCCACCGAGAGCTCAGCGCCCACACTGCCTCCCAGCCGACGCTGAGCGATCCCCGTGTCTCCTCGGCGATAAACAAGACCGCACAGAGGCGCGCCGTCGGTTTACCGCCGCCCGGCTGCTCCACCCCTTGGCACGACGCGCTAAGCTTCCCCGCAGCACCTCCGGACGTCCTTTAGCGTGGCAGAAGCAAGAACTGGGCGCTAGCTCCGTCGGGACGTCGGCGTCGAGCCGATCTTCCTCCACAGCGCCGAAGAAAGCCGCCGCGACAAGATCACGTCGCCCGGCCACCCCAGAGCCTCTCCCATCAAGTTGCAAAAGCGAAAAGGTGCGCCAGTAACCCTTCTCGCTTCACAACCATGCCGGCAGCGTGCCATGGACCGTGCTGGCCGGAATTTCAGTTCTTGCGCAAGCATGTGATATAGCCCGGTTCGGGTAAATCGGCAAATTCGCCTCACACACCGAACCACTCCTCCCCAGACCTAGAAACCCAGTTGTAGACATCCGTGCGGGCACGTGGGATCAAGAACTAGGAAGAACCATCGAGGAAACCCTCAGTTCTTCGAGTTTTTCCAGTTTTCCCCGAAATCGCCTTAGGTCGCACGATGAGCCCCTAGTTGCCGACGTTTCTCGCGAGATCAGAACCCTGTACGTTGCTCCTTAGGTCATGGAAATGCTGTAGGAGCTAACCGGAGCCAGGTTGGGGGCAGGAAAGTGCCCTACGACGTCGCCTGAGTAGAGAGAAGCTCTGTCACCGTCGCGGGCATAGTTCCGGCCGTTGTCAAGCTCCGGTGAGAGTACCAGCGTGTTCAGCACGCGAAAGTAGGCCCAGGCGGCGAGTTTCCGGCCGGGAGGCGGTCGTGAAGCCAGTTCCGGCAAGCTGCCAAGGTGTGCCAGCGAGGGGGCGCGCGCGGGAAAAAGGTCGGGCGCGAGGAAGAAGACGAGCCGGCCGGGCCCGCTCGTCAGTCCCTCGATGCACAGTGTGAGGATTTTCTGTTGCACCGGATCAGCTGTGAACATGCGGAAAACAGACCTGTGGCCCCGTGTGGCGCAGCCGAGGTGGTGACACGTGGGGGGCCGGGCCCACGGTCAGAGTTTAAAATTTTCTCCGGATTATTTAGAATTCCAGATTTAGTTCGAACTTTAGAACCCCATAACTTTTGCTAGGAAACTCCAAATTTAGTGATTCAAATTGGGTTGGATTCATCTTGCATAGCTCTATCCAAATATACAACCCAATTTGTATGAAACCTATTATTTAATTCTGGAAAATTCTTTAAAGCTTTTCAGCAAAAGAATTTTAGAGGGAGTTTGGTGCATCCAAAAATCCCCAAATTTTGCAAGAATGTTCTTTAGGATATTAGTGAACCCCTGTAAAAGTTTCAGACCATTTGGAGTTGATTTGGTCAGAGCAATTCAAATTTGAAGGTGCTGTGTTCATTTGAATACAGAAACATTTTCAGAGAATTTCCAAAATTTGGAAATTCAGTTCTGGGCAAATCTTAGCTCCAAAAATATTAGGAAAAATTCATGCAGACTCTATGAGCTATAATTGAAATTGTAGTTCACTAAGTTGGGCATGAACAGGGGTATTACCTCAGAATTAATTCTTCTTTGCTTATTTGCTAAGAGAATTATTCTGAGCAAACCACTCCATGAAAAGTGCTAGTGTTTGGTCCAGAGAGTTTTCTTGTGACACGGGACTCACACAAAAATTCTCAGCTCCATTGGAGCTCTGGATCACCCCTGTCCTGTTTAACCACTTGAGGGATTAATATGGAAAAGGGGGCAAACCACTTAACACTTAACCATGTGATTAAGTCTAAGCCAAACCACCAACACCCAGTTCATCTTTAAATTCTTAAACAGAGTTCCAGGTGTTAGAGACTGGTTATTAACACTAAGAGCAGTAGTATTACAATAAACTTGTTTGCATATTCATTAACATGTAGTATTTCAATAACGTGTAGTCGCTGAAGGCGAGGAAGCTCCGGAGGTTCTGGACTTCCTTCTTCTGGACGAAGAACTAACTACTGACCAGCAGCAACAAGGCAAGCCCCAGTTTGCATTAACCTTTTATAAGTCTTACTTTGTTTACATGTGTCATATGAAGTATGTATGTGCATTGGGTATAGGATGAATGAAACCCCACTTGCATAACCAAAGGTTCCTAAAAGAGTGAGGGTAGTGTCAAGGACCTCGAGTAGACAGGCTATGCTTAATGTTTCATCGGACTTCGGTACAAGTCGAGTAGTTGGAATCTACTCGCGAGATAGGCTTGGGACACACGGGTTTGGTTCGAGTGACGGGACATCACTTTAGTAATAAAAATGATACTAGGCAGGGGCTAGGGCGCAGCAAGAGGAAGTCTTGTGTGCGCAGCCCTGTCCGTGTCAATTGAGGACCGATCCGTGTGCGGCCCTGCTGAACAAGTATTGAACGTACCGAAGGCATATCGGATATATGGGCCCCGATAAACTGATGTAGCCTAAACCTCCGGGCGTCGAGGCATAACGCACCGATTTATAGGTGTAGGCTGAGGGCAGTAAGGTGGAAATCTGTCAACGGGCATAGAGAGATGCTCCGTGTGGGGAACCTCCTGCTCGTTTCGGTGCAACCAGTTCGACGTTTGGGCTGTTGGGTGAAAGGTTGTCCCGTACGACATCGAGTGAGCGTGCTGTGCAGCTCCACGGGTGGGCGTACGTGACATGCTCTTTGGGTTTCCCTGCAGGTGTATATCGAGTCGATTTGCCGTCCCTCACGGTGACGAGTACCGCTTGTTCACTGCGTCGTAACGTAGACTAATGTATGAAATGTAATGGTTCAATCTTGCTGTTATGATATAACTGTATTGCTACGTGTGTGCCACCAAATATTGCTTACTCAATTTCAGATTTCCGAACTGTTAAATTGTTGCTAAAAGATGAACTAAGGATGAACATGTAGGCGTGTCCATTTGCTGCAATATTACTACCCTACGTCATTGTACCCCTCATGTAGAGTTTCATGCTTAGGTGAGTCGGTTAAGCCTTGTTGAGCCTTTGTGCTCACGGTTGCTGCTTAAGTGTTTTCAGGTGAGGAGCCACCCACGGACTCGGAGTACGAGTCCACCGGCGAGGGTTACCCTCCTTCGGGGACCACGGCTGAGTGGGAGCCGTACACGCCGCGCTGAGCTGAGGAGTGCAGCTAGTGTGGGTTTCCCTAGGGCTGGGCAACCGACTTTTGCTACATAGGCTGGCGTGAGTTGTATAAAAGAAACTTCCGCTGTGTAATAAAGACCCTAGTTTGTAACTGAGAAGTGTACTACTTTGTACATTCAGTTTGTTTTGCCCATGTAATATAATGTGTTCTTATGTTCTTATGACGTGTGCTGTCGGGTGTCGCATCGCGTGGCACCACCCTCTGCGATTCTGGATGAGCGGATTCCGGTCCGCCACAGCCTGGTATTAGAGCTGCAGTGGGGATAGCACAGTACTTAAGGACTGCATTATGGGAGAAACTTAGGTATACGGTGAGGAATTGGTAGTTGCCCAAGTAAGGACTATATTAGCATAGTTACTTAAAGTGGCAAAGTCTAACCTATGTGTTATAATTCTGAATTTCAATTATGTAACGACGCACCTACGCTCTGATAAGTATGGTAAGGAACGTCACCAAAAGCGGTTCAATTTCGGTTAGCTCTCCCTGACGAGGAACGTGGTTCAGGGATAAGTCTCACAGCTTGGTGTGAGACGTCAATATGAAACTCTTTGACTCTTCATGTTCCTGAGTTCATATGAAATGCTGATCCCTAGCATGCATTAGGCAAGTAAGTGGAGACCCCATCGCGTGGTCAGTAACGCGAGAGTGTGTTCGTCTGGAAGTAGCCCAGGAGGACATACGCAGCGCTTGCCATCGGCGTGCCCTGCAGGGCAGTAGGTGGTATCTGTTGGGTTGATAACATTCCCAACCGTGACGACCCATTCATGACCTACTCGGGTTCCCCGTCATGTGGTGTTGAAACACGATCACGTACCTTGAGACGTGACCTAACTCAAGGACGGTCGTATGGAAATAATACGGGCGTTTGTATTTATTTTCAAATATAGTACTGCCTGAAATGGAAACAAAACCCTTGAGTGCATCACTATTGTGTGGTCTTCTGCAGGTACTAACCACGTTGTATCCGTGTAGTAAACGTGTGCGAGACACCGTTTAGTGCCACACTTGAGACGTATATACCGGTATGATCCGGTTAGGATTTTCTGTTGTGAGGAACGTAGTACCGAGATATCATAGGCATATGCATGCAAAATAATGATAACAAGGAATTAAAATCTATAGGTAAAACATTTAGGACCCTGGTTGGGTATAAGAATGGGATAGTGATCAGTGTAGTTCCAAAAAGACTGAAAAACAGAGTGCTCTGTTTTGGACAGCAAGTTCGCTGATCTTCAACAGGGCATAACTCACAGGTATTTTAGCCCAGAGAGGTGTGCTATGTAGTTCTGGAAAGGTATTTAAGTACTCTACAACTTTGTTGTAGACTTCCAGAGCGGAAACACAACTTAAGATGGCTGAAATCCCAGAGGAATGTAAACTGTCCAGAACCAGGACAGAGTAAAACATTCTCCGAACTGTTCTGTTTTCAAACATAATTTCTAGTATCAAAACCAAAAATTTTCATATGATACCTCCTTAGAAAGAGTAGAAGAGGTGTGACATCTTTGCAATTCAAAGTTCCTGAAATTTCAGCACAGAATTTAGTGGAAATCAGACTTGAAAACAGCAACTTTCCAAGGGAGGTGCTGTTAAAATTCTTCCAGAAATTCTGCTGACTTTGAATTAGCATAACTTTTTAACCAAGTCTGATCTGGGGGCAATTGAATACTCGTTGGAAAGATACTGAAGTTAACTTTAACTTTCGTATTCAACTTGAGTCATGAAAATGCCCATAACCAGATCAAAACTTGGGATAGGTAGAAACTGGTCATTCTGACAGAAGAATGACAGTTGAACTCATTGGAGAGGGTGTTGTACCCTAAGGGTGGTATACGTGATGACAACGCGATAGTAGTGTCTCGTAGAGACCAAACCCAGTTATGGTGAGCTTCCAAAGTGGAGGTTCATCAAGTTGGATTAAACTAGCTTGTGTTTGGTCTGGTAATGGTGTAGCTTGTGCAAAGTTATTACATTATCTACTTACGAGATATATCGCATGTTTTTGTTGTCATAATGTTTTTACGCCCATTTTTATTATTGGACTGCATGCAAAATGTGCGGGACTGATGTTTAATGTCGTGTGGTTGCAGATGGTTCGTACTAGGACCACGCACGAGGTTGGTGGCTCTAGCCAACAGGGAGGTGATGACTCCCAGCCACCGGCCTACAACAGCACCCCGCAGCAGCAGCCACCACCGCCGCCTCCGCTTACTCTACCGGATGTAACAGCGGCACTGGTGGGAGGTCGTGAGGAGCAGACCGACCTGCTCCGCACGATCGTGCAGAATACGTCCCAGGCGGGGGAACGTCAAGAGCGAGGGCCTCGTGAGCCCCGCGAAGTGTCGTACTCGGATTTCATGAGTACGCACCCACCAGTGTTCACCGAAGCTGAAGAACCACTGGAGGCTGACAACTGGCTGCGGACCATCGAGTCCAAGTTTGGGCTGCTCCAGTGTACGGAGCGGCAGAAGACCCTGTTCGCAGCACAGCAGCTCCACGGTACCGCTGGTGCGTGGTGGGCGAATTACGTCGCCTCACGTCCGGCTGGCCATGCCGTGGAATGGCAAGAGTTCCGGGAGGCGTTCCGTGCCTATCACATTCCTCCCGGAATCATGAAGAGGAAGTTCCAAGAATTCTTGGAGCTGAAGCAGGGCGGGAGGAGTGCCCACGACTACTCCCGTGCCTTCAACCATCTGGCGCAGTACGCGTCAGACTATATCTCCACTGAGGAGAAGAAGAGGGAGCACTTCTATCGGGGGTTACACCCTGAAATGAAGACCCATCTCGTTCAGTGGAATCGCGGCACATTCAACGACTTAGTCAATGCCGCGATCATGCAAGAGGATGCTCAGCAGGAGTTGGCAGCTGAGCAGCGGAAGCGCAGCGCTCCACCTAGCAGCGGTGGGAGTGGCGCTCCCCAGAAGTACCGTATGGTGTATCAGACACCATCCGGGCAGCAGTGGCGTCCACCGGCGCGACCTCAATAGTTTGGGGGACGTTCGTTCCAAGCACCCCCATTCCGTCCGCCGATGCCACCACCAAGACAGCAGCAGCAGCAGACGGTACCCCGGGCGTTTCCACCGCCACAACGCGCCCCGGGTTTCCGTCCACCGACCAGCGGGGGACCGCCCCGTTTCACCTGCTTCACGTGTGGCCAGGCAGGCCACTTCGCAATGGACTGTCCCCGGGGGCAGCAGAGCAGCGGGCAAGCCCAGCTCCAGGGTGGTGCTCGAGGCCGACCTCCGGTGAAGAAGGTTGGTCAGCGGACTGGAGGCGTCCGCAACCTCGACAATGAGGACGCCCCGGAGGGAGGCAACGTGCTGGCGGGTACGTTCACTCTCAACCATCAAGCCATCATAATATTGTTTGATTCTGGTGCAACCCACAACTTCATTAGTGCATCATATGTGGCTCAGCATCAGCTGGAAGCCTTTCCAACCGAGTGTTCTTATATGATCCGCTCACCGGGAGGAAAGATTTCAGCAACTATGATGGTTCCAAAAGCACCACTGTGCTTAGGTGGGAAGATATATCCCACCACTATGATTATCTTAGGGGGGCAGAAGATTGATGCAATCTTGGGAATGTCATGGCTAAGTTACCATGGCGCTGTCCTGGAAACTTTAACATGGACGGTTCATCTCAACTCCCCATTACACAGTCCACAGTCCCTCCTATTAGATAATCCAGTCAGAGAGATTTCAGCGATCAACAATACTGAAGCCCTCAAGTTAGAGGACATCCCCGTAGTCCGGGAGTACCCCGACGTGTTCCCGGATGATCTTCCGGGCATGCCACCTGAGCGGGACGTCGAGTTCAAGATTGAACTTGCACCCGGGACTACGCCCATATCACGGAGACCATAAAAGATGGCTCCAAATGAGCTAGCGGAACTGAAAGAACAGCTCAATGATCTGTTGAGCAAGGATTTCATTAGGCCGAGTTCCTCGCCTTGGGGATGCTCGGCGCTATTCGTGAAGAAGAAGGATGAGACCCTGAGGCTGTGTGTGGATTACCGGCCGCTCAACGCCGTCACCATCAAGAATAAGTACCCACTGCCCCGCATTGGCATATTGTTTGATCAACTTGTGGGTGCCAGTGTGTTCTCCAAGATGGACCTTCGCTCTGGATATCACCAGATAAAAATCCGGGTGGAGGATATTCCGAAGACGGCATTATCGACGAGATATGGACTATATGAATATCTCGTCATGTCATTTGGTCTCACAAATGCTCCAGCCCATTTCATGTATCTCATGAACTCGGTGTTCATGCCGGAGCTGGACAAGTTCGTGGTAGTGTTCATCGACGATATCTTGGTTTACTCCAAGACGGAAGCCGAACATGCCAAACACTTGCGGATCGTTCTTCAACGATTGCGGGACCATAAACTCTATGCCAAGTTCAGTAAATGCGAGTTTTGGATCAGCCAAGTGCCATTCTTGGGACATATCATCTCAGCTGAAGGCATTGCGGTTGACCCAAGCAAAATAGAGCAAGTGCTGAAATGGAAAGCTCCCATTTCAGTCCATGAAGTCAGAAGCTTCCTCGGGTTAGCGGGATACTATAGGAGATTCATTCCAAGCTTTTCCAAGCTCGCTAAGCCGATGATGGAGTTGCTGAAGAAAGGGACAAAATATGTTTGGAACACGGCGTGTGAAGGAGCGTTCCGAGCATTGGTGAAGCATCTCACCACAGCCCCGGTCTTAGCTCAGCCGGATACAACAAAGCCCTTCGACGTGTATTGTGACGCGTCCAGTATTGGGCTCGGCTGCGTGTTGATGCAGGAAGGACGTGTGGTCGCTTATGGCTCACGCCAACTTCGGAACCATGAGCAGCACTACCCGACTCATGATCTTGAACTTGCTGCCGTGGTGTTGGCGCTGAAAATGTGGAGGCACTATCTCCTGGGGAATTTGGTGCATCTCTACACCGACCACAAGAGCTTGAAATACATTTTCACCCAGAAGGAGCTGAACATGAGGCAACGGAGGTGGTTAGAATTAGTCAAGGACTATGAGATTGAGATTCACTACCACCCCGGCAAGGCGAATGTGGTTGCCGACGCGCTGAGTCGGAAATCGCATGTCCATCACCTCACCATTACACCAGTGGAGGAGGAAGAGCCAAGTTTATACTTGGTTCCTTATGGATCGCTGTACAACCTTGCCCTCATCCCTACTATTAGGGAGGACATCATTGCAGCTCAGAAAGAGGATAAAGGCATGGCACATCTCCGGAGACGGATAGACAATGGAGAGATCAAGTGTTTCTGGAAAGATGATGAGGGGACGCTGTGGTTCGATGACCGAATAGTCGTACCCCGAGATATGGAACTGAGGAGGAAGATCCTCGATGAAGCTCACTTGTCCAAATACTCCATTCATCCGGGCAGCAACAAAATGTACCAAGATTTGAAAAAGAAATTTTGGTGGACACGGATGAAGCGGGAGGTAGCTAAGTACGTATCCGAGTGCGATACGTGTAGACGAGTGAAAGCTGATCACATGAAGAAATCAGGGCTGTTGCAACCCCTGAAGATCCCGGCATGGAAATGGGAAGATGTGATCATGGATTTCATTGTGGGATTACCCCTAGCATGATTCCATATGGGTAATCGTTGATCGGTTAACCAAAACGGCTCACTTCATTCCGGTGAATACACGTTACAATGCCGGCAAATATGCGGAGCTGTACATAGCGAAGATTCTATGCCTATACGGGGTACCCAGGACCATCGTCTCAGATCGAGGTGCATTATTTGTATCTCGCTTTTGGGAGCAGCTACACGCTGCATTGGGTACTAAGTTGATCAGGAGCTCCGCTTATCACCCTCAGACAGATGGGCAAACAGAGAGGGTGAACCAAGTATTAGAAGACATGTTGAGAGCATGTGCCATCCACCATGGTAGGAACTGGGATGATCACCTACCATTGGTGGAATTCTCGTACAACAACGGCTATCAGGCGAGTATCAAGATGGCACCCTACGAAGCTCTCTACGGTCGAAAATGCCGCACCCCATTAAACTGGTGCGAGTCCGGTGAAAGGGTCACCTTCGGGGTTGATGTAGTGAGCGACGCCGAAGAGCACGTTCGGACAATCCAAGCTAATTTGAAGGCCGCTCAATCCCGACAGAAGAGCTACGCTGATAAGAGGCGTAGACCGTTGCACTTTAACATTCGGGAACACGTGTACCTCCGCGTGTCTCCGATGAAGGGTGTGCACCGGTTCGGTGTGGAGGGGAAGCTCGCTCCCCGTTTTATTGGACCCTACGCTATCACCGAGAAGTGTGGACCAGCAGCGTATAGATTGGAGTTACCGGCATCTCTGGCTGGTGTCCATGATGTTTTCCATGTTTCGCAACTGCGAAAATGTTTGAAGCATACAGCTGCTGTTCCTACCGAAGACATTGGCGAGTTGAAACCAGATTTAACATATGGTGAGTATCCGGTGTCCATTCTTGATGAAAAAGCCAGGACCACGCACAGCAGGACGTTGTGGTTCTACAAGATACTCTGGAGCAACCACACCGCCGAAGAAGCGACGTGGGAGAGTGAGGAATTCCTTCGCTGAAGCTACCCGGAGTTCATGGCTTCTCAAAACGGGTAAGTCCCTATGACATCGCCATCTCTTCTTTTGTAATCTCGGGACTTGATTCTTTTAAGGGGGGAGGGATGTAAAAGCCCAAGAAAAGGGACTTGCAAAAACTTTTCTTCACTTCACAACACCACAGTTCTTGTTGTGGATAGCTGGTGAACAAGGGTGAAGAGCAAGTAACCTCCATCAAAAGAGTGGTTAGAGGGGAAAGCCTACACTTTCACAAAGTGGGAATCCTACACATATGATCACACATGGGAGGGTGATTCAAAACTGTTGCATTCAAATTCATGATTGCAGCAGCTAAAACAAGGATCAAAGGGCATAATTGGATTCCTCAGGTTCAATTTAGTGGGGAGGCAAAGTTTCAATAATTTTTGAAAAGGTTTGCTACCCAATGGTCCAAAAAGGAGCCAAATGGGCAAGAATTCAAATATACATTTGAATTTGAGGGAAACTTCTTCAATCATGCAAATGTAGCTTAGTTTGAGACTTCGAACATTTGAATTATTCATTTGCCAAAAATTTGGAGATGTTTTGGGCAGAGGGGAGCTGTGGGGCCCAATGGTCAGTGAGAGGGGAGGGGAGAAACTTACTGCTTAAGTTAATCGGTTCCACAGTTCACACCCGAGCGAGCTGTTTTCTCCCACGGGCTGCCACCGCACGGACGACCGAAGACCGGAAGCACCACCCGAGCTGTTTAGGGGATCGATGTTTCTCCGTTCTTACCCCCTCCACCGAGAGCTCAGCACCCACACTGCCTCCCAGCCGACGCTGAGTGATCCCCTTGTCTCCTCGGCGATAAACACGACCGCACAGAGGCGCGCCGTCGGTTTACCGCCGCCCGGCTGCTCCACCCCGTGGCACGACGCGCTAAGCTTCTCCACAGCACCTCCGGACGTCCTTTAGCGTGGCAGAAGCAAGAACCGAGCGCTAGCTCCGTCGGGATGTCGGCGTCGAGCCGATCTTCCTCCACAGCGCCGAAGAAAGCCGCCGCGACAAGATCACGTCGCCCGGCCACCCAAGAGCCTCTCCCATCAAATTGCAAAAGCGAAAAGGTGCGCCAGTAACCCTTCTCGCTTCACAACAACGCCGGCAGCGTGCCATGGACCGTGCTGGCCGGAATTTCAGTTCTTGCGCAAGCATGTGATATAGCCCGGTTCGGGTAAATCGGCAAATTCGCCTAACACACCGAACCACTCCTCCCCAGACCTAGAAACCCAGTTGTAGACATCCGTGCGGGCACGTGGGATCAAGAACTAGGAAGAACCATCGAGGAAACCCTCAGTTCTTCGAGTTTTTCCAGTTTTCCCCGAAATCGCCTTAGGTCGCACGATGAGCCCCTAGTTGCCGACGTTTCTTGCGAGATCAGAACCCTGTACGTTGCTCCTTAGGTCATGGCGATGCTGTAGGAGCTAACCGGAGCCAGGTTGGGGGCAGGAAAGTGCCCTACGACGTCGCCGGAGTAGAGAGAAGCTCTGTCACCGTCGCGGGCATAGTTCCGGCCGTTGTCAAGCTCCGGTGAGGGTACCAGCGTGTTCAGCGCACGAAAGTAGGCCCAGGCGGCGGGTTTCCGGCCGGGAGGCGGTCGGGAAGCCAGTTCCGGCAAGCTGCCGAGGTGTGCCGGCGAGGGGGCGGCGCGGGAAAAAGGGCTGGCGCGAGGAAGAAGACGAGCCGGCCGGGCCCGCTCGTCAGTCCCTCGATGCACAGTGTGAGGATTTTCTGTTGCACCGGATCAGCTGTGAACACGCGGAAAACAGCCCTGTGGCCCCGTGTGGCGCAGCCGAGGTGGTGACACGTGGGGGCCGGGCCCACGGTCAGAGTTTAAAATTTTCTCCGGATTATTTAGAATTCCAGATTTAGTTCGAACTTTAGAACCCCATAACTTTTGCTAGAAAACTCCAAATTTAGTGATTCAAATTGGGTTGGATTAATCTTGCATAGCTATATCCAAATATACAACACAATTTGTATGAAACCTATTATTTAGTTCTGGAAAATTCTTTAAAGCTTTTCAGCAAAAGAATTTTAGAGGGAGTTTGGTGCATCCAAAAATCCCCAAATTTTGCCAGAATGTTCTTTAGGATATTAGTGAACCACTGTAAAAGTTTCAGACCATTTGGAGTTGATTTGGTCAGAGCAATTCAAATTTGAAGGTGCTGTGTTCATTTGAATACAGAAACATTTTCAGAGAATTTCCAAAACTTGGAAATTTAGTTCTGGGCAAATATTAGCTCCAAAAATATTAGGAAAATTTCATGCAGACTCTATGAGCTATAATTGAAATTGTAGTTCACTAAGTTGGGCATGAACAGGGCTATTACCTCAGAATTAATTCTTCTTTGCTTATTTGCTAAGAGAATTATTCTGAGCAAACAACTCCATGAAAAGTGCTAGTGTTTGGTCCAGAGAGTTTTCTCGTGACACGGGACTCACACAAAAATTCTCAGCTCCATTGGAGCTCTGGATCACCCCTGTCCTGTTTAACCACTTGAGGGATTAATATGGAAAAGGGGGCAAACCACTTAACACTTAACCATGTGATTAAGTCTAAGCCAAACCACCAACACCCAGTTCATCTTTAAATTCTTAAACAGAGTTCCAGGTGTTAGAGACTGGTTATTAACACTAATAGCAGTAGTATTACAATAAACTTGTTTGCATATTCATTAACATGTAGTATTTCAAGAACGTGTAGTCGCTGAAGGCGAGGAAGCTCCGGAGGTTCTGGACTTCCTTCTTCCGGACGAAGAACTAACTACTGACCAGCAGCAACAAGGCAAGCCCCGGTTTGCATTAACCTTTTATAAGTCTTACTTTGTTTACATGTCTCATATGAAGTATGTATGTGCATTGGGTATAGGATGAATGAAATCCCACTTGCATAACCAAAGGTTCCTAAAAGAGTGAGGGTAGTGTCAAGGACCTCGATAGACAGGCTATGCTTAATGTTTCATCGGACTTCAGTACAAGTCGAGTAGTTGGAATCTACTCGCGAGATAGGCTTGGGACACACGGGTTTGGTTCGAGTGACGGGACATCACTTTAGTAATAAAAATGAGACTAGGCAGGGGCTAGGGCGCAGCAAGAGGAAGTCTTGTGTGCGCAGCCCTGTCCATGTCGATTGAGGACCGATCCGTGTGCGGCCCTGCTGAACAAGTATTGAACGTACCGAAGGCATATCGGATATATGGGCCCCAATAAACTGATGTAGCCTAAACCTCCGGGCGTCGAGGCATAACACACCGATTTATAGGTGTAGGCTGAGGGCAGCAAGGTGGAAATCTGCCAACGGGCATAGAGAGATGCTCCGTGTGGGGAACCTCCTGCTCATTTCGGTGCGACCGGTTCGACGTTTGGGCTGTTGGGTGAAAGGTTGTCCCGTACGACATCGAGTGAGCGTGCTGTGCAGCTCCACGGGTGGGCGTACGTGACGTGCTCTTTGGGTTTCCCTGCAGGTGTATATCGAGTCGATTCGCCGTCCCTCGCGGTGACGAGTACCGCTTGTTCACTGCATCGTAACGTAGACTAATGTATGAAATGTTATGGTTCAATCTTGCTGTTATGATATAACTGTATTGCTACGTCTGTGCCACCAAATATTGCTTACTAAATTTCAGTTTTCCGAACTGTTAACTTGTTGCTAAAAGATGAACTAAGGATGAACTTGTAGGCGTGTCCATTTGCTGCAATATTACTACCCTACGTCATTGTACCCCTCATGTAGAGTTTCATGCTTAGGTGAGTCGGTTAAGCCTTGTTGAGCCTTCGTGCTCACGGTTGCTGCTTAAGTGTTTTCAGGTGAGGAGCCACCCACGGACTCGGAGTACGAGTCCACCGGCGAGGGTTACCCTCCGTTGGGGACCACGCTGAGTGGGAGCCGTACACGCCGCGCTGAGCTGAGGAGTGCAGCTAGTGTGGGTTGCCCTAGGGCTGGCAACCGACTTTTGCTAGACAGGCGGGCGTGAGTTGTATAAAAGAAACTTCCGCTGTGTAATAAAGACCCTAGTTTGTAACTGAGAAGTGTACTACTTTGTACATTCACTTTGTTTTTCCCATGTAATATAATGTGTTCTTATGACGTGTGCTGTCGGGTGTCGCATCGTGTGGCACCACCCTCTGCGATTCTGGATGAGCGGATTCCGGTCCGCCACAGCTGAATTTGCAATGTGTCAAAATTTGGAGATCTTTTGGGGCAGAGAGGAGCTATGGGCCCCAATTGTCAGTGAGAGGGGAGGGAAAAAACTTACTTCCTAAGTCAACCGGTTCCTCAGTTCACACCCGAGCGCGTTGCTCTTCTCCCGCGAGCTGCCACCGTGGGAGCTGCCAAGCCACCTCCTGCTCTTCGCACGGGTCGCTGGCAGCACGGGGGTGGGCGGTGCCCTTTCTACGTGATCCTCCCGCGTAGCCGAGGCAACCACCGGTGTTCTCCCTCCTCACGCACGTGAAAACCCGAAACAGAAACCGAGCTCGCCGCCACCTCTGGGAAACCATCGGGAGCCGGCTCAAACCGTGCCACAGCACCCTCCGACCTGCACAACAAAGCTATTCCCTCGTTCCTCACCTTCCCAGTGCGAGAGATAGCAAGCTCCGCCAGTGTCCCGAGCCCTGAACTCCTTTGTCCGCGACAAGCTAAGGCTAACCGGCGACCGGGCGCACTTGGACAGCCTACACCAGGCCCTTTCACGCCCAAGCGAGGACATCCATGGACGCGCCGGTGAGCACTGCTGCTTCCACCCAAACCACAAGTCAAGCCGTGAACCACCGAGCAAGAATTTGGGAAAACTTCGCCGTCAGCCACAGGGCGACGTTCCGGTATGAAACCTCCAAATTCCCACTTCATTCTCGTCGTCAGTTCACTAAACTGTGCTCAAAGGATCTATACTCGAGGGCAACCCGATCCCCTCCCCAATTCTGGCTTGAAACCCTGTGTTAGCGGCAAATTTCGAGCCTTCCGATCGGCGATCATGGCGGGGGCACTCGGGCACATGGTGAACCCCCACTTGCCGCCATTTCCGAGCAATATTGAGGCCTTGCCGAGATGGCCTGACCTCCACTGATGCTTTAGAGCGTATCCTCCAAACCCTTGGCGGGCTAGGGCGCTCGGGCCACGGGGCCGAAGCTTCACCGAGGGGTGCACACGTCGCCGACCTAGTTCCGAGCGTCGTTAGCTTGTGCTGACCCCTTAGATGAGTTTCTTGTAACGGTCCCAAAAATATGAATACAAAGAAACACTTGTTTGCAAAAGTTTGTTTCATATGTCTGAAATTTAGGGACTTGTTAAAACTTTTCCACATGTGATAACACACATGAGGGTTTTCTTCACACAAGTCAAATGTTTATTTGAGAACTTGGAACCCTAGAGGGGTCAAAAACAAAGATGGGAAGTTCCCATATGTGTGGAAAAACAAAAAAAATCAGATTTGGAACAATTTGTTCAAACTAAAATTCAAATGAGAGCAACACTAGGAATTTCCAAACTGTTGTGCTACAAATCTCATTTGCAGCAGCCAAATTAAAAATCAGGTTTCATATTTGAATTCCTTGAGTCCAAATTAGGGGGTGTGCAAAGTTTCATGATTTATGAAAATAGTTTGCAACCCATTTTCCAAAAATGGACTTCAAATGACAAAGAATTCAAATGCATATTTGAATTTGGATAAAACTTGCCCAATTATCCAAATGCCTCTCAGATTTAAACTTCCACAATTGAATTCCATCAATATTCAAATTGGGGAGATATTTTAGAGGGGATAAGGAGGACTGACATGTGGGACCCACATGTCATTGGGAGCACTGAAATTGCAAAAGATCTTCAGTCCTCAGTCTTCATTTGCTCTCCTCCCATGCGAAGCAATCGGCAGAGCCGACTCTCTACGGGCGACACCGCACCGAGCCAACGCCTCCACCTCCTGCTGAATTCCGGTCGCGTTGGAGGGCTGCTGGCCGTCTTATACCCCCTGCCGTGCTCCTCTTTGCTCACCCCCGAAGAACAGCGCCGCTCTGTTTCTTTTCCTCGCGCGAGAAACAGCCACAGCTGCCGACGCCATCCGCTCAATCGGCCACCGCCATAACTTGCGTGTGAAGCCTCGGTTGAGCAGACAAGCAACACCACCATCGTCCCCACGACCCCCTCGTGCACTCACCAAGGGCGTTCGTGCTCTCCACACAGAGATAACTCGGTTTCAGCGGCAGCCGTCACACAATAGCAACGAGGCGCTCCCGTAGACAGCCTCCTCCAGGGCGTTTCACGATCAAGCAAGGCCACCCTGGGACGCGCAGGAGCTCCCTACAGCTTCCATCCGAAGCTCAGCCCCAGCCGTCGCCGCGCGCCGACGAATTTTGGAGATTTCCTCTGGCCGGTGAAAGCTGACCCGCGGGTACGAAACCGTGAAATTCTCGAGTTATATTCATTTTGAGCATTTCAAATTGCACACACGGGACGTAGACTTGCTTAGCAACAACTTTCCTTTTGGAACCTAGCTAGAAACCCGCTTTGCACGGCGTGATTTCGATCTTTCTAACGGCGGTTGTGGTAGAGACCGTCGCGTGCATGGTGAACCCTAAGTTAGAGCCATCTCCGAGCCATTTCTTTTCCACGTCGATCATCCCTAGCTTCCGCCGGTGCTCTAGAGCTTGGAAACCGAAGCCTAGAAGGCTTAGGGCGTCGGGGCGACGTCGCCGAACTTCGTCCGAACCGTTGCGCCGTCGCGGGCAAGTTTGGGGGCCCTGCCAGCTCGAGAAAACCCCACCAGCATGTTCCTTGCGTGGAATTAGGGGCTGGTGGCGAGTTTCAGCGGTAGGGGTGACCGGACGACCGATTCCGGAGCTTCTCCGGCGAGCCCGGTGGCGGAATCGCGCAGGAGCGAGAGGTGGAAGACGACCTCCCCGGGCCCGCGTGCCAGCGACTCGGGAGAGAGGGACCGGATTCTCTGTAACACGGGATCAACTGTGACAGCGCGGGAAACATTTCTGTAGCCCGTGTGGCACTCCCTCAGCATCTGACACGTGCCCTGTGGTCCCACAGTCAGGTTTAAACTTTTTCCTGGATTTATTCAAATTCCAGATTTTTCCCCAAACTTTAGAAGAGCATAACTTTTGCTAGGAACCTCCAAAATTAGTGATTTAAATTGGGTTAGATTCAGATTGACAAACGCTATCCAAATACGCAACCCAATTTGTATGAAAGTCTTTATTTACTTCTGTAAAATTCTTTAAGTCTTTTCAGAAAAAGAATTTTAGAGGGAGTTTGGTTTATCCAAAAATCCTCAAATTTTGCCAGAATATTCTTTAGGGTGTTATTAGACTCCTGTAGAAGTTTCAGGTCATTTGGAGTAGAATTGATCAGGGTAATTCAGATTGTAAGTTCCTGTATTCAAATGAATACAGAAATATTTTTCAGAGAATTTCCAAAACTTGTAAATTCAGTTCTGGGCAATTCTTGGCTCCAACAATCCTAGGAAAATTCATGTAGACTCTATGAACTATAATTGAAATTTTGGTTCACTAAGTTTGACATGAACATGGGAGTTACCTCAGAATTAATTCATCTTTGACTAAACCCTTAGATAATTATTCTGAATAAACCACTCCATGAAAAGTGCTAAATTTTGGTCCAGAGGACCTTCTTGTGTTAAGGAACTCACATGAAAATTCCCAGCCCCATTGGAGCTCTGGATAACCACTGTCATAGGTAACCTCTTAAGATGATCAACACTTAAGTGGGAAAAGCACTTAATATTTGATCTTAGTGTTTAAGCCCAACCCAAACCACTAGCACCAGTGTCATTTTAAATTCTTAAATTATTAGCAAAAGCTTTTCAATTAAATACATATGCATGATCATATCGTGTAGCATATACGTGAAGAAGGTGAGAAGGACTTGAAGTGAAGATCAAGGAGGGAGGAAAACAAGTGATCAAGCTCCAAGTGATCGTCACTAACTGATTGTAACCTTAGTCACCTTCAAAACAGGCAAGCCCCGGTTTGCATTTGAACAGTTTTATAAAGCATTTTCATTTGTAGAGATCATAGCTTTGCATCGTTGATTGCATTACGTCTAGATGATATTGAAAACCCCACTTGCATGACCAGAAATACCTAAGAGAGAAAGGGTAGAATAGCAACTCCTCGAGTGGATTTGGCTACGCTAATGTTAGAAGGAAAAGGTTCGGTAGAAGTCGAGTAGTTGGAATCTACTCGCGAGTTTAGGGCTGGTTTACTCGGAACGGGTCCGAATTAGAAAAGATGAGGAAAGTTCACACATAAGAAATGGAGACCGGGCAGGGAGGTTTAGATGCAGCAGGTTGCAGGCCGTGCGTGCATAGCCCTGCCTGTGTCGGTTAAGGCCCGTCCGTGCTTGGCCCTGTTGGACAAGTTTGAGTTGTGTATCGGGCGCATACTGGCTATATGGGACCCAGGAAACCGATGTACCTTGGGAGATCCATAGTGGAACTTTTCCAACTGCCTTAGGCTTTCGGCGTCAGGGTAGCAGGAGGTACCTCGCTCAAGAACATACCACTGCGGGTATGTACCTTGAGGGAGCTTGTGTACTCGGGGCAGTTGGACTGCGTCCAATGTGGAAGATCTTGGGAAAGGTGGCCGCGTACAACATCAGTCGAGGTTGCTGCCGGCAACTCGGAGTACGGGTGTACGTGTCGTGTAGTCCGGGCGTGTACTGATTCGAATCACCGTCGCTCGCGGTTATATGAGCATACTTTCCCACTGCGTCTTGACGTAGTAACAACTGGAATTGTTTATCTTTGAACTTGATAAGGCTGTGCTATAACTTGTATTGCAACCATGATTGAATTAGAGATAGGCTCATTAAAGTTTACTTTCACTTTGTGCAAGGAGCATCGCAACAAAGCGTTTCTTGTTTGATTGTGGAGTTGCGATGCTTTTCGGCTCAAGGTCCGTACAATGAGGCTTAAAAATCTGAAAGTTAAGGATCAACTTTAGGCGAGTCCTTTATGCAAATCTAGCCGACCCATTTGAAACCGTCGTGCATGTAGAGTTTCTTGTTTAGGAGAGACGGGTCAGACTTGCTGAGCCTATGTGCTCACACTTGCTATATAAGTGGTTTTGCAGGTTAACATCGATGCTGAAAACAAGGTTGTCCGGTGAGACTCGGAGACTTCCGAGTCGTTTAACACAGGGAGAACCCAGCCGCTGCTGTTGTCTTCGTGTTGCTAGCGAGAGGAGTCCGCGGGCTGGACTTCATCTCGAGTGCTCTTAGTTATTCGACGTGAGTTGATATAGACTTCCGCTGTAGTTACTTGATGTAAAGTATTTACAAAGAAAAACTTGTAAGTTTCCGCTATTGTTTTATGTAATACATTGTTCCTCATATGTGTGCTGTTGGGTGCCGCACAACACGGCACCACCCAATGTGATTCCCGGGCGAGTGGCCTGTCTCGGTCGACGGGGCCGCGTTAGCGTGGTATCAGAACTGAGCCCTGTCTCAGTCGGTACCGCGCCTGTCTCAGCTGGTATCAGAGCTGCATTGGTAATAGCACACGGAATAAGGAAGGTATTACGACAAAAATTTAGGATACGGTGAGGAAACAGTATTAGGCCCACATAAGGATTACTATTAGCTTATTATGAAGGTGGCAACCTAACTTACTTGTTATGTCAGAAAATCATGCATCTCGGGACGCGTTATGTCTTGGGGGGTGCACGTAAGCGCTGTCCACCAGTGCACACAAGCTGAAGGGTGGAGCCCCACGGGTGGCAGGTAACCCGACCCGCTTTAGTATCCTCTACGACTCCTCATGTCGTTTGGGGTACTCAAGCAACGTCTGTCCCAGACATGCGTGGTGCAATTTGGGAAACCCTGTCACGTGGTTAGTAACGTGAACACGTATCTCAAGCCGTGTTTGGCTTGAGAACACCTGTGCGAGGGATGACGGACAGGTGTAAGAACTGTATGGATACCGGGTTCGGTGTGCAGCCGGACCTGATGATTGAGTGTGACTTACGCAGGATTAACCACGAAACCGTAGTACAAATAGTACACGTTTGCGAGTGACCATTTTAGTGCCACCTAAGATACGTTTATGCCGGCATAATCCGGTTAGGATTTTCTTTTGGTGAGGTTACGCAGTACCGACATGCTTCTTACGGTGCGTCGACACTGTACTAAACTTAATAACCCCTTTCCTTTGAAGAAATGAGTCATGAACTAACTTTCAACTAAAAACAGAAGTTTGGAACAAATATTAGTTACTGAACTCTTATTTTGAGCTAAGATTCAAATGAGAGGAACACTAGGCTTCAAAGATTTCAAAAACGGAGTGCTCTGGTTTCGGCAGAAATTTTTGCTGGACTTAAACAGAGCATAACTCTGAGTAGCTTGACCCAATTAAGGTGTATGATACAGTTCTGGAAAGATTTTCAAGTGATCTACAACTTATTTGTAGAGCTCCAGAGCAAAATCACACGCCAAATGGGTAGAAAGTTCAGAGGAAGGTAAACTGTCCAGAACTAGGACAGCAACAAAACCTCGCTGGACCTTTCTGTTTTTAAGCCATAACTTTCTATAGAGAATGTAAAAACCCAAGAAAAGGGACTTGTAAAAAAACTTTTCTTCACCTCACAACACCACAGTTTTTATTGTGGACACCTTAGGAAATGTTGTGAAAAGCATGTAACCTCCATCAAAAGAGTGATTAGAGGGGAAAGTCTTCACTTTCACAAAGTAGGGTTTATACACATATGATCACACATGAGAGGGTGATTCAAAACTGTTGCATTCCAATTCGTGATTGCAGCAGCTAAAACAAGGATCAAAGTGCATAACTGGGTTCCTCAGGTCCAAATTGGTGGGGAGGCAAAGTTTCAAAAATTGTTGAAAAGATTTGCTACCCATTTTTTCCAAAAAGGATCCAAATATGCCAAGAATTCAAATATACATTTGAATTTGAGGTAAATTTGCCAAACAATACCAATGTAGCTCAGTTGAAGATTTCCAACGATTGAATTCATCTTTTGTCAAGTTTTGGAGATCTTTTGAGAGGGGGTAGAGCACTGACCAGTGGGGCCCACATGTCATTGGGTGAAATAGACTTAGCCCCCAAGTCTGCTCTCTGTTTCTCAGTCAACCGAGCGCAGCCAGCTGCCGCGCGCGCACCGCCGGCCGAACGGCCACCTCCTGGTTCCTGTCGCTCGCGCTGGCAGCCGGGGAACGGCGCGCCCTCTCCTCTACGTGACCCCCTCGCCAAGCCACCGAAGACGTACACGTGCTTCTTTGCAAAACAGCGAGCCCCCGCTCTGCTCGGTCACCGACGCCGCTCCCCCGATCCTCTCCTGCACGCCGACGTCCGCTCGGTCTTTGCCCGAGCTCCCAACGCAGAAAGAGAGCGCCGGTGTGTGCTCTAGCTAGCCATCTCACCACCCCACGGTGTTAGCACCGCACTCGACCACAAATCGACGATCGCCACTGAGAGCTCAGGCCACCGGCGGAAAGGCGCGAACTGCTCCCCGTGGACAGCACGCCACGGCCAGTTTCACCGCTGGACTTCTACACAGAAAAGGTGCGCTTTAGCCTCCAGATCGTGTAGCTGCAACCCTTCTAACCATTAGTAGACGGTGCACTGAGAATTCCTAAGGATCCTGAGAACTAGTGCAACCGGGTAAGGATCGGTCTACCCCGAAATTCGAGCTGCACCGTCCAATCCAGCTCGAGTGAGCTTA
Source organism: Neostapfia colusana (assembly GCA_030760725.1). Lineage (NCBI taxonomy): Eukaryota > Viridiplantae > Streptophyta > Magnoliopsida > Poales > Poaceae > Neostapfia > Neostapfia colusana. Next base: position 13,436,076 of record JASWHV010000020.1, read on the forward strand.
CACACACCTTACTCACTTCCTAGCGGCCCTCCTCGACCAAGAATCAAGGGAAATGACCCAGAAATGGCCGGGTTTAGGTTGTTTTTCGGGCCGCCATAGAATAACAGCTCGGTTCACCGTGGAGCTCTAGGTTGCCGACCTTTTCATGGGGTTGGGCGGCTATTTCCATCACCCTCGAGCTCCCGTGGTGCTCTCCGACCCTTTGCCAATCATTTTGATGCGTTATAACGCATTCCCGACCACGCCGGAACCCTAACCGCCACTTTCACCGTCGGGAGCCCTGTTCCGGTGAGCTACGGCCGCCGGCGACGCCACCGACGAGTTCAGCGATGTGAGTTAGGGCGGGGCGGCAAGTTTGGGGCCGGGAGACGGACGGGAGAGCAGTTCCGGCGAAGCTCGCCGGAGTGCGCCGCCGCGGGCCCCTGTTTGGCGCGAGGAAGGGGAAGACTGCCGGGTGGGACCCACCGGCAGACATTTAAACATTTTGAAATGTCCAGTTTGTAGTTCAAACTTTGGAGGACCACAACTTGGGTTAGGGAATCCAAAATTCATGAAACAAATTTTGTTGGATTCCTCTAACAGAGTACAATCCAAATCTGAAACCCAATTTTTATAAAACCCAGTAATTAATTCTGGAAAATTCTTTAAAGCTTTTCAGCAAAAGAATTTTAGAGGGAGTTTGGTTCATCCAAAAATTCCCAAATTTTGCCAGAATGTTCTTTAGGACATTAGTAAACCCCTGTAAAAGTTTCAGACCATTTGGAGTTGATTTGGTCAGAGCAATTCCAATTGGAAGGTGCTGTGTTCATTTGAATACAGAAACATTTTCAGAGAATTTCCAAAACTTGGAAATTCAATTCTGGGCAAAACTTGACTCCAAAAATGCTAGGAAAATTCATGCAAACTCTATGAGCTATAATTGAAATTGTAGTTCATTAAGTTGAGCATGAACAGGGGTATTACCTCAGAATAAATTCTTCCTTGCTGATTTGCCAAGAGAATTATTCTGAGCGAACCACTCCATGAAAAGTGCTAATGTTTGGTCCCGAGGGTTTTCTTGTGACAAGGAACTCACATGAAAATTCTCAGCTCCATTGGAGCTCTAGACCACCCCTGTCCTGTTTAACCAATTAAGGGATTAATATGGAAAAGGGGGAAAACCACTTAGCATTTAACCATGTGATTAAGTCCAAGCCAAACCACCGACACCAGTTCATCTTTAAATTCTTAAACAAAGTTCCAGGTGTTAGAGGCTGGTTATTAGAACTAATAGTAGAAATCTTACTCTAAAATTCACATTTGCATCTAAATTAACATGTAGTATTTCATTAACGTGTAGCCGTTGAAGAAGAGACTCCGGAAGTGCTGGACTTCCTTCTTCCGGACGAGGAACTAACTACTGACCAGCAGCAACAAGGCAAGCCCCGGTTTGCATTAACCCTTTTTAAAAGTTTTACTTTGTATACATGTGTCATATGAAGTATGTATGTGCATTAGGTATAGAATGACTGAAACCCCACTTGCATAACCAAAGTTTCCTAAAAGAGTGAGGGTAGTGTCAAGGACCTCGAGTAGACAGGCTATGCTTAATGAGTCATAGGACTTCGGTACAAGTCGAGTAGTTGGAATCTACTCGCGAGATAGGCTGGGGACACACGGGTTCGGTTGAGTGATGTGAGATCACTTTAGTAATGAAAATGAGACTAGGCAGGGGCTAGGGCGCAGCAAGAGAGAGTCTTGTGTGCGCAGCCCTGCCCGTGTCGATTGAGGACCGATCCGTGTGCGGCCCTGCTGAACAAGTATTGAACGTACCGAAGGCATATCGGATATATGGGCCCCGATAAACTGATGTAGCCTAAACCTCCGGGCGTCGAGGCATAGCACACCGATTTATAGGTGTAGGTTGAGGGCAGCAAGGTGGAAATCTGCCAACGGGCATAGAGAGATGCTCCGTGTGGGGAACCTCCTGCTCGTTTCGGTGCGACCGGTTCGACGTTTGGGCTGTTGGGTGAAAGGTTGCCCCGTACGACATCGAGTGAGCGTGCTGTGCAGCTCCACGGGTGGGCGTACGTGACGTGCTCTTTGGGTGTTCCCTGCAGGTGTATATCGAGTCGATTCGCCGTCCCTCGCGGTGACGAGTACCGCTTGTTCACTGCGTCGTAACGTAGACTAATGGATGAAATATGTTGATTCAATGATGCTGATTGATATAATTGTATTGCTACATGGGTGCCACCAAATACTGCTTACTAAATTTCAGATTTCATGAACTGTTAACTTGTGGCTAAAAGATGAACTAAGGATGAACTTGTAGGCGTGTCGTTTTGCTGAAATGTTACTATCCTATGTCCATTGTACACCTCATGTAGAGTTTCATGCTTAGGTGAGTCGGTTAAGCCTTGCTGAGCCTTCGTGCTCACGGTTGCTGCTTAAGTGTTTTTCAGGTGAGGAGCCACCCACGGACTCGGAGTACGAGTCCACCGGTGAGGGTTACCCTCCGTCGGGGACCACGGCTGAGTGGGAGCCGTACACGCCGCGCTGAGCTGAGACGTGCAGCTAGTGTGGGTTGCCCTAGGGCTGGGCAACCGACTTTTGCTAAATAGGCGGGCGTGAGTTGTATAGTGTAGTCTTCCGCTGTGTAATAGAACAATAGTTGTAACTGAAGTTTGTACCTGTTTGTACAGTTTCAGCTGTTTTTCCCATGTAATATATTGTGTTCTTATGACGTGTGCTGTCGGGTGTCGCATCGCGCGGCACCACCCTCTGCGATCCTGGATGAGCGGATTCCGGTCCGCCACAGCCTGGTATCAGAGCTGCAGTGGGGATAGCACAGTACTAAAGGACTGCATTATGGGAAAAACTTAGGTATACGGTGAGGATTCGGTAGTTGCCCAAGTAAGGACTATATTAGCATAGTTACTTAAAGTGGCAAAGACTAACTTATGTGTTATAATTATGAATTTCAATTATGTAGCGACGCACCTACGCTCTGGTAAGTGTAGTAAGGAACGCCACCGAAAGCGGTTCAATTTCGGTTAGCTCTCCCTGATGAGGAACGTGGTTCAGGGATTGATCTCACAGCTTGGTGTGAGATGTCAATATGAATCTCTTGGACTCTTCATGTCCCTGAGTTCATATGAAACGCTGATCCCTAGCGTGCATTAGGCAAGTAAGTGGAGACCCCATCGCGTGGTCAGTAACGCGAGAGAGTGTTCGTCTGGAAATAGCCCAGGAGGACATACGCAGCGCTTGCCATCGGCGTGCCCTGCAGGGCAGTAGGTGGTATCTGTTGGGTTGATAACATTCCCAACCGTGACGACCCGTTCATGACATACTCGGGTTCCCCGTCGTGTGGTGTTGAAACACGATCACGTGCCTTGAGACGTGACTTAGCTCAAGGACGGCCGTATGACAATGATACGGGCGTTTGTATTTACTTTCAAATATGGAACTGCCTGAAATGAATAACCATTGAGTGCACCATTATTGTGTGGTCTTCTGCAGGTACTAACCACGTATGTATCCGTGTAGAAAACGTGTGCGAGAGACCGTTTAGTGCCACACTCGAGACGTATATGCCGGTATGATCCGGTTAGGATTTTCTTTTGTGAGGAGCGTAGTACCGAGATATTGTAGGTATATGCATGAGTATAACGATAACAAAGAATTAAAAATCTATAGGTTCAACATTTAGGACCCTGGTTGGGTATAAGAATGGGATAGTGATGATTGTAGTTCCAAAAAGACTGAAGAACAGAGGGCTCTGTTTTGGGCAGCATGTTTGCTGATCTTCAAGAGGGCGTAACTCACCGGTCTTTTAGCCCAGGGAGGTGTGCTACATAGCTCTGGAAAGGTATTGAAGTACTCTACAACTTTGTTGTGGACTTCCAGAGCTGAAACTCACCTGAAGATGGCTTAAAGCCCAGAGAAATGTAAACTGTCCAGAACCAGGGCAGAGTAAAACATCCTCTGAACTGATCTGTTTTTCAAATATAACTCCCAGTAGAAAAATCTAAAATTGTCATATAATACATCCTTAGAAAGAGTAGAAGATGTGTGACATCTTTGCAATTCAAAGTTTCTGAAGTTTCAGCACGGAATTTAGTGGAAATCAGGGTTGAAAACAGCAACTTCCAAGGGAGGTGCTGTTAAAATTCTTCCAGAAATTCTGCTAACTTTAAATTAACATAACTTTTTAACCAAAGCTGATCTGGGGGCAAATGAGTACTAGTTGGAAAGATACTGAAGTTAACTTGAACTTTGGTATTCAACTTGAGTCATGAAAATGCCCAGAACCAGATCAAAACTTGGAATAGGTAGCAACTGGTCATTCTGACAGAAGAATGACAGTTGAACTCATTGAAAAGGGTGTTGTACCCTAAGGGTGTTATACGTGATAACAACGCAATAATAATGTCTCGTAGAGACCAAACCCAGTTAAGGTGAGCTTCCAAAGAGGGGGTTCATCAAGTTGGATTAAACTAACTTGTGTTTGGTATGGTAATGGTGTAGCTTGTGCAAAGTTATTACATTATCTACTTACGAGATATTTCGCATGTTTTTGTTGTCATAATGTTTTTCCGCCCAGTTCTATTGGACTGCATGCAAAATGTTGCGGGACTGATGGTTAATGTCGTATGGTTGCAGATGGTTCGTACTAGGACCACGCACGAGGTTGGTGGCTCTAGCCAAGGTGGAGGCGATGACTCCCAGCCACCGGCCTACGACAGCACCCCGCAGCAGCAGCCACCACCGCCGCCTCCGCTTACTCTAGCGGATGTGATAGCGGCATTGGTGGGAGGTCGTGAGGAGCAGACCGATCTGCTCCGCACGATCGTGCAGAATACGTCCCAGGCAGGAGGACGTCAAGAGCGAGGGCCTCGTGAGCCCCGCGAAGTGTCGTACTCGGATTTCATGAGTACGCACCCTCCAGTGTTCACCGAAGCTGAAGAACCACTGGAGGCGGACAACTGGCTGCGGACTATCGAGTCCAAGTTCGGGCTGCTCCAGTGTACGGAGCGGCAGAAGACACTGTTCGCAGCACAGCAGCTCCACGGTGCCGCTGGTGCGTGGTGGGCGAATTATGTCGCCTCACGTCCGGCTGGCCATGCCGTGGAATGGCAAGAGTTCCGGGAGGCGTTCCGCGCCTATCACATTCCTCCCGGAATAATGAAGAGAAAGTTCCAAGAATTTTTGGAACTGAAGCAGGGCGGGAGGAGTGCCCACGACTACTCCCGTGCCTTCAACCATCTGGCGCAGTATGCGTCAGACTACATCTCCACGGAGGAGAAGAAGAGGGAGCACTTCTATCGGGGGTTACACCCCGAAATGAAGACCCACCTCGTACAATGGAACCGCGGCACATTCAACGACCTAGTCAATGCCGCCATCATGCAAGAGGATGCTCAGCGGGAGTTAGCAGCTGAGCAGAGGAAGCGCAGCGCTCCACCTAGCAGCGGTGGGAGTGGCGCTCCCCAGAAGTACCGTATGGTGTATCGGACACCATCCGGGCAGCAGTGGCAACCACCGGCGCGACCGCAACGGTTCGGGGGACGTCCCTTTCAGGCACCTCCGTTCCGTCCGCCGATGCCACCACCAAGGAAGCAGCAGCAGACGGTACCCCGGGCGTTTCCACCGCCACAACGCGCCCCGGGATTCCGTCCACCGATCAGCGGGGGACAGCCCCGTTTCACCTGCTTCACGTGTGGCCAGGCGGGCCACTTCGCGAAGGACTGTCCCCCGGGGCAGCAGAGCAGCGGGCAAGCCCAGCTCCAGGGCGGTGCTCGAGGCCGACCTCCGGTGAAGAAGGTTGGTCAGCGGACTGGAGGCGTCCGCAACCTCGACAATGAGGACGCCCCCGAGGGAGACAACGTGCTGGCGGGTACGTTTACTCTCAACAATCAAGCCATCGTCATATTATTTGATTCTGGTGCAACCCACAGCTTTATAAGTGCATCCTATGTGGCTAAACATCAATTGCAAGTCTTCCCAACCGACTGCACTTATATGATATGCTCACCGGGAGGGAAGATTTCCGCTAATATGATGATTCCAAAGGCACCTCTGTGCTTAGGTGGGAAACTATATCCCACCACCTTGATAATCCTTATGGGACAAAAGATTGATGCAATTTTAGGGATGTCATGGCTACAATACCATGGCGCTGTCCTAGAGATTCGGACACGGACGGTTCACTTAAATTCTCCATTCCACCGTCCGCATTCCATGGTGTTAGACACGCCAGTCCGGGAAGTTTTAGCAATTAATAATGCTGAAGTTCTCAAGTTAGAAGACATCCCCGTAGTCCGGGAGTACCCCGACGTGTTCCCGGATGATCTTCCGGGCATGCCACCTGAGCGGGATGTCGAGTTCAAGATTGAACTTGCACCCGGGACTACACCCATATCACGGAGACCATACAAGATGGCTCCAAATGAGCTGGCGGAACTGAAAGAACAGCTCAATGATCTGTTGAGCAAGGGTTTCATTAGGCCGAGTTCCTCGCCTTGGGGATGCTCGGCGCTATTCGTGAAGAAGAAGGATGAGACCCTGAGGCTGTGTGTGGATTACCGGCCGCTCAACGCCGTCACCATCAAGAATAAGTACCCACTGCCCCGTATTGACATCTTGTTTGATCAACTTGTGGGGGCAAGTGTATTTTCAAAGATGGACCTTCGCTCTGGATATCACCAGATCAAGATCCGGGCGGAGGATATCCCGAAGACGGCGTTCTCGACGAGATACGGCTTATACGAATATCTCGTCATGTCCTTTGGTCTTACGAATGCTCCAGCCCATTTCATGTATCTCATGAACTCGGTGTTCATGACGGAGCTGGACAAGTTCGTGGTAGTGTTCATCAACGATATCTTGGTTTACTCCATGACAGAAGCCGAACATGCCGAACACTTGCGGATCGTTCTTCAACGATTGCGAGACCACAAGCTTTACGCCAAGTTCAGCAAATGCGAATTTTGGATCAGCCAAGTGCCATTCTTGGGGCATATCATCTCAGCTGAAGGCATTGCGGTTGACCCAAGTAAAATAGAGCAAGTGTTGAAATGGAAAGCTCCCACTTCAGTTCATGAAGTAAGAAGCTTCCTCGGGTTAGCAGGATACTACCGGAGATTCATTCCAAGTTTCTCCAAGCTCGCTAAGCCGATGACAGAGTTACTGAAGAAAGGGACAAAATATGTTTGGAACACGGCGTGTGAAGGAGCGTTCCGAATACTGGTGAAGCATCTCACAACAGCCCCGGTCTTAGCTCAACCGGATACAACAAAGCCCTTCGACGTGTATTGTGACGCGTCCGGTATTGGGCTTGGCTGCGTGTTGATGCAGGAAGGACGTGTGGTCGCTTATGGCTCACGCCAACTTCGGAACCATGAGCAGCACTACCCGACTCACGATCTTGAACTTGCTGCCGTGGTGTTGGCGCTGAAAATGTGGAGGCACTATCTCCTGGGGAACTTGGTGCATCTCTACACCGACCACAAGAGCTTGAAATACATTTTCACCCAGAAGGAGCTGAACATGAGGCAGAGGAGGTGGTTAGAACTGATCAAAGATTATGAGATTGAGATCCATTACCACCCCGGCAAGGCGAATGTGGTTGCCGACGCGCTGAGTCGGAAATCACATGTCCATCACCTCACCATTACACCGGTGGAGGAGGAAGAGCCAAGTTTATACTTGGTTCCTTATGGATCGCTGTACAACCTCGCCCTCATCCCTACTATTAGGGAGGACATCATTGCAGCTCAGAAAACGGATAAAGGCATGGCACATCTCCGGAGACGGATAGACAATGGGGAAATTAAATGTTTCCGGAAAGATGATGAGGGGACGCTGTGGTTCAATGACCGCATAGTCGTACCCCGGGATATGGAGTTGAGGAAAAAGATCCTCGATGAAGCTCACTTGTCTAAATACTCCATTCATCCGGGCAGCAACAAAATGTACCAAGATTTGAAAAAGAAATTTTGGTGGACACGGATGAAGCGGGAGGTAGCTAAGTACGTATCCGAGTGCGATACGTGTAGACGAGTGAAAGCTGATCATATGAAGAAATCAGGGCTGCTGCAACCCCTGAAGGTCCCGGCATGGAAATGGGAAGATGTGAGCATGGATTTCATTGTGGGATTACCCCAAACAGCCAACAAGCATGATTCCATATGGGTAATCGTTGATCGGTTAACCAAGACAGCTCACTTCATTCCGGTGAATACACGTTACAATGCCGGCAAATATGCGGAGCTATACATAGCAAGGATTCTATGCCTATACGGGGTACCCAAGACTATTGTCTCAGATTGAGGTGCATTATTTGTATCTCGCTTTTGGGAGCAGCTACACGCTGCATTGGGTACTAAGTTGATCAGGAGCTCCGCCTATCACCCTCAGACAGATGGCCAGACAGAAAGGGTGAATCAAGTCCTGGAAGACATGTTGAGAGCATGTGCCATCCACCACGGTAGGAATTGGGATGATCACCTACCATTGGCAGAATTCTCGTACAACAACGGTTATCAGGCGAGTATCAAGATGGCACCTTACGAAGCTCTCTACGGTCGTAAATGCCGCACCCCATTAAATTGGTGCGAGTCCGGTGAAAGGGTCACATTCGGAGTTGATGTGGTGAACGACGCCGAAGAGCGCGTTCGGACAATTCAAGCCAATTTGAAGGCCGCTCAATCCCGACAGAAGAGCTACGCTGATAAGAGGTGTAGGCCGTTGCATTTTGACGTTGGGGAACAGGTGTACCTCCGCGTGTCTCCGATGAAGGGCGTGCACCGGTTCGGTGTGAAGGGGAAGCTCGCTCCCCGTTTCATTGGACCCTACGCTATCACCGAGAAGTGTGGACCAGCAGCGTATCGATTGGAGCTACCGGCATCTCTGGCTGGTGTCCATGATATTTTCCATGTTTCGCAACTGCGAAAATGCTTGAAGCATACAACTGCTGTTCCTACCGAAGACATCGGCGAGCTGAAGCCGGATTTAACATATGATGAATATCCGGTGGGAATTCTTGATGAGAAAGCCAGGACCACGCGTAGCAGAACGTTGTGGTTCTACAAAATACTCTGGACTAACCACACCGCCGAGGAAGCGACGTGGGAGAGCGAGGAGTTCCTTCGCTCAAATTACCCGGAGTTCTTGGCTTCTCAACACGGGTAAGTCCCTAGTACATCGCTATCTCTTCTTTTATAATCTCGGGACGAGATTCTTTAAGGGGGGAGGGATGTAAAAGCCCAAGAAAAGGGACTTGTAAAAAAACTTTTCTCCACCTCACAACACCACAGTTTTTATTGTGGACACCTTAGGAAATGTTGTGAAAAGCATGTAACCTCCCTCAAAAGAGTGATTAGAGGGGAAAGTCTTCACTTTCACAAAGTAGGGTTTATACACATATGATCACACATGAGAGGGTGATTCAAAACTGTTGCATTCCAATTCGTGATTGCAGCAGCTAAAACAAGGATCAAAGTGCATAACTGGGTTCCTCAGGTCCAAATTGCTGGGGAGGCAAAGTTTCAAAAATTGTTGAAAAGATTTGCTACCCATTTTTTCCAAAAAGGATCCAAATATGCCAAGAATTCAAATATACATTTGAATTTGAGGTAAATTTGCCAAACAATACCAATGTAGCTCAGTTGAAGATTTCCAACGATTGAATTCATCTTTTGTCAAGTTTTGGAGATCTTTTGAGAGGGGGTAGAGCACTGACCAGTGGGGCCCACATGTCATTGGGTGAAATAGACTTAGCCCCCAAGTCTGCTCTCTGTTTCTCAGTCAACCGAGCGCAGCCAGCTGCCGCGCGCGCACCGCCGGCCGAACGGCCACCTCCTGGTTCCCGTCGCTTGCGCTGGCAGCCGGGGAACGGCGCGCCCTCTCCTCTACGTGACCCCCTCGCCAAGCCACCGAAGACGTACGCGTGCTTCTTTGCAAAACAGCGAGCCCCCGCTCTGCTCGGTCACCGACGCCGCTCCCCCGATCCTCCCCTGCACGCCGACGTCCGCTTGGTCTTTGCCCGAGCTCCCAACGCAGAAAGAGAGCGCCGGTGTGTGCTCTAGCTAGCCATCTCACCACCCCACGGTGTTAGCACCGCACTCGACCACAAATCGACGATCGCCACTGAGAGCTCAGGCCACCGGCGGAAAGGCGCGAACTGCTCCCCGTGGACAGCACGCCACAGCCAGTTTCACCGCCGGACTTCTACACAGAAAAGGTGCGTTTTAGCCTCCAGATCGTGTAGCTGCAACCCTTCTAACCATTAGTAGACGGTGCACTGAGAATTCCTAAGGATCCCGAGAACTAGTGCAACCGGGTAAGGATCGGTCTACCCCGAAATTCGAGCTGCACCGTCCAATCCAGCTCGAGTGAGCTTACACTCACCTTCCTCACTTCCTAGCGGCCCTCCTCGACCAAGAATCAAGGGAAATGACCCAGAAATGGCCGGGTTTAGGTTGTTTTTTGGGCCGCCATAGAATAACAGCTCGGTTCACCGTGGAGCTCTAGGTTGCCGACCTTTTCATGGGGTTGGGCGGCCATTTCCATCACCCTCGAGCTCCCGTGGTGCTCTCCGACCCTTTGCCAATCATTTTGATGCGTTATAACGCATTCCCGACCACGCCGGAACCCTAACCGCCACTGTCACCGTCGGGAGCCCTGTTCCGGTGAGCTACGGCCGCCGGCGACGCCACCGACGAGTTCAGCGATGTGAGTTAGGGCGGGGCGGCAAGTTTGGGGCCGGGAGACGGCCGGGAGAGCAGTTCCGGCGAAGCTCGCCGGAGTGCGCCGCCGCGGGCCCCTGTTTGGCGCGAGGAAGGGGAAGACTGCCGGGTGGGACCCACCGGCAGACATTTAAACATTTTGAAATGTCCAGTTTGTAGTTCAAACTTTGGAGGACCACAACTTGGGTTAGGAGAATCCAAAAATCATGAAACAAATTTTGTTGGATTCCTCTAACAGAGTACAATCCAAATCTGAAACCCAATTTTTATAAAACCCAGTAATTAATTCTGGAAAATTCTTTAAAAATTTTCAGAAAAAGAATTTTAGAGGGAGTTTGGTTCATCCAAAAATTCCCAAATTTTGCCAGAATGTTCTATAGGACATTAGTAAACCCCTGTAAATATTTCAGACCATTTGGAGTTTATTTGGTCAGAGCAATTCCAATTGGAAGGTGCTGTGTTCATTTGAATACAGAAACATTTTCAGAGAATTTCCAAAACTTGGAAATTCAATTCTGGGCAAACCTTGACTCCAAAAATGCTAGGAAAATTCATGCAAACTCTATGAGCTATAATTGAAATTGTAGTTCATTAAGTTGAGCATGAACAGGGGTATTACCTCAGAATAAATTCTTCCTTGCTGATTTGCCAAGAGAATTATTCTGAGCGAACCACTCCATGAAAAGTGCTAATGTTTGGTCCCGAGGGTTTTCTTGTGACAAGGAACTCACACGAAAATTCTCAGCTCCATTGGAGCTCTAGACCACCCCTGTCCTGTTTAACCAATTAAGGGATTAATATGGAAAAGGGGGAAAACCACTTAGCATTTAACCATGTGATTAAGTCCAAGCCAAACCACCGACACCAGTTCATCTTTAAATTCTTAAACAAAGTTCCAGGTGTTAGAGGCTGGTTATTAGAACTAATAGTAGAAATCTTACTCTAAAATTCACATTTGCATCTAAATTAACATGTAGTATTTCATTAACGTGTAGCCGTTGAAGAAGAGACTCCGGAAGTGCTGGACTTCCTTCTTCCGGACGAGGAACTAACTACTGACCAGCAGCAACAAGGCAAGCCCCGGTTTGCATTAACCCTTTTTAAAAGTTTTACTTTGTATACATGTGTCATATGAAGTATGTATGTGCATTAGGTATAGAATGACTGAAACCCCACTTGCATAACCAAAGTTTCCTAAAAGAGTGAGGGTAGTGTCAAGGACCTCGAGTAGACAGGCTATGCTTAATGAGTCATAGGACTTCGGTACAAGTCGAGTAGTTGGAATCTACTCGCGAGATAGGCTGGGGACACACGGGTTCGGTTGAGTGATGTGAGATCACTTTAGTAATGAAAATGAGACTAGGCAGGGGCTAGGGCGCAGCAAGAGAGAGTCTTGTGTGCGCAGCCCTGCCCGTGTCGATTGAGGACCGATCCGTGTGCGGCCCTGCTGAACAAGTATTGAACGTACCGAAGGCATATCGGATATATGGGCCCCGATAAACTGATGTAGCCTAAACCTCCGGGCGTCGAGGCATAGCACACCGATTTATAGGTGTAGGTTGAGGGCAGCAAGGTGGAAATCTGCCAACGGGCATAGAGAGATGCTCCGTGTGGGGAACCTCCTGCTCGTTTCGGTGCGACCGGTTCGACGTTTGGGCTGTTGGGTGAAAGGTTGTCCCGTACGACATCGAGTGAGCGTGCTGTGCAGCTCCACGGGTGGGCGTACGTGACGTGCTCTTTGGGTGTTCCCTGCAGGTGTATATCGAGTCGATTCGCCGTCCCTCGCGGTGACGAGTACCGCTTGTTCACTGCGTCGTAACGTAGACTAATGGATGAAATATGTTGATTCAATGATGCTGATTGATATAATTGTATTGCTACATGGGTGCCACCAAATACTGCTTACTAAATTTCAGATTTCATGAACTGTTAACTTGTGGCTAAAAGATGAACTAAGGATGAACTTGTAGGCGTGTCGTTTTGCTGAAATGTTACTATCCTATGTCCATTGTACACCTCATGTAGAGTTTCATGCTTAGGTGAGTCGGTTAAGCCTTGCTGAGCCTTCGTGCTCACGGTTGCTGCTTAAGTGTTTTTCAGGTGAGGAGCCACCCACGGACTCGGAGTACGTGTAAAAGCCCAAGAAAAGGGACTTGCAAAAACTTTTCTGCACTTCACAACACAACAGTTTTGTTGTGGGTAGATTGTGAAATATTGTGAAGAGCAAGTGACCTCCATCAAAGGAGTGATTAGAAGGGAAAGCCTTCACTTTCACAAAGTAGGATTTCTGCACATGAACATGAGAGGTTGAGCTCACCCTAGGATTTGAAAAGTCTTGGGAAGGTTCAGTCCAAAGCTCATGCAAATTCAACAATTTTTGAGGCACTTTTGGGTTATTTCAAAAAGAGGTCAATTTGAATGTAAATTCAAATTGCAGCAACTTTCATCACCCAAATTCAAAAGTTAGCTCCATATCTATACTCAGCACATTTTTCTGAGTAAACCCACCAAGTTTCATCTCCATTGGAGCTCATCTTGTCAAGAGCTAAATTTGCAAGAATTCAAAACTGAATTTGAATTTCAGTTTAAATATGAAGCAAATTTAACCAAACAAAGTTTGAATTTGAGAATTCAAATTCAAACAAAGACTTGGTGACTAAGTCTCACATTAAATTGTGAGTAGCTGAGGATATTTTGGCACAACAGAATTCAGAAAATTGGAAAAACAAAAGAGTTAGAGGGGAGGCCCACTGGTCAGTAGACTTAGCACAGAAGTCTCCTCAGCCGACTTCCTCGACCGAGCGCGCTCGCCAGCTGCAGCCAGCGGCGGCGACCGACCACCTTGGCCGGCCAGCTCCTGCTTCGGCAGAGGAGGTGGCACAGCAGGTGTCGCGCGCTCCACTGGCCTCAGGGGCCTATAAAAGGCCCGAGACCGCCGGCGAGTTACTGATTTTCGCGAGTTCTGTAACCAGCAGCCTAGTCGCCCGAGCTCCGATCGTGTGCCACCCCAGCTGTGATCATCTTCCGGCTTCGACCTCCATAGGAAAGTGAAGCGCTAGCTCGTCCTCAAGACCACCGCGCAAACCGTTCCAAGGTTCGACCTTTGTGCGCGGAGAATTTCTCAGTTTAGGACGAGTAGCTCCTTTCGGGACCCGATTAGGTTTAGCAGAAATTCGGGAAGCTTAGTGGGTGGGAGGCCGAACGGAGCTGTGAGAGAGCATCTAGAGGTTCTGGCGACCCTTCTCGATCGAAAACCGGAAGGAAATCACCGCCGGAACCCTAAGTTCACCCTAGGACAGTATGGCGGAGGAGGGGGTCGCCGGTGAGGTCTGGGTTGCCGGCCGTTTAGGGCCCAACAGAGCTCATGCCGAGTTTCCCGAGGTTTCCCTGAGTGTGGCGACGCGATTAGCGCACGAAGAAAACGGTCAGAAGGGCGGGACCACATTGCCGAGGTAGCACAGAGGCATAGGGCTCGTCGCCGGCGAGCTAGGGCGGTTAGCCGGCGGCGACATGGTGTCCAGCGGGTTCAGCACCCGAGATTACGTGGGGGCGGCGAGTCTCGTCGGCTCCGGTGAGCTAGATCGCCGGGAACGCTGACCTCGCCGGAGCTCCGGCGGCTCGGGGCGGCGACGTCGGGAGGTAGACGAAGGGCGCGGCCCCACCTGTCAGCCCCTGTGTTAATCGCGCGCGAGCGCGCGGTTAATTCAATTTAAACGGGCGGGCCCCGCTGTCAGCCTCTGGTTTAGCGCGGGAGGGGAATTTTTGTAGGAAAATAATTCAGGGATTAGCTCAAACTTTAGAAATCCATAACCTTGGCTAGGAGGCTCCAAATTTAGTGATTCAAATTGGGTTGGATTCCTCTTGCCTAGCTCTGTCCAGATGTACAACCCAATTTGTAGGAAACCCATTAATTAATTCTGGAAAATTCTTTAAAACTTTTCAGAAAAAAGAATTTTAGAGGGAGTTTGGTTCATCCAAAAATCCCCAAATCTTTCCAGAATGTTCTTTAGGACATTAGTAAACCCCTGTAAAAGTTTCAGACCATTTGGAGTTGATTTGGTCAGAGCAATTCAAATTGAAAGGTGCTGTGTTCATTTGAATACAGAAACATTTTCAGAGAATTTCCAAAACTTGGAAATTCAGTTCTGGGCAATTCTTAACCCCAAAAATGTTAGGAAAATTCAGGCAAACTCTATGAGCTATAATTGAAATTGTAGTTCATTACGTTGAGCATGAAGAGGGGTATTACCTCAGAATAAATTCTTCCTTGCTGATTTGCCAAGAGAATTATTCTGAGCAAACCACTCCATGAAAAGTGCTAGTGTTTGGTCCAGAGAGTTTTCTTGTGACAAGGAATTCACACAAAAATTCTCAGCTCCATTGGAGCTCTAGATCACCCCTGTCCTGTTTAACCAATTAAGGGATTAATATGGAAAAGGGTGGAAAACCACTTAGCATTTAACCATGTGGTTAAGTCCAAGCCAAACCACCAACACCAGTTCATCTTTAAATTCTTAAACAAAGTTCCAGGTGTTAGAGGCTGGTTATTAGAACTAATAGTAGAAGTCTTACTCGAAAACTCACATTTGCATCTAAATTAACATGTAGTAGTTCATTAACGTGTAGCCGTTGAAGAGGAGACTCCGGAAGTGCTGGACTTCCTTCTTCCGGACGAATAACTAACTCCTGACCAGCAGCAACAAGGCAAGCCCCGGTTTGCATTAACCCTTTCTAAAAGCTTTACTTTGTTTACATGTGTCATATGAAGTATGTATGTGCATTAGGTATAGAATGAATGAAACCCCACTTGCATAACCAAAGGTTCCTAAAAGAGTGAGGGTAGTGTCAAGGACCTCGAGTAGATAGGCTATGCTTAATGAGTCATAGGACTTCGGTACAAGTCGAGTAGTTGGAATCTACTCGCGAGGTAGGCTGGGGACACACGGGTTCGGTTGAGTGATGTGAGATCACTTTAGTAATGAAAATGAGACTAGGCAGGGGCTAGGGCGCAGCAAGAGAGAGTCTTGTGTGCGCAGCCCTGCCCGTGTCGATTGAGGACCGATCCGTGTGCGGCCCTGCTGAACAAGTATTGAACGTACCGAAGGCATATCGGATATATGGGCCCCGATAAACTGATGTAGCCTAAACCTCCGGGCGTCGTGGCATAGCACACCGATTTATAGGTGTAGGTTGAGGGCAGCAAGGTGGAAATCTGCCAACGGGCATAGAGAGATGCTCCGTGTGGGGAACCTCCTGCTCGTTTCGGTGCGACCGGTTCGACGTTTGGGCTGTTGGGTGAAAGGTTGTCCCGTACGACATCGAGTGAGCGTGCTGTGCAGCTCCACGGGTGGGCGTACGTGACGTGCGCTTTGGGTTTTCCCTGCAGGTGTATATCGAGTCGATTCTCCGTCCCTCGCGGTGACGAGTACTGCTTGTTCACTGCGTCGTAACGTAGACTAATGGATGAAATATGTGGATTCAATGATGCTGATTGATATAATTGTATTGCTACATGTGTGCCACCAAATACTGCTTACTAAATTTCAGATTTCATGAACTGTTAACTTGTTGCTAAAAGATGAACTAAGGATGAACTTGTAGGCGTGTCCTTTTGCTGAAATGTTACTATCCTATGTCCATTGTACCCCTCATGTAGAGTTTCATGCTTAGGTGAGTCGGTTAAGCCTTGTTGAGCCTTTGTGCTCACGGTTGCTGCTTAAGTGTTTTTCAGGTGAGGAACCACCCACGGACTCGGAGTACGAGTCCACCGGCGAGGGTTACCCTCCGTCGGGGACCACGGCTGAGTGGGAGCCGTACACGCCGCGCTGAGCTGAGACGTGCAGCTAGTGTGGGTTGCCCTAGGGTTGGGCAACCAACTTTTGCTAAATAGGCGGGCGTGAGTTGTATAGTGTAGTCTTCCGCTGTGTAATAGAACAATAATTGTAACTGAAGTTTGTACTTATTTGTACAGTTTCAGCTGTTTTTCCCATGTAATATATTGTGTTCTTAGGACGTGTGCTGTCGGGTGTCGCATCGCGCGGCACCACCCTGTGCGATCCTGGATGAGCGGATTCCGGTCCGCCACAGCCTGGTATCAGAGCTGCAGTGGGGATAGCACAGTACTAAAGGACTGCATTATGGGAAAAACTTAGGTATACGGTGATGATTCGGTAGTTGCCCAAGTAAGGACTATATTAGCATAGTTACTTAAAGTGGCAAAGACTAACTTATGTGTTATAATTCTGAATTTCAATTATGTAACGACGCACCTACGCTCTGGTAAGTATGGTAAGGAACGCCACCGAAAGCGGTTCAATTTCGGTTAGCTCTCCCTGACGAGGAACGTGGTTCAGGGATTGATCTCACAGCTTGGTGTGAGATGTCAATATGAATCTCTTGGACTCTTCATGTCCCTGAGTTCATATGAAACGCTGATCCCTAGCGTGCATTAGGCAAGTAAGTGGAGACCCCATCGCGTGGTCAGTAACGCGAGAGTGTGTTCGTCTGGAAATAGCCCAGGAGGACATACGCAGCGCTTGCCATCGGCGTGCCCTGCAGGGCAGTAGGTGGTATCTGTTGGGTTGATAACATTCCCAACCGTGACGACCCGTTCATGACATACTCGGGTTCCCCGTCGTGTGGTGTTGAAACACGATCACGTGCCTTGAGACGTGACTTAGCTCAAGGACGGCCGTATGACAATGATACGGGCGTTTGTATTTACGTTTAAATATGGAACTGCCTGAAATGAACAAACTTTGAGTGCACCATCATTGTGTGGTCTTCTGCAGGTACTAACCACGTATTGTATCCGTGTAGAAAACGTGTGCGAGAGACCGTTTAGTGCCACACTCGAGACGTATATACCGGTATGATCCGGTTAGGATTTTCTTTTGTGAGGAACGTAGTACCGAGATATTGTAGGCATATGCATGAAAATATTGAGAACAAGGAATTAAAATCTATAGGTTCCACATTTAGGACCCTGGGTGGGTATAAGAGTGGGATAGTGATGGAGTGTAGTTCCCAAAAAGACTGAAAAACAGAGTGCTCTGTTTTGGGACAGCAAGTTTGCTGATCTTCAACAGGGCATAACTCACAGGTCTTTAGCCGAGAGAGGTGTGCCATATAGTTCTGGAAAGGTATTTAAGTATTCTACAACTTTGTTGTAGACTTCCAGAGCTGAAACTCACCTTAAGATGGCTTAAATCCCAGAGACATGTAACTGTCCAGAACTAGGACAGTGTTAAAACATTCTCTGGACTGTTCTGTTTTTCAAGGATAAACTCCCAGTAGAAAAATCTAAAATTGTCATATAATACATCCTTAGAAAGAGTATAAGATGTGTGACATCTTTGCAATTCAAAGTTTCTGAAGTTTCAGCACAGAATTTAGTGGAAATCAGGGTTGAAAACAGCCACCTCCAAGGGAGGTGCTGTTAAAATTCTTCCAGAAATTCTGCTAACTTTGAATTAGCATAACTTTTTAATCAAAGCTAATCTGGGGGCAAATGAGTACTCGTTGGAAAGATACTGAAGTTAACTTTAACTTTGGTATTCAACTTGAGTCATGAAAATGCCCAGAACCAGATCAAAACTTGGAATAGGTAGCAACTGGTCATTCTGACAGAAGAATGACGGTTGAACTCATTGAAAAGGGTGTTGTACCCTAAGGGTGTTATACGTGATGACAACGCAATAATAATGTCTCGTAGAGACCAAACCCAGTTATGGTGAGCTTCCAAAGAGGGGGTTCATCAAGTTGGATTAAGCTAACTTGTGTTTGGTCTGGTAATGGGGTAGCTTGGGCAAAGTTATTACATTATCTACTTACGAGATATTTTGCATGTTTTGGTTGTCATAATGTGTTTACGCCCAGTTCTATTGGACTGCATGCAAAATGTTGCAGGACTGATGTTTAATGTCGTATGGTTGCAGATGGTTCGTACTAGGACCACGCACGAGGTTGGTGGCTCTAGCCAAGGTGGAGGCGATGACTCCCAGTCACCGGCCTACGACAGCACCCCGCAGCAGCAGCCACCACCGCCGCCTCCGCTTACTCTAGCGGATGTGATAGCGGCAGTGGTGGGAGGTCGTGAGGAGCAGACCGACCTGCTCCGCACGATCGTGCAGAATACGTCCCAGGCGGGAGGACGTCAAGAGCGAGGGTCTCGTGAGCCCCACGAAGTGTCGTACTCGGATTTCATGAGTACGCACCCTCCAGTGTTCACCGAAGCTGAAGAACCACTGGAGGCGGACAACTGGCTGCGGACTATCGAGTCCAAGTTCGGGCTGCTCCAGTGTACGGAGCGGCAGAAGACACTGTTCGCAGCACAGCAGCTCCACGGTGCCGCTGGTGCGTGGTGGGCGAATTATGTCGCCTCACGTCCGGCTGGCCATGCCGTGGGATGGCAAGAGTTCCGGGAGGCGTTCCGCGCCTATCACATCCCTCCCGGAATAATGAAGAGGAAGTTCCAAGAATTTTTTTGGAACTGAAGCAGGGCGGGAGGAGTGCCCACGACTACTCCCGTGCCTTCAACCATCTGGCGCAGTATGCGTCAGACTACATCTCCACGGAGGAGAAGAAGAGGGAGCACTTCTATCGGGGGTTACATCCCGAAATGAAGACCCACCTCGTACAATGGAACCGCGGCACATTCAATGACCTAGTCAATGCCGCCATCATGCAAGAGGACGCTCAGCGGGAGTTAGCAGCTGAGCAGAGGAAGCGTAGCGCTCCACCTAGCAGCGGTGGGAGTGGCGCTCCCCAGAAGTACCGTATGGTGTATCGGACACCATCCGGGCAGCAGTGGCGTCCACCGGCGCGACCTCAGCAGTTCGGGGGACGTTCGTTCCAAGCACCCCCGTTCCGTCCGCCGATGCCACCACCAAGACAGCAGCAGCAGCAGACGGTACCCCGGGCATTTCCACCGCCACAACGCGCCCCGGGTTTCCGTCCACCGATTAGCGGGGGACAGCCCCGTTTCACCTGCTTCACGTGTGGCCAGGCAGGCCACTTTGCGAAGGACTGTCCCCAGGGGCAGCAGAGCAGCGGGCAAGCCCAGCTCCAGGGCGGTGCTCGAGGCCGACCTCCGGTGAAGAAGGTTGGTCAGCGGACTGGAGGCGTTCGCAACCTCGACAATGAGGACGCCCCCGAGGGAGACAACGTGCTGGCGGGTACGTTTACTCTCAACCATCAAGCCATCGTCATATTATTTGATTCTGGTGCAACCCACAGCTTTATAAGTGCATCCTATGTGGCTAAACATCAATTGCAAGTCTTCCCAACCGACTGCACTTATATGATATGCTCACCGGGAGGGAAGATTTCAGCTAATATGATGATTCCAAAGGCACCTCTGTGCTTAGGTGGGAAGCTATATCCCACCACCTTGATAATCCTTATGGGACAAAAGATTGATGCAATCTTAGGGATGTCATGGCTGCAATACCATGGCGCTGTCCTAGAGACTCGGACACGGACGGTTCACTTAAATTCTCCATTTCACCGTCCGCATTCCATGGTGTTAGACACACCAGTCCGGGAAGTTTTAGCAATTAATAATGCTGAAGTTCTCAAGTTAGAAGACATCCCCGTAGTCCGGGAGTATCCTGACGTGTTCCCGGACGATCTTCCGGGCATGCCACCTGAGCGGGATGTCGAGTTCAAGATTGAGCTCGCACCCGGGACTACGCCCATATCACGGAGACCATACAAGATGGCTCCAAATGAGCTGGCGGAACTGAAAGAACAGCTCAATGATCTGTTGAGCAAGGGTTTCATTAGGCCGAGTTCCTCGCCTTGGGGATGCTCGGCGCTATTTGTAAAGAAGAAGGATGAAACCCTGAGGCTGTGTGTGGATTACCGGCCGCTCAACGCCGTCACCATCAAGAATAAGTACCCACTGCCCCGTATTGACATCTTGTTTGATCAACTGGTGGGGGCAAGTGTATTCTCAAAGATGGACCTTCGCTCTGGATATCACCAGATCAAGATCCGGGCGGAGGATATCCTGAAGACGGCATTCTCGACGAGATACGGCTTATACAAATATCTCGTCATGTCCTTTGGTCTCACAAATGCTCCAGCCCATTTCATGTATCTCATGAACTCGGTGTTCATGCCGGAGCTGGACAAGTTCGTGGTAGTGTTCATCGACGATATCTTGGTTTACTCCAAGACAGAAGCCGAGCATGCCGAACACTTGCGGATCGTTCTTCAACGATTGCGAGACCACAAACTCTACGCCAAGTTCAGCAAATGCGAATTTTGGATCAGCCAAGTGCCATTCTTGGGACATATTATCTCAGCTGAAGGCATTGCGGTTGACCCAAGTAAAATGGAGCAAGTGTTGAAATGGAAAGCTCCCACTTCAGTTCACGAAGTCAGAAGCTTCCTCGGGTTAGCGGGATACTACCGGAGATTCATTCCAAGCTTCTCCATGCTCGCTAAGCCGATGACAGAGTTGCTGAAGAAAGGGACAAAATATGTTTGGAACACGGCGTGTGAAGGAGCGTTCCGAACCCTGGTGAAGCATCTCACAACAGCCCCGGTGTTAGCTCAGCCGGATACAACAAAGCCCTTCGACGTGTATTGTGACGCGTCCGGTATTGGGCTCGGCTGCGTGTTGATGCAGGAAGGACGTGTGGTCGCTTATGGTTCACACCAACTTCGGAACCATGAGCAGCACTACCCGACTCACGATCTTGAACTTGCTGCCGTGGTGTTGGCGCTGAAAATGTGGAGGCACTATCTCCTGGGGAACTTGGTGCATCTCTACACCGACCACAAGAGCTTGAAATACATTTTCACCCAGAAGGAGCTGAACATGAGGCAGAGGATGTGGTTAGAACTGATCAAAGATTATGAGATTGAGATCCATTACCACCCCGGCAAGGCGAATGTGGTTGCCGACGCGCTGAGTCGGAAATCACATGTCCATCACCTCACCATTACACCGGTGGAGGAGGGAGAGCCAAGTTTATACTTGGTTCCTTATGGATCGCTGTACAACCTCGCCCTCATCCCTACTATTAGGGAGGACATCATTGCAGCTCAGAAAACGGATAAAGGCATGGCACATCTCCGGAGACGGATAGACAATGGAGAAATTAAATGTTTCCGAAAAGATGGTGAGGGGACGCTGTGGTTCAATGACCGCATGGTCGTACCCCGAGACATGGAGTTGAGGAAAAAGATCCTCGATGAAGCTCACTTGTCCAAATACTCCATTCATCCGGGCAGCAACAAAATGTACCAAGAGTTGAAAAAGAAATTTTGGTGGACACGGATGAAGCGGGAGGTAGCTAAGTACGTATCCGAGTGCGATACGTGTAGACGAGTGAAAGCTGATCACATGAAGAAATCAGGACTGCTGCAACCCCTGAAGATCCCGGCATGGAAATGGGAAGATGTGAGCATGGATTTCATTGTGGGATTACCCTTAACAGCCAACAAGCATGATTCCATATGGGTAATCGTTGATCGGTTAACCAAGACGGCTCACTTCATTCCGGTGAATACACGTTACAATGCCGGCAAATATGCGGAGCTATACATAGCAAAGATTCTATGCCTATACGGGGTACCCAAGACCATTGTCTCAGATCGAGGTGCATTATTTGTATCTCGCTTTTGGGAGCAGCTACACGCTGCATTGGGTACTAAGTTGATCAGGAGCTCCACCTATCACCCTCAGACAGATGGCCAGACAGAAAGGGTGAATCAAGTCCTGGAAGACATGTTGAGAGCATGTGCCATCCACCACGGTAGGAATTGGGATGATCACCTTCCATTGGCGGAATTCTCGTACAACAACGGTTATCAGGCGAGTATCAAGATGGCACCTTACGAAGCTCTCTACGGTCGTAAATGCCGCACCCCGTTAAATTGGTGCGAGTCCGGTGAAAGGGTCACATTCGGAGTTGATGTGGTGAACGACGCCGAAGAGCGCGTTCGGACAAGTCAAGCCAATTTGAAGGCCGCTCAATCCCGACAGAAGAGCTACGCTGATAAGAGGCGTAGACCGTTGCACTTTGACGTTGGGGAACACGTGTACCTCCGCGTGTCTCCAATGAAGGGCGTGCACCGATTCGGTGTGAAGGGGAAGCTCGCTCCCCGTTTCATTGGACCCTACGCTATCACCGAGAAGTGTGGACTAGCAGCGTATCGATTGGAGCTACCGGCATCTCTGGCTGGTGTCCATGATATTTTCCATATTTCGCAACTGCGAAAATGCTTGAAGCATACAACTGCTGTTCCTACCGAAGACATCGGCGAGCTGAAGCCGGATTTAACATATGATGAATATCCGGTGGGAACTCTTGATGAGAAAGCCAGGACCACGCGTAGCAGAACGTTGTGGTTCTACAAAATACTCTGGAGTAACCACACCGCCGAGGAAGCGACGTGGGAGAGCGAGGAGTTCCTTCGCTCAAATTACCCGGAGTTCTTGGCTTCTCAACACGGGTAAGTCCCTATTACATCGCTATCTCTTCTTTTATAATCTCGGGGCGAGATTCTTTTAAGGGGGGAGGGATGTAAAAGCCCAAGAAAAGGGACTTGCAAAAACTTTTCTGCACTTCACAACACAACAGTTTTGTTGTGGGTAGATTGTGAAATATTGTGAAGAGCAAGTGACCTCCATCAAAGGAGTGATTAGAAGGGAAAGCCTTCACTTTCACAAAGTAGGATTTCTGCACATGAACATGAGAGGTTGAGCTCACCCTAGGATTTGAAAAGTCTTGGGAAGGTTCAGTCCAAAGCTCATGCAAATTCAACAATTTTTGAGGCACTTTTGGGTTATTTCAAAAAGAGGTCAATTTGAATGTAAATTCAAATTGCAGCAACTTTCATCACCCAAATTCAAAAGTTAGCTCCATATCTATACTCAGCACATTTTTCTGAGTAAACCCACCAAGTTTCATCTCCATTGGAGCTCATCTTGTCAAGAGCTAAATTTGCAAGAATTCAAAACTGAATTTGAATTTCAGTTTAAATATGAAGCAAATTTAACCAAACAAAGTTTGAATTTGAGAATTCAAATTCAAACAAAGACTTGGTGACTAAGTCTCACATTAAATTGTGAGTAGCTGAGGATATTTTGGCACAACAGAATTCAGAAAATTGGAAAAACAAAAGAGTTAGAGGGGAGGCCCACTGGTCAGTAGACTTAGCACAGAAGTCTCCTCAGCCGACTTCCTCGACCGAGCGCGCTCGCCAGCTGCAGCCAGCGGCGGCGACCGACCACCTCGGCCGGCCAGCTCCTGCTTCGGCAGAGGAGGTGGCACAGCAGGTGTCGCGCGCTCCACTGGCCTCAGGGGCCTATAAAAGGCCCGAGACCGCCGGTGAGTTACTGATTTTCGCGAGTTCTGTAACCAGCAGCCTAGTCGCCCGAGCTCCGATCGTGTGCCACCCCAGCTGTGATCATCTTCCGGCTTCGACCTCCATAGGAAAGTGAAGCGCTAGCTCGTCCTCAAGACCACCGCGCAAACCGTTCCAAGGTTCGACCTTTGTGCGCGGAGAATTTCTCAGTTTAGGACGAGTAGCTCCTTTCGGGACCCGATTAGGTTTAGCAGAAATTCGGGAAGCTTAGTGGGTGGGAGGCCGAACGGAGCTGTGAGAGAGCATCTAGAGGTTCTGGCGACCCTTCTCGATCGAAAACCGGAAGGAAATCACCGCCGGAACCCTAAGTTCACCCTAGGACAGTATGGCGGAGGAGGGGGTCGCCGGTGAGGTCTGGGTTGCCGGCCGTTTAGGGCCCAACAGAGCTCATGCCGAGTTTCCCGAGGTTTCCCTGAGTGTGGCGACGCGATTAGCGCACGAAGAAAACGGTCAGAAGGGCGGGACCACATTGCCGAGGTAGCACAGAGGCATAGGGCTCGTCGCCGGCGAGCTAGGGCGGTTAGCCGGCGGCGACATGGTGTCCAGCGGGTTCAGCACCCGAGATTACGTGGGGGCGGCGAGTCTCGTCGGCTCCGGTGAGCTAGATCGCCGGGAACGCTGACCTCGCCGGAGCTCCGGCGGCTCGGGGCGGCGACGTCGGGAGGTAGACGAAGGGCGCGGCCCCACCTGTCAGCCCCTGTGTTAATCGCGCGCGAGCGGGCGGTTAGTTCAATTTAAACGGGCGGGCCCCGCTGTCAGCCTCTGGTTTAGCGCGGGAGGGGAATTTTTGTAGGAAAATAATTCAGGGATTAGCTCAAACTTTAGAAATCCATAACCTTGGCTAGGAGGCTCAAAATTTAGTGATTCAAATTGGGTTGGATTCCTCTTGCCTAGCTCTGTCCAGATGTACAACCCAATTTGTAGGAAACCCATTAATTAATTCTGGAAAATTCTTTAAAGCTTTTTAGAAAAAGAATTTTAGAGGGAGTTTGGTTCATCCAAAAATCCCCAAATCTTGCCAGAATGTTCTTTAGGACATTAGTAAACCCCTGTAAAAGTTTCAGACCATTTGGAGTTGATTTGGTCAGAGCAATTCAAATTGAAAGGTGCTGTGTTCATTTGAATACAGAAACATTTTCAGAGAATTTCCAAAACTTGGAAATTCAGTTCTGGGCAATTCTTAACCCCAAAAATGTTAGGAAAATTCAGGCAAACTCTATGAGCTATAATTGAAATTGTAGTTCATTACGTTGAGCATGAACAGGGGTATTACCTCAGAATAAATTCTTCCTTGCTGATTTGCCAAGAGAATTATTCTGAGCAAACCACTCCATGAAAAGTGCTAGTGTTTGGTCCAGAGAGTTTTCTTGTGACAAGGAATTCACACAAAAATTCTCAGCTCCATTGGAGCTCTAGATCACCCCTGTCCTGTTTAACCAATTAAGGGATTAATGTGGAAAAGGGGGGAAAACCACTTAGCATTTAACCATGTGGTTAAGTCCAAGCCAAACCACCAACACCAGTTCATCTTTAAATTCTTAAACAAAGTTCCAGGTGTTAGAGGCTGGTTATTAGAACTAATAGTAGAAGTCTTACTCGAAAACTCACATTTGCATCTAAATTAACATGTAGTAGTTCATTAACGTGTAGCCGTTGAAGAGGAGACTCCGGAAGTGCTGGACTTCCTTCTTCCGGACGAAGAACTAACTCCTGACCAGCAGCAACAAGGCAAGCCCCGGTTTGCATTAACCCTTTCTAAAAGCTTTACTTTGTTTACATGTGTCATATGAAGTATGTATGTGCATTAGGTATAGAATGAATGAAACCCCACTTGCATAACCAAAGGTTCCTAAAAGAGTGAGGGTAGTGTCAAGGACCTCGAGTAGATAGGCTATGCTTAATGAGTCATAGGACTTCGGTACAAGTCGAGTAGTTGGAATCTACTCGCGAGGTAGGCTGGGGACACACGGGTTCGGTTGAGTGATGTGAGATCACTTTAGTAATGAAAATGAGACTAGGCAGGGGCTAGGGCGCAGCAAGAGAGAGTCTTGTGTGCGCAGCCCTGCCCGTGTCGATTGAGGACCGATCCGTGTGCGGCCCTGCTGAACAAGTATTGAACGTACCGAAGGCATATCGGATATATGGGCCCCGATAAACTGATGTAGCCTAAACCTCCGGGCGTCGAGGCATAGCACACCGATTTATAGGTGTAGGTTGAGGGCAGCAAGGTGGAAATCTGCCAACGGGCATAGAGAGATGCTCCGTGTGGGGAACCTCCTGCTCGTTTCGGTGCGACCGGTTCGACGTTTGGGCTGTTGGGTGAAAGGTTGTCCCGTACGACATCGAGTGAGCGTGCTGTGCAGCTCCACGGGTGGGCGTACGTGACGTGCGCTTTGGGTTTTCCCTGCAGGTGTATATCGAGTCGATTCGCCGTCCCTCGCGGTGACGAGTACTGCTTGTTCACTGCGTCGTAACGTAGACTAATGGATGAAATATGTGGATTCAATGATGCTGATTGATATAATTGTATTGCTACATGTGTGCCACCAAATACTGCTTACTAAATTTCAGATTTCATGAACTGTTAACTTGTTGCTAAAAGATGAACTAAGGATGAACTTGTAGGCGTGTCCTTTTGCTGAAATGTTACTATCCTATGTCCATTGTACCCCTCATGTAGAGTTTCATGCTTAGGTGAGTCGGTTAAGCCTTGTTGAGCCTTTGTGCTCACGGTTGCTGCTTAAGTGTTTTTCAGGTGAGGAACCACCCACGGACTCAGAGTACGAGTCCACCGGCGAGGGTTACCCTCCGTCGGGGACCACGGCTGAGTGGGAGCCGTACACGCCGCGCTGAGCTGAGACATGCAGCTAGTGTGGGTTGCCCTAGGGTTGGGCAACCGACTTTTGCTAAATAGGCGGGCGTGAGTTGTATAGTGTAGTCTTCCGCTGTGTAATAGAACAATAATTGTAACTGAAGTTTGTACTTATTTGTACAGTTTCAGCTGTTTTTCCCATGTAATATATTGTGTTCTTAGGACATGTGCTGTCGGGTGTCGCATCGCGCGGCACCACCCTCTGTGATCCTGGATGAGCGGATTCCGGTCCGCCACAGTACGAGTCCACCGGCGAGGGTTACCCTCCGTCGGGGACCACGGCTGAGTGGGAGCCGTACACGCCGCGCTGAGCTGAGACGTGCAGCTAGTGTGGGTTGCCCTAGGGCTGGGCAACCGACTTTTGCTAAATAGGCGGGCGTGAGTTGTATAGTGTAGTCTTCCGCTGTGTAATAGAACAATAGTTGTAACTGAAGTTTGTACCTGTTTGTACAGTTTCAGCTGTTTTTCCCATGTAATATATTGTGTTCTTATGACGTGTGCTGTCGGGTGTCGCATCGCGCGGCACCACCCTCTGCGATCCTGGATGAGCGGATTCCGGTCCGCCACAGAGAAATCCTTAAGAAGCCTATGATACACCATTGGATAGGTTATGAAATGTGCAACATTGTTGTAGTTCAAAGTTTGTTCAGGTTCTTATTGTATTTACATATACAACTGTGATAAAATCAGCCATGTACAAAGGAGGTGCTGGCAAATTTTATCCAGGAATTCTGTCAACTTTGGAAAATCATAACTTTTAATGCGGAGATGATCTGGAGGCATATGAGTACTCGTTGGAAAGATAAGGAAGTTAACTTTAACTTTGGTATTCAACTCGAGATATGAAAATGCTTTTAACGAGATCAAAATCTGGAGATAGTACATAAAGGTCTGTCCTGTACAGATAGGCTGAATAGCTATGCCTACTAAGGAGTTGTGTAAACATGAATTTTGTTACTGCTTTCATAAAGTTTTGACATAATCATGTTTCCATTAGTCTCACATACTGCTGAGTTCTTGTTTAACTCATCTCAACTACATTTTGCAGTATGGTTCGTACTCGCTCTAGGAGTAGGGCCGGAAGTTCTCGTCGAGGTGGTGATGCTTCTATTCCACCGCTGGAACCACCATCTACAGGATGGATGGATCTTATGACTCGAGTCGTCGAGTCTAACCAAGAGAACGCTAGGCTACTCCAAGAAGCAACACAAGAACACACACGCTTACTCCAAGATTTGGTACAGCAAGGCGTACTCCAGAACACACAACAAGTCGTTCCACCTCGGAACGCTTATCTGGACTTCTTGGCGACTCAACCACCAATTTTTACTGAAGCCACTGAAGCTGTGGAAGCAGATCAATGGCTTCGTGTCATGGGGTCAAAATTTGGAGTATTCAAGTGTGATGAATACCAGAAGACAAAGTTTGCCGCTCAACAACTCCATGGAGCCGCCGGAAACTGGTGGGTGGATCATATTGCCACCATTCCGGAGGGCCATCAAGTGACATGGAGGGAGTTTTGTGAAGCCTTTCGTACTCGTTACATACCACTAGGTATTGTCAAGGCAAAGCGGGAGGAATTTTTGGGCTTGAAGCAAGGGGACATGAGTGTCCTCGAGTATGTCAGGAGATTTAATCTTTTGGCCCAATATGCTCCCGAATATGTGGCGAAAGAAGAGGCACGGTGTGACCTATTCTTCCATGGCCTGAGTGCCATATTACAGGAAAAGCTGCCCGTATACAATAACGGCAGTTACACCGACATGGTCGATGCAGCTTTCATTCAGGAGAAGCCGACACTTGAGTGGCAAGCTGAGAAGAGAAAGATGAGTGAAATCGAGCAGGTCAGCACAAGTTATGTGCCTCAGAAGTACCGTGTGGTGTATCGAACGCCACCCGGTGAAAGATGGAGGCCACCTGTACGATCAACTCCTCAGGGATTGATTACTGGTCAAGTTTTACAGCTTGCACCACCTCCACAGCCGCAGCATCAGACGGTGGTTTGTGCTCCATCGCTGCAGCCATATGTACCTAGCAGCCCATCGCAAGTCAACGAAGAACCGGAGAGGCATCCGTGTTTTACTTGTGGGTGCATGGGCCATTATGCTGGGCAATGTCCGGAGGGAACTCGAGACTACGGGTCATCATATTTATAACAATACGATCCGTACCTCAATCTGCAGATAGGAGGGCAGATAAGGGGCAACATTCACTATACTGTGATTAATGATGTTCCGGAAGGAGAAGCCGCTTTAGCAGGGATGTTTTCTCTGAATCAGCTACCGGTTTTAGTTCTCTTTGATTCCGGTGCCACACACAACTTCATTAGCCAATCTTTCGTGGCTCAACATCAGCTCCAAACAGTTTATACAAAGAGGCAATACCTCATATCTTCGCCCGGGGGCAGCAGTACCGCAAGCAAGGTTGTTCCCCGAGCACCTCTTTGTTTGGGGAGTAAAATATACCCTACGACCCTCATTATTCTTGAAGGTCTAAAGATCGACATCATTTTGGGGATGTCGTGGTTGAATTATCACCACGCGGTCCTTAACATCAGCTCTAGGACCGTTGAGCTCACTCCCCACAGCACGGTCTTCATATATTAATTCTGGGCGCCAGACGGCAACAGATTGCAACAGTGAACCACACGGAAGTTGTTAAGATAGAGGACATTCCGGTGGTACGTGAGTATCCGGATGTGTTTCCCGAAGATTTACCGGGCATGCCGCCCGAACGAGACGTTGAGTTCAAGATTGAACTCATACCGGGAACAACACCGATATCACAAAGGCCGTACAAGATGGCACCCAATGAACTGGCAGAATTGAAGACACAGCTGAATGACCTAATGAGCAAGGGCTTTATACGACCGAGTTCGTCACCTTGGGGTTGTTCAGCGTTGTTTGTCAAAAAGAAGGACGAAACACTACGGCTTTGTGTTGATTATCGTCCTTTGAACGCTGTTACCATCAAGAACAAGTATCCACTACCTCGCATTGATATGCTCTTCGATCAATTAGTGGGTGCGAAGGTATTTTCAAAGATGGATCTTCGGTCCGGATATCACCAGATTAAAATCCGGGCAGAAGATATTCCGAAGACGGCATTCTCAACGAGATACGGGCTGTATGAGTATCTCGTTATGTCTTTTGGTTTGACCAACGCCCCGGCACACTTTATGTACCTGATGAATTCAGTGTTCATGCCGGAGTTGGATAAATTCGTCGTTGTCTTCATCGACGATATCTTGGTGTACTCCAAGTCAGAGGAAGAACATGCTGAACATCTGCATATTGTGCTACAAAGATTACGAGATCATCAGCTCTATGAAAAATTCAGCAAGTGTGAATTCTGGATTAGTCAAGTACCTTTTCTCGGACACATTATTTCAGCGGAGGGCATCGCTGTAGATCCGAGTAAGATTATCCAAGTACAGAAATGGGAGTCACCAAAGTCAGTACATGAAATCCGTAGCTTCCTCGGTTTAGCGGGTTACTACCGGAGGTTTATTCCGAGTTTTTCCAAGATTGCTAAACCGATGACGGAATTATTAAAGAAGAATACCAGATTTGTGTGGGGTGCTGCGTGTGAACAAGCTTTCAAGACCTTAGTGAAGCATCTCACAACAGCCCCAGTTCTTGCTCAGCCGGATACAACGAAGCCATTCGACGTTTATTGCGATGCATCTGGCATCGGTCTTGGTTGCGTGCTGATGCAAGAAAGACGAGTGGTCGCTTATGGATCTCGTCAACTCAGAAATCACGAGCAGCATTATCCAACTCATGATCTTGAGTTAGCTGCAGTGGTCCTTGCTTTGAAGATGTGGAGGCATTACTTGCTCGGAAATCTTGTACACCTCTACACCGACCACAAGAGCTTGAAGTACATCTTCACTCAGAAAGAATTGAACATGAGGCAACGAAGATGGCTAGAGCTCATTAAGGACTATGAACTGGAGATTCATTATCATCCAGGAAAGGCGAATGTGGTCGCCGATGCGCTCAGTCGTAAGGCGCATATCCATCACCTAAGTATCGCTGAAATGGATGATGACGAACCAAATCTCCGTGTCATACCGTATGGAGCTCTCTATAATCTCGCTCTCATTCCTACCATCCGAGAGGAGATCATTGAAGCTCAATGAAAAGACAAGGGAATGTTTCACATACGGCGAAGGATAGACAACGGAGAAATGAAGTGCTTCCGGAAGGATGATGAAGGTATTTTATGGTTCAATGACCGGATAGTAGTACCCCGGGATATGGGACTATGGAAGAAAATTTTGGACGAAGCTCATTTCTCCAAGTTTTCCATTCATCCGGGCAGTAATAAAATGTACCAAGATCTCCGGAAGAAGTTTTGGTGGACACGTATGAAACGTGAAGTTGCAAAGTACGTTTCGGAATGTGATACGTGTCAAAGAGTCAAGGCCGACCATATGAAGAAGTCAGGCATGTTGCAGCCATTGCAAGTACCAGCATGGAAGTGGGAGGACTTGAGTATGGATTTCATCGTCGGGCTGCCGATGATCTCCCACAACCATGATTCAATTTGGGTAATTGTGGACCGGTTAACTAAATCAGCACATTTCATCCCTGTGCATACTAGGTACAACGCAAAGCAGTATGCGGAGCTGTACTTAGCACGAATCTTGTGCTTACATGGAGTTCCCCGTACCATTGTGTCGGATAGAGGATCGCTGTTCGTAGCCCGTTTCTGGGAGCAGCTACACACATCCTTGGGGACCAAACTAATTAGAAGCTCTGCGTATCACCCTCAAACCGATGGGAAAACTGAGAGGGTGAAAATGTATTTCAAGCTCTTGTGGTCGGTGTAGAGGTGCACCAAATTCCCCAGGAGATAGTGCCTCCACATTTTCAGCGCCAAAACCACTGCAGCAAGCTCAAGATCATGAGTGGGATAATGCTGCTCGTGGTTCCGAAGTTGGCGTGAGCCATATGCGACCACCCGTCCTTCCTGCATCAACACGCAGCCGAGCCCAATACCGGACGCGTCATAATACACGTCGAAGGGCTTTGTTGTATCCGGATGAGCTAAGACCGGGGCTGTGGTGAGATGCTTCACCAATGCTTGAAACGCTCCTTCACACGCCGTGTTCCAAACATATGTTGTCCCTTTCTTCAGCAATTCTATCATCGACTTAGCGAGCATGGAGAAGCTTGGAATGAATCTCCGATAGTATCCCGCTAACTCAAGGAAGCTTCTGACTTCATGGACTGAAGTGGGAGCTTTCCATTTCAGTACTTGCTCTATCTTGCTTGGGTCAACCGCAATGCCTTCTGCTGAGATGATATGTCCCAAGAATGGCACTTGGCTGATCCAAAACTCGCATTTGCTGAACTTGGCGTAGAGCTTGTGGTCTCGCAATCGTTGAAGAACGATCCTCAAATGTTCGGCATGTTCGGCTTCTGTCTTGGACTAAACCAAGATATGATCGATGAACACTACCACGAACTTGTCCAGCTCCGGCATGAACACCGAGTTCATGAGATACATGAAATGGGCTGGAGCATTTGTGAGACCAAAGGACATGACGAGATATTCGTATAAGCCATATCTCATCGAGAAAGCCGTCTTCGGGATATCCTCCGCCCGGATCATTATCTGGTGATATCCAGAGCGAAGGTCCATCTTTGAGAACACACTTGCACCCACAAGTTGATCAAACAATATGTCGATGCGGGGCAGTGGGTACTTATTCTTGATGGTGACGGCGTTGAGCGGCCGGTAGTCCACACACAGCCTCAAGGTTTCATCCTTCTTCTTTACAAACAGCGCTGAGCATCCCCAAGGCGAGGAACTCGGCCTAATGAAACCTTTGCTCAACAGATCATTGAGCTGTTCTTTCAGTTCAGCCAGCTCATTCGGAGCCATTTTATAGGGTCTCCGTGATATGGGCGTAGTCCCGGGTGCAAGCTCGATCTTGAACTCGACATCCCGCTCAGGTGGCATACCCGGAAGATCATCCAGGAACACGTCGGGGTACTCCCGGACTACGGGGATGTCCTCTAACTTGAGAGCTTCAGTATTGTTGATCGCTGAAACCTCCCGGACTGGATTATCTAATAAGAGGGACTACGGACGGTGTAATGGGGAGTTGAGGTGAACCGTCCGTGATAGGGTTTCCAGGACAGCGCCATGGTAGCTTAGCCATGACATTCCCAAGATTGCATCAATCTTCTGCCCCTCAAGAATAATCAAAGTGGTGGGATATATCTTCCCACCTAAGCACAGTGGTGCTTTCAGAACCATCATCGTTGCTGAAATCTTTCCTCCCGGTGAGCAGATCATATAAGAACACTCGGTTGGAAAGGCTTCCAGCTGATGCTTAACCACATATGATGCACTTATGAAGTTGTGGGTTGCACCAAAATCAAAAAGTATGATGATGGCTTGATTTTTGAGAGTAAACGTACCCGCCAGCACGTTGTCTCCCTCCGGGGCGTCCTCATTGTCGAGGTGGTCGGCCTTCTTGACCGGAGGTCGGCCTTGAGCACCGCCCTGGAACTGGGCTTGCCCGCTGCTTTGCTGCCCCTGGGGACAGTCCTTCGCGAAGTGGCCCGCCTGGCCACACGTGAAGCAAGTGAAACGGGGCGGTCCCCCGCTGATCGGTGGATGGAAACCCGGGGCGCGTTGTGGCGGTGGGAACGCCCGGGGTGCTGTCTTCTGCTG
This sequence comes from Neostapfia colusana, assembly GCA_030760725.1. Taxonomy (NCBI): domain Eukaryota; kingdom Viridiplantae; phylum Streptophyta; class Magnoliopsida; order Poales; family Poaceae; genus Neostapfia; species Neostapfia colusana. The sequence goes on from JASWHV010000020.1 coordinate 13,469,757, forward strand.
CTTCTGCTGCTGTCTCGGTGGTGGCACCGGCGGTCGGAACGGAGGTGACTGAAAGGATCATCCCCCGAACCGTTGAGGTCGCGCCGGTGGGTGCCACTGCTGCCCGGATGGTGTCCGATACACCATGCGGTACTTCTGGGGAGCGCCACCCCCACTGCTGCGTGGAGCGCTGCGCTTCCGCTGCTCAGCTGCCAACTCCCGCTGAGCATCCTCTTGCATGATCGCGGCATTGACTAGGTCGTTGAAGGTGCCGCGATTCCACTGAACGAGATGTGTCTTCATCTCGGGGTGTAACCCCCGATAGAAGTGCTCCCGCTTTTTCTCCTCAGTGGAGATGTAGTCTGACGCATATTGCGCCAGATGATTGAAGGCACAGGAGTAGTCATGGGCACTCCTCCCGCCCTGCTTCAGCTCCAAGAATTCTTGGAACTTCCTCTTCATTATTCCGGGAGGAATGTGATAGGCGCGGAACGCCTCCCGGAACTCTTCCCACTCCACGGCATGGCCAACCGGACGTGAGGCGACATAATTCGCCCACCACGCACCAGCGGCACCGTGAAGTTGCTGCGCTGCAAACAAAGTCTTTAGCCGCTCCGTGCATTGGAGCAGCCCGAACTTGGACTCGATGGTCCGCAGCCAGTTGTCAGCCTCCAGTGGTTCTTCAGCTTCTGTGAACACTGGAGGGTGCGTACTCATGAAGTCCGAGTACGATACCTCACGGGGCTCACGGGGCCCCCTCTCTTGATGCCCCCCCCCCCCCCCCCCCGCCTGGGACGTACTCTGCACGATCGTGCGAAGCAGGTCGGTCTGCTCCTCACGACCACCCACCAGTGCCGCTATCACATCCGCTAGGGTAAGCGGAGGCGGCGGTGGTGGCTGCTGCTGCGGGGTGCTGTTGTAGGCAGGTGGCTGGGAGTCATCGCCTCCCTGCTGGCTAGAGCCACCAACCTCGTGCGTGGTCCTAGTGTGAACCATCTGCAACCATACGACAATAAACATCAGTCCCGCAACACATTGCATGCCGTCCAATAAAAATAGGTGTAAAAACATAATGACAATAAAACATGCGATACATCTTGTATGTAGATAATGTAATAACTTTGCACAAGCTACACCATTACCAGACCAAATACTAGCTAGTTTAATCCAACCTGATGAACCTCCTCTTTGGAAGCTCACCACAACTAGGTTTGGTCACTACGAGACGTCACTATCGCGTTGTCATCACGTATACCACCCTTTTATCTTCAATACGACACAAACATGGTCTCTAGTAAAAGAAACTTGAGTGAGACCTATACTCAAATCTTTCACTAGTTGAAGATAACCTCTCATGAGTATGTTCTACCCCATTGGAAGTACTTAAACCCCCCTTAGGGTACAACACTCTCTCCAATGAGTTCAACTGTCACTCCTCTGTCAGAATGACCAGTTTCTACATATTCCAAGTTTTGATCTGGTTCTGGGCAGTTTCATAACTCAAATTGAATACCAAAGTTAAATTTAACTTCAGTATATTTCTAACGAGTATTTATTTGCCCCCAGATCAGCTCTGGTTAGTTATGGTAATTCAAAGTCAACAGAATTTCTGGATGAATTTCAACAGCACCTCCCTTGGAAGTGGCTGTTTTCAACCCTGGTTTCCACTGAAATCTGTGCTGAAATTTCAGAAACTTTGAATTGCAAAGATGTAACACATCTTCTACCCTTTCTAAATATGTATCATATGACATTTTAGATTTTTCTACTGGTAGTTATGTTTGAAAAACAGAACAGTCTAGAGAGTGTTTCACTCTGTCCTGATTCTGGACAGTTTACATTCCTCTGGGATTTAAGCCATCTTAAGGTGAGTTTCAGCTCTGGAAGTCTGCAACAAAGTTGTAGAGTACTCAAATACCTTTCCAGAGCTATATACCACACCTACCTGGCTAAAAGACCTGTGAGTTATGCCCTGTTGAAGATCAGCAAACTTGCTGCCCAAAACAGAGCACTCTGTTTTTCAACCCTTTGGGACTACACTGATAAGCTATCAAATTTTTCTCTACCCAACCAGGGTCCTAAATATTGCAACCTAGTGATTTTAGATCCTTGTTATCATTATTTTTCATGCATATGCCTATGATATCTCGGTACTACGTTCCTCACAAAAGAAAATCCTAACCGGATTATACCGGCATATACGTCTCAAGTGTGGCACTAAACGGTCTCTCGCACACATTTTCTACACGGACACATATGTGGTTAGTACCTGCAGAAGACCACAAAATAATGGTGCACTCAATGGTTGTTTTCATTTCAGGCAGGATCACATTTAAAAGTAAATACAAACGCCCGTATCATTGTCATAAGGCCGTCCCTGAGTTAAGTCACGTCTCAAGGTACGTGATCATGTTTCAACACCACACGATGGGGAACCCGAGTATGTCATGAACGGGTCGTCAAGGTTGGGAATGTTATCAACCCAACAGATACCACCTACTTCCCTGCAGGGCACGCCGATGGCAAGCGTTGTGTATGTCCCCCTAGGCTACTTCTAGACGAACACACTCTCGCGTTACTGACCACGCGATGGGGTCTCCACTTACTTGCCTAATGCATGCTAGGGATCAGCGTTTCATATGAACTCAGGAACATGAAGAGTCCAAGAGTTTCATATTGACGTCTCACACCAAGCTGTGAGACCTATCCTGAACCATGTTCCTCGTCAGGGGAGCTAACCGAAATTGAACAGCTTTCGGTGGCATTCCTTACCAATCTTACCAGACGTAAGTGCGTCGTTACATAATTAAAATTCAAAATTATAACACATAAGTTAGTATTTGCCACTTTAAGTAACTATGCTAGTATATTCGTTACTTGGGCAACTACCGAATCCTCACCGTAATCCTAAGTTTTCCCATAATACAGTCCTTAAGTATTGTGCTATCCCCAATGCAGCTCTGACACCAGGCTGTGGCGGACCGGGATCCGCTCATCCAGGATCGCAGAGGGTGGTGCCGCACGATGCGACACCCGATAGCACACTTCATAAGAACACAATATATTACATGGGAAAACAATTGAACTGTACAAACAGGTACAATACTCAGTTACAAACTATTGTCCTTCTTACACAGCGGAAGTCTACTTTTCTACACTCACGCCCGCCTATCTAGAAAAAGTCAGTTGCCCAGCCCTAGGGCAACCCACACTAGCTTCACGTCTCAGCTCAGCGCGGCGTGTACGGCTCCCACTCAGCCGTGGTCCCCGACGGAGGGTAACCCTCGCCGGTGGACTCGTACTCCGAGTCCGTGGGTGGCTCCTCACCTGAAAAACACTTAAGCAGCAACCATGAGCACGATTGCTCAACAAGACTTAACCGACTCACCTAAGCATGGAACTCTACATGAGGGGTATAGACCTAGGATAGTAATAGTGCATCAACGGACACACCTACAAGTTCATCCTTAGTTCATCTTTTAGCCACAAGTTAACAGTTCGGGCATCTGAAATTTAGTAAGCAATATTTGATGGCACACATGTAGCAATACAATTATATCAGAACAGCAATATTTAATCATAACATTCCATAAATTATGTACGTTACGACGCAGTGAACAAGCGGTATTCGTCACCGCGAGGGACGGCGAATCGACTCGATATACACCTGCAGGGAAACCCAAAGAGCAAGTCAGTACGCCCACCCGTGGAGCTGCACAGCACGCTCACTCGATGTCGTACGGGACAACCTTTCACCCAACAGCCCAAACGTCGAACCGGTCGCACCGAAATGAGCAGGAGGTTCCCCACACGGAGCATCTCTCTATGCCCGTTGGCAGATTTCCACCTTGCTGCCCTCAGCCTACACCTATAAATCGGTGCGTTATGCCTCGACGCCCGGAGGTTTAGGCTATATCGGTTTATCGGGGCCCATATAACCGACATGCCTTCGGTACGTTCAATACTTGTTCAGCAGGGCCGCACACGGATCGGTCCTCAATCGACACGGACAGGGCTGCGCACACATGACTTCCTCTTTCTGCGCCCTAGCCCCTGCCTAGTCTCATTTTCATTACTAAAGTGATCTCACATCACTCAACCGAACCCGTGTGTCCCAAACCTAACTCGCGAGTAGATTCCAACTACTCGACTTGTACCGAAGTCCTATGAATCATTAAGCATAGCCTGTCTACTCGAGGTCTTAGACACTACCCTCACTCTTATGGAAAATTTCTGGTCATGCAAGTGGGGTTCCATTCATCCTTCACCTAATGCACATACACACTTCACTCTACGTATGTAAACAAAGTAAAAACTTTATAAAAGGCTTAATGCAAACCGGGGCTTGCCTTGTTGCTGCTGGTCAGGGGTTAGTTCTTCTTCCGGAAGGAGGAAATCGAGCACCTCCGGAGCCTCCTCGCCTTCAGCGACTACACGTTAATGAAATACTACATGTCAATTTAAATGCAATGTGTAAACTTCAATACATGATTACTAATAACCCTAGCTAGCCCTCCCCTTTGGTTCTGAAATTTTTATGGTGGTTTGGTAGGGGTCCTAACCAGAGTCTTGACCAAGTTTCATTTGAAACAAAGTTCATTTGAACCTTGTACAAATAAGAGATTATGTGGTCATTATTTGTGCCTCTAAGTAATTCCAGGGGTTTTCATGGCTCCAAATATTACTTTCTGGAAGCTACAATTTAAGAGGGTTCTAATGGAATTGGTTTCATGTTCTTTGAAGAATTCTACTGAAAGTTATGGGCTAAATAAGATTCGAGAAAATCTGAAAAATGTTTCTGTACATTTTTCTATTTTCTCAGGGCAGTTCACTTAATCACCCCATTAGGGGGACTAAATGAACTTGGATGAGTCTGAAAATTTTACTGTGACTCAAGGATTTTCCAGTGACCCTCTCAGCCAAATTTCATCCTTTTTCATAAAGCAATTCTCCAGATAAAATTCCCAACATTTTAAATTTTAGGGATTTAATTGTGGAGAACTGTTCACTTTCATGAGCTGAAATTGGTATTGCTGGAAAGTACTCAGAATTCTGAGTTCAGCAAAATTTGGTTCATTGAATTTGGAGTTTCCTACCTAAAGTTCTATTCATTTGAAGTTTGAACTAAAACTGGAAATTCCCAAAATGTTTAAATTCTGCGGGTGGGTCCATCGTACACGTGTCGACTGCTGGAGCTGAGCCACACAGGGCCACAGACCGTTTCCCGTGCAGTCACACCGGATCCCGGGGCCGCAGCGGATCAACAGTTTTAAAAATTTGTCACTGACATGCGGGGCCCGCCCGACCTTCTTCCTCCTCGGGCCGTTTGCCTTTCCCGCGCTGCCCCCTCACCGGACACTCGTCCGGGCTCGCCGGAGTCGGCTTCCCGGCCACCTCCTGGCTCGGTACTTGCTGCCTGGGGGTTTCCAGCTACGAGCAACTCATCTAAGGGGTCAGCACAGGCTAACGGCGCTCGGAACTAGGTCGGCGACGTGCGCACCCCTCGGTGAAGCTTCGGCACTGCGGCCCGAGCACCCTAGCCCGCCAAAGGTTCAGAGGATCCGCTCTAGAGCATCAGTGGAGGTCAGGCTCGCCCGGCCCGGCCTCGGACTTGCTCGGAAACGGCGGCAAGTGGGGGTTCACCGCACGCCCGAGTGCCCCCGCCATGATTTCCGATCGGAAGGCTCGAAATTCACCGCTAACCCGGGGTTTCAAGCCAGAATTGGGGAGGGGATCGGTTCGTCCTTGAGTCTAGCTCCTTTGAGCACAGTTTAGTGAACTGACGACGAGAATGGAGTGGGAATTCGGAGGTCTCATACCGGAACGTCGTCCTGTGGTCGCCGGCGAAGTTTTTTCCAAATTCTTGCTCGGTGGTTCACGGCTGGTCTTGTGGTTTGGGTGGAAGCAGCAGTGCTCACCGGCGCGTCCGGGGATGTCCCTGCTTGGGCATGAAAGGGCCTGGTGTAGGCTATCCACGTGCGCCCGGTCGCCGGTTAGTCTTGGCTTGCCGCGGACAACGGAATTCAGGGCTCGTACACTGCCGGAGCTTGCTAGCTCTCGCGCTGGGAAGGTGAGGAACAGGGTGTAGCTCTGTTGTGCAGGTCGGAGGGCACTGTGGCACGGTTTGAGCTGGCTCCCGATGATTTACCAGAGGTGGCAGCGAGCTCGGTGGTTATCGGGTGCAGGGAGCAGAGGCGAAACGCAGGTCGCTTGGCTCAGAGGGGATGGATCACGCCGAGGCAGCGAGTCGGTAAGCTGGTCGCCAGCTCGTGTGGTGGGGCGAGGTGACTGCTCGGGTGGCTTGGTGTCAAGCACTTCCGAGGCCCGGTAAACCGAGCTCGCCTGGTGTTTACTTCGGTCCGAAGTCTAGCTGACTGGTGGGCCCTCTTCTCCCCCCCTAATCCTCTCTGTTGTGCAAATATCCCACCTACTCAGACTTGAAAAGGAAACTTAGCCACAAATTCAGAGGAATAATTTGAATTCATCAACTTCAAACTGGTTTGGCCATATTCCCTTCATATTTGAATTTGAAATTTCAAATTCAGTTTGAATTGTTACCAATTTGGCTCCCGACAAGATGAAGTCCATTGGGACTGAAAATTGGTGGGCTTACTCAGAGAAATGCACTGAGTTTGGATATGAATCTAACTTTTGAATTTGAGGGATGAAAGTTGCTGCAATTTGAATTTACATTCAAATTGGCCTCTTTTTCAAATACCTCCAAAAGTGCCTCAAAAAGTGTTGGATTTGCATGAAACTTGGCCTGAACCTTCCCAAGGCTTTTTAAGTCCTAGGGTGAGCTCAACCTCTCATGTTCATGTGTAGAAATCCCACTTTGTGAAAGTGTAGGCTTTCCTCTAATCACTCTTTTGATGGAAGTTACTTGCTCTTCACAATTTTTTCACAAGCTATCCACAACAAAAACTGTGGTGTTGTGAGGTGATGAAAAGTTTTTGCAAGTCCTTTTTCTTGGGCTTTTACAGCGCGGAGAGGATCACGCGGCCAAGAAGAAGGAGCTGGCGCGGTGCCGTCCTCGGGAGAGGGTCGTGCCAGGAGCTGGCGTCTCCTCGGCGACCGGCTGAAGAAAAACAGAGGCGGTAGCTCTGTTGGGAGGCTGACAAAGGGGTTCCACCACCTCTAATTTTTATCCAATTACCACTGATATTTTTACCCCAGCTGCTCAGAATTAAAGACCTTACTTCACCCCAAAGTTAAGGTTTGAATTTGCTGAATTCAAATGGTTTGAATTCTGGTGTAGAATCTGAATTATGTTTGATCATTTGAATTTGAAATGGAGTTTGAATTCTCCATTTTGTATTATCCCAAAAACCTAGCAAACCAGCTCCAAAGTTTCCAATTTTTGGCATGGCTACTCATTCAAATGTGGAGAACACATTTGTGAAACCAAATTTGCAAATTGGGGGAATTGGAATTTGAAACTGAATTTAAAATTCAGATTAAAGGGCTTCTCCTTTTAATTCCAAACAAATATAAAAACTCCTCCAAATGAGCTGAAATTTGGAAGGGTGAATATCTGAACTATGAAGATCCAAGCTGTGCATTTAGATCTCCATATTTGGAAGTTTTTGGGAGATTTGAATCCTCACTTTGAACTTACACCGTTATAATTCAAAGTTTTAATTCCCCTCATTTTTTCCTAAGTGTACATGAGCTGAAAATTCTCTTGCTACCACTTTTGGGGATTTTACGTTTTTCATCCTCTAACCAATCGAAAAATGCAGTAGAGTTGAAACTGTCCAGAAAACAGGGCAGAGCAAGCACTCTCTGTAACTCTATGTAAATTGAGCATAACTTCCTGCATAAAAATCCAAAAATAGAAAATGAGGTAGTTCTGAAAGGTTTGTGAGATGGGTTACAACTTTGTAACAGAAAGTTTTGTCAGATTGGAAGCAGAATTAACTGGAATTCTTGGATCAAATCGGTACCTAAAGCAGGGAGGTGCTGTCCAATTTTCTCCAGAAATTCTGTTAACTTTGACATCTCATAACTTTTGAACCAGGGCAGATATTAGGCCAAGCAAATACTTTCTGGAAAGCTATTGAAGTTAGCTTTAACTTTGATGTTTAGCTCCAGAATTGGTTGTGCCTTTAGTATGGTCTAAATCAGGTTGAAATGGAAACTGGTCAGGGCTGTCATCTTGGACAGCAGATCAGTAGTCAAATTTGTTAAGTTTGAACTACGTTTCCAAGTTTTATGAGTTCAATGACATGTTTTATGTTATAACTCAAGGGTTTACTGTTCAAATAAATATTTGACATTTCTCAAATATGTTTTTACAGATGACAGCGGATAGACAGTTGGAGAACGGGTGGGTGTTGTCCCACTGTTCTCACTGCAGCGGCTATCCGGAAGCATTGAGGCAAATGCTTCAATATTTCGGGTACAGCAAGATGCCGCAGTACTTCGCCAAAGAAGAAGGCGAGGAGGGGAACAAGACAGGGATGATCCATGTCGAAGTTCCTGCAGGGCATACGCCACCCGGTTGGGCGCCGTTCACTGTTACGGTGAGAGGCAGACAACCGGAGGGAATGTGGCAAGTGGCAGCCCGCGACACCATGTCGCGTTTCTGCCAACTTCATGTGAGAGCTATGGAGGGCACTCCATATGCGCTCGTTCCGGTGGAGGGACGGGCTAATCACGTGTTGGAAGGGAGGTATATGGAGGCAACCGATCCGGGTTGCCCAAGGGACAACCCCGCGGAGGCAAACCTCAGCCTCCAGATAAGGGCGGGAAAGGCCGTGATGGACAGCCAAGCTCCTGAAGGAGAAGCTGGCGATGTTCAATCGTGGCAGCCTCAACGATATAATTGATGCTGCGATTGTTCAGAAAGACTCCAGCAAGGAGTTAGTTGGCGACGGAAAGGAAGCGAAGCGCGCCGCAAAGCAGTGGAGAAGGAAGTGGTCCTTCTCAGAAATATCGTATGGTGAATCGCCCACCATCGGGTCCACGCTGACAGCCATCACAGAGGTCGATGTCATTCCGCAGTCGGCCATATTCTCCACCGGCATTCAGGCCGGCACTGCCAGCACCACCTCTGCAGCAACAACAGCAGCAGCGGGCGATGCCGCGTGCGTACGCACCTCAGCAGCGCATGCCGGGCTTTCGTCCCCCAAGCACCGGACAAGAAGCAACCACATGCTATAAGTGTGGTCGTCCAGGACACTTCGCCAGCAGTTGTCTGGAGAGGCAAGGCGGCGGAGTTGCACCGCAACTTCCGGGGAGGAATCAGCCCCGGGACCCCACTAATGCACGGCGGGCAAACCCTAGGCCCGGCACCGTCGACCAACTTCCATAGAGGACGTGCCGGAAGGTGAACCAATCCTTGCGGGTACGTTCCAACTCCACCAGCATCCCGCCCTAGTATTATTTGATTCAGGCGCCACGCATAGCTTTATTAGCCAAGCTTTCATTGCTAAATACAGTTTGCAAGTACTACCCACCGATAGTCCATACTCGATCTGTTCACCGGGTGGGAAGATTTCAGCAAGCATAATGGTCCCAAAAGCACCATTATGCTTAGAGGGTAGAGTATACCCTACGTCTCTCATAGTCTTAGAGGGACAGAAGGTCGATGTCATCTTAGGGATGTCGTGGTTAACCCGCCACGGCGCTATTTTAGACACCGTCCTCCGAATTGTGCACTTGAACTCAGAAGTGCACGAATCTCATTCCTTATTTCTGGGCAATCCAGAAATAAAACTTCCAAGTGTCTATCAATCCACAACCATCAGATTGGAAGACATTCCAGTGCTCTGAGAGTTCCCTGACTTGTTCCCGGATGATTTACCGGGGATGCCGCCCAATAGAGAGGTGGAGTTCAAGATTGAACTTGCACCGGGAACCATGCCAATATCCTGAAGGCCGTACAAGATGGCGCCCAAGGAGTTGGCTCAACTGAAGACCCAGCTAACGTACCTGCTGGACAAGGGTTTTATTAGGCCGAGCTCCTTGCCATGGGGCTGTTCGGCATTATTCGTGAAGAAGAAGGACGAGACGTTGTGGCTTTGCGTGGACTATCGTCCATTAAACACCATAACCATCAAGAACAAGTACCCGTTGTCACGGATCGACATGTTGTTTGATCAGTTGGTCGAAGCAAAGATCTTTTCCAAGATGGACTTAAGATTCGGGTACCACCAGATTAAGATACGGGCTGAGGATATTCCGAAGACGGCTTTCTCGATGAGGTACGGACTTTATGAGTACCTGGTCATGTCCTTCGGCCTCACCAACGCTCCAGCTTATTTCATGTATTTGATGAACTCGGTATTCATGCCGGAGCTGGACAAGTTTGTCGTGGTCTTCATCGATGACATATTGGTATATTCCAAGTCGGAGGAAGAACACAAGAAGCATATGCGTATAGTCTTGCAACGGCTGCGGGATAACAAGCTATACGTGAAATTGAGCAAGTGCGAGTTCTGGATACCGCAAGTACCTTTTCTCGGGCATATAATCTCAGCGAAGGGCATCGCTGTAGACCCGAGTAAGATCACATAAGTGCTGAATTGGAAATCCCCGAGAACTGTTCATGAGGTACGGAGTTTCCTCGGACTCGCGGGATATTATCGGAGGTTCATTCCGAACTTCTCGAAGATTGCCAGGCCGATGACGGAGCTGCTGAAGAAGGCTACCAAATATGTTTGGAGTCCAGCATGTGACGCAGCATTCAAGGCTTTAGTCAAGCACCTAACATCAGCACCGGTTTTGGGGCAGCAAGACACAACAAAACCGTTCGATGTGTACTGCGATGCATCCGGCATTGGGCTCGGATGTGTGCTGATGCAAGACCGAAGAGTGGTCACGTATGGGTCATGGCAGCTTAGAAACCATGAGCAGAATTATCCAACTCACGACTTGGAGCTCGCTGCCGTGGTACTTGCACTTAAAATGTGGAGGCACTACTTACTCGGTAACCTCGTACATTTATATACTGACCACAAGAGCCTCAAATACATATTCCTCAGAAGGAGCTGAACATGAGGCAGCGAAGATGGTTAGAGTTGATAAAGGATTACGAAATAGAGATCCATTATCACCCCGGCAAGGAAAACATAGTGGCAGATGCGCTGAGCCGCAAGTCACACGTCAACAATCTGACCATCACACCGTTGGAAGAGAGCGAACCACCACTATATGTGATTCCACATGGAGATCTCAACAACTTAGCTTTGATCCCCACCATCGTGAAGAGATAGCGGCTCCTCAGAAACATGACAAGGGCATGTCGCATTTGCGGAGACGTATAGATAGTGGGGAGCTGAAATGTTTCCGAAAAGACGGAGACGGCGTCCTATGGTTCAAGGACCGGATTGTCGTACCCCGTAACCTGGAGTTACGGAAGAAAATATTTGATGAGGCTCACTTGTCAAAGTTTTCTATTCACCCCGGCAGCAACAAAATGTATCAAGAACTCAGAAGCGAGTTTTGGTGGACACGGATGAAGCGGGAGATCGCAAAGTACGTGTCCGAGTGTGATACATGTCGAAGGGTGAAGGCAGATCATATGCGGAAACTGGGACTGCTACAACCACTAGGCGTTCCTGCATGGAAGTGGGAAGATGTGAGCATGGACTTCATCGTCGGTTTACCCACCACCTTTCAGAAACATGATTCTGTGTGGGTGATCGTCGACCGGCTCACCAAGTTGCCCACTTCATCCCGGTCAACACCAACTACAACGCCAAGAAGTATGCTGAACTGTACATCTCACGGATCCTATGCTTGTACGGCGTACCCTGTACCATCATATCGGATCGGGGCACTTTATTTGTGTCCCGTTTTTGCGAGCAGCTACACGCTGCATTGGAGACGAAGCTGATCCGTAGTTCAGCATACCACCCGCAAACGGATGGACAAACTGAGCAGATAAACCAAATTCTAGAAGATATGCTACGAGCTTCCGCTATCAACCATGGCAAGAATTGGGATGATCACTTGCCTTTGGCCGAGTTCTCGTACAATAATGGGTACCAAGCCAGCATCAATATGGCGCCTTACGAGGCGCTATATGGGAGAAAATGCCGCACACCACTGAATTGGTGTGAGTCTGGCGAAAGGGTTACCTTCGGGATTGATCTTGTCAACAACGCGGAGGAAAAGGTTTGGCTGATTCAAGCGAACCTAAAAGCCGCCCAATCCCGACAGAAACAATATGCGGACCGGAGAAGATGCCCACTATATTTGAAGTCGGGGATCACGTATATCTACGTGTGTCTCCAATGAAGGGCGTAAACAGATTCAGGGTGAGAGGAAAGTTGGCACCCCGATTCATCGGTCCATTCCAGATTACAGAAAGATGTGGATCGGTAGCATACCGGCTGAAATTACCAGAAGCACTTTCCGGTGTGCACGACGTATTTCACATTTCCCAGCTAAGGAAGTGTCTTAAGCTATCAACTACAATTCAGATGAAGGACATAGAAGAACTAAAACCGGATCTCACGTATCGAGAGGAACCGGTTCAGGTTATAGATGAAAAGGTCCGAATCACACTCAACCGTACGTTGTGGTTCTACAAAGTGCTATGGAGCAACCACTCCATGGACGAAGCGACATGGGAGAGCGAAGGATTTCTTCGCGCGAACTACCCCGACTTTTTCACGTCGCATATATGGTAATTTTCCACCGTTCTCTCTCTCATTTTCACCTTATAATCTCGGGACGAGATTCTTTTAAGGGGGGAGGAATGTAAGGGCCTAAGTTTTTGGCACATATTCAAAGTGTTCATCACCACCCACACACTTCATCTGAAGAAACTTGATGAATACATTTGAAGAGCCAGTAACCACCATCAACATGATCATTAGAGAATAAACTCGCAAAATGCAAAAGTGGTATTTCCCACATGCATCATATAGGGGCTGGGCATATGAAAAACTCCTACACCTTGCTAGGAATGTCCCTGCGAAGTTTCACCCAAATTCAAAACCTTTTTGAAGTCCTTTTGGGTATAGCTAGAAAGGGGGTGGTTTGAACTCAAATTCAAATTCAAACTATTTCCATCCCATGAATTCAAAAGTGGGAGGCATATTAGTACTAAGCACATTTTTGTAAGCTAACAAACAAATTTTCACTCCATTTGGAGTTGATCTTGACATAAGCTAAGTTTAGCAAATTCAAACCTTATTTGAATTTTAAACTGCATATGTGCTGAAATTTGGTCAAACACTTAACAATTTGAATTGTACCAATTCCAAATGGGCATGTGGTAGATAATTCAAATCCTAGGGGGTATTAGGGGGATTACTGTTTGTAGCAGTGAGAGGAAGATAATTTCAGAGGTTAAAACTCGGGTGGGACCCACATGTCAGCTGCACAGTTCAAAGAACCGACTGAAAACTTGATCTCGGGTTCTTGTGCCCGACCAAGCTGCCGCCACGGCGAGAAAACGGCGAGGACAGCAGCTTCTTGCCGCCCCTGGCCGCTGAACCGCCTCCCTGGGCCCTTATCTAGGCGCCCGAGCCATCCCCGGTGCTTCTCACCACTGTCCCGACACGTTCTCACCCAGCAAACTGAAATACCTCGCCGCTCGGCTGAGTTCTCGGTCCCTCGTCGCCTAGCTGATCCTGTGGTTTTCACGGCGATCTGAGGCCAGCACCAGGTGCGCCGAGTCTTCCTTGACGCCCTCACGCCGGTTCTAGACCCCGAGCAACCCTTCCCGAGCTCCACCGTGACGTTCTTTCGTTCCCCGGTTCAGCTCGAGCCGCCGTCACGGGGATGACCCATCCAGCCACCACAGCCCTCCGTTCCCCGAGATGTGAATAGCAAAAAGGTTCGCCTTCAGTCCCTCTTTCATTACCGTAAGCACTGTTGGCGTGACATGAACTACTCACGCCGGAATTTCTCGATTTTACGACGGTATAAAAAAGGGGTGCCCGGACCGATCCGCAAAATTCGTAGTCCACACCGCACCACTCATCCTCTCACGGAGGGAAGCACTTCTAGGTGCCCGTACGAGTCCATAGGAGCAGAAACCATGAATAACCATTGAGGAAAGCCACTGTTCTTCGAGTTTTAGAAGAATTCCTGATTTCCGGCTGACACGACCCCACGGTCTTGTTGAGCCAGGATCACGCTGAGGGGTGCTGCGTTGCACAGCACCGAATAACACACATCAAAGTTACAAAGCGGAAGCAAAACTTTTATTACATAAAGTGGTTTATGAACATTTGTACATCAAAATAAGTCCAGTCTACACTCACGGGCGTAGACTACGCATCAAGTCCACGTCCAGCCCTTGAACGTGTCCTTGCTAGCACACACGCACACTAACTCTGCGGCGTGCACGACTCCCACTCGACGGGGTTCCCCTCCTGGGGTTCCGTCTCCTCTTCGGGAGTCCCTTCCTCATAGAACCCAGCAAAAGCTTCAAACACAAGCAGTGAGCACGAAGGCTCAGCAAGTCTGACCCGTCTCACCTAAACATGGAACTTCTACATGAGGAGTGATGGGTTACATGAGGTAAAAATCATTTGCAAGGACTCGCCTAATTAGTAGAACCTTACTTCAAGTTTTAGCAGCAGGTTGTGGAGAACCTTACGCTAAGGCACATGAGAGAGCTGCAATCAAACGGGAGATGCATTTCTCTCATGTACTTTGCCCAAAGTTGAAAGGAGCTTTAATTAGCTCTAAACTACAGCAATCATTAACAATCAAGTCCATCTCTCATTCAGCAACATTTTAACATGTAACTAGCCTGTTCTTTCTACGTCACGGTACAGTGAACAAGTGGTACTCACTGACTGCGAGGGACGGCGACTATAATCGATTTACACCTGCAGGGTTACCCGAACAACCCGTCACGTACGCCCGTACTCGATGTTGCCTACAACAACCATCACGGACGCCGTACGCAACTACCTTTCACCCGTCAGCCAGATGTTTAACCAGTCCAATCGTCCCGAGCAAGAGGTCTCTGCACGCGCATCTCAGTGCCGCCAGCCAATTTACACCTCGAGCTCTCAACCTACCCTCTGAACGACCAGCTATGCCTCAACACCCAGCTACCCGAGTTACATCAGTTTCCCGGTTCCCATATAGCCGGTAGGTCTTCGGTACTGTTCTAGCTTGTTCAACAGGCCCGCACACGGCTCGGCCCTCAATCGACATAAGAGGAGCTACAGCACACAGGCCCCAAAGTCCTGCTGCCCTTACTCTCCGCTCGGTCTCATCTTTCTTGCCATGTGTATCATGTGCTATCTCTACCCGAGTCGAGTGCCTCTAGCCTATGCTCGCGAGTAGTTCCAACTACTCGTCTTGTACCTAATCCTACCCTAACTTAGTTTTGCAGTAGCTAACGGGGTTTGCAATCCTAAACCCAACCCATGGTTTTCTTGGCTATGCAATTGGGTTTCCAAACAAGACTCTAATGCAAGTAATAATGATACTCAAGTAAGTGCTCAAAAAATTAAAAACTTGTAAAAGGTTAATGCAAACCGGAGCTTGCCTTGCTGCTCTTGGTCGTAGGTTAGCTGCTCCTCCTGAGTAACGAAGTCTAGGACTTCGGGTTCCTCCTCGACCTTAGCGACTACATGATATACAAGTATATGTATTAATTTAAATGCATTTGATTGAATTTAAACTTGTGAAGTCTATAACTCTTACTAGACAGAATCAATGCCTGTGAAACTTTTACTGTGGCTTGGTTACAACCTAAGTATGGACTTGGTCAAGTTTTAGTTGCAGCAAAGCTCATTTTAGCCCTCCACAATTAATTATGTACTTGATCTTAATTGGTACTCTTAGGGTGTTCTAGGGATTTTCATGGAACAAACTATGACTTTCTGAAAACTATATTTTCAGAGGGTTCTAATGGAGTTGGTCTCACTTAATTTGAAGTTTCCTAGCTAAAGATATGAGCTAAACAATTTCAGAGAAAATTCTGAAAATGTTTCTGAACATTTTCTATTTTCTTTGGAACAGTTCCACTAATCACACCATTAGGTGGAACAAATGAGCTCAAATGGATCTGAAATTTTTATGGTAGTTCAGGGATATTCTGTTGAACATTCCAGCAAAATTTCAGGATTTTCCTCCAAAGGATTCTCCAGTTAAAATTCCAAACAGTTTAAACTTGGAGGAATTAATTCTGCAGAAATAAGGATTTTCATGAAGTGAAACCTGATTTGCCGGAAATTGCTCAGAGAGCTGAATCCAACAAAATTTGGTTCACTCGATTTGGAGTTTTCTAGCCAAAGTTATGAGGATTTGAAGTTTGAAGGAAATCTGAAAATCGGGAGAAAAGTTTAAATCTGCCGGGGCCCGCGGGGACACGTGTTGAGCGAGGAGGCGACCGCACACTGAGGCCCACAGGGTCTTTGCGCGCCAGCACACCAGATCCCGGCCACACCCGATCCTGATTTAAAATTTTGAGCCGCTGACGCGTGGGCCAGCCGGCTTCGTCTTCCTCTCGACGCGCCCTCGCGCCTGCGCCGCCTCCCCTCGCCGGAGCCGACTCTGAGCTTGCCGGTTTGCCGCTGCTGGCCATCCCCTGGTCTGAAACTAGCCGCCAGGGGTTTGTCGACGTTGAGGAGCACGTCTGTGGGGTCAGCTCGAGCTGGCGGTGACCGGAACTAGCCCGGCGACGTGCGGCGGCCTCGGTTGAGGTTCGACGCCGTCGGCCGTGGGTTCTAACCCTCCGTAGCCTCGAACGATTGGTTCTACAGCACCAGTATACCTCTAGGAAGCTCGACAAGGTGTCAAAAGGATTCAAAGATGGCGGCAAGCCGGTCGGCACCGTGTGACCGAGCGTGCCCGCCATGAGTGCCCTTGATCGAGCTCAAAATTCGCCACCCCTTGTCGGTTTCATACCACGGATGCAGAAAGGAAATTGATCGCCGGCTAGTCCAGCGTCTATGTGCAAGATTTGATAACTAGAGAAGGATCTTAGAGCGAAAATTTGAAGAATCCGTACCGGAAGCTCAGTTTAAGGTCGCCGGAGTAAAAACTGGAAATTCGTCGGGGATTCTTCACGGTTTGCTTCCAAACTTGGAGGAGAGCAACACAGCTGATGCGCGCTCCTGCTGCTGCCCTTGCTGGACCGTGAAAGCTCCCGTGGAACGCTGTCCACGAGCGCCTGACCTTCGGCTTAGGTTATGTCGCCGCTGTGGCGATCGTTCTCGGGCAAGGGAGGTCGGAGCTCGGGGTTTTTGGCGTCGGGGAGGTGGAGTGCGATCTCAGGGTGCTGTCTAGCAGCTCAGGGAAGGGAGGAGCGATCATTTGCTGGTTTTCCCGATCGAGCAGAGAGCTTCGGGGAGAAAATCTGCCGCTGCTCGGGGTTGCACGCGAGGGGATAGAGCCAGCGGATCTTCGCTCGGGCTGTGGCGGTGCCGGTCGCGTGGAGGCGCGAGCAAGCCGCCCTGGGCACCAGCGCGCGAAGAAGGAAGCAGCTGGTGGCGCCGGTGTCTTCTCGGTGGCACAGCTGACAGCTGCTCGGTGGAATTTCCCACCGAGGCTGTGACTTTGTGTGCAAGTCTTCCCCCCTTCTCTCTATGACATGTGGGTCCCACACTCCAGTTTAACCTGTGAAATTAACTCCTCATCACTGTTGTAAACAGTAAGCCCCAAAATACCCATGGTGATTCAAATTATTCACCCATGAGCCCTTTGAATTGATTAGAATTCAAATTGGGTTTGGTTTGAATGAATTTCAGCACAAGTTCAGTTTGGAATTCAAATAAAGTTTGAATTTGTCCCACTTAGCTCATGTCAAGATCAACTCCAAATGGAGTGAAAATTGGTGTGTGAGCTCACAAAAATGTGCTGAATAAGAATATGCCTCCCACTTTTGAATTCATGGGATAAAAACAGTTTGAATTTTAATATGGTTTCAAACTGCCCTCTTTCTAGCTATACCCAAAATGACCTCAAAAAGGTTTTGAATTTGGGTGAAACTTGGCATGGACATCCCTAGCAATGTGTAGAGTTTTCATATGCCCAGCCCTTCTATATCACATGTGGAAAATACCACTTTTTCAATGTGTGAGTTTGTTCCCTAATGAGCATGTTGATGGTGGTTACTTGCTCTTCATTTGTGCTCATCAACTTACTTCAAATGAGGTGTGTGGTGTGGTGATGAACACTTCAAATATGTGTCAAAAACTGAGGCCCTTACACCGGCCTAGGTCGCACGGTGACAGCCCGGTACAGCCATTTCGGAGCTCCGTGAAGCTCATGTCGATCTTTCCTAGGGTCCACTGGTGCTTGATGACCTTTTGTTCGATCGGTTGGGGTGCTAGGAAGGCCAGCCAACACGGCCGAAGTTCCTCCGAAGCTGCCGCTCATCGCTGACCATGTACCGGTGATTTTCATGACGAGCTGAGCCCAGCATCATGTTCCCCGGGTGGATTTAGGCAGAGGCGGCCAGAATCATGGAGTTTGGCGCACCACAGAGGCCACCGGCGAGCTCTCCGGTGAGGTGTCGCGGCGGCCGAGCACGGGAGGCGGGAGGTAGACGAAGCCCCCAGACCCACACGTCAGCGGCCGATATTTTAAACCCGGGATTCGCTGTGGCACGGATAGGGTGTGTCTGCGCACGAAGAAATCCGCGGCCCCGTGTGTCGACCCATGAGGAGTTGACACGTAGCCCCGGTCCCACGCGCAGCGGTTTAAACTTTTTCCCGATTTTCAGATTTAGTTTAAACTTCAAACCCACATAACTTTGGCTAGGAAACTCCAAATCTAGTGAACCAAATTTTGTTGGATTCAGCTCTCTGAGTAATTTCCAGCAAATCAAGTTTCACTTCATGAAAATCCCTAATTCTCCAGAATTAATTCTTCAAAGTTCAAACTTGTTAGAATTTTAACTGGAGAACCCTTTGGAGGAAAATTATGAAATATCCCTGAGCTACCATAAAAATTTCAGATCCATTTAAGCTCATTTCATCCACCTAATGGTGTGATTAATAAACTGATCCAGAGAAAATAGAAAATGTCCAGAAACATTTTCAGAATTTCTCTGAAATTGTTTAGCTCATATCTTTAGCTAGGGACCTTCAAATTAAGTGAGACCAACTCCATTAGAACCCTCTAAAAATCTAGTTTTCAGAAAGTCATGGCTTGCTCCATGAAAATTCCTAGAAAACCCTAAGAGCTCCAATTAAGTTCAAGTACATAATTATTTGTGGAGAGCTCAAATGAACTTTACTGCAAATAAAACTTGGCCAAGTCTCTGTTTAGGTTTTAATCCAACCACAGTTGAAATTTCAGAGTCATTGGGTCTGTCTAGTGAGACTGATAATCTTACAAGTTTAAATTGAATTCAAATGCATTCAAATTAATACATATACGTGTTATATCATGTAGTCGCTAAGGTTGAGGAGGAACCCGAAGTCTTAGACTTCGTCACTCCAAAAGAGCAGCTAGCCTACGACCAAGAGCAGCAAGTCAAGCTCCGGTTTTCATTAATCCTTTTACAAATTTTTACTGTTTTGAGAACTTACTTTGAGTATCATTACTGCTTGCATTAGAGTCTTGTTTGAAAACCTAAATGCATAGCCAAGAAAACCGTGGGTTGGGATTAGGATTGAAAACCCCATGTAGCTACTGCAATGGTAAGGTAGTGTAGGATTCGGTACAAGTCGAGTAGTTGGAACTACTCGCGAGGATAGGCTAGAGGCACTCGACTCGGGTAGAGATAGCAAATGAAACACATGGCAAGAAAAATGAGACCGAGCGTAGAGTAAGAGCAACAGGACTTTGGGGCCTGGGTGCTATAGCTCCGCTTATGTCGATTGAGGACCGAGCCGTGTGCGGGCCTGTTGAACAAGCTAGAACAGTACCAAAGACCTACCGGCTATATGGGAACCGGGAAACCGATGTAACTCGGGTAGCTGAGTGTTGAGGCATAGCTGGTCGTTCAGAGGGTAGGTTGAGAGCTCGAGGCCCCATCGGCCTTGTCGAGCCAGGATCACACTGAGGGGTGCTGCGTTGCACAGCACCGGATAACACACATCAAAGGTACAAAGTGGAAGCAAAGTTTTATTACATAAACCAGTGTATGAACATTTTTACAACAAAATATGTTCAGTCTACACTCACGGGCATAGACTACGCATCGAGTTCACGTTCAGCCCGTGAACGAGTCCCCTCTAGCACGCACCAACACTAACACGGCGGCGTGCACGACTCCCACTCGACGAGGTTCCCCTCCTAGGGTTCCGTCTCCTCCTCGGGAGTCCCTTACTCATAGAACCCTGCAAAAGCTTCAAACACAAGCAGTGAGCACGAAGGCTCAGCAAGACTGACCCGTCTCTCCTATACATGGAACTTCTACATGATGGATGATAGGTTACATGAGGTAAAATAAGTTGCAAAGGACTCGCCTAATTAGTGGAACCTTACTTTCAAGTTTTTAGCAGCAGGTTGTGGAGAACCTTACGCTAAGGCACATGAGAGAGCCGCAATCAAACAAGAAACGCATTTCTCTCATGTACTTTGCCCAAAGTTGAAAGGAACTTTAATTAGCTCTAAACTATAACAAGACATTAACAAGCAAGGTATATCTTTCAAATCAGCAAACTTTTAACATGAATCTAGCCTTTTCTTTCTACGTCACGGTACAGTGAACAAGTGGTACTCACTGACCATGAGGGATGGCGATTATAATCGATTTACACCTGCAGGGTTACCCGAATAACCCGTCACGTACGCCCGTACTCGATGTTCCCTACAGCAACCATCACTGACGCCGTATGCAACCACCTTTCACCTGTTAGCCAAATGTTGAACCGGTCCGATCGTCCCGAGCAAGAGGTCTCTGCGCGCGCATCCACAGTGCCGCCAGCCGATTTACCCCTCAGACAGATGGACAGACAGAGAGGATGAACCAAGTACTAGAAGACATGTTGAGAGCGTGTGCCATCCACCACAGTAAAAACTGGGATGATCATCTACCGTTGGCGGAATTCTCGTACAACAATGGCTATCAAGCAAGTATCAAGATGGCACCCTATGAAGCTATCTACGGTCGTAAATGCCGCACCCCATTAAACTGGTGCGAGTTCGGTGAAAGGGTCACGTTCGGGGTTGATGTGGTGAACGACGCTGAAGAGCGCGTTCGGATGATTCAAGCCAACTTGAAGGCCACTCAATCCCGGCAGAAAAGCTACGCTAATAAAAGGCGTAGGCCGCTGCACTTTGAAGTCAGGGAACACGTGTATCTACGTGTATCTCCGATGAAAGGCGTGCACCGGTTTGGCGTGAAGGGGAAACTCGCTCTCCGATTCATTGGACCCTATGCCATCACCGAGAAGTGTGGACCAGTGGCGTATAGACTGGAACTTCCAACATATCTTGCTGGTTTTCATGACGTTTTCCATGTTTCACAACTACGGAAATGTCTGAAGTATACGACTGCTGTTCCCACCGAAGACATTGGCGAGTTGCAACCGGATTTGACGTATGTTGAATATCCGGTGGCAATTCTTGATGAGAGGGACCGGACCACACGTAGCCAAACCCTGTGGTTCTACAAGGTACTGTGGAGTAACCACACCACCGAAGAAGCGACGTGGGAGAGCGAAGAATTCCTTCGCTCAAACTACCCGGATTTCATGGCGTCTCATCACGGGTAATCTTCTCTTACATCGTCGTCTCTTCTTTTGTAATCTCGGGACGAGATTCTTTTAAGGGATGAGGGATGTAAAAGCCCAAGAAAGTGACTTGCAAAAGTGTTCATTTAACCACCTCACAACACCACAGCTCATTTTGTGGATAGCTCATTAACACTTGCGAAGAGCAAGTAAACACCATCAAAAGAGTGATTAGAGAGGAAAAAACCATAACTCCAAAAAGTAGGAGTCATACACATAAACATGAAAGATTGAGCTCACCCCTAGACCTTATATATTCTTGGGAAGGCTCAGGCCAAATTTCATGCAAATCCAATACTTTTTGAGGCACTTTTGGAGACAATTCAAAAAGGGGCCAATTTGAATGCAAATTCAAATTGCAGCCACTTTCATCACTTGAATTCAAAATTTGACTTCATATTCAAATTAAGCACATTTTTCTGAGTTAGTCCACCAATTTTCATCCCCATTGGACTTCATCTTGTCGGGGGCTAAATTTGCATGAATTCAAAACTGAATTTGAATTTCAGTTCAAATGTGCAGCAAATTTAACCAAACCAGTTTCAAATTTAGGAATTCAAATTTCACCCTTTGACTTGGTGGCAAAGTCTACCATTCAATTTTTAGTGGTTGAGATATTTGAAGCAGAAGGGGGAGAAGGGATTAGAGGGGAGAAAAGAGCCCACAAGTCAGTTAAGCTTCTGAGTGAAGCAAACTATCGGGCGAGCTCTGTTCTCCGGGCCTCCGCAGCGTTCGACACCGAGCTGCTCGATCGGCCACCTCCCCAGCGCACGCCCGGCTGGCACACCGCGCATTTGACCGCTCACGAAGGCTCCCTGACCGCTGCAGACCCCGAACCCCGTACGCTGTTTTGTCTCTCGACCAAACACATCAACTCTTCGGCCGCTCTCTCGGGCCCTCGGTGCGCCGCTGATCCAGGCATTCTCGCGACCGACGATCAACAGCAAAGAGACGCGCCGGAGGCTGCTCGAACTCACGGTGAAAACCCTACCTCCTTTTGTGCCCTGTAGGGAAAGAATTTCCACGTTTAGTCCTTGGTGTTCAAAGAACCGAGCTAGCAAAGAATCCGAAATTCATGGTGATCGGTCCACCACCGCATAAACCAAGCTAAGCACATGTTCTACACGTCCCCATGGCCACTAGGACCAAAGACCATAAAAAACCATCGAGTTTTGGCGCTGCTATTCGAGTTTTTTCGAGCATCCACCGTTTTAGCCCTAGGTCAACGGTGAAGTCCTAGCTCCTGCCGTTTCCATGGCAAACCACATTCGTTTTTGTGCTCAGCATGCCACAGCGGAGCTGTAGGAGCAAACCGTTCCCAAAATAAGGCCCTGAGCAGCCCGGATGACATCGCTGGAGTGGGGATCGCCGCTGTCCCCGTCGCGAGCGTGGTTCTGGCCATCGCCGAGCTTCGGTGAGTGCACCAACGTGTTCTCCGAGCAAAGTTGGGCACAGGCGGTGAAATCCGTCGAAGGTCGTGCGGTGAAATGGCTAGTGGCGAGTTCTCCGGCGAAGAGCCGCCGCGGGGGTCGCGGGAGATCGCAAGGTAGACGAAGGGAGCGCCGGGTCCACCGGTCAGTCCCTGTTCCCTCGCGGGGGTCCACTTTGTGGCAAGGATCCGGTGCGATAGCACGGGTAAAACCCCGTCGGCTGCGGTGAGGCCACGATCTCAGTGGGCTGGTTTTAAAAGTGGGGCCCGCCCGCAGAGTTTAAACATTTTGGGATTTTTCAGTTTAGTTCAAACTTCAAATGCATATAACTTTTGCTAGGAGCTCCAAATTTAGTGAACTAAATTTTGCTGAATTCAGCTTTTTGATCACTTTCCAGCAACACAAATTTCAGCTCATGAAACTTAATGGTTTTCCAGAATTAATTCACTAAAATTTAAAAAGTTAGGAATTTTATCTGGAGAATTACTTTATGAAAAATTCTGAAATTTAGCTGGGAGGTTCATTGGAAAATCCTTGAGTCACAGTAAAATTTTCAGACCCATCCAAGTTCATTTAGTCCCCCTAATGGTGTGATTAAGTGAACTGCCCAGAGAAAATAGAAAAATGTACAGAAACATTTTTCAGATTTTCTCAAATCTTGTTTAGGGCATAACTTCATATAGAATTCTTCAAATAACATGAAACCAGTTCCATTAGAACCATATCAAATTCTAGTTTCCATAAAGTAATGGTTTGAGCCATGAAAACCCCTGGAATTCCTTAGAGGCTCTACTAATGACCAAATAGGCTTTAATTTGTACAAAGCTCAAATGAACTTTGTTTCAAATTAAAATTGGTCAAGGCTCTGGTTAGGACACTACCAAGCCACCATAAAAATTTCAGAACCAAAGGGGAGGGCTAGCTAGAGTTATAGTCTTTACATATTCAATTTCAAACGTTGCATTTAAATTGACATATAGCATATGGCTTACGTGTAGTCGCTGAAGGCGAGGAAACTCCGGAGGTGCTCGATTTCCTTCTTCAGGACGAAGTTCTAACCACTAACCAGCAGCAACAAGGCAATCCCTGGTTTACATTAAACCATTTTACAAAGTTTTGCTTTGTTATATACTTGGTATGAGGTTTATGGATGTGCATTCGGGTATAGGGTGGATGTAACCCAAGTGCATAACCAGAATTTTCCTATAAGAGTGAGGGTTGTTTCTAAGGCCTCGAGTAGACAGGCTATGCTTAATGATTCATAGAACTCCGGTACAAGTCGTGTAGTTGGAATCTACTCGCGAGTTAGGCTCGGGACAAACGGGATTGGTTCGAGGGATGTGAGATCACTTTAGTAATGAAAATGAGACTAGGCAGGGGCTAGGGCGCAGCAAGAGGAAGTCTTGTGTGCGCAGCCCTGTCCGTGTCGATTGAGGACCGATCCGTGTGCGGCCCACGCTGATCCAGTTTGAACGTACCGAAGGCATATCGGATATATGGGCCCCGGTAAACCGATGTATCCTAAACCTCCGGGCGTCGAGGCATAACGCACCTGTTTATAGGTGTAAGTTGAGGGCAGCAAGGTGGAAATCTGCTAACGGGCATAGAGAGATGCTCCGTGTAGGGAACCTCCTGCCCGTTTCGGTGGGACCGGTTCGATGTTTGGGCTGTTGGGTGAAAGATTGTCCCGTACGACATGGGGTGAGCGTGCTGTGTGCAGATCCTCGTGTGGGCGTATGTGACGTGCTATTCGGGTATCCCTGCAGGTGTATATCGAGTCGATTCGCCGTCCCTCATGGTGATGAGTACCACTTGGTCACTAAGTCGTGACGTAGGTTAATATATGAAATGTGATGATTCAATATTGCTGTTATGATAAAAATTGTATTGCTACATGTGTGCCACCAAATATTGCTCACTAAATTTCATATTCATGAACTGTTAACTTGTTGCTAAAAGATGAACTAAGGATGAACTTGTAGGCGTGTCTGTTTGCTGAAATTTACCATCCCATGTTCGTGTAAACTGCATGTAGAGTTTCATGCCTAGGTGAGTCGGTTAAGTCTTGTTGAGCCATCGTGATCATGGTTGCTGCTTAAGTGTTTTTCAGGTGAGGAGTATCCCACGGACTCGGGTTACGAGTCCATCGGCGAGGGCTACCCTCCGTCAGGGACCACGGCTGAGTGGGAGCTGTACACGCCGCTCTGAGCTGAGGAGTGCAGCTTGTGGGTTGCCCTAGGGCTGGGCAACCAACTTTTGCCAGATAGGTGGCGTGAGTTGTATAAACTTAGCTTCCGCTTTTGTAATCCAAATACTAGTTTGTAACTAAAGTCTTGTACTAGTTTGTACATATTCAGTTGGTTTAATATGTAATACAATATCGTTCTTATGATGTGTGCTGTCGGGTGTCGCATCGTGCGGCACCACCCTCTGTGATCCTAGTGTGGGGACCACCCCGTGGTTCACCCAATCTAGGATTGCATGGGGTGGTGCCGTGCGATGTGGCACCCAACAGCACACACGAAAAGATTAAAGAATAACATACAAACTTTTATTTGATATAAAAAAGCAGAAGTCTTTTACAAAACTTAATTAACAGTGGAAGTAGTATTTACAGCTAAACTCTCAGCCTAGCTATGCAAAAGTGCAGCCGTCCAGCCCGGGGATGCTACACACTAGCAGCACTCCAACGAAGATCATGGCGGCATGCAGGGCTCCATCTCGGCCGTGTACCCTGACGGGGGCATCGCCTCATCCTCGGAACCCTCCTCATAGCTCTCACCTGCATACAGCTTAAATATTGCAACCGTGAGCACGAGGGCTCAGCAAGGCTTAACCGACAACCCTAGGCATGGAACTCTACATGCAAGGATGTGTAAGATAGGAAAAAGGACTTTGCAATAAAGACACGCCTACATGTTGATCCTTACTTTCAGTTTTATAGCAACAGTTTATTGAGCCTTAGGCAGCTCTCACATCAGAAGTCCACAATCAAACAAGAAACGCTTTCCTCCAATGTGGTGATGCCCAAAGTAGAAAGTAAACTTAATTAGTTCTACATCTACAGCAGATATGGTTTCCAACACATTAATAATTCATCACAGCATATTATCATTCATCTGGCTTATTGATCTTCTTCTTACTACGTCACAGAACAGTGAACAAGCGGTACTCAAATAACCGCGAGGGACGGTGATTGCAATCAGGAGACACCCGAACAACACGTTGCATAAACCCACTTTCAGAAGCGTGATTCCACACCCCTTCCTACTCTGTTATATGCAACAACCTTTCAAAGGCAACCCAAATGCCGAACCGGTCCATCCGTAACGGGCAGGAGGTCCCCGCGTGAAGCGTGACTGTGCCCACCGGCAGATTTACACCTTGCTACCCTCAACCCACTCCTATTTACAGTTGGGTAAGCCTCGACACCCAGGTTAACCAATTACATCGGTTTCCTGCTTATGTCAGTATGCCATCCGGTACTGTTCGATACTCGTTCAGCAGGCCCGCACACGACTCGGTCCTCAATCGACACCAACATGGCTACACACGTGAGACCTCCGATCACTGCTTCCAATCCTCCCTGCTGGTTCTCATTTTCACCACTCTTAAGCCATTTTCTATTCTGACCAAACCGTGTGATAAAGCCTTACCTCGCGAGTAGATTCCAACTACTCGACTTCTACCGAGATCCTAAGCATATTAGCACGGCATTTTCTACTCGTTGAGTGTAAAAGCCCAAGAAAAGGGACTTGCAAAAACTTTTCTTCACCTCACAACACCACAGTTTTGTTGTGGATATCTTAGGAAATATTGTGAAGAGCAAGTAACCTCCATCAAAAGAGTGATTAGAGGGGAAAGCCTTCACTTTCACAAAGTAGGATTTTTACACATAAACATGAGAGGTTGAGCTCACCCCTAAGACTTGAAAAGTCTTGGGAAGGTTCAAGCCAAGTTTCATGTAAATCAAACACTTTTTGAGGCACTTTTGGAGGTATTTGAAAAAGAGGCCAATTTGAATGTAAATGCAAATTGCAGCAACTTCCATCACTCAACTTCAAAAGTTAGCTTCATATTCAAACTCAGGACATTTTTATGAGCTAGCCCACCAATTTTCATCCCCATTGGGATTCATCTTGTCGGGAGCTAAATTTGCAATAATTCAAAACTGAATTTGAATTTCAGTTTAAACATGAAGCAAATTTAACCCAACAAAGTTTAAATTTGAGAACTCAAATTCAAACCAATACTTGGGGGCTAAGTCCCCCATTCAATGTTCAGTAGCTGGGATATTTACAAAAGAAAGGGGGAGAAAGAATTAGAGGGGAGAAGAGGGCCCACTGGTCAGCCACCCCGGGGAGCAAACCGACTCGGGCATGCGGTCGAACACCCTACGGCCGACAGCGCACGGGGTCGACCCCGTCCCAACGCGGCCACCGTGCAACCTCCTGCTCGGGGGATGAGGGCGCCGGCTACAAAACGTGCGGTTGCACTGCTGGGCTGCGTGAAAACCCCCGTATCCTCTCTGTTCCCCCGCCCACAAACCCGGCCACACACTCGGTGTTTCGCCACCCACTGATCACCGGCGTCCGAGCAAACCAGGCGCCCTCGTGCCCAAAGCTCAACACAAGAAACGACCGCCATAAGGTGCTGGTTCTGCTTGTCTTTACCATTCGGCATTTCATGCACCGTCGGGGGAGAATTTCTTCCGGGAACGCTACGGTGTTCTTAAGGCCGAGCTCCACCAAATCCAAAAATTCACAGGTGTTGGCTTATCACCAGCCGTACCGAGCTAAACACACGATCTACACCCTGCCACGACCACCTAGTATCAAAAACCAGCAAGAACTATGGGCTACAGTTACGGTTCTTTGAAGTTTTCTGAGAATAGCCGATATCCGGCCTAGGTCACCGGTGAGGTCGTAGTTGCAGCTATTTTCACGGGGATTGGTGCCCATGTCCGCGATCAGCAGGTGTCAGCGGAGCTCCCTGAGCAAACCGCATCGAAAAAGGTGCAGGGGATGCCGAGTTCGACGTCGCCGGTGAGCTCCCGGCCGCTGTTACCGGCGGGAGCACTGTTCCGGTCGTTGTCATGCTCTGGTGAGGGCACCACCGTGTTCCCCAGGCTGAGATAGGCACAGGCGGAAAGAATCGGTAAGTTCCGAGGGCCGGAACCCCTCTCCGGCGAGAGCTCCGGCGAGCACGGCGGCGGGATCGCGCGGGCGTTGGGAGGAGGAAGATGACTGGGGGCCCCGCATGTCAGTGGCGATATTTTAAATCGTCGGATCCGCTGTGGCCTGGGATCCAGTGTGGTGACGCGGGAAGGGTCCTGTGGCCCCGTGTGGCGTGATTCCAGCAGCCGACACATGTAGGAGGGACCCGCAGTCAGAGTTTGAATGTTTCCCGAATTATTTTGAATTTCCATATTTAGTTAAAATTTAGAACACCATAACTTTTGCTAGGAAGCTCCAAATTTAGTGATTCAAATTGGGTTGGATTCATATTGCATAGCTCTATCCAAATATGCAACGCAATTTGTATGAAACCTATTAGTTAATTATGGAAAATTCTTTAAAATCTTTCAGCAAAAGAATTTTTGACGGAGTTTGGTTCATCCAAAAATCCCCAAATTTTGCCAGAGTGTTCTCTAGGATGTTAGTGAACCCCTGTAAAATTTTCAGACCATTTGGAGTTGATTTGATCAGAGCAATTCAATTTTGAAGGTTCTGTGTTCATTTGAATACAGAAACATTTTCAGAGAATTTCCAAAACTTGGAAATTCAGTTCTGGGCAAGTCTTAGCTCCAAAAATGCTAGGAAAATTCATGCAAACTCTATGAGCTATAATTGAAATTGTAGTTCACTAAGTTGGGCATGCACAGGGGTGTTACCTCAGAATTAATTCTTCTTTGCTTATTTGCTAAAAGAATTATTCTGAACAAACCACTCAATGAAAAGTGCTAATTGTTGGTCCAGAGAGTTTTCTTGTGACAAGGAATTCACAAAAAAATTCTCAGCTCCATTGGAGCTCTGGATCACCCCTGTCCTGGTTAACCACTTGAGGGGTTAATATGGAAAAAGGGGAAAAACCACTTAGCACTTAACCATGTGCTTAGGTCTAAGCCCAAACCACCAACACCCAGTTCATCTTTAAATTCTTAAACAGAGTTCCAGTTGTTAGAGACTGGTTGTTAGAACTAATAGCAGAAGCATTCCCATAAACTCATGTGCATATTCATTAACATGTAGTATTTTATTAACGTGTAGTCGCTGAAGGCGAGGAGGCTCCGGAGGTACTCGACTTCCTGCTTCCAGAAGAAGAACTAACCCCTGACCAGCAGCAACAAGGCAAGCCCCGGTTTGCATTAACCTTTTTATAAGTTTTAATTTGTTTACATGTGTCATGTGAAGTATGATTTTGCATTTGGTGTAGGATGAATGGAACCCCACTTGCATGACCAGAATGTGTCTATAAGAGTGAGGGTAGTGTCTAAGGCCTCGAATAAACAGGCTATGCTTAATGATTCATAGGACTTCGGTACAAGTCGAGTAGTTGGAATCTACTCGCGAGTTAGGCTTGGAACACACGGGATTGGGTCGAATCATGTGATATCACCTTAGTAATGAAAATTAGACTTGGCAGGGGCTAGGGCGCAGCAAGACGGAGTCTTGTGTGCGCAGCCCTGTCCGTGTCGATTGAGGACCGATCCGTGTGCGGCCCACGCTGATCAAGTTTGAGCGTACCGAAGGCATATCGGATATATGGGCCCCGATAAACCGATGTAGCCTAAACCTCCGGGCGTCGAGGAATAACGCACCGATTTATAGGTGTAGGCTGAGGGCAGCAAGGTGCAAATCTGTCAACGGGCATAGAGAGATGCTCCGTGTAGGGAACCTCCTGCTCGTTTCGGTGCAACCGGTTCGACGTTTGGGCTGTTGGGTGAAAGGTTGTCCCGTACGACATCGAGGGAGCGTGCTGTGCAGCTCCACGGGTGGGCGTACGTGACGTGCTCTTTGGGTTTCCCTGCAGGTGTATATCGAGTCGATTCACCGTCCCTCGCGGTGAAGAGTACCACTTGGTCACTGAGTCGTGACGTAGATTAATGTATGAAATATGTTGATTCAATATTGCTGATTGATATAATTGTATTGCTACATGTGTGCCACCAAATACTGCTTACTAAATTTCAGCTTTCCGAACTGTTAACTTGTGCTAAAAGATAAACTAAGGATGAACTTGTAGGCGGGTCCATTTGCTGCAATATTACTATCCTATGTCATTGTACACCTCATGTAGAGTTTCATGCTTAGGGGAGTCGGTTAAGCCTTGTTGAGCCATCGTGCTCACGGTTGCTCCTTAAGTGTTTTTCAGGTGAGGAGCCACCCACGGACTCGGAGTACGAGTCCACCGGCGAGGGTTACCCTCCGTCGGGGACCACGGCTGAGTGGGATCCGTACACGCCGCGCTGAGCTGAGACGTGCAGCTAGTGTGGGTTGCCCTAGGGCTGGGCAACCGACTTTTGCTAAATAGGCGGGCGTGAGTTGTACAGAGTAGACTTCCGCTGTGTAAAATAAATATTAGCTTGTACTGAAGTTGTACCTGTTTGTACAGTTCAGTTGTTGTTCCCATGTAATATAATATGTCCTTATGATGTGTGCTGTCGGGTGTCGCATCGCGCGGCACCACCCTCTGCGATCCTGGATGAGCGGATCCCGGTCCGCCACGGCCTGGTATCAGAGCTGCATTGGGGATAGCACAGTACTTAAGGACGGTATTACGGGAAAACTTAGGTTTACGGTGAGGATCCGGTAGTGTGCCCAAGTAAGGACTATATTAGCATAGTTACTTAAAGTGGCAAGACTAACATATGTGTTACAATTCTGAATTTCAATTATTGTAACGACACACCTACGCTCTGGTAAGAATGGTAAGGAACGCCACCGAAAGCGGTTTAATTTTGGTTAGCTCCCCTGACGAGGAACGTGGTTCAGGGATAGGTCTCACAGCTTGGTGTGAGACGTCAATATGAAACTCTTGGACTCTTCATGTTCCTGAGTTCATATGAAATGCTGATCCCTAGCGTGCATTAGGCAAGTAAGTGGAGACCCCATCGCGTGGTCAGTAACGCGGGAGTGTGTTCGTCTGGAAGTAGCCCAGGAGGACATACGCAGTGCTTGCCATCGGCGTGCCCTGCCGGGCAATAGGTGCTATCTGTTGGGTTGATAACATTCCCAACCGTGACGACCCGTTCATGACATACTCGGGTTCCCCGTCGTGTGGTGTTGAAACACGATCACGTACCTTGAGACGTGACCTAGCTCAAGGACGGCCGTATGGCAATGATACGGGCGTTTGTATTTAATTTCCAATATGGTTCTGCCTGAAATGAAAACAACCATTGAGTGCACCATTATTGTGTGGTCTTCTGCAGGTACTAACCACGTATGTATCCGTGTAGAAAACGTGTGCGAGATACCGTTTAGTGCCACACTTGAGACGTATATGCCGGAATAATCCGGTTAGGATTTTCCTTTGTAAGGAACGTAGTACCGACATATTGTAGGCATGTGAATGAAAAATAATGATGACAAAGAATTAAGATCCTTAGGTTCAACATTTAGGATCCTGGTTGGGTAAAAGAATGTGATAATGGAGCAGGATAACCAAAGGAAAGAAAAACAGAGTGTTCTGTTTTGGGCAGCAAGTATGCTGATCTTCAACAGTGCATATCTCACAGGGCTTTTACCCCAGGGAGGTGTGGTATATAGTTATGGAAAGGTATTGGAGTATCCTACAAATTTGTTGTAGACTTCCAGTACTAAAACACACCTTGAGATGGCTTAAAACCCAGAGGGGTGTAAACTGTCCAGAACCAGGACAGGGTTAAATCCTCTCTGGACTGTTCTGTTTTTCAAACATAACTCCCAGAATAAAAATCTAAAATGTTCATGTGATACATCCCTAGAAAGGGTAGAAGATGTGTTACATCTTTGCAATTCAAAGTTTCTGAAATTTCAGCACAGATTTCAGTGGAAACTCGAATTGAAAACAGCAACTTCCAAGGGAGGTGCTGTTAAAATTCTTCCAGAAATTCTGTTGATTTGAATTACCATAACTTTTTAACCAAAGCTGATCTGAGGGCAAATGAATACTCGTTGGAAATATACTGAGGTTAACTTTAACTTTGGTATTCAACTTGAGTCATGAAAATGCCCAGAACCAGATCAAAACCGTTAATATGTAGAAACTGGTCATTCTGACAGAGGAATGACAGTTGAACTCATTTGAGAAATTGTTGTACCCTAGAGGGGGTTTGAGTACTCCCAATGGGGTAGAACATACTCATGAGAGGTTATCTTCAACTAGTAAAAGATTTGAGTATAGGTCTCACTCAAGTTTCTTTTATTAGAGACCATGTTTGTGTCGTATTGAAGATAAAAGGGTGGTTTCGTGATGACAACGTGATAGTAATGTCTCGTAGTGACCAAACCTAGATATGGTGAGCTTCCAAAGAGGAGGTTCATCAAGTTGGATTAAACTAGCTTGTATTTGGTCTGGTAATGGTGTAGCTTGTGCAAAGTTATTACATTATCTACATATGAGATGTATCGCATGTTTCATTGTCATTATGTTTTTACGCCTATTTTATTTGGACTGCATGCAATATGTTGCGGGACTGATGTTTATTGTCGTATGGTTGCAGATGGTTTGCACTAGGACCACGCATGAGGTTGGTGGCTCTAGCCAACAGGGAGGTGATGACTCCCAGCCACCGGCCTACGACAGCACCCCGCAGCAGCAACCACCACCATCGCCTCCGCTTACTCTGCGGATGTGATAGCAGCACTGGTGGCTGGTCGTGAGGAGCAGACCGACCTGCTCCGCACGATCGTGCAGGACGTAGGCGGGGGGACGTCAAGACAGGGGGCCTCGTGAGCCCCGTGAAGTGTCGTACTCGGACTTCATGAGTACGCACCCTCCAGTGTTCACCGAAGCTGAAGAACCACGGGAGGCTGACAACTGGCTGCATACCATCGAGTCCAAGTTTGGGCTGCTCAAATGTATGGAGCGGCAGAAGACCCTATTCGCAGCACATCAGCTTCACGGTGCCGCTGGTGCGTGGTGGGCGAACTATGTTGCCTCACGTCCGGCTGGCCATGCCGTGGAATGGCAAGAATTCCGGGGGGCGTTCCGCGCCTATCACATTCCTCCCGGAATCATGAAGAGGAAGTTCCATGAATTTTCAGAACTGAAGCAGGGCGGGAGGAGTGCCCATGACTACTCCCGTGCCTTCAACCATCTGGTGCAGTACGCGTCAGACTATATCTCCACTGAGGAGAAGAAGCGGGAGCACTTCTATCGGGGGTTACACCCCGAAATGAAGACACATCTCGTTCAGTGGAATCGCGGCACATTCAACGACCTAGTCAATGCCGCGATCATGCAAGATGACGCTCAGCGGGAGTTGGCAACTGAGAAGAGGAAGCGCAGCGCTCCACCTAGCAGTGGTAGTGGCGCGCCTCAGAAGTACCGTATGGTGTATCGGACACCATCCGGGCAGCAGTGGCATCCACTGGCGTGACCTCAGCGGTTCGGGGGACGTTCGTTTCAGTCACCTCCGTTCCGTCCGCCGATGCCACCACCAAGACAGCAGCAGCAGCAGCAGACGGTACCCCAGGCGTTTCCACCGCCACAACGCGCCCCGGGATTCCGTCCACCGATCAGCGGGGGACCGCCCCGTTTCACCTGCTTCATGTGTGGCCAGGCGGGC
Organism: Neostapfia colusana; assembly: GCA_030760725.1. NCBI lineage: Eukaryota > Viridiplantae > Streptophyta > Magnoliopsida > Poales > Poaceae > Neostapfia > Neostapfia colusana. The sequence goes on from JASWHV010000020.1 coordinate 13,503,554, forward strand.
CACTTCGCGAAAGACTGTCCCCAGGGGCAGCAGAGCAGCGGGCAAGCCCAGTTCCAGGGTGGTGCTCGAGGCCGACCTCCGGTGAAGAAGGTTGGTCAGCGGACTGGTGGCGTCCGCAACCTCGACAATGAGGACGCCCCAGAGGGAGATAACGTGCTGGCGGGTACGTTCACTCTCAACGATAAAGCCATCATCATACTTTTTGATTCTGGTGCAACCCACAGCTTTATAAGTGCATCCTATGTGGCTAAGCATCAAATGCAAGTCTTCCCAACCGACTGCACCTATATGATCTGCTCACCGGGAGGGAAGATCTCAGCAAATATGATGATCCCAAAGGCACCTCTGTGCTTAGGTGGGAAACTATATCCCACCACCTTGATAATCCTAATGGGGCAAAAGATTGATGCAATCTTAGGGATGTCATGGCTACAATACCATGGCGTTGTCCTGGAGACTCGGACACGGACGGTTCATGTAAAAGCCCAAGAAAAGGGACTTGCAAAAACTTTTTATCACCACACAACACCACAGTTTTGTTGTGGATAGATTGTGAAAAAGTGTGAAGAGCAAGTAACCTCCATCAAAAGAGTGGTTAGAGGGGAAGGCCTACACTTTCAAAAAAGGGGGAAATTTACACATGACACAAGAGAGGGTGATTCAAAACTGTTACATTCAAAATCGTGGTTGCAGCATCTAAAACAAATATCAAAGTGCATAATTGGATTCCTCAGGTCCAAATTAGTGGGGAGGCAAAGTTTCAATAATTTTTGAAAAGGTTTGCTACCCATTTGTCCAAAAAGGATTCAAATGTGCAAGAATTCAAATATACATTTGAATTTGGGGGAGATTTGCCCAACCATACAAATGTAGATCAGTTTGAAACTCCAAACATTTGAATTCATCTCTTGCCAAGTTTTGGAGATCTTTTGAGGGGTGGGGGAGCACTGACAATGTAAAAGTCCCAAAAATGTGTATGAATAAAAACTAAAGTTTGAGTTCATATGTGTGGCAAAGACATGAAAAATGGGACTTGCTAAAACTTTTCTTCATGCAAAGTAATACATGGATGATCATCCAACATGAGGTTCACCTTTTTATTTAAAAGTGTTGGGCCAATAAGGAGTTAAATACCTCTTTGCATGAAAGTTTAAAATTCAGATTTGAAATTCAAAGTTCACACATAGGGTGACCAAAAACTTTGAATAAACATGCAGCCCTATAGTTGGGATTATAGGGAAAAGTTTGCTCACAAACTTTTCAATTCTAGGGTGGGCTCAAAAAAAGGAGTTAAAGAGGAGAATTTGCAAACTTCAACCAAATTTAAATTTGGCAAGCAAATTCAAATTGAATTAGAAGGATTCAAATTCTAACCCACATTTTAAAACTCAGAATTGTGGGAATTAAGAGGATCACTTTGAGAAGATATTTGGGGGTTAGAATGTGGGAGGGGACCCACATGGCAGTGAGCTGGAGGCTTAAACTTAACCAGGAAGCAAATGAACTTTGCTTCTGTTCTGCTCGGGCGCCACCGAGGGGTTCCACCGCGCCCCCCGGGGAACTGAACCCGACACCTCCTGCTGCTCCCCCCACGCGCGGCCACCGAAGGCGGTTTCCTTCGACGTTATCATGCCCTCGGCTGAGCAAAGACCCGATTGCTCTCTTCCCCTCAGGTGAACGCCGCACAGCCGTTCTTCCCTCGTCCGCTCTCGGTCGATCGGGAAACCGGCGGAGACCATCGCGCCCACTGCCTCCGAGCGGCTAAACACGGAGGTGCATCCGTTGCTCATTTCCCCCGACCCAGAAACCACTAAGTCCCGGCGTCCCCGAGCCCTCAATCAACCATTTCGCGGCGACCTCAAGAGAACCGACGGTCGGCTTCACGTGGACAGCTCTCCACAGAAGCTTCCAAGCCCGATCAAGCACGGCCACAGGAGCATTCTGCTGTGTTACTGCTCTCACCCAAAACTTGGAGCAAATCGTGGAGCGTAGCCGGCGAATTCGAAGTTTTTGCTCCGGCGGCTTTAAACCGAACATCCGGTACGGGAATCCAAAATTCTCCACTCCTATTCGTTCTTAGCGCGTCAAACTTTGCACGTAGAAGCTGGACTAGCCGGCGGTCATATCCTCTTTAGCATCCGAGGCATGAAATTAACTGGGAACCATGAATTTTAAGCTCTACCGAGCGTGATCACGGCGGAACCGGTGGGCCGCACGGTGACGTCCGGTTTGCGGCTATTCCAGGGCCATTTGAGGGCCATGCCGAGCTTGGTGATCAAGCACTGATGCTGTAGCACGTGTTTGTCGCTTGGTTAGAGGACTAGGAACCCTGGTCGACGGTGCCGAAAGGCAGCAAAGACCGCCGCACGTTGCCGGGGTGTTTCCGGTCACCGGCAACCCTAGATGACCCCGTAGATATGTTCCTCGACGTCATAAATTCCCTGGCGGCAAACCTCAGCTCGGGCGGTGGCCGGAGAAGGCGAGCCGGTGAGCTCCGGCATCGGGCCGGCGAGGGGCAGCGTGGGCGCGGGAAAAACAGCGGGAGGAAGAAGAAGAGCGGGCGGGTCCCAGCCGTCAGTGTCTGAAGAGTTTAAAAGGAGGATCTGTTATGGCTAGGATATATTGTGGCTACGCAGCACAATCCTGTGAACCGCTGTGGCCCCAATCTGATTGGCTGGGGTTTAAAAAGCGGGCCCAGCCGGATTTTCAATAGGAAAATAATTCAGACTTAGCTTAATCTTGGAAGTTTCTTGGAAGTTTTTCTGAAAAAGAATTATTGAGGGAGTTTGGATTATCCAAAAATCCCCAAATTTTGCCAAAAATATTATTTAGCATATTGTTGACCTTCTAGCAAATTTTCAGCTCATTTGAAGATCATTTGAGTAGGAATTTGCTAAAAACAATCTGCTGTGTTCATAAGAGTCCAGAAACATTTTCAGAAAATGTTTCCCACTTCTAAAATCTGTTCTGAGCAATCCATGGCTCCACAAATCATAGAAAAATTTAGGCAATCTCTCTGAGACATACTTGGAATTGTAGTTCACTTAATTGGGCATGAAAATGCACATTACTACAGGATTAATTCTTTTGAGTACAAATACTTAAAGAATTTTTCTGGGAGAACTACTCAAGTAAAAGGGCTGAATTTTGGACCAGGTTACTCTCATGTGATCAAGAACTCACATGTAAATTACCAGCCCAAGATGAGTCCTTGAACTCCCTGTTCTTATTCTCCATACTTATGTATAAGGGAAAAATACATAAGAGATATTGTGAGAATTATGGAGGACACAATATGACTCCACATTAGCTGCAATTTGGCAAGCTAAATCCTTAGGTAGTATAGAACCTGCTGTAAAAGTTTTGAGGCCATTGGAGTTCTTGTTCTTCAGTTGCACTCAAATCTTTTCAGCTTGTCTACTATGATCATTAGGGAAAATGATTAGTGTATAGCTAAGGCCTTAAGGTCAATTTAGTTTATTTCTGTTCTTTGCACAACAGAGGCAAACCAAGCCATGCTTGGCTTTTCCACACAACCTCTGTACTAAAGAAATTAATTCCATAACTTCTTTCCATTACATTCTATAAAATATGTGCATATGCATCTCAATAGGAACCACAATGAAGGGGACTCAAAGGAGTGATCCATCAAAGTGGATCAAGCTCCAGAGAGTCAAGGGTGGATATGCAAGGACACTAACTGGTTATATACGACTACCCTGCAAAACAGGCAAGCTCCGGTTTGCATTTAACCACTGTTAAGTTTTTACTTTGTATTCACCTTTGGTTAAGATTTGAACTTTGCATTAGGTCTAGGGTTTGATACTCCTCTTGCATAGCCAAATGACCCATGGAGTATTAGGTAGGTGTCTTTCACCGTGTAGAACTGCCATGCTTAAGTACGGTTCGGTAGAAGACGAGTGGTGAGATGCTACTCGCAGATTTAGGAACAACAGGGGCATACGGGATTGGTTCGTATTTGAATTAGCAAGTTAAAGTTGAGACCGGAAGGTTGTAGGAGCAGCAGGACATAGGGGCCTGGGTGCTGTAGACCTGTCCGTGTCGGTCAAGGACCGATCCGTATGCGGCCCTGTTGAACAGTTTGAGTTTTGTACCGGACTCATGCTGGATATATAGGACCCAGTAAACCGATGTACCTCGGGAAGCTGTCGTTGGGACTTTTCAGGTCGCCTCAGGCGGACGGCCGGTGTGCAGTATGTGGGGAATATTCTCATGACATCTCACGTCGGAAGGTGCACCATGAGAGTAGCTACTGTACGGGGCGACTTGATCGATTCAGCGGGGGTGAAATGGGGGAAAGGATGCCACGTACGACGTCAGTGATGGTTGTTGTAGGCAACGTCGAGTACGGGCGTACGTGTCGTGTAGTCCGGGTGTTATTGATTCGAATCACCATCGCTCGCGGAATGGACCGAGCATACTTGTTCTCACAGTCGTGACGTAGTAAGAACTTGCATGAGAAAGGAACTAATCATCTTGATGTGAAGTATTATTCTACCTTGTATTGAAGCTTGATGAATAGGCTAGTGCAAACTCGATTCTTTTATGCCATGAGCAATTTACATCGGGGGAAAGCGTTTCTTGTCTGATTGTGGACTCCCGATGTGGCGTGCCCAGGGTTACTTAAAATGCTGCAATTAATACCTGAAAGTAAGGATGCACTTTTAGGCAAGTTTAATTATGCTTATGCCATCCTATGTTAGGTTCATAACCTCACTTAGAGTTTCATGTTTAGGGTGACGGTTAAGTCTTGCTGAGCATTATGCTCACGGATGCTATCCGAGTTGTTTTGCAGGTAATTGACTCGATGCTTATGAGAAGGGGTGCCGATGAGACTCGGGAACCTCCGAGTGCTTACTCAAAGAGCATCCTCGCCGCTGCAGATTGTCTTCATGTTGCTAGTAAGGAACGTCCGCGGGCTGGACCGTTCCTTTGTTGCTAGTTTAGATTTAAGTCGTGAGAGTGATAGTCTTCCGCTGTAGTTTACTCTGATATAACTATTTGTAAAACATTCTTGTACGCTTCCGCTAAACTATTTATTTAATATGATGTGTTTCTGCAACCCGTGTGCTGTTGGGTGCCGCATAACACGGCACCACCCGACGAGGTCCCGTGGGGCCGTCTCAGGTGGTATCAGAGTTGCGTTGGGAACAGAGCACGGATTGAGCATCATATTATGTCAAAAACTTAGGATACGGTGAGATAACGGTACTAGGCCCACATAAGGACTACTATTAGCATATTATGAAGGTGGCAACCTAACTTATGTGTTATGTCGAAAAATCGTGCATCTCGGGACGTCTATGTCTTGGGGGGTGCACGTATGCGCTGTCCACCAGTGCGCACAAGCTGAAGGGTGGAGCCTCACGGGTGGCAGGTAACCCAACTCGCTTTAGTATCCTCTACGACTCTTCATGTCGTTTGTGGTATTCGAGCAGCGTCTGTCCCAGGCGTGCGTGGTGCAATTTGGGAGACCCGGTCACGTGGTCAGTAACGTGAACACGTAGCTCAAGGCGTGTTTGGCTTGAGAACACCTGGGCGAGTGATGACGGCCGGGTGTACAAACTGTTATGGATACCGGGTTCGGTGTGCAGCCGAACCTGATGATTGAGTGTGTTTTATGCAGGAACTAACCATGAAAACCTTAGTGCGTGTAGAACACGTTTGCGAGTGACCGTTTTAGTGCCACCTAAGGATACGTATATGCCGGTGTAATCCGGTTAGGTTTTTCTTTGGTGAGGCGACATAGTACCGTCATATGTCTTACGGTGCATCGTCACCGTACTACACTGGATAGTATTCTTACCTATGAAGAAATCATTCATGACTAACTTCCAAACTAAAAATGGATGTGATAAAGCACATATTGGTTACTGGGCTCTTCATTTGAACTAAGTTTCAAAGAAGAGACTTATTAGGCTTCTTTTGATCTCGAAGACAAAGTGCTCTGTTCAGACAGAAATTTTTCTGGTCTTTAACAGAGAGTAACTCTGATTAGCTTGAACCAATGGAGGTGTTTGATACCGTTCTTGAAAGGTTACTAAGTGCTCTACAACTTTTCTGTAGAACTCCAGAGCCAAACCCGACACCAACTTGGTCGAATGTCCAGATGAATGCAAACTGTTCGGAAAACAGAGCAGCTGCAAACTTCTCGGGATGTTGCTGTAAATTAGCCGTCACAATCTGTAGAGAAATTTCTAAGGGTCATATGATACACCGTTGGAAAGCTTATGAAACTTGCAACAATTTTGTAGTTCATAGTTTGTTCAGAATTGTACCCCATTTGTATGTAAAACTGTGATGAAAAAAGCCACATACAAAGGAGGTGCTGGCAAAATTTAGCCAGAAAATTCTGTGAACTTTGAACAATCCTAAATTTTATTACAGAGATGATCTAGAGGCATGTGGGTACTCGATGGAAAGATACTGAAGTTAACTTTAACTTTGGTGTTCGACTTGAGTTCTGAAAATGCTGGTAACTGGATCTAAATCTGGGTTAAGTACAGAAAGGTCGGTTCTGTACAGCAAATGGGGATGGTTTCTGTTGGCTTTAGAAGGATGTGTAAACATGAAGTATTGTTATGCTTTCATAAAGTTTTAGCATGTTCATGTTTTACATACTTTCACATACTGCTAGATCAAGTTGTGACTCCCCTCAAAATTATGCTTTTGCAGTATGGTACGTACTCATTCTCCGAGTAGGACTGAAAGTTATCATCGAGACGGTGATGACTCGACTCCACCACGGGCACCGCCATCAACGGTATGGGCGGATGTCATGGCTCAGATGGTCGAGTAAAGTCAGGAGAACACAAGACTACTCCAAGCCTTGGTACAACAGGGCTTACTCCAGCGTGCACAACAGGACGTTCCACCTCGGAACGCCTACTTGGATTTCTTGGCGACACAACCGCCAATCTTCACGGAAGCCCATGAACCAGTGGAAGCTGATCAGTGGCTTCGAGTTATGGAGTCCAAGTTTGGGGTGTTTGAGTGCGACGAATATCAGAAGGCATCATTTGCAGCTCAACAGCTCCATGGAGCCGCCGGAAATTGGTGGTTTGCTTATCTCGCCACCGTTCCAGAAGGCCATCAAGTGGAGTGGACGGAATTTCGTGAAGCATTCCGGGCTCGTCACATTCCTATGGGTTTTATAAAGGCCCAGCAGCAGGAATTCAGGAACTTGAAGCAGGGGGACATGAGTGTCCTCGATTATGTCAGACGATTCAACCTTCTGGCACAATATGCTCCTGCTTATGCGACGAGCGAAGCTGCAATGTGTGACTACTTTTTCTATGGCTTGAGTGCCATACTAAAAGAGAAGTTAGCTTTGTTCAATCAAGGCAGTTACACCGAGTTGATCAGTGCTGCTCTGCTGCGAGAACAAGCGACACTTGAGTGTCAAGCAGAGAAGAGGGACCAGGAAAATGTGCAAGAAGACACACCAGTCGTTCCTCATAAATACCGTGTGGTGTATCACACACCATCCGATGAAAGATGGCAAACGCCAGTGAGATCAACTCCGTACAGATTTCCTGCTCAAGAATCTTATCTTGAAGCAGCGCCATTACCGCAGCAACGAATGATACCTGTTGCATCATTGCTGCAGCCAAGTACATCAACTTCTCAACCGCAAGTCAACGAAGGACCGGGGAAACCTCCGTGTTCTTATTGCCACCGTTCAGGGCATTTTAGGCAAGAATGCCGGGAGAAGTTGGTGAACACCAGACAGCCATCATCATCAGGTGGTATGCCGCCACCTGCTCCAGTCAACATAACAGCATTGCAATCTGGGAGTGTGCAACATCTGGCTATTGAGGACGTCCCGGAGGGAGCACCGGTGTTAGCGGGCATGTTCACTCTCAAAGACGTGCCAGTGCTCATACTTTTTGATTCCGGTGCAACCCATAATTTTATCAGCAAAACATGCGTGGATCAGCACCAATTATCCACCAATACTCCCACGACGAGTTTTCTTATACGTTCACCGGGAGGAAATATATCTGCCAATCAGATTGTGTCCCGAGCAGCTTTGTGTTTGGGCGGAAAGATATTCCCAACATCGCTGATTATGTTGGATAGGCAGAAGATAGACGTTATATTGGGGATGTCTTGGTTAAATCTTCACGGTGCCGTTCTCAATATCGGTAACCGGACTGTCCAGATTGACTCGCCGATTCACGGACAGCACACGCTGTTTTTAGACAGCGAAGATCCAGATATGGTAGAGGCCTACCACAAGGAAGCGCTGAAACTTGAAGATATTCCAGTGGTACGTGATTATCCCGACGTTTTTCCCGATGACTTACCGGGCATGCCGCCCGAACGGGACGTCGAGTTTAAGATTGAACTGGCGCCGGGAACGATGCCTATCTCACGAAGGCCTTACAAGATGGCACCTAACGAGCTAGCGGAGTTGAAAGAGCAACTGAATGAACTTATGAGCAAGGGTTTCATACGACCAAGTTCTTCACCTTGGGGTTGCTCAGCGCTGTTCGTTAAGAAGAAGGACGAAACACTACGGCTATGTGTTGATTACCGTCCTCTCAATGCTGTCACAATAAAGAACAAGTATCCTTTGCCCCGCATTGACATCCTGTTTGATCAACTTGTGGGTGCAAAGGTATTTTCGAAGATGGATCTTCGGTCGGGCTATCATCAAATCAAGATCCGACCGTAGGACATACCGAAGACAGCTTTCTCGACGAGATACGGACTCTACGAGTACCTCGTCATGTCATTTGGATTAACCAACGCTCCGGCACACTTCATGTACTTGATGAATTCTGTATTCATGCCGGAGTTAGACAAATTCATCGTGGTATTCATCGACGACATATTGGGTTACTCCAAATCTGAAGAAGAGCACGCTGAACATCTGCGTATCGTGCTACAACGGTTGCGGGAGCACCAATTATATGCCAAGTTCAGCAAGTGCGAATTTTGGATTGATCAAGTGCCTTTACTAGGCCATATTATTTCAGCAGAAGGTATCGCCGTGGACCCCAGCAAGATTGAACAAGTGCTGAAGTGGGAATCTCCCAAATCAGTCCACGAGGTCCGAAGTTTCCTAGGTTTAGCGGGGGTATTATCGGAGGTTTATTCCGAGCTTCTCAAAGATTGCTAAACCAATCAAGGAGCTGCTGAAGAAGGGCACTAAATACATGTGGAATGCAGCATGTGAAGCTGCATTCAAAACTTTGGTGAAACATCTCACAACGGCTCCAGTTCTTGCTCAGCCGGACACGACGAAGCCATTCGATGTATACTGTGATGCATCCGGCATCGGTCTCGGCTGCGTTCTGATGCAAGAAGGGCGTGTAGTCGCCTATGGGTCTCGTCAACTGCGAAACCACGAGCAGCATTATCCAACTCACGATCTTGAGCTTGCTGCAGTGGTGTTGGCGTTAAAGATGTGGAGGCATTACCTACATGGTAATCTTGTTCACCTCTATACCGACCATAAAAGCCTGAAGTATATCTTCACGCAGAAGGAGCTGAATATGAGAAAACGGAGATGGTTGGAGCTCATAAAAGATTATGAAATTGAGATCCACTATCATCCGGGGAAAGCAAACGTGGTTGCCGACGCGCTGAGTCGGAAAGCCCACGTTCACAACTTAGCGGCTGCTGAGTTGGAAGATGAAGAACCCAGCCTCCGTGTCATTCCGTATGGCACGCTTTATAATCTTGCGCTCATTCCAACAATCCGTGAAGAGATTGTTGAGGCTCAAAGAAGAGACAGAGGTATGTCTCACATACAGAGAAGACTGGACAACGGAGAGGTGAAATGCTTCCGGAAGGATGAGAACGGTGCAATATGGTTTAACAACCGTATAGTGGTACCGCGCAATATGAAACTCCGGAAGAAGATCTTAGATGAAGCCCACCTGTCTAAGTTTTCCATTCATCCCGGAAGTAACAAGATGTACCAAGATTTGAAACAGAAATTTTGGTGGACGAGGATGAAGAGGGAGATCGCTAAATACGTATCCGAGTGTGATACGTGTAGACGGGTCAAGGCTGATCATATGCGGAAAGCCGGACCGCTACAACCTTTGAAGATACCGGCATGGAAATGGGAGGATGTGAGTATGGACTTCATCATCGGATTACCGCTCACATCCAGGAAGCATGACTCGATATGGGTGATCATCGACCGGTTGACGAAATCAGCTCATTTCATACCGGTGAACGCTCATTATCGAGCAAGGCAATATGCGGAGTTATTCATCTCCAGAATTATTTGCTCACATGGTGTCCCGAAGACCATCATCTGAGATCGAGGTGCGCTGTTCGTTGCTCGGTTTTGGGAGCAGCTGCATGCCTCGTTGGGCACCAAGCTAATTAGAAGCTCCGCATATCACCCTCAAACCGATGGACAAACTGAGAGGGTGAACCAAGTACTTGAGGACATGTTGAGAGCGTGTGCCATCCACCACGGTAGGAATTGGGATGATCACCTACCGCTGGCGGAGTTTTCATATAACAACGGTTATCAAGCGAGTATTAAAATGGCACCATATGAAGCTCTCTATGGCCGGAAGTGTCGCACACCACTGAATTGGTGTGAGTCCGGCGAAAGAGTTCTGTTTGGGATTGATCTTGTCAACGAAGCCGAAGACCGAGTTCGGTTGATACAAGAGAACTTAAAGGCTGCCCAATCCCGACAGAAGAGCTACGCCGATCAAAGGCGTAGGCCGTTACATTTTGACGTCGGAGAGCATGTATATCTTCGTGTATCTCCGATGAAGGAAATTCACCGGTTCGGTGTAAAGGGGAAACTCGCTCCCCGTTTTATAGGTCCTTTTGCTATCACGGAGAAGTGCGGACCCGTAGCCTACCGGCTGGAATTGCTGGCAAGTTTGGCGGGTGTTCATGATGTATTTCATGTATCACAGCTGTGGAAGTGCCTCAAATTCACCGCTGCTGTTCGCACTGAGGATATCGACGAGTTGAAACCGGACCTGACCTACACCGAGCGACCGGTCCAGATTTTGGATGAAAAGACCCGGGTAACCCGGAACCGGACGATCAGATTCTTCAAGGTGCTGTGGAGTAATCACACCACGGAAGAGGCGACGTGGGAAAGTGAAGATTATCTCCGCACCAACTACCCGGAACTTTTATCTTTGTACAGTTTGTAATTACCTCTCCCGTCTTGTTCCTCTTTTGTAGTCTCGGGACAAGATTCTTTTAAGGGGGAGGAATGTAAAAGTCCCAAAAATGTGTATGAATAAAAACTAAAGTTTGAGTTCATATGTGTGGCAAATACATGAAAAATGGGACTTGCTAAAACTTTTCTTCATGCAAAGTAATACATGGATGATCATCCAACATGAGGTTCACCTTTTTATTTAAAAGTGTTGGGCCAATAAGGAGTTAAATACCTCTTTGCATGAAAGTTTAAAATTCAGATTTGAAATTCAAAGTTCACACAAAGGGTGACCAAAAACTTTGAATAAACATGCAGCCCTATAGTTGGGATTATAGGGAAAAGTTTGCTCACAAACTTTTCAATTGTAGGGTGGGCTCAAAAAAGGAGTTAAAGAGGAGAATTTGCAAACTTCAACCAAATTCAAATTTGGCAAGCAAATTCAAACTGAATTGGAAGGATTCAAATTCTAACCCACATTTTAAAACTCAGAATTGTGGGAATTAAGAGGATCACTTTGAGAAGATATTTGGGGGTTAGAATGTGGGAGGGGACCCACATGGCAGTGAGCTGGAGGCTTAAACTTAACCAGGAAGCAAATGAACTTTGCTTCTGTTCTGCTCGGGCGCCACCGAGGGGTTCCACCGCGCCCCCCGGGGAACTGAACCCGACACCTCCTGCTGCTCCCCCCCCCACGCGCGGCCACCGAAGGCGGTTTCCTTCGACGTTATCGTGCCCTCGGCTGAGCAAAGACCCGATTGCTCTCTTCCCCTCACGTGAACGCCGCACAGCCGTTCTTCCCTCGTCCGCTCTCGGTCGATCGGGAAACTGGCGGAGACCATCGCGCCCACTGCCTCCGAGCGGATAAACATGGAGGCGCAACCGTTGCTCACTTCCCCCGACCCAGAAACCACTAAGTCCCGGCGTCCCCGAGCCCTCAATCAACCATTTCGCGGCGACCTCAAGAGAACCGACTGTCGGCTTCACGTGGACAGCTCTCCACAGAAGCTTCCAAGCCCGATCAAGCACGGCCACAGGAGCGTTCTGCTGTGTTACTGCTCTCACCCAAAACTTGGAGCAAATCGTGGAGCGTAGCCGGCGAATTCGAAGTTTTTGCTCCGGCGGCTTCAAACCGAACATCCGGTACGGGAATCCAAAATTCTCCACTCCTATTCGTTCTTAGCGCGTCAAACTTTGCACGTAGAAGCTGGACTAGCCGACGGTCATATACTCTTTAGCATCCGAGGCATGAAATTAACTGGGAACCACGAATTTTAAGCTCTACCGAGCGTGATCACGGCGGAACCGGTGGGCCGCACGGTGACGTCCGGTTTGCGGCTATTCCAGGGCCATTTGAGGGCCATGCCGAGCTTGGCGATCAACCACTGATGCTGTAGCACGTGTTTGTCGCTTGGTTAGAGGACTAGGAACCCTGGTCGACGGTGCCGAAAGGCAGCAAAGACCGCCGCACGTTGCAGCGGTGTTTCCGGTCACCGGCAACCCTAGATGACCCCGTAGATATGTTCCTCGACGTCATAAACGCCCTGGTGGCAAACCTCAGCTCGGGCGGTGGCCGGAGAAGGCGAGCCGGTGAGCTCCGGCATCAGGCCGGCGAGGGGCAGCGCGGGCGCGGGAAAAACAGCGGGAGGAAGAAGAAGAGCGGGCGGGTCCCAGCCGTCAGTGTCTGAAGAGTTTAAAAGGAGGATCTGTTGTGGCTAGGATCTGTTGTGGCTACGCAGCACAATCCTGTGAACCGCTGTGGCCCCAATCTGATTGGCTGGGGTTTAAAAAGCGGGCCCAGCCAGATTTTCAATAGGAAAATAATTCCAGACTTAGCTTAATCTTTAGAAATTCATATCTCCCTGTAGAAAACTCCAAATTGAGTGATTCCAATTGGGTTGGATTAATCTCTCTGAGTTCTATCCAAATATGAACTCAGCTTTGTACTAAAGTCAATATTATATTCTGGAAAATTCTTGGAAGTTTTTCAGAAAAAGAATTATTGAGGGAGTTTGGATTATCCAAAAATCCCCAAATTTTGCCAAAAATATTATTTAGCATATTGTTGACCTTCTAGCAAATTTTCAGCTCATTTGAAGATCATTTGAGTAAGAATTTGCTAAAAACAATCCGTTGTGTTCATAAGAGTCCAGAAACATTTTCAGAAAATGTTTCCCACTTCTAAAATCTGTTCTGAGCAATCCATGGCTCCACAAATCATAGAAAAATTTAGGAAATCTCTCTGAGACATACTTGGAATTGTAGTTCACTTAATTGGGCATGAAAATGCACATTACTACAGGATTAATTCTTTTGAATACAGATACTTAAAGAATTGTTCTGGGAGAACTACTCAAGTAAAAGGGCTGAATTTTGGACCAGGTTGCTCTCATGTGATCAAGAACTCACATGTAAATTACGAGCCCAAGATGAGTCCTTGAACTCCCTGTTCTTATTCTCCATACTTATGTATAAGGGAAAAATACATAAGAGATATTGTGAGAATTATGGAGGACACAATATGACTCCACATTAGCTGCAATTTGGCAAGCTAAATCCTTAGGTAGTATAGAACCTGCTGTAAAAGTTTTGAGGCCATTGGAGTTCTTGTTCTCCAGTTGCACTCAAATCTTTTCAGCATGTCTACTATGATCATTAGGGAAAATGATTAGTGTATAGCTAAGGCCTTAAGGTCAATTTAGTTTATTTTTGTTCTTTGCACAACAGAGGCAAACCAAGCCATGCATGGATTTTCCATACAACCTCTGTACTAAAGAAATTAATTCCATAACTTCTTTCCATTACATTCTATAAAATATGTGCATATGCATCTCAATAGGAACCACAACGAAGGGGACTCAAAGGAGTGATCCATCGAAGTGGATCATGCTCCAGAGAGTCAAGGGTGGATCTGCAAGGACACTAACTGGTTATATACGACTACCCTGCAAAACAGGCAAGCTCCGGTTTGCATTTAACAGCTGTTAAGTTTTTACTTTGTATTCACCTTTGGTTAATATTTGAACTGTGCATTAGGTCTAGGGTTTGATACTCCTCTTGCATAGCCAAATGACCCATGGAGTATTGGGTAGGTGTCTTTCATCGTGTAGAACTGCCATGCTTAAGTACGGTTCGGTAGAAGACGAGTGGTGAGATGCTACTCGCAGATTTAGGAACAACAGGGGCATACGGGATTGGTTCGTATATGAATTAGCAAGTTAAAGTTGAGACCGGAAGGTTGTAGGAGCAGCAGGACATAGGGTCCTGGGTGCTGTAGACCTGTCCGTGTCGGTCAAGGACCGATCCGTATGCGGCCCTGTTGAACAAGTTTGAGTTGTGTACCGGACTCATGCTGGATATATGGGACCCAGTAAACCAATGTACCTCGGGAAGCTGTCGTTGGGACTTTTCGGGTCGCCTCAGGCGGACGGCCGGTGTGCAGTATGTGGGGAATATTCTCATGACATCTCACATCGGAAGGTGCACCATGAGAGTAGCTACTGTACGGGGTGACTTGATCGATTCAGCGGGGGTGAAATGGGGGAAAGGCTGCCACGTACGACGTCAGTGATGGTTGTTGTAGGCAACGTCGAGTACGGGCGTACGTGTCGTGTAGTCCGGGTGTTATTGATTCGAATCACCGTCGCTCGCGGAATGGACCGAGCATACTTGTTCTCACAGTCGTGACGTAGTAAGAACTTGCATGAGAAAGGAACTAATCATCTTGATGTGAAGTATTATTCTACCTTGTATTGAAGCTTGATGAATAGGCTAGTGCAAACTCGATTCTTTTATGCCATGAGCAATTTACATCGGGGGGAAGCGTTTCTTGTCTGATTGTGGACACCCGATGTGGCGTGCCCAGGGTTACTTAAAATGCTGCAATTAATACCTGAAAGTAAGGATGCACTTTTAGGCAAGTTTAATTATGCTTATGTCATCCTATGTTAGGTTCATAACCTCACTTAGAGTTTCATGTTTAGGGTGACGGTTAAGTCTTGCTGAGCATTATGCTCACGGATGCTATCCGAGTTGTTTTGCAGGTAATTGACTCGATGCTTATGAGAAGGGGTGCCGATGAGACTCGGGAACCTCCGAGTGCTTACTCAAAGAGCATCCTCGCCGCTGCAGATTGTCTTCGTGTTGCTAGTAAGGAACATCCGCAGGCTGGACCGTTCCTTTGTTGCTAGTTTAGATTTAAGTCGTGAGAGTGATAGTCTTCCGCTGTAGTTTACTTTGATATAACTATTTGTAAAACATTCTTGTACGCTTCCGCTAAACTATTTATGTAATATGATGTGTTTCTGCAACCCGTGTGCTGTTGGGTGCCGCATAACACGGCACCACCCGACGAGGTCCCGTGGGGTCGTCTCAGACAAGTGGGTCCCACATGTCATTGGGGAGGATCAAATGGCATAAAAGTCCACAGCCTTAGGAGCTAAGTATTGCACTCGGAACAGAGCCGAGGCTCCACGGTGATACCCCGAGAAACGCCGGGCGCCACCTCCTGCTCTTCCCCTCGCGCGCTGGCGAGCTCCTCGTGGGGGGGCCGTAAAACCCAGCCGTGCCCCAGCTCGCCACGACCACGAGCCGATCGTGTTTTGCCTTCTTCTCCCGAGCAGCACCACCCCGAGCTCAGTTCTTTCCCCGACGCCGCTCCTCCGATTCTCCCCTGCACGCCGACGTCTGCTCGGCCTTTGCCCGAGCTCCCCACACAAAAAGGAAGCGCCTGGGTGTGCTCTAGCTGATCACCTCACCACCTTGCGGTGTTAGCATTTCATTTGGCCACCAATTGACGATCGCAGCTGAGGACCGAGGTGCAACCGGCGGAACCGCAACCGGATCACCGTGGGCAGCGCTCCACAGCCGTTTTCACCGTTCCTCTCCTGCACAAAAAAGGTGCGCCATGCTCTCTAGATTGTGTAGGTGCAAGCCGTTTAGCGGTTGATTCACCGGGTGAAGAGTATTTCCAATTCTTCCGAAACGTAGTGTGTTTGGGTAGAGCAAGGTCTAACCCAAAATTCATGCTACTCACTTAGCTATTGGCCGCGCCGGCTTGTCAGCACCTTCCTCACTCCCTAGCGGCCCTCCTAGACCAGGAATCAAGGGAAATGACCCAGAAATGGCCGGGTTTGGGTTGTTTTTCGGGCCGCCATAGAATAATAGCTCGGTTCACCGTGGAGCTCTAGGTTGCCGACCGTTTCATGGGGTTTGGCGGTCATTTCCGTCACACCCGAGCTCCCACGGTGCTCTCCGACCCTTTGCCGATCATTTTGATGCGTTGTAACGCATTCCCGACCACGCCGGAACCAGCTGTAACACCCCAAAAATTTTTGTTAAGACCCTAAATCCTGTTAAGAGGGGAATTTAAAAATTTTTGGACGTGTTGCATGTTTTGCAAAAATTCAAATTCAAACTGGAATTCAAATTAAACTCAAATCAGAAAAGAAATAGAAAAAGAAAAAGGAAAACAGAAAAAACCGGCCAGTGGGCCGAAACCCACCAGCCGGCCCAACCAGCGCCCGCGCCAGCCCGCAGCCGCGCGCGCCGCTTCCTCCCACTGACAGGAGGGGCCCGCCAGTTCATCGTCTACCTCGCGCCAGCGCCGGACTCTCTCACCCGAATCGAAAACGATCGGGAATTCTCGCGTATTCCAGCCGAATTCCGTTTGGGGGCGACGCAAACTCGATCTAAACCACCCCGCCGCCCTCCCCCGTCTATAAAAACCCCAGCCTCGTTCTGTTTTTCCCACGCGATCCGCCGATTTTCCTCCGGTGAGAACCAAGACTTCTCCGGTGAATTCTGGCCGATCTAAGCTCGGAAATTCCGATCTAACTCGCTGGTCTTGATCCACCGCCTCCGGGGAACCTTGCAGGTGCAGAAAACTCGGTGACTTGCGGTGTAAACACAGCGCCGATGAGGCTCGCCGTGAATTCACCTCGGACCTCGTCGCCGATCACCTTCCAGGACCTCCGACTCAAGAAAACCCCCGAGGTGAGATCCCCGACCTCCCCTCCACCGATCTTTGCCAAAAATCACAGTTCTAGGAAGAATTCTCGAAGATCCGAAAGTCTCTGGCGAGATCGCCGCTTCCCGCCGCCGTGCGCCGCCGGCATCGCCGCCCGCGCTCGATCAGAGCGACGTGGCCGCTTGTGCGCCGTTTATTTTAAATCGCACGGTAGGGTTTAAATCCCCGCGTACCGGTTCGACGTTATAATCTCAGCCGTCGGTTTAAAATCGGACGGTCCACGTCAGCCCCGCGTTATAAGGACTGGAAATCTTACGTGCTACACCCTAGGGTTCTCGGGAAATAAGAGCTAGCCCCGGAAACTTCTGATCTAGCCCCTAGAACTTCAGAAAATCATGTAAATTCATTTAAAAATCAGTTTTAGCCCCTGGACTTAATAAAAATTAGGAAAAACTCCTCTGATAAGTGTAGCTAGACCCCTGAAAATTCTGAAAATAATATTATAGACCCTGTAGTGGGGTGAGTTTACCTTTTTAGCCCTGTTTAATATTAAATTTGGGAAATTGAATATGTGGCTAGTGTTTAAAACTTAAAAAGTGGGACAAACATATTGTCAAAATTAAATTAAAGACTTTCTCAGTATTTAGGAAACTTTGGAGTGAGATAAATACATATTTTGGGCTGAAGTGAATCTGTTTAATCTATTATTCACATTTAGGGACACATTTTTTTTAAGTAAAGAATAGTTCTAGAAAATAAGGAAAATAATTATGAAATAGTTTACATCAGAGGAAAAGGTCAAAAATATATTAGCAAATATTTTAGATCAGAACCTATTCTGTTTAGATGATGTATCTTGTTATTTTTATAATAAAGTTCACACTTAGGCATAGGAAATAAATCTGAAAATATAGCAACTAATAAATGATAAATGGAGTTTCTAAAATCCAAAGAAATCAGTTTAGGGTTGGTAGAAATTATTAAGACACATATGGAGAAGGAAAATACCTTTCATGCATACTAGGTAGCTAAAAGGTGTAGAAATTGAATATAAGGAATTTATTTAAAGTGGAAACTCATATATATAGTATGTAAGTATAAATGTGAACACAAAAGTAGGAATCATATACATATGATCAAAAGTGCATGCAAGCCACAAATCAACACACATAGAGTAACCACAACACATATAATGGTGAATGACTTTCATAAATATGAATGTGTGGTTTGTATGAAGTGGAAATGTGAACTATGTCTTATGGATTGTTGTTTTTCTTTTGCTATGTGTGATGGTGTGATGTAGAACCTGCTCAAGAGCAAGTTATTCCTTTCCAAGATCAGGACTACCCATTTCAAGAGCAGCAGGAAGGAGGCAAGTGTCCTTGACCACTTTGATCCTATGCTACGATGTGTAGATAGAATTATTTGCATTGTCAAATGAAATATGAAACCCATGCTAGGAAGTTTCCCTAGAATTGCATTACCTTGTTTTCCATGTAGCTTGGGTTGGGATTAATTTTATCATGACATTCATTATTATGCATATGCTTAGCCATGCTTAGAATGGGATAATTGGGATATGAGATCATCAGTTTATTTTACCATACTCTTGAATGAGATATTGTGAGTTATGTAGAGGTAGGGATCAAGGCAAGTTGGATGTTTTGGTTGTGTGCTGGGTGCACGAGACTCGGGTTTGTGTTTAGTACTTGCCTGGATCCGAAGGACCGGTTCATGGAGCATGTAACCTGGCTTTACAGTGCCAACCACATGCTGAGATGGGGCAGCTTGGCCAATTAATTAGGTGTATCCCCGGCGTAGTATGGGTGTGTTGGATGGTGCGGGGAGTAGGTGTCAGCTGGACTACCATATGAACCGCAAGGCTCAAGAGGGGGCCACTGCAGCGGGGTTGGAGCCTCTTGTATGCTGTTAGGGGTGAAACCTCAGTGGGCCCACGCTCGTCGGGAATCCCTTTGTAAAGGCTTCATAGTGATCTCCTGGCTACACACCTGGGAAGTGTGAACGTGGTTCGTAGCCACTGGCATAATGGAGGTTCTTTTAGTCCACCCGGCAACGGGGGATGAAATCACTACATGTGGGTACAGTGGTACAAACTCTGCAGAGTCAAAACTGTCATGACAGCCGTGCTCACGGTCAAGAGCGGCTTGGACTTATTCATGATTAGAGGATTGATGGTTTTGGAAGTTGTGGATGTTAAGCGGGGAGCTTAACATTGGAAATGATGTTATGGTTATTGAATTATGATGATGGGATGGGAGATTGGGACCATTTCACCTGTGTAGTAGTGTAGGTGCTTAATAAGCTAAGGTGATAGGTATTAATTGCATAGTGCTTTAACCATGAGTTCAACCTCTCCTTGTTCTAGCCATGCATGATATAACTTTCCCACACTTGCTGAGTACCATCGGTACTCAACCTTGCATATTTGTTGGTTTATATTGCTGCTCAGGTCAAGATAATGAGGTGATGTATAATGACCAAGACTTTGGACCCGAAGAAGGTTTCTAGGTTCATGGAGACCCCGGGCAACGCCTGTGACGGAGCCCTCAAGAATAATATTCCGCTGCTA
Organism: Neostapfia colusana; assembly: GCA_030760725.1. NCBI lineage: Eukaryota > Viridiplantae > Streptophyta > Magnoliopsida > Poales > Poaceae > Neostapfia > Neostapfia colusana. Next base: position 13,523,288 of record JASWHV010000020.1, read on the forward strand.
GTTTATTTACTTGTGATGAACTTATTATTGTCCATTGAGACATTTGTTATGTAAGACTTATTTATATTCGACACCTGGATTGTAATAAATGATGTTTCACTATTTGTCATCACATGTATGAGAAAATGATCCTGGCATACATGTGATATTCACTTGGTTGTTCTTCGGAAAAATCGGGTGTGACACCCTAACCGCCGCTGTCACCGTCGGGAGCCCTGTTCCGGTGAGCTACGGCTGCCGGCGACACCACCGACGAGTTCAGCGCCACGAATTACGGGGGGGCGGCGAGTTTGGGGTCGGGAGACGGCCGGGAAAATGGTTCCGGCGACGCTCGCAGGAGTGCGCCGCCGCGGACCCTTGTTTGGCGCGAGGAAGGAGAAGACTGCCGGGTGGGACCCACTGGCAGACATTTAAACATTTTGAAATGTCCAGTTTGTAGTTCAAACTTTGGAGGACCACAACTCGGGGTAGGGAATCCAAAAATTATGAGACAAATTTTTTTGGATTCCTCTAACTGAGTACAATCCAAATCTGAAACCCAATTTGTATGAAACCCATTAATTAATTCTGGAAAATTCTTTAAAGCTTTTCAGCAAAAGAATTTTAGAGGGAGTTTGGTGCATCCAAAAATCCCCAAATTTTGCCAGAATGTTCTTTAGGACATTAGTGAACCCCTGTAAAAGTTTCCGACCGTTTGGAGTTGATTTGGTCAGAGCAATTCAAATTTGAAGGTGCTGTGTTCATTTGAATACAGAAACATTTTCAGAGAATTTCAAAAACTTGGAAATTCAGTTCTGGGCAAATCTTAGCTCCAAAACTACTAGGAAAATTCATGCAAACTCTATGAGCTATAATTGTAATTGTAGTTCACTAAGTTGGGCATGAACAGGGGTATTACCTCAGAATTAATTCTTCTTTGCTTATTTGCTAAGAGAATTATTCTGAGCAAACCACTCCATGAGAAGTGCTAGTGTTTGGTCCAGAGAGTTTTCTTGTGACAGGGAACTCACACAAAAATTCTCAGCTCCATTGGAGCTCTGGATCACCCCTGTCCTGTTTAACCACTTGAGGGATTGATATGGAAAAGGGGGAAAACCACTTAGCATTTAACCAGGAGGATTAAGTCTAGGCCAAACCACCAACACCCAGTTCATCTTCAAATTCTTAAACAGAGTTCCAGTTGTTAGAGAGTGGTTATTAGAACAAATAGCAGAAGTATTACCCTAGACTCACATTGCATTTAAATTAACATATAGTGTTTCATTAACGTGTAGCCATTGAAGAAGAGACTCCGGAAGTGCTGGACTTCCTACTTCCGGAAGAGGAACTAACCCCTGACCAGCAGCAACAAGGCAAGCCCCGGTTTGCATTAACCTTTTTATAAGTTTTACTTTGTTTACATGTGTCTTATGAAGTATGAATGTGCATTAGGTGTAGGATGAATGGAACCTCACTTGCATAACCCGAACTTTTCCCTAAGAGTGAGGGTAGTGTCTAAGACCTCGAGTAGACAGGCTATGCTTAAAGATTCATAGGACTTCGGTACAAGTTGAGTAGTTGGAATCTACTCGCGAGATAGGCTTGGGACACACGGGTTCGGTTGAGTGATGCGAGATCACTTTAGTAATGAAAATGAGACTAGGCAGGGGCTAGGGCGCAACAAGAGGATGTCTTGTGTGCGCAGCCCTGTCCATGTCGATTGAGGATCGATCCGTGTGCGGCCCTGCTGAACAAGTATTGAACATACCGAAGGCATATCGGATATATGGGCCCCGATAAACCGATGTAGCCTAAACCTCCGGGCGTCGAGGCATAACGCACCGATTTATAGGTGTAGGCTGAGGGCAGCATGGTGGAAATCTGCCAACGGGCATAGAGAGATGCTATGTGTGGGGAACCTCCTGCTCGTTTCAGTGCGACCTGTTCGACGGTTGGGCTGTTGGGTGAAAGGTTGTCTCGTACGACATCGAGTGAGCGCGCTGTGCAGCTCCACGGGTGGGCGTACGTGACGTGCTCTTTGGGTTTCCCTGCAGGTGTACATCGAGTCGATTCGCCGTCCCTCGCGGTGACGAGTACTGCTTGTTCACTGCGTAGTAACGTAGACTAATGAATGAAATGTTATGTTTCAATATTGCTGTCATGATATAATTGTATTGCTACATGTGTGCCACCAAATATGGCTTACTAAATTTCAGCTTCCTGAACTGTTAACTTGTTGCTAAAAGATGAACTAAGGATGAACTGGTAGGCGTGTCCATTTGCTGCAACATTGCTATCCTACGTCATTGTACCCCTCATGTAGAGTTTCATGCTTAGGTGAGTCGGTTAAGCCTTGTTGAGCCTTCGTGCTCACGGTTGCTGCTTAAGTGTTTTCAGGTGAGGAGCCACCCACGGACTCGGAGTACGAGTCCACCGGCGAGGGTTACCCTCCTTCGGGGACCACGGCTGAGTGGGAGCCGTACACGCCGCGCTGAGCTGAGGAGTGCAGCTAGTGTGGGTTGCCCTAGGGCTGGGCAACCGACTTTTGCTAGATAGGCGGGCGTGAGTTGTATAAAAGAAACTTCCGCTGTGTAATAAAGACCCTAGTTTGTAACTGAGAAGTGTACTACTTTGTACATTCAGTTTGTTTTCCCATGTAATATAATATGTCCTTATAACGTGTGCTGTCGGGTGTCGCATCGCGCGGCACCACCCTCTGTGATCCTGGATGAGCGGATTCCGGTCCGCCACAGTTCATTTAAACTCTCCATTCCACCGTCCGCATTCCATGGTGTTAGACACGCCAGTCCGGGAAATTTCAGAAATTAATAATGCTGAAACTCTCAAGTTAGAGGACATTCCCGTAGTCCAGGAGTACCCCGACGTGTTTCCGGATGATCTTCCGGGCATGCCACCTGAGCGGGACGTCGAGTTCAAGATTGAACTTGCACCCGGGACTACGCCCATATCACGGAGACCATATAAAATGGCTCCAAATGAGCTGGCTGAACTGAAGGAACAGCTCAATGATCTGTTGAGCAAGGGTTTCATTAGGCCGAGTTCCTCACCTTGGGGATGCTCGTTGCTGTTCGTGAAGAAGAAGGATGAAACCTTAAGGCTGTGTGTAGATTACCGGCCGCTCAACGCCGTCACCATCAAGAATAAGTACCCACTGCCCCGCATCGACATATTGTTTGATCAACTTGTGGGTGCAAGTGTGTTCTCCAAGATGGACCTTCGCTCTTGATATCACCAGATAAAGATCCGGGCGGAGGATATCCCAAAGACGGCATTCTCGACGAAATACGGATTATATGAATATCTCGTCATGTCATTTGGTCTCACAAATGCTCCAGCCCATTTCATGTATCTCATGAACTCAGTGTTCATGCCGGAGCTGGACAAGTTCGTGGTAGTGTTCATCGATGATATCTTGGTGTACTCCAAGACAGAAGCCGAACATGCCGAACACTTGAGAATCATGCTTCAACGATTGCGAGACCACAAGCTCTATGCCAAGTTCAGTAAATGCGAGTTTTGGATCAGCAAAGTGCCATTCTTGGGACATATCATCTCAGCAGAAGGCATCGCGGTTGACCCAAGCAAAATAGAGCAAGTGCTGAAATGGAAAGCTCCCACTTCAGTCCATGAAGTCAGAAGCTTCCTCGGGTTAGCGGAATACTATCGGAGATTCATTCCAAACTTCTCCAAGCTTGCTAAGCCGATGACAGAATTGCTGAAGAAAGGGACGAAATATGTTTGGAACACGGCGTGTGAAGGAGCATTCCAAACATTGGTGAAGCATCTCACCACTGCCCCGGTCTTAGCTCAGACGGATACAACAAAGCCTTTCGACGTGTATTGTGACGCGTCCGGTATTGGGCTCGGCTGCGTGTAATGCAGGAAGGACGTGTGGTCGCATATGGCTCACGCCAACTTCGTAACCATGAGCAGCATTATCCCACTCATGATCTTGAGCTTGCTGCAGTGGTTTTGGCGCTGAAAATGTGGAGGCACTATCTCCTGGGGAATCTAGTGCATCTCTACACCGACCACAAGAGCTTGAAATACATTTTCACCCAGAAGGAGCTGAACATGAGGCAAAGGAGGTGGTTAGAATTGATCAAAGATTATGAAATTGAGATTCATTACCACCCCGGCAAGGCGAATGTGGTTGCCGATGCGCTGAGTCAGAAATCACATGTCCATCACCTCACCATTACACCGGTGGAGGAGGAAGAGCCGAGTCTATATTTGGTTCCTTATGGATCGCTGTACAACCTTGCCCTCATCCCTACGATTAGGGAGGACATCATGGCAGCTCAGAAAGATGATAAAGGCATGGCACATCTCCGGAGACGGATAGACAATGGAGAGATCAAATGTTTCCGGAAGGATGATGAGGGGACGCTGTGGTTCAATGACCGCATAGTCGTAACCCGGGATATGGAGCTGAGGAAGAAAATCCTCGATGAAGCTCACTTGTCTAAGTACTCCATTCATCCGGGAAGCAACAAGATGTACCAAGATTTGAAAAAGAAATTTTGGTGGACACGGATGAAGCGGGAGGTAGCGAAGTACGTATCCGAGTGCGATACGTGCCGACGAGTGAAAGCTGATCACATGAAGAAATCAGGGCTGTTGCAACCCCTGAAGATCCCAGCATGGAAATGGGAAGATGTGAGCATGTAATTCATTGTGGGATTGCCCCTAACTGCCAACAAACATGATTCCATTTGGGTAATCATTGATCGGTTGACCAAGACGGCTCACTTCATTCCGGTGAATACACGTTACAATGCCGGCAAATATGCGGAGCTATACATAGCAAAGATTCTGTGTTTGTACGGGGTACCCAAGACCATTGTCTCAGATCGAGGTGCATTATTTGTATCTCACTTTTGGGAGCAGCTACACGCTGCATTGGGTACTAAGTTGATCAGGAGCTCCGCCTACCACCCTCAAACAGATGGGCAAACAGAGAGGGTGAACCAAGTATTAGAAGACATGTTGAGAGCATGTGCGATCCACCATGGTAGGAACTGGGATGATCACCTACCATTGGCAGAATTCTCGTACAACAACGGCTATCAGGCGAGTATCAAGATGGCACCCTACGAAGCTCTCTACGGTCGCAAATGCCGCACCCCATTAAATTGGTGCGAGTCCGGTGAAAGGGTCACATTCGGGGTTGATGTGGTGAACGACGCCGAAGAGCGCGTTCGGGCGATTCAAGCTAACTTGAAGGCCGCTCAATCCCGGCAGAAGAGCTACGCTGATAAGAGGCGTAGACCATTACTCTTTGACGTTGGTGAACACATGTACCTCCGCGTGTCTCCGATGAAGGGCGTGCACCGGTTCGGTGTGAAGGGGAAGCTCGCTCCCCGTTTCATTGGACCCTATGCTATCACCGAGAAGTGCGGACCAGCGGCGTATCGATTGGAGTTACCGGCATCTCTTGCTGGTGTCCATGATGTTTTCCATGTTTCGCAACTGCGAAAATGTTTAAAGCATACAGCTGCTGTTCCTACCGAAGACATCGGTGAGCTGAAACCGGATTTAACTTATGATGAATATCCGGTGGCAGTTCTTGATGAGAAAGCCAGAACCACGTGTAGAAGAACGTTGTGGTTCTACAAAATACTCTGGAGCAACCACAACGCCGAAGAAGCGACGTGGGAGAGCGAGGAATTCCTTCGCTCAAATTACCCGGAGTTCATGGCGTCTCAACACGGGTAAGTCCCTATCACATCGCTATCTCTTCTTTTGTAATCTCGGGACGAGATTCTTTTAAGGGGGGAGGGATGTAAAAGCCCAAGAAAAGGGACTTGCAAAAACTTTTCTTCACCTCACAACACCACAGTTTTGTTGTGGATATCTTAGGAAATATTGTGAAGAGCAAGTAACCTCCATCAAAAGAGTGATTAGAGGGGAAAGCCTTCACTTTCACAAAGTAGGATTTTTACACATAAACATGAGAGGTTGAGCTCACCCCTAAGACTTGAAAAGTCTTGGGAAGGTTCAAGCCAAGTTTCATGTAAATCAAACACTTTTTGAGGCACTTTTGGAGGTATTTGAAAAAGAGGCCAATTTGAATGTAAATGCAAATTGCAGCAACTTCCATCACTCAACTTCAAAAGTTAGCTTCATATTCAAACTCAGCACATTTTTATGAGCTAGCCCACCAATTTTCATCCCCATTGGGATTCATCTTGTCGGGAGCTAAATTTGCAATAATTCAAAACTGAATTTGAATTCCAGTTTAAACATGAAGCAAATTTAACCCAACAAAGTTTAAATTTGAGAACTCAAATTCAAACCAATACTTGGGGGCTAAGTCTCCCATTCAATGTTCAGTAGCTGGGATATTTACAAAAGAAAGGGGGAGAAAGAATTAGAGGGGAGAAGAGGGCCCACTGGTCAGCCACCCCGGGGAGCAAACCGACTCGGGCACGCGGTCGAACACCCTACGGCCGACAGCGCACGTGGTCGACCCCGTCCCAACGCGGCCACCGAGCCACCTCCTGCTCGGGGGATAAGGGCGCCGGCTACAAAGCGTGCGGTTGCACTGCTGGGCTGCGTGAAAACCCCTGTATCCTCTCTGTTCCCCCGCCCACAAACCCGGCCACACACTCGGTGTTTCGCCACCCACTGATCGCCGGCGTCTGAGCAAACCAGGCGCCCTCGTGCCCGACGCTCAACACAAGAAACGACCGCCATAAGGTGCTGGTTCTGCTTGTCTTTACTGTTCGGCATTTCATGCACCGTCGGGGGAGAATTTCTTCCGGGAACGCTACGGTGTTCTTAAGGCCGAGCTCCACCAAATCAAAAAATTCACGGGTGTTGGCTTATCACCGGCCGTACCGAGCGAAACACACGATCTACACCCTGCCACGACCACCTAAGATCAAAAACCTGCAAGAACCATGGGCTAGGGTTACGGTTCTTCAAAGTTTTCTGAGAATAGCTGATATCCGGCCTAGGTCACCGGTGAGGTCGTAGTTGCAGCTGTTTTCACGGGGATTGGTGCCCATGTCCGCAATCAGCAGGTGTTAGTGGAGCTCCCCGAGCAAACCGCATCAAAAAAGGTGCAGGGGATGCCGAGTTCGACGTCGCCGGTGAGCTCCCGGCCGCTGTTACCGGTGGGAGCACTGTTCCGGCCGTTGTCACGCTCTGGTGAGGGCACCACCGTATTCCCCAGGCCGAGATAGGCACAGGCGGCGAGAATCGGCAAGTTCCGATTGCCGGAACCCCTCTCCGGCGAGAGCTCCGGCGAGCTCGGCGGCGGGATCGCACGGGCGTCGGGAGGAGGAAGATTACTGGGGGCCCCACATGTCAGTGGTGATATTTTAAATCGTCGGATCCGCTGCGGCCCGGGATCCAGTGTGGTGACGCGAGAAGGGTCCTGTGGCCCCGTGTGGCATGATTCCAGCAGCCGACACGTGTCGGAGGGACCCGCAGTCAGAGTTTGAATGTTTCCCGAATTATTTTGAATTTCCAGATTTAGTTCAAACTTTAGAACCCCATAACTTTTGCTAGGAAGCTCAAAATTTAGTGATTCAAATAGGGTTGGATTCATATTGCATAGCTCTATCCAAATATGCAACCCAATTAGTATGAAACCTACTAGTTAATTCTGGAAAATTCTTTAAAGCCTTTCAGCAAAAGAATTTTTGAGGGAGTTTGGTTCATCCAAAAATACCCAAATTTTGCCAGAGTGTTCTCTAGGATGTTAGTGAACCCCTGTAAAAGTTTCAGACCATTTGGAGTTCATTTGATCAGAGCAATTCAAATTTGAAGGTGCTGTGTTCATTTGAATACAGAAACATTTTCAGAGAATTTCCAAAACTTGGAAATTCAGTTCTGGGCAAGTCTTAGCTCCAAAAATGCTAGGAAAATTCATGCAAACTCTATGAGCTATAATTGAAATTGTAGTTCACTAATTTGGGCATGAACAGGGGTGTTACCTCAGAATTAATTCTTCTTTGCTTATTTGCTAAAAGAATTATTCTGAACAAACCACTAAATGAAAAGTGCTAATTTTTGGTCCAGAGAGTTTTCTTGTGACAAGGAATTCACACAAAAATTCTCAGCTCCATTGGAGCTCTGGATCACCCCTGTCCTGGTTAACCACTTGAGGGGTTAATATGGAAAAGGGGAAAACCACTTAGCACTTAACCATGTGCTTAGGTCTAAGCCCAAACCACCAACACCCAGTTCATCTTTAAATTCTTAAACAAAGTTCCAGTTGTTAGAGACTGGTTATTATAACTAATAGCAGAAGCATTCCCATAAACTCATGTGCATATTCATTAACATGTAGTATTTTATTAACGTGTAGTCGCTGAAGGCGAGGAGGCTCCGGAGGTACTCGACTTCCTTCTTCCAGAAGAAGAACTAACCCCTGACCAGCAGCAACAAGGCAAGCCCCGGTTTGCATTAACCTTTTTATAAGTTTTAATTTGTTTACATGTGTCATGTGAAGTATGATTGTGCATTAGGTGTAGGATGAATGGAACCCCACTTGCATGACCAGAATGTGTCTATAAGAGTGAGGGTAGTGTCTAAGGCCTCGAATAAACAGGCTATGCATAATGATTCATAGGACTTCAGTACAAATCGAGTAGTTGGAATCTACTCGCGAGTTAGGCTTGGGACACACGGGATTGGGTTGAATGATGTGACATCACCTTAGTAATGAAAATGAGACTTGGCAGGGGCTAGGGCGCAGCAAGAGGGAGTCTTGTATGCGCAGCCCTGTCCGTGTCAATTGAGGACCGATCCGTGTGCAGCCCACGCTGATCAAGTTTGAACATACCGAAGGCATATCGATATATGGGCCCCGATAAACCGATGTAGCCTAAACCTCCGGGCATCGAGGCATAACGCACCGATTTATAGGTGTAGGCTGAGGGCAGCAAGGTGGAAATCTGCCAACGGGCATAGAGAGATGCTCTGTGTGGGGAACCTCCTGCTCGTTTCAGTGCGACCGTTTCGACGTTTGGGCTGTTGGGTGAAAGGTTGTCCCGTACGACATCGAGGGAGCGTTCTGTGCAGCTCCACGGGTGGGCGTACGTGACGTACTCTTTGGGTTTCCCTGCAGGTGTATATCGAGTCGATTCGCCGACCCTCGCGGTGAAGAGTACCACTTGGTCACTGAGTCGTGACGTAGATTAATGTATGAAATATGTTGATTCAATATTGCTGATTGATATAATTGTATTGCTACATGTGTGCCACCAAATACTGCTTACTAAATTTCAGCTTTCCGAACTGTTAACTTGTGCTAAAAGATAAACTAAGGATGAACTTGTAGGCGGGTCCATTTGCTGCAATATTACTATCCTATGTCATTGTACACCTCATGTAGAGTTTCATGCTTAGGGGAGTCGGTTAAGCCTTGTTGAGCCATCGTGCTCACAGTTGCTGCTTAAGTGTTTTTCAGGTGAGGAGCCACCCACGGACTCGGAGTACGAGTCCACCGGCGAGGGTTACCCTCCGTCGGGGACCACGGCTGAGTGGGAGCCGTACACGCCACGCTGAGCTGAGACGTGCAGCTAGTGTGGGTTGCCCTAGGGCTGGGCAACCGACTTTTGCTAAATAGGCGGGTGTGAGTTGTACAGAGTAGACTTCCGCTGTGTAAAATAAATATTAGCTTGTACTGAAGTTGTACCTGTTTGTACAGTTCAGTTGTTGTTCCCATGTAATATAATATGTCCTTATGACGTGTGCTGTCGGGTGTCGCATCGCGCGGCACCACCCTCTGCGATCCTGGATGAGCGGATCCCGGTCCGCCACATTGAGTCTGTAGACTACCCAATCCTCCATAGGATTTAAAAGGTTATGCAAGTGGGTTCAATCACCCTAACTCTACTGCAAGCATTCACCCTAGACATAAGTAATACAAATAAAGAATTTGCAAAAGTACTTAAATGCAAACCGGCGCTTGCCTGGTTGCGAGTCAAAGTAGAAGTTAGCGTCGGGTGGCAGGACGCCCAAAGGCTCCGGCGTATCCTCAACTTCGGTCACTAAATGAAATGCAGAAAAATATTTGTATAAGTGTTAAGGACTAATAAGAACTAAACTTTTATTCATTGCTACTACTAATTAGGACCCTTGATTGGCTTTGGGATTTTTACAGTGAATACTAGACTCTTTAAGGATGATTTGAGCAAAATTTGGAGAAATGTCATTGCACATTATGGTCTCCAAAATTCCCACAAGCACAAGGCTTCTCTGAATTTTGAGCCCAAATCAGGAGCTTTGACTTAGCTAAAAGTGGAAGATCTGATTAGCGTAAGTCTCCATGGTTCTAACAAAATTTGTTTCACCATTTTTGGAGCTACCAACAGAGAGATATGAATTTGTGAAGTTGGATAGGAGTTCTGAAAAGTTTCTGTTTAAATTTGAACTTCCAAATAAAGGCTGAACTTTGGAAGGCAATTTAGCCTAGCAAATGAACTCCAATGAAGCCCAAATTTTTACTGGAGATCAGTTACTATGAAAGGATTTGCTGCCCAAATTTGGGAATGTTTCATAAAGAATTGTTTCTGTAATAAATCTCTAAATGATTTATTAAAAACAATTCTACATAAATTCCTGGGCATTTTCATAGCAAGCAATTTGTTTCTCTGTGAAGTAGTCCTCATGAGGACTCCAACAAAATTGGTCTCACCCTTTTTGGGGTTTTCTACACAAAGTTATGGGTCTCCAAAATTTGGACTGAATTAGGAAAATCTTGAAATGTTTAAATCCTGGCTGTGGGGCCCACCTGTCAGCTCCCTCTTCTACCTCACGCGAAACAGAGGAACCCGCGGCGTTGCTCCGGCGAGGTTGGCGGGAAAGGCCTTCCCGGCCGCCTCCCGGGCCAAATCTCGCCGCTCCTCCATTATTTACCCCGCTGAACACGCTGGTGGTGTCGCCGGCGGCCAAAACTCACCGGAAGATGGCGCGCACCGGTGACAGCAGGGTTTCGAACTCCGGCGAGGTCAGGAAACCTCATTCCTCCACCAAATGATTGGCTCTCGGGCTCTAGAGCACCAGTGGAAGATGTAGGAGCTAGAACGGGCTTCCTAACTCGATGAAACGGCCAGCAAACTAGGGTTCAGCGGTGAGCCGAAGAGGTTTCCCATGGTGTCATGAAAATCGACTAGAACAAGGCCAACTCTTGATGATTTTCCTTGGTTCTTTGTCGAGGATGGGTGCTAGGGAGGTGAGGAGCTATATGCACGTTTAGCTCGAGGTTTGGTCGATGGTGTAACCCGAATTTGTGTTTAAACCGAGCTCTACCCTTTTATACTAGGTTTCGGGAAAGGACGAAATTCTAGCTACCCGATTGATCATTTGTTACACGGTTAGCAGCTCCACCATCCAGGGCTACCCACACACCTTTCTTGTATAGGAAGTCCGAGGAGAGGGTGGTCGGATGAGGTTGTCGACGGCGAGCCGAAACGGCGAGGTCCGGTGCACCCCAAAGCCTTGCGCAAACCCGTGCTTTGTGAGCAGCTTTGAATCGGAAACCTTGGAGGAAATTCCAGGAGGAGCTAGAGCACGTCAAGGCACTCCTCTTTGCTGTGGATAGCTCGAGCAACCGAGCTAAGGAGGCTGTGGTTGATCGGGAGGAAACCGGCGGCGGTGCTCTGCGTGAAGGAAGCAACTGAGGCGTACACACGAGCTGAGGAGGAAGAGAAATAGGGCTGGGGCACTCGGGCGGCTGCTCTGATAGCCCACGCGCGCGCCGACGTCGGGGGCAGCAAGAACCAGCTCGGTGGAACGTCGGCCGGCGGTTTTAATCGGGAGCTGGCGCCCATGCGTGAACAGCCGAGTGAAAACAGAGATTTTTGCCTCTGTGGTGACTGACTAGTGGCCCCCTCCCACCTAATGCTCCTTTGGTATTTTCTCATTTGTCCCCCAAATTAACTCCTTTGCTTCCTCCCAAAGTAATGGTTTGAAAAGTTGAATTCAAATAATTTGAATTCTGGTGTGAAGTTGAATGGTGTTTGGTCATTTGAATTTGAAATGGAATTTGAATTCTCCATTGTGTATTGTCCCAAAAACATAGCAAACCAACTCCAAAGTTGCTTATTTTTGGCATGGCTGCTAATTTCAATGGGGAAAACACATTTGTGGAACCAAATTTGCAAACTGAGGGAATTGAAATTTGAAACTGAATTTGAAATTCAGATTAGAGGGCTTCTCCTTTTAATCCCAAATACTAAAACCCCTCCAAATGAGCTGAGATTTGGAAGGTTGAATATTTGAAATATGAAGACCCAAGTTATGAATTTAGATCTCCATGTTTGGAAGTTTTGGGAAGTTTGAATCCTCACTTTGAACCTACACCGTTATAATTCAAAGTTTTAATTCCCCTCATTTTTCCGAAGTATACATGAGCTGAAAATTCTTGCTACCACTTTTTGGGGATTTTACATCCCCCCCTTAAAAAGAATCTCGTCCTGAGATTCCAAAAGAAATGCAAAGTGGGGAAACTTTACCGAGTTATATGATGATAGCAAGTCCGGATAATATGTTCGTAGATAGTACTCGCTTTCCCATGTCGCCTTAGCGGTATGGTTACTCCACAAGACCTTGTGAACCATAAGGTCCGGTTTCTTGTGGCGTGAGTCTTTTCATCGATAATCCGGATTGGATACTCCATTTACGTGAGGTCCGGTTGAAGAACTTCTATGTCTTCTGTGTGGATTTCAGCGGAGGGTTTGAGGCACTTCCTCAGCTGAGAGATATGGAAGACATTGTGAATTCCTGCGAGCGACGCCGGTAAATCCAGGCGATAGGCCACGGGTCCGCATTTTTCAATGATGGCGAACGGACCAATGAATCGCGGCGCAAGTTTGCCCTTCACTCCGAAACGATGAACTCCCTTCATCGGAGACACACGGACATAAACATGGTCCCCGATGTCGAAGTGGAGAGGACGGCGTCTTTTATCCGCATAGCTCTTCTGACGAGATTGAGTAGCCTTGAGATTGACTTGTATTACTCGCACTCGTTCTTCACCCTCATTCACAAGTTCAATACCGTAGATAACTCGCTCGCCGCACTCGCACCAGTTGAGGGGTTTGCGACATTTCCGGCCGTAGAGAGCTTCATATGGCGCCATCTTAATGCTAGCTTGATAGCCATTGTTGTAAGAAAAATCCGCCAACGGCAAATGATCGTCCCAATTTTTGCCGTGGTGGATGACACATGCGTGTAGCATGTCTTCCAGCACTTGGTTCACCCGTTCAGTTTGACCATCCGTCTGCGGGTGATACGCGGAGCTTCGGATCAGTATGGTCCCCAATGACGCGTGCAGCTGTTCCAAAAACCGAGCGACGAACAGCGCACCACGGTCTGAAATAATGGAGCGGGGAACACCGTGCAAGCACAAAATCCTTGCAATGTACAGCTCCGCATATTGCTTGGCCACGTAACTTGTATGTACTGGAATAAAATGAGCCGACTTGGTTAGTCGATCGACTATCACCCAAATCGAATCATGCTTGTGATATGTGAGAGATAAACCAACAATGAAGTCCATGCTGATATCCTCCCACTTCCACGCCGGCATGTTTAATGGTTGCAGCCGTCCGGCTTTACGCATATGGTCGACCTTCACACGCCGACACGTATCGCATTCGGATACGTACTTTGTGATTTCTCTTTTCATCCATGTCCACCAAAATCTGGTTTTCAGTTCTTGGTACATCTTGTTTCTGCCCAGATGAATAGAATCTTGGACAAATGAGCTTCGTCCAATATCTTCTTTCGATGCTTCATGTCACGGGGTACCACTATACGGTGTTTAAACCATAGAGTACCATGTTCATCCCTTTGGAAGCGTTTCATTTCGCCATTCTTCATTCTTCTCCGAATGTGTGACATTCCCATGTCTTTCTTCTGAGCTTCCATAATCTCCTTTCGTAAGGTAGGGACGAGAGCAAGATTATATAATGCCCCATGCGGAACCAAGTACAGACTCGGCTCCTCCTCTTCAAGTGGGGTGATGGTCAGATTGTTGAGATGAGATGGGCTTAAGGCATCGGAAACCATGTTTTCTTTTCCGGGATGGTAGTGAATCTCGATCTCATAGTCTTTGATCAGTTCTAGCCATCTCCGTTGCCGCATATTCAACTCCTTTTGAGTGAATATATACTTCAGACTTTTGTGGTCGGTGTAGAGGTGCACTAAATTCCCAAGTAAATAGTGCCTCCACATTTTCAAAGCTAACACCACAGCAGCGAGCTCAAGATCATGAGTCGGATAGTGCTGCTCGTGGTTATGAAGTTGACATGAGCCATAGGTGACCACTCTTCCTCCTTGCATCAACACATAGCCAAGCCCGATGCCGGACGCATCACAATATACGTCGAAGGGCTTGGTTGTATCCGGTTGAGCTGACACCGGGGCTGTTGTAAGATGCTTCACTAATGCTTGGAAAGCTTCTTCACAAGCTGAGCTCCAAACATATTTGATCCCCTTCTTCAACAGTTCAGTCATCGGCTTAGCAAGCTTGGAGAAGTTCGGTATGAATCTCTGATAATATCCTGCTAACCCGAGGAAACTCCTGACTTCGTGGACTGATGTGGGGGACTTCCATTTCAGCACTTGTTCGATATTGCTTGGATCAACTGCAATGCCTTTTGCAGAAATAATATGACCAAGAAATGGCACTTGGCTGATGCAGAACTTGCACTTGCTGAACTTGGCATAAAGCTTATGGTTTCGCTATCGTTGAAGCACGATGTGCAGATGTTTGGCGTGTTCCTTTTCAGACTTGTAGTAAACCAAGATGCCATCTATGAACACCACCACGAACTTGTCCAACTCCGGCATGAACACTGAGTTCATGAGATACATGAAGTGTGCCGCGGCGTTGGTGAGACCAGAGGACATGACGAGGTATTCATACAACCGATATCTCGTCGAGAAGGCCGTCTTCATAATATCCTCCACTCGGATCTTCATTTGGTGATATCCGGAGCGAAGATCCATCTTTGGAAATAGACTCGCACCCACAAGTTGATCGAAGAGAATATCGATGCGGGGCAGTGGATATTTATTCTTTATGATGACGGCGTTGAGAGGTCGGTAGTCCACACACAACCTCAAGGTTTCATCCTTCTTCTTCACAAACAGCGCCGAGCATCCCCATGATGAGGAACTCGGTCGAATGAAACCCTTCTTCATTAAATCATTGAGCTGCTCTTTTAATTCAGCTAGCTCATTCGGAGCCATCTTGTACGGTCTCCGTGAGATCGGTGTCGTCCAAGGTACAAGTTCAATCTTGAACTCGACATCTCTTTCGGGTGGCATGCCCGGAAGATCATCCGGAAAGACATCCGGGTATTCACGGACCACACGAATATCCTCAAGTTTTGTGGCTTCCGTGTTATATGTGGCTGGATCTTCTTGAACCGAACGGTCAAGAATAAGAACATGTGGTTCATGAAGTGGAGAGTTTAGACGAACCACACGTGGAATGATGTCAAGAACAGCACCATGGAGATGTAGCCATGACATTCCTAAAATAACATCAAGTTTTTGACTCTCTAACATGATTAGAGAAGTCGGGTATAGCTTCCCACCCAACTGTAATGGTGCTCTATAGACCATTCTATCAGCTGTTATTTTC
The DNA here is from genome assembly GCA_030760725.1 of Neostapfia colusana. Taxonomy (NCBI): domain Eukaryota; kingdom Viridiplantae; phylum Streptophyta; class Magnoliopsida; order Poales; family Poaceae; genus Neostapfia; species Neostapfia colusana. Next base: position 13,538,901 of record JASWHV010000020.1, read on the forward strand.
CCACCCGGAGAGCATATCAAGTATGAACTATTTGTGGGAATGATGGGCAGTTGATATTTAATAACATAAGATTGACTTATGAAATTATGGGTGGCACCGGAGCCAAAAAGTGTGACTACGGGATGATCCAAATAAGAAAACGCACCCGCGAGGATGGGTTCGCATTCCGGCATGTCTTCGATGGCTAAGTGGTGGACGTTGCCGGGTTTTGGTGCTGGTTTCTTGGGCTGATTGCGTGGCTGATTAACACCCTGATACGGTGCTACCCCCCTGCCCTGTCGTGGCTTGGGGCAGTCCCTCGAAATATGCCCGACACGGCCACACGTGAAGCACGTGTAAGGTGTCGGGGTCCTGCCAACTTGAGGACGGAATCCCGGTGCACACTGTTGAAACTGAGGTGCACGTGGGACCATCCTTTGCTGCTGCTGTGGTGGATACTTCGGTCGGAAGCCCAGCGCATTATATTGCCTACCGCAAAACTGAGGCGGTCGCGCCGGTGGTGCCATCTTTGACCGGATGGTGAGCGATACACCACGCGGTATTTTTGTGGTGCTCCACCACTGCTGCTCGTCAGCGTGCTGCGTTTCCTCTTATCAGAACCGCGCTCGCGCTGAGCATTCTCTTGTAAAATCGCGGCATTCACGAGGTCGTTGAAGGTGCCGCGATTACTTTGGACGAGATGGACCTTCATTTTTGAATTCAGGCCCCGGAAGAACGCGTTGTGCTTGTCGTCTTCTGTTCTCACAAATCCTGGCGCATACTGCGCCAGCCGGTTGAATAACCTGGAGTACTCATGAGCACTCCTCTCGCCTTGTCATAGCGCCAGGAACTCCTGGAGCTTCCTTTCCATAACACCGGGAGGTATATGGTAGGCGCGGAACGCCTCCCGGAACTCTGCCCATGTGACGGCATGGCCAGCCGGTAATGAGGTGATGTAGTTCGCCCACCATGTACCGGCTTTGCCTTGAAGCTGTTGCGCTGCGTACAGCGCATTCTGGTGTTCGATGCACTGTAGCAGCCTAAACTTCGCCTCCAGAGTGTGGATAAAGCTGTCCGCCTCTAAAGGCTCTTCGGCTTCCATGAAGACCGGTGGATGGATCGCCAGGAATTCTGAATAAGAACTTTGTTGGGGCCGGCGTTGCCCATTGTCTTGGCGTCCTCCCTGATGGGACGCATTTTGTTGCACCAGTATCCGCAGCAACTCGGTTTGCTCGTTGCGCGAGCCGAGTACTGCAGCAAGAACCTCCGCAAGATTCCTTGGAAGTTCTGGCGGTGTAGGAGGTGGTTGCTGCTGCGTCGTGGTTTTCTCCGGAGGTGGAGACTCATCACCACTGTGATGGCTCTCTAGGATCATAGACTGGACCCACATACACCCACTCGTCTTTTCTACGCACTTTGTCCTCACTCGTGCGCACCTAGGAAAACTTCCCGATCGGTCACCCATCCCCAAATTCCTCCGGGCCAAGCACGCTTAACCCCGGAGTTCTTTGCAGGTGGGCTTCTGGAAAAGAAGGTATACCTTGGTGGTATGAGTACTCTATCAATCCTATTAAGTCGGGGGTCAGGATATCACACAATCCACCCCCCTTAGAAGACCGACGTCCTCGTCGATCAACGCCAATACAGGAACGTCCCCTCTTAGCCACGTCCGTACATTCAGTATTGGCATACGCATACCGTACGTCCGGATGGCAGCATACGTACCATACCGTATCCCACACAGAGGACCCACGCGTCATGCCTACGTACCCACGTCCCTGACCCGAACGGTACCGTATCCTTCTCACTGACCCGTATGCACCCGTCAAACTGCGAGGGTCGGCTCTGATACCATTTGTGATGGCTGTCTAGGATCATAGACTGGCCCCACATACCAACACGCGTCTTTTCTGCGCACTTTGTCCTCATTCGTGCGCACCCGGGAAAACTTCCCGATCGGTCACCCATCCCCAAATTCCTCCGGGCCAAGCACGCTTAACCCCGGAGTTCTTTGCAGGTGGACTTCCGGAAAAGAAGGTATACCTTGGTGGTATGAGTACTCTATCAATCCTATTAAGCCGGGGGTCAGGATATCACAACCACGAACCTGACTCGGACCTCTCTCGTCTTGCGTGGACCGTGTACGCACTATTCTGTATTCATACCATTCAAATGATCAACACATGTTGGTTTAGCTCATCCAGTCCATACAATAGTGTTGCGAGAATGGAATAAATAATGCGCATACAATCACACATATGGATAAAATATAAACTTTATACAACACATACATCCCTGGACCATGTCACAAGATCAGGTTCCAAAGTAATGAACTTTAGGGATTAAAAGTCCATTTCGACCATCATGGGTCGCTACAGGATGTTAAGTGTGTTAGCATGCGTAATTCCTCGCTATTGTACTGGACCCAAACATGTCCTAACTCGAAGTGATATGTTAAATGCATAAATTTTTCGACTCCAACTCGCTGTTTTAGAACATCCTCTGGACGTCGAATTGTGAAACTAAGTGTTTTGGTTGAAACACTTCAACATGGTGTTCTGTCCATTTTCAGGCCCAGTAGACCAGCTGGAAGAATTTAACTGTTTTGGCCACCTTGAAGGTAGAATCTGGACTGGAGTTCAACAACAAAGTTGTAGTAGACTCAACAAGTAATCCAGATTGTATTTATTTGCCTCTATAGCCTTCCTAGTTTGTGAGTTATGTCTTCTAAAAGATGACAGAATTTTCTTAGAAATTTTGACAGCACCTCCTTTACAAGTGGCAGTTTTATTCCCAAAATTCCAACTAATTCTGTCCTCAATCTTGGGAAACAATAAACTACAAAGTTGTAGTACATTTCCTATACTTTCCAAAGGTTTCTTACTTGACTCTTATAAATTTTTCTACAGAAAGTTCTGGTCGAAATACAGAAAATTCCAGAGAGCATTTTGGTCTGCCCTGTTTCTTGACAGTACCTACTCATCTGAGATTTTCATCCATTTGGAGGGAGATTAGGTCCTGGAGCTCTACAGAAAAGTTGTAGAGGACATCAAAAAATTTCTAGAATGATATCCCTCACTTCCATTGGTTCCACCAATCCTACGTTACACTCTGTTTAAGTTCAGCAAAGTTTCTGCCGAAACCAGGGGAGGTTGTTCCTAAGTCTTTAGAAATGAATCTACACTCCCAATTGACTCTTACTTCAATATAGGAGTTTACTAACCCCTAAATGGAATCCTAAGCTTCATTTTAACTCTTTTGTTTTAAAAATATCCTTTTATGCAGTCTCGGTACTACGTTTCCTCACCAAACAAAAATCCTAAGCCGGTATTCCGGCATATACGTGTCAAATGGTGGAACTAAGAACGTCACTCACAAACGGTTGCTAACATCATGCACTAACTTGGTTAATGTACCTGTAGAAGAACACACAATAATGGTGCACACAAAGGTTTTTGACATTTCAGGCAGTTCCATATCATAATAAAAACATACGGTCCGTATCATTGCCATATGGATCGTTCTTGAGTCAAGCCACGTCTCAAGGTACATGGTCGTGTTTTCACACCACATGACGGGGAACCCGAGTAGAGCGTGAATGGGTCGTCGCGGTTGGGAATTTTATCAACCCAACGGATACCACCTACTGCCTCATGACCGTTGAGGCACGCCGATGGCGACCGCTGCGTATGGCCCTTTGAACATTGAACGTTCAAGAGTTGCATACTGTCGTGTTGCTTACCACACGATGGGGTATTCTCACTTTTGCCTAAAGCACGCTGGAGATCAGCGTTTTCATATGCTCTCAGAACCATAAAGAGGTTCAGAGACTCATATTCACTACCGTGCCAAGCCACGTTATACCATTCCATACTATTACTCGTATGGCGAGTTACCGCAATTGATCCGCCTGCGGTGGCGTACCTTAGCTGTTACCTGACGTCAGAGCGTCGTTACAGAATGTATAACACCTAAGTTAGCTTTTCCACCATCATATCTACTACTATCATAGACCTTATGTGGGCTTAATGACTAATCCTCACTCTACTACTTCTAAGTTTTAAAATAGGCTCTTTTCGAGCGTGCTATTCCCAATGCGGCTCTGATACCACGTCTGTGAGGACCACCCCGTGGTTCACCCACTCCAGGATCGTATGGAGTGGTGCCATGCGATGCGGCACCCAACAGAACACACGAAAAGATTAAAGAACAACATACGGACTTTTATTTGATATAAAACAGCGGAAGTCTTTTACAAAACTTAATTAACAGCGGAAGTAGTATTTACAGCTAAACTCTCAGCCTAGCTATGCAAAAGGGCAGCCGTCCAGCCCGGGAACACTACACACTAGCAGCACACGAACGAAGATAACGGCGGCGTGCAGGGCTCCATCTCGGCCGTGTACCCTGATGGGGGCATCGCCTCATCCTCGGAACCCTCCTCATAGCTCTCACCTGCATACAGCTCAAATATTGCAACTGTGAGCATGAGGGCTCAACAAGGCTTAACCGACAACCCTAGGCATGGAACTCTACATGAAAGGATGTGTAAGATAGGAAAAAGGACTTTGCAATAAAGACATGCCACATGTTTGTAAAATCCCCAAAAAAATGGTAGCAAGAATTTTCAGCTCATGTACACTTAGGAAAAATGAGGGGAATTAAAACTTTGAATTATAACGGTGTAGGTTCAAAGTGAGGATTCAAACTTCCCAAAACTTCCAAACATGGAGATCTAAATTCAGAACTTGGGTCTTCATATTTCAAATATTCAACTTCCAAATTTCAGCTCATTTGGAGGAGTTTTAATATTTGTTTGGGATTAAAAGGAGAAGCCCTCTAATCTGAATTTCAAATTCAGTTTCAAATCCCAAATTCTCCAATTTGCAAATTTGGTTCCACAAATGTGATCTCCACATTTCAATTAGCAGCCATGCCAAAAATCAGAAACTTTGGACTTGGTTTGCTATGTTTTTGTAGCAATGCAAAAAGGAGAATTCAAATGACCATACTTAATTCAAACTCCACACCAGAATTCAAATCATTTGAATTCAACATTTTAAACCTTGACTTTGAGGTGAAGTAAAGCATTTAATTTGGAGTAGCTGTGGTTAAAAGATCAGTGGAAAAGTTGATTAAGAAAATGAGGTGGTGGGACCCAGCAGTCAGTCTCACAGTTTCATTTTCCTCTCTGGTTTTTTTCGCTCGGGTGTTCACCGAGCTGCCACCGCGCTGTGATTTTTCCTCCACCGAGCAGCTTGCAATGACTTCCTCCCGAAGGCAGCATCATGCGTGGTTTATCCAGAGATAAAGCAGCAGCACGGTGGAGTTTCTTCTCTTCTCCACAGCCTCTGCTCGAGCTCTCACCAAGAACAGCCCCTGCCGCTCTGTGGTCGTTGTTCATCACTCTCCAGCCCCCCTAGCACCGGTTGATCGCCCTAGGAGCTGCGCCGACGACTCCTCAACGTATTCCACCACTCCTCAGCTCGTCCCCGGCCTCCCCTCGCCGTGCCCGAGCTGTTCTTCACCGGCAAAAATAGAGTCGACGTCGCACCTCACTGCTCCACGTCTTCCGGCCGTTCCAGTGCCCCTCCCACACGACCAACATCTCCCTAAGGTGCGCCAAGGTGTGTAGATCATGCTACCGCAGTGCCCTTGCCCTTCCCCGTCGCCGGCTCGCCGGAATTTGGGTTTTGGCGCCGGTACACGTGAAGAACTCACCAAACCAAAACTGGAAATTCGTCCAACACGCATGATCATTTGTTCTTCGATTCAAGCCATAGCGTCACACCTTCCTAGCGCCCTCCCATGCCAAATACCGCAGCAAACCATCCACCACAGGCCCCGGTCGACGAGAAATCGCCGGCGACGGCAAAAATGGGTCGGTCCTCCGGTGAACCCCATTTTCCGGCCATTTTCTGCAAGTTTTGGCATGCGTTCCATGTTTCCCGATCACTGGTGATGCTTTAGGGCAAGGTAGCTCGCCAGGAGAAGCTTTGGACACGCCAGAACGCGTTAATGCCGAGCTCCCGAGCCGCCCCACCGGTGCCGACATGTTTTTGGCCGTTTTCATGCGGGGAAATCTTGCCCGGCAGCTGTGCCATGTTCCAAGGATCATGTAGGGTGAAACCGGAGCTAATTTGGTGGAGAAATGAGGGAGAATGAGCCACGCCACGATCTGAGCTGGTGTGCAAGCGCGTTCTCTGACGGGAGGTTGAAGAAAGACCTGACGAGTGGGCCCCATGTTGAGTGCTCTGTAAAATTCAAACAGAGAGTTAGTGAAACTTGAAAAATCTATAACTTTTGGTAGAAAGCTCCAAAATTAGTGAGACAAATTTTGTTGGATGTGAGGACCCGCCGGGTCCCGGTTCACTCATGGGGACGGGGCACCTCGCCCAGGAATCGCATTGGGTGGTGCCATGCGATGCGGCACCCAACAGCACACATAATAAAGCATCATATTACATAAATCAAGCGGAAGCTTACAAAGGGTAAATTTTTACAAATACTTCTCAAAATATTCTACAGCGGAAGACTATTACAACTCACATCTCATACCTATGCTAAGAAACAGAGAAGGTGTCCAGCCCGCGGACCCTTCCCACTAGAAACACTATGACAATTGCAGCGGCAAGGGTTGCTCTGAGTTCACCACTCGGAGAGCTCCGAGTCTCATCGGACACCCGTACATATCAGCGTACAGTTATTACCTGCAAATCAACTTATGCAGTATCTGTGAGCACGAAGCTCAGCAAGACTGACCCGTCACCCTAGTCATGAAACTCTACATGATGAAAATAGAGGGCTGATTATAGAAGTTTGCGCCAGCGATGAACTTGATCTAAAGGAGAGTCCTTACTTCAAGTTTTAAGCAACTTTTATAGACCTCGCGCAACTTACATCGAGACCCCATAATCAAACAAGAAACGCTTCATCTCGATGCCACTTGCCCGAGGTGAAAGTAACTTTAGTGAGCTACCCTAGACTCATACAGACTTTGCGCCATCAACGTCGAGACTCCACAATCAAACAAGAAACGCTTTGCCTCGACGCTACTAGCCCAAGGTGGAAAATAAATTTAGTGAAAGTGTTGATCATTCCTCATCTCCATTATGAGGATTACTCACGAAGCATTATTAACTTTTCCTAGTTTATTACTATGTCACGACGCAGAGAACAAGTATGCTCCGTCCATTCCGCGAGCGACGGTGATTGCAATCAAAAACACCCGGCTGACACGACATGTACGCCCGTACTCGACGTTGCACACAGCAACCGTCACTGACGTCGTACGTGGCAACCTTTCACACGACACCCAAATGTCGAACCGGTCCCACCGACTGGGATTAAGTCTCTCTACGGCAAACCCTCGTAGAGCCCGACTTCTCTATCCTTTCAGCACCAGCATCAGACGGTGAGGTATGCCTCAACACCCAGGTTAACATGTTACATCTGTTTCCTGGGTCCCATATAGCCAGTATGCATCCGGTACACAACTCAAACTTGTCCAACGGGCCGCACACAAGAACGGGCCTTAATCGACTCGGACATAGACTAGGTTCACAGGACCACATCCTTGAGCCTTCCATCCACTGCCCGGTCTCCATTCCCAACTATGAGGATCAATTCCCAACCCTTCCGATTGATCCCCCTTAATCCCGGTTCACGGGTAGGAAACTGTCCACTCGAGTTATGCCTCTTTTAATTCACTTTTGTTAACTTGAGATCAGCAGTTATAATCAAGTGTTAACCTACTCTACATTATACTCCAAGGTTTTCTGGGTCATGCATTTGGAGTGTCATACCACCTAGACTTAATGCAATAAATAAAATGCTAGACGTATATAGTGAATACAAATAAAAACTTGTAATATTTTGATGCAAACCGGGGCTTGCCTTTGTTTTGCAGGTGACTTATATATATATATATGAAGTTCAGTTAGTGAAGACCACTTGGTGCTTGATGAACTGCTTTCCTCCTTCCTTGATCTCTACTCCGATGACTTCAACTCCTCCACGTAGATACTACACGTAATGAATATGCATATGGATTTAATTGTAAAGATTTTGCTAAAAGATTCAACAACAAATTTCAAAACTGTAACTCTGTTTAAGAATTTAAAATGACACTGGTGCTAGTGGTTTGGGTTTGGGTCTAAGTAACATGATCAAGTGCTAAGTGTTTTTCCCCTCTTCTATATTGATCACCATAACAGGTTGAACAGAACAGGGGTGACCCAGAGCTCCAATGGAGCTAAGAATTTTCATGTGAGTTCCTTGTCACCAGAAAGTCCTATGGACCAAAAATTAGCACTTTTCATTGAGTGGTTTGTTCAGAACAATTTTCTAAGTAATTAAGCAAAGAAGAATTAATTGTGAGCTCACACCCATGTTCAGGCCAAACTTAGTGAACTAAACTTTCAATTATAGTTCACATAGCTTGCATGAATTTTTCCTCGGATTTTTGGAGCTAAGAATCTCCCAGCAATGAATTTCCAAGTTCTGGAAATTCCCTGAAAGTGTTTCTGTATTCAATTGGATACAGCACTTTAAATCCTGAATTGCCATGATCAAATCAACTCCAATTGAGCTGAAACTTTTACAGGGGTTCACTAATAGCCTAAAGACTATTCTGGCAAAATTTGAGGATTTTTGGATTAGCCAAACTCCCTCAAAAAATTCTTTTGCTGAAAACCTTTAAAGAATTTTCCAGAATTAAATAATGAATTTCATACAAATTGGGTTTCATATTTGGACAGTGCTCTGTTAGAGGAATCTAACAAGGTTTTTTTCACAATTTTTGGATTCTCCTACACAAAGTTGTGGCTATTTAAACTTTGAACTGAAATCTGAAAATATGCTGACTGTGGGTCCAGGGGACATGTGTCACTCGTTGGGACGAGCCACACAAGGATACTGGACATTTCCCGCGCAGCCACAAGAGATCCCAGCCGCAGCTGATCAGAAACCGAAGTCACTGTCGCTGACATGCGGGGCCCGCTGGTCATCTTCAACCTCCGGCCACCCGCGCCCGCGCGCCGCCGGGCTCGCCGGAACTGAGATGAACCTTGCCGTCCGGCCATCTCCCGAGTCCTCCCTCGCCGCTAGGGCCTAAATTCATGTGCTGAACACGATGGGACCATCTTCCCCGACCGGCGGTGGCTCTAACCTAGCCGGCGACGGTGCAGCGGCTCGGTACGAGTTCGGCGATATCGCCCGGCCAACCTCGCCCGCCAAAACCTCGGTGGAAAGACTCTACAGCACCGGGGGATCCCAGAGGAGGTCGGCATGTCCATGCCAAGGCTCGGGGAAAGCTCTAACCTAACTGTCACCGTGAGCCCGATCCGCCCCACCATTGGAAGAATGGGAAATATGTCGTGCACAGTGGATTTCATGCGTCGGTTGCAAAAGGGCAAATGATCGCCGGCTAGCCCATCTCGTGTGTGCAAGATTTGACAAGCTACAGAGGATTAGAGAGCGAGAATTTTGGTGGCAAGTATCGGATGCTCCGTTTGAAGTCGCCAGGACAAAATCTCCAAATTCGCCGCCGATCCTTCACGGGTTGCTCCAGGCTTTGGAGGAGAGCAGCACCACGATGGCGTGCTCCCGTGGCCGGGCTTGCTCAGACGTGACAACCCCTGTGGAAGGCTGTCCGCATGCGCATGGTCGCCGGTTAGCCTTAGCTTGTCGCGGACAAAGGAGTTTAGGGCTTGGACACTGCCGGAGCTTGGTAGCTTTCACGCTGGGAAGGTGAGGAACGAGGGCGTAGCTTTGTTGTGCAACTCGGAGGGCGCTGCGGCATGGTTTGAGCTGGCTCCCGATGGTTTCCCAGAGGTGGCGGCGAGCTCGGTTTCTGTTTCGCGTTTTCACGTGCGTGAGGAGGGGAAACACCGGTGGTCGCCTTGGCTACGCGGGAGGATCACGTAGGGGGGGCACCACCGACTCCCGTGCTGCCAGAGACCCCGGCGAAGAGCAGGAGGTGGCTCGGTTTGCTCCCGCGGTGGCACCCGATGAGGACCCTGTTCGGTGAGTGGAGACTTAAGGCTGAAGAATTGGAGATCTTTTACAGTTTTTAACCTCCCCAATGACAGGTGGGGCCCACTCAACTTCCCTGCAAAAAGATGTCCATAGTTTGACAATATTCTACCCCAAATGTTTGAAAGTTGGAAATTGAGCTGCATTTAGATAGTTGGACAAATTTACTCCAAATTCAAAGGCATATTTGAATTCTTTGCACATTTAACTCCATTTGGAAAAATGGGTAGCAATTCTTTTCAAAAGTTGATGAAATTTTGCTTACCCACTAATTTGGGCCTAAGGAATCTAAATATGCAACTGGATTCTTGTGTTAGTTGCTGCAAACAAGGGTTTGAACCCAACAGTTTTGAATTCCCATTGTGTCCTCCCTCATTTAAATTTGGTTTGATCCTTTAGTGCCAAATCTGATTTTAAACCCTTCCTTTGCACTTGAGTACTTCACTTCTGTGGTCTAAATCCAACTAGGGTCCAAACATGCAAATAACCCTAAGTTGGTTTTTGAACAACCTCTCATGTGTTATCATATGTGTAAAAAGTTTGAACCAATCCCCTTTTTCATACACATGACACCAACATTTGTGCAAACTCATGTTTCTTTGTACTCACATTTTTGGGACCTTCACATTCCTCCTCCCTTGAAGGGAATCTCGTCCCGAGATTACAAAAGAAAGATGAGGCGGAAGGTAATTACAAAATTTACGACAAAAGTTCCGGATAGTTCTTGTGGATGTAATCTTCACTCTCCCAAGTCGCTTCTTCCGGTGTGTGATTTCAAAGTCTGATTTCGAGTGATCTGGCTCTTCTCGTCGATAATCTTGATGGGCTGCTCGGCGTAGGTGAGATCCGGTTGCAATATCTCCATTTTTTCCGAAAGGATCTCCGTCGGCCTCTTCAAACACTTTCTCAAGTGTGAGACATGGAAAATGTCGTGGATGCCCGATAAGGATGGCGGCAGCTCCAAACGGTAGGCTACCGGCCCACACAGTTCTGTAATAACGAACGGACCCACAAAGCGAGGAGCTAGCTTTCCCCTGACCCCGAATCGATGAATTCCCTTCATCGGGGATACTCGGAGATAGACGTGATCTCCGACTTCAAAACATAAGGGTCGGCGTCGCTGGTCCGCATAACTCTTCTGGCGAGATTGAGCGGCTTTGAGGTTTTCTTGAATCTGCTGGACTCGCTCTTCGGCATCTTTTACAAGATCTATGCCGAAAAATCACCCTCTCACCTGATTCACACCAATTGAGTGGTGTGCGCCACTTCCTGCCATAAAGTGCTTCGTATGGTGCCATTTTAATACTGGATTGGTAACCATTGTTGTAAGAGAACTCCGCTAACGGCAAATGGTTATCCCAATTCTTCCCATGATCTATGGCACAGGCCCTTAGCATGTCTTCTAAAATTTGATTCACCCTCTCCGTTTGACCGTCGGTCTGAGGATGGTATGCTGAGCTTATGATTAACTTTGTCCCCAGAGATTCATGGAGTTGCTCCCAGAAACGAGCAACAAATATTGAACATCGATCTGATATGATGGTTTTAGGGACTCCGTGTAAGCACACAATCCTTGAAAGATACAACTCTGCATATTGCTTAGTTGAAAATCTTTACTCACGGGGATGAAGTGGGCTGATTTGGTTAACCGATCAACAATCACCCAAATGGAGTCATGCTTTCTAGATGTGAGAGGCAGTCCGACAATAAAGTCCATGCTGATGTCCTCCCACTTTCATGCTGGAATACTTAATGGTTGCAGCATTCCCGCTTTCTTAATATGATCAGCTTTGACTCGCCGACATGTATCACACTCGGATACATACTTGGCAATTTCTCGCTTCATCTGAGTCCACCAAAATTTTGTCTTCAGGTCTTGATACATCTTATTGCTCCCTGGATGTATCGAGTACTTGGACATATGAGCTTCATCCATGATTTTCTTTCTTAGCTTCAGATTCCGGGGTACCACGATACGGTTGTTAAACCATAACACACCTTGCTCATCTTCCCGGAAACATTTCATCTTATCCTCATTGATTCTTGCCCGGATTTTCCGCATACCTTTGTCTCTTTTCTGGGCTTGTATAATCTCTTCTCTAATGGTAGGCACAAGAGCAAGATTATACAACGCCCCATACGGAATCACCCGCAAGCTTGGTTCTTCATCCTCGTCCGGAATAATTGACAAGTTATTTACGTGGGACTTACGACTGAGTGCATCAACCACCACGTTAGCTTTGCCCGGATGGTAATGGATCTCGAGCTCATAATCTTTGATTAATTCCAACCATCTCCGCTGCCTCATATTGATATCCTTCTGAGTGAATATATATTTAAGGCTCTTATGGTCGGTGTAGAGGTGTACTAAATTCCCAAGTAAGTAATGCCTCCACAGTTTCAACGCAAGCACCACCGCAATGAGTTCTAGGTCATGAGTGGGGTAGTGCTGCTCGTGGTTGCGGAGTTGACGAGACCCATACGCGATCACGCGTCTATCTTGCATTAAGACACAGCCAAGTCCAATGCCTGTGGCATCACAATAAACATCAAATGGCTTTGTTGTATCCGGTTGGGCTAACACCGGTGCCATTGTGAGGTGTTTCTTCAAGGTTTGAAATGCCCGTTCACAGGCCTCTGTCCACACATACTTGCTGCTCTTCTTCAATAACTCTGTCATTGGTTTGGCCACCTTCGAGAAGCTGGGAATAAACCTCCGGTAATAACCCGCTAGTCCTAGAAAACTGTGGATTTGATGAACCGATGTTGGAGACTCCCACTTCAAGACTTGCTCAATTTTGGTTGGATCCACGGCCACACCCTCCTCTGAAATAATGTGGCCTAAAAATGGTACTGGCTGATCCAAAATTTACACTTGCTGAATTTGGCATACAGCTTATGTTCCCGTAAGCGTTGGAGCACAATGTGGAGATGTTTGGTCTGCTCCTCCTCTGATTTGGAGTATACGAGAATGTCGTCGATGAAAACCACAACGAACTGATCCAACTATGGCATGAATACAGAATTCATGAGATACATGAAATGGGCGGGTGCATTTGTTAGCCCGAAAGACATGACTAGATACTCATAGAGCCCGTATCTTGTCGAGAAAGCCGTCTCCGGAATATCCTCCGCTCTGATCTCTATCTGATGATAACCAGACCGTAAGTCCATCTTGGAGAATACTTTGGCACCCACCAACTGATCAAATAATAAATCGATCCGCCGCAGTGGATATTTATTTTTGATCGTCACTGCATTCAGCGGCCGATAATCTACACATAATTGAAGTGACTCATCCTTTTTCTTCACAAAGAGGGCTGAATAGCCACACGGCGATGAGCTGGGTCAGATGAACCCTTTATCCATTAAGTCATTTAGCTGTTCTTTCAGTTCAGCTAATTCCTTCGGAGACATTTTGTACGGCCTCCGAGATATTGGTGTGGTTCCCGGTGGTAACTCGATCTTGAATACCACATCCCTCTCAGGCGGCATCCCTGGAAGATCATCGGGAAACACATCTGGGTACTCACGGACCATTGGAATATCCTCAGTTTCGTGGTCACACTGTGGTACACCACTGGATTTTTAGAATCCACAGCTTCAAGTATGAGCGTTTGGAGACTGTAGATTGGAGAGTCCAAACTAACAATCCATGGACCGATGTCAAGAACAGCCCCGTTGTAGTTCATCCACGCCATTCCTAGAATCACGTCAATCTTCTGCCCCTCTAACACAATGAGGGTTGTGGGGTATACGTTTCCACCTAAGCACAAGGGTGCTTTGATCACTACTTCATTAGCAGCTATATTTCCACCGGGTGAGCGGATAAGGTAGTGATCCTTTAGTGTAGAGGTGGAGAGCTCAGCTTTGCACACAAACAACCTGCTGATGAAATTGTGTGTAGCTCCAGAGTCAAATAAAATTAACACGGGCAGTCCATTGAGTGTGAACATTCCCGCTAGCACAGGTGCCCCCTCTGGCACATCCTCTAGAGCTGTATGATAAATGCACCCGGATTTTGGTGCTGTTCCTTGAAGCTGAGCACGGGGTTGATTTATACCCCTTCCGGTGTAGTTTCTCTATGGTGTACCCTTTCTGGACACTTCCTGCTGATGTGACCCAAATAACCGCATGTGAAGCACGGTTTCTCAGCCGGTTCAAGATTGCTCGGAGTACGGACACTAGTTGTATTCTGCTGCGGCAAGAACACTTGAGGAACAGAATAACGTGGCTGCATATACCGTTGTTGCAGCTGTCCGACTTCAGAGTATTGAGCTGAACGACCCGAATGTTGCTGGAGTCGTCGAGCCGGCTGCATCAGCTGACAGTTCAAGGTACTGTCTACCACCCTGTATTTCTGCGGAGCACTACTGCTACTCTCCGGTGGTATATGGTTCTTTCTTTTCTCAGCCTGAACTTCCCGCTGAGCATCTTCAACCATGATGGCAGCACTCATTAATTCGTTGAAGTTCTTTCGATCAGCTAAAACGAGTATCTCCTTTAGTTTGGGATTGAGGCTGCGGAAGAACCATTCATACTTTTGTGCTTCGGTGTTCACATGTTGAGGCGCATACTGTGCCAGCTTGTTGAACACTCGCGAATGCTCGTATGCACCCCTCCCTCCTTGTTTTAAGGCCAGAAACTCCTCGAGTTTCCGCTGAATTATTCCGGAAGGAACATGATATACGAGAAATGCCTTCCGGAATTCAGCCCACGTAAAGTCATGTCCATCTGGTAAGGAGGCGAGTTGATTTGCCCACCATGCACTGGCGGACCCGTGAAGTTGTTGCGCTGCGTATAAAACCTTCTGATGTTCGGTGCATTGAAGCAACCCGAACTTAGAGTCAATGGTACGGATCCAGCTACCCGCCACCAGGGGATCCTCAGCTTCAATGAAAACCGGTGGTTGAGTTGCCAAGAACTCAACATAGGAATTCAGTTGACGTTGGCGCAAGTCTTCGTCTTGACATCCCCCTTGACGGGATGTATTCTTCACCAGGGTGCAGAGCAAGTCGGTTCGCTCATCGCTTGCACCCGTCATGGCAGCCAGAATGTCCGCCATTGTGACCGTGGGTGAAGGTCCTGGTGGAGGCTGCGGTTGCGGAGCTCGCTTCTCTCGTTGTGGAGAGTTATCACCACCACCACCACTGGAACCACCCACCTCACTCATGGAACGAGTTCGCACCATTCTGCAATTGCACGAGTTCATTATCAGTTCAACACTATCACTTGATTTATTCCATAAACAAAGTAGTGCACCACTGATAATGAAATCTTAACATGTAAGCAAAATGATTTAAGCGCAAACTGATGTAGCTAACAGCAAGGATTTAAAAGCAGATTGACCGGTCCTTAAACAAACCAGATTTCGATCCAGTTAAAAGCATTTTCATAACTCATGTTGAATACCAAAGTTAAAGTTAACTTCAATATTTTTCCAACGAGTATCCAAATGCCTCCATATCACTTCTGGATCCAAAAGTTATTATTTCGCAAAGTTGACAGACTTTCTGGATAAAATTTGCCAGCATCTCCTTTGTATGTGGCTGACTTTATCACAGTTGTATATGAAAATACAACAAGAATCTGAACAACCTTTGAACTACAACAAGGTTCCATATCTCATAACCTTTCCAACGGTGTATCACAGGCTCCTTAGGAATTTTTTACAGGAAGTTATGGCTCAAAAACAGAAAGGTCCAGAGAGGGTTTTCTGCTGTCCTGGTTCTGGACAGTTTGCCTTCAACTGGACTTCTCACCCAATTAACGTGTGATTTTGTTCCGAAGGTCTACAAGAAAGTTGTAGAGCACTTGAAAAACTTTCCAGAACTGTATCATACACCTTAATTGGATCAAGCTACTCAGGGTTATGCTCTGTTAATGTCCAGAAAGAATTCCTGCCAGAAACAGAGCACTCTGTTTTTGAAATCTTTGAAACCTAAACCTTCTCTCGTTCGAATCTTAGCTCAAAATAAGAGTTCAGTAACTAATACTTATTTCAATCTTCCATTTTTAGTTGAAGGTTAGCTCATAAATTGATTCTTCATAGGGAAGAGGTTATTAAGTGTAGTACGGTGTTGATGCACCGTAAGAAACATGTCGGTACTACGTTGCCTCTCCAAAAGAAAATCCTAAACCGGATTATACCGGCATAACCGTTTAATCAGTGGCAATAAGAAGGTCTCTCGCACACGTGTACTACACGGGATACGTACGTGGTTAGTACCTGCAGAAGACACTCAATAGTGGTGCACTCAAAGGTTGTTTACATTTCAGGCAGTTCCATATCATACTAAAAACATACGCCCCGTATCATTTTCATACGGGCCGTCCTTGAGTCAAGTCACGTCTCAAGGTACATGGTCGCGTTTCCACACCACACGACGGGGAACCAGAGTATATCATGAACGGGTCGTCACGGTTGGGAATGTTATCAACCCAATAGATACCACCTACTGCCCTGCAGGGCACGCCGATGGCAAGCGCTGCGTATGTCCTCCTGTGCTATTTCCAGACGAACACACTATCGCGTTACTGACCACACGATGGGCTCTCCACTTACTTGACTAATGCACGCTAGGGATCAGCGTTCCATATGAACTCAGGAACATGAAGAGTCCAAGAGTTTCATATTAACATCTCACACCAAGCTGTGAGATCTAACCCTGAACTACTTTCCTCGTCAGGGAAGCTAACCGAAATTGAACCGCTTTCGGTGGCGTTCCTTACCATGTTTACCTGAGCATAGGTGTGTCGTTACATAATCAAAATTCAGAATTATAACAAATATGTTAGTGCTGCCACTTTAAGTAACTATACTACTATAGTCCTTATGTGGGCCTAATACCGTATCCTCACTGTAACCTAGATTTTTGTCGTAATATGATCCTTATTCTGTGCGCTATTACCAATGCGGCTCTGATACCACGCTGTGAGGACCCGCCGGGTCCCGGTTCACTCACGGGGACGGTGCACCTCACCCGGGAATCACATTGGGTGGTGCCGTGCGATGCGGCAACCAATAGCATACATAATAAAGCATGATATTACATAAATCAAGCGGAAGCTTACAAAGGGTAAATTTTTACAAATACTTCTCAAAATATTCTACAGCGGAAGACTATTACAACTCACGTCTCATACCTATGCTAAGCAACAGAGAAGGTGTCCAGCCCGCGGACCCTTCTCACTAGCAACACTATCACAATAGCAGCGGCAAGGGTTGCCCTGAGTTCACCACTCGGAGAGCTCCGAGTCTCATCGGACACCCGTACATATCAGCGTACAGTTATTACCTGCAAAACAACTTATGCAGTATCTTTGAGCATGAAGCTCAGCAAGACTGACCTATCACCCTAGTCATGAAACTCTACATGATGAAAATAGAGGGCTGATTATAGAAGTTTGCGCCAACGATGAACTTGAGCTAAAGGAGAGTCCTTACTTCAAGTTTTAAGAAACTTTTATAGACCTCGCGCAACTTACATCGAGACTCCACAATCAAACAAGAAACGCTTCATCTCAATGCCACTTGCCCGAGGTGAAAGTAACTTTAGTGAGCTACCCTAGACTCATACAGACTTTACGCCATCAAAGTCGAGACTCCACAATCAAACAAGAAACGCTTTGCCTTGACGCTACTAGCCCGAGGTGGAAAATAAATTTAGTGAAAGTGTTGATCATTCCTTGTCTCCATTATGAGGATTACTCACGAAGCATTATTAACTTTTCCCAGTTTATTACTACGTCACGACGCAGAGAACAAGTATGCTCAGTCCATTCTGTGAGTGACGGTGATTGCAATTAAAAACACCCGGCTGACACGACACGTACGCCCGTACTCGACGTTGCACACAGCAACCATCACTGACGTCGTACGTGGCAACCTTTCACACGACACCCAAATGTCGAACCGGTCCCACCGACTGGGATTAAGTCTCTCTACGGCAAACCCTTGTAGAGCCAACTTCTCTATCCTTTCAGCATCAGCATCAGATGGTGAGGTATGCCTCGACACCCAGGTTAACATGTTACATCGGTTTCCTGGGTCCCATATAGCCAGTATGCATTCGGTACACAACTCAAACTTGTCCAACGGGCCGCACACGAGAACGGGCCTTAATCGACTCGGACATAGACTAGGTTCACAGGACCACGTCCTTGAGCCTTCCATCCACTGCCAGGTCTCCATTCCCAACTATGAGGATCAATTCCCAACCCTTCCGATTGATCCCCCTTAATCCCGGTTCACGGGTAGGAAACTACCCACTTGAGTTATGCCTCTTTTAATGTACTTTTGTTAACTTGAGATCAGCAGTTATAATCAAGTGTTAACCTACTCTGCATTATACTCCAAGGTTTTCTGGGTCATGCATTTGTAGTGTCATACCACCTAGACTTAATGCAATAAATAAAATGCTAGACGTATATAGTGAATACAAATAAAAACTTGTAATATTTTGATGCAAACCGGGGCTTGCCTTTGTTTTGCAGGTGACTTATATATATATGAAGTTCAGTTAGTGAAGACCACTTGGTGCTTGATCAACTGCTTTCCTCCTTCCTTGATCTCTACTCCGATGACTTCAACTCCTCCACGTAGATACTACACGTAATGAATATGCATATGGATTTAATTGTAAAGATTTTGCTACAAGTTTCAACAAAAAGTTTCAAAACTGGAACTCTGTTTAAGAATTTAAAATGACACTGGTGCTAGTGGTTTGGGTTTGGGTCTAAGTAACATGATCAAGTGCTATGTGTTTTTCCCCTCTTCTATATTGATCACCATAAGAGGTTGAACAGAACAGGGGTGACCCAGAGCTTTAATGTAGCTGAGAATTTTCATGTGAGTTCCTTGTCACCAGAAAGTCCTTTGGACCAAAAATTAGCACTTTTCATTGAGTGGTTTGTTCAGAACAATTTTCTTAGTAATTAAGCAAAGAAGAATTAATTCTGAGCTCACACCCATGTTCATGCCAAACTTAGTGAACTAAACTTTCAATTATAGTTCACATAGATTGCATGAATTTTTCCTAGGATTTTTGGAGCTAAGAATCTCCCAGCAATGAATTTCCAAGTTCTGGAAATTCCCTGAAAGTGTTTCTGTATTCAATTGGATACAGTACTTTAAATCCTGGATTGCCCTGACCAAATCAACTCCAATTGATCTGAAACTTTTACAGGGGTTAACTAATAATATAAAGAATATTCTGGCAAAATTTGAGGATTTTTGGATTAGCCAAACTCCCTCAAAAATTCTTTTGATGAAAAGTTTTAAAGAATTTTCCAGAATTAAATAATGACTTCCATACAAATTGGGTTTCATATTTGGACAGTGCTCTGTCAGAGAAATCCAACAAAATTTGTTTCACAATTTTTGGATTCTCCTACCCAATGTTGTGGCTATTTAAACTTTGAAATCCATGCTCACATCCTCCCATTTCCATGCCGGGATCTTCAGGGGTTGTAACAGCCCTGATTTCTTCATGTGATGCGCTTTCACTCGTCTACACGTATCGCACTCGGATACGTACTTAGCTACCACCCGCTTCATCCGTGTCCACCAAAATTTCTTTTTCAAATCTTGATACATTTTGTTGCTGTCCGGATGAAAGGAGTATTTAGACAAGTGGGCTTCATCGAGGATCTTTTTCCTCAGTTCCATATCCCGGGGTACGACTATGCGGTCATTGAACGATAGCGTCCCCTCGTCATCTTTCCAGAAACACTTGATCTCCCCGTTGTCTATCCGTCTCGGGAGATGTGCCATGCCTTTATCATCCTTCTGAGCTGCAATGATGTCCTCCCTAATAGTAGGGATGAGGGCAAGGTTGTACAGCGACCCATAAGGAACCAAGTATAAACTCGGCTCTTCCTCCTCCACTGGTGTAATGGTGAGGTGATGGACATGTGATTTCCGACTCAGTGCGTCGGCAACCACATTCGCCTTGCTGGGGTGGTAATGAATCTCGATCTCATAATCCTTGATCAGTTCTAACCACCTCCTTTGCCTCATGTTCAGCTCCTTCTGGGTGAAAATGTATTTCAAGCTCTTGTGGTCGGTGTAGAGATGCACCAGATTCCCCAGGAGATAGTGCCTCCACATTTTCAGCGCCAACACCATGGCAGCAAGCTCAAGATCATGAGTAGGATAATGCTGCTCATGGTTCCGAAGTTGGCGTGAGCCATAGGCGACCACACGTCCTTCCTGCATCAACACGCAGCCGAGCCCAATACCGGACGCGTCACAATACACGTCGAAGGGCTTTGTTGTATCCGGCTGAGCTAAGACCGGGGCTGTGGTGAGATGCTTCACCAATGCTTGGAACGCTCCTTCACACGCGTGTTCCAAACATATTTTGTTCCCTTCTTCAGCAATTCTGTCATCGGCTTAGCGAGCTTGGAGAAGCTTGGAATGAATCTCCAATAGTGTCCCGCTAACCCGAGGAAGCTTCTGACTTCATGGACTGAAGTGGGAGCTTTCCATTTCAGCACTTGCTCTATCTTGCTTGGGTCAACCGCGATGCCTTCAGCTGAGATGATATGTCCTAAGAATGGCACTTGGCTGATCCAAAACTCGCATTTGCTGAACTTGGCATAGAGCTTGTGGTCTCGCAATCGTTGAAGAACAATCCGCAAGTGTTCGGCATGTTCGGCTTCTGTCTTGGAGTAAACCAAGATATCGTCGATGAACACTACCACGAACTTGTCCAGCTCCGGCATGAACACCGAGTTCATGAGATACATGAAATGGGCTGGAGCATTTGTGAGACCTAAGGACATGACGAGATATTCATTTAATCCATATCTCGTCGAAAAGGCCGTCTTCGGGATATCCTCCGCCCGGATCTTTATCTGATGATATCCAGAGTGCAGGTCCATCTTGGAGAACACACTTGCACCCACAAGTTGATCAAATAATATGTCGGTGCGGGGCAGTGGGTACTTATTCTTGATGGTGACGGCGTTGAGCGGCCGGTAATCCACACACAGCCTCAGGGTTTCATCATTTTTCTTTACAAACAACGCCGAGCATCCCCAAGGCGAGGAACTCGGCCTAATGAAACCCTTTCTCAACAGATCATTGAGCTGTTCTTTCAGTTCAGCCAGCTCATTTGGAGCCATTTTGTATGGTCTCCGTGATATGGGCGTAGTCCTGGGTGCCAGCTCAATCTTGAACTCGACATCCCGCTCAGGTGGCATGCCCGGAAGATCATCCGGGAACACGTCGGGGTACTCCCAGACTACGGGGATGTCCTCTAATTTGAGAGCTTCAGTATTGTTGATCACTGAAACCTCCCGGACTGGAGTGTCTAACACCATGGAATGCGGACGGTGGAATGGAGAGTTTAAATGAACCGTCTGTGTCTGAGTCTCTAGGACAGCGCCATGGTATTGTAGCCATGACATCCCTAAGATTGCATCAATCTTTTGCCCCATAAGGATTATCAAGGTAGTGGGATATAGTTTCCCACCTAAGCACAGAGGTGCTTTTGGAATCATCATATTAGCTGAAATCTTCCCTCCCGGTGAGCAGATCATATAAGTGCACTTGGTTGGGAAGACTTGCATTTGATGCTTAGCCACATAGGATGTACTTATAAAGCTGTGGGTTGCACCAGAATCAAACAATATGACGATGGCTTGATTGTTGAGAGTAAACGTACCCGCCAGCACGTTGTCTCCCTCTGGGGCGTCCTCATTGTCGAGGTTGCGAACGACCCCAGTCCGCTGACACACCTTCTTGACCGGAGGTCGGCCTCGAGCACCACCCTGGAACTGGGCTTGTCCGCTGCTTTGCTGCCCCTGGGGACAGTCCTTCGTGAAGTGGCCCGCCTGGCCACACTTGAAGCAGGTGAAACGGGGCAGTCCCCCGCTGATCGGTGGACGGAAATCCGGGGCACGTTGTGGCGGTGGAAATGCCCGGGGTGCCGTATGCTGCTGCTGCTGTCTTGGTGGTGGCATCGGCGGACGGAACGGAGGTGCCTGAAAGGGACGTCCCCCGAACCATTGAGGTCGCGCCGGTGGATGCCACTGCTGCCCGGATGGTGTCCGATACACCATACAGTACTTCTGAGGAGCGCCACCACCACTGCTGGGCGGAGCGCTGCGCTTTCTCTGCTCAGCTGCCAATTCCCGCTGAGCGTCTTCTTGCATAATCGCGGCATTGACTAAGTCGTTGAAGGTGCCGCGATTCCACTGAACGAGGTGCGTCTTCATTTCGGGGTGTAACCCCCGATAGAAGTGTTCCCGCTTCTTCTCCTCAGTGGAGATATAGTCTGACGCGTATTGCGCCAGATGGTTGAAGGCGCGGGAGTAGTCATGGGCACTCCTCCCGCCCTGCTTCAGCTCCAAGAATTCTTGGAACTTCCTCTTCATGATACCGGGAGGGATATGATAGGCGCGGAACGCCTCCCGGAACTCTTCCCACTCCACGGCATGGCCAGCCGGACGTGAGGCGACATAATTCGCCCACCACGCACCAGCAGCACCGTGAAGTTGCTGCGCTGTGAACAGAGTCTTCTGCCGCTCCGTACATTGGAGCAGCCCGAACTTGGACTCGATGGTCCGCAGCCAGTTATCGGCCTCCAGTGGTTCTTCAGCTTCGGTGAACACAGGAGGGTGCGTACTCATGAAATCCGAGTACGACACTTCCCGGGGCTCACGAGGCCCTCTGTCTTGACGCCCGCCCCCCCGCCTGGGACGTATTCTGCACGATCGTGTGCAAAAGATCGGTCTGCCCCTCACGACCACCCACCAGTGCCGCTATCACATCCGCTAGAGTAAGCGGAGGCGGCGGTGGTGGCTGCTGCTGCGGAGTGCTGTCGTAGGCCGGTGGCTGGGAGTCATCACCTCCCTGTTGGCTAGAGCCACCAACCTCGTGCGTGGTCCTAGTACGAACCATCTGCAACCATACGACAATAAACATCAGTCACGCAACATATTGCATGCAGTCCAATAAAATTAGGCGTAAAACATAATGACAATAAAACATGCGATACATCTCGTGTGTCGATAATGTAATAACTTTGCACAAGCTACACCATTACCAGACCAAATACAAGCTAGTTTAATCCAACTTGATGAACCCCCTCTTTGGAAGCTCACCACAACTAGGTTTTGTCACTACGAGACGTTACTATCGCATTGTCATCACGTAAACCACCCTTTTATCTTCAATACGACACAAACATGGTCTCTAGTAAAAGAAACTTGAGTGAGACCTATACTCAAATCTTTTACTAGTTGAAGATAACCTCTCATGAGTATGTTCTACCCCATTGAAAGTTATCAAACCCCTTTTAGGGTACCACAATCTTTCACATGAGTTCAACTGTCATTTCTCTGCCCGAGACCAGTTTATACATATTAAAGGTTTTGATCTGGTTCTGGGCAGTTTCATGACTCAAGTTGAATACCAAAGTTAAAGTTAACTTCAGTATATTTCCAACGAGTATTTACTTGCCCTCAGATCACCTCTGGTTAAAACGTTATGGTAATTCAAAGTCAACGGAATTTCTGGAAGAATTTTAACAGCACCTCCCTTGAGAAGTTGCTGTCTTCAACTCTGGTTTCCACTGAAATCTGTGCTGAAATTTCAGAAACTTTGAATTGCAAAGATGTAACACATCTTATACCCTTTCTAAAGATGGATCATATGAAAATTTTTGATTTTTCTACTAGGAGTTATGTTTGAAAAACAGAACAGTCCAGAGAGTGTTTAACTCTGCCCTGATTCTGGACAGTTTACATTCCTCTGGGATTTAAGCCATCTTAAGGTGGGTTTCAGCTCTGAAAATCTACAGCAAAGTTGTAGAGTACTTAGATATCTTTCCAGAACTATATACCACACCTCCATGGTCTAAAAGACCTGTGAGTTATGCCCTGTTGAAGATCAGCAAACTTGCTGCCCCAAAACAGAGCACTCTGTTTTTATCCCTTTGGCTATCCTGCTCCACTATCCCATTCTTATACCCAACCAGGGTCCTAAATGTTGAACCTAGGGATTTTAATTCCTTGTTATCATTATTTTTCATGCATATGCCTATGATATTGTAAGGGCCTCAGTTTTGGCACACATTTGAAGTGTTCATCACCACACCACACACCTCATTTGAGGAAAGATGATGAACACAAATGAAGAGCATGTAACCACCATCAACATGCTCATTAGAGAACAAACTCACATATTGCAAAAGTGGTATTTCCCACATGTGATATAGGTGGGATGGACTTATGAAAACTCCTACACATTGCTAAGGATGTCCATGCCAAGTTTCACCCAAATTCAAAACCTTTTTGAGGTCATTTTGGGTATAGATAGAAAGAGGGCAGTTTGAAACCACATTCAAATTCAAACTGTTTTTGTCCCATGAATTTAAAAGTGGGAGGCATATTCTTATTCAGCACATTTTTGTGAGCTCACACACCAATTTTCACTCCATTTGGAGTTGATCTTGACATGAGCTAAGTGGGACGAATTCAAACTTGATTTGAATTCAAAACTGAACTTGTGCTGAAATTCATTCAAACCGAACCCAATCTGAATTCTATTCAATTCAAATGGCTCAGGGGTGAATAATTTGAATCACCAGGGGTATTATGGGGCTCACTGTTTACAACAGTGATTAGGAGTAAATTTCAGAGGTTAAAATCCCGGGTGGGACCCACATGTCATAGAGGGAAGAAGGAGAAACTTGCACCCAAAGTCAGAGTCTCGGTGGGAAATTCCGCCGAGCAGCTGTCGGCTGTGCCACCGAGCAGCTACCGGCGCCACCAGCTGCTTCCCTCTCCGCGCGTTGGCGCCCAGGGCGGCTGGCTCGCGCCCCCACGTGACCGGCACCGCCTCAGCCGAGCAGGAGTCGGCCGGCTTTATCTTCTCGCGGGCAAACCCGAGCAGCGGCATTGTTTCTCGCCGCAGCTCTCTGCTCAATCGGGAAAACCAGCAAAACCATCTCCTCCTTCGTCCCTGAGCTGCTAGACAGCCACCTGAGCTCGCACTCCACCTCTCCAACGCCAGAAACCTCAAGCTCCGACCTCCTTTGCCCAAAGACGATCGCCACCGCGGCGACCTAGCCTCAGCCGAGAGTCAGGCGCCCGTGGGCAGCGTCCCACAGGCATTTTCACGGTCCAGCGAGAGAGGCAACAGGAGCGCGTGACCACCGTGCTGCTCTCCTCCAAGTTGGAAGCCAACCGTGAAGAATCCGCACAGAATTTCCAGTTTTTGCTCCGGCGACCGTAAACCGAGCTTCCGGTACGGTTTCTTTAAATTCTCGCTCTATGATCTTTCGGAGGTCATCAAATCTTGCACATAAACGCTGGACTAGCCGGCGATCAAGTTCTTTTCTGCATCCGTAGCATGAAACTGTCTAGGAGTGACGAATTTCGAGCTCGATCAAGGGCGGTCATGGTGGGCATGATCGGTCACACGGTGCCGACTGACTTGCCACCATCCCTGAACCCTTTTGACACCTTGTCGAGCTTCCTAGAGGTACATTGATGCTGTAGGGCCGTTTGTTCGAGGTGTTGGCGGGTTTAGAAACCACGGTCGATGGTGTCGAACCTCAACCGAGGCCGCGGCACGTCGCCGAGCTATTTCCGGTCACCCCCAGCCCGACCTGTCACCCCAGACGTGTTCCTCGACGTCGACAACCACCTGGCGGCGAGTTTCAGACCATGGGAGGTCCGGCAGCGGCGAGCCGGCGAGCCCCGAGTCTGCTCCGGTGAGTTCAGCGGCGCGGGCGCGAGAGAACGACGGGAGGAAGACGAAGCCGGCTGGCCCACGTGTCAGCGGCTGAAGAATTTAAATCGGGATCGGGTGTGGCCAGGGATCGGCTGTGCTGACGCGCAAATACCCTGTGAGTTCCGGTGTGCCGGACACCTCCGCGCTCAACACGTGTGGTATCCCCGGTGTACCGGACACCTCCGCGCTCGACACGTGTGGTATCCCCGGTGTGCCGGACACCTCCGCGCTCGACACGTGTCCCCGCGGGCCCCGAGAGTTTAAACTTTTCCCCCGATTTTCAGAATTCTTCCAAACTTCAAATCCTCATAACTTTGGCTAGAAAGCTCCAAATCGGGTGAACCAAATTTTGTTGGACTCAGCTCTCTGAGCACATTCCAGCAATACCAAATTCAGCTCATGAAAGTGAATAGTTTCCCAGAATTAAATTCCTAAAGTTTAAACTGTTGGGAATTTTATCTGGAGAACTACGTTATGAAAAATTCTGAAATTTGGCTGAAAGGTTCATTGGAAAATCCCTGAATCCCAGTAAAGTTTTCAGACTCATCCAAGTTCATTTAGTTACCCTAATTGGGTGATTAAGGGAACTGCCCAGAGAAAATAGAAAAATGTACAGAAACATTTTTCAGATTTTCTCCAATCTTAGTTAGGACATAACCGGTCCCAAGCCCGGGTAAAGGAGGAGGGGGTTGTGATAGGCTTGGCGAGCCAACAACTACACTTAGCCACTCTCATGGAAATGAAACCCAATAGAAATTCGTTGGGGTGTAACCCTCTTAGCGACGCGCCATATCGGAACCCGGGTATGGTGTTAAGTGGGCAAGGGCCGGGTCGCCACCGCCTTAGTGGCGCGCCATATCGGAACCCGGATATGGTGTTAAATGAGCAAGGGCCGGATCGCCATCACCTTAGTGGCGCGCTACATCATCGCCCGGATGTAGTGATAAGTGAGCAAGGGTCTTTGCATCTTACTCGACGGGTGCAAAGCGTAAGGAAGCTAACCGAGGAACATAGATTTCGGGTGGGTAGTTGGAATGTAGGATCCTTGACGGGGAAGCTACGTGAGTTAGTAGATGTTGCCATTAGGAGACGAGTAAATATCCTTTGTGTACAAGAGACTAGATGGGCGGGTCAAAAGGCGAGAGAAGTCGAGAATACGGGTTTCAAGCTTTGGTATTCTGGTTCGGCTGGGACTAGGAATGGCGTAGGTGTTCTAATAGATAAGAGTCTTAAGGATGGAGTAGTGGATGTTCGAAGACGAGGGGATAGGATCATCTTAATCAAGATAGTAATTGGGGACATTGTCTTGAACGTCATTAGTGCTTATGCCCCACAAGTTGGGCTCAACATGAGTGCTAAGAGGCAATTTTGGGAGGACTTGGAGGATATGGTTAGTAGTGTACCGATAACCGAGAAACTCCTCATAGGGGGAGATCTCAATGGTCATGTGGGTGCAACTAACCTAGGATTTGAAGGAGTACATGGAGGTTTTGGATGCGGCGATAGAAATCAAGAGGGTAAGGACATCCTAGACTTTGCCATAGCCTATGATCTGTTGATAGCTAACACCCTCTTTAGGAAGAGGCAATCTCACCTAGTGACCTTTAGTAGTGCCCAACACTCTAGCCAGATTGACTTTGTCCTCACTAGGAGAAAGGATAGACGGGAGTGTCTAGATTGTAAGGTGATCCCGGGGGAGTGTGTTGTGACACAACATAAGCTTGTGGTAGCTGACTTTCGCTTCCATACATGTTCTTTGCGGGACAAAGGTGTCAAAATCACAAGAACAAAGTGGTGGAAGTTGAAGGGAGAATCACAAGAATCCTTTAAAAATAGGGTGATCACAGAAGGACCCTGGGCAGAAAATGGAGATGCAGATAGTATGTGGATGAAGATGGCAGCTTGCATTAGGAAGGTAGCTAGTGAGGTGTTCGGTGTGACAAAGGGAAAGAAACTTATAGATAAAGACACTTGGTGGTGGAATGATAATGTACAAAAGGCCATTAAGGAGAAGAAGGAGTGTTACAAGAGTTGGCATAATGATAGAAGCGCAAGCAACATGATTAAGTACAAAGAGGCTAAGAAGAATGCAAGGCGGGTTGTGAGTAAGGCAAGAGGACAAACCTATGATAAGTTATATGAGAGACTAGGGACAAAAGAAGGTGAAAAAGACATATACAAGGTAGCAAAAATCCGCGAGAGAAAGATGAGGGATCTCAATCAAGTTAAATGCATCAAAGATGAGACTGACCGCATTCTAGTGAAGGATGAAGAGATTAAGAATAGATGGCGTGATTACTTTAATGGGCTATTCAATGATGGGAATGAGAGCACTATGGTTGAGTTGGATGACTCCTTTGATGACTCCAACAGGCAGTTCGTGCGGAGGATACAAGAGTTTGAGGTTAAGGAGGCCTTAAAAAGGATGAAAGGAGGAAAGGCCCTCGGCCCTGACGATGTCCCTATTGAGGTGTGGAGATGTCTTGGGGACGTCGCAATAGTATGGCTCACAAAGCTATTCAACCACATTTTTCGGTCAAACAAGATGCCTGAAGAATGGAGGAAAAGTATATTAGTACCTATCTTCAAAAATAAAGGAGATATTCAAAGTTGTACTAATTATCGAGGTATTAAGCTTATGAGTCATACTATGAAGCTTTGGGAGAGAGTGATTGAACACCGCCTGAGGAAAGTGACCAATGTCACTAAAAACCAGTTTGGTTTTATGCCTGGGAGGTCTACAATGGAGGCGATTTTCTTGCTTCGTCAGCTTATGGAGAGATATAGGGAGCAGAAGAAGGACTTGCATATGGTGTTCATCGACTTGGAGAAGGCGTACGACAAGATACCAAGGTCAGTCATGTGGTGGGCACTAGAGAAACATAAAGTGCCAACAAAGTACATTACCCTTATCAAGGATATGTACAATAATGTTAGGACAAGTGTGCGCGTAAGTGATAGTGAGACTGATGCATTTCCTATCACGGTAGGATTACATCAAGGATCAGCTTTGAGCCCATACATCTTTTCCTTGGTCATGGATGAGGTGTCGAAGGATATACAAGGGGATATCCCTTGGTGCATGCTCTTTGCTGATGATGTAGTACTGGTAGATGAAACTAGAGATGGTGTTGATAAGAAATTAGCGTTATGGAGACAAACCTTAGAGTCCAAGGGGTTTAGACTTAGTAGGACCAAAACCGAGTATATGAGGTGCGACTTTAGTGGTGTTGGTCGTGAAGAGGGAAATGTTAGTCTACAAGGACAAATAGTACCTAGAAGGGACTCTTTCCGATACTTAGGATCAATGTTACAAAGCAATGGCGATATTGATGAGGATGTTTGCCACAGGATCAAGGTAGGGTGGATGAAATGGCGACAATCCTCTGGAATCCTATGTGATAGGAAAGTCCCACAAAAGCTAAAAGGGAAGTTCTATAGGACGGTGATCAGACCCGCGATGCTCTATGGGGCGGAATGTTGGCCAACTAAACGGCAACATGTCCAACAAATGAGTGTCGCAGAGATGCGCATGCTACGGTGGATGTGTGGGCACACGAGAAGAGACCGAATAAGGAATGAGGCGATTCGTGATAAGGTAGGGGTGGTGCCGATTGAAGAGAAGTTAGTCCAACATCGGCTTAGGTGGTTTGGACATATCCAACGGAGACCTCCAGAAGCACCGATTAACAGTGGGATTTTAAGAGGTAGAGAAAATATTAGGAGGGGTAGAGGACGACCAAGGTTGACCTGGGAGGAGGCGGTAAAACGAGATTTGAGAGATTGGAATGTATCCAGAGACTTAGCTCATGATAGGACCGCATGGAAAGTAGCAATTCATGTGCCAGAATCGTAGTCTTGTGTTTTTCTTTTTTTCTTTTCTCTTTTTCTTTTCCTTTTTTCTTATTTCTTTTCTCTTTTCTCTTTTTCCTTTTTCTTTTTTCCTTTTTTCTTTTTCTTTTTCCTTTTTTTCCCTTGTTCTCATATCTCTTCCTCTGTTTTACTTCATTGATATTGGGTTTCATGTCTAGCCGACCCCAACAGGCTTGGGATAAAGGCTTGGTTGTTGTTGTTGTTGTTGTTGTTGTCTTAGTTAGGACATAACTTTCCGTAGAATTCTTCAAATGACATGAAACCAACTCCATTAGAACCCTCCTAAATTCTAGTTTCCAGAAAGTAATGGTGGGAGCCATGAAAAACCCTGGAATTACCTAGAGGCTCAATTATTGACCAAAGAGGCTTTTATTTGTACAAGGTTCAATTGAACTTTGTTTCAAATAAAACTTGGTCACAACTCTGGTTAGGACCCTACCAATCCACCATAAAAATTTCAGAACCCAAAGGGGAGGGCTAGCTAGAGTTATTAGCAATTATGTATTTAAGTTCACACATTGCATTTAAATTTACATGTAGTATTGTATTCAACGTGTAGCCATTGAAGAAGAGACCCCGGAAGTGCTGGATTTCCTTCTTCCGGACGAAGAACTAACTACTGACCAGCAGCAACAAGGCAAGCCCCGGTTTGCATAAACCTTTTTATAAGTTTTACTTTGGTTACATGTGTCATATGAAGTATGATTGTGCATTAGGTGTAGGATGGATGGAACCCCACTTGCATGACCAAAAGGTTCCTTAAAGAGTGAGGGTAGTGTCAAGGACCTCGAGTAGACAAGCTATGCTTACAGATTTATAGGGCTTCGGTACAAGTCGAGTAGTTGGAATCTACTCGCGAGATAGGCTTGGGACACACGGGTTCGGTTGAGTGATGTGAGATCACTTTAGTAATGAAAATGAGACTAGGCAGGGGCTAGGGCGCAGCAGGAGGGAGTCTTGTGTGCGCAGCCCTGTCCGTGTCGATTGAGGACCGATCCGTGTGCGGCCCACGCTGATCAAGTTTGAACGTACCGAAGGCATATCGGATATATGGGCCCCGATAAACCGATGTAGCCTAAACCTCCGGGCGCCGAGGCATAACGCACCGATTTATAGGTGTAGGCTGAGGGCAGCAAGGTGGAAATCTGCCAACGGGCATAGAGAGATGCTCCGTGTGGGGAACCTCCTGCTCGTTTCGGTGCGACCGGTTCGGCGTTTGGGCTGTTGGGTGAAAGGTTGTCCCGTACTACATCGAGTGAGCGTGCTGTGCAGCTCCACGGGTGGGCGTACGTGACGTGCTCTTTGGGTTTCCCTGCAGGTGTATATCGAGTCGATTTGCCGTCCCTCGCGGTGACGAGTACCGCTTGTTCACTGCATCGTAACGTAGCTTAATGAATGGAATGTTATGATTCAATATTGCTGTTATGATATAACTGTATTGCTACATGTGTGCCACCAAATATTGCTCACTAAATTTCAGCTTCATGACCCGTTAACTTGTTGCTAAAAGATGAACTAAGGATGAACTTGTAGGCGTGTCCATTTGCTGCAACATTGCTATCCTATGTCATGGTACACCTCATGTAGAGTTTCATGCTTAGGTGAGTCGGTTAAGCCTTGCTGAGCCTTCGTGCTCACGGTTGCTGCTTAAGTGTTTTTCAGGTGAGGAACCACCCACGGACTCGGAGTACGAGTCCACCGGCGAGGGTTACCCTCCGTCGGGGACCACGGCTGAGTGGGAGCCATACACGCCGCGCTGAGCTGAGACGTGCCGCTAGTGTGGGTTGCCCTAGGGCTGGGCAACCGACTTTTTCTAGATTCGCGGGCGTGAGTTGTACAAAAGAAACTTCCGCTGTGTAATAAAGACCCTAGTTTGTAACTGAGAAGTGTACTACTTTGTACATTCAGTTTGTTTTCCCATGTAATATCATGTGTTCTTATGACGTGTGCTGTCGGGTGTCGCATCGCACGGCACCACCCTCTGCGATCCTGGATGAGCAGATTCCGGTCCGCCACAGCCTGGTATCAGAGCTGCAGTGGGGATAGCACAGTACTTAAGGACTGCATTATGGGGAAAACTTAGGTATACGGTGAGGATTCGGTAGCTGCCCAAGTAAGGACTATACTAGCATAGTTACTTAAAGTGGCAAAGACTAACTTATGTGTTATAATTCTGAATTTCAATTATGTAACGACGCACCTACACTCTGGTAAGTATGGTAAGGAACGCCACCGAAAGCGGTTCAATTTCGGTTAGCTCTCCCTGACGAGGAACGTGGTTCAGGGATAGGTCTCACAGCTTGGTGTGAGACGTCAATATGAAACTCTTGAACTCTTTATGTTCCTGAGTTCATATGAAACGCTGATCCCTAGCGTGCATTAGGCAAGTAAGTGGAGACCCCATCGCGTGGTCAGTAACGCGAGAGTGTGTTCGTCTGGAAATAGCCCAGGAGGACATACGCAGCGCTTGCCATCGGCGTGCCCTGCAGGGCAGTAGGTGGTATCTGTTGGGTTGATAACATTCCCAACCGTGATGACCCGTTCATGACATACTCGGGTTCTCCGTCGTGTGGTGTTGAAACACGATCACGTACCTTGAGACGTGACCTAGCTCAAGGACGGCCGTATGACAAAGATACGGGCATTTGTATTTACTTTTAAGTATGATCCTGCCTGAAATGAAACCAACCATTGAGTGCAACATTATTGTGTGGTCTTCTGCAGGTACTAACCACGTATGTATCCGTGTAGAAAACGTGTGCAAGAGACCGTTTAGTGCCACACTTGAAACGTATATGCCGGTATGATCCGGTTAGGATTTTCTTTGGTGAGGAACGTAGTACCGAGATATTGTAGGCATATGCATGAAAATATTGAGAACAAGGGACTAAAATCATTAGGTTCAACAATTAAGACCCTGGTTGGGTATAAGAATGGGATAGTGATGATTGTAGTTCCAAAAAGACTGAAAAACAGAGTGCTCTGTTTTGGACAGCAAGTTTGCTGATCTTCCACAGGGTATAACTCACAGGTCCTTTAGCCCAGAGAGGTGTGCTATATAGTTCTGGAAAGGTATTTAAGTACTCTACAACTTTGTTGTAGACTTCCAGAGCTGAAACTCACCTTAAGATGGCTTAAATCCCAGAGGAATGTAAACTGTCCAGAACCAGGACAGAGTAAAACATTCTCTGGACTGTTCTGTTTTTCAAACATAAATCCCAGTAGAAAAATTTTAAATTTTCTTATGATACATCCTTAGAAAGAATAGAAGATGGGTGACATCTTTGCAATTCAAAGTTCCTGAAGTTTCAGCACAGAGTTCAGTGGAAACACGAATTGAAAACAGCAACTTTCCAAGGGAGGTGCTGTTAAAATTCTTCCAGAAATTCTGCTAACTTTGAATTAGCACAACTTTTTAACCAAGGCTGATATGGGGGCAATTGGATACTCGTTGAGAAGATACTGAAGTTAACTTTAACTTTGGTATTCAACTTGAGTCATGAAAATGCCCAGAACCAGATCAAAACTTGGAATAGGTAGAAATTGGTCATTCTGACAGAAGAATGACAGTTGAACTCATTGGAGAGGGTGTTGTACCCTAAGGGTGGTATACATGATGACAAAGCGATAGTAATACCTCGTGGTGACCAAACCTAGTTATGGTGAGCTTCCAAAGTGGAGGTTCATCAAGTTGGATGTAACTAGTGTGTATTTGGTCTGATAATGGTGTAGCTTGTGCAAAGTTATTACATTATCTACATACGAGATGTATCGCATGTTTTATTGTCATTATGTTTTATGCCTATTTTTATTGGATTGCATGCAAAATGTTGCGGGACTGATGATTATTGTCGTATGGTTGCAGATGGTTCGCACTAGGACCACGCACGAGGTTGGTGGCTCTAGCCAACAGGGAGGTGATGACTCCCAGCCACCGGCCTACGACAGCACCCCGCAGCAGCAGCCACCACCGCGGCCTCCGCTTACTCTAGCGGATGTGATTGCGACACTGGTGGGCGGTCGTGAGGAGCAGACCGACCTGCTCCGCACGATCATGCTGAATACGTCCCAGGCAGGGGGGCGTCAAGACAGAGGGCCTCGTGAGCCCCGTGAAGTGTCGTACTCGGATTTCATGAGTACGCACCCTCCAGTGTTCACCGAAGCCAAAGAACCACTGGAGGCGGACAACTGGCTGCGGACCATCGAGTCCAAGTTTGGGCTGCTCCAATGTACGGAGCGGCAGAAGACCCTGTTCGCAGCACAGCAACTCCACGGTGCCGCTGGTGCGTGGTGGGCGAATTATGTCGCCTCACGTCCGGCTGGCCATGCCGTGGAATGGCAAGAGTTCCGGGAGGCGTTCCGCGCCTATCACATTCCTCCTGAGATCATGAAGAGGAAGTTCCAAGAATTCTTGGAGCTGAAGCAGGGCGGGAGGAGTGCCCATGACTACTCCCGTGCCTTCAACCATCTGACGCAATATGCGTCAGACTACATCTCCACCGAGGAGAAGAAGCGGGAGCACTTCTATCGGGGGTTACACCCCGAAATGAAGACACATCTCGTTCAGTGGAATCGCGGCACATTCAACGACTTGGTCAATGCCGCGATCATGCAAGAGGATGCTCAGCGGGAGTTGGCAGCTGAGCAGAGGAAGCACAGCGCTCCACCTAGCAGCGGTGGGAGTGGCGCTCCCCAGAAGTACCGTATGGTGTATCGGACACCATCCGGGCAGCAGTGGCATCCACCGGCGCGGCCTCAACGGTTCGGGGGACGTTCGTTCCAAGCACCCTTGTTCCTTCCACCGATGCCGCCACCAAGACAGCAGCAGACGGTACCCCGGGCGTTTCCACCGCCACAACGCGCCCCGGGTTTCCATCCACCGACCAGCGGGGGACCGCCCCGTTTCACCTGCTTCATGTGTGGCCAGGCAGGCCACTTCGCGAAGGACTGTCCCCAGGGGCAGCAGAGCAGCGGGCAAGCCCAGCTCCAGGGCGGTGTTCGAGGCCGACCTCCGGTGAAGAAGGTTGGTCAGAGGGCTTGAGGCGTCCGCAACCTCGACAATGAGGACGCCCCGGAGGGAGACAACGTGCTGGCGGGTACGTTCACTCTCAACCATCAAGCCATCATAATATTGTTTGATTCTGGTGCAACCCACAACTTCATTAGTGCATCATATGTGGCTCAGCATCAGCTGGAAACCTTTCCAACCGAGTGTTCTTATATGATCCGCTCACCGGGAGGAAAGATTTCAGCAACTATGATGGTTCCAAAAGCACCACTGTGCTTAGGTGGGAAGATATATCCCACCACTATGATTATCTTAGGGGGGCAGAAGATTGATGCAATCTTGGGGATGTCATGGCTAAGTTACCATGGCGCTGTCCTGGAAACTTTAACACGGACGGTTCACCTCAACTCCCCATTACACCGTCCGCAGTCCCTCCTATTAGATAATCCAGTCAGAGAGGTTTCAGCGATCAATAGTGCTGAGGCTCTCAAGTTAGAAGACATCCCCGTAGTCCGGGAGTATCCTGACGTGTTCCCGGATGATCTTCCGGGCATGCCACCTGAGCGGGATGTCGAGTTCAAGATTGAACTTGCACCCGGGACTACGCCCATATCACGGAGACCATACAAGATGGCTCCAAATGAGCTGGCAGAACTGAAAGAACAGCTCAATGATCTGTTGAGCAAGGGTTTCATTAGGCCGAGTTCCTCGCCTTGGGGATGCTCGGCGTTGTTCGTGAAGAAGAAGGATGAAACCCTGAGGCTGTGTGTGGACTACCGGCCGCTCAACGCCGTCACCATCAAGAATAAGTACCCACTGCCCCACATCGACATATTGTTTGATCAACTTGTGGGTGCAAGTGTATTCTCCAAGATGGACCTTCGCTCTGGATATCACCAGATTAAAATCCGGGCGGAGGATATTCCGAAGACGGCCTTCTCGACGAGATATGGACTATATGAATATCTCGTCATGTCTTTTGGTCTCACAAACGCTCCAGCCCATTTCATGTATCTCATGAACTCGGTGTTCATGCCGGAGCTGGACAAGTTCGTGGTAGTGTTCATCGACGATATCTTGGTTTACTCCAAGACAGAAGCCGAACATGCCGAACACTTGCGGATCGTTCTTCAACGATTGCGAGACCACAAGCTCTACGCCAAGTTCAGCAAATGCGAATTTTGGATCAGCCAAGTGTCATTCTTGGGACATATCATCTCAGCGGAAGGCATTGCGGTGGACCCAAGCAAAATAGAGCAAGTGCTGAAATGGAAAGCTCCCACTTCAGTCCATGAAGTCAGAAGCTTCCTCGGGTTAGCGGGATACTATCGGAGATTTATTCCAAGTTTCTCCAAGCTCGCTAAGCCGATGACAGAGTTGCTGAAGAAAGGGACGAAATATGTTTGGAGCACGGCGTGTGAAGGAGCGTTCCGAGCATTGGTGAAGCATCTCACCACAGCCCCTGTCTTAGCTCAGCCGGATACAACAAAGCCCTTCAACGTATATTGTGACGCGTCCGGTATTGGGCTTGGCTGCGTGTTGATGCAGGAAGGACGTGTGGTCGCCTATGGCTCACGCCAACTTCGGAACCATGAGCAGCACTATCCCACTCATGACCTTGAGCTTGCTGCAGTGGTTTTGGCGCTGAAAATGTGGAGGCACTATCTCCTGGGGAATTTGGTGCATCTCTACACCGACCACAAGAGCTTGAAATACATTTTCACCCAGAAGGAGCTGAACATGAGGCAACGGAGGTGGTTAGAATTAATCAAGGACTATGAGATTGAGATTCACTACCACCACGGCAAGGCGAATGTGGTTGCCGACGCGCTGAGTCGGAAATCACATGTCCATCACCTCACCATTACACCGGTGGAGGAGGAAGAGCCAAGTTTATACTTGGTTCCTTATGGATCGCTGTACAACCTTGCCCTCATCCCTACTATTAGGGAGGACATCATTGCAGCTCAGAAAAATGATAAAGGTATGGCACATCTCCGGAGACGGATTGACAATGGGGAGATCAAATGTTTCCGGAAAGATGGTGAGGGGACGCTGTGGTTTAATGACCGCATAGTCGTACCCCGGGATATGGAGTTGAGAAAGAAGATCCTCGATGAAGCTCACTTGTCCAAGTACTCCATTCATCCGGGCAGCAACAAAATGTACCAAGATTTGAAAAAGAAATTTTGTTGGACACGGATGAAGCGGGAGGTAGCTAAGTACGTATCCGAGTGTGATACGTGTACACGAGTGAAGGCTGATCATATGAGGAAATCAGGGCTGCTGCAACCCCTGAAAATTCCAGCATGGAAATGGGAAGATGTGAGCATGGATTTCATTGTGGGATTACCCCTAACAGCCAACAAGCATGATTCCATATGGGTGATCGTTGACCGACTGACCAAGTCAGCTCACTTCATTCCCGTGCAAACACATTTCCATGCCAACCGATATGCGGAGTTATACATTGCCAGGATTCTATGCCTGCATGGTGTACCCAAGACCATAGTCTCAGACCGAGGTGCATTGTTTGTATCTCGCTTCTGGGAGCAGTTGTACGCTGTTTTGGGTACTAAACTGATTAGGAGCTCCGCCTACCACCCTCAGACAGATGGCCAGACAGAGAGGGTGAATCAAGTTCTGGAGGACATGTTGAGAGCATGTGCCATCCACCATGGTAGGAACTGGGATAATCACCTACCATTGGCAGAATTCTCGTACAACAACGGCTATCAGGCGAGTATCAAGATGGCACCCTACGAAGCTCTCTACGGTCGCAAGTGCCGCACCCCATTAAATTGGTGCGAGTCCGGTGAAAGGGTCACATTCGGGGTTGATGTGGTGAACGACGCCGAAGAGCGCGTTTGGACAATTCAAGCCAATTTAAAAGCCGCTCAATCCCGTCAGAAGAGCTACGCTGATAAGAGGCGTAGGCCGTTGCACTTTGACGTTGGGGAACACGTGTACCTACGCGTGTCTCCGATGAAGGGCGTGCACCGGTTCAGTGTGAAGGGGAAGCTCGCTCCCCGTTTCATTGGACCCTATGCTATCACCGAGAAGTGCGGACCAGCGGCGTATCGATTGGAGTTACCGGCATCTCTTGCTGGTGTCCATGATGTTTTTCACGTTTCGCAACTGCGAAAATGTTTGAAGCATACGGCTGCTGTTCCTACCGAAGACATCGGCGAGCTGAAACCGGATTTAACATATGATGAGTATCCGGTGGAAATTCTTGATGAGAAAGCCCGAACCACGCGTAACAGAACGTTGTGGTTCTACAAGATCCTCTGGAGTAACCATACCGTGGAAGAAGCGACGTGGGAGAGCGAGGAATTCCTTCGCTCAAATTACCCGGAGTTCATGGCTTCTCAACACGGGTAAGTCCCTACTACATCGCTATCTCTTCTTTTGTAATCTCGGGACGAGATTCTTTTAAGGGGGGAGGAATGTAAGGGCCTCAGTTTTGGCACACATTTGAAGTGTTCATCACCACACCACACACCTCATTTGAGGAAAGATGATGAACACAAATGAAGAGCATGTAACTACCATCAACATGCTCATTAGAGAACAAACTCACATATTGCAAAAGTGGTATTTCCCACATGTGATATAGGTGGGCTGGACTTATGAAAACTCCTACACATTGCTAAGGATGTCCATGCCAAGTTTCACCCAAATTCAAAACCTTTTTGAGGTCATTTTGGGTATAGATAGAAAGAGGGCAGTTTGAAACCACATTCAAATTCAAACTGTTTTTGTCCCATGAATTTAAAAGTGGGAGGCATATTCTTATTCAGCACATTTTTGTGAGCTCACACACCAATTTTCACTCCATTTGGAGTTGATCTTGATATGAGCTAAGTGGGACAAAT
Source organism: Neostapfia colusana (assembly GCA_030760725.1). NCBI lineage: Eukaryota > Viridiplantae > Streptophyta > Magnoliopsida > Poales > Poaceae > Neostapfia > Neostapfia colusana. The sequence goes on from JASWHV010000020.1 coordinate 13,577,422, forward strand.
TCAAACTTGATTTGAATTCAAAACTGAACTTGTGCTGAAATTCACTCAAACCGAACCCAATCTGAATTCTATTCAATTCAAATGGCTCAGGGGTGAATAATTTGAATCACCAGGGGTATTATGGGGCTCACTGTTTACAACAATGATTAGGAGTAAATTTCAGAGGTTAAAACCCCGGGTGGGACCCACATGTCATAGAGGGAAGAAGGAGAAACTTGCACCCAAAGTCAGAGTCTCGGTGGGAAATTCCGCCGAGCAGCTGTCGGCTGTGCCACCGAGCAGCTACCGGCGCCACCAGCTGCTTCCCTCTCCGCGCGTTGGCGCCCAGGGCGGCTGGCTCGCGCCGCCACGCGACCGGCACCGCCTCAGCCAAGCAGGAGTCGGCCGGCTTTATCTTCTCACGGGCAAACCCGAGCAGCGGCATTGTTTCTCGCCGCAGCTCTCTGCTCAATCGGGAAAACCAGCAAAATCATCTCCTCCTTCGTCCCTGAGCTGCTAGACAGCCACCTGAGCTTGCACTCCACCTCTTCAACGCCAGAAACCTCGAGCTCCGACCTCCTTTGCCCAAAGACGATCGCCACCGCGGCGACCTAGCCTCAGCCGAGAGTCAGGCGCCCGTGGGCAGCGTCCCACAGGCGTTTTCACGGTCCAGCGAGAGAGGCAACAGGAGCGCGCGACCACCGTGCTGCTCTCCTCCAAGTTGGAAGCCAACCGTGAAGAATCCGCAGAGAATTTCCAGTTTTTGCTCCGGCGACCATAAACCGAGCTTCCGGTATGGTTTCTTTAAATTCTCGCTCTATGATCTTTCGGAGGTCATCAAATCTTGCACATAAACGCTGGACTAGCCGGCGATCAAGTTCTTTTCTGCATCCGTAGCGTGAAACTCTCTAGGAGTGATGAATTTCGAGCTCGATCAAGGGCGGTCATGGCGGGCATGATCGGTCACACGGTGCCGACTGACTTGCCGCCATCCCTGAACCCTTTTGACACCTTGTCGAGCTTTCTAGAGGTACACTGATGCTGTAGGGCCGTTTGTTCGAGGTGTTGGCGGGTTTAGAAACCACGGTCGACGGTGTCGAACCTCAACCAAGGCCACGGCACGTCACCGAGCTATTTCCGGTCACCCCCAGCCCGACCTGTCACCCCAGACGTGTTCCTCGACGTCGACAACCACCTGGCGGCGAGTTTCAGACCATGGGAGGTCCGGCAGCGGCGAGCCGGTGAGCCCCGAGTCTGCTCCGGCGAGGTCGGCAGCGCGGGCGCGAGAGAACGACGGGACGAAGACAAAGCTGGCTGGCCCACGTGTCAGCGGCTGAAGAATTTAAATCGGGATCGGGTGTGGCCAGGGATCGGCTGTGCTGACGCGCAAATACCCTGTGAGCTCCGGTGTGCCGGACACCTCCGCGCTCGACACGTGTGGTATCCCCGGTGTGCCGGACACCTCCGCGCTCGACACGTGTGGTATCCTCGGTGTGCCGGACACCTCCGCGCTCGACACGTGTCCCCGCGGGCCCCGAGAGTTTAAACTTTTCCCCCGATTTTCTGAATTCTTCCAAACTTCAAATCCTCATAACTTTGGCTAGAAAGCTCCAAATCGGGTGAACCAAATTTTGTTGGATTCAGCTCTCTGAGCACTTTCCAGCAATACCAAATTCAGCTCATGAAAGTGAATAGTTACCCAGAATTAAATCCCTAAATTTTAAACTGTTGGGAATTTTATCTGGAGAACTACGTTATGAAAAATTCTGAAATTTGGCTGAAAGGTTCATTGGAAAATCCCTGAATCCCAGTAAAGTTTTCAGACTCATCCAAGTTCATTTAGTTACCCTAATTGGGTGATTAAGGGAACTGCCCAGAGAAAATAGAAAAATGTACAGAAACATTTTTCAGATTTTCTCCAATCTTAGTTAGGACATAACTTTCCGTAGAATTCTTCAAATGACATGAAACCAACTCCATTAGAACCCTCCTAAATTCTAGTTTCCAGAAAGTAATGGTGGGAGCCATGAAAAACCCTGGAATTACTTAGAGGCTCAATTATTGACAAAAGAGGCTTTTATTTGTACAAGGTTCAATTGAACTTTGTTTCAAATAAAACTTGGTCACAACTCTGGTTACGACCCTACCAATCCACCATAAAAAATTCAGAACCCAAAGGGGAGGGCTAGCTAGAGTTATTAGCAATTATGTATTTAAGTTCACACATTGCATTTAAATTTACATGTAGTATTGTATTCAACGTGTAGCTATTGAAGAAGAGACCCCGGAAGTGCTGGATTTCCTTCTTCCGGACGAAGAAATAACTACTGACCAGCGGCAACAAGGCAAGCCCCGGATTGCATAAACCTTTTTATAAGTTTTACTTTGGTTACATGTGTCATATGAAGTATGATTGTGCATTAGGTGTAGGATGGATGGAACCCCACTTGCATGACCAAAAGATTCCTTAAAGAGTGAGGGTAGTGTCAAGGACCTCGAGTAGACAAGCTATGCTTACAGATTTATAGGGCTTCGGTACAAGTCGAGTAGTTGAAATCTACTCGCGAGATAGGCTTGGGACACACGGGTTCGGTTGAGTGATGTGAGATCACTTTAGTAATGAAAATGAGACTAGGCAGGGGCTAGGGCGCAGCAGGAGGGAGTCTTGTGTGCGCAGCCCTGTCCGTGTCCATTGAGGACCAATCCGTGTGCGGCCCACGCTGATCAAGTTTGAACGTACCGAAGGCATATCGGATATGTGGGCCCCGATAAACCGATGTAGCCTAAACCTCCGGGCGCCGAGGCATAACGCACCGATTTATAGGTGTAGGCTGAGGGCAGTAAGGTGGAAATCTGCCAACGGGCATAGAGAGATGCTCCGTGTGAGGAACCTCTTGCTCGTTTCGGTGCGACCGGTTCGGCGTTTGGGCTGTTGGGTGAAAGGTTGTCCCGTACGACATCGAGTGAGCGTGCTGTGCAGCTCCACGGGTGGGCGTACGTGACGTGCTCTTTGTGTTTCCCTGCAGGTGTATATCGAGTCGATTCTCCGTCCCTCGCGGTGACGAGTACCGCTTGTTCACTGCGTCGTAACGTAGCTTAATGAATGGAATGTTATGATTCAATATTGCTGTTATGATATAACTGTATTGCTACATGTGTGCCACCAAATATTGCTCACTAAATTTCAGCTTCATGAACCGTTAACTTGTTGCTAAAAGATGAACTAAGGATGAACTTGTAGGCGTGTCCATTTGCTGCAACATTGCTATCCTATGTCATGGTACACCTCATGTAGAGTTTCATGCTTAGGTGAGTCGGTTAAGCCTTGCTGAGCCTTCGTGCTCACGGTTGCTGCTTAAGTGTTTTTCAGGTGAGGAGCCACCCACGGACTCGGAGTACGAGTCCACCGGCGAGGGTTACCCTCCGTCGGGGACCACGGCTGAGTGGGAGCCGTACACGCCGTGCTGAGCTGAGACGTTCCGCTAGTGTGGGTTGCCCTAGGGCTGGGCAACCGACTTTTGCTAGATAGGCGGGCGTGAGTTGTACAAAAGAAACTTTCGCTGTGTAATAAAGACTCTAGTTTGTAACTGAGAAGTGTACTACTTTGTACATTCAGTTTGTTTTCCCATGTAATATCATGTGTTCTTATGACGTGTGCTGTCGGGTGTCGCATCGCACGGCACCACCCTCTGCGATCCTGGATGAGCGGATTCCGGTCCGCCACAGATATCTCGGTACTACGTTCCTCACAAAAGAAAATCCTAACTGGATTATACCGGCATATACGTCTCAAGTGTGGCACTAAACGGTCTCTCGCACACGTTTACTACATGGATACATACGTGGTTAGTACCTTCAGAAGACCACACAATAGTGATGCACTAAAAGGTTGTTCATTTCAGGCAGGATCATATTTAAAAGTAAATACAAATGCCCGTATCTTTGCCGTACGGCCGTCCTTGAGTTACGTCACGTCTCAAGGTACGTGATCATGTTTCAACACCACACGACGGGGAACCCGAGTATGTCATGAACGGGTCGTCACGGTTTGGAATGTTATCAACCCAACAGATACCACCTACTGCCCTGCAGGGCACGCCGATGGCAAGCGCTGCGTATGTCCTCCTGGGCTATTTCCAGACAAACACACTCTCGCGTTACTGACCACGCGATGGGGTCTCCACTTACTTGCCTAATGCACGCTAGGGATCAGCGTTTCATATGAACTCAGGAACATGAAGAGTCCAAGAGTTCATATTAACGTCTCACACCAAGCTGTGAGACCTAGCTCTGAACTACTTTCCTCGTCAGGGGACCTAACCGAAATTGAACCGCTTTCGGTGGCGTTCCTTACCATACTTACCAGAGCGTAGGTGCGTCGTTACATAATTAAAATTCAGAATTCTAACACATAGGTTAGTCTTTGCCACTTTAAGTAACTATGCTAATATAGTCCTTACTTGGGCAACTACCGAATCCTCACCGTAAATCTAAGTTTTCCCATAATACAGTCCTTAAGTACTGTGCTATCCCCAATGCAGCTCTGATACCAGGCTGTGGCGGACCGGAATCCGCTCATCCAGGATCGCAGAGGGTGGTGCCGCGCGATGCGACACCCGACAGCACACGTCATAAGGAAACAATATATTACATGGGAAGAACAACTGAACTGTACAAACAGGTACAAACTTCAGTTACAAACTATTGTTTATGTTACACTGCGGAAGTCTACTCTATACAACTCACGCCCGCCTATCTAGCAAAAGTCGGTTGCCCAGCCCTAAGTCAACCCACACTAGCTGCACGTCTCAGCTCAGCGCGGCGTGTATGGCTCCCACTCAGCCGTGGTCCCCGACGGAGGGTAACCAGCGCCGGTGGACTCGTACTCTGAGTCCGTGGGTGGCTCCTCACCTGAAAAACACTTAAGCAGCAACCGTGAGCACGATGGCTCAACAAGACTTAACCGACTCATCTAAGCATGAAACTCTACATGAGGGGTACAATGCACATAGGAGAGTAATAGTGCAGCAATGGACATGCCTACAAGTTCATCCTTAGTTCATCTTTTAGCAACAAGTTAACAGTTCAGAAATCTGAAATTTAGTAAGCAATATTTTCTGGCACACATGTAGCAATACAATTATATCATAACAGCAAGATTGAATCATAACATTTCATACATTAGTCTACGTTATGACGCAGTGAACAAGCGGTACTCGTCACCACGAGGGACGGCGAATCGACTCGATATACACCTGCAGGGAAACCCAAAGAGCACGTCACGTACGCCCACCCGTGGAGCTGCACAGCACGCTCACTCGATGTCGTATGGGACAACCTTTCACCCAACAGCCCAAACGTCGAACCAGTCACACCGAAACGAGCAGGAGGTTCCCCACACGGAGCATCTATCTATGCCCGTTGGCAGATTTCCACCTTGCTGCCCTCAACCTACACCTATAAATCGGTGTGCTATGCCTCGATGCCCGGAGGTTTAGGCTACATCGGTTTATCGGGGCCCATATATCCGATATGCCTTTGGTACGTTCAATACTTGTTCAGCAGGGCCGCACACGGATCGGTCCTCAATCGACACGGACAGGGCTGCGCACACAAGACTTCCTCTTGCTGCGCCCTAGCCCCTGCCTAGTCTCATTTTCATTACTAAAGTGATCTCACATCACTCAACCGAACCCGTGTGTCCCAAGCCTATCTCGCGAGTAGATTCCAACTACTCGACTTGTACCGAAGTCCTATGAATCATTAAGCATAGCCTGTCTACTCGAGGTCTTAGACACTACCCTCAATCTTATGGAAAAGTTCTGGTCATGCAAGTGGGGTTCCATCCATCCTATACCTAATGCACATTCACACTTCATATGACACATGTAAACAAAGTAAAACTTATAAAAGGTTAATGCAAACCGGGGCTTGCCTTGTTGCTGCTGGTCAGGGGTTAGTTCTTCTTCCGGAAGTAGGAAGTCAAGAACTTCTGGAGCCTCCTCGCCTTCAGCGACTACACGTTAATAATATACTACATGTTAATGAATATGCACATGAGTTTATAGTAATACTTCTGCTATTAGTTCTACTAACCAGTTTCTAACACTGGAACTCTGTTTAAAAATTTAAAATGAAGCTGGGGGTTAGTGGTTTTGGCTTGGACCTAAGAACATGGTTAAGTGCTAAGTGGTTATCCCCCTCTTCCACATTGATCACCTCAAGTGGTTTAACAGAGCAGGGGTGATCCAGAACTCCAATGGAGCTGAGAATTTTTGTGTGAGTCCCTTGTCACAAGACAACTCTCTGGACCAAAATTTAACACTTTTCATTGAGTGGTTTGCTCAGCATAATTCTCTTAGCAAATAAGCAAAGAAGAATTAATTCTGAGGTAACACCTCTGTTCATGCCCAACTTAGTGAACTAAAATTTCAATTATAGCTCATAGAGTTTGCATGAATTTTCCTAGCATTTTTGGAGCTAAGGTTTGTCCAGAACTGAATTTCCAGGTTTTGGAAATTCTCTGAAAATGTTTTGGTATTCAAATGAACACAGCACCTTCAAATTTGAATTGCTCTGATAAAATCAACTCCAAATGGTCTGAAACTTTTACAGGGGTTCACTAACATCCTAGAGAATATCCTGGCCAAATTTGGGAATTTTTGGATGAACCAAACTCCCTCTGAATTTCTTTTGCTGAAAAGCTTTAAAGAATTTTCCAGAATTAAATATTAGGTTTCATACAAATTGGGTTGCATATTTGGATATAGCTATGCAAGATGAATCCGACCCAATTTGAATCACTAAATTTGGAGCTTCCTAACAAAAGCTATGGGGTTCTAAAGTTTGAACTAAATCTGGAAATTCCAATTATTTCGGGAAACATTCAAACTCTGACTGTGGGTCCCTCCTACACGTGTCGGCTGCTGGAATCATGCCACACGGGGCCACAGGACCCTTGCCGCGCCACCACACTGGATCCCGGGCCACAGCGGATCGACGATTTAAAATATCGCCACTGACATGCGGGCCCCCAGTCGTCTTCCTCCTCCCGACGCCCGCGCGATCCCGCCGCCGAGCTCGCCGAAGTTCTCGCCAGGAGGGGCCTCCGGTGCTTGGAACTTGCTGATTCTCGCTGCCTGTGCCTATCTCGGCCTGGGGAACACGGTGGTGCCCTCATCAGAGTTTGACAACAACCGGAACAGTGCTCCCGCCGGCAACAGCGGCCGGGAGCTCACCGGCGACGTCGAACTCGGCATCCCCTGCACCTTTTTCGATGCGGCTTGCTCGGGGAGCTCCGCTGACACCTGCTGATCACGGACATGGACACCGGTCCCCGTGAAAACGGATGCATCTACGACCTCACCGGTGACCTAGGCCGGATATCGGCTGTGCTCAGAAAACTTCGAAGAACCGTAACCCTAGCCTATGGTTCTTGCTGGTTTTTGATCCTAGGGGTCGTGGCAGGGTGTAGAACGTGTGTGTAGCTCGGAATCCCTGGTGGTGAACCATCTACCCCGAATTTCCTCGTTTTGCAACCTTCATTATTTTGAATACCGAAAGGGTAAACAGCCAAATACTACCCCGACGACGTACGAGGGGAGGAACGGTCGGCACTAGCGTGTCACGCACCTTGTAGCGGACCTTTTTTGTATAGCTCGCCGGGCGATGGACGGGCTCTAGCTCTCGGACGCCGGGGATCAACGGCGGTCGGCGGTCTGTTCTTGCGCGGAACCGAGGAAAGAGCTCGGTGGGGTTGTTCTCGTTCGGGAAAGAGGAGAAAGGGCGGCGTGGGTTGTGCGCTGGCCTAAGAGCCGTGGCTTTGGCACCGTGAGGTGGCCGTTTTCTGCCTGGGTGGCTCGCCGCCTCTCCCGTGCCTTGCACGTGAAGCAGAGGTCGGCTGCAGCAACTGACTGCACCCTCGTATGTGCAACTGACCTGTGGGCCTCCCCTCTACTTCTTTTTTTCCAATATCTCTTTTCTGTTTTTGCTGAATATCCCCCCAGCTACGCACAATTTAATGTGAGACTTAGCCCCCAAGTTTTTGTTTGAATTTGAGTTCTCCCATTTGAATTTTTGTTTGGCTGAATTTGCCTCCTGTTTGAACTGAAATTCAAATTCAGTTATTTGAATTCTTGCAAATTTAGCCCTTGACAAAATGAAATCCAATGGGGGTGAAAATTGGTAGGCTAACTCAGAAAAATGTGCTGAGTTTGAATATGAAGCTAACTTTTGAATTTGAGTGATGAAAGTTGCTGCAATTTGAATTTACATTCAAATTGGCCTCTTTTTCAAATACTTCAAAAAGTGCCTCAAAAAGTGTTGGATTTACATGAAATTTGGCCTGAACCTTCCCAAGACTTTATAAGTTCTAGGGGTGAGCTCAACCTCTCATGTTCATGTGTAGAAACCCTACTTTGTGAAAGTGAAGGCTTTCCCCTCTAATCACTCTTTTGATGGAGGTTACTTGCTCTTCACAATATTTCCTAGGATATCCACAACAAAACTGTGGTGTTGTGAGGTGAAGAAAAGTTTTTGCATGTCCCCTTTTCTTGGGCTTTTACATATGCCGGGCTTTCGTCCCCCGAGCACTACACCAGCAGCGGCCACATGTTACAAGTGTGGTCGTCCAGGACACTTCACCAGCAGTTGTCCAGAGAGGCAAGGCGGCAGAGTTGCACCACTATTTCCGGGGAGGAATCAACCCTGGAACCCTACTAATGCGCGGCGGGCAAACCCTAGGCCCGGCACTGTCCACCAGCTTGCCATAGAGGACGTGCCGGAGGGTGAGCCAATCCTTGCGGGTATGTTCCAACTCCACCAGCATCCCGCCATAGTATTGTTTGATTCAGGCGCCACGCATAATTTTATTAGCCAAGCTTTCATTGCTAAACACAGCTTGCAAATACTACCCACCGATAGTCCATATTTGATTTGTTCACCTGGTGGGAGGATTTCAGCAAGCGTAATGGTTTCCAAAGCACCATTGTGCTTAGCGGGTAGAGTGTACCCTACGTCTCTCATAATCTTAGAGGGACAGAAGGTCGATGTCATCCTAGGGATGTCGTGGTTAACCCGCCACGGCGCTGTTTTAGACACCGTCCTTTGAGTCGTGCACTTAAACTCAGAAGTGCACGAATCTCACTCCTTATTTCTGGACAGTCTAGAAATAAAACTTCCAAGTATCTATCAGTCGACAACCATCAGATTGGAAGACATTCCAGTGGTCCGAGAGTTCCCTGACGTGTTCCCGGATGATTTACCGGGGATGCCGCCCGATAGAGAGGTGGAGTTCAAGATTGAACTTGCACCGGGAACCATGCCAATATCCCGAAGGCCGTACAAGATGGCGCCCAAGGAGTTGGCTGAACTGAAGACTCATCTCACGGACCTCCTGGAGAAGGGTTTTATTAGGACGAGCTCCTCGCCATGGGGTTGTTCGGCATTAATTGTAAAGGAGAAGGATGAGACGTTGCGGCTTTGCGTGGACTATCGTCCATTAAATTCCGTAACCATTAAGAACAAGTACTCGTTGCCACGGATCGACATGTTGTTTGATCAGTTGGTCGAAACAAAGATCTTTTCCAAGATGGACTTAAGATCCGGGTACCATCAGATTAAGATACGGGCTGAGGATATTCCGAAGACGGCTTTCTCGACGAGGTACGTACTTTATGAGTACCTGGTCATGTCCTTCGGCCTCACCAACGCTCCAGCTCACTTCATGTATCTAATGAACTCGGTATTCATGCCGGAGCTGGACAAGTTTGTCGTGGTCTTCATCGACGACATACTGGTGTATTCCAAGTCGGAGGAAGATCACAAGAAGCATCTGCATATAGTCTTGCAACGGCTGTGGGATCACAAGCTATACGCGAAATTCAGCAAATGCGAGTTCTGGATATCGCAAGTGCCTTTGCTCGGGCATATCATCTCAGCAGAGGGTATCGCTGTAGACCCGACCAAGATCACTCAAGTGCTGAATTGGAAATCCCGAGGACTGTTCATGAGGTACGGAGTTTCCTCGGACTCGTGGGATATTATCGGAGGTTCATTCCGAACTTCTCGAAGATTGCCAAGCCTATGAAGGAGCTGCTGAAGAAGGCTACCAAATATGTTTGGAGTCCAGCATGTGAAGCAGCATTCAAGGATTTAGTCAAGCACCTGACATCAGCACCGGTTTTGGCGCAGCCAGACACAACAAAACCGTTCGATGTGTACTGCGATGCGTCCGGCATTGGGCTCGGATGTGTGCTGATGCAAGACCGAAGAGTGGTCGCGTATGGATCACGGCAGCTTAGAAACCATGAGCAGAATTATCCAACTCACGATTTGGAGCTCACTGCCGTGGTACTCGCACTCAAGATGTGGAGGCACTACCTACTCGGTAACCGCGTACATTTATATACCGACCACAAGAGCCTCAAGTACATATTCAGTCAGAAGGAGTTGAACATGAGGCAGCGAAGATGGTTAGAATTGATAAAGGATTACGAAATAGAGATCCATTATCATCCGGGCAAGGCAAACGTAGTGGCAGATGCGCTGAGCCGCAAGTCACACGTCAACAATCTGACCATCACACCGTTGGAAGAGAGCGAACCACCACTGCATGTGATTCCACATGGAGCTCTCTACAACTTAGCTTTAATCCCCACAATCCATGAAGAGATAGCGGCAGCTCAGAAACATGACAAGGGCATGTCGCATTTGCGGAGACGTGTAGACAGTGGGGAGTTGAAATGTTTCCGGAAGGACGGAGACGGTGTTCTATGGTTCAAGGACCGGATCGTCGTACCCCGTAAACCGGAGTTACAGCAGAAAATTTTTGATGAGGCTCACTTATCAAAATTTTCTGTTCACCCCGGCAGCAACAAAATGTATCAAGAACTCAGAAGTAAGTTTTGGTGGACACGGATGAAGCGGGAGATCGCGAAGTACGTGTCCGAGTATGATACATGTCGAAGGGTGAAGGAGGATCATATGCGGAAAACGGGACTGCTACAACCACTGGGTGTTCCTTCCTAGAAGTGGGAGGATGTGAGCATGGACTTCATCGTCGGTTTACCCACCACCTTTCAGAAACATGATTCTGTGTGGGTAATCGTCGACCGGCTCACCAAAGTTGCCCATTTCATCCCGGTCAACACCAACTACAACGCCAAGAAGTACGCTGAACTGTACATCTCACGGATCCTATGCTTGTACGGCGTACCCCGTACCATCATATCGGATCGGGGCACTTTATTTGTGTCCCGTTTTTGGGAGCAGCTGCACGCTGCTTTGGGGACGAAGCTGATCCGTAGTTCAGCGCCACCCGCAATCGGACGGACAAACCGAGCGGGTAAATCAAATCTTATAAGACATGCTACGAGCTTGTGCTATCAACCACGGCAAGAATTGGGATGATCACTTGCCGTTAGCCGAGTTCTCGTACAACAATGGGTACCAAGCCAGCAGCAAGATGGCACCCTACGAGGCGCTATACGGGAGAAAATGCCGCACACCATTGAATTGGTGTGAGTCTGGCGAAAGGGTTACCTTCGGGATTGACCTTGTCAGTAACGCAGAGGAAAAGGTTCGGCTGATTCAAGCGAACCTAAAAGCCGCCCAATCCCGATAGAAGCAATATGCGGACCGGAGAAGGCGCCCACTACAATTCGAAGTCGGGGATCACGTATACTTACGTGTATCTCCAATGAAGGGCGTAAACAGATTCGGGGTGAGAGGAAAGTTGGCACCCCGATTCATCGGTCCATTTCAGATTACCGTAAGATGTGGATCGGTAGCATACCGGATGACATTACCAGAAGCACTTTCTGGTGTGCACGACGTCTTTCACATTGCCCAGCTGAGGAAGTGTCTCAAGCTATCAACTACCATTCAGCTGGAAGACATTGAAGAACTGCAACCGGATCTCACCTATCGGGAGGAACCGGTTCAGATTATTGACGAAAAGGCCCGAACCACACGCAACCGTACGTTGTGGTTCTACAAGGTTCTATGGAGTAATGACTCCTAGACAAAGCGACATGGGAGAGCGAAGGATTTCTTTGCGCTAACTACCCCGACTTTTTCACGTCGCATATCCGGTAATTTTTCCACCGTCCTCTCTCTCATTTTCACCTTGTAATCTCGGGACGAGATTCTTTTGAGGGGGGAGGAATGTAAGGGCCTCAGTTTTTGACACATGTTTGAAGTGTTCATCACCACACACACACCTCATTTGAAGAAAGTTGATGAACACATTTGAAGAGCAAGTAATCACCATCAACATGCTCATTAGGGAATAAACTCACATATTGCAAAAGTGGTATTTCCCACATGTAATACATAAGGGCTGGGCATAATAAAAACTCCTACATATTGCTAGGAATGTCCATGCCAAATTTCACCCAAATTCAAAACCTTTTGAGGTCATTTTGGGCATAGCTAGAAAGAGGGCAGTTTGAAACTACATTCAAATTCAAACTGCTTTTATCCCATGAATTCAAAAGTGGGAGGCATATTCTTATTCAGCACATTTTTGTGAGCTCACACACCAATTTTCACTCCATTTAGAGTTGATCTTGACATGATTTTAGTGGGGCAAATTCAAACTTTATTTGAATTTCAAACTGAACATGTGCTGAACTTCATTCAAACCAAACCCTATTTGAATTCTAATCAATTCAAATGGCTCATGGGTGAGTAATTTGAATCACCATGGGCATTTTGGGACTTACTGTTTACAACAGTGATGAGGAGTTAATTTCAGAGGTTAAACTTGAGTGTGGGACCCACATGTCATAGAGATAAGGGGGGGACTTGCAGCCAAAGTCACAGCCTCGGTGGGAAATTCCACCGAGCAGCTGCCTGCTGTGCCACCGAGAAGCAACCGGCGCCACCAGCTGCTTCTCCCATCGCGCGCTGGCGTCCCAGGCGGCCTGCTCGCGCCCCCACGCGACCGTCACCGCCTCAGCCGAGTGAAGACCGGGTGCCTTCTTATCCCCGCGGGCGACACCGGGCGGCGCCATTCTTTTTCTCCCCGAGCTCTCGGTCGATCGGGAAAACACAGCAAACAATCATATCCTCGCCTCCCCGAGTTGCTAGGCAACATCCTGAGCTCGAGCGCCACCCTCCCAACGCCTGAACCACCCGGTTTCGGCCCCTGTTCCCGTGATCAACGACGACCGCCGCGGTTTAGCTGAAGAATGGCGATCGGTCTCACGTGGTCAGCACACTACAGCCACTTCCACGGCCGAGCAAGGGCGGCAAAATGTAAGGGCCTCAGTTTTTGACACATATTTGAAGTGTTCATCACCACACCACACACCTCATTTGAGGAAAGTTGATGAACACAAATGAAGAGCAAGTAACCACCATCAACATGCTCATTAGAGATCAAACTCATATATTGCAAAAGGGGTATTTCCCACATGTGATATAGAGGGGCTGGACATATGAAAACTCCTACACATTGCTAAGGATGTCCATGCCAAGTTTCACCCAAATTCAAAACCTTTTTGAGGTCATTTTGGGTATAGTTAGAAAGAGGGCAGTTTGAAACCATATGCAAATTCAAACTGTTTTTATCCCATGAATTTAAAAGTGGGAGGCATATTCTTATTCAGCACATTTTTGTGAGCTCACACACCAATTTTCACTCCATTTGGATGTGGCGGACTGGAATCCGCTCATCCAGGATCGCAGAGGGTGGTGCCGCGCGATGCGACACCCGACAGCACACGTCATAAGAACACATTATATTACAAGGGAAAACAAACTGAAGGTACAAAGTAGTACCCTTCTCAGTTACAAACTAGAGTCTTTATTACACAGCGGAAGATTCTTTTGTACAACTCACGCCCGCCTATCTAGCAAAAGTCGGTTGCCCAGCCCTAGGGCAACCCACACTAGCTGCACGTCTCAGCTCAGCGCGGCGTGTACGGCTCCCACTCAGCCGTGGTCCCCGTAGGAGGGTAACCCTCGCCGGTAGACTCGTACTCCGAGTCCGTGGGTGGCTCCTCACCTGAAAAACACTTAAGTAGCAACCGTGAGCACGAAGGCTCAACAAGGCTTAACCGACTCACCTAAGCATGAAACTCTACATGAGGGGCACAATAGACATAGGATAGTAACATTGCAGCAAAAAGACACGCCTACAAGTTCATCCTTAGTTCATCTTTTAGCAACAAGTTAACAGTTCAGGAAATCTGAAATTTAGTAAGCAACATTTGGTGGCAAACATGTAGCAATACAATATTATATCAAATCAGCAGTATTGAATCACCATGTTTCATACATTAGTCTACGTCACGACTCAGTGACAAAGTGGTACTCTTCACCGCGAGGGACGGCGAATCGACTCGATATACACCTGCAGGGAAACCCAAAGAGCACGTCACGTACGATCACCCGTGGAGCTGCACAGCACGCTCACTCGATGTCGTACGGGACAACCTTTCACCCAACAGCCCAAACATCGAACCGGTCGCACCGAAATGAGCAGGAGGTTCCCCACACGGAGCATCTCTCTATGCCCGTTGGCAGATTTCCACCTTGCTGCCCTCAGCCTACACCTATAAATCGGTGCGTCATGCCTCGACGCCCGGAGGTTTAGGCTACATCGGTTTATCGGGCCCATATATCCGATATGCCTTCGGTACGTTCAAACTTGATCAGCGTGGGCCGCACACGGCTCGGTCCTCAATCGACACGGACAGGGCTGCGCACACAAGACTCCCTCTTGCTGCGCCCTAGCCCCTGCCTAGTCTCATTTTCATTACTAAAGTGATCTCACATCACTCAACCGAACCCGTGTGTCCCCAGCCTATCTCGCGAGTAGATTCCAACTACTCGACTTGTACCGAAGTCCTATGAATCATTAAGCATAGCCTGTCTACTCGAGGTCTTAGACACTACCCTCACTCGTTTAGGAACCTTTGGTTATGCAAGTGGGGTTTCATTCATGCTATACCTAATGCACATACATACTTCATATGACACATGTAAACAAAAGAAAACTTATAAAAGGGTTAATGCAAACCGGGGCTTGCCTTGTTGCTGCTGGTCAGGGGTTAAGTCTTCATCCGGAAGAATGATGTCCAGCACTTCCGGAGTCTCTTCTTCAGTGACTACACATTTATGAAATACTACATGTTAATTAATATGCATACAAGTTATTGTAAGGTTACTGTTATTAGTCCTAATAACCAATCTCTAACACCTGGAACTCTGTTTAAGAATTTAAAGATGAACTGGGTGTGGGTGGCTTGGGCCTGGACCTATGTACATGGTTAATTGCTAAGTGGTTTCCCCCCCTTTTCCATATTAATCCCTCAAGTGGTTAAACAGGACAGGGGTGATCCAGAGCTCTAATGGAGCTGAGAATTTTTGTGTGAGTTCCTTGTCACAAGGAAACCCTCTGGACAAAATATTAGCACTTTTCATTGAGTGGTTTGCTCAGAATAATTCTCTTGGCAAATCAGCAAAGAAGAATTTATTCTGAGGTAATACCCCTGTTCATGACCAACTTAGTGAACTACAATTTCAATTATAGCTCATAGAGTTTGCATGAATTTTCCCAACATTTTTGGAGTTAAGATTTGCCCAGAACTGAATTTCCAAGTTTTGGAAATTCTCTGAAAATGTTTCTGTATTCAAATGAACACAGCACCTTCCAATTTGAATTGCTCTGACCAAATCAACTCCAAATGGTCTGAAACTTTTACAGGGGTTCACTAATGTTCTAACGGACATTCTGGCCAAATTTGGGGATTTTTGGATGAACCAAACTCCCTCTAAAATTCTTTTGCTGAAAAGCTTTAAAGAATTTTCCAGAATTAATTAATGGATTTCATACAAATTGGGTTTCAGATTTGGATTGTACTCTGTTAGAGGAATCCAACAAAATTTGTTTAATAATTTTTGGATTCTCCTAACCCAAGTTGTGGTCCTCCAAAGTTTGAACTACAAACTAGACATTTCAAAATGTTTAAATGTCTGCCGGTGGGTCCCACCCGGCAGTCTTCTCCTTCCTCGCGCCAAACAGGGGCCCGCGGCGGCGCACTCCGGCGAGCTTCGCCGGAACTGCTTTCCCGGCCGTCTCCCGGCCCCAAACTTGCCGCCCCGCCCTAACTCACGACGCTGAACTCGTCGGTGGTGTCGCCGGCGGCCGTAGCTCACCGGAACAGGGCTCCCGACGGTGACAGCGGCAGTTAGGGTTCCGGCGTGGTCGGGAATGCGTTACAACACATCAAAATGATCGGCAAAGGGTCGGAGAGCACCACGGGAGCTCGAGGGTGATGGAAATGGCCGCCAAACCCCATGAAAAGGTCGGCAACCTAGAGCTCCACGGTGAACCGAGCTGTTATTCTATGGCGGCCCGAAAAACAACCTAAACCCGGCCATTTCTGGGTCATCTCCCTTGATTCTTGGTCGAGGAGGGCCGCTAGGGAGTGAGGAAGGTGTGTGTAGGCTCACCCGAGTTGGATTGGACGGTGCAGCTAGAATTTCGGGGTAGACCGACCCTTACCCGGTTGCACTAGTTCTTGGGATTCTTAGGAATTCTCAGTGCACAGTCGATCAATGGTTAGAAGGGTTGCAGCTACACGATCTGGAGACTAAGGCGCACCTTTTCCGTGTAGAAGTCCGGCGGTGAAACTGGCCGTGGCGTGCTGTCTACGGGGAGCAGTTTGCGGCTTTCCGCCGGTGCTCTGTTCCTCGGCGGCCGTTGCTGAATTGCACGTGCCACAGGCTAGGAGTCTCGGGTTTGCGGGGCTGTCATGGTAGAGCATGCACGGGCGCTGCTTTTCGGTGCTGCTGGCACGAGCAACCGAGGCTCGGTTGCTGCCGGCGATCGGAAAAAGAGAGCGCGGGGTGAGGGAAACAGCGAGCGTGCGATCAATGAGGAAGGCGACGTGCTGCTGTTTGCTCCCGGGTTAACGATCGGGTCGAGGCGGCGGAGCCGGCAAGCTGGTCGCCAGCGCATGCAGAGGGGGGGGCGAGGTGGCTGCTCGGTCGGTTCGGTGTCGAGCTCTGCCGAGGCCCGGTAAACCGAGTTCGCTCGGTGTTGACTTAGGGCCGAAGTCTGCTGACTGGTGGGCCCTCTTCTCCCCCCTAATCTTCTCTGTTGTGCAAATATCCCACCTACTCAGACTTGAAAAGGAAACTTAGCAACCAATTCAGAGGTAGAATTTGACTTCATCAACTTCAAATTGGTTTGGCCACATTCCCTTCATATTTGAACTTGAAAATTCAAACTCAGTTTGAATTGTTACAAATTCGGCTCCCGACGAGATGAAGTCCAATGGGACTGAAAATTGGTGGGATTACTCAGTAAAATATGCTGAGTTTGAATATGAAACTACTTTTTGAATTTGAGTGATGAAAGTTGCTGCAATTTGAATTTACATTCAAATTGGCTTCTTTTTCAAATACCCCCAAAAGTGCCTCAAAAGTGTTGGATTTTTCATGAAACTTGGACTGAACCTTTCCAAGACTTTTAAAGTTCTAGGGTGAGCTCAATCTCTCATGTTCATGTGTCCAAATCCCACCTTGTGCAAACGAAGGCTTTCCTCTCTAATCACGCTTTTGATTGAGGTTACTTGCTCTTCACAATATTTCACAATCTATCCACAACAAAACTGTGGTGTTGTGAGGTGAAGAAAAGTTTTTGGAAGTCCCTTTTCTTGGGCTTTTACATCCCTCCCCCCTTAAAAGAATCTCGTCCCGAGATTATAAAAGAAGAGATAGCGATGTAATAGGGACTTACCCGTGTTGAGAAGCCATGAACTCCGGGTAATTTGAGCGAAGGAACTCCTCGCTCTCCCACGTCGCTTCTTCAGCGGTGTGGTTGCTCCAGAGTATTTTGTAGAAACACAACGTTCTGCTACGTGTGGTCCTGGCTTTTTCATCAAGAGTGGCCACCGGATACTCATCATAAGTTAAATCCGGTTTCAGCTCGCCGATGTCTTCGGTAGGAACAGCGGCTGTATGCTTCAAACATTTTCGCAGTTGCGAAACATGGAAAACATCATGGACACCAGCAAGGGATGCCGGTAACTCCAATCGATACGCCGCTGGTCCACACTTCTCGGTGATAGCGTAGGGTCCAATAAAACGGGGAGCGAACTTCCCCTTCACACCGAACCGGTGCACGCCCTTCATCGGAGACACGCGGAGGTACACGTGTTCCCCAACGTCAAAGTGCAACGGCCTACGCCTCTTATCAGTGTAGCTCTTCTGCCGGGATTGAGCGGCTTTTAAATTGGCTTGAATTGTCCGAACACGCTCTTCGGCGTCGTTCACCACATCAACCCCGAATGTGACCCTTTCACTGGACTCGCACCAATTTAATGGGGTGCGGCACTTCTGACCGTAGAGAGCTTCGTAGGGTGCCATCTTGATACTCGCCTGATAGCCGTTGTTGTACGAGAATTCCGCCAATGGTAGGTGATTATCCCAGTTCCTACCATGGTGGATGGCACATGCTCTCAACATGTCTTCCAGAACTTGATTCACCCTCTCTGTCTGGCCATCTGTTTGAGGGTGGTAAGCGGAGCTTCTAATCAGTTTAGTACCCAAAGCAGCATGTAACTGCTCCCAAAAGCGAGATACAAACAATGCACCTCGGTCTGAGACTATAGTCTTGGGTACACCATGCAGGCATAGAATCCTGGCAATGTATAACTCCGCATATCGGTTGGCATGGAAATGTGTATGCACGGGAATGAAGTGAGCTGACTTGGTCAGTCGGTCAACGATCACCCATATGGAATCATGCTTGTTGGCTGTTAGGGGTAATCCCACAATGAAATCCATGCTCACATCTTCCCATTTCCATGCCGGGATCTTCAGGGGTTGCAGCAGCCCTGATTTCTTCATGTGATCAGCTTTCACTCGTCGGCACGTATCGCACTCGGATACGTACTTCGCTACCTCCCGCTTCATCCGTGTCCACCAAAATTTCTGTTTCAAATCTTGGTACATCTTGTTGCTGCCCGGATGAATGGAGTATTTCGACAAGTGAGCTTCATCAAGGATCTTTTTCCTCAACTCCATATCTCGGGGCATGACTATGCGGTCATTAAACCATAGTGTCCCCTCATCATCCTTCCGGAAACACTTGATCTCTCCATTGTCTATCCGTCTCCGGAGATGTGCCATGCCTTTATCCGTCTTCTGAGCTGCAATGATGTCCTCCCTAATAGTAGGGATGAGGGCAAGGTTGTACAGCGATCCATAAGGAACCAAGTCTAAACTTGGCTCTTCCTCCTCCACCGGTGTAATGGTGAGGTGATGGACATGTGATTTCCGACTCAGCGCGTCGGCAACCACATTCGCCTTGCCGGGGTGGTAGTGAATCTCAATTTCATAGTCCTTGATTAATTCTAACCACCTCCGTTGCCTCATGTTCAGCTCCTTCTGGGTGAAAATGTATTTCAAGCTCTTGTGGTCGGTGTAGAGATGCACCAGATTCCCCAGGAGATAGTGCCTCCACATTTTTAGCGCCAACACCACTGCAGCAAGCTCAAGATCATGAGTCGGATAGTGCTGCTCATGGTTCCGAAGTTGGCGTGAGCCATAGGCGACCACACGTCCTTCCTGCATCAACACGCAGCCAAGCCCAATACCGGACGCATCACAATACACGTCAAAGGGCTTTGTTGTATCCGGCTGAGCTAAGACCGGGGCTGTGGTGAGATGCTTCACCAATGTTTGGAATGCTCCTTCACACGCCGTGTTCCAAACATATTTCGTCCCTTTCTTCAGCAACTCTGTCATCGGCTTAGCGAGCTTGGAGAAACTTGGAATGAATCTCCGATAGTATCCCGCTAACCCGAGGAAGCTTCTGACTTCATGGACTGAAGTGGGAGCTTTCCATTTCAGCACTTGCTCTATCTTGCTTGGGTCAACTGCAATGCCTTCTGCTGAGATGATATGTCCCAAGAATGGCACTTGGCTGATCCAAAACTCGCATTTGCTGAACTTGGCATAGAGCTTGTGGTCTCGCAATCGTTGAAGAACAATCCGCAAGTGTTCGGCATGTTCGGCTTCTGTCTTGGAGTAAACCAAGATATCGTCGATGAACACTACCACGAACTTGTCCAGCTCCGGCATGAACACCGAGTTCATGAGATACATGAAATGGGCTGGAGCATTTGTGAGACCAAAGGACATGACGAGATATTCATATAAGCCGTATCTCGTCGAGAAAGCCGTCTTTGGGATATCCTCCGCCCGGATCTTTATCTGGTGATATCCAGAGCGAAGGTCCATCTTGGAGAACACACTGGCACCCACAAGTTGACCAAACAATATGTCGATGCGGGGCAGTGGGTACTTATTCTTGATGGTGACGGCGTTGAGCGGCCGGTAGTCCACACACAGCCTCAGGGTTTCATCCTTCTTCTTTACAAACAGCGCCGAGCATCCCCAAGGCGAGGAACTCGGCCTAATGAAACCCTTGCTCAATAGATCATTGAGCTGTTCTTTCAGTTCCGCCAGCTCATTTGGAGCCATTTTGTATGGTCTCCGTGATATGGGCGTAGTCCCGGGTGCGAGCTCGATCTTGAACTCGACATCCCGCTCAGGTGGCATGCCCGGAAGATCATCCGGGAACACGTCGGGGTACTCCCGGACTACGGGGATGTCCTCCAACTTGAGAGCTTCAGTATTGTTGACTGCTGAAACCTCCTGGACGGGGTTATCTAATAGGAGGGACTGCGGACAGTGTAACGGGGAGTTGAGGTGAACCGTCCGTGTTAGAGTTTCCAGGACAGCGCCATGGTAACTTAGCCATGACATTCCCAAGATTGCATCAATCTTCTGCCCCCCTAAGATAATCATAGTGGTGGAATATATCTTCCCACCTAAGCACAATGGTGCTTTTGGAACCATCATAGTTGCTGAAATCTTTCCGCCCGGTGAGCAGATCATATAAGAACACTCGGTTGGAAAGGCTTCCAGCTGATGCTTAGCCACATATGATGCACTTATAAAGTTGTGGGTTGCACCAGAATCAAACAATATTATGATGGCTTGATGGTTGAGAGTGAACGTACCCGCCAGCACGTTGTCTCCCTCCGGGGCGTCCTCATTGTCGAGGTTGCAGACGCCTCCAGTCCGCTGACCAACCTTCTTCACCGGAGGTCGGCCTCGAGCACCGCCCTGGAGCTGGGCTTGCCCGCTGCTCTGCTGCCCCTGGGGACAGTCCTTCGCGAAGTGGCCCACCTGACCACACGTGAAGCAGGTAAAACGGGGCGGTCCCCCGCTGATCGGTGGACGGAATCCCGGGGCGCGTTGTGGCGGTGGAAATGCCCGGGGTGCCGTCTGCTGCTGCTGTTGCTGCTGCTGTCTTGGTGGTGGCATCGGCGGACGGAACGAGGGTGACTGGAACGGACGTCCCCCGAACCGTTGAGGTCGCGCCAGTGGATGCCACTGTTGCCCGGATGGTGTCCGATACACCATACGGTACTTCTGGGGCGCGCCACCACCGCTGCTAGGTGGAGCGCTGCGCTTCCTCTGCTCAGCTGCCAACTCCCGCTGAGCTTCCTCTTGCATGATTGTGGCATTGACTAGGTCGTTGAATGTGCCGCGGTTCCACTGTACGAGATGGGTCTTTATTTCAGGGTGTAACCCCCGATAGAAGTGCTCCCTCTTCTTCTCCTCCGTGGAGATGTAGTCTGACGCATACTGCGCCAGATGGTTGAATGCACGGGAGTAGTCGTGGGCACTCCTCCCGCCCTGCTTCAGTTCCAAAAATTCTTGGAACTTCCTCTTCATGATTCCGGGAGGAATGTGATAGGCGCGGAACGCCTCCCGGAACTCTTGCCATTCCACAGCATGGCCAGCCGGACGTGAGGCGACATAGTTCGCCCACCACGCACCAGCGGCACCGTGGAGTTGCTGCGCTGCGAACAAGATCTTTTGCCGCTCCGTACACTGGAGCAGCCCAAACTTGGACTCTATGGTCCGCATCCAGTTGTCAGCCTCCAATGGTTCTTCGGCTTCGGTGAACACTGGAGGGTGCGTACTCATGAAATCCGAGTACGACACTTCACGGGGCTCACGAGGCCCTCGCTCTTGACGCCCCCCTGCCTGGGACGTATTCTGCACGATCATGCGGAGCAGGTCGGTCTGCTCCTCATGACCTCCCACCAATGCCGCTATCACATCCACTAGAGTAAGCGGAGGCGGCGGTGGTGGCTGCTGCTGCGGGGTGCTGTCGTAGGACGGTGGCTGGGAGTCATCGCCTCCCCCTTGGCTAGAGCCACCTACCTCGTGCGTGGTCCTAGTGCGAACCATCTGCATCCATACGACAATAACATCAGTCCCGCAACACTTGCATGCAGTTCAATTAAAATGGGCGTAAAAACATTATGACAACAAAAACATGCGATATATCTCGTAAGTAGATAATGTAATAACTTTGCACAAGCTACACCATTACCAGACCAAACACAAGCTAGTTAATCCAACTTGATGAACCTCCACTTTGGAAGCTCACCATAACTAGGTTTGGTCTCTACGAGACATTACTATCGCGTTGTCATCACGTATACCATCCTTAGGGTACAACACCCTCTCCAATGAGTTCCACTGTCATTCTTCTGTCAGAATGACCAGTTTCTACCTATTCCAAGTTTTGGTCTGCTTCTGGGCATTTTCATGACTCAAGCTGACTACCAAAGTTAAATTTAACTTCAGTATCTTTCCAACGAGTATTCATTTGCCCCCAGATCAGCTTTGGTTAAAAAGCTATGCTAATTCAAAGTCAGCAGAATTTCTGGAAGAATTTTAACAGCACCTCCTTTGGAAGTTGCTGTTTTCCATTCTAATTTCCACTGAAATCTGTGCTGAAATTTCAGAAACTTTGAATTGCAAAGATGTCACACATCTTCTCTCCTTTCTAAGGATGTATCATATGAAATTTTTTTAAATCTTTTCTACTGAGATTTATGTTTGACAAACAGAACAGTCCAGAGAATGTTTTTACTCTGTCCAGGTTCTGGACAGCTTACAATTCTCTGGGATTTAAGCCATCTTAAGGTGTGTTTCAGCTTTGGAATTCTACAACAAAGTTGTAGAGTACTTAAATACCTTCCCAGAACCATATAGCACACCTCTCTGGGCTAAAAGACCCGTGAGTTATGCCCTGTGGAAGATCAGCAACTTGCTGTCCAAAACAGAGCACTCTGTTTTTCAGTCTTTTGAAACTACACTCATCCCCTTTCACTTTGTCTACCCAACCAGGGTCCTAATTGTTGAACCTAATGATTTTATTTCCTTTTTATCATTATTTTCATGCATATGCCTACAATATCTTGGTACTACGTTCCTCACAAAAGAAAAACCTAACCGGATTACACCGGCATATACGTCTCAAGTGTGGCACTAAACGGTCTCTCGCACACGTTTACTACACGTATACTTACGTGGTTAGTACCTGCAGAAGACCACACAATAATGGTGCATTCAAAGGTTGTTCATTGCAGGCAGTTCCATATTTAAAGGTAAATACAAACGCCCGTATCATTGTCATACGGCCGTCCTTGAGCTAGGTCACGTCTCAAGGTACATGATCGTGTTTCAACACCACACGACGGGGAACCCGAGTATGTCATGAACGGGTCGTCACGGTTGGGAATGTTATCAACCCAACAGATACCACCTACTGCCCTGCAGGGCACGCCGATGGCAAGCGCTGCGTATGTCCTCCTGGGCTATTTCCAGACGAACACACTCTCGCGTTACTGACCACGCGATGGGGTCTCCACTTACTTGCCTAATGCACACTAGGGATCAGCGTTTCATATGAACTCAGGAACATGAAGAGTCCAAGAGTTTCATATTGACGTCTCACACCAAGCTGTGAGATCAATCCCTGAACCACGTTCCTCGTCAGGGGGAGCTAACCGAAATTGAGCCGCTTTCGGTGGCGTTCCTTACCATACTTACCAGAGCGTAGGTGCGTCGTTACATAATTGAAATTCAGAATTATAACACATAAGTTAGTCTTTGCCACTTTAAGTAACTATGCTAGTATAGTCCTTACTTGGGCAACTACCGAATCCTCACCGTAATCCTAAGTTTTCCCATAATACCGTCCTTAAGTACTGTGCTATCCCCAATGCAGCTCTGATACCAGGCTGTGTCGGACCGGAATCCGCTCATCCAGGATCGCAGAGGGTGGTGCCGCGCGATGCGACACCCGACAGCACACGTCATAAGAACATATTATATTACAAGGGAAAACAAACTGAAGGTACAAAGTAGTACCCTTCTCAGTTACAAACTAGAGTCTTTATTACACAGCGGAAGTTTCTTTTGTACAACTCACGCCCGCCTATCTAGCAAAAGTCGGTTGTCCAGCCCTAGGGCAACCCACACTAGCTGCACGTCTCAGCTCAGCACGGCGTGTACGGCTCCCACTCCGCCGTGGTCCCCGACGGAGGGTAACCCTCGCCGGTAGACTCGTACTCCGAGTCCGTGGGTGGCTCCTCACCTGAAAAACACTTAAGCAGCAACCGTGAGCACGAAGGCTCAGCAAGGCTTAACCGACTCACCTAAGCATGAAACTCTACATGAGGGGTACAATGGACATAGGATAGTAACATTTCAGCAAAAAGACACGCCTACAAGTTCATCCTTAGTTCATCTTTTAGCAACAAGTTAACAGTTCAGGAAATCTGAAATTTAGTAAGCAACATTTGGTGGCAAACATGTAGCAATACAATATTATATCAAATCAGCAGTATTGAATCACCATGTTTCATACATTAGTCTACGTCACGACTCAGTGATCAAGTGGTACTCTTCACCGCGAGGGACGGCGAATCGACTCGATATACACCTGCAGGGAAACCCAAAGAGCACGTCACGTACGCCCACCCGTGGAGCTGTACAGCACGCTCACTCGATGTCGTACGGGACAACCTTTCACCCAACAGCCCAAACGTCGAACCGGTCGCACCGAAACGAGCAGGAGGTTCCCCACACGGAGCATCTCTCTATGCCCGTTGGCAGATTTCCACCTTGCTGCCCTCAGCCTACACCTATAAATCGGTGTGTTATGCCTCGACGCCCGGAGGTTTAGGCTACATCGGTTTATCGGGGCCCATATATCCGATATGCCTTCGGTACGTTCAAACTTGATCAGCATGGGACGCACACGGCTCGGTCCTCAATCGACACGGGCAGGGCTGCGCACACAAGACTCCCTCTTGCTGCGCCCTAGCCCCTGCCTAGTCTCATTTTCATTACTAAAGTGATCTCACATCACTCAACCGAACCCGTGTGTCCCCAGCCTATCTCGCGAGTAGATTCCAACTACTCGACTTGTACCGAAGTCCTATGAATCATTAAGCATAGCCTGTCTACTCGAGGTCTTAGACACTACCCTCACTCTTTTAGGAACCTTTGGTTATGCAAGTGGGGTTTCATTCATGCTATACCTAATGCACATACATACTTCATATGACACATGTAAACAAAAGAAAACTTATAAAAGGGTTAATGCAAACCGGGGCTTGCCTTGTCGCTGCTGGTCAGGGGTTAAGTCTTCGTCCGGAAGAAGGAAGTCCAGCACTTCCGGAGTCTCTTCTTCAGTGACTACACGTTTATGAAATACTACATGTTAATTAATATGCATACAAGTTATTGTAAGGTTACTGTTATTAGTCCTAATAACCAGTCTCTAACACCTGGAACTCTGTTTAAGAATTTAAAGATGAACTGGGTGTGGGTGGCTTGGGCCTGGACCTAAGTACATGGTTAATTGCTAAGTGGTTTTCCCCCCTTTTCCATATTAATCCCTCAAGTGGTTAAACAGGACAGGGGTGATCCAGAGCTCTAATGGAGCTGAGAATTTTTGTGTGAGTTCCTTGTCACAAGGAAACCCTCTGGACCAAATATTAGCACTTTTCATGGAGTGGTTTGCTCAGAATAATTCTCTTGGCAAATCAGCGAAGAAGAATTTATTCTGAGGTAATACCCCTGTTCATGACCAACTTAGTGAACTACAATTTCAATTATAGCTCATAGAGTTTGCATGAATTTTCCTAACATTTTTGGAGTTAAGATTTGCCCAGAACTGAATTTCCAAGTTTTGGAAATTCTCTGAAAATGTTTCTGTATTCAAATGAACACAGCACCTTCCAATTTGAATTGCTCTGACCAAATCAACTCCAAATGGTCTGAAACTTTTACAGGTGTTCACTAATGTTCTAACGGACATTCTGGCAAAATTTGGGGATTTTTGGATGAACCAAACTCCCTCTAAAATTCTTTTGCTGAAAAGCTTTAAAGAATTTTACATAATTAATTAATGGATTTCATACAAATTGGGTTTCAGATTTGGATTGTAATCTGTTAGAGGAATCTAACAAAATTTGTTTCATAATTTTTGGATTCTCCTAACCCAAGTTGTGGTCCTCCAAAGTTTGAACTACAAACTGGACATTTCAAAATGTTTAAATGTCTGCCGGTGGGTCCCACCCGGCAGTCTTCTCCTTCCTCGCGCCAAACAGGGGCCCGCGGCGGCGCACTCCGGCGAGCGTCGCCGGAACTGCTTTCTCAGCCGTCTCCCGGCCCCAAACTTGCCGCCCCGCCCTAACTCACGACGCTGAACTCGTCGGTGGTGTCGCCGGCGGCCGTAGCTCACCGGAACAGGGCTCCCGACGGTGACAGCGGCGGTTAGGGTTCCGGCGTGGTCGGGAATGCGTTACAACACATCAAAATGATCGGCAAAGGGTCGGAGAGCACCACGGGAGCTCGAGGGTGATGGAAATGGCCGCCAAACCCCATGAAAAGGTCGGCAACCTAGAGCTCCATGGTGAACCGAGCTGTTATTCTATGGCGGCCAAAAAAACAACCTAAACCCGGCCATTTCTGGGTCATCTCCCTTGATTCTTGGTCGAGGATGGCCGCTAGGGAGTGAGGAAGGTGTGTGTAGGCTCACCCGAGTTTGATTGGACGGTGCAGCTAGAATTTCGGGGTAGACCGACCCTTACCCGGTTGCACTAGTTCTTGGGATTCTTAGGAATTCTCAGTGCACAGTCGATCAATGGTTAGAAGGGTTGCAGCAACACGATCTGGAGACTAAGGCGCACCTTTTCCGGGTAGAAGTCCGGCGGTGAAACTGGCCGTGGCGTGCTGTCCACGGGGAGCAGTTCGCGGCTTTCCGCCGGTGCTCTGTTCCTCGGTGGCCGTTGCCGAATTGCACGCGCCACAGGCTAGGAGTCTCGGGTTTGCGGGGCTGTCGTGGTAGAGCATGCACGGCCGCTGCTTTTCGGTGCTGCTGGCATGAGCAACCGAGGCTCGGTTGCTACCGGCGATCGGGAAAAGAGAGCGCGGGGTGAGGGAAACAGCGAGCGTGCGATCAATGAGGAAGGCGACGTGCTGCTGTTTGCTCCCGGGTTAACGATCGGGCCGAGGCGGCGGAGCCGGCAAGCTGGTCGCCAGCGCACGCAGAGGGGGGCGAGGTGGCTGTTCGGTCGGTTCGGTGTCGAGCTCTGCCGAGGTCCGGTAAACCGAGTTCGCTCGGTGTTGACTTAGGGCCGAAGTCTGCTGACTGGTGGGCCCTCTTCTCCCCCCTAATCTTCTCTGTTGTGCAAATATCCCACCTACTCAGACTTGAAAAGGAAACTTAGCAACCAATTCAGAGGTAGAATTTGACTTCATCAACTTCAAACTGGTTTGGCCACATTCCCTTCATATTTGAATTTGAAAATTCAAACTCAGTTTGAATTGTTACAAATTCGGCTCCCGACGAGATGAAGTCCAATGGGACTGAAAATTGGTGGGATTACTCAGGAAAATATGCTGAGTTTGAATATGAAACTACTTTTTGAATTTGAGTGATGAAAGTTGCTGCAATTTGAATTTACATTCAAATTAGCCTCTTTTTCAAATACCCCCAAAAGTGCCTCAAAAGTGTTGGATTTTTCATGAAACTTGGACTGAACCTTTCCAAGACTTTTATAGTTCTAGGGTGAGCTCAATCTCTCATGTTCATGTGTCCAAATCCCACCTTGTGCAAACAAAGGCTTTCCTCTCTAATCACGCTTTTGATGGAGGTTACTTGCTCTTCACAATATTTCACAATCTATCCACAACAAAACTGTGGTGTTGTGAGGTGAAGAAAAGTTTTTGCAAGTCCCTTTTCTTGGGCTTTTACATTGGAGTTGATCTTGACATGAGCTAAGTGGGACAAATTCAAACTTTATTTGAATTCAAAACTGAATTTGTGCTGAAATTCATTCAAACCAAACCAATTTGAATTCTACTCAATTCAAATGGCTCATGGGTGAATAATTTGAATTACCAAGGTTCGTATGGGGCTCACTGTTTACAACAGTGATTAGGAGTAAATTTCAGAGGTTAAAATTGGAAGTGGGGCCCACATGTCAGCCATTACTTCAAAACAAACCGACTGAAACACAGTTCACTCGGTTCCCGGGTGCAGTGTGCGCGCGCCACCGGGGGGCAGCCGGCGCCAGCTCCTGCTGCGTGCCCCAAGCCGGAGACCAGTCGCCGGGCTTCTTATCCCCTCCCCGGCGTGCTTCCAGCACCCATTCCCTGAGCTACCGACGTACTCGGTCTGTTCTTCCACTGCAACCACCGCCGCTCGAGCTCACGCTTGATCAAGTCCGATCACTCGCGAGCACAGCCTCCTCCACAGCAAAACGGCACCGGGAGATCGTGAGCAACCTCCTAGACCCCGTGTTGGCCAGTGAGCAAGCGTCCTCGAGCTGTACCGAACCGTTTCTCCGGCGAACCAAGCATCGCCGCCGATCGGGCTCTCGTGGACAGCACCACGCAGCCGTTGTCACATCCTCTTCTCTACACAAGAAAGGTGCATGATTGTATGTAGATGGAGTAGCCGAAAGCCGTTTGGCGATTGATCAACCCTCGGACGAGAATTTCCAAATTTACTCTCGATCAGTTCATAAGGACCGAGCTCACCTTCGGGTGAAATTCGTGCTCTATGCGCGAGGGTTGGACAACCTCGTTACCTAGTAGCTTCTACGCACGATAGCGCCCACGCTCGAACTGGAATCAGAGAAAACCATCGAGAATCGGCCATGATATGGCCGTTTTCCCCGCCGCCATGGCTGAGCACCTCGGCTCACCGTCGAGAGCATAGTTGCCGGTATTTCTAGCTTCCACCCAGCCCTGGTTCGTGTTCCCCATGCTCTACTGATGCTCTCCGACCGATTCCCGATCGATTTGGTGCACGGGAGAGCGGGACCGACCTCACCGGAACCCTAGCAGGTGCTGTCATCGGTGCGACCCCACCATCGAGTCCAGGGGGTCAGTAAAGGGGCAGGCGGCGAGTTTCGGGCCGGGGGGTGGCCGGGAACTCAATTCCGGCGAAGGTCGCCGGAGATCGCCGCCACCGCGCAGTTGGCGCGGGGAGGGAGACGACGCACTGTGTGTGGGGCCCACGAGCAGGAATTTAAACTTTTCCCCGAATTTCAGTTTCAGTTCAAACTTCAAATCCTTAAAACTTTGGCTAGAAAGCTCCAAATCAAGTGAACCAAATTTTGTTGGATTCAGCTTTCCGAGCACTTTCCAGCAAATCAAGTTTCATTTAATGAGAATCCTTATTCCTCCTGAATTAATTCCTCAAAATTTAAACTGTTAGGAATTTTAACTGGAGAATCCCTTGGAGGAAAATCCTGAAATTTTGCTGGGATGTTCACCAAAATGTCCCTGAACTACCATAGAAATTTCAGACCCATTTGAGCTCATTTGAACCACCTAATGGTGTGATTAGTGAAACTGTTACAGAGAAAATAGAAAATGTTTAGAAACATTTTCAGAATTTTCTCTGAAATTGTTTAGCTCATATCTTTAGCTAGGAGCCTTCAAATTAAGTGAGACCAACTCCATTAGAACCCCCTGAAAATCTAGTTTCAGAAAGTCATAGTTTGTTTCATGAAAATCCTTAGAACACCCTAAAAGCCTTCAATTAGGGTCAAGTACATGATTAATTGTGGAGGGCTCAAATGAGCTTTGCTGCAACTAAAACTTGACCAAGTCTCTGTTTAGGTTGTAGCCAAGCCACATTAAAAGTTTCACCATCATTGGGTCTGTCTAGCAAGGGTTATAGACTTCACAACTTCAAACTTAATACAAATGCATTTAAATTGATACATGTATTCCTTCTATCATGTAGTCGCTAAGGTCGAGGAGGAACCCAAAGTCCTAGACTTTGTTACTCCGGAGGAACAGCTAGCCTACGACCAAGAGCAGCAAGGCAAGCTCCGGTTTGCATTAACTTTTTACAAATTTTATTGTTTTGAGCACATACGTGATTACGTTATTCTTTGCATTAGAGTCGTGTTTGGAAACCCAACTGCATAGCAAAGAAAACCATGGGTGGGGTTTAGGATGGCAAACCGTGTTAGCTACTGCAATGCTAAGATAGGGTAGTATTCAATACTAGTCGAGTAGTTGGAACTACTCGCGAGCATAGGCTAGAGGCACTCGACTCGGGTAGAGATAGCACATGATACACATGGCAAGAAAGATGAGACCGAGCGGAGGGTAAGGGCAACAGGACTTTGGGGCCTGTGTGCTATAGCTCCGCTTGTGTCGATTGAGGACCGAGCCGTGTGCAGGCCTGTTGAACAAGCTAGAACAGTACCGAAGACCTACCGGCTATATGGGACCGGGAAACCGATGTAACTCGGGTAGCTGGGTATTGAGGCATTGCCCGTTGTTCAGAGGGTAGGTTGAGAGCTCGAGGTGTAAATCGGCTGGCGGCACTGAGATGCGCGTGCAGAGACCTCTTGCTCGGGACGATGGGACCGGTTTAATATTTGGCTGACGGGCGAAAGGTGGTTGCGTACAGTGTCCGTGATGGTTGTTGTAGGCAACATCGAGTACGGGCGTACGTGACGGGTTGTTCGGGTAACCCTGCATGTGTAAATCGATTATAATCACCGTCCCTCGCGGTCAGTAAGTACCACTTGTTCACTGTACCGTGACGTAGAAAGAACAGGCTAGTTACATGTTAAAATGCTGCTTATTGAAAGATGGACTTTGCTTGTTAATGGTTTGTTGTAGTTTAGAGCTAACTAGAGTTCTTTTCAACTTTGGGCAAAGTACATGAGAGAAATGCGTTTCTTGTTTGATTGCGGTTCTCTCATGTGCCTTAGCGTAAGGTTCTCCACAACCTGCTGCTAAAACTTGAAAGTAAGGTTCTACTAATTAGGCGAGTCCTTGCAAATGATTTTTACCTCATGTACCCATCACCCCTCATGTAGAAGTTCCATTTTAGGTGAGACGGGTCAGACTTGCTGAGCCTTCATGCTCACTGCTTAAATTTGAAGCTTTTGCAGGGATCTATGAGGAAGGGACTCCTGAAGAGGAGACGGAACCCCAGGAGGGGAACCCCGTCGAGTGGGAGTCGTGCACGCCGCAGAGTTAGTGTGCGTGTGTGCTAGCAAGGACACGTTCAAGGGCTGAACGTGCACTTGATGCTTAGTCTACGCCTGTGAGTGTAGATTGAACTTATTTTGATGTAAACATGTTCATAAACTTGTTCATGTATTAAAATTTCGCTTCCGCTTTGCACCTTTGACGTGTGTTATCCGGTGCTGTGCAACGCAGCACCCCTCAGCGTGATCCTGGCTCGACAAGACCGTGGGGTCGTGTCAACTGCATAGCCAAGAAAACCATGGGTGGGGTTTAGGATGGCAAACCCCGTTAGCTACTGCAATGCTAATATAGGGTAGGATTCGGTACTAGTCGAGTAGTTGGAACTACTCGCGAGCATAGGCTAGAGGCACTTGACTCGGGTAGAGATAGCACATGATACACATGGCAAGAAAGATGAGACCGAGCGGAGGGTAAGGGCAGCAGGACTTTGGGGCATGTGTGCTATAGCTCCGCTTGTGTCGATTGAGGACCGAGCCGTGTGCGGGCCTGTTGAACAAGCTAGAACAGTACCGAAGACCTACCGGCTATATGGGAACCGGGAAACTGATGTAACTCGGGTAGCTGGGTATTGAGGCATTGCCCGTCATTCAGAGGGTAGGTTGAGAGCTCGAGGTGTAAATCGGCTGGCGGCACTGAGATGCGCGTGCAGAGACCTCTTGCTCGGGACGATGGAACCGGTTCAATATTTGGCTGACGGGCGAAAGGTGGTTGCGTACGGCATCCGTGATGGTTGTTGTAGGCAACATCGAGTACGGGCGTACGTGACGGGTTGTTCGGGTAACCCTGCAGGTGTAAATCGATTATAATCGTCGTCCCTCGCGGTCAGTGAGTACCACTTGTTCACTGTACCGTGACGTAGAAAGAACAGGCTAGTTACATGTTAAAATGCTGCTGATTGAAAGATGGACTTTGCTTGTTAAAGATTTGTTGTAGTTTAGAGCTAACTAAAGTTCTTTTCAACTTTGGGCAAAGTACATGAGAGAAATGTGTTTCTTGTTTGATTGCGGCTCTCTCATGTGCCTTAGCGTAAGGTTCTCCACAACCTGCTGCTAAAACTTGAAAGTAAGGTTCTACTAATTAGGCGAGTCCTTGCAAAGGATTTTTACCTCATGTACCCATCACCCCTCATGTAGAAGTTCCATGTTAGGTAAGACTGGTCAGACTTGCTGAGCCTTCGTGCTCACTGCTTGTGTTTGAAGCTTTTGCGGGGATCTATGAGGAAGGGACTCCCGAAGAGAAGACGGAACCCCAGGAGGGGAACCCCGTCGAGTGGGAGTCGTGCACGCCGCAGAGTTAGTGTGTGTGTGTGCTAGCAAGGACACGTTCAAGGGCTCCACTAAGTGATTGCTTAGGGACCTTAGCGTACGATCTGGGCTGTTTCCCTCTCGACTTTGGATCTTAGCACCCAATCAGTCTGTCTGTACTAAGGATGACGGCCTGTATTCGGAGTTTCCCTGGGGGAGCATCAACTCCATTCCTTTGGGCTTTTGAGGAGCGGGAGAAATTGTTGGAATTCTATGAAAGAGTCCCGGGAGCCAGGATGCATGCCGGACTAGGACTCGATGCCGAACATGCATTCTTTTCTCGGTTGCGGTGTACATCGTTGTAGTGAAAAGAGGGAAGAAGTGTTGTAGGCCAGGGCTTCTGGCCCAAGCCAGAGGGGCTGGAGAGGAGAGTTTTGACTGCGGGAGAGGTAGGTCCAGGTAACGGGGAGAATCCGCTAGGCGCTGTGGTCAAAGTGAATATGCGCATGTTTCGGCTAAAACCAATACTTGCTTTTGATAATGAAATAGCCGAGGACATAGACCACGTTGAGAAAGACCAACCAACAACACAAATAAAGACCGGGACGAGCCCATTCCTGACGATTGTGCAAATTAATAAAACCGGGTGGACGAATTTTCCATCTCCAGGGCGAACATCCTAGCCAAATGGGACTTCTGTCTCAATCCGAGCCTCCTTACCCAGCGAGTGAATGAACCAGCCAATAAACAGGTGATCGGTGAGAGTTCACATGCCAATGTTGAGATGCTAAAAGAGTTACAGGTTTTGAATCAAGCAACCTCAAATTCTTTTTGAAAATAAAACTAAGCGTACTATTCTAAATTCTAAATCGAGCTAAAGTCAAATGGCGAATCCAATTCGATTGGTTGAAAACAGTAGCGCGTAAAGCCAGCCTTTGGTGCGGCATTCAGCAGTTTGAAGAGGTAGCCTTTTTCAGTAGCTGTCTTCTCTTCGGTCCTACCCGTCGTACCATCAAGATCCAGAACAAGAAGGATAGTCAATCCACCACTTAGGAGAGTAACCTGTAGAAGAGCGCTCGTAAGTTCCGGTATGAGTACTGCGCCGAACATAAAGTTTGGGACTCTCTCTTTATCCTCGTCCGATTAATCCTATTTTTAAAAGATCTCAAAAACAATGAATTGAAGGATTTGATTACTCAATATTCGAGTGGAATGGATTCTGGACCTACAGAGATAGAAAAAAATGAGCAACTACAGTAGCGACTGATTCCTCCTCTCCCCTCCTCTGCTCCTTCGGTGAACTCGGCGTAATAGCTCACTGGTCTAGCTCCATGGCACCGAAAATGTCTCAGGGCTCAAGTGATTCACCGAAGCGACGAGACCTTGAAAGCTGCTTTTTCAAGTGTCAGCGTCGGGTCTGCCGCTCAGTTAAAAACTATGAAACAAGTCTGCGGGGTTGAGTAATAGTGTGAGTATATTTCCCTTGCCCGAGGACAGTCTATCGATGAACGGATACTAGGAATCGTAGGAATAGCTCTAGCGCTCGCTACGCTCTCACCTTTTCAATCTCATGTTGAGGGCGAGGTCTCTGGTTCAAGTCCAGGATGGCCCAGCTGCGCCAGAGAAAAGAATAGAAGAAGCATCTGACTCTTTCATGCATACTCCATTTGGCTCGGGGGAAGTTCTCTTTAATAGAATGACTGGCTTTACCCTTGATTAGTGAGGTCAAGAATAGGTTTCTGTGCATCCAAATCTGTAACCCAGTTGATGAATTAAGAAAATGACATCAGGTTGGATCTGTAAGAGCAGCTTCAATAGCTTTGGCTGTGAAAACTCTTGGTCTTGGAGCATCAGTGTCATCAGTTCACCCAAGATCAGCACAGGCCCGAAGTCACTTTACTCTCTTTATCCGCATCCCTTTCTGGTGAAATGCAAATTCCACTGCGCTTAACACTTTGAGTTCGAAGTGGGATGGAGATAATGAGCTCTTTAGTTGAACTGGGGGTGTTCTAATTCTGTTCTTATTGGATCCAGTTGGAATTGTAGTTCTCTTTGCTGTTGTGCCAATCGATCTCGAAAACGATTGTTGCGACCCCGAAGGACGACCTGCAGAAGGAAAGTCAGTCTCATTCGTTCCTGCCGCCCTAAGGAATTTCATAAGCAAGGTAAGATGAAGTAGTGAGCCATACATGATAATTATGGGCTTTCTTCCTCCTTCTTTATAGTCTTCAGTTCAATCTGCCAAGTCCAGCTCTATGCTATGTATGGTAGTCGTTTGACTCGGGAATCCCTGAGCCCAGCTTTTAGTCCGTGCCTGGCAGTTTCAGCCGTGGTCCAGTCTAGCAGCCTCTTTTCGATCCAAGAGTCGCATAACCGATTTGATCCCAAGGTAAAGAATAACCAGTTACACCAAATGATGCAGTCAATACAGCCAAAACCTTCGCTCCGAGGATTAGTCGAGTACTTGGCCACATGCATGAGTAGGCCTGTTGCCGGGATGTCCCATTAAAAAGGCGGAGAAATTCCATTATGTGCTAAAGGCTGCGGAATAAGAGCTCTTAGTCCTTTCGGCATAGAGAACGAACGAATCCACCCCGTGCCGCTTGCCGTTTCAGGTTCAAGGAATGGGGAAGTGTTCTGTTGATAAATGGAGGTTTCACTCATGGGCCGGGGGGGGGCGTCAGGGCCTCATGCTGCCCAAAGGCCTCAGCAACCCCAGGTAATGTCAGGTTCATGGAATCAGTTCAGCCGAACCTACACAGACAGAGAGATATTGACTTTTTTCACAAGCAAGAAAACGGATGCGCTAACGCGCAACGGCTTTCGCGCTAGTTGCTCAATCCGTTGCTTGTTCTGTAACGCGCCTTTTCCCATAAGATCTGAAGCCAATAACGCTTTTTGGTCTTTTCTTTCTTGCCGCCACTTTAACAGGTGCCGCTGTAATGAGAGCGTAAGTTGCGGAGTTTATTCTTTATTCTTTTTTGTTTAACGTGCACTTGATGCTTAGTCTACGCCCGTGAGTGTAGACTGAACTTATTTTGATGTAAACATGTTCATAAACTTGTTCATGTAATAAAATTTCGCTTCCGCTTTGCACCTTTGACGTGTGTTATCCGGTGCTGTGCAACGCAGCACCCCTCAGCGTGATCCTGGCTCGACAAGACCGTGGGGTCCTGTCAGCGTTGGTATCAGAGCAAGCTTGAGGTTTAACGCACTACAAAGGTCATCTTTTTCAAAAATCCAGTGAGGAACGAGTTAGTAGCCCGTATAAGGATGTTATTAGCATATAGAAAGTGGCATATTAACTTATTTATTATGTCGGAAAATCGTGTATCTCGGGACGTTTATGTCTTGGGGGGTGCACGTAAGCGCTGTCCACCAGTGCGCACATGCTGAAGGGTGGAGCCCCACGGGTGGCAGGTAACCCGACCCGCTTTGATATCCTCTACGACTCTTCATGTCGTTTGGGGTATTCGAGCAACGTCTGTCCCTGGTGTGCGTGGTGCAACTTGGGAGACCCCGTCACGTGGTCTGAAACGTGAACACGTAACTCAAGGCGTGTTTGGCTTGAGAACATCCGGGCGAGTGATGACGGCCGGGTGTACGAACTGTATGGATTCCGGGCTCGGTGTGCAGCCGAGTCTGACAATTGTTTGAGTTTCTGCAGGTAGCCTGACCACGAAATGGTAGACGTGTAGCATCCGTGTGCGAGTGACGTTTAGTGCCACTGAATTAACGAAGCCGGCTAAGTCCGGTATAGGATTTTCTTTGTGAGGACGTAGTACCGACATAATCTGGTGACGCATCGACGTCACACACCACTAAATGAAAAACTTCATTTAAAAACTTGAAGGTTTTGATTCAAAGTAGTAAAAATTGATGTAACTCCTTCCCTTGAACGGGATATTCAAAGTTAACAAGTTTTCAACTTATAGGTTGTTAAGGACAGAGTACTCTGGTTTCAGCTGAATTAGGGCTGAAGTTGATCAGAGGTTAGAGGTTGAGTTCTTTCGAGGTTGGGGCCATACGATACATTTCTGGAAAGATTTGGAAGAGCTTTACAACCCTTCTGCTGAGGTCCAGAGGTGTTTCATCCCTTAACCCCTCGAAAAATGCAGTAGAGTTGAAACTGTCCAGAAAACAGGACAGAGTAAAGAATCTCTGTAAACTCTTTGTAAATTAAGCATAACTTCCTGCATAAAACTCCAAAAATAGAAAATGAGGTAGTTCTGGAAATCTTATGATATGGGCTACATCTTTGTAACAAATTTTTTTGTCAGATTAGGAACATAATTAACTGGAATTTTTGGATCAAATCAGTACCTAAAGCAGGGAGGTGCTGTCCAATTTTCTCCAGAAATTCTGTTAACTTTGACATCTCATAACTTTTGAACCACGACAGATCTTAGGCCAAGCAAATACTTTCTGGAAATCTATTGAAGTTATCTTTAACTTTTATGTTGAGCTCCAGAACTAGTTTTGCTTTTAACATGGCCTAAATCAGGTTGAAATTGAAACTGGTCAGGGCTGTCATGGGGACAGCAGATCAGCAGTCAAATTTGTTTAAAATTTGAACTATGTTTCCATGTTTTATGGGTTCAATGACATGTCTTATGTTATAACTCAGAGGTTTACTGTTTAAATAAATATTTGACATTTCTCAAATATATTTTTACAGATGACAGTAGATAAGCAATTGGAGAACGGGTGGGTGGTGTCCCACTGTTCTCATCGTAGCGGCTACCCGGAAGCATTGTGGCAAATGCTCCAATATTTCGGGTACAACCAGATGCCGCAGTACTTCGCCAAGGAAGAAGGCGAAGAGGGGAACAAGACGTGGATGATCCATGTCGAAGTCCCTGCAGGACCTACGCCACCCGGTTGGGTGCCGTTCACCGTCACGGTGAGAGGTAGACAGCCGAAAGGGATGTGGCAAGTGGCAGCCCGTGACACTATGTCACGTTTCTGTCAATTACACGTGCAGGCTATGGAGGGCACTCCATACGCGCTCGTTCCGGTGGAGGGACGGGCTCAGCATGTGTGGGAAGAGAGGTACCGGGAGGCAACAGATCCGGGTTGCCCAAGGAACAACCCTGCAGAGGCAAACCTTAGCCTCCAGATGAGGGCGGGAAATGCCGTGATGGACAGCCAAGCTGTTCATACGGAGCATCTCACCACAAAGCTCAAGGAGAGCACGAGCCATGGAGACCATTTCGAGAGTGCTCACAGCGCGCTCCGCAATGTGCACCTTCCAACGATCAAGTGACTGAATGAACAGCACAATAAGTCGCATCGTCTAAAGAAGGCGAAGAGGAAAAGCCGTGTCGACATCGCGGCATTGCAAGAAATGGTACAGAATCTGACCCAGCAGAACGAGGAATTTACTCAAGAGCGGGATGACGCTATTGAGGAAGGGCAAGGCTGGGAAGAGGACTACAACCAAGCCATGGACGAGGTGCATGCATTGCAGGACCTCGTACCTCCGGTGTTAGGCGTACCGGTGGTCTTGGGCCTTCCAGCAATGGGAGAACCCGAGATGGGAGAAGAGGTGGTAGATCCAGAGCCACCAGCAGAGGTACCGGAGGAGGACGACTCACAGGAGGTCGAGTTCTACTCCGAGTAAGGGGTTACAGTTGCCAAGTAGGGCAGCTAGGGTAGCGTAACCCGACTTTTGTAATCGGTGACATGTCGTGTAGACAGTAGCGTATGTATAGGTAGTGACGACATGAGCACGACTACTCGGAGACCCGAGAATAATGTATCTTGTATAAAGTTTATGCTTTATCAATATATGTGAATGTTGTGCAAATTATTCACGTGTCACTTCAATACCTACTATTGTATATGGAAATTTTTAAGTAAGACATGTGCTAATTGCTGCTGTTTTGGATTTCAGAATGACGCGTACTCGTGCCAACCCAGATGTTGGGGGTACCAGTCAAGGGGGAGAGACCTCCCAACCACCTCCCGAGGACTCCTCGGGACAGCAGCAGCAACAGCAACAGCAAACACCGCCACCGCCACTGCCAACGGTTACATTGGCCTACATCGTCGCGGCAATGGCGGGTTCACATCAGCAGCACACGGAGTTGCTGCAGACTCTCATCGCCAATACGTCTCGCCCAGAGAGATGTCAAGACCCTGAGGAGCGTCAACAGAGCTCCTACTCTGACTTCCTGGCGACTCATCCCCCAGTATTCTCAAGGGCGGATGAACCTCTTGACGCGGACAACTGGCTCTGCGCGATAGAGATGAAGTTCGGGCTGCTCCAGATAAGCAAGCAGCGCAAGACTCAGTTCGCGGTCCAGCAGCTCCAAGGATCCGCAAGCGCGTGGTGGGCCAACTTCTGTGCTTCACAGCCCACTGACCGAGTGATGACCTGGACAGAGTTCTGGACGGCCTTCAGGGCCTATCATATACCGCAAAGTTTGATGAAGAGGAAGACGCAGGAGTTCTTACACCTGCAACAAGGGAACCGAAACACGCTTGAATACTCCAGGGCGTTCAACGATCTCGCGCTTTACGCGTCATATCACGCAGATACTGACGAGAAGCGGCGGAACCACTTTTACCAGGGGCTTAACCCGCTCCTGAAGGACAAGTTGGCGATGTTCAATCGTGGCAGCCTCAACGACATCGTTGATGCTGCGATTGTTCAGGAGGACTCCGGCAAGGAGTTAGCGGCGGCGGAGCGAAAGTGAAGCGCGCCGCAAAGCCGCGGAGAAGGAGGCGGTCCTTCTCAGAAGTTTCAGATGGTGAATCGACCACCATCAGGTCCACGCTGGCAGCCACCACAGCGGTCGATGCCGTTCCGCAGTCGGCCGTACTCTTCACCGGCATTCAGGCCGGCACTGCCAGCACCACCTCCGCAACAACAGCAGCAGTGGGCGATGCCGCGTGCGTATGCACCTCAGCAGCGCATGCCGGGCTTTCATCCCCCGAGCACTACACCAGCAGCAGCCACATGTTACAAGTGTGGTCGTCCAGGACACTTCGCGAGCAGTTGCCCGGAGAGGCAAAGCGGTGGAGTGGCACCGCAGTTTCCGGGGAGGAATCAACCCCGGAACCCTACTAATGCGCGGCGGGCAAACCCTAGGCCCGGCACCGTCCACTAGCTTGCCATAGAGGACCTGCCGGAGGGCGAGCCAATCCTTGCGGGTATGTTCCAACTCCACCAGCATCCCGCTATAGTACTGTTTGATTCAGGCGCCACGCATAATTTTATTGGCCAAGCTTTCATTGCTAAACACAGCTTGCTAATACTACCCACCGATAGTCCATATTTAATTTGTTCAACGGGTGGGAAGATTTCAGCAAGCGTAATGGTTTCCAAAGCACCATTATGCTTAGCGGGTAGAGTATACCCCACGTCTCTCATTATCTTAGAGGGACAGAAGGTCGATGTCATCCTAGGGATGTCGTGGTTAACCCGCCACGGCGCTGTTTTAGACACCGTCCTTCGAGCCGTGCACTTAAACTCAGAAGTGCTGGCAAGCTAGTGGACCCGAGCACTTAAGCTCAGCGGAGGGTATCGCTGTGGACCCGAGCAAGATCACTCAAGTGCTGAATTGGAAATCCCTGAGAACGGTTCACGAGGTACGGAGTTTCCTCGGGCTCGCGGGATATTATCGGAGGTTCATTCTGAACTTCTCGAAGATTGCTAAGCCAATAACAGAGCTGCTGAAGATGCTACCAAATATGTTTGGAGTCCAGCATGTGAAGCAGCATTCAAGGCTTTAGTCAAGCACCTGACATCAGCACCGGTTTTGGCGCAGCCAGACACAACAAAACCATTCGATGTGTACTGCAATGCATCCGGCATTGGGCTCGGATGTGTGCTGATGCAACACCGAAGAGTGGTCGCGTATGGATCACGGCAGCTTAGAAATCATGAGCAAAATTATCCAACTCACGACTTGGAGCTCGCTGCCGTGGTACTCGCACTCAAAATGTGGAGGCACTACCTACTCGGTAACCTCGTACATTTATATACCGACCACAAAAGCCTCAAGTACATATTCACTCAGAAGGAGCTGAATATGAGGCAGCGAGGATGGTTAGAGTTGATAAAGGATTACGAAATAGAGATCCATTATCATCCGGGCAAGGCAAACATAGTGGTGGATGCGCTGAGCCGCAAGTCACACGTCAACAATATGACCATCACACCGTTGGAAGAGAGCGAACCACCACTACATGTGATTCCACATGGAGCTCTCTACAACTTAGCTTTGATCCCCACCATCCGTGAAGAGATAGCGGCAGCCCAGAAGAATGACAAGGGCATGTCACATTTGTGGAGACGTGTAGACAGTGGGGAGCTAAAATGTTTCCAGAAGGACGGAGACGGCGTCCTATGGTTCAAGGACCGGATCGTCGTACCCCGTAACCCAGAATTACAGAAGAAAATCTTTGATGAGGCTCACTTGTCAAAGTTTTCTATTCACCCCGGCAGCAACAAAATGTATCAAGAGCTCAGAAGCAAATTTTGGTGGACACGGATGAAACGGGAGACTGCAAAATACGTGTCCGAGTGTGATACATGTCGAAGGGTGAAGGCAGACCATATGCGGAAACCGGGACTGCTGCAACCACTGGGTATTCCTGCCTGGAAATGGGAGGATGTGAGCATGAACTTCATCGTCGGTTTACCCACCACTCTTCAAAAGCATGATTCTGTGTGGGTGGTCGTCGATCGGCTCACCAAAGTTGCCCATTTCATCCCAGTCAACACCAACTACAACGCCAAGAAGTACGCTGAACTATACATCTCACGGATCCTATGCTTGTACGGCGTACCCCGTACTATCATATCGGATCGAGACACTTTATTTGTATCCCGTTTTTGAGAGCAGCTGCACGCTGCCTTGGGGACGAAACTGATCCGTAGTTCAGCATACCACCCGCAGACAGATGGGCAAACCGAGCAGGTAAATCAGATTCTAGAAGACATGCTACGAGCTTGCGCTATCAACCACGGCAAGAATTGGGATGATCACTTGCCGTTAGCCGAGTTCTCGTACAACAATGGGTACCAAGCCAGCATCAAGATGGCGCCCTACGAGGCGCTATACGGGCGGAAATGCCGCACACCACTGAACTGGTGTGAGTCTGGCGAAAGGGTTACCTTCGGGATTGACCTCATCAACAACGCGGAAGAAAAGGTTCGACTGATTCAGGAGAACCTAAAAGCCGCTCAATCCCGTCAGAAACAGTATGTGGACCGGAGAAGGCGCCCATTACAATTCGAAGTTGGGGAGCACGTATATCTACGGGTGTCTCCAATGAAGGGCGTAAACATATTTGGGGTGAGAGGAAAGTTGGCACCCCGATTCATCGGTCCATTCCAGATTACCGAAAGATGTGGATCAGTGGCATACCGGCTGAAATTACCAGAAGCACTTTCCGGTGTGCACGACGTCTTTCACATTGACCAGCTGAGGAAGTGTCTTAAGCTATCAACTACCATTCAGCTGGAAGACATTGAAGAACTGCAACTGGATCTCACCTATCGGGAGGAACCGGTGCAGATTATCGATGAAAAGGCCCGAACCACACGCAACCGTACGTTGTGGTTCTACAAGGTTCTATGGAGTAATCACTCCATGGACGAAGCAACATGGGAGAGCGAAGAATTTCTTTGCGCCAACTACCCCGACTTTTTCACGTCGCATATCCGGTAATTTTCCACCGTCCTCTCTCTCATTTTCACCTTATAATCTCGGGACGAGATTCTTTTAAGGGGGGAGGAATGTAAGGGCCTCAGTTTTTGACACATATTTGAAGTTTTCATCACCACACCACACACCTCATTTGAGGAAAGTTGATGAACACAAATGAAGAGCAAGTAACCACCATCAACATGCTCATTAGAGATCAAACTCACATATTGCAAAAGGGGTATTTCCCACATGTGATATAGAGGGGCTGGACATATGAAAACTCCTACACATTGCTAAGGATGTCCATGCCAAGTTTCACCCAAATTCAAAACCTTTTTGAGGTCATTTTGGGTATAGTTAGAAAGAGGGCAGTTTGAAACCGTATGCAAATTCAAACTGTTTTTATCCCATGAATTTAAAAGTGGGAGGCATATCTTATTCAGCACATTTTTGTGAGCTCACACACCAATTTTCACTCCATTTGGAGTTGATCTTGACATGAGCTAATTGGACAAATTCAAACTTTATTTGAATTCAAAACTGAATTTGTGCTGAAATTCATTCAAACCAAACCCAATTTGAATTCTACTCAATTCAAATGGCTCATGGGTGAATAATTTGAATTACCAGGGGTAGTATGGGGCTCACTGTTTACAACAGTGATTAGGAGTAAATTTCAGAGGTTAAAATTGGAAGTGGGACCCACATGTCAGCCACTACTTCAAAATAAACCGACTGAAACACAGCTCACTCGGTTCCCGGGTGCAGTGTGCGCGCGCCACCGGGTGGCAGCCGGCGCCAGCTCCTGCTGCGTGCCCCAAGCCGGAGACCAGTCGTCAGGCTTCTTATCCCCTTCCCGGCGTGCTTCCAGCACCCATT
The DNA here is from genome assembly GCA_030760725.1 of Neostapfia colusana. Classification (NCBI taxonomy): domain Eukaryota; kingdom Viridiplantae; phylum Streptophyta; class Magnoliopsida; order Poales; family Poaceae; genus Neostapfia; species Neostapfia colusana. The sequence goes on from JASWHV010000020.1 coordinate 13,620,620, forward strand.
CCCCGAGCTACCGACGTACTCGGCCTGTTCTTCCACTGCAACCACCGCCGCTCGAGCTCACGCTTGATCAAGTCCGATCACTCGCGAGCACAGCCTCCTCCACAGTAAAACGGCACCGGGAGATCGTGAGCAACCTCCTAGACCCCGTGTTGGCCAGTGAGCAAGCGTCCTCGAGCTGTACCGAACCGTTTCTCCTACGAACCAACCATCGCCGCCGATCGGGCTCTCGTGGACAGCACCGCACAGCCGTTGTCACGTCCTCTTCTCTACACAAGAAAGGTGCGTGATTGTATGTAGATGGAGTAGCCGAAAGCCATTTGGCGATTGATCAACCCTCGGCCGAGAATTTCCAAATTTACTCTCGATCAGTTCATAAGGACCGAACTCACCTTCGGGTGAAATTCGTGCTCTATACGCGAGGGTTGGACAAGCTCGTTACCTAGTAGCTTCTACGCATGATAACGCCCAAGCTCGAACTGGAATCAGAGAAAACCATCGAGAATCGGCCATGATATGGCCGTTTTCCCCGCCGCCATGGCTGAGCACCTCGGCTCACCGTCGAGAGCATAGTTGCCGGTATTTCTAGCTTCCACCCAGCCCTGGTTCATGTTCCCCATGCTCTACTGATGCTTTCCGACCGATTCCCGATCGATTTGGTGCACGGGAGAGCGGGACCGACCTCACTGGAACCCTAGCAGGTGCTCTCACCGGTGCGCACGGGTTTCCGGTCATCGCCGGCGGCCGGCGACCCCACCATCGAGTCCAGGGGGTCAGTAAAGGGGCAGGCAGCGAGTTTCGGGCCGGGGGTGGCCGGGAACTCAATTCTGGCAAAGGTCGCCGGAGATCGCCGCCGCCGCGCAGTTGGCGCGAGGAGGGAGACGACACACTGTGTGCGGGGCCCACGAGCAGGAATTTAAACTTTTCCCCGAATTTCAGTTTCAGTTCAAACTTCAAATCCTTATAACATTGTCTAGAAAGCTCCAAATCGAGTGAACCAAATTTTGTTGGATTCAGCTTTCCGAGCTCTTTCCAGCAAATTAAGTTTCACTTCATGAAAATCCTTATTCCTCCAGAATTAATTCCTCAAAATTTGAACTGTTAGGAATTTTAACTGGAGAATCCCTTGGAGGAAAATCCTGAAATTTTGCTGGGATGTTCACCAAAATGTCCCTGAACTACCATAAAAATTTCAGACCCATTTGAGCTCATTTTAGCCAGCTAATGGTGTGATTAGTGAAACTGTTCCAGAGAAAATAGAAAATGTTTAGAAACATTTTCAGAATTTTCTCTGAAATTGTTTAGCTCATATCTTTAGCTAGGAGCCTTGAAATTTAGTGAGACCAACTCCATTAGAACCCACTGAAAATCTAGTTTTCAGAAAGTCATAGTTTGTTTCATGAAAATCCTTAGAACACCCTAAAAGCCTTCAATTAGGGTCAAGTACATGATTAATTGTGGAGGGCTCAAATGAGCTTTGCTGCAATTAAAACTTGACCAAGTCTCTGTTTAGGTTGTAGCCAAGCCACAGTAAAAGTTTCACCGTCATTGGGTCTGTCTAGCAAGGGTTATAGACTTCACAACTTCAAACTTAATACAAATGCATTTAAATTGATACATGTATTCCTTCTATCATGTAGTCGCTAAGGTCGAGGAGGAACCCGAAGTCCTAGACTTTGTTCCTCCGGAGGAACAGCTAGCCTACGACCAAGAGCAGCAAGGCAAGCTCCGGTTTGCATTAACTTTTTACAAATTTTATTGTTTTGAGCACATACGTGATTACGTTATTCTTTGCATTAGAGTCGTGTTTGGAAACCCAACGGCATAGCCAAGAAAACCATGGGTGGGGTTTAGGATGGCAAATCCCGTCAGCTACTGCAATGCTAAGATAGGGTAGGATTCGGTACTAGTCGAGTAGTTGGAACTACTCGCGAGCATAGGCTAGAGACACTCGACTCGGGTAGACATAGCACATGATACACATGGCAAGAAAGATGAGACCGAGCGGAGGGTAAGGGCAGCAGGACTTTGGGGCCTGTGTGCTATAGCTCCGCTTGTGTCAATTGAGGACCGAGCCGTGTGCGGGCCTGTTGAACAAGCTAGAACAGTACCGAAGACCTACCGGCTATATGGGAACCGGGAAACCGATGTAACTCGGGTAGCTGGGTATTGAGGCATTGCCCGTCGTTCAGAGGGTAGGTTGAGAGCTCGAGGTGTAAATCGGCTGGCGGCACTGAGATGCGCGTGCAGAGACCTCTTGCTCGGGACGATGGGACCGGTTCAATATTTGTCTGACGGGCGAAAGGTGGTTGCGTACGGCGTCCGTGATGGTTGTTGTAGGCAACATCGAGTACGGGCGTACGTGACGGGTTGTTTGGGTAACCCTGCAGGTGTAAATCGATTATAATCGCCGTCCCTCACGGTCAGTGAGTACCACTTGTTCACTGTACCATGACGTAGAAAGAACAGGCTAGTTATATGTTAAAATGCTGCTGATTGAAAGATGGACTTTGCTTGTTAATGGTTTGTTGTAGTTTAGAGCTAACTAAAGTTCTTTTCAACTTTGGGCAAAGTACATGAGAGAAATGTGTTTCTTGTTTGATTGCGGATCTCTCATGTGCCTTAGCGTAAGGTTCTCCACAACCTGCTGCTAAAACTTGAAAGTAAGGTTCTACTAATTAGGCGAGTCCTTGCAAATGATTTTTACCTCATGTACCCATCACCCCTCATGTAGAAGTTCCATGTTAGGTGAGACGGGTCAGACTTGCTGAGCCTTCGTGCTCACTGCTTGTGTTTGAAGCTTTTGCAGGGATCTATGAGGAAGGGACTCCCGAAGAGGAGACGGAACCCCAGGAGGGGAACCCCGTCGATTGGGAGTCGTGCACGCCGCAGAGTTAGTGTGCGTGTGTGCTAGCAACGACACGTTCAAGGGCTGAACGTGCACTTGATGCTTAGTCTACGCCCGTGAGTATAGACTGAACTTATTTTGATGTAAACATGTTCATAAACTTGTTCATGTAATTAAATTTCGCTTCCGCTTTGCACCTTTGACGTGTGTTATCCGGTGCTGTGCAACGCAGCACCCCTCAGCGTGATCCTGGCTCGACAAGACCGTGGGGTCGTGTCAGTGTTCATCGATGATATCTTGGTTTACTCCAAGACAGAAGCCGAACATGCCGAACACTTGAGGATCGTTCTTCAACGATTGCAAGACCACAAGCTCTATGCCAAGTTCAGCAAATGCGAGTTTTGGATCAGCCAAGTGCCATTCTTGGGACATATCATCTCCGCGGAAGGCATTGCGGTTGACCCAAGCAAGATAGAGCAAGTGCTGAAAATGGAAAGCTCCCACTTCAGGTCATGAAGTCAGAAGCTTCCTCGGGTTAGCGGGATACTATCGGAGATTCATTCCAAGCTTCTCCAAGCTCGCTAAGCCGATGACAGAATTGCTGAAGAAGGGAACGAAATATGTTTGGAACACGGCGTGTGAAGGAGGGTTCCAAGCATTGGTGAAGCATCTCACAACAGCCCCGGTCTCAGCTCAACCGGATACAACCAAGCCATTCGACGTGTATTGTGACGCGTCCGGTATTGGGCTCGGCTGCGTGTTGATGCAGGAAGGACGTGTGGTCGCATATGGCTCACGCCAACTTCGAAACCATGAGCAGCACTATCCGACTCATGATCTTGAGCTTGCTGCGGTGGTCCTGGCGTTAAAAATGTGGAGGCACTATCTCCTTGGGAACTTGGTGCATCTCCACACCGACCACAAGAGCTTGAAATACATTTTCACCCAGAAGGAGCTGAACATGAGACAAAGGAGGTGGTTAGAACTGATCGAAGATTATGATATTGAGATTCACTACCACCACGGCAAGGCGAATGTGGTCGCCAACGCGCTGAGTCAGAAATCACATGTCCATAACCTTACCATTACACCGGTGGAGGAGGAAGAGCCGAGTTTATACTCGGTTCCTTATGGATCGCTGTACAACCTTGCCCTCATCCCTACCATTAGGGAGGACATCATAGCAGCTCAGAAAATTGATAAGGGTATGGCACATCTCCGGAGACGGATAGACAACGGGGAGATCAAATGTTTCCCGAAGGATGATGAGGGGACGCTATGGTTCAATGACCGCATAGTCGTACCCCGGGATAGGGAACTGAGAAAAAAGATCCTCGATGAGGCTCACTTGTCTAAATACTCCATTCATCCGGGCAGTAACAAAATGTACCAAGACTTGAAAAAGAAATTTTGGTGGACACGGATGAAGCGAGAGGTGGCGAAGTACGTATCCGAGTGCGACACGTGTAAACGAGTGAAAGCTGAGCATATGATGAAATCAGGGCTGCTGCAACCCCTGAAGATCCCGGCATGGAAATGGAAAGATGTGAGCATGGATTTCATTGTGGGATTGCCCCTAACTTCCAACAAACATGATTCCATTTGGGTAATCGTTGACCGGTTAACCAAGACGGCTCATTTCATCCCGGTGAATACACGTTACAATGCCGGCAAATATGCGGAGCTGTACATAGCAAAGATTATATGCTTATATGGGGTACCCAAGACCATCGTCTCAGATCGAGGTGCATTTTTTGTATCTCGCTTTTGGGAGAAGCTACATGCTGCTTTGGGTACTAAGCTGATTAGGAGCTCCACCTACCACCCTCAGACAGATGGCCAAACAGAGAGGGTGAATCAGGTTCTGGAAGACATGTTGAGAGCATGTGCCATCCACCATGGTAGGAACTGGGATGATCACCTACCATTGGCGGAATTCTCGTACAACAACGGCTATCAGGCGAGTATCAAAATGGCATCCTACGAAGCTCTCTACGGTCGCAAATGCCGCACCCCATTAAACTGGTGTGAATCCGGTGAAAGGGTCACCTTCGGGGTTGATGTGGTGAACGACGCCGAAGAGCGCGTTTGGATGATTCAAGCTAACTTGAAGGCCGCTCAATCCCGGCAGAAAAGCTACGCTGATAAGAGGCATAGACCGCTGCACTTTGACGTCGGGGAACACGTGTACCTCCGTGTATCTCCGATGAAGGGCGTGCACCGGTTCGGTGTGAAGGGTAAGCTCGCCCCCCGTTTCATTGGACCCTATGCTATCACCGAGAAGTGTGGGCCAGCGGCATATAGACTGGAACTATTGGCATCTCTTGCTGGTGTCCATGATGTTTTCCATGTTTCGCAACTGCAAAAATGCCTGAAGCATACAGCCGCTGTTCCTACTGAAGACATCGGCGAGCTGCAACCAGATTTAACGTATGATGAATATCCGGTGGCGATTATCGATGAGAAAGCCCGAACCACGCGTAGCCAAACGTTGTGGTTCTACAAGATACTCTGGAGCAACCACACCGCCGAAGAAGCGACATGGGAGAGCGAGGAATTCCTTCGCTCAGATTACCCGGAGTTTATGGCGTCTCGGCACGGGTAAGTCCCTATTAGATCGCCGTCTCTTCTTTTGTAATCTCGGGACGAGATTCTTTTAAGGGGGGAGGGATGTAAAAGCCCAATAAATGGGACTTGCAAAAACTTTTGTATACTCATGAAAGTGTTGGCATGTGCAATAAAACTTGGAATTCAGTTGGAAATAAAAGGGTCACCTCAAAAAGAAGAAGGGCATTTCCAAAAAGAGAAAAATCAAACTGTTGTTTAAAAATTTGCATTTGCGATGGCCAACTCAAAGATCAGAGGGCATATTCAAACTCTCCAGGTTCAAATGATGAGGAAGGAAAATTTTGAGAAAATTTGGAGGTCGTTTGATAGGTATATCAAAGAGAATTGTGAATTTTCATTGAAATTTGAATTCAAATTTGAAACTGTGGCACCACTTGTCAAATGGCCAAATGGATTTTGAATTTGGATCCCTCATAGCTGAATTTGCAATGTGTAAAAATTTGGAGATCTTTTGGGGCAGAGAGGAGCTGTGGGCCCGAATTGTCAGTGAGAGGGGAGGGAAAAAACTTACTTCCTAAGTCAACCGGTTCCTCAGTTCACACCCGAGCGCGTTGCTCTTCTCCCGCGAGCTGCCACCGCGGGAGCAGCCAGGCCACCTCCTGCTCTTTGCACGGGTCGCTGGCAGCACGGGGGTGGGCGGTGCCCTTTCTACATGATCCTCCCACGTAGCCGAGGCAACCACCGGTGTTCTCCCTCCTCACGCACGTGAAAACCCGAAACAAAAACCGAGCTCGCCGCCACCTCTGGGAAACCATCAGGAGCCGGCTCAAACCGTGCCACAGCGCCCTACGACCTGCACAACAAAGCTATGCCCTCGTTCCTCACCTTTCCAGCGCGAGAGATAGCAAGCTCTGCCAGTGTCCGAGACCTGAACTCCTTTGTCCGCGACAAGCTAAGGCTAACCGGCGACCGGGCGCACGTGGACAGCCTACACCAGGCCCTTTCACGCCCAAGCGAGGACATCCCCCGACGCGCCGGTGAGCACTGCTGCTTCCACCCAAACCACAAGTCAAGCCGTGAACCATCGAGCAAGAATTTGGAAAAACTTCGCCGGCAGCCACAGGGCGACGTTCCGGTATGAAACCTCCAAATTCCCACTTCATTCTCGTCGTCAGTTCACTAAAATGTGCTCAAAGGATCTATACTCGAAGGCAACCCGATCCCCTCCCCAATTCTGGCTTGAAACCCCGTGTTAGCGGCAAATTTCGAGCCTTCCGATCGGCGATCAAGGCGGGGGAACTCGGGCACACGGTGAACCCCCACTCGCCGCCGTTTCGAGCAATATTGAGGCCTTGCCGAGATAGCCTGACCTCCACTGATGCTTTAGAGCGGATCCTCCGAACCCTTGGCGGGCTAGGGCGCTCGGGCCACGGGGCCGAAGCTTCACCGAGGGGTGCACACGTTGCCGACCTAGTTCCGAGCGTCGTTAGCTTGTGCTGACCCCTTAGATGAGTTGCTCGTAGCTGGAAACCCCCAGGCGGCAAGTACCATGCCGGGAGGCGGCCGGGAAGCCGACTCCGGCGACCTCAGACGAGTCTCCGGCGAAGGGGCAGCGCGGGAAAAGAAAACGGCCCGAGGAGGAAGAAGGTCGGGCGGGCCCCGCATGTCAGTGACAAATTTTTAAATCGTTGATCCGCTGCGGCCCGAGGATCCAGTGTGACTGCACGGGAAGGGTTCCGTGGCCCCGTGTGGCTCGACTCCAGCGGCTGACACGTGTGTGAGGGGGCCACTGTCAGGATTTAAACTTTTCCCCGGTTTATTTAGATTTCCAGATTCAATTCAAACTTTAGAACCTCATAACTTTTGCTAGGAAGCTCCAAATTTAGTGACTCAAATTGGGTTTGATTCATCTTGCATAGCTCTATCCAAATATGCAACCAAATTTGTATGAAATCCATTATGTAATTCTGGAAAATTCTTTAAATCTTTTGAGCAAAAGAATTTTAGAGGGAGTTTGTTTCATCCAAAAATCCCCAAATTTTACCATAATGTTCTTGAGGATGTTAGTGAACCCCTGTAAAAGTTTCAGACCATTTGGAGTTGATTTGATCAGGGAAATTCAAATTTCAAGGTGCTGTGTTCACTTGAATACAGAAACATTTTTAAAGAATTTCCAGAACTTGGAAATTCAGTTCTTGGCAACTATTTGCTCCAAAAATGCTAGGAAAATTCATGCAAACTCTATGAGCTATAATTGAAATTGTAGTTCACTAAGTTTGGCATGAACAGGGGTGTTATCTCAGAATCAATCTTCTTTGCTTAATTGCTTAAAAATTATTCTGAACAAACCACTCAATGAAAGGTGCTAGTTTTTGGTCCAGAGGATTTTCTCGTGACAAGGAACTCACACAAAAATTCTCAGCTCCATTGGAGCTCTGGATCACCCCTGTTCTGTTTAACCACTTGAGGTGATCAATATGGAAGAGGGGGAAAACCACTTAACACTTGATCATGTGCTTAGGTCCAAACCCAAACCACTAGCCCCAGTTTCATTTTAAACTCTTAAACCGAGTTCCAGTTGTTAAAAACTTGTTAGTAGAACTTGTAGCCGAATCTTTACAATTAAACTTATGTGCATATTCATTAATGTGTAGTCGCTGAAGGCGAGGAGACTCCAGAAGTGCTCGACTTCCTCCTTCCGGAAGAAGACCTAACCACTGACCAGCAGCAACAAGGCAACCCCCGGTTTGCATTAACCCTTTTATAAAGTTTTGCTTTGTTTACATGTCTAGTGTGAAGTATGAATGTGCATTAGGTGTAGGATGGATGAAACCCCAACTGCATAACCAGATGTTTCCCATAAGAGTGAGGGTAGTGTCTAAGGCCTCGAGTAGATAGGCTATGCTTAATGATTCATAGGACTTCGGTACAAGTCGAGTAGTTGGAATCTACTCGCGAGTTAGGCTTGGGGCACACGGGATTGGTTCAAGTGATGTGAGACCACTTTAGAAATGAAAAATGAGACTAGGCAGGGGCTAGGGCGCAGCAAGAGGAAGTCTTGTGTGCGCAGCTGAGACAGCCCCACAGGACCTCGTCGGGTGGTGCCATGTTATGCGGCACCCAACAGCACACGGGTCGATGAACACACATCATATTACATAAATAGTTTAGCGGAAGCGTACAAGAATTTTTTACAAATAGTTATACCAGAGTAAACTATAGCGGAAGACTATCACTCTAACGACTCATATCTAAACTAGCAGCAAAGAAACGGTCCAGCACGCGGACGTTTCTTACTAGCAACACGAAGAAAATCTGCAGCGGCGAGGATGCTCTTTGAGTAAACACTCGGAGGTTCCCGAGTCTCATCGGCACCCCTTCACATAAGCATCGAGTCATTTACCTGCAAAACAACTCGGATAGCATCCGTGAGCATAACGCTCAGCAAGACTTAACCGTCACCCTAAACATGGAACTCTAAGTGAGGTTATGAACCTAACATAGGATGGCATAAGCATAATTAAACTCACCTAAAAGTGAATCCTTACTTTCAGGTATTAATTGCAGTATTTTAAGTAACCTTGGGCACGCCACATCGGGAGTCCACAATCAAACAAGAAACACTTTCCCCTGATGTAATTTGCTCATGGCATAAAAGAATCGAGTTTGCGCTAGCCTATTCATCAAGATCCAATACAAAGGTAGGATAATACTTCACATCAAAATGATTAGTTCCTTTCTCATGCAAGTTCTTACTACGTCAGAACTGTGAGAATAAGTATGCTCGGTCCATTCCGTGAGCGACGGTGATTCGAATCAATAACACTCGGACTACATGACACGTACGCACGTACTCGACGTTGCCTACAACAACCATCACTGACGTCGTACGTGGCAGCCTTTCCCCCTTTTCACCCCCGCTGAATCGATCAAGTCGCCCCGTACAGTAGCTACTCTCATGGTGCACCTTCCGACGTGAGATGTCATGAGAATATTCCCCACATACTGCACACCGGCCGTCCGCCTGAGGCGACCCGAAAAGTCCCAACGACAGCTTCCCGAGGTACATCGATTTACTGGGTCCCATATAGCCAGCATGAGTCCGGTACACAACTCAAACTTGTTCAACAGGGCCGCATACGGATCGGTCCTTGACCGACACGGACAGGTCTACAGCACCCAGGCCCCTATGTCCTGCTGCTCCTACAACCTTCCGGTCTCAACTTTAACTTGCTAATTCAATTACGAACCAATCCCGTATGCCCCTGTTGTTCCTAAATCTGCGAGTAGCATCTCACCACTCGACTTCTACCGAACCGTACTTAAGCATGGCAGTTCTACACGGTGAAAGACATCTACCCAATACTCCATGGGTCATTTGTTTATGCAAGAGGAGTATCAAACACTAGACCTAATGCATAATTCATATCCTGACCGAAAGTGAATACAAAACAAAAACTTAACAGCTGTTAAATGCAAACCGGAGCTTGCCTGTTTTGCAGGGTAGTCGTATATAACCAGTTAGTGTCCTTGCAGATCCACCCTTGACTCTCCGGAGCTTGATCCACTTCGATGAATCACTCCTTTGAGTCCCCTTCGTTGTGGTTCCTATTGAGATGCATATGCACATATTTTATAGAATGTAATGGAAAGAAGTTATGGAATTAATTTCTTAGGACAGAGGTTGTGTGGAAAAGCCAAGCATGGCTTGGTTTGCCTCTGTTGTGCAAAGAACAGAAATAAACTAAATTGATCTTAAGGCCTTAGCTATACACTAACCCTTTTCTCTAATGAACATAATAGATAAGCTGAAAAGATTTGAGTGCAAATGAAGAACAAGAACTCCAATGGCCTCAAAACTTTTACAGCAGGTTCTATACTACCTAAGGATTTAGCTTGCCAAATTGCAGCTAATGTGGAGTCATATTGTGTCCCCCATAATTCTCACAACATCTCTTATGTATTTTTCCCCTTATACATAAGTATGGAGAATAAGAACAGGGAGTTTAAGGACTCATCTTTGGCTTATAATTTACATGAGAGTTCTTGATCACATGAGAGTAATCTGGCCCAAAATTCAGCCCTTTTCCTTGAGTAGTTCTCCTAGAACAATTCTTTAAGCATTTGTACTCAAAAGAATTAATTCTGTAGAAATGTGCATTTCCATGCCCAATTAAGTGAACTACAATACCAAGTATGTCTCAGAGAGCTTGCCTAAATTTTCCTATGATTTTTGGAGCTATGGATTGCTTAGAACATATTTTTGAAGTGGGAAACATTTTTTTGAAAATGTTTCTGGACTCTTTTGAACACAGTAGTTTGCATTTAGCAAATTCCTACTCAAATGATATTCAAATGAGCTGAAAATTTGCTAGTGGGTCAACACTATGCTAAAGAATATTCTGGCAAATTTTGGGGATTTTTGGATGACCCAAACTCCCTCAATAAATCTTTTCAGAAAACCTTCCCAGAATTTTCCAGAATATCATATTAACTTTCATACAAATCTGAGTTCATATTTGGGTAGAACTCAGAGAGATGAATCCAACCCAATTGGAATCACTCAAATTGGAGTTTTCTATAGGGATATATGAATTTCCAAAGATGGAGCTAAGTCTGGAATTATTTTCCTATTGAAAATCCGGCTGGACCCACAGTTCTGAATTCCAGCCAATAGAAATGAAGCCACACCAGGCCACAGCGTCTCTGCGCGCCAACACACAGGATCCCGGCCACACCCGATCCCGGGTTTAAAATTTGAGCTGCTGACAGGCGGGGCCCACGCTTCGTCTTCTACCTCCCGCTCCTCGCTCGCACCCGCGCTGCCCCTCGCCGGCCCGACGCCGGAGCTCGCCGGCTCGCTGTTTCCGGCCACCGCCTGAGCTGAAACTCGCCGCCAGGGAGTTTGTGACACCGAGGAACACGGCTGTGGGGTCTGCTTCGGCTGCCGGCGGCCGGAAACTGGCCGGCGACGTGCGGCAGCCACTGTGGAGGTTCGGTAGCGTGGCCTAGGGTTTCCAGCCCGCCAAAACCCGCGCCGATGCGCCCTACAGCACTAGCGCGCCTCTAGGAAGATCGACACGACCTCAAACTAGCTCGGAAATGGCTAGAACTAGGTCGTCGTCGTGCGACCGAATGGGTCCGCCGTGAACCACCCAAGAAAAGCTCGAAATTCATCGATCTGAGGCGTTTTCATGCGCTGGATGCAAAAGGGAAAATGATCGCTGGCTAATCCAGCTGCTACGTGCAAGATTTGAGGACCTAGGAAGGATTAGAGAGCGGGAATTTGTTGAATCCATACCGGACGCTCGGAATGAGGTCGCCGGAGCAAAACCTCGAAATTCGCCGTCGACCGCTCACGGCACGGCCTGAACTTCGGCTGAGAGCAGCACCACACCCGTGCGCGTCCGTAGCTGTGATTGCTCGGCCGTGAAACTCCCTGTGGAGGGCTGTCCACGAGCGCCCGATCACTTTCTCGAACTGGGTCGCCACGGTGGCGTTTGTTCTCGGGCAACGGAGGTCGCAGTTCACTTGCTTTTGTGTCGGGGAGGTGGAGGCTGACCTCAGGGATAGGTTTAGCAGCTCGGGGGAGGAGGAGGCGTGGTGGTTCCTTCGGTTTCTCGATCGACCGAGAGGGCAGAGGGGAAGAGGGTCGCTGGCCGTGCGCTCGCGAGGAGGAGAAGAAGGGATGGCCTTTGCTTCGTCCAGGGGAGGTGATCAGGCCGCAGAACCGCCTCTGGGCGCCGTGCGTGGGGAAAGGGAGCAGCTGGTGGCGCTGCCGAGCATCCCAGTGGCTCCACGGTGGGAGCTGCTCGTGGCTCACGTGTTGTTCGGTGAATTTCCCCACTGGGCTGAGACTTAGGGTGCAAGGCTCCTCCTTTAGCTCTATGACATGTGGGTCCCACTCCACATTTCCTCCCCAAATATCTTCTCAAGCTGATCCTCTTAATTCCCACAATTCCGAGTTTTAAAATGTGGGTTAGAATTTGAATCCTTCCAATCCAGTTTGAATTTGCTTGCCAAATTTGAATTTGGTTGAAGTTTGCAAATTCTTCTCTTTAACTCCTTTTTGAGCCCACCCTACAAATGCAAAGTTGGTGATAAAAGTTTTTCCTACAAATTCCAACTATATGGCTGCATGCTTATTAAAAGTTTTTGGTCACCCCATGTGTGAACTTTGAATTTCAAATCTGAATTTTAAAATTACATGCAAAGAGGTATTTAACTCCTTATTGGTTCAACACTTTTAAATAAAAAGGTGAACCTCATGTTGGATGTTCATCCATGTATTACCTTGCATGAAGAAAAGTTTTAGCAAGTCCCATATTTCATGTCTTTGCCACACATATGAATTCAAACCTTGGTTTTTATTCATACACATTTTTGGGACTTTTACAGCAGCCCTGCCCGTGTCGATTGAGGACCGATCCGTGTGCGGCCCTGCTGAACAAGTATTGAACGTACCGAAAGCATATCGGATATATGGGCCCCGATAAACCGATGTAACCTAAACCTCCGGGCGTCGAGGCATAACGCACCGATTTATAGGTGTAGGCTGAGGGCAGCAAGGTGGAAATCTGCTAACGGGCATAGAGAGATGCTCCGTGTAGGGAACCTCCTGCTCGTTTCGGTGCGACCGATTCGACATTTGGGCTGTTGGGTGAAAGGTTGTCCCGTACGACATCGAGTAAGCGTGATGTGCAGCTCCACGAGTGGGCGTACGTGACGTGCTCTTTGGGTCTCCCTGCAGGTGTATATCGAGTCGATTCACCATCCCTCGTGGTGACGAGTACCGCTTGTTCACTGAGTCGTAACGTAGATAATTTGTGGAATGTTATGATTCAATTCTGCTGTATGATATAATTGTATTGTTACATGTGTGCCACCAAATATTGCTTACTAAATTTCAGATTCCTGAACTGTTAAACTTTTGGCTAAAAGATGAATTAAGGGTGAACTTGTAGACGTGTCCATTTGCTGCAATGTTACTATCCTATGTCATTGTACACCTCATGTAGAGTTTCATGCCTAGGTGAGTCGGTTAAGTCTTGTTGAGCCATCGTGCTCAAGGTTGCTGCCTAAGTGTTTTCAGGTGAGGAGCCACCCAAGGACTTGGAGTACGAGTCCACCAGCGAGGGTTACCCTCCGTCGGGGACCACGGCTGAGTGGGAGCCGTACACGCCTCGCTGAGCTGAGACGTGCAGCTAGTGTGGGTTGCCCTAGGGCTGGGTAACCGACTTTTGCTAGGTAGGCGGACGTGAGTTGTATAATTTAGACTTCCACTGTGTAATATAAACAATAGTTTGTAACTGAAGTTTGTACCTATTTGTACAGTTTCAGTTTGTTTTCCCATGTAATATATTGTGTCCTTATGACGTGTGCTGTCGGGTGTCGCATCGCGCGGCACCACCCTCTGCGATCCTGGATGAGCGGATCCTGGTCCGCCACAGGTGGGACCCACATGTCAGCTGCACAGTTCAAAGAACCGACTGAAGACTTGATCTCGGGTTCTTGTGCCCGACCGAGCTGCCGCCACGTCGAGAAAACGGCGAGGACAGCAGCTGCTTGCCGCCCCTGGCCGCTGAACCGCCTCCCTGGGCCCTTATCTAGGCGCCCGAGCCGTCCCCGGTGCTTCTCACCGCTGTCCCGACGCGTTCTCACCCAGCAAACTGAAATACCTCGCCGCTTGGCTGAGCTCTCGGTCCCTCGTCGCCCGGCCGATTCTGTGGTTTTCACAGCAATCTGAGGCCTGCACCAGGTGCACCGAGTCTTCCTTGACGCCCTCGCGCCGGTTCTAGACCCTGAGCAACCCTTCCCAAGCTCCACCACGACGTTCTTTCATTCCCCGGTTCAGCTCGAGCCGCCGTCACGGGGACGACCCGTCCGGCCACCACAGCCCACCGTTCTCCAAGCTGTGAATAGCAAAAAGGTTCGCCTTCAGTCCCTCTTTCATACCATAAGCCCCGGTGGCGTGACATGAACTACTCACGCCGGAATTTCTCGATTTTACGACGGTATAAAAAAAGGGTGCCCGGACCGATCCGTAAAATTTGTAGTCCACACCGCACCACTCATCCTCTCATGGAGGGGAGCACTTCTAGGTGCCCGTACAAGTCCATAGGAGCAAAAACCACGAAAAACCGTTGAGGAAAGCCACTGTTCTTCGAGTTTTAGGAGAATCCCCGATTTCCAGCCTAGGTCGCACGGTGACAGTCCAGTACAGCCATTTCTGAGCTCCGTGAAGCTCATGTCGATCTTTTCTAGGGTCCACTGGTGCTCGACGACCTTTTGTTCAATTGGTTGGGGTGCTAGGAAGGCCGGCCGACACGGCCGAAGTTCCTCCGAAGCTGCCGCTCGTCGCCGACCATGTGCCGGTGATTTTCATGATGAGCTGATCCCAGCATCATGTTCCCCGGGTGGATTTAGGCAGAGGCGGCTAGAATCATGGAGTTTGGCGCACCACAGAGGCCACCGGCGAGCTCTCCGGCGAGGTATCGCGGCGGCCGAGCGCGGGAGGCAGGAGGTAGACGAAGCCCCCGGACCCACGCGTCAGCGGCCGATATTTTAAACCCGGGATTCGCTGTGGCACGGATCGGGTGCGGCTGCGCACGAAGAAATCTGCAGCCCCGTGTGTCGACCGATGAGGAGTTGACACGTAGCCCCGGTCTCACGTGCAGCGGTTTAAACTTTTTCCCGATTTTCAGATTTAGTTCAAACTTCAAACCCACATAACTTTGGCTAGGAAACTCCAAATCGAGTGAACCAAATTTTGTTGGATTCAGCTCTCTGAGTACTTTCCAGCAAATCAAGTTTCACTTTATGAAAATCCTAAATTCTCCAGAATTAATTCTTCAAAATTCAAACTGGTTAGAATTTTAACTGGAGAACCCTTTGGAGGAAAATTCTGAAATTTCGCTGGATGTTCACCAAAATATCCCTGAGCTACCATAAAACTTTCAGATCCATTTGAACTCATTTGATGCACCTAATGGTGTGATTAATAAAACTGTTCCAGAGAAAATAGAAAATGTCCAGAAACATTTTCAGAATTTTTCTGAAATTGTTTAGCTCATATCTTTAGCTAGGGACCTTCAAATTAAGTGAGACTGACTCCATTACAACCCTATGAAAATCTAGTTTTCAGAAAGTCATGGCTTGCTCCATGAAAGTTCCTAGAAAACCCTAAGAGCTCCAATTAAGGTCAAGTACATAATTGTTTGTGGAGAGCTCAAATGAACTTTACTGCAAATAAAACTTGGCCAGGTCCCTGTTTAGGTTGTAACCAAACCACAGTTACAATTTCAGAGTAATTGGGTCTGTATAGTGAGACTGATAATCTTAACAAGTTTAAATTCAATTCAAATGCATTCAAATTAAACATATACATGTTATATCATGTAGTCGCTAAGGTTGAGGAGGAACCCGAAGTCTTAGACTTTGTTACTCCAGAAGAGCAGCTAGCCTACGACCAAGAGCATCAAGGCAAGCTCCGGTTTGCATTAACCCTTTTACAAATTTTTACTGTTTTGAGAACTTACTTTGAGTATCATTACTGCTTGCATTAGAGTCTTGTTTGAAAACCCAAATGCATAGCGAAGAAAACCGTGGGTTGGGATTAGGATTGAAAACCCCGTGTAGCTACTGCAATGCTAAGGTAGTGTAGGATTTGGTACAAGTCGAGTAGTTGGAACTACTTGCGAGGATAGGCTAGAAGCACTCGACTCGGGTAGAGATAGCAAATGAAACACATGGCAAGAAAAATGAGACCGAGCGGAGAGTAAGAGCAACAGGACCTTGGGGCCTGGGTGCTATAGCTCCGCTTATTTCAATTGAGGACCGAGCCGTGTGCGGGCCTGTTGAACAAGCTAGAACAGTACCGAAGACGTACCGGCTATATGGGAACCGGGAAACCGATGTAACTCGGGTAGCTGAGTGTTGAGGCATAGCTGGTCATTCAGAGGGTAGGTTGAGAGCTTGAGGTGTAAATCAGCTGGCGGCACTGTGGATGCGCGCGCAGAGACCACTTGCTCGGGACGATTGGACCGGTTCAACATTTGGCTAACGGGTGAAAGGTGGTTGCGTACGACGTCCATGATGGTTTCTGTAGGCAACATCGAGTACGGGCGTACGTGACAGGTTATTGGGGTAACACTGCAGGTGTAAATCGATTATAATCACCGTCCCTCCCGGTCAGTGAGTACCACTTGTTCACTGTACCGTGACGTATAAAGAACAGGCTAGATTCATGTTAAAAGTTTGCTGATTTGAAAGATATACCTTGCTTGTTAATGTCTTGTTATAGTTTAGAGCTAATTAAAGTTCCTTTCAACTTTGGGCAAAGTACATGAGAGAAATGTGTTTCTTGTTTGATTGCGGCTCTCTCATGTACCTTAGCGTAAGGTTCTCCACAGCCTGCTGCTAAAAACTTGAAAGTAAGGTTCCACTAATTAGGCGAGTCCTTTGCAACTTATTTTACCTCATGTAACCTATCATCCATCATGTAGAAGTTCCATGTATAGGAGAGACGGGTCAGTCTTGCTGAGCCTTCGTGCTCACTGCTTGTGTTTGAAGCTTTTGCAGGGTTCTATGAGGAAGGGACTGCCGAAGAGGAGACGGAACCCCAGGAGGGGAACCCCGTCGAGTGGGAGTCGTGCACGCCGCCGTGTTAGTGTTGGTGCGTGCTAGCGGGGACACGTTCACGGGCTGAATGTGAACTCGATGCGTAGTCTATGCCCGTGAGTGTAGACTGAACATATTTTGTTGTAAAAATGTTCATACACTGGTTTATGTAATAAAACTTTGCTTCCTCTTTGTACCTTTGATGTGTGTTATCCGGTGCTGCGCAACGCAGCACCCCTCAGCGTGATCCTGGCTCAACAAGGCTGATGGGGTCATATCAGCGTGGTATCAGAGCTCACTTGAGGTTTAACGCACTACAAAGGTCATCTTTTTCAAAAATCTAGTGATGAACGAGTTAGTAGCCCATATAAGGATGTTATTAGTGTATAGAAAGTGGCATACTAACCTATTTGCTTATGTCGGAAAATCGTGCATCTCGGGACTCTTTATGTCTTGGGGGTGCACGTAAGCGCTGTCCACCAGTGCGCACAAGCTGAAGGGTGGAGCCCCACGGGTGGCAGGTAACCCGACCCACTTTAATATCCTCTTCGACTCTTCATGTCGTTTGGGGTATTCGAGCAACGTCTGTCCCTGGCGTGCTCTGGGCAATTTGGGAGACCCCGTCACGTGGTCAGTAACGTGAACACGTAGCTCAAGTCGTGTTTGGCTTGAGAACATCCGGGCGAGTGATGACGGCCGGGTGTACGAACTGTATGGATATCGAGCTCGGTGTGCAGCCGAGTCTGGTGATTGTTTGAGTTATTTGCAGGTAGTCTAACCATGAAACGGTAGACGTGTAGCATCCATGTGCGAGAGACGCTTAGTGCCACTGAACTAACGAAGCCGGCTAAGTCCGGTATAGGTTTTTCTTTGTGAGGACGTAGTACCGACATGATCTGGTGACGCATCGACGTCACACTCCACGAAATGATCAACTTCATGGTTAAACTTGAAGGTTTTAATCTAGAGCATTAAAACTTTGCTGTAACCTCTGCCTTAATCAGGATATTCAAAGTTAATAAGTTTTCAACTTATAGGATACTAAGGACAGAGTCCCCTGTTTTCGGCTGAATTAAGGCTGAAGTGAATCAGAGGTTAGAGCTTGAGTTCTTTCGAGGTTGGGTTCATATGATACATTTCTGGAAAGCATTGGAAGAACTTTACAACTTTTATGTTGAGGTCCATAGGTTTTTTGTGGGGACCACCCCATGGTTCACCCACTCCAAGATCGCATAGGGTGGTGTTGTGCGATGCGGCACCCACGAAAAGATTAGAGAACAATATACAAACTTTTATTTAATATAAAAAAGCGGAAGTCTTTTACAAAACCTAATTAACAACGGAAGTATTATACATAGATGGCCTCTCATCCTAACTATGCAAAAGTGCAGCCGTCCTGCCCGGGGATGCTATACACTAGCAGCAAGTAACCGGAGATCACGGTGGCGTGCAGGGCTCCAGCTTGGCCGTGTACCCCGACGGGGGCATCGCCTCATTCTCGGAACCTTCCTCATAACTCTCACCTGCACACAGCTCAAATATTACAACCGTGAGCATGAAGGCTCAGCAAGTCTTAACTGTCAACCCTAGGCATGGAACTCTACATGCAAGGATGTGTAAGATAGGAAAAGGACTTTGCAATAAAGACACGCCTACATGTTGATCCTTACTTTCAGTTTTATAGCAACAGTTTATTGAGCCTTAGGCAGCCCTCACATCGGAAGTCCACAATCAAACAAGAAACACTTTCCTCCGATGTGGTGATGCCCAAAGTGGAGTATAAACTTAATTAGCTCTATAACTACATCATACAAGGTTTCAAGACATTAATATTTCCATACAGCATGTTCAGTTGGCTTATTTCACTTCTTACTACGTCACAGCACAGTGAACAAGCGGGTACTCAAATAACCGCGAGGGACGGTGATTGCAATCAAGACACACCCAGATAACACGTTGCATACACCCACTTTCAGAAGTGTGATTCTGCACCCTTCCTACTCTGTTGTATGCAACAACCTTTCAAAGGCAACCCAAATGCCGAACCGGTCCATCCATAACGGGCAGGAGGTCCCCGCGTGGAGCGTGACTGTGCCCACCAGCAGATTTACACCTTGCTACCCTCAACCCACTCCTATTTACGGTTGGGTAAGACTCGGCACCCAGGTTAACCAATTACATCGGTTTCCTGGTTCCCATATGCCAGTATGCATCCGGTACTGTTCGATACTTGTCCAGCAGGGCCGCACACTGACGGTCCTCAACCGACGCCAACAGGGCTACGCATGTGAGACCTCTTCTCACTGCATCCTATCCCGCCTGCTGGGTCTCATTTTCACAACTTAAGCCATTTTCTATCTCATCTCATCCCATGTGATAAGTACTATCTTGCGAGTAGCTTCTAACCACTCGACTTCTACCGGAATCCTAAACATTAGCATGCCATTCTCTACTCGTCGAGTTTGTAAACTACCCAACCCTTTATAGGAGTTAAAAAGGCTATGCAAGTGGGATTTCAATCACCCTAACTCTAATGCATACATTTCAACCTAGACATAAGTGATACAAATGAAAAACTTTATAAAAGTTACTTAAGTGCAAACCGGGGCTTGCCTAACACGACCCCACGGTCTTGTCGAGCCAGGATCACGCTGAGGGGTGCTGCGTTGCACAGCACCGGATAACACACGTCAAAGGTACAAAGCGGAAGCGAAATTTTATTACATAAACAAGTTTATGAACATGTTTACATCAAAATAAGTTCAGTCTACACTCACGGGCGTAGACTAAGCATCAAGTGCACGTTCAGCCGTAGAACGTGTCCTTGCTAGCACACACGCACACTAACTCTGTGGCGTGCACGACTCCCACTCGACGGGGTTCCCCTCATGGGGTTCCGTCTCCTCTTCGGGAGTCCCTTCCTCATAGAACCCTGCAAAAGCTTCAAACACAAGCAGTGAGCACGAAGGCTCAGCAAGTCTGACCCGTCTCACCTAAACATGGAACTTCTACATGAGGTAAAAATCATTTGCAAGGACTCGCCTAATTAGTAGAACCTTATTTTCAAGTTTTAGCAGCAGGTTGTGGAGAACCTTACGCTAAGGTACATGAGAGAGCCGCAATCAAACAAGAAACGCATTTCTCTCAAGTACTTTGCCCAAAGTTGGAATGAACTTTAGTTAGCTCTAAACTACAGCAAGTCGTTAGCAATCAAGTCCATCTTTCAATCAGCAACATTTTAACATGTAACTAGCCTGGTCTTTCTACGTCACGGTACAGTGAAAAAGTGGTACTCACTGGTCGCGAGGGACGGCGATTATAATCGATTTACACCTGCAGGGTTACCCGAACAACCCGTCACGTACGCCCGTATTCGATGTTGCCTACAACAACCATCACAGACGCCGTACGCAACTACCTTTCACCCGTTAGCCAAATGTTGAACCGGTCCAATCGTCCCGAGCAAGAGGTCTCTGCATGCGCATCTCAGTGCCGCCAGCCGATTTACACCTCGAGCTCTCAACCTACCCTCTGAACGACCAGCTACGCCTCAACACCCAGCTACCCGAGTTACATCAGTTTCCCGGTTCCCATATAGCCGGTAGGTCTTCGGTACTGTTCTAGTTTGTTCAACAGGCCCGCACATGGCTCGGTCCTCAATCGACACAAGCGGAGGTACAGCACACAGGCCCCAAAGTCCTGTTGCCCTTACCCTCCGCTTGGTCTCATTTTCTTGCCATGTGTTTCATGTGCTATCACTACCCGAGTCGAGTGCCTCTAGCCTATGCTCGCGAGTAGTTCCAACTACTCGACTTGTACCGAATCCTACTCTATCTTAGCAATGAAGTGGCTAACGAGGTTTTCAATCCTAATCCCAACCCATGGTTTTCTTGGCTATGCATTTGGGTTTCCGAATAAGACTAATGCAAAGAATAATAGTATTCAAAGATGTGCTCAAAACAATAAACATTTATAAAAAGGTTAATGCAAACCGGAGCTTGCCTTGCTGCTCTTGGTCGTAGGCTAGCTGCTCCTCCGGAGTAACAAAGTCTAGGACTTTGGGTTCCTCCTCGACCTTAGCGACTACATGATAGAAGGAATACATGTATCAATTTAAATGCATTTGTATTAAGTTTGAAGTTGTGAAGTCTATAACCCTTGCTAGACAGACCCAATGACTGTGAAACTTTTACTGGGGCTTGGTTACAACCTAGACAGAGATTTGGTCAAGTTTTAGTTGCAGTAAAGCTCATTTGAGCCCTCCACAATTAATCATGTACTTGACCTTAATTGAAGGCTTTTAGGGTGTTCTAAGGATTTTCATGAAACAAACTATGACTTTCTGAAAACTAGATTTTCAGAGGGTTCTAAAGGAGTTGGTCTCACTTCATTTGAAGGTTCCTAGCTAAAGTTATGAACTAAACAATTTCAGAGAAAATTCTGAAAATGTTTCTGAACATTTTCTATTTTCTCTGGAACAGTTTCTCTAATCACACCATTAGGTGGATCAAATGAGCTCTAATGGATCTGAAATTTTTATGGTAGTTCAGGGATATTTTGGTAAACATCCCAGCAAAATTTTAGGATTTTCCTCCAGAGGATTCTCCAGTTAAAATTCCAAACAATTTAAAATTTGAGGAATTAATTCTGTAGAAATAAAGAATTTCATGAAGTGAAACTTGATTTGCTGGAAAGTACTCAGAGAGCTGAATCCAGCAAAATTTTGTTCACTCGATTTGGATCTTTCTAGCCAAAGTTATGAGGATTTGAAGTTTGAAGGAAATCTGAAAATCTGGGAAAACTTTAAACTCGCGAGTGGGCCCCGGGGACACGCGTCGCACGCCGAGGCGACCGCACACTGCGGCCCACAGGGTCTTTTGCGCGCCAGCACACCCGATCCCGGGCACACTCCGATCCTCATTTAAAATATCCGTCGCTGACAGCTGGGGTCCACCCCCTTCTTCAACCTCGCGACGCCCGCGCTCCGCCGCCGAGGGACTGTAAAATCCCCAAAAGTGGTAGCAAGAAAATTCAGCTCATATACACTTATGAAAAATGAGGGGAATCAAAACTTTGAATTATAATAAGTGTGAGTTCAAAGTGAAGGTTTAGATTTCCCAAAATTTCCAAACATGGAGATCTAAATGCACAACTTGGATCTTTATAGTCCAAATATTCAACCTTCCAAATTTCAGCTCATTTGGAGGAGTTTTCATATTTGTTTGGGATTAAAAGGAGAAGCCCTCTAATCTGAATTTCAAATTCAGTTTCAAATTCCAATTCCCTCAATTTGAAAATTTGGTTTCACAAATATGTTCTCCACCCTTGAATGAGCAGCCATGCCAAAAATTGGAAACTTTGGAGCTGGTTTGCTATATTTTTGAGGCAATACAAAGTGGAGAATTCAAACTCCTTTTCAAATTTAAATGATCAAACCCCATTCAAATTCTACACCAGAATTCGAACCATTTGAATTCTGCAAATTCAAACATAACTTTGGGATGAAGTAAAGCTTTTAATGTTGAGTTGCTGGAGGGAAAAATATCAGAAAAGTTTTACTAAACAAAAGGGGAAGTGGGGCCCAATTGTCAGCCACCTAAAGCAAACAACCGACTGTTTTCCCTCTCTCTCTCTGTTCCCGATTGATCGCGGCGCGACAGCTCTCGGAAAAGCGCTCCCCCCGACGCCCTCACCGAGCCACCGAGCTGGTTCTCGCTGGCCGACGTCGGCGCGCGCGCGTGGGCGATAAGAGCGGCCGCCCGAGTACCCCAGCGCTACTTCTCCTCCTCCTCAGCTCGTGCAGCGCCGCGACCGTCTCACTTCCACTGGACACCGCCGCTCAGCTCTCTCCGCTCGACCACAGCCCTCCAAGCTCGATAGCTCGGGCGCTCCACAGCAAAGAGCATCGCCTGGACGTGCTCTAGCCCTTGCCAAAGCCCCTTCGAGATTTGCCGGTCCGAACTGCTCGAGAAACGCGGATTGGCGCCAAAGCATCAAGGTGCCCGGACCTCGCCGTTTCGGCTCTCCATCAACAGCAGCAACCGGCCACCCTCTTCCCCGACTTCCTATACAAGAAAGGTGCGTGGACATGTCCTGGTCGTGTAGCCGGAGGCCGTTTAGCGTTTGCTAGGACCGATGGCAAGAATTTCACCGTTTCCCCAAATGGTACACCGACGGGTAGTGCGCGGTCTAACCAAAAATTCGTTGTGCTCGGGGTAGCTCCGCGCTAGATAAGCTTACAGTAGCTCCAGCACAGGCTTGCGCATCTCCCCGAAGTTCTAGCAGCTCAAATGAGCAAGTAGAGATGCTAGGTACCGAGTTTTTGTCGCCGCCGGAGTTTTGCGGGCTCGGGTCGCCGGTGAGGTCCCCTCTCCGGTGGGTTTCAGGGAGAGCGAGCTATGGGTCGAGGATGTCCATGGGACACTGGTGCTTTTGGAGCAAACCCTAGCCCGGATGACCCACTGTTAAGGGAGAGCAAGGTCGCCGAAGTAAGCTTCGACATGGTCGCCGGTGCAAGCACCTTTCCGGCCGTTGTCATCGGCCCCCGACCCCACCATCGTGTTCAGCACGGTGTAGAACTCACAGGCGGCGAGTTTGACGAAGTTTGGACCAAAGAAACCCCGTCCCGGCGAGCCTCGCCGGCGTGCGCCGCCGCGGAAGGCGCGGGCAGCGCAAGGAAGACGAAGGAGGGCCGGTCCCACCGGTCAGCCTCCGGGTTCGCGCGAGGATCGGGTTGTGGCGCCGGATCTGGTGCGGCTGCGCGGGAATAACCCCGTTGCCGCCGGTGTTGCTAAGATCTGACTGGTCCGAATTAAACCAGTGGGCCCAGCCCAATTATTTGAAGTTTCTATTAGAGAAATAATTCCAGGAATTAGCTGATCTTTACAAGGCCATAACATTGTGTAGAAAACTCCAAAAAGAGTGAGACCAATTTTGTTGGGTTCCTCATGAGGAGTACTTCACAGAGAAACCAAATTTTGGCTATGAAAATGCCCAGGAATTTCTGTAGAATTGTTTTTAGGAAATCCTTTAGGGATTTATTACAGGAGCAATTCTTTATGAAATATTCCCAAATTTGGGTAGCAAATCCTCTTCATAGATACTGATGTCCAGTAAAAATTTGGGCTTCATTGGAGGTCATTTGCTAGGTCAAGTTACCTTCTCAAGTTCAGCCTTTATTTGAAAATTCAAATTTAAACAGAAGCTTTTTCAGAACTCCTGTCTAAGTTCAAAAATTCATATCTCTCTGATGGTAGCTCCAAAAATGGTGAAACAAATTTTGTTGGAACCATGGAGACTTACCCTAATCAGATCTTCCACCATTAGCTATGTCAAGCTCCTGAATTGGGCTCAAAATTTAGAGAAGCATTGTACTTGTAGGAATTTTAAATACTACATTGTGCAGTGACATATCTCCAAATTTGGCTCAAATCATCTTTAGAGAGTCTAGTATCCACTGTAAAAATCCCAAAGCCAATTAAGGATTTTAAATAGCAGTAGCTGTGAGTAGAAGTCCAATTCTTATAAATCCTTAATACTTATACATGTATTTTATTACATTTCATAATAGTGACCGAAGTTGAGGATACGCCGGAGCCCTTGGACGTCCTCCCACCAGAAGCTGACTTTCCGTTTAACTCGCAACCAGGCAAGCCCCGGTTTGCACTTAAGTACCTTTTATAAATTTTTTATTTGTATCATTTATGTCTAGGGTGAATGTTTGCATTAGAGTTAGGGTGATTGAAACCCCACTTGCATAGCCTCTTTAAATCCTATAAAGGGTTGGGTAGTTTACAAACCGACGAGTAGAGATTGCCATGCTAATGTATAGGATCTCGGTAGAAGTCGAGTGGTTGGAAGCTACTCGCGAGATAGTACTTATCACACGGGAAGAAAAGAGGTAGATAATGGCTTGAGTTATGAAAATGAGACCCAACAGGGGGGATAGGAAGCAGTGAGCAGAGGTCTCACGTGCGTAGCCCTGTTGGTGTCGGTTGAGGACCGTCCGTGTGTGGCCCTGCTGGACAAGTATCGAACAGTACCGGATGCATACTGGCATATGGGAACCAGGAAACCGATGTAATTGGTTAACCTGGGTGTCGAGGCTTACCCAACCGTAAATAGGAGTGGGTTGAGGGTAGCAAGGTGTAAATCTGCCGGTGGGCACAGTCACGCTCCACGCGGGGACCTCCTACCCATTACGGATGGACCGGTTCGGCATTTGGGTTGCTTTTGAAAGGTTGTTGCATACAACAGAGTAGGAAGGGGTGTGGAATCACGCTTCTGAAAGTGGGTGTATGCAACGTGTTATCCGGGTGTGTCTTGATTGCAATCACCGTCCCTCGCGGTTATTTGAGTACCCGCTTGTTCACTGCGCTGTGACGTAGTAAGAAGTGAAATAAGCCAACTGAAAATGCTGTATTGATCTTAATGTCTTGAATACCTTGATTATTGTAGATATAGAGCTAATTAAGTTTATATTCCACTTTGGGCATCTCCACATCGGGGGAAAGCGTTTCTTGTTTGATTGTGGACTTCCGATGTGAGAGCTGTCTAAGGCACATGAACCTGCTGCTATAAAACTGAAAGTAAGGGTCAACTTATAGGCGTGTCTTTATTGCAAATTCCTTGTCCCATCTTACATATCCTTGCACGTAGAGTTCCATGCCTAGGGTTGACGGTTAAGACTTGCTGAGCCTTCGTGCTCACGGTTGCAATATTTGAGCTGTTTGCAGGTGAGAGGTATGAGGAAGGTTCCGAGGACGAGGCGATACCCCCGTCGGGGTACACGGCCGAGCTGGAGCCATGCACGCCGCCGTGATCTCCGGTTCCATGCTGCTAGTGTGTAGCGTCCCCGGGCTGGACGGCTGCACTTTTGCTTAGTTAGAGTTTGGGAGCAACTATGTATATAACTTCCGCTGTTAATTAGGTTTTGTAAAAGACTTCCGCTGTTTTATATCAAATAAAAGTTTGTATGTTATCCGTTATTCTTTTCGTGTGTGCTGTTGGGTGCCGCATCGCACGGAACCACCCTATGCGATTCCTGGAGTGGGTGAACCACGGGGTGGTCCCCACAGCCATGGTATCAGAGCCGCATTGGGAATAGCACACTCGAAAAGAGCTTATTTTGAAAATTTAGATGTAGTCGAGTGAGGATTAGTCATTAAGCCCACATAAGGTCTATGATAGTACTAGTTATGATGGTGGAAAGCTAACTTATATGTTATACATTCTGTAACGACGCTCCGACGTCAGGTAAGAGGTAAGGTACGCCACCGTAGGCGGATCAATTACGGTAACTCGCCATACGAGTAATAGTATGGAAGGTTATACCGTGGCTTGGCACGGTAGTTAATATGAGTCTCTGAACTTCTCAATGGTTCTGAGAGCATATGAAAACGCTGATCTCCAGCGTGCTTTAGGCAAAAGTGAGAATACCCCATCGTGTGGTAAGCAACACGATAGTATGCAACTCTTGAACGTTCAATGTTCAAAGGGACATACGCAGCGCTCGCCATCGGCGTGCCTCAACGGTCATGAGGCAGTAGGTGGTATCCGTTGGGTTGATAAAATTCCCAACCGTGACGACCCGTTCGCGCTCTACTCGGGTTCCCCGTCGTGTGGTGTGAAAACACGACCATGTACCTTGAGACGTGGCTTGACTCAAGGATGATCCGTATGGCAATGATACGGACCGTATGTTTTTACTACGATATGGAACTGCCTGAAATGTCAAAAACCTTTGTGTGCACCATTATTGTGTGTTCATCTGCAGGTACATTAACCACGTTAGTGCATGACGTGTAGAAACCGTTTGTGAGTGACGACTTTAGTTCCACCATTTGACACGTATATGCCGGAATACCGGTTTAGGATTTTTCTTTGGTGAGGGAACGTAGTACCGACTGTATAAAAGTTTATTTTCAAAGAAAAGAGTCAAAATGAAGTTTAGGATTTCATTTAGGGGTTAGTAAACTCCTATATTGCTCTAAGAGTCAATTGGGAGTATAGGCTCAATTCCAGAAGCTTAGGAACAATCCCCCCTGTTTTTGGCAGAAACTTTTGCTTAACTTGAACAGGGCATAACTTAGGATTGGTTGAACCAATGGAGGTGTGGGATACCCTTCTGGAAAGGTTTTGAAGTCCTCTAAAATTTTTCTGTAGAGTTCCAGAACAAAATCTCCCTCCAATGGGATGAAAATCTAAGATGAGTAGGTACTGTCCAGAAACAGGGCAGACCAAATGCTCTCCGGAATTTTCTGTATTTCAACCAAAACACTTAGTTTCACAGTTTGACGTCCAGTGGCTGTTGTAAAACAGCGAGTTAGAGTCGAAGGGTTTATGCATTTGACATATCACTTCGAGTTAGTACATGTTTGGGTCCAATACAATAGCGAGGAATTACGCATGCTAACACACTTAACATCCCGTGGTGACCCCGATGGTCGAAATGAACTTTTAAACCCCTAAAGTTCAATACTTTGGAACTCGATCATGGGACATGGTCCAGGGATGTATATGTTGCATAAAGTTTATACTTTATCCATATGTGTGTTTGTTATGCGCATTGTCTACGCCATTCTCGTATCACTATTGTATAGACTGGATGAAATAAACCAACATGTGCTGATCGTTTGAATGATGTGAATGCAGAATGGTGCGGACACGTTCAACGCAAGAGGAGGGAGGTCCGAGTCAAGTTCGTGGTGATGAGTCTCCACCTCCGGAGCAGACCACGACGCAGAAGCAACCACCTCCTCCACCGCCAGAACTTCCAAGGAATCTTGCGGAGGTTCTCACCGCAGTGCTCGGCTCGCGCGACGAGCAAACCGAGTTACTGCGGATGTTGGTGCAGCAGAATGCGTCCCATCAGGGAGGACGCCAAGACAATGGGCAACGCCAGCCCCAACAAAGCTCGTATTCAGAATTCATGGCGACCCATCCACCGGTCTTCACGGAGGCCGAAGAACCTTTGGAGGCGGACAGCTTTATCCGCACTCTGGAGGCAAAGTTCGGGCTGCTACGATGCACCGAACATCAGAAGGCGCTGTACGCAGCGCAACAGCTTCAAGGAGAAGCCGGTACCTGGTGGGCGAACTACACCGCCTCCTTACCGGCTGGCCATGCCGTCACATGGATGGAGTTCCGGGAGGCGTTCCGCGCCTATCACATACCTCCCGGTGTGATGGAAATGAAGCTCCAGGAGTTCCTGGCACTACGACAAGGCGAGAGGAGTGCTCATGAGTACTCCAGGTTATTCAACCGGCTGGCGCAGTATGCGCCAGGATTTGTGGTCACGGAAGACAACAAGCGCAATGCATTCTTCCGGGGCCTGAACTCCAAGATGAAGGTCCATCTCGCCCAGAGCAATCGCGGCACATTCAATGACCTAGTTAATGCCGCGATTCTACAGGAGAATGCTCAGCGCGAGCGCGGTTCTGACAAGAGGAAACGCAGCGCGCTGACGAGCAGCAGTGGTGGAACGCCACAGAAATACCGCGTGGTATATCGTTCACCATCCGGTCAGAGATGGCAGTCACCGGCGCGACCGCTTCAGTTTCGCGGCCGGCAATATAATGTCCCGGGCTTTCGACCGACGTATCCACCACAGCAACAGCAGCAGCAAAGGATGGTCCCGCGTGCGCCCCAGTTTCAACAGCGTGCACCAGGATTCCGTCCTCAAGTCGGCGGGACCCCGACACCTTACACGTGCTATACGTGTGGCCGTGTCGGGCACATTTCGAGAGACTGCCCCGAGCCGCGACAGGGCAGGGGTGCAGCACCATATCAGGGTGCTAATCAGCCCCGTAACCAGCCCAAGAAACCAGCACCAAAACCCGGCAACGTCCACCACTTAGCTATCAAAGACGTACCGGAAGGCGAACCCGTCCTCGCGGGTACGTTCTCTTACCTGGATCATCCCGTAGTCATACTTTTTGACTCCGGTGCCACCCATAATCTCATAAGTCAGTCTTATGTTATTAAATATCAACTGCCTATCATTCCCACAAATAATTCATATTTGATATGTTCTCCGGGTGGGAAAATAACAGCTGATAGAATGGTCTATAGAGCACCGTTACAGTTGGGTGGGAATCTATATCCGACTTCTCTAATCATGTTAGAGAGTCAAAAACTTGATGTCATTTTAGGAATGTCATGGCTACATCGCCATGGTGCTGTTCTTGAGATCATTCCACGTGTGGTTCGTTTAAACTCTCCACTTCATGAACCACATGTTCTTATTCTTGACCGTTTGGTTCAAGAAACCCCAGCCACATATAACACGGAAGCCACAAAACTGGGGGATATTCGTGTGGTCCGTGAATACCCGGATGTCTTTCCGGATGATCTTCCGGGCATGCCACCCGAAAGAGATGTCGAGTTCAAGATTGAACTCGTACCTGGGACGACGCCGATATCACGAAGACCATACAAGATGGCTAGAACTGATCAAAGACTATGAGATCGAGATTAACTACCATCCCGGTAAGGCAAACGTGGTTGCCGATGCCTTAAGCCGCAAATCCCATGTCAACAATCTGTCCATCACCCCACTTGATGAGGAGGAGCCGAGTCTGTACTTGGTTCCATATGGGGCGTTATATAATCTTGCTCTCATACCAACCATAAGAGAGGAGATTATGGAAGCTCAGAAGAAAGACATGGGAATGTCGCACATTCGGAGAAGGATGGAGAATGGCGAAATAAAGTGCTTCCGAAGAGATGAACACGACACTCTATGGTTTAAAGACCGTATAGTGGTACCCCGTGACATGAAGCTTCGGAAGAAAATCTTGGACGAGGCTCATTTGTCCAAGTATTCTATTCATCCGGGCAGCAACAAGATGTACCAGGATCTGAAAACCAGGTATTGGTGGACACGGATGAAGAGAGAAATTGCAAAATACGTATCTGAATGTGATACGTGTCGGCGTGTGAAGGCCGACCATATGCGTAAAGCCGGACAGCTGCAACCATTAAACATTCCGGCGTGGAAGTGGGAGGATATCAGCATGGACTTCTTAGTCGGGTTACCTCTCACGTCTCACAAGCATGACTCGATTTGGGTGATAGTCGATCGACTAACCAAGTCGGCTCATTTTATCCCCGTACATACAAAGTACGTGGCCAAGCAATATGCGGAGCTGTATATTGCAAGGATCTTGTGTTTGCACGGTGTTCCCTGCTCCATTATTTCAGATCGCGGTGCGCTGTTTGTCTCTCGGTTTTGGGAACAGCTGCACGCATCATTGGGGACCAAACTGATCCGAAGCTCCGCGTATCACCCGCAGACAGATGGTCAAACTGAACGGGTGAACCAAGAGCTTGAAGACATGCTACGCGCTTGTGCCATCCACCACGGCAAGAATTGGGACGATCATTTGCCGTTGGCGGAGTTTTCTTACAACAATGGCTATCAAGCTAGCATCAAGATGGCGCCGTATGAAGCTCTCTACGGCCGGAAATGTCGCACACCTCTCAACTGGTGCGAGTCTGGCGAGCGAGTTATCTACGGCATTGAACTTGTGAATGAAGCTGAAGAACGAGTGCGAGTAATACAAGCCAATCTTAAGGCTGCTCAATCTCGTCAGAAGAGCTATGCGGATAAAAGACGCCGCCCTCTCCACTTCGACATCGGGGACCATGTTTATGTCCGTGTGTCTCTGATGAAGGGAGTTCACCGTTTTGGAGTGAAGGGTAAACTTGCGCCGCGGTTCATTGGTCCGTTCACCGTCATTGAAAGATGCGGACCCGTGGCCTATCGCCTAGATTTACCGGCGTCGCTCGCAGGCATTCACAACGTCTTCCACATCTCTCAGCTGAGGAAATGCCTCAAACCCTCAGCTGAAATCCGCACAGAAGACATAGAACTTCTTCAACCGGACCTCACGTACACGGAGTATCCAATCCAGATTATCGATGAAAAGACTCGTGCCACAAGAAACCGGACCTTCTGGTTCTACAAGGTCTTGTGGAGTAACCATACTGCTGATGAGGCGACATGGGAAAGCGAGGACTATTTACGAACATATTATCCGGACTTGCTATCATCATATACCCGGTAAAATTTTTCCCCACTTTACTTTTCCTTTGGAATCTCGGGACGAGATTCTTTTTAAGGGGGGAGGGATGTAAAATCCCCAAATGTGGTAGCAAGAAAATTCAGCTCATATACACTTATGAAAAATGAGGGGAATCAAAACTTTGAATTATAATAAGTGTGAGTTCAAAGTGAAGGTTTAGATTTCCCAAAATTTCCAAACATGGAGATCTAAATGCACAACTTGGATCTTTATAGTCCAAATATTCAACCTTCCAAATTTCAGCTCATTTGGAGGAGTTTTCATATTTGTTTGGGATTAAAAGGAGAAGCCCTCTAATCTGAATTTCAAATTCAGTTTCAAATTCAGTTTCAAATTCCAATTCCCTCAATTTGAAAATTTGGTTTCACAAATATGTTCTCCACCCTTGAATGAGCAGCCATGCCAAAAATTGGAAACTTTGGAGCTGGTTTGCTATATTTTTGAGGCAATACAAAGTGGAGAATTCAA
This sequence comes from Neostapfia colusana, assembly GCA_030760725.1. Lineage (NCBI taxonomy): Eukaryota > Viridiplantae > Streptophyta > Magnoliopsida > Poales > Poaceae > Neostapfia > Neostapfia colusana. The sequence continues at coordinate 13,652,207 of JASWHV010000020.1, forward strand.
ACTCCTTTTCAAATTCAAATGATCAAACCCCATTCAAATTCTACACCAGAATTCGAACCATTTGAATTCTGCAAATTCAAACATAACTTTGGGATGAAGTAAAGCTTTTAATGTTGAATTGCTGGAGGGAAAAATATCAGAAAAGTTTTACTAAACAAAAGGGGAAGTGGGGCCCAATTGTCAGCCACCTAAAGCAAACAACCGACTGTTTTCCCTCTCTCTCTCTGTTCCCGATTGATCGCGGCGCGACAGCTCTCGGAAAAGCGCTCCCCCCGACGCCCTCACCGAGCCACCGAGCTGGTTCTCGCTGGCCGACGTCGGCGCGCGCGCGTGGGCGATAAGAGCGGCCGCCCGAGTACCCCAGCGCTACTTCTCCTCCTCCTCAGCTCGTGCAGCGCCGCGACCGTCTCACTTCCACTGGACACCGCCGCTCAGCTCTCTCCGCTCGACCACAGCCCTCCAAGCTCGATAGCTCGAGCGCTCCACAGCAAAGAGCATCGCCTGGACGTGCTCTAGCCCTTGCCAAAGCCCCTTCGAGATTTGCCGGTCCGAACTGCTCGAGAAACGCGGATTGGCGCCAAAGCATCAAGGTGCCCGGACCTCGCCGTTTCGGCTCTCCATCGACAGCAGCAACCGGCCACCCTCTTCCCCGACTTCCTATACAAGAAAGGTGCGTGGACATGTCCTGGTCGTGTAGCCGGAGGCCGTTTAGCGTTTGCTAGGACCGATGGCAAGAATTTCACCGTTTCCCCAAATGGTACACCGACGGGTAGTGCGCGGTCTAACCAAAAATTCGTTGTGCTCAGGGTAGCTCCGCGCTAGATAAGCTTACAGTAGCTCCAGCACAGGCTTGCGCATCTCCCCGAAGTTCTAGCAGCTCAAATGAGCAAGTAGAGATGCTAGGTACCGAGTTTTTGTCGCCGCCGGAGTTTTGCGGGCTCGGGTCGCCGGTGAGGTCCCCTCTCCGGTGGGTTTCAGGGAGAGCGAGCTATGGGTCGAGGATGTCCATGGGACACTGGTGCTTTTGGAGCAAACCCTAGCCCGAATGACCCACTGTTAAGGGAGAGCAAGGTCGCCGAAGTAAGCTTCGACATGGTCGCCGGTGCAAGCACCTTTCCGGCCGTTGTCATCGGTCCCCGACCCCACCATCGTGTTCAGCACGGTGTAGAACTCACAGGCGGCGAGTTTGACGAAGTTTGGACCAAAGAAACCCCGTCCCGGCGAGCCTCGCCGGCGTGCGCCGCCGCGGAAGGCGCGGGCAGCGCAAGGAAGACGAAGGAGGGCCGGTCCCACCGGTCAGCCTCCGGATTCGCGCGAGGATCGGGTTGTGGCGCCGGATCTGGTGCGGCTGCGCGGGAATAACCCTGTTGCCGCCGGTGTTGCTAAGATCTGACTGGTCCGAATTAAACCAGTGGGCCCAGCCCAATTATTTGAAGTTTCTATTAGAGAAATAATTCCAGGAATTAGCTGATCTTTACAAGGCCATAACATTGTGTAGAAAACTCCAAAAAGAGTGAGACCAATTTTGTTGGGTTCCTCATGAGGAGTACTTCACATAGAAACCAAATTTTGGCTATGAAAATGCCCAGGAATTTCTGTAGAATTGTTTTTAGGAAATCCTTTAGGGATTTATTACAGGAGCAATTCTTTATGAAATATTCCCAAATTTGGGTAGCAAATCCTCTTCATAGATACTGATCTCCAGTAAAAATTTGGGCTTCATTGGAGGTCATTTGCTAGGTCAAGTTACCTTCTCAAGTTCAGCCTTTATTTGAAAATTCAAATTTAAACAGAAGCTTTTTCAGAACTCCTGTCTAAGTTCAAAAATTCATATCTCTCTGATGGTAGCTCCAAAAATGGTGAAACAAATTTTGTTGGAACCATGGAGACTTACCCTAATCAGATCTTCCACCATTAGCTATGTCAAGCTCCTGAATTGGGCTCAAAATTTAGAGAAGCATTGTACTTGTAGGAATTTTAAATACTACATTGTGCAGTGACATATCTCCAAATTTGGCTCAAATCATCTTTAGAGAGTCTAGTATCCACTGTAAAAATCCCAAAGCCAATTAAGGATTTTAAATAGCAGTAGCTGTGAGTAGAAGTCCAATTCTTATAAATCCTTAATACTTATACATGTATTTTATTACATTTCATAATAGTGACCGAAGTTGAGGATACGCCGGAGCCCTTGGACGTCCTCCCACCAGAAGCTGACTTTCCGTTTAACTCGCAACCAGGCAAGCCCCGGTTTGCACTTAAGTACCTTTTATAAATTTTTTATTTGTATCATTTATGTCTAGGGTGAATGTTTGCATTAGAGTTAGGGTGATTGAAACCCCACTTGCATAGCCTCTTTAAATCCTATAAAGGGTTGGGTAGTTTACAAACCGACGAGTAGAGATTGCCATGCTAATGTATAGGATCTCGGTAGAAGTCGAGTGGTTGGAAGCTACTCGCGAGATAGTACTTATCACACGGGAAGAAAAGAGGTAGATAATGGCTTGAGTTATGAAAATGAGACCCAACAGGGGGGATAGGAAGCAGTGAGCAGAGGTCTCACGTGCGTAGCCCTGTTGGTGTCGGTTGAGGACCGTCCGTGTGTGGCCCTGCTGGACAAGTATCGAACAGTACCGGATGCATACTGGCATATGGGAACCAGGAAACCGATGTAATTGGTTAACCTGGGTGTCGAGGCTTACCCAACCGTAAATAGGAGTGGGTTGAGGGTAGCAAGGTGTAAATCTGCCGGTGGGCACAGTCACGCTCCACGCGGGGACCTCCTACCCGTTACGGATGGACCGGTTCGGCATTTGGGTTGCTTTTGAAAGGTTGTTGCATACAACAGAGTAGGAAGGGGTGTGGAATCACGCTTCTGAAAGTGGGTGTATGCAACGTGTTATCCGGGTGTGTTTTGATTGCAATCACCGTCCCTCGCGGTTATTTGAATACCCGCTTGTTCACTGCGCTGTGACGTAGTAAGAAGTGAAATAAGCCAACTGAAAATGCTGTATTGATCTTAATGTCTTGAATACCTTGATTGTTGTAGATATAGAGCTAATTAAGTTTATATTCCACTTTGGGCATCTCCACATCGGGGGAAAGCGTTTCTTGTTTGATTGTGGACTTCCGATGTGAGAGCTGTCTAAGGCACATGAACCTGCTGCTATAAAACTGAAAGTAAGGGTCAACTTATAGGCGTGTCTTTATTGCAAATTCCTTGTCCCATCTTACATATCCTTGCACGTAGAGTTCCATGCCTAGGGTTGACGGTTAAGACTTGCTGAGCCTTCGTGCTCACGGTTGCAATATTTGAGCTGTTTGCAGGTGAGAGGTATGAGGAAGGTTCCGAGGACGAGGCGATACCCCCGTCGGGGTACACGGCCGAGCTGGAGCCATGCACGCCGCCGTGATCTCCGGTTCCATGCTGCTAGTGTGTAGCGTCCCCGGGCTGGACGGCTGCACTTTTGCTTAGTTAGGGTTTGGGAGCAACTATGTATATAACTTCCGCTGTTAATTAGGTTTTGTAAAAGACTTCCGCTATTTTATATCAAATAAAAGTTTGTATGTTATCCGTTATTCTTTTCGTGTGTGCTGTTGGGTGCCGCATCGCACGGCACCACCCTATGCGATTCCTGGAGTGGGTGAACCACGGGGTGGTCCCCACAGGGACCTCGCCGGAGAGCTTGCCGCCGGCTTCTGTACAGCTCCAAACTTCACGATTTTGGCCGCCCCTGCCTACTTTCACTCGGGGAACATGTTTCTGGGGTCAGCTCTTCATGACAACGGCCGGTACATGGTCGGCGACGAGCCGCCGCCTCGGAACAACTTCGGTCGTGTCGGCTGACTCCCCTAGCACCTCAACTACTCAAGGAACCGGTCGGGAAGCATCAGTAGACCTCAGGGAAGGTCGACATGGCTTGAGGCAGCTCGGGGAAGGCCCGAAGTAGGTCCTCACCGTGCGCCCGATGCCTCCCGTTTGTTCCGCCGTTGGTAAACCTTGAATTACGCCGGGTACAGAGGTTCTCCGGCCAAGGGTTGTGAAGGCAACTTGTGCATTACCGTGTCTAGTTTGTGTGAGAGCGGATTGAGGCCCTCTAATCCTTTCTAGAGCACGAATTCGACGGAATCGCACCCGAAGGTCGTTATTCACACAGAAAGGGAAAAACTGGAAATTCGCTGCCGGTGAGCAATCACTCGGGCTGTGGCTCGGGGGTGAGCAGCACCGGTCACCAGCGCGTCCAAGGGTGCCTTGGCTCGGGCGTGACAACGCCCTGGTTGGGCTGTCCACGGGAGCCCGAGGTGCGGCGGTTCTAAGTCACCGAATTGATCTTTCGGCATAGCCGATATCAATCGGTTTCAGCTGAGTTTTAGCAGCGGGGAAGACGGAGGAAGGTCTCTAGTACCTTGCCGTGGCTCTGGAGGGGACGGAGAGGCGGTGATCAAGCTTCTCTGATCAGCACCGAGTGATCGGCAGCGATGGCGCGGTTCTGATGCGAGGAGGCAGCAGAGTGGGCGGTGATCGCTCCGATCAGGGCGGTGGCGTAGATAAGGGGGCTGTGAGGCGGTTCAGCATGTCGGGGTGGCAAGCAGGTGGTGTCCCGGTCGCCTCTTCGCCGTGGCGGCTGCTCAGTCCGGCGCAAGAACCCGAGCTGGGTTTTCAGTCGGTTTGGGTTGGAGTAGTGGCTGACATGTGGGTCCCACTTCCAGTTTTAACCTCTGAAATTTACTCCTAATCACTGTTGTAAACAGTGAGCCCCAAAATACCCCAAGTGATTCAAATTATTCACCCATGGGCCATTTGCATTGATCAAAGTTCAAATTGGGTTTGGTTTGAATGAATTTCAGCACAAGTTCAGTTTTGAATTCAAATAAAGTTTGAATTTGTCCCACTTATCTCATGTCAAGATCAACTCCAAATGGAGTGAAAATTGGTGTGTGAGCTCACAAAAATGTGCTGAATAAGAATATGCCTCCCACTTTTAAATTCATGGGATAAAAACAGTTTGAATTTGAATATGGTTTCAAACTGCCCTCTTTCTAGCTATACCCAAAATGACCTCAAAAAGGTTTTGAATTTGGGTGAAACTTGGCATGGACATCCTTAGCAATGTGTAGGAGTTTTCATATGTCCAGCCCCTCTATATCACATGTGGGAAATACCCCTTTTGCAATATGTGAGTTTGTTCTCTAATGAGCATGTTGATGGTGGTTACTTGCTCTTCATTTGTGTTCATCAACTTTCCTCAAATGAGGTGTGTGGTGTGGTGATGAACACTTCAATTATGTGTCAAAAACTGAGGCCCTTACATTCCTCCCCCCTTAAAAGAATCTCGTCCGATTATAAGGTGAAAATGAGAGAGAGGACGGTGGAAAATTACCGGATATGCGACGTGAAAAAGTCGGGGTAGTTAGCGCGAAGAAATTCTTCGCTCTCCCATGTCGCTTCGTCCATGGAGTGATTACTCCATAGAACCTTGTAGAACCACAACGTACGGTTGCGTGTGGTTCGGGCCTTTTCGTCGATAATCTGCACCGGTTCCTCCCGATAGGTAAGATCCGGTTGCAGTTCTTCAATATCCTCCAGCTGAACGGTAGTTGATAGCTTAAGACACTTCCTTAGCTGGGCAATGTGAAAGACGTCGTGCACACCGGAAAGTGCTTCTGGTAATTTCAGTCGGTATGCCACTGATCCACATCTTTCGGTAATCTGGAATGGACCGATGAATCGGGGTGCTAACTTTCCTCTTACCCCAAATCTGTTTACGCCCTTCATTGGAGACACCCGTAGATATACGTGATCTCCAACTTCGAATTGTAATGGGCGCCTTCTCCGGTCCGCATACTGTTTCTGACGGGATTGGGCAGCTTTTAGGTTCGCTTGAATTAGTCGAACCTTTTCTTCCGCGTTGTTGACAAGGTCAATCCTGAAGGTAACCCTTTCGCTAGACTCACACCAGTTCAATGGTGTGCGGCATTTTCTTCCGTATAGCGCCTCGTAGGGCACCATCTTGATGCTGGCTTGGTACCCATTGTTGTACAAGAACTCGGCTAATGGCAAGTGATCATCCCAATTCTTGCCGTGGTTGATAGCGCAAGCTCGTAGCATGTCTTCTAGAATCTGATTTACCCGCTCGGTTTGCCCATCCGTCTGCGGGTGGTATGCTGAACTACGGATCAACTTCTTCCCCAAGGCAGCGTGCAGCTGCTCCCAAAAACGGGACACAAATAAAGTGCCCCGATCCGATATGATGGTACGGGGTACGCCGTACAAGCATAGGATCCGTGAGATGTACAGTTTAGCGTACTTCTTGGCGTTGTAGTTTGTGTTAACCGGGATGAAATGGGCAACTTTGGTGAGCCGATCGACGATCACCCACACAGAATCATGCTTCTGAAAAGTGGTAGGAAAACCGACGATGAAATCCATGCTCACGTCCTCCCACTTCCAGGCAGGAATGCCCAGTGGTTGCAGCAGTCCCGGTTTCCGCATGTGGTCTGCCTTCACCCTTCGATATGTATCACACTCGGACACGTATTTTGCAGTCTCTCGCTTCATCCGTGTCCACCAAAACTTGTTTCTGAGTTCTTGATACATCTTGTTGCTGCCGGGGTGAATAGAGAATTTTGATAAGTGAGCCTCATCAAAAATTTTCTTCCGTAATTCTGGGTTACAGGGTACGACGATCCGGTCCTTGAACCATAGGACGCCGTCTCCGTCCTTCCGGAAACATTTCAGCTCCCCAATATCTATACGTCTCCGCAAATGCGACATGCCCTTGTCATTCTTCTGGGCTGCCACTATCTCTTCACGGATGGTGGGGATCAAAGCTAGGTTGTAGAGAGCTCCGTGTGGAATCACATGTAGGGGTTGTTCGCTCTCTTCCAACGGTGTGATGGTCAGATTGTTGACGTGTGACTTGCGACTCAGCGCATCTGCCACTACGTTTGCCTTGCCCGGATGATAATGGATCTCTATTTCGTAATCCTTTATCAGTTCTAACCATCTTCATTGCCTCATGTTCAGCTCCCTCTGAGTGAATATGTACTTGAGGCTTTTGTGGTCGGTATATAAATGTACGAGGTTACCGAGTAGTTAGTGCCTCCACATTTTTAGTGCAAGTACCATGGCAGCGAGCTCCAAGTCGTGAGTTGGATAATTTTGTTCATGGTTTTTAAGCTGTCGTGATCCATATGCGACCACTCTTCGGTCTTGCATCAGCACACATCCGAGCCCAATGCCGGATGCATCGCAGTACACATCGAACGGTTTTGTTGTGTCTGGCTGCGCCAAAACCGGTGCTGATGTCAGGTGCTTGACTATAGCCTTGAATGCTGCTTCACATGCTGGAATCCAAACATATTTGGTAGCCTTCTTCAGAAGCTCTGTCATTGGCTTGGCAATCTTCGAGAAGTTCGGAATGAACCTCCGATAATATCCCGCGAGTCCGAGGAAACTCCGTACCTCGTGAACAGTTCTCGGGGATTTCCAATTCAGCACTTGAGTGATCTTGCTCGGGTCCACAGCGATACCCTCCGCTGAGATGATATGCCCGAGGAAAGGCACTTGCGATATCCAAAACTCGCATTTGCTGAATTTCGCGTATAACTTGTGATCCCGCAGCCGTTGCAAGACTATACGCAGATGCTTCTTGTGATCTTCCTCCGACTTGGAATATACCAGGATGTCGTCGATGAAGACCACGACAAACTTGTCCAGCTCCATCATGAATACCGAGTTCATCAAGTACATGAAGTGAGCTGGAGCATTGGAAAAGACCTTTGCTTCGACCAACTGATCAAACAACATGTCGATCCGTGGCAACGGGTACTTGTTCTTGATGGTTACGGCATTTAATGGACGATAGTCCACGCAAAGTCGTAACGTCTCATCCTTCTTCTTGACACATAACGCCGAACAGCCCCATGGCGAGGAGCTCGGCCTAATAAAACCCTTCTCCAGAAGGTCCGTGAGCTGAGTCTTCAGTTCAGCCAATTCCTTAGGCGCCATCTTGTACGACCTTCGGGATATTGGCATGGTTCCCGGTGCAAGTTCAATCTTGAACTCCACCTCTCTATCAGGCGGCATTCCCGGTAAATCATCCGGGAACACATCAGGGAACTCTTGGACCACTGGAATATCTTCCAATCTGATGGTTGTGGCTTGATAGACACTTGGAAGCTTTATTTCTGGACTGTCCAGAAATAATGAGTGAGACTCGTGCACTTCTGAGTTCAAGTGCACGACTCGGAGGACGGTGTCTAAAACAGCGCCGTGGCGGGTTAACCACGACATCCCTAAGATGACATTGACCTTTTGTCCCTCTAAGATTATGAGAGACGTAGGGTAGACTCTACCCTCTAAGCACAATGGCGCTTTTGGGACCATCATGCTTGCTGAAATTTTCCCACCCGGCGAACAGATCACATAAGGACTATCGGTGGGTAGTATTTGCAAGCTATATTTATCAATGAAAGCTTGGCTAATGAAGCTATGCGTGGCGCCTGAATAAAATAGTACTATAGCGGGATGCTAGTGAAGTTGGAACATACCCGCAAGGATTGGCTCGCCCTCCGGCACGTCCTCTATGGCAAGCTGGTGGATGGTGCCGGGCCTAGGGTTTGCCTGCCGCGCATTAGTAGGGTTCCGGGGTTGATTCCTCCCCGGAAACTGCGGTGCCACTCCGCCGCCTTGCCTCTCCGGGCAACTGCTCGTGAAGTGTCCTGGACGACCACACTTGTAACATGTGGCCGCTGCGGGTGTAGTGCTTGGGGGACGAAAGCCCGGCATGCGTTGCTGAGGTGCATGCGCACGCGGCATCGCCCGCTGCTGCTGTTGTTGCAGAGGTGGTGCTGGCAGTGCCGGCCTGAATGCCGGTGAATGGTACGGTCGACTGCGGAACGGCATCGACCGCTGTGGTGGCTGCCAGCGTGGACCTGATGGTGGGCGATTCACCATCCGAAACTTCTGTGAAGGACCGCCTCCTTCTCCGCTGCTTTACTGCGTGCTTCGCTTTCGCTCCGCCACCGCTAACTCCTTGCCGGAGTCCTCCTGAACAATCGCAGCATCAATGATGTCGTTGAGGCTGCCGCGATTGAACATCGCCAACTTGTCCTTCAGGAGCGGGTTAAGCCCCTGGTAAAAATGGTCCCGCCGCTTCTCGTCAGTATCTGCGTGATATGACGCGTAAAGCGCGAGATCGTTGAACGCTCTGGAGTATTCCAGCGCGTTCCTGCTCCCTTGCTGCAGGTGTAAGAACTCCTGAGTCTTTCTTTTGATCAGACCTGGCGCTATATGATAGGCCCTGAAGGTCGTCCGAAACTCCGTCCAGGTCATCACTCGGTCGGTGGGCTGTGAAGCACAGAAGTTGGCCCACCATGCGCTCGCGGATCCTTGGAGCTGCTGGACCGCGAACTGTGTCTTGCGCTGCTCGCTTATCTGGAGCAGCCCGAACTTCATCTCTATGGCACGGAGCCAGTTGTCCTCGTCAAGAGGTTAATCCGCCCTTGAGAATACAGGGGGATGAGTCGCCAAGAAGTCGGAGTAGGAGCTCTGTTGACGCTCCTCACGATCTTGACGTCTCTCTGGGCGAGATGTATTGGCTATGAGAGTCTGCAGCAACTCTGTATGCTGCTGGTGTGAACCCGCCATTGCCGCGACGATGTCGGCCGATGTAACCGTTGGCAGTGGCGGTGGCGGTGTTTGCTGTTGCTGTTGTCCCGAGGAGTCCTCGGGAGGCTGTTGTAAAAGCCCAAGGAAAGGGACTTGCAAAAAACTTTTTATCACCACACAACACCACAGTTTTGTTGTGGATAGATTGTGAAATATTGTGAAGAGCAAGTAACCTCCATCAAAAGAGTGATTAGAGGGGAAAGCCTTCATTTTCACAAAGTGGGATTTGGACACATGAACATAAGAGATTGAGCTCACCCCAGAACTTTAAATGTCTTGGAAAGGTTCAGTCCAAGTTTCATGAAAAATCCAACACTTTTGAGGCACTTTTGGGGGTATTTGAAAAAGAGGCCAATTTGAATGTAAATTCAAATTGCAGCAACTTTCATCACTCAAATTCAAAAGTTAGCTTCATATTCAAACTCAGCACATTTTTCTGAGTAAGCCCACCAATTCTCATCCTCATTGGAGTTCATCTTGTCGGGAGCCAAATTTGCAATAATTCAAAACTGAATTTGAAATTCAGTTTAAATATGAAGCAAATTTAACCAAACAAAGTTTGAATTTGAGAACTCAAATTCAAACCAATACTTGGGGGCTAAGTCTCACATTCAATGTGTAGTTGTTGGGATATTTACAGAAGAATTGGGAAAAGGAGGATTAGGGGGAGAGTGGGCCCACAAGTCAGTGGGAGAACTGTGCCCCAAACCGAGTGTGGCCTGTTTTCTCCCCGACGCCTGTCGAACACCTCGCGCCAGCTCCTGCTCCCGCGCCCGAGAGGGAGGGACACCGCACGAGCCAGCGCGCCGGGGGAAAGACCGACTGCAGCGGTGATACCACGCGCGGCCACGTGAAGATCGGCACTTTTTTTCCATTGCCTCGCGCTGAACCGACCGACTGCCACCGATCGACTTCCCATGAGAATTCGGCCGAGATCTCGCGTGCAGCACCTTTCCTAGCCACAAAAACCACACCAGCTACTCGTCCTCGACCTCCTCGGCACGAGAACGGTCGAGCTCGGTGCCTCCCCAACCCTAGCTCCACGTTTCCGAGCAACGCCCGGGAAACCGTCACCACTCGGCTCACGGTGACAGCCCAACAGAGGGCCTTTCACGGCTGAGCAAGGACGGTCTCGGACGCGTCAGGGACAGGTGGTGCTCATATCCGAAGCTCAGACCGTGACCTGGACCATAGAGCTCGAATTTGGAGAAAGTTCCCCGGTGGGCACGAAAGGACCTTCCGGCACGGTAATGTCGAATTCACTCGCCACTTTGGTTCTTAGGTCATGAAAACTGGCACACAGGACCGTCACTCATCAACGCTCGTTACCCCCTCAGGGCCCTGGCTTGAAACCGCACGTAAGCCGGGTATTTCTAGGTTTTATTACGGTAATTGAGACACGGAGGCTCGGGCTCACGATGAGACCTAGGGTAGAGCCCTCTCCGGGCGGTTTCACCACTACGACGAGCTTCCCTAGCACCAACTGGTGCTATAGCGCCGTTCCACCGATGTTTTGGCGGGCTAAACTGTCCGAGCGACGTGACCGAAGGGTTCCCGAGCCGCAGCACCGTCGCCGGCTAGGTTAGGGCCACCGCCGGCCGGAGCAGTCGGTGCCATCGTGTTCAGTGCACGAAACTAGGCTCTGGCGGCGAGGGAGAGCTCGAGAGTCGGCCGGGCGGCAGTTAACAGCGTGTCTCCGGCGAGCCCGGCGGCGCGCGGGCGCGGGGACGCGAGAAGGAAGACGACCCGCGGGCCCCACGTGTCAGCGACGGAAAGTTTAAAACCCAGATCTACTGCGGCCCCGGGATCAAGTGTGACTGTGCGGGATGGGGATCTGTAGCCCCGTGTGGCTCAGCTCCAGCTGTGACACGTGTGGGCCGGGCCCACGGTCAGAGTTTAAAATTTTCTCCGGATTATTTAGAATTCCAGATTTAGCTCAAACTTTAGAACCCCATAACTTTTGCTAGGAAACTCCGAATTTAGTGATTCAAATTGGGTTGGATTCATCTTGCATAGATATATCCAAATATACAACCCAATTTGTATGAAACCTATTATTTAATTCTGGAAAATTCTTTAAAACTTTTCAGAAAAAGAATTTTAGAGGGAGTTTGGTGCACCCAAAAATCCCCAAATTTTGCCAGAATGTCCTTTAGGATATTAGTGAACCCCTGTAAAAGTTTCAGACCATTTGGAGTTGATTGGGTCACAGCAATTCAAATTTGAAGGTGCTGTGTTCATTTGAATACAGAAACATTTTCAGAGAATTTCCAAAACTTGGAAATTCAGTTCTGGTCAAATCTTAGCTCCAAAAATATTAGGAAAATTCATGCAAACTCTATGAGCTATAATTGAAATTATTGTTCACTAAGTTGGGCATGAACAGGGGTACTACCTCAGAATTAATTCTTCTTTGCTTATTTGCTAAGAGAATTATTCTGAGCAAACCACTCCAGGAAAAGTGCTAGTGTTTGGTCCAGAGAGTTTTCTTGTGACAAGGGACTCACACAAAAATTTTCAGCTCCATTGGAGCTCTGGATCACCCCTGTCCTGTTTAACCACTTGAGGGATTAATATGGAAAAGGGGGCAAACCACATAACACTTAACCATGTGATTAAGTCTAAGCCAAACCACCAACACCAGTTCATCTTTAAATTCTTAAACAGAGTTCCAGGTGTTTGAGACTGGTTATTAGCACTAATAGCAGTAGTATTACAACAAACTTGTTTGCATATTCATTAACATGTAGTATTTCAATAATGTGTAGTCGCTGAAGGCGAGGAAGCTCCGGAGGTTCTGGACTTCCTTCTCCCGGACGAAGAACTAACTACTGACCAGCAGCAACAAGGCAAGCCCCGGTTTGCATTAACCTTTTTATAAGTTTTACTTTGTTTACATGTGTCATATGAAGTATGATTGTGCATTAGGTATAAGATGGATGGAACCCCACTTGCATAACCAGAACTTTTCCCTAAGAGTGAACGAGTGTCTAAGACCTCGCGTAGACAGGCTACGCTTAATGATTCATAGGACTTCGGTACAAGTTGAGTAGTCGGAATCTACTCGCGAGATAGGCATTGGGACACACGGGTTCGGTTCAGTGATATGAGATCACTTTAGTAATGAATATGAGACTAGGCAGGGGCTAGGGTGCAGCAAGAGTGAGTCTTGTGTGCGCAGCCCTGCCCGTGTCGATTGAGGACCGATCCGTGTGCGGCCATGCTGAACAAGTATTGAACGTACCGAAGGCATATCGGATATATGGGCCCCGATAAACCGATGTAGCCTAAACCTCCGGGCGTCGAGGCATAACGCACCGATTTATAGGTGTAGGCTGAGGGCAGCGAGGTGGAAATCTGCCAATGGGCATAGAGAGATGCTCCGTGTGGGGAACCTCCTGCTCGTTTCGGTGCGACCGGTTCGATGTTTGGGCTGTTGGGTGAAAGGTTGTCCCGTACGACATCGAGTGAGCGTGCTGTGCAGCTCCACGGATGGGCGTACGTGACGTGCTCTTTAGGTTTCCCTGCAGGTGTATAACGAGTCGATTCGCTGTCCCTCGCGGTGACGAGTACCGCTTGTTCACTGCATCGTAACGTAGACTAATGAATGAAATGTTATGATTCAATATTGCTGTTATGATATAATTGTATTGCTACATGTGTGCCACCAAACATGGCTTACTAAATTTCAGCTTCATGAACTGTTAACTTGTTGCTAAAAGATGAACTAAGGATGAACTTGTAGGCGTGTCCATTTTCTGCAACATTGCTATCCTATGTCATGGTATACCTCATGTAGAGTTTCATGCTTAGGTGAGTCGGTTAAGCCTTGCTGAGCCTTCGTGCTCACGGTTGCTGCTTAAGTGTTTTTCAGGTGAGGAGCCACCCACGGACTCGGAGTACGAGTCCACCGGCGAGGGTTACCCTCCGTGGGGGACCATGGCTGAGTGGGAGCCGTACACGCCGCGCTGAGCTGAGGAGTGCAGCTAGTGTGGGTTGCCCTAGGGCTGGGCAACCACTTTTGCTAGATAGGCGGGCGCGAGTTGTATAAAAGAAACTTCCGCTGTGTAATAAAGTTCCTAGTTTGTAACTGAGAAGTGTACTACTTTGTACATTCAGTTTGTTTTTCCCGTGTAATATAATGTGTTCTTATAATGTGTGCTGTCGGGTGTCGCATCGCGCGGCACCACCCTCTGCGATCCTGGATGAGCGGATTCCGGTCCGCCACAGCCTGGTATCAGAGCTGTATTGGGGATAGCTCAGTACTTAAGGACTGCATTATGGGAAAAACTTAGGTATACGGTGAGGATTCGGTGGTTGCCCAAGTAAGGACTATACTAGCATAGTTACTTAAAGTGGCAAAGACTAACTTATGTGTTATAATTCTGAATTTCAATTATGTAACGACGCACCTACGCTCTGGTAAGTTTGGTAAGGAACGCCACCGAAAGCAGTTCAATTTCGGTTAGCTCTCCCTGACGAGGAACGTGGTCAGGGATTGATCTCACAACTTGGTGTGAGATGTTAATATGAAACTCTTGGACTCTTCATGTTCCTGAGTTCATATGAAACGCTGATCCCTAGCGTGCATTAGGCAAGTAAGTGGAGACCCCACCGCGTGGTCAGTAACGCGAGAGTGTGTTCGTCTGGAATTAGCCCAGGAGGACATACGCAGCGCTTGCCATCGGCGTGCCCTGCAGGGCAGTAGGTGGTATCTGTTGGGTTGATAACATTCCCAACCGTGACGACCCGTTCATGACATACTCGGGTTCCCCGTCGTGTGGTGTTGAAACACGATCACGTGCCTTGAGACGTGACTTAGCTCAAGGACGGCTGTACGGAAATGATACGGGCGTTTGTATTTACTTTCAAATATAGTACTGACTGAAATGGAAACAAAACCCTTGAGTGCATCACTATTGTGTGGTCTTCTGCAGGTACTAACCACGTTGTATCCGTGTAGAAAACGTGTGCGATGTGGGGACCACCCCGTGGTTCACGCACTCCAAGATCGCATAGGGTGGTGCCGTGCGATGCGGCACCCAACAGCACACACAAAAAGAATAAAGGATAACATACAAACTTTTATTTGATATAAAACAGCGGAAGTCTTTTTACAAAACCTATTCATACAGCGGAAGTAATATACATATAAGGCATCTCATCCCAGCTATGCAAAAGTGCAGCCGTCCAGCCCGGGGACGCTACACACTAGCAGCATGGAACCGGAGAATCACGGTGGCGTGCATGGCTCCAGCTCGGCCGTGTACCCCGACGGGGGAATCGCCTCGTCCTCGGAACCTTCCTCATAACTCTCACCTGCACACAGCTCAAATATTGCAACCGTGAGCACGAAGGCTCAGCAAGTCTTAACCATCAACCCTAGGCATGGAACTCTACGTGCAAGGATATGTAAGATGGGAAAAGGAATTTGCGACAAAGACACGCCTATAAGTTGGTCCTTACATTCAGTTTTATAGCAGCAGATTCATGTGCCTTAGGCAGCCCTCACATCGGAAGTCCACAATCAAACAAGAAACGCTTTCCCCCGATGTGGAGATGCCCAAAGTGGAATATAAACTTAGTTAGCTCTATCTCTACAGTAATCAAGGTATTCAAGACATTAAGATCAATACAGCATTTTCAGATGGCTTATTTCACTTCTTACTACGTCAAAGCGCAGTGAACAAGCGGGTACTCAAATAACCGCGAGGGACGGTGATTGCAATCAAGACACACCCGGATAACACGTCACATACACCCACTTTCAGAAGCGTGATTCCACACCCCTTCCTACTCTGTTGTATGCAACAACCTTTCAAAGGCAACCCAAATGCCGAACCGGTCCATCCGTAACGGGTAGGAGGTCCCCGCGTGGAGCGTGACCGTGCCCACTGGCAGATTTACACCTTGCTACCCTCAACCCACTCCTATTTACGGTTGGGTAAGCCTCGACACCCAGGTTAACCAATTACATGGGTTTCCTGGCTCCCATATGCCAGTATGCATCCGGTACTGTTCGATACTTGTCCAGCAGGGCCGCACACGGACGGTCCTCAACCGACACCAACAGGGCAACGCACGTGAGACCTCTGCTCACTGCTTCCTATCCCCCCTGCTGGGTCTCATTTTCATAACTTAAGCCATTGTCTACCTCTTTTCATTCCATGTAATAAGTACTATCTCGCAAGTAGCTTCCAACTACTCGACTTCTACCGAGATCCTATAGATTAGCATGGCATTCTCTACTCGTCGAGTTTGTCAACTACCCAACCCTCCATAGGATTTAAAAGGCTATGCGAGTGGGGTTTCAATCACCCTAACTCTAATGCATACATTTCAACCTAGACATAAGTGATACAAATGGAAAACTTTATAAAAGGTACTTAAGTGCAAACCAGGGCTTGCCTGGTTGCGAGTTAAACGGAAAGTCAGCTTCCGGTGGCAGGACGTCCAAGGGCTCCGGCGTATCCTCAACTTCGGTCACTATTATGAAATGTAATAAAATACATGTATAAGTATTAAGGATTTATAAGAATTGAACTACTATTCATAGCTACTGCTATTTATAATCCTTAATTGGCTTTGGGATTTTTACAGTGGATACTAGACTCTCTAAGGATGATTTGAGCCAAATTTGGAGATATGTCATTGCACAATGTAGTATTTAAAATTCCTACAAGTACAATGCTTCTCTGAATTTTGAGCCCACTTCAGGAGCTTTGACATAGCTAGAAATGGAAGATCTAATTAGGGTAAGTCCCCATGGTTCTAACAGAATTTGTTTCACCATTTTTGAAGCTACCATCAGAGAGATATGAATTTTTGAACTTAAACAGGAGTCCTGAAAAAGCTTCTGTTTAAATTTGAATTTCCAAATAAAGGCTGAACTTGGGAAGGTAATTTGACCTAGCAAATGACCTCCAATGAAGCCCAAATTTTTACTGGAGATCAGTATCTATGAAGAGGATTTGCTACCCAAATTTGGGAATATTTCATAAAGAATTGCTCCTGTAATAAATCCCTAAAAGATTTACTAAAAACAATTCTACAGAAATTCCTGGGTATTTTTATAGCCAAAAATTTGGTTTCTCTGTGGAGTACTCCTCCTGAGGAATCCAACAAAATTGGTCTCACTCTTTTTGGAGTTTTCTACACAAAGTTATGGCCTTGTAAAGATCAGCTAATTTCTGGAATTATTTCCCTAATAGAAACTTCAAATAATTGGGCTGGGCCCACTGGTTTAATTTGGACTAGTCAGATTTTATCAACACCGGGGGCTACGGGATTATTCCCGTGCAGGCGCACCAGATCCGGCACCACAAACCGATCCTCGCGCGCACCCGGAGGCTGACCGGTGGGACCGGCCCTCCTTCGTCTTCCTCGCGCTGCCCGCGCCTCCCGCGGCGGCGCACGCCGGCGAGGCTCGCCGGGACGGGGTTCCCGTGGTCCAAACTTTGTCAAACTCGCCGCCTGTGAGTTATACAGCGTGCTGAACACGATGATGGGGTCGGAAGCCGATGACAACGGCCGGAACGGTGCTTGCACCGGCGACCATGTCGAACCTTACTTCAGCGACCTCGCTCTGCCTCAACAGTGGGTCTTTCAGGCTAGGGTTGGCTCCAAAAGCACCAGTGTCTCATGGACATCCTCGACCCATAGCTCGCTCTCCCTGAAACCCACCGGAGAGGGGACCTCACCGGCGACCCGAGCCCGCAAAACTCCGGCGGTGACAAAAACTCGATACCTGGCATCTCTACTTGGTCGTTTGAGCTGCTAGGACTTCGGGGAGATGCGCAAGCATGTGCTGGAGCTACTCTAAGCTCATCTAGCATGGAGCTACCCCGAGCACCACGAATTTTTGGTTAGACCCGGCTCTATCCGTCGGTGTACAGTTTGGGGAAACGGTGAAATTCTCGCCACCGGTTCTAGCAATCGCTAAATGGTTTCCGGCTACACGATCAGGACATGTGAACGCACCTTTCTTATGTAAGGAAGGGGCGGTGACACCGGCCGTAGCGCGCTGTCCACGGCGACCACCTTCGGTTCGTCCGCGTTCACCCGAGGATCGTGGCTATTCTGCCAATATCCGGAGCAATCACGTTCGGGACAGGGAAGGAGAAGTGCTGGAGAGCTAGAGCACTGCCTGGCGATGCTCTTTGCTGTGGAGCGCTCGAGCAGCCGAGCTCGGAGGGCTGTGGTGTGATCGGAAGGAACGGCGGCGGTGTTCTGGACGGAAGGAAATGGCGGGTGCGCGAGTTATAGCAGGGGAAGAAGGAAAACAGCTCCGGTGCACCCTTTGCCGTGATCCAACTGAGCCACCGAGGCAGCAGGAGGTGGCGCGGGCTCTCCCTCGGGTGCGGGTTCAACCGGGAGCTGGCGCGCTCCCGCTGTTCGACTGCCGTCGGCTGAGGCGGCAACCCCCAGTGGGTGGCTGACAAATGGGCCCCACCTCCCCTCTTTGTTTAATCAACTTTTTCTGATATTTTCCCACCAGCAACTCAACATTAAAGACTTGACTTCAACCCCAAGTCATAGTTTGAATTTGCTGAATTCAAATAGTTTGAATTTGGGTGTGAAAATTGGATGTGGATTGATCATTTGAATTTGAAAAAGGGTTTGAATTCTCCACTTTGTATTGCCTCAAAAGTATGGCAAACCAGCTCCAAAATTTCCAATTTTTGGCATGGCTGCTCATTCAAAGGTGGAGAACACATTTGTGAAACCCAATTTTCAAATTGAGGGAATTGGAATTTGAAACTGAATTTGAAATTCAGATTAGAGGGCTTTTCCTTTTAATCCCAAACAAATATTAAAACTCCTCCAAATAAGCTGAAATTTGGAAGGTTGAATATTTGGACTATGAAGGTCCAAGTTGTGCATTTAGATCTCCATGTTTGGAAGTTTTTGGGAAGTCTAAACCCTCACTTTGAACTCACACTTATTATAATTCAAAGTTTTAATTCCCCTCATTTTTCATGAGTGTATATGAGCTGAATTTTCTTGCTACCACTTTTGGGGATTTTACATCCCTCCCCCCTTAAAAAGAATCTCGTCCCGAGATTCCAAAGGAAAAGCAAAGTGGGGAAAACTTTACCGGGTATATGATGATAGCAAGTCCGGATAATACGTGCGTAGATAATCCTCGCTTTCCCATGTCGCCTCATCAGCGGTATGGTTACTCCACAAGACCTTGTAGAACCATAAGGTCCGGTTTCTTGTGGAACGAGTCTTTTCATCGATGATCCGGATTGGATACTCCGTGTACGTGAGGTCCGGTTGAAGAACTTCTATGTCTTCAGTGCGGATTTTAGCTGAGGGTTTGAGGCATTTCCTCAGCTGAGAGATGTGGAAGACGTTGTGAATGCCTGCGAGCGACGCTGGTAACTCTAGACGATAGGCCACGGGTCCGCATCTTTCAATGATGGTGAAGGGACCAATGAACCGCGGCGCAAGTTTACCCTTCACTCCGAAACGATGAACTCCCTTCATCGGAGACACACGGACATAAACATGGTCCCCGATGTCGAAGTGGAGAGGACGGCGTCTTTTATTCGCATAGCTTTTCTGACGAGATTGAGCAGCCTTGAGGTTGGCTTGTATTACTCGCACTCGTTCTTCAGCCTCATTCACAAGTTCAATACCGTAGATGACTCGCTCGCCAGACTCGCACCAGTTAAGAGGTGTGCGGCATTTCCGGCCGTAGAGAGCTTCATACGGCGCCATCTTGATGCTAGCTTGATAGCCATTATTGTAAGAAAACTCCGCCAACGGCAAATGATCGTCCCAATTCTTGCCGTGGTGGATGGCACAAGCGCGTAGCATGTCTTCAAGCACTTGATTCACCCGTTCAGTTTGACCATCTGTCTGTGGGTGATACGCGGAGCTTCGGATCAGTTTGGTCCCCAAGGATGCGTGCAGCTGTTCCCAGAACCGAGAGATGAACAGCGCCCTGCGATATGAAATGATGGAGCGGGGAACACCGTGAAAACACAAGATCTTTGCAACGTACAGCTCCGCATATTGCTTGGCCACGTACTTTGTATGTACGGGGATAAAATGAGCCGACTTGGTTAGTCGATCGACTATCACCCAAATCGAGTCATGCTTGTGAGACGTGAGAGGTAACCCGACTATGAAATCCATGCTGATATCCTCCCACTTCCATGCCGGAATGTTCAATGGTTGCAGCTGTCCGGCTTTACGCATATGGTCGGCCTTCACACGCCGACACGTATCACATTCGGACACGTATTTCTCGATTTCTCTCTTCATCCGTGTCCACCAAAATCTGGTTTTCAGATCCTGGTACATCTTGTTGCTTCCTGGATGAATAGAATACTTGGACAAATGAGCCTCGTACAAGATTTTCTTCCGAAGCTTCATGTCACGGGGTACCACTATACGGTCTTTAAACCATAGCGTGTCGTGTTCATCTCTTCGGAAGCATTTCATTTCGCCATTCTCCATCCTTCTCCGAATGTGCGACATTCCCACGTCTTTCTTTTGAGCTTCCATAACCTACTCTCTTATGGTTGGAATGAGAGCAAGATTATATAACGCCCCATATGGAACCAAGTACAGACTTGGCTCCTCTTCAGGTGGGGTGATGGACAGACTGTTGACATGAGATTTGCGGCTTAAAGCATCGGCAACCACGTTTGCCTTTCCGGGATGGTAATGAATCTCGATCTCATAGTCTTTGATCAGTTCTAGCCATCTCCGTTGCCGCATATTCAACTCCTTTTGAGTGAATATATACTTTAGACTCTTGTGGTCGGTGTAGAGGTGCACTAAGTTCCCAAGCAAATAGTGCCTCCACATCTTCAATGCCAATACCACAGCAGCGAGCTCAAGATCATGAGTCGGATAGTGCTGCTCGTGGTTACGGAGTTGACGTGAGCCATAGGCGACCACTCTGCCTCCTTGCATCAATACACAGCCAACCCCAATACCAGACGCATCACAATATACGTCAAAGGGCTTGGTTGTATCCGGTTGAGCTAACACCGGGGCTGTTGTAAGATGCTTCACTAATGCTTGGAAAGCTTCTTCACAAGCTGAGCTCCAAACATATTTGATCCCCTTTTTCAACAGTTCAGTCATCGGCTTAGCAAGCTTGGAGAAATTTGGTATGAATCTCCGATAATATCCTGCTAACCCGAGGAAACTCCTGACTTCGTGGACTGATGTGTGGGACTTCCATTTCAGCACTTGTTCGATTTTGCTTGGATCAACTGCAATGCCTTCTGCAGAAATAATGTGACCAAGGAATGGCACTTGGCTGATCCAAAACTCACACTTGCTGAACTTGGCATAAAGCTTATGGTCTCTTAATCGTTGAAGCACGATATGCAAGTGTTTGGCGTGTTCTTCTTCAGTCCTGGAGTAAACCAAGATGTCGTCTATGAACACCACCACAAACTTGTCCAGCTCCGGCATGAACACTGAGTTCATGAGATACATGAAGTGTGCCGGGGCGTTGGTGAGACCAAAGGACATGACGAGGTGTTCATACAACCCATATCTCGTCGAGAAGGCCGTCTTTGGGATATCCTCCGCTCGGATCTTGATTTGATGATATCCGGAGCGAAGATCCATCTTGGAAAATACACTTGCACCCACAAGTTGATCGAAGAGAATATCGATGCGGGGCAGTGGATATTTATTCTTGATGGTGACGGCGTTGAGAGGTCGGTAGTCCACACACAACCTCAAGGTTTCATCCTTCTTCTTCACAAACAGCGCCGAGCATCCCCATGGCGAGGAACTCGGTCGAATGAAACCCTTCTTCATCAAATCGTTGAGCTGCTCCTTTAGTTCAGCCAGCTCATTCGGAGCCATCTTATATGGTCTCCGTGAGATTCGTGTCGTCCCAGGTACGAGTTCAATCTTGAACTCGACATCTCTTTCGGGTGGCATGCCCGGAAGATCATCCGGAAAGACATCCGAGTATTCACGGACCACTCGAATATCCTCAAGTTTCGTGGCTTCCGTGTTATATGTGGCTGGAGCTTCTTGAACCGAACGGCCAAGAATAAGAACATGTGGTTCATGAAGTGGAGAGTTTAAACGAACCACACGTGGAATGATGTCAAGAACAGCACCATGGCGATGTAGCCATGACATTCCTAAAATGACATCAAGTTTTTGACTCTCTAACATGATTAGAGAAGTCGGATATAGATTCCCACCCAACTGTAATGGTGCTCTATAGACCATTCTATCAGCTGTTATTTTCCCACCCGGAGAACATATCAAATATGAATTATTTGTGGGAATGATAGGCAGTTGATATTTAATAACATAAGACTGACTTATGAAATTATGGGTGGCACCGGAGTCAAAAAGTATGACTACGGGATGATCTAGGTAAGAGAACGTACCCGCGAGGACGGGTTCGCCTTCCGGCACGTCTTCGATAGCTAAGTGGTGGACGTTGCCGGGTTTTGGTGCTGGTTTCTTGGGCTGATTGCGGGGCTGATTAGCACCCTGATATGGTGCTGCACCCCTGCCCTGTCGCGGCTTGGGCAGTCTCTTGAAATGTGCCCGACACGGCCACACGTATAGCACGTGTAAGGTGTCGGGGTCCCGCCGACTTGAGGACGGAATCCCGGTGCACGCTGTTGAAACTGGGGCGCACGCGGGACCATCCTTTGCTGCTGCTGTTGCTGTGGCGGATACGTCGGTCGAAAGCCCGGCGCATTATATTGCCGACCGCGAAACTGAGGCGGTCGCGCCGGTGGCTGCCATATCTGACCGGATGGTGAACGATACACCACGCAGTATTTCTGTGGCGTCCCACCACTGCTGCTCGTCAGCGCGCTGCGTTTCCTCTTGTCAGAACCGCGCTCGCGCTGAGCATTTTCTTGTAGAATCGTGGCATTAACGAGGTCGTTGAATGTGCCGCGATTGCTCTGGGCGAGATGGACCTTCATCTTTGAATTCAGGCCCCGGAAGAAAGCATTACGCTTGTTGTCTTCCGTCCCCACAAATCCTTCTGCATACTGCGCCAGCCGGTTGAATAACCTGGAGTACTCATGAGCACTCCTCTCGCCTTGCCGTAGCGCCAGGAACTCCTGGAGCTTCATCTCCATCACACCGGGAGGTATGTGATAGGCGCGGAACGCCTCCCGGAACTCCGTCCATGTGACGGCATGGCCAGCCGGTAAGGAGGCGGTGTAGTTCGCCCACCAGGTACCGGCTTCTCCTTGAAGCTGTTGCGCTGTGTACAGCGCCTTCTGATGTTCGGTGCATCATAGCAGCCCGAACTTTGCCTCCAGAGTGCAGATAAAGCTGTCCGCCTCCAAAGGTTCTTCGGCCTCCGTGAAGACCGGTGGATGGGTTGCCATGAATTCTGAATAAGAGCTTTGTTGGGGCTGGCGTTGCCCATTGTCTTGACGTCCTCCCTGATGGGACACATTCTGCTGCAGTAGCATCCGCAGCAGCTCGGTTTGCTCGTCGTGCGAGCCGAGCACTGCAGCGAGAACCTCCGCCAGGTTTCTTGGAAGTTCTGGCGGTGGAGGAGGTGGTTGCTGCTGCGTCGTGGTCTGCTCCGGAGGTGGAGACTCATCACCACGAACTTGACTCGGACCTCCCTCCTCTTGCGTTGAACGTGTCCGCACCATTCTGCATTCATACCATTCAAACGATCAGCACATGTGGGTTTAGCTCATCCAGTCTATACAATAGTAATGCGAGAATGGGATAAACAATGCGCATAACAATCACACACATATGGATAAAGTATAAACTTTATGCACCATATACATCCCTGGACCGTGTCATATGATCGAGTTCCAAAGTATTGAACTTTATGGGTTAAAAGTTCATTTCGACCATCGGGGTCACCACGGGATGTTAAGTGCGTAATTCCTCGCTATTGTATTGGACCCAAACATGTACTAACTCGGAGTGATGTGTCAAATGCATAAACCCTTCGACTCCAACTCGCTGTTTTACAACAGCCACTGGACGTCGAACGGTGAACTAAGTGTTTTGGTTGAAATACCGAAAATTCCAGAGAGCATTTGGTCTGCCCTGTTTTTGGACAGTACCTACTCATCTGAGATTTTCATCCCTTTGGAGGGAAATTTTGTTCTGGAACTCTACCGAAAAATTGTAGAGGACTTCAAACCTTTCCAGAATGGTACCCCACACCTCCATTGGTTCAACCAATATTAAGTTATGCCCTGTTCAATTTCAGTAAAATTTCTGCCAAAAACAGGGGAGATTGTTCCTAAGTTTTTGAGATTGAATCTATACTCCCAATTGACTCTTAGTTCAATATAGGAGTTTACTAACCCCTAAATGAAATCCTAAACTTCATTTTGACTCTTTTCTTTGAAAATAAACTTTTATGCAGTCGGTACTACGTTTCCTCACCAAAGAAAAATCCTAAACCGGTATTCCGGCATATACGTATCAAATGGTGGAACTAAATTCGTCACTCACAAACGGTTTCTACACGTCATGCACTAACGTGGTTAGTGTACCTGCAGAAAAACACACAATAATGATGCACACAAAGGTTTTAACAATGCAGGCAGTTCCATATCATAGTAAAAACATACGGTCCGTATCATTGCCATACGGATCGTCCTTTAGTCAAACCACGTCTCAAGGTACATGGTCGTGTTTTCACACCACACGACGGGGAACCCGAGTAGAGCGCGAACGGGTCGTCACGGTTGGGAATTTTATCAACCCAACGGATACCACCTACTGCCTCATGACCGTTGAGGCACGCCGATGGCGAGCGCTGCGCATGGCCCTTTGAACATTGAACGTTCAAGAGTTGCATGCTATCGTGTTGCTTACCACACGATGGGGTATTCTCACTTTTGCCTAAAGCACGCTGGAGATCAGCGTTTTCATATGCTCTCAGAACCATAGAGAGGTCCAGAGACTCATATTCACTACCGTGCCAAGCCATGGTTTATCATTCCATACTATTACTCGTATGGAGAGTTACCGCAATTGATCCGCCTGCGGTGGCGTACCTTACCTCTTACCTGACGTCGGAGCGTCGTTACAGAATGTATAACAAATATGTTAGCTTTCCACCATCATAACTAGTATTATCATAGACCTTATGTGGGCTTAATGACTAATCCTCACTCGACTACTTCTAAGTTTTCAAAATAAGCTCTTTTCGAGCGTGCTATTCCCAATGCGGCTCTGATACCACGGCTGTGGGGACCACCCCGTGGTTCACCCACTCCAAGATCGCATAGGGTGGTGCCGTGCGATGCGGCACCCAACAGCACACACAAAAAGAATAAAGGATAACATACAAACTTTTATTTGATATAAAACAGCGGAAGTCTTTTTACAAAACCTATTCATACAGCGGAAGTAATATACATATAAGGCCTCTCATCCTAGCTATGCAAAAGTGCAGCCGTCCAGCCCGGGGACGCTACACACTAGCAGCATGGAACCGGAGAATCACGGCGGCGTGCATGGCTCCAGCTCGGCCGTGTACCCCGACGGGGGCGCCTCGTCCTCGGAACCTTCCTCATAACTCTCACCTGCACACAGCTCAAATGTTGCAACCGTGAGCACGAAGGCTCAGCATGTCTTAACCGTCAACCCTAGGCATGGAACTCTACGTGCAAGGATATGTAAGATGGGAAAAGGAATTTGCAACAAAGACACGCCTATAAGTTGGTCCTTACTTTCAGTTTTATAGCAGCAGATTCATGTGCCTTAGGCAGCCCTCACATCGGAAGTCCACAATCAAACAAGAAACGCTTTCCCCCGATGTGGAGATGCCCAAAGTGGAATATAAACTTAGTTAGCTCTATCTCTACAGCAATCAAGGTATTCAAGACATTAAGATCAATACAGCATTTTCAGTTGGCTTATTTCACTTCTTACTACGTCACAGCGCAGTGAACAAGCGGGTACTCAAATAACCGCGAGGGATGGTGATTGCAATCAAGACACACCCGGATAACACGTCACATACACCCACTTTCAGAAGCGTGATTCCACACCCCTTCCTACTCTGTTGTATGCAACAACCTTTCAAAGGCAACCCAAATGCCGAACCGGTCCATCCGTAACGGGTAGGAGGTCCCCGCGTGGAGCGTGACTGTGCCCACCGGCAGATTTACACCTTGCTACCCTCAACCCACTCCTATTTACGGTTGGGTAAGCCTCGACACCCAGGTTAACCAATTACATCGGTTTCCTGGTTCCCATATGCCAGTATGCATCCGGTACTGTTCGATACTTGTCCAGCAGGGCCGCACACGGACGGTCCTCAACCGACACCAAAAGGGCTACGCACGTGAGACCTCTGCTCACTGCTTCCTATCCCCCCTGCTGGGTCTCATTTTCATAATTTAAGCCATTGTCTACCTCTTTTCATTCCATGTAATAAGTACTATCTCGCGAGTAGCTTCCAACCACTTGACTTCTACCGAGATCCTATACATTAGCATGGCATTCTCTACTCGTCGAGTTTGTCAACTACCCAACCCTCCATAGGATTTAAAAGGCTATGCGAGTGGGGTTTCAATCACCCTAACTCTAATGCATACATTTCAACCTAGGCATAAGTGATACAAATTTTAAACTTTATAAAAGGTACTTAAGTGCAAACTGGAGCTTGCCTGGTTGCGAGTTAAACGGAAAGTCAGCTTCCGGTGGCAGGACGTCCAAGGGCTCCGGTGTATCCCCAACTTCGGTCACTATTATGAAATGTAATAAAATACATGTATAAATATTAAGGATTTATAAGAATTGAACTACTATTCATAGCTACTGCTATTTATAATCCTTAATTGGCTTTGGGATTTTTACAGTGGATACTAGACTCTCTAAGGATGATTTGAGCCAAATTTGGAGATATGTCATTGCACAATGTAGTATTTAAAATTCCTACAAGTACAATGCTTCTCTGAATTTTGAGCCCACTTCAGGAGCTTTGACATAGCTAGAAATGGAAGATCTGATTAGGGTAAGTCCCCATGGTTCTAACAGAATTTGTTTCACCATTTTTGGAGCTACCATCACAGAGATATGAATTTTTGAACTTAAACAGGAGTCCTGAAAAAGCTTCTGTTTAAATTTGAATTTCCAAATAAAGGCTGAACTCGGGAAGGTAATTTGACCTAGCAAATGACCTCCAATGAAGCCCAAATTTTTACTGGAGATCAGTATCTATGAAGAGGATTTGCTACCAAATTTGGGAATATTTCATAAAGAATTGCTCCTGTAATATATCCCTAAAGGATTTACTAAAAACAATTCTACAGAAATTCCTGGGTATTTTCATAGCCAAAAATTTGGTTTCT
This sequence comes from Neostapfia colusana, assembly GCA_030760725.1. Taxonomy (NCBI): domain Eukaryota; kingdom Viridiplantae; phylum Streptophyta; class Magnoliopsida; order Poales; family Poaceae; genus Neostapfia; species Neostapfia colusana. The sequence goes on from JASWHV010000020.1 coordinate 13,679,186, forward strand.
CTGTGGAGTACTCCTCCTGAGGAATCCAACAAAATTGGTCTCACTCTTTTTGGAGTTTTCTACACAAAGCTATGGCCTTGTAAAGATCAGCTAATTTCGGGAGTTATTTCCCTAATAGAAACTTCAAATAATTGGGCTGGGCCCACTGGTTTAATTTGGACCAGTCAGATTTTAGCAACACCGGGGGCTACGGGATTATTCCCGCGCTGCCGCACCAGATCCGGCGCCACAAACCGATCCTCGCGCGCACCCGGAGGCTGACCGGTGGGACCGGCCGTCCTTCGTCTTCCTCGCGCTGCCCGCGCCTCCCGCGGCGGCGCACGCCGGCGAGGCTCGCCGGGACGGGGTTCCCGTGGTCTGAACTTTGTCAAACTCGCCGCCTGTGAGTTATACACCGTGCTGAAAACGATGATGGGGTTGGAAGCCGATGACAACGGCCGGAACGGTGCTTGCACCGGCGACCATGTCGAACCTTACTTCGGCGACCTCGCTCTCCCTCAACAGTGGGTCTTTCAGGCTAGGGTTGGCTCCAAAAGCACCAGTGTCTCATGGACATCCTCGACCCATAGCTCGCTCTCCCTGAAACCCACCGGAGAGGGGACCTCACCGGCGACCCGAGCCCGCAAAACTCTGGCGGTGACAAAAACTCGATACCTGGCATCTCTACTTGGTCGTTTGAGCTGCTAGGACTTCGGGGAGATGCGCAAGCATGTGCTGGAGCTACTCTAAGCTCATCTAGCGCGGAGCTACCCCGAGCACCACGAATTTTTGGTTAGACCCGGCTCTATCCGTCGGTGTACAGTTTGGGGAAACGGTGAAATTCTCACCACCGGTTCTAGCAATCGCTAAACGTTTTCTGGCTACACGATCAGGACATGTGAACGCACCTTTCTTGTGTAAGGAAGGGGCGGTGACACCGGCCGTAGCGTGCTGTCCACGGCGACCACCTTCGGTTCGTCCGCGTTCACCCGAGGATCGTGGCTATTCTGCCAATATCAGGAGCAATCACGTTCGGGACAGGGAAGGAGAAGTGCTGGAGAGCTAGAGCACTGCCTGGCGATGCTCTTTGCTGTGGAGCGCTCGAGCAGCCGAGCTCGGAGGGCTGTGGTGTGATCGGAAGGAACGGCGGCGGTGTTCTGGATGGAAGGAAATGGCGGGGGCGCGAGTTATAGCAGGGGAAGAAGGAAAACAGCTCCGGCGCACCCTTTGCCGTGATCCAACTGAGCCACCGAGGCAGCAGGAGGTGGCGCGGGCTCTCCCTCGGGTGCGGGTTCAACCGGGAGCTGGCGCGCTCCCGCTGTTCGACTGCCGTCGGCTGAGGCGGCAACCCCCAGTGGGTGGCTGACAAATGGGCCCCACCTCCCCTCTTTGTTTAATCAACTTTTTCTGATATTTTCCCACCAGCAACTCAACATTAAAGACTTGACTTCAACCCCAAGTCATAGTTTGAATTTGCTGAATTCAAATAGTTTGAATTCGGGTGTGAAAATTGGATGTGGATTGATCATTTGAATTTGAAAAAGGGTTTGAATTCTCCACTTTGTATTGCCTCAAAAGTATGGCAAACCAGCTCCAAAATTTCCAATTTTTGGCATGGCTGCTCATTCAAAGGTGGAGAACACATTTGTGAAACCCAATTTTCAAATTGAGGGAATTGGAATTTGAAACTGAATTTGAAATTCAGATCAGAGGGCTTTTCCTTTTAATCCCAAACAAATATTAAAACTCCTCCAAATAAGCTGAAATTTGGAAGGTTGAATATTTGGACTATGATGGTCCAAGTTGTGCATTTAGATCTCCATGTTTGGAAGTTTTTGGGAAGTCTAAACCCTCACTTTGAACTCACACTTATTATAATTCAAAGTTTTAATTCCCCTCATTTTTCATGAGTGTATATGAGCTGAATTTTCTTGCTACCACTTTTGGGGATTTTACATGCGAGAGACCGTTTAGTGCCACACTTGAGACGTATATGCCGGTATGATCCGGTTAGGATTTTCTTTTGTGAGGAACGTAGTACCGAGATATTGTAGGCATATGCATGAAAATAGTGTTAACAAGGAATTAAAATCTATAGGTTCAACATTTAGGACCCTGGTTGGGTATCAGAATGGGATAGTGATGAGGGTAGTTTCAAAAAGACTGAAATACAGAGTGTTCTGTTTTGGACAGCAAGTTTGCTGATCTTCAACAGGGCATAACTCACAGGTCTTTTAGCCCAGAGAGGTGTGCTATATAGTTCTGGAAAGGTATTTAAGTACTCTACAACTTTGTTATAGACTTCCAGAGCTGGAACTCACCTTGAGATGGCTTAAATCCCAGAGGAATGTAAACTGTCCAGAACCAGGACAGAGTAAAACATTCTCTGGACTGTTCTATTTTTCAAACATAAATCCCAGTAGAAAAAATTTAAAATTTTCATATGATACATCCTTTGAAAGGGGAGAAGATGTGTGACATCTTTGCAATTCAAAGTTTCTGAAGTTTCAGCAGAGTTCAGTGGAAACTCGAATTGAAAACAGCAACTTTCCAAGGGAGGTGCTGTTAAAATTCTTCCAGAAATGCTGCTGACTTTGAATTAGCATAACTTTTTAGCCAAAGCTGATCTGGGGGCAAATGAATACTCGTTGGAAATATACTGAAGTTTACTTTAACTTTGGTATTCAACTTGAGTCGTGAAACTGCCCAGAACCAGATCAAAACTTGGAATAGGTAGAAACTGGTCATTCTGACAGAAGAATGACAGTTGAACTCATTGGAGAGGGTGTTGTGCCTTAAGGGTGGTATACGTGATGACAAAGCGATAGTAATGTCTCGTAGTGACCAAACCTAGTTATGTTTAGCTTCCAAAGAGGGGGTTCATCAAGTTGGATTGAACTAGCTTGTGTTTGGTCTGGTAATGGTATAGCTTGTGCAAAGTTATTACATTATCTACATACGAGATGTATCGCATGAATTATTGTCATTATGTTTTACGCCTATTTTCTTTGGACTGCATGCAAAATGTTGCGGGACTGATGATTATTGTCGTGTGGTTGCAGATGGTTCGTACTAGGACCACGCACGAGGTTGGTGGCTCTAGCCAACAGGGAGGTGACGACTCCCAGCCACCGGCCTACGACAGCACCCCGCAGCAGCAGCCACCACCGCCGCCTCCGCTTACTCTAGCGGATGTGATAGCAGCACTGGTGGGAGGGCATGAGGAGCAGACCGACCTGCTCCGCACGATCGTGCAGAATACGTCCCAGGTGGGGGGGCGTCAAGACAGAGGGCCTCGTGAGCCCCGTGAAGTGTCGTACTCGGATTTCATGAGTACGCACCCTCCAGTGTTCACCGAAGCTGAAGAACCACTGGAGGCTGACAACTGGCTGCGGACCGTCAAGTCCAAGTTTGGGCTGCTCCAATGTACGGAGCGGCAGAAGACTCTGTTCGCAGCACAGCACCTCCACGGTGCCGCTGATGCGTGGTGGGCGAATTATGTCGCCTCACGTCTGGCTGGCCATGCCGTGGAATGGCAAGAGTTCCGGGAGGCGTTCCGCGCCTATCATATTCCTCCCGGAATCATGAAGAGGAAGTTCCAAGAATTCTTGGAACTGAAGCAGGGCGGGAGGAGTGCTCATGACTACTCCCGTGCCTTCAACCATCTGGCGCAATATGCGTCAGACTATATCTCCACCGAGGAGAAGAAGCGGGAGCACTTCTATCAGGGATTACACCCTGAAATGAAGACACACCTCGTTCAGTGGAATCGCGGCACTTTCAACGACCTAGTCAATGCCGCGATTATGCAAGAGGATGCTCAGCGGGAGTTGGCAGCTGAGCAGAGGAAGCGCAGCACTCCACCTAGCAGCGGTGGTGGCGCGCCACAGAAGTACCGTATGGTGTATCGGACACCATCCGGGCAGCAGTGGCATCCACCGGCGCGACCTCAACGGTTCAGGGGACGTTCTTTCCAGTCACCCTCGTTCCGTCCGCCGATGCCACCACCAAGACAGCAACAGCAGCAGCAGACGGTACCCCGGGCGTTTCCACCGCCACAACGCGCCACAGGATTCCGTCCACCGATCAGCGGGGGACCGCCCCGTTTCACCTGCTTCACGTGTGGCCAGGCGGGCCACTTCACGAAGGACTGTCCCCAGGGGCAGCAGAGCAGCGGGCAAGCCCAGTTCCAGGGCGGTGCTCGAGGCCGACCTCCAGTGAAGAAGGTTGGTCAGCGGACTGGGGGTGTCCGCAACCTCGACAATGAGGACGCCCCAGAGGGAGACAACGTGCTGGCGGGTACGTTTACTCTCAACCATCAAGCCATCGTCATACTTCTTGATTCTGGTGCAACCCACAACTTTATAAGTGCATCGTACGTGGTTAAGCATCAGCTGGAAGCCTTTCCAACCGAGTGTTCATATATGATCTGCTCACCGGGAGGAAAGATTTCAGCAACGATGATGGTTCCAAAGGCACCACTGTGCTTAGGTGGGAAGATATATCCCACCACAATGATTATCCTAGGGGGGCAGAAGATTGATGCAATCTTGGGAATGTCATGGCTAAGCTACCATGGCGATGTCCTGGAAACACTATCACGGACGGTTCACCTCAATTCCCCATTACACCGTCCGCAGTCCCTCCTATTAAATAATCCAGTCCGGGAGGTTTCAGAAATCAACAATACTGAAGCTCTCAAGTTAGAGGACATCCCTGTAATCCGGGAGTATCCCGACGTGTTCCCGGATGATCTACTGTGGCGGACCGGAATCCGCTCATCCAGGATCGCAGAGGGTGGTGCCACGCGATGCGACACCCGACAGCACACGTCATAAGAACATAATATATTACATGGGAAAAACAACTGAAACTGTACAAACAGGTACAAACTTCAGTTACAACTATTGTTTATATTACACAGCGGAAGTCTACACTATACAACTCATGCCCGCCTATTTAGCAAAAGTTGGTTGCCCAGCCCTAGGGCAACCCACACTAGCTGCACTCCTCAGCTCAGCGCGGCGTGTACGGCTCCCACTCAGCCGTGGTTCCCGACGGAGGGTAACCCTCGCCGGTGGACTCGTACTCCGAGTCCGTGGGTGGCTCCTCACCTGAAAAACACTTAAGCAGCAACCATGAGCACGAAGGCTCAGCAAGGCTTAACCGACTCACCTAAGCATGAAACTCTACATGAGGGGTACCATGGACATGGATAGTAACATTTCAGCAAAAGAACACGCCTACAAGTTCATCCTTAGTTCATCTTTTAGCAACAAGTTAACAGTTCATGAAATCTGAAATTTAGTAAGCAGTATATGGTGGCACACATGTAGCAATACAATTATATCAACCAGCAATATTGAATCAACATGTTTCATCCATTAATCTACGTCACGACTCAGTGACCAAGTGGTACTCTTCACCGCGAGGGACGGCGAATCGACTCGATATACACCTGCAAGGAAACCCAAAGAGCACGTCACGTACGTCCACCCGCGGAGCTGCACAGCACGCTCACTCGATGTCGTACGGGACAACCTTTCACCCAACAGCCCAAACGTCGAACCGGTCGCACCGAAACGAGCAGGAGGTTCCCCACACGGAGCATCTCTCTATGCCCGTTGGCAGATTTCCACCTTGCTGCCCTCAGCCTACACCTATAAATCGGTGCGTTATGCCTCGACGCCCGGAGGTTTAGGCTACATCAGTTTATCGGGGCCCATATATCCGATATGCCTTCGGTACGTTCAAACTTGATCAGCGTGGGCCGCACACGGCACGGTCCTCAATCGACACGGACAGGGCTGCGCACACAAGACTCCCTCTTTCTGCGCCCTAGCCCCTGCCCAGTCTCATTTTCATTACTAATGTGATCTCACATCACTCAACTGAACCCGTGCGTCCCAATCCTATCTCGCGAGTAGATTCCAACTACTCGACTTGTACCGAAGCCCTATGAATCTTTAAGCATAGCCTATCTATTCGAGGTCTTAGACACTACCCTCACTCTTTTAGGAACCTTTGGTTATGCAAGTAGGGTTTCATTCATCCTATACCTAATGCACATACATACTTCATACGACACATGTAAACAACGGAAAAACTTATAAAAAGGTTAATGCAAACCGGGGCTTGCCTTGTTGCTGCTGGTCAGGGGTTAGTTCCTCTTCCAGAAGGAGGAAGTCCAGCACTTCCGGAGTCTCTTCTTCAGTGACTACACGTTTATGAAATACTACATGTTAATTTAAATTCTATGTGTGAACTTGAATACACAATTGCTAATAACTCTGGCTAGCCCTCCCCTTTGGTTCTGAAATTTTTATGGTGGATTGGTAGGGTCCTAACCAGAGTTGTGACCAAGTTTTATTTGAAACAAAGTTCAATTGAACCTTGTACAAATAAAAGCCTCTTTGGTCGATAATTGAGCCTCTAAGTAATTCCAGGGTTTTTCATGGCTCCCACCATTACTTTCTGGAAACTAGAATTTAGGACGGCTCTAATGGAGTTGGTTTCATGTCATTTGAGGAATTCTACAGAAAGTTATGTCCTAATTAAGATTGGAGAAAATCTGAAAAATGTTTCTGTACATTTTTCTATTTTCTCTGGGCAGTTCCCTTAATCACCCAATTAGGGTAACTAAATGAACTTGGATGAGTCTGAAAATTTTACTGGAATTCAGGGATTCTCCAAAAACCTTTCAGCCAAATTTCAGAATTTTTCATAAAGTAGTTCTCCAGATAAAATTCTCAACAGTTTAAACTTTAGGGATTTAATTCTGGAAAACTATTCACTTTCATGAACTGAATTTGGTATTACTGGAAAGTGCTCAGAGAGCTGAATCCAACAAAATTTGGTTCACCCGATTTGGAGCTTTCTAGCCAAAGTTATGAGGGTTTGAAGTTTGGATGAATTCTGAAAATTGGGGGAAAAGTTTAAACTCTCGGGGCCCGTGGGGACACGTGTCGAGTGCGGAGGTGTCCGGCACACCGGGGATACCACACGTGTTGAGCGCGGAGGTGTCCGGCACACTGGGGATACCACACGTGTCGAGCGCGGAGGTGTCCGGCACACCAGGGATACCACACGTGTCGAGTGCGGAGGTGTCAGGCACACCGGGGCTCACAGGGTATTTGCGCGCCAGCACAGCCGATCCCCAGCCACACCCGAACCCGATTTAAATTCTTCAGCCGCCGACACGTGGGCCAGCCGGCTTCATCTTCCTCCTGCCGTTCTCTCGCGCCCGCGCCGCCGACCTCGCCGGAGCAGACTCGGGGCTCGCCGGCTCGCCGCTGCCGGACCTCCCATGGTCCGAAACTCGCCGCCAGGGGTTTGTCGACGTCGAGGAACACGTCGGGGTGACAGGTCGGGCTGGGGGTGACCGGAAATAGCTCGGTGACGTGCCGCAGCCTCGGTTGAGGTTCAACACCGTCGACCGTTGTTTCTAAACCTGCCAACACCTCGAACAAACGGCCCTACAGCATCAGTGTACCTCTAGGAAGCTCGACAAGGTGTCAAAAGGGTTCAGGGATGGTGGCAAGTCGGTCGGCACCGTGTGACCGATCATGCCCGCCATGACCGCCCTCGATCGAGCTCGAAATTCGTCACTCCTAGACAGTTTGACGCTACGGATGCAGAAAGAACTTGATCGCCGGCTAGTCCAGCGTCTACGTGCAAGATTTGATGACCTCCGAAAGATCATAGAGCGAGAATTTAAAGAAACCGTACCGGAAGCTTGGGTTACGGTCACCGGAGCAAAAACTAGAAATTCTCTGCGGGTTCTTCACGGTTGGCTTCCAAACTTGGAGGAGAGCCGCACGGTGGTCGCGCGCTCCTGTTGCCTCTCTCGCTGGACCGTGAAAACGCCTGCGGAACGCTGCCCACGGGCGCCTGACTCTCGGCTGAGGCTAGGCCGCCGCGGTGGCGATCGTCCTTGGGCAAAGGAGGTCGGAGCTCGGGGTTTCTGGCGTTGGGGAGGTGAAGTGCGAGCTCAGGTGGCTGTCTAGGAGCTCAGGGACGAAGGAGAAGATGGTTTTGCTGGTTTTCCCGATTGAGCAGAGAGCTGCGGCGAGAAACAATGCCGCTGCTCGGGTTTGCCCGCGAGAAGATAAAGCCGGCCGACTCCTGCTCGGCTGAGGCGGTGCCGGTCACGTGGGGGTGCGAGCCAGCCGCCCTGGGCGCCAGCGCGCGGAGAGGGAAGCAGCTGGTGGCGCCGGTAGCTGCTCGGTGGCACAGCCGACAGCTGCTCGGTGGAATTTCCCACCGAGACTCTGACTTTGGGTGCAAGTTTCTCCTCCTCCCCTCTATGACAGGTAGGTCCCACCCGGGGTTTTAACCTCTGAAATTTACTCCTAATCACTGTTGTAAACAGTGAGCCCTCTAATACCCCTGGTGATTCAAATTATTCACCCCTGAGCCATTTGAATCGAATAGAATTCAAATTGGGTTCGGTTTGAGTGAATTTCAGCACAAGTTCAGTTTTGAATTCAAATAAAGTTTGAATTCGTCCCACTTAGCTCATGTCAAGATCAACTCCGAATGGAGTGAAAATTGGTGTGGTGTGGCGATGAACACTTCAAATGTGTGCCAAAACTGAGGCCCTTACATTCCTCCCCCCTTAAAAGAATCTCGTCCCGAGATTACAAAAGAAGAGATAGCGATGTAGTAGGGACTTACTCGTGTTGAGAAGCCATGAACTCCGGGTAATTTGAACGAAGGAATTCCTCGCCCTCCCACGTCGCTTCTTCCACAGTGTGGTTACTCCAGAGGATCTTGTAGAACCACAACGTTCTGCTACGCGTGGTTCGGGCTTTCTCATCAAGGATTTCCACCGGATACTCATCATATGTTAAATCCGGTTTCAACTCGCCGATGTCTTCGGTAGGAACAGCAGCTGTATGCTTCAAACATTTTCGCAGTTGCGAAACATGGAAAACATCATGGACACCAGCCAGAGATGCCGGTAGCTCCAATCTATACGCTGCTGGTCCACACTTCTCCGTGATAGCATAGGGTCCAATGAAATGGGGAGCGAGCTTTCCCTTCACACCGAACCGGTGCACGCCCATCATCGGAGACACGCGTAGGTACACGTGTTCCCCAACGTCAAAGTGCAACGGCCTACGCCTCTTATCAGCGTAGCTCTTCTATCGGGATTGAGCGGCTTTTAAATTGGCTTGAATTGTCCGAACGCGCTCTTCGGCGTCGTTCACCACATCAACCCCGAATGTGACTCTTTCACCGGACTCGCACCAATTTAATGGGGTGCGGCACTTGCGACCGTAGAGAGCTTCGTAGGGTGCCATCTTGATACTCGTCTGATAGCCGTTGTTGTACGAGAATTCCGCCAATGGTAGGTGATTATCCCAGTTCCTACCATGGTGGATGGCACATGCTCTCAACATGTCCTCCAGAACTTTATTCACCCTCTCTGTCTGGCCATCTGTCTGAGGGTGGTAGGCGGAGCTCCTAATCAGTTTAGTACCCAAAGCAGCGTGCAACTGCTCCCAAAAGCGAGATACAAACAATGCACCTTGGTCTGAGACTATGGTCTTGGGTACACCATGCAGGCATAGAATCCTGGCAATGTATAGCTCCGCATATCGGTTGGCATGGAAATGTGTATGCACGGGAATGAAGTGAGTTGACTTGGTCAGTCGATCAACGATCACCCATATGGAATCATGCTTGTTGGCTGTTAAGGGTAATCCCACGATGAAATCCATGCTCACATCTTCCCATTTCCATGCTGGAATCTTCAGGGGTTGCAGCAGCCCTGATTTCCTCATATGATCAGCCTTCACTCGTCTACACGTATCACACTCGGATACGTACTTAGCTACCTCCCGCTTCATCCGTGTCCACCAAAATTTCTTTTTCAAATCTTGGTACATTTTGTTGCTGCCCGGATGAATGGAGTACTTGGACAAGTGAGCTTCATCGAGGATCTTCTTTCTCAACTCCATATCCCGGGGTACGACTATGCGGTCATTGAACCACAGTGTCCCCTCATCATCCTTCCGGAAACATTTGATTTCCCCGTTGTCTATCCGTCTCCGGAGATGTGCCATGCCTTTATCATTTTTCTGAGCTGCAATGATGTCCTCCCTAATAGTAGGGATGAGGGCAAGGTTGTACAGCGATCCATAAGGAACCAAGTATAAACTTGGCTCTCCCTCCTCTACCGGTGTAATGGTGAGGTGATGGACATGCGATTTCTGACTCAGCGCGTCGGCAACCACATTTGCCTTGCCGGGGTGGTAATGGATCTCAATCTCATAATCTTTGATCAGTTCTAACCACCTCCGTTGCCTCATGTTCAGCTCCTTCTGGGTGAAAATGTATTTCAAGCTCTTGTGGTCGGTGTAGAGATGCACCAAATTCCCCAGGAGATAGTGCCTCCACATTTTTAGCGCCAACACCACGGCAGCAAGCTCCAGATCATGAGTAGGATAATGCTGCTCATGGTTCCGAAGTTGGCGTGAGCCATAGGCGACCACACGTCCTTCCTGCATCAACACGCAGCCAAGCCCAATACTGGACGTGTCACAATACACGTCGATGGGCTTTGTTGTATCCGGCTGAGCTAAGACCGGGGCTGTGGTGAGATGCTTAACCAATGTTTAGAATGCTCCTTCACACGCCGTGTTCTAAACATATTTCGTCCCTTTCTTCAGTAATTCTGTCATCGGTTTAGCGAGCTTGGAGAAACTTGGAATAAATCTCCGATAGTATCCCGCTAACCCGAGGAAGCTTCTGACTTCATGGACTGAAGTGGGAGCTTTCCATTTCAGCACTTGCTCTATCTTGCTTGGGTCAACTGCAATGCCTTCCGCTGAGATGATATGTCCCAAGAATGGCACTTGGCTGATCCAAAACTCGCATTTGCTGAACTTGGCGTAGAGCTTGTGGTCTCACAATCGTTGAAGAACGATCCGCAAGTGTTCGGCATGTTCAGCTTCTGTCTTGTAGTAAACCAAGATATCGTCGATGAACACCACCACGAACTTGTCCAGCTCCGGCATGAACACCGAGTTCATGAGATACATGAAATGGGCTGGAGCATTTGTGAGACCAAATGACATGATGAGATATTCGTATAGTCCATATCTCGTCGAGAATGCCGTCTTCGGAATATCCTCCGCCCGGATTTTTATCTGGTGATATCCAGAGCGAAGGTCCATCTTGGAGAACACACTGGCACCCACAAGTTGATCAAACAATATGTCGATGCGGGGCAGTGGGTACTTATTCTTGATGGTGACGGCGTTGAGCGGCCGGTAATCCACACACAGCCTCAGGGTCTCATCCTTCTTCTTCACGAATAGCGCCGAGCATCCCCAAGGCGACGAACTCGGCCTAATGAAACCCTTGCTCAACAGATCATTGAGCTGTTCTTTCAGTTCCACCAGCTCATTTGGAGCCATCTTGTATGGTCTCCGTGATATGGGTGTAGTCCCGGGTGCGAGCTCGATCTTGAACTCGACATCCCGCTCAGGTGGCATGCCCGGTAGATCATCCGGGAACACGTCGGGATACTCCCGGACTACGGGGATGTCTTCTAACTTGAGAGCCTCAGCACTATTGATCGCTGAAACCTTTCTGACTGGATTATCTAATAGGAGGGACTGCGGACGGTGTAATGGGGAGTTGAGGTGAACCGTCCGTGATAGTGTTTCCAGGACAGCTCCATGGTAACTTAGCCATGACATTCCCAAGATTGCATCAATCTTCTGCCCCCCTAGGATAATCATAGTGGTGGGATATATCTTCCCACCTAAGCACAGTGGTGCTTTTGGAACCATCATCGTTGCTGAAATCTTTCCTCCCGGTCAGCAGATCATATAAGAACACTCGGTTGGAAAGGCTTCCAGCTGATGCTTAACCACATATGATGCACTTATGAAGTTATGGGTTGCACCAGAATCAAAAAGTATGACGATGGCTTGATGATTGAGAGTAAACGTACCCGCCAGCACGTTGTCTCCCTCTGGGGCGTCCTCATTGTCGAGGTTGCGGACGCCTCCAGTCCGCTGACCAACCTTCTTCACCGGAGGTCGGCCTCGAGCACCGCCCTGGAGCTGGGCTTGCCCGCTGCTCGGCTGCCCCTGGGGACAGTCCTTCGCGAAGTGGCCCGCCTGGCCACACGTGAAGCAGGTGAAACGGGGCGGTCCCCCGCTAATCGGTGGATGGAAACCCGGGGCGCACTGTGGCGGTTGAAACGCCCGGGGTACCGTCTGCTGCTGCTGCTGTCTTGGTGGTGGCATCGGCGGACGGAACGGGGGTGTTTGGAACGAACGTCCCCCGAGCTGTTGAGGTCACGCCGGTGGACGCCACTGCTGCCCGGATGGTGTCCAATACACCATACGGTACTTCTGGGGCGCGCCACCACCGCTGCTAGGTGGAGCGCTGCGCTTCCTCTGCTCAGCTGCTAACTCCCGCTGAGCGTCCTCTTGCATGATTGCGGCATTGACTAGGTCGTTGAATGTGCCGCGGTTCCACTGTACGAGGTGGGTCTTCATTTCGGGGTGTAACCCCCGATAGAAGTGCTCCCTCTTCTTCTCCTCCGTGGAGATGTAGTCTGACGCATACTGCGCCAGATGGTTGAAGGCACGGGAGTAGTCGTGGGCACACCTCCCGCCCTGCTTCAGCTCCAAGAATTCTTGGAACTTCCTATTCATTATTCCGGGAGGAATGTGGTAGGCGCGGAACGCCTCCCGGAACTCTTGCCATTCCACGGCATGGCCAGCCGGACGTGAGGCGACATAGTTCGCCCACCACGCACCAGCGGCACCGTGGAGCTGCTGTGCTGCAAACAGGGTCTTCTGCCGCTCCGTACATTGGAGCAGCCCGAACTTGGACTCGATGGTCCGCAGCCAGTTATCCGCCTCCAGTGGTTCCTCAGCTTCGGTGAACACTGGAGGGTGCGTACTCATGAAATCCGAGTACGACACATCACGGGGCTCCCGAGGCCCTCTATCTTGACGTCCCCCCGCCTGGGACGTATTCTGCACGATCGTGCGGAGCAGGTCGGTTTGCTCCTCATGACCTCCCACCAATGCCGCTATGACATCCGCTAGAGTAAGCGGGGGCGGCGGTGGTGGCTGCTGCTGCGGGGTGCTGTCGTAGGCCGGTGGCTGGGAGTCATCACCTCCCTGTTGGCTAGAGCCACCAACCTCGTGCGTGGTCCTAGTACGAACCATCTGCAACCACACGACATTAAACATCAGTCCCGCAACATTTTGCATGCAGTCCAATAGAACTGGGAGTAAAAACATTATGACAACAAAACATGCGAAATATCTCGTAAGTAGATAATGTAATAACTTTGCACAAGCTACACCATTACCAGACCAAACACAAGTTAGTTTAATCCAACTTGATGAACCCCCTCTTTGGAAGCTCACCATAACTGGGTTTGGTCACTACGAGATATTACTATCGCTTTGTCATCACGTATAGCACCCTTAGGGTACAACACCCTCTCCAATGAGTTCAACTGTCATTCTTCTGTCAGAATGACCAGTTTCTACCTATTCCAAATTTTGATCTGGTTCTGTGCATTTTCATGACTCAAGTTGAATACCAAAGTTAAAGTTAACTTCAGTATCTTTACAACGAGTACTCATTTGCCCTCGGATCAGCTTTGGTTAAAAAGTTATGCTAATTCAAAGTCAACAGAATTCCTGGAAGAATTTTAACAGCACCTCCCTTGGAAGTGGCTGTTTTCAACCCTGATTTCCATTAAATCTGTGCTGAAATTTCAGAATCTTTGAATTGCAAAGATGTCACACATCTTCTACTCTCTCTAAGGAGGTATTATATGACAATTTTTGATTTTTATCCTGGGAGTTATGTTTGAAAAAAAGAACAGTTCAGAGAATGTTTTACTCTGTCCTGGTTCTGGACAGTTTACCTTCCTCTGGGATTTCAGCCACCTTAAGGTGTGTTTCAGCTCTGGAAGTCTACAACAAAGTTATAGAGTACTTCAATACCTTTCCAGAAGTATATAGCACACCCCTCTGGGCTAAAAGACCTGTGAGTTGTGCTCTGTTAAAGTTCGGCAACCTTGCTGCCCAAAACAGAGCACTCTGCTTTTCATACTTTTGGCTATACTGCTCCACTATCCCATTCTGATAACCAACCAGGGTACTAAATGTTGAACCTATAGATTTTAATTCTTTGTTATCATTATTCTCATGCATATGCCTAAAATATCTCGGTACTACGTTCCTCACAAAAGAAAATCCTAACCGGATTTTACCGGCATATACGTCTCAAATGTGGCACTAGACGGTCTTTCGCACACGTTTACTACATGGATATTTACATGGTTAGTACCTGCAGAAGACCACACAATAATGGTGCACTCAATGGTTATTCATTTCAGGCAGTTCCATATTTGAAAGTAAATACAAACGCCCGTATCATTGTCATACGGCCGTCCTTGAGTTAGGTCACGTCTCAAGGTACGTGATCGTGTTTCAACAACACACGACGGGGAACCCGAGTAGGTCATGAACGGGTCGTCACGGTTGGGAATGTTATCAACCCAACAGATACCACCTACTGCCCTGCAGGGCACGCCGATGGCAAGCGCTGCGTATGTCCTCCTGGGCTATTTCCAGACGAACACACTCTCGCGTTACTGACCACGCGATGGGGTCTCCACTTACTTGCCTAATGCACGCTAGGGGTCAGCGTTCCATACGAACTCAGGGACATGAAGAGTCCAATAGGTTCATATTGACGTCTCACACCAAGCTGTGAGACTCTATCCCTGCACCACGTTCCTCATCAGGGGAGCTAACCGAAATTGAACCGCTTTTGGTGGCGTTCCTTACCATACTTACCAGAGCGTAGGTGCGTCGTTACATAATTAAGATTCAGAATTATAACACATAAGTTAGTCCTTGCCACTTTAAGTAACTATGCTAATATAGTCCTTACTTGGGCAACTACCGAATCCTCACCGTATACCTAAGTTTTTCCCATAATGCAGTCCTTTAGTACTGTGCTATCCCCACTGCAGCTCTGATACCAGGCTGTGGCGGACCGGAATCCGCTCATCCAGGATCACAGAGGGTGGTGCCACGCGATGCGACACCCGACAGCACACGTCATAAGAACATAATATATTACATGGGAAAAACAACTGAAACTGTACAAACAGGTACAAACTTCAGTTACAACTATTGTTTATATTACACAGCGGAAGTCTACACTATACAACTCACGCCCGCCTATTTAGCAAAAGTTGGTTGCCCATCCCTAGGGCAACCCACACTAGCTGCACTCCTCAGCTCAGCGCGGCGTGTACGGCTCCCACTTAGCCGTGGTCCCCGACGGAGGGTAACCCTCGCCGGTGGACTCGTACTCCGAGTCCGTGGGTGGCTCCTCACCTGAAAAACACTTAAGCAGCAACCGTGAGCGCGAAGGCTCAGCAAGGCTTAACCGACTCACCTAAGCATGAAACTGTAAAAGCCCAAGAAAAGGGACTTGCAAAAACTTTTATGCACCTCACAACACAACAGTTTTGTTGTGTGTAGATTGTGACATATTGTGAAGAGCAAGTGGCCTCTATCAAAGGAGTGATTAGAAGGGAAAGCCTTCACTTTCACAATGTATGGTTTCTACACTTAAACATGAGAGGTTGAGCTCACCCCTAGAATTTAAAAAGTCGTGGGAAGGTTCAGTCCAAAGCTCATGCAAATTCAACACTTTTTGAGGCACTTTTGAGTTATTTCAAAAAGAGGCCAATTTGAGTGTAAATTCAAATTGCAGCAACTTTCATCATCCAAATTCAAAAGTTAGCTCCATATCTACACTCAGCACATTTTTCTGAGTAAACCCACCAATTTCCAGCCCCATTGGAGCCCATCTTGTCAAGAGTTAAATTTGCTAGAATTCAAAACTGAATTTGAATTTCAGTTTGAATATGAAGCAAACTTGACCAAACAAAGTTTGAATTTGAGAATTCAAATTCAAACAAAGACTTGGGAGCTAAGTCTCACATTAAATTGTGAGTAGCTGGTGGGATAATTAACAAAAACAGAAAAGAAATATTAGGGGAAAAGGAGAAAGGGGGAGGCCCACAGGTCAGTGGCACACTGGAGGGGCAGTCGGTTGCTGCAGCCGACCCCGACTTCGCGCGCAAGACAGTGAACGGCGGCGAGCCACCGAGGCAGCGATCGGCCACCTCACCGTGCCAAACCGCGGCTTAAAGGCCAGCGCACAGCCCACGCCGCCTTCCTCCTGCTTTCCAAACGAGAACCCCCCCCTACCGAGTTCCTTCCTCGTTTCCGCGCGAGCACAGAAACGCCGCCCTTTCTGATCGCCGGCGTCCGGCCAGCACAGGCGCGCTCGTGCCCGACGAGCCATACAAGAAAGGACCGCCTTAAGGTGCTGACTCTTCTAGTCCCTACCGTTCTTCATTTCATGGGCTGTCGAGGGAGTATTTCGCCGGGAAAGCTTCGGGTGTCTTGAGACCGAGCTCCCACAAAATCCCAAAATTCGTGGGGGTTAGCTCATCACTGGGCAAACCGAGTCATGCACACGCTCTATACACGGCCACGACCACCTAGGATCAAAAACCAGTAAAAACCGTGGGCTAGGTTGACGGTTCTTTGAAGTTTTCTGAAGCACAGCCGATATCCGGCCTAGGTCGCCGGTGAGGTCATAGTTACCGCCGTTTTCACGAGGATCGGTGTCCATGTCCGTGACCAGCAGGTGTCAGCGGAGCTCCCCGAGCAAACCGCATCGAAAAAGGTGCGTGGGATGCCGAGTTAGACGTCGCCGGTGAGCTCCCGGCCGCTGTTGCCGTTGGGAGCACTGTTCCGGTGGTTGTCAAGTTCTGGGGAGGGCACCACCGTGTTCCTCAGGCCGAGATAGGCACTGGCGGCGAGATTCAGCAAGCTCCGAGGACCGGAACCCGTCTCCGGCGAGAGCTCCGGCGAGCTTGGCGGCGGGGTCGCGCGGGTGGCCGGAGGAGGACGAAGGGGTAGGCCCCACGCGTCAGCGGCTGGAAATAAAGGGGTGGGATTCTCTGTGGTCCGGGATCCAGTGCGGCCGCGCGGGAAGGAGTCTGTGGCCCCGTGTGGCTCGGATCCAGCGGTCGACACGTGTACGTGGACCCACCCGCAGGATTTAAACATTTCTGGAATTTCCAGTTTTAGTGCAAACTTTAGAACCCCATAACTTTTGCTAGGAAGCTCCAAATTTAGTGATTCAAATTGGGTTGGATTCATCTTGCCTAGCTCTGTCCAGAGATACAACCCAATTTGTATGAAACCCATTAATTAATTCTGGAAAATTCTTTAAAGCTTTTCAGCAAAAGAATTTTAGAGGGAGTTTGGTTCATCCAAAAATTCCCAAATTTTGGCAGAATGTTCTTTAGGACATTAGTAAACCCCTGCAAAAGTTTCAGACCATTTGGAGTTGAATTGGTCAGAGCAATTCAAATTTGAAGGTGCTGTGTTCATTTGAATGCAGAAACATTTTCAGAGAATTTCCAAAACTTGGAAATTCAATTCTGGGCAAACCTTGACTCCAAAAATGCTAGGAAAATTCATGCAAACTCTATGAGCTATAATAGAAATTGTAGTTCATTAAGTTGAGCATGAACAGGGGTATTACCTCAGAATTAATTCTTCCTTGCTGATTTGCCAAGAGAATTATTCTGAGCAAACCACTCCATGAAAAGTGCTAATGTTTGGTCCAGAGAGTTTTCTTGTGACAAGGAACTCACACAAAAATTCTCAGCTCCATTGGAGCTCTAGATCACCCCTGTCCTGTTTACCCACTTAAGGGACTAAGATGGAAAAAGGGGAAAAACCACTTAGCATTTAACCATGTGATTAAGTCCAAGCCAAACCACCAACACCAGTTCATATTTAAATTCTTAAACAAAGTTCCAGGTGTTAGAGGCTGATTACTAGAACCAATAGTAGAAGTTTTACTCTAAAACTCACATTTGCATCTAAATTAACATATAGTATTTCATTAACGTGTAGCCGTTGAAGAAGAGACTCCGGAAGTGCTGGACTTCCTCCTTCCGGACGAAGAACTAACTCCTGACCAGCAGCAACAAGGCAAGCCCCGGTTTGCATTAACCCTTTTTAAAAGTTTTACTTTGTATACATGTGTCATATGAAGTATGTATGTGCATTAGGTATAGGATGAATGAAACCTCACTTGCATAACCAAAGTTTCCTAAAAGAGTGAGGGTAGTGTCAAGGACCTCGAGTAGACAGGCTATGCTTAATGAGTCATAGGACTTCGGTACAAGTCGAGTAGTTGGAATCTACTCGCGAGATAGGCTGGGAACACACGGGTTCGGTTGAGTGATGTGAGATCACTTTAGTAATGAAAATGAGACTAGGCAGGGGCTAGGGCGCAGCAAGAGAGAGTCTTGTGTGCGCAGCCCTGTCCGTGTCGATTGAGGACCGATCCGTGTGCGGCCCTGCTGAACAAGTATTGAACGTACCGAAGGCATATCGGATATATGGGCCCCGATAAACCGATGTAGCCTAAACCTCCGGGCGTCGAGGCATAGCACACCGATTTATAGGTGTAGGTTGAGGGCAGCAAGGTGGAAATCTGCCAACGGGCATAGAGAGATGCTCCGTGTGGAGAACCTCCTGCTCGTTTCGGTGCGACCGGTTCGACGTTTGGGCTGTTGGGTGAAAGGTTGTCCCGTACGACATCGAGTGAGCGTGCTGTGCAGCTCCACGGGTGGGCGTACGTGACGTGCTCTTTGGGTTTTCCCTGCAGGTGTATATCGAGTCGATTCGCCGTCCCTCGCGGTGACGAGTACTGCTTGTTCACTGCGTCGTAACGTAGACTAATGGATGAAATATGTTGATTCAATGATGCTGATTGATATAATTGTATTGCTACATGTGTGCCACCAAATACTGCTTACTAAATTTCAGATTTCATGAACTGTTAACTTGTTGCTAAAAGATGAACTAAGGATGAACTTGTAGGCGTGTCGTTTTGCTGAAATGCTACCAACCTATGTCTTGGTATACCTCATGTAGAGTTTCATGCTTAGGTGAGTCGGTTAAGCCTTGCTGAGCCTTTGTGCTCACAGTTGCTGCTTAAGTGTTTTTCAGGTGAGGAGCCACCCACGGACTCGGAGTACGAGTCCACCGGCGAGGGTTACCCTCCGTCGGGGACCACGGCTGAGTGGGAGCCGTACACGCCGCGCTGAGCTGAGACGTGCAGCTAGTGTGGGTTGCCCTAGGGCTGGGCAACCGACTTTTGCTAAATAGGCGGGCGTGAGTTGTATAGTGTAGTCTTCCGCTGTGTAATAGAACAATAGTTGTAACTGAAGTTTGTACCTGTTTGTACAGTTTCAGCTGTTTTTCCCATGTAATATATTGCGTTCTTATGACGTGTGCTGTCGGGTGTCGCATCGCGCGGCACCACCCTCTGCGATCCTGGATGAGCGGATTCCGGTCCGCCACAGCCTGGTATCAGAGCTGCAGTGGGGATAGCACAGTACTAAAGGACTGCATTAAGGGAAAAAAAAAAACTTAGGTGTACGGTGAGGAATCGGTAGTTGCCCAAGTAAGGATTATATTAGACTAGTTACTTAAAGTGGCAAAGACTAACTTATATGTTATAATTCTGAATTTCAATTATGTAACGACGCACCTACGCTCTGGTAAGTATGGTAAGGAACGCCACCGAAAGCGGTTCAATTTCGGTTAGCTCTCCCTGACGAGGAACATGGTTCAGGGATTGATCTCACAGCTTGGTGTGAGATGTCAATATGAATCTCTTGGACTCTTCATGTCCCTGAGTTCATATGAAACGCTGATCCCTAGCGTGCATTAGGCAAGTAAGCGGAGACCCCATCGCGTGGTCAGTAACGCGAAAGTGTGTTCGTCTGGAAATAGCCCAGGAGGACATACGCAGCGCTTGCCATCGGCGTGCCCTGCAGGGCAGTAGGTGGTATCTGTTGGGTTGATAACATTCCCAACCGTGACGACCCGTTCATGGCATACTCGGGTTCCCCGTCGTGTGGTGTTGAAACACGATCACGTGCCTTGAGACGTGACTTAGCTCAAGGACGGCCGTATGACAATGATACGGGCGTTTGTATTTACTTTCAAATATGGAACTGCCTGAAATGAATAACCATTGAGTGCACCATTATTGTGTGGTTTTCTGCAGGTACTAACCACGTATGTATCCGTGTAGAAAACGTGTGCGAGAGACCGTTTAGTGCCACATTTGAGACGTATATGCCGGTATGATCCGGGTAGGATTTTCTTTTTGTGAGGAACATAGTACCGAGATATGGTAGGCATATGCATGAGAATAATGATAACAAAGAATTAAAATCTATAGGTTCAACATTTAGGACCCTGGTTGGGTATAAGAATGGGATAGTGGAGCAGTATAGCCAAAAGAGACTGAAAAACAGAGTGCTCTGTTTTGGGCAGCATGTTTGCTGATCTTCAACAGGGCATAACTCACAGGTCTTTTAGCCCAGGGAGGTGTGCTATATAGTTCTGGAAAGGTATTCAAGTACTCTACAACTTTGTTGTAGACTTCCAGAGCTGAAACTCGCCTTAAGATGGCTGAAATCCCAGAGGAATGTAAACTGTCCAGAATCAGGGCAGAGTAAAACACCCTCTGAACTGATCTGTTTTTTTCAAATATAACTCCCAGTAGAAAAATCTAAAATTGTCATATAATCCATCCTTAGAAAGAGTAGAAGATGTTTGACATCTTTGCAATTCAAAGTTTCTGAAGTTTCAGCACAGAATTTAGTGGAAATCAGGATTGGAAACAGCCACTTCCAAGGGAGGTGCTGTTAAAATTCTTCCAGAAATTCTGCTAACTTTGAATTAACATAACTTTTTAATCCAAGCTGATCTGGGGGCAAATGAGTACTCGTTGGAAAGATACTGAAGTTAACTTGAACTTTGGTATTCAACTTGAGTCATGAAAATGCCCAGAACCAGATCAAAAACTTGGAATAGGTAGCAACTGGTCATTCTGACAGAAGAATGACAGTTGAACTCATTGAAAAGGGTGTTGTACCCTAAGGGTGTTATACGTGATGACAACGCAATAATAATGTCTCGTAGAGACCAAACCCAGTTATGGTGAGCTTCCAAAGAGGGGGTTCATCAAGTTGGATTAAACTAACTTGTGTTTGGTCTGGTAATGGTGTAGCTTGTGCAAAGTTATTACATTATCTGCTTACGAGATATTTCGCATGTTTTGTTGTCATAATGTTTTTCCGCCCAGTTCTATTGGACTGCATGCCAAATGTTGCGGGACTGATGTTTAATGTCGTATGGTTGCAGATGGTTCGTACTAGGACCACGCACGAGGTTGGTGGCTCTAGCCAAGGTGGAGGCGATGACTCCCAGCCACCGGCCTACGACAGCACCCCGCAGCAGCAGCCACCACCGCCGCCTCCGCTTACTCTAGCGGATGTGATAGCGGCATTGGTGGGAGGTCGTGAGGAGCAGACCGACCTGCTCCGCACGATCGTGCAGAATACGTCCCAGGCGGGAGGACGCCAAGAGCGAGGGCCTCGTGAGCCCCGCGAAGTGTCGTACTCGGATTTCATGAGTACGCACCCTCCAGTGTTCACCGAAGCTGAAGAACCACTGGAGGCGGACAACTGGCTGCGGACTATCGAGTCCAAGTTCGGGCTGCTCCAGTGTACGGAGCGGCAGAAGACGCTGTTCGCAGCACAGCAGCTCCACGGTGCCGCTGGTGCGTGGTGGGCGAATTATGTCGCCTCACGTCCGGCTGGCCATGCCGTGGAATGGCAAGAGTTCCGGGAGGCGTTCCGCGCCTATCACATCCCTCCCGGAATAATGAAGAGGAAGTTCCAAGAATTTTTGGAACTGAAGCAGGGCGGGAGGAGTGCCCACGACTACTCCCGTGCCTTCAACCATCTGGCGCAGTATGCGTCAGACTACATCTCCACGGAGGAGAAGAAGAGGGAGCACTTCTATCGGGGGTTACATCCCGAAATGAAGACCCACCTCGTACAATGGAACCGCGGCACATTCAACGATCTAGTCAATGCCGCCATCATGCAAGAGGACGCTCAGCGGGAGTTAGCAGCTGAGCAGAGGAAGCGTAGCGCTCCACCTAGCAGTGGTGGGAGTGGCGCTCCCCAGAAGTACCGTATGGTGTATCGGACACCATCCGGGCAGCAGTGGCAACCACCGGCGCGACCGCAACGGTTCGGGGGACGTCCCTTTCAGGCACCTCCGTTCCGTCCGCCGATGCCACCACCAAGACAGCAGCAGCAGCAGACGGTACCCCGGGCGTTTCCACCGCCACAACGCGCCCCAGGTTTCCGTCCACCGATCAGCGGGGGACCGCCCCGTTTCACCTGCTTCACATGTGGCCAGGCGGGCCACTTTGCGAAGGACTGTCCCCAGGGGCAGCAGAGCAGCGGGCAAGCCCAGTTTCAGGGCGGTGCTCGAGGCCGACCTCCGGCGAAGAAGGTTGGTCAGCGGACTGGAGGCGTCCGCAACCTCGACAATGAGGACGCCCCAGAGGGAGACAACGTGCTGGCGGGTACGTTTACTCTCAACCATCAAGCCATAGTCATATTATTTGATTCGGGTGCAACCCACAGCTTTATAAGTGCATCCTATGTGGCTAAACATCAACTGCAAGTCTTCCCAACCGACTGCACTTATATGATATGCTCACCGGGAGGGAAGATTTCAGCTAATATGATGATTCCAAAGGCACCTCTGTGCTTAGGTGGGAAGCTATATCCCACCACCTTGATAATCCTTATGGGACAGAAGATTGATGCAATCTTAGGGATGTCATGGCTGCAATACCATGGCGCTGTCCTGGAGACTCGGACACGGACGATTCACTTAAATTCTCCATTCCACCGTCCGCATTCCATGGTGTTAGACATGCCAGTCCGGGAAGTTTTAGCAATTAATAGTGCTGAAGTTCTCAAGTTAGAAGACATCCCTGTAGTCCGGGAGTATCCCGACGTGTTCCCGGATGATCTTCCGGGCATGCCACCTGAGCGGGATGTCGAGTTCAAGATTGAACTTGCACCCGGAACTACGCCCATATCACGGAGACCATACAAGATGGCTCCCAATGAGCTGGCGGAACTGAAAGAACAGCTCAATGATCTGTTGAGCAAGGGTTTCATTAGGCCGAGTTCCTCGCCTTGGGGATGCTCGGCGCTATTCGTGAAGAAAAAGGATGAGACCCTGAGGCTGTGTGTGGATTACCGGCCGCTCAACGCCGTCACCATCAAGAATAAGTACCCACTGCCCCGTATTGACATCTTGTTTGATCAACTTGTGGGGGCAAGTGTATTCTCAAAGATGGACCTTCGCTCTGGATATCACCAAATCAAGATCCGGGCGGAGGATATCCCGAAGACGGCGTTCTCGACGAGATACGGCTTATACGAATATCTCGTCATGTCCTTTGGTCTCACAAATGCTCCAGCCCATTTCATGTATCTCATGAACTCGGTGTTCATGCCGGAGCTGGACAAGTTCGTGGTAGTGTTCATCGACGATATCTTGGTTTACTCCAAGACAGAAGCCGAGCATGCCGAACACTTACGGATCGTTCTTCAGCGATTGCGAGACCACAAGCTCTACGCCAAGTTCAGCAAATGCGAATTTTGGATCAGCCAAGTGCCATTCTTGGGACATATCATCTCAGCTGAAGGCATTGCGGTTGACCCAAGTAAAATAGAGCAAGTGTTGAAATGGAAAGCTCCCACTTCAGTCCATGAAGTCAGAAGCTTCCTCGGGTTAGCAGGATACTACCGGAGGTTCGTTCCGAGCTTCTCCAAGCTCGCAAAGCCGATGACAGAGTTGCTGAAGAAAGGGACAAAATATGTTTGGAACACGGCGTGTGAAGGAGCGTTCCGAACATTGGTGAAGCATCTCACCACAGCCCCGGTGTTAGCTCAGCCGGATACAACAAAGCCCTTCGACGTGTATTGTGACGCGTCCGGTATTGGGCTGGGCTGCGTGTTGATGCAGGAAGGACGTGTGGTCGCTTATGGCTCACGCCAACTTCGGAACCATGAGCAGCACTACCCGACTCACGATCTTGAACTTGCTGCCGTGGTGTTGGCGCTGAAAATGTGGAGGCACTATCTCCTGGGGAACTTGGTGCATCTCTACACCGACCACAAGAGCTTGAAATATATTTTCACCCAGAAGGAGCTGAACATGAGGCAGAGGAGGTGGTTAGAACTGATCAAAGATTATGAGATTGAGATCCATTACCACCCCGGCAAGGCGAATGTGGTTGCCGACGCGCTGAGTCGGAAATCGCATGTCCATCACCTCACCATTACACCGGTGGAGGAGGAAGAGCCAAGTCTATACTTGGTTCCTTATGGATCGCTGTACAACCTTGCCCTCATCCCTACTATTAGGGAGGACATCATTGCAGCTCAGAAAACGGATAAAGGCATGGCACATCTCCGGAGACGGATAGACATTGGAGAAATTAAATGTTTCCGGAAAGATGGTGAGGGGACGTTGTGGTTCAATGACCGCATATTCGTACCCCGAGATATGGAGTTGAGGAAAAAGATACTCGATGAAGCTCACTTGTCTAAATACTCCATTCATCCGGGCAGCAACAACATGTACCAAGATTTGAAAAAGAAATTTTGGTGGACGCGGATGAAGCGGGAGGTAGCTAAGTACGTATCCGAGTGCGATACGTGTAGACGAGTGAAAGCTGATCACATGAAGAAATCAGGGCTGTTGCAACCCCTGAAGATCCCGGCATGGAAATGGGAAGATGTGAGCATGGATTTCATTGTGGGATTACCCCTAACAGCCAACAAGCATGATTCCATATGGGTAATCGTTGATCGGTTAACCAAGACGGCTCATTTCATTCCGGTGAATACACGTTACAATGCCGGCAAATATGCGGAGCTATACATAGCAAAGATTCTATGCCTATACGGGGTACCCCAGACCATTGTCTCAGATCGAGGTGCATTATTTGTATCTCGCTTTTGGGAGCAGCTACACGCTGCATTGGGTACTAAGTTGATCAGGAGCTCCGCCTATCACCCTCAGACCGATGGTCAGACAGAAAGGGTGAATCAAGTCCTGGAAGACATGTTGAGAGCATGTGCCATCCACCATGGTAGGAATTGGGATGATCACCTACCATTGGCGGAATTCTCGTACAACAACGGTTATCAGGCGAGTATCAAAATGGCACCCTATGAAGCTCTCTACGGTCGTAAATGCCGCACCCCATTAAATTGGTGCGAGTCCGGTGAAAGGGTCACATTCGGAGTTGATGTGGTGAACGACGCCGAAGAGCGCGTTCGGACAATTCAAGCCAATTTGAAGGCCGCTCAATCCCGACAAAAGAGCTACGCTGATAAGAGGCGTAGACCGTTGCACTTTGACGTTGGGGAACACGTGTACCTCCGCGTGTCTCCAATGAAGGGCGTGCACCGATTCGGTGTGAAGGGGAAGCTCGCTCCCCGTTTCATTGGACCCTACGCTATCACCGAGAAGTGTGGACCAGCAGCGTACCGATTGGAGCTACCGGCATCTCTGGCTGGTGTCCATGATATTTTCCATGTTTCGCAACTGCGAAAATGCTTGAAGCATACAACTGCTGTTCCTACCGAAGACATCGGCGAGCTGAAACCGGATCTAACATATAATGAATATCCGGTGGGAATTCTTGATGAGAAAGCCAGAACCACACGCAGCAAAACGTTGTGGTTCTACAAAATACTCTGGAGCAACCACACCGCCGAAGAAGCGACGTGGGAGAGCGAGGAGTTCCTTCGCTCAAATTACCCGGAGTTCATGACTTCTCAACACGGGTAAGTCCCTATTACATTGCTATCTCTTCTTTTATAATCTCGGGACGAGATTCTTTTAAGGGGGGAGGGATGTAAAAGCCCAAGAAAAGGGACTTGCAAAAACTTTTATGCACCTCACAACACAACAGTTTTGTTGTGTGTAGATTGTGACATATTGTGAAGAGCAAGTGGCCTCTATCAAAGGAGTGATTAGAAGGGAAAGCCTTCACTTTCACAATGTATGGTTTCTACACTTAAACATGAGAGGTTGAGCTCACCCCTAGAATTTAAAAAGTCGTGGGAAGGTTCAGTCCAAAGCTCATGCAAATTCAACACTTTTTGAGGCACTTTTGAGTTATTTCAAAAAGAGGCCAATTTGAGTGTAAATTCAAATTGCAGCAACTTTCATCATCCAAATTCAAAAGTTAGCTCCATATCTACACTCAGCACATTTTTCTGAGTAAACCCACCAATTTCCAGCCCCATTGGAGCCCATCTTGTCAAGAGTTAAATTTGCTAGAATTCAAAACTGAATTTGAATTTCAGTTTGAATATGAAGCAAACTTGACCAAACAAAGTTTGAATTTGAGAATTCAAATTCAAACAAAGACTTGGGAGCTAAGTCTCACATTAAATTGTGAGTAGCTGGTGGGATAATTAACAAAAACAGAAAAGAAATATTAGGGGAAAAGGAGAAAGGGGGAGGCCCACAGGTCAGTGGCACACTGGAGGGGCAGTCGGTTGCTGCAGCCGACCCCGACTTCGCGCGCAAGACAGTGAACGGCGGCGAGCCACCGAGGCAGCGATCGGCCACCTCACCGTGCCAAACCGCGGCTTAAAGGCCAGCGCACAGCCCACGCCGCCTTCCTCCTGCTTTCCAAACGAGAACCCCCCCCTACCGAGTTCCTTCCTCGTTTCCGCGCGAGCACAGAAACGCCGCCCTTTCTGATCGCCGGCGTCCGGCCAGCACAGGCGCGCTCGTGCCCGACGAGCCATACAAGAAAGGACCGCCTTAAGGTGCTGACTCTTCTAGTCCCTACCGTTCTTCATTTCATGGGCTGTCGAGGGAGTATTTCGCCGGGAAAGCTTCGGGTGTCTTGAGACCGAGCTCCCACAAAATCCCAAAATTCGTGGGGGTTAGCTCATCACTGGGCAAACCGAGTCATGCACACGCTCTATACACGGCCACGACCACCTAGGATCAAAAACCAGTAAAAACCGTGGGCTAGGTTGACGGTTCTTTGAAGTTTTCTGAAGCACAGCCGATATCCGGCCTAGGTCGCCGGTGAGGTCATAGTTACCGCCGTTTTCACGAGGATCGGTGTCCATGTCCGTGACCAGCAGGTGTCAGCGGAGCTCCCCGAGCAAACCGCATCGAAAAAGGTGCGTGGGATGCCGAGTTAGACGTCGCCGGTGAGCTCCCGGCCGCTGTTGCCGTTGGGAGCACTGTTCCGGTGGTTGTCAAGTTCTGGGGAGGGCACCACCGTGTTCCTCAGGCCGAGATAGGCACTGGCGGCGAGATTCAGCAAGCTCCGAGGACCGGAACCCGTCTCCGGCGAGAGCTCCGGCGAGCTTGGCGGCGGGGTCGCGCGGGTGGCCGGAGGAGGACGAAGGGGTAGGCCCCACGCGTCAGCGGCTGGAAATAAAGGGGTGGGATTCTCTGTGGTCCGGGATCCAGTGCGGCCGCGCGGGAAGGAGTCTGTGGCCCCGTGTGGCTCGGATCCAGCGGTCGACACGTGTACGTGGACCCACCCGCAGGATTTAAACATTTCTGGAATTTCCAGTTTTAGTGCAAACTTTAGAACCCCATAACTTTTGCTAGGAAGCTCCAAATTTAGTGATTCAAATTGGGTTGGATTCATCTTGCCTAGCTCTGTCCAGAGATACAACCCAATTTGTATGAAACCCATTAATTAATTCTGGAAAATTCTTTAAAGCTTTTCAGCAAAAGAATTTTAGAGGGAGTTTGGTTCATCCAAAAATTCCCAAATTTTGGCAGAATGTTCTTTAGGACATTAGTAAACCCCTGCAAAAGTTTCAGACCATTTGGAGTTGAATTGGTCAGAGCAATTCAAATTTGAAGGTGCTGTGTTCATTTGAATGCAGAAACATTTTCAGAGAATTTCCAAAACTTGGAAATTCAATTCTGGGCAAACCTTGACTCCAAAAATGCTAGGAAAATTCATGCAAACTCTATGAGCTATTATAGAAATTGTAGTTCATTAAGTTGAGCATGAACAGGGGTATTACCTCAGAATTAATTCTTCCTTGCTGATTTGCCAAGAGAATTATTCTGAGCAAACCACTCCATGAAAAGTGCTAATGTTTGGTCCAGAGAGTTTTCTTGTGACAAGGAACTCACACAAAAATTCTCAGCTCCATTGGAGCTCTAGATCACCCCTGTCCTGTTTACCCACTTAAGGGACTAAGATGGAAAAAGGGGAAAAACCACTTAGCATTTAACCATGTGATTAAGTCCAAGCCAAACCACCAACACCAGTTCATATTTAAATTCTTAAACAAAGTTCCAGGTGTTAGAGGCTGATTACTAGAACCAATAGTAGAAGTTTTACTCTAAAACTCACATTTGCATCTAAATTAACATATAGTATTTCATTAACGTGTAGCCGTTGAAGAAGAGACTCCGGAAGTGCTGGACTTCCTCCTTCCGGACGAAGAACTAACTCCTGACCAGCAGCAACAAGGCAAGCCCCGGTTTGCATTAACCCTTTTTAAAAGTTTTACTTTGTATACATGTGTCATATGAAGTATGTATGTGCATTAGGTATAGGATGAATGAAACCTCACTTGCATAACCAAAGTTTCCTAAAAGAGTGAGGGTAGTGTCAAGGACCTCGAGTAGACAGGCTATGCTTAATGAGTCATAGGACTTCGGTACAAGTCGAGTAGTTGGAATCTACTCGCGAGATAGGCTGGGAACACACGGGTTCGGTTGAGTGATGTGAGATCACTTTAGTAATGAAAATGAGACTAGGCAGGGGCTAGGGCGCAGCAAGAGAGAGTCTTGTGTGCGCAGCCCTGTCCGTGTCGATTGAGGACCGATCCGTGTGCGGCCCTGCTGAACAAGTATTGAACGTACCGAAGGCATATCGGATATATGGGCCCCGATAAACCGATGTAGCCTAAACCTCCGGGCGTCGAGGCATAGCACACCGATTTATAGGTGTAGGTTGAGGGCAGCAAGGTGGAAATCTGCCAACGGGCATAGAGAGATGCTCCGTGTGGAGAACCTCCTGCTCGTTTCGGTGCGACCGGTTCGACGTTTGGGCTGTTGGGTGAAAGGTTGTCCCGTACGACATCGAGTGAGCGTGCTGTGCAGCTCCACGGGTGGGCGTACGTGACGTGCTCTTTGGGTTTTCCCTGCAGGTGTATATCGAGTCGATTCGCCGTCCCTCGCGGTGACGAGTACTGCTTGTTCACTGCGTCGTAACGTAGACTAATGGATGAAATATGTTGATTCAATGATGCTGATTGATATAATTGTATTGCTACATGTGTGCCACCAAATACTGCTTACTAAATTTCAGATTTCATGAACTGTTAACTTGTTGCTAAAAGATGAACTAAGGATGAACTTGTAGGCGTGTCGTTTTGCTGAAATGCTACCAACCTATGTCTTGGTATACCTCATGTAGAGTTTCATGCTTAGGTGAGTCGGTTAAGCCTTGCTGAGCCTTTGTGCTCACAGTTGCTGCTTAAGTGTTTTTCAGGTGAGGAGCCACCCACGGACTCGGAGTACGAGTCCACCGGCGAGGGTTACCCTCCGTCGGGGACCACGGCTGAGTGGGAGCCGTACACGCCGCGCTGAGCTGAGACGTGCAGCTAGTGTGGGTTGCCCTAGGGCTGGGCAACCGACTTTTGCTAAATAGGCGGGCGTGAGTTGTATAGTGTAGTCTTCCGCTGTGTAATAGAACAATAGTTGTAACTGAAGTTTGTACCTGTTTGTACAGTTTCAGCTGTTTTTCCCATGTAATATATTGCGTTCTTATGACGTGTGCTGTCGGGTGTCGCATCGCGCGGCACCACCCTCTGCGATCCTGGATGAGCGGATTCCGGTCCGCCACAGAAACTCTACATGAGGGGTACCATGGACATAGGATAGTAACATTTCAGCAAAAGAACACGCCTACAAGTTCATCCTTAGTTCATCTTTTAGCAACAAGTTAACAGTTCATGAAATCTGAAATTTAGTAAGCAGTATTTGGTGGCACACATGTAGCAATACAATTATATCAACCAACAATATTGAATCAACATGTTTCATCCATTAATCTACGTCACGACTCAGTGACCAAGTGGTACTCTTCACCGCGAGGGACGGCGAATCGACTCGATATACACCTGCAGGGAAACCCAAAGAGCACGTCACGTACGCCCACCCGCGGAGCTGCACAGCACGCTCACTCGATGTCGTACGGGACAACCTTTCACCCAACGGCCCAAACGTCGAACCGGTCGCACCGAAACGAGCAGGAGGTTCCCCACACGGAGCATCTCTCTATGCCCGTTGGCAGATTTCCACCTTGCTGCCCTCAGCCTACACCTATAAATTGGTGCGTTATGCCTCGACGCCCGGAGGTTTAGGCTACATCGGTTTATCGGGGCCCATATATCCGATATGCCTTTGGTACGTTCAAACTTGATCAGCGTGGGCCACACACGGCACAGTCCTCAATCGACACGGACAGGGCTGCGCACACAAGACTCCCTCTTGCTGCGCCCTAGCCCCTGCCCAGTCTCATTTTCTTTACTAATGTGATCTCACATCACTCAACTGAACCCGTGCGTCCCAAGCCTATCTCGCGAGTACATTCCAACTACTCGACTTGTACCGAAGCCCTAT
Source organism: Neostapfia colusana (assembly GCA_030760725.1). NCBI lineage: Eukaryota > Viridiplantae > Streptophyta > Magnoliopsida > Poales > Poaceae > Neostapfia > Neostapfia colusana. The sequence continues at coordinate 13,709,863 of JASWHV010000020.1, forward strand.
GAATCTTTAAGCATAGCCTATCTATTCGAGGTCTTAGACACTACCCTCACTCTTTTAGGAACCTTTGGTTATGCAAGTGGGGTTTTATTCATCCTATACCTAATGCACATACATACTTCATACGACACATGTAAACAACGGAAAAACTTATAAAAAGGTTAATGCAAACCGGGGCTTGCCTTGTTGCTGCTGGTCAGGGGTTAGTTCCTCTTCCGGAAGGAGGAAGTCCAGCACTTCCGGAGTCTCTTCTTCAGTGACTACACGTTTATGAAATACTACATGTTAATTTAAATGCAATGTGTGAACTTGAATACACAATTGCTAATAACTCTGGCTAGCCCTCCCCTTTGGTTCTGAAATTTTTATGGTGGATTGGTAGGGTCCTAACCAGAGTTGTGACCAAGTTTTATTTGAAACAAAGTTCAATTGAACCTTGTATAAATAAAAGCCTCTTTGGTCGATAATTGAGCCTCTAAGTAATTCCAGGGTTTTTCATGGCTCCCACCATTACTTTCTGGAAACTAGAATTTAGGACGGTTCTAATGGAGTTGGTTTCATGTCATTTGAGGAATTCTACAGAAAGTTATGTCCTAATTAAGATTGGAGAAAGTCTGAAAAATGTTTCTGTACATTTTTCTATTTTCTCTGGGCAGTTCCCTTAATCACCCAATTAGGGTAACTAAATGAACTTGGATGAGTCTGAAAATTTTACTGGAATTCAGGGATTCTCTAAAAACCTTTCAGCCAAATTTCAGAATTTTTCATAAAGTAGTTCTCCAGATAAAATTCCCAACAGTTTAAACTTTAGGGATTTAATTCTGGAAAACTATTCACTTTCATGAACTGAATTTGGTATTGCTGGAAAGTGCTCAGAGAGCTGAATCCAACAAAATTTGGTTCACCCGATTTGGAGCTTTCTAGCCAAAGTTATGAGGGTTTGAAGTTTGGAAGAATTCTGAAAATCGGGGGAAAAGTTTAAACTCTCGAGGCCCGCGGGGACACGTGTCGAGCGCGGAGGTGTCCGGCACACCGGGGATACCACACGTGTTGAGCGCGGAGGTGTCCGGCACACCGGGGATACCACACGTGTCGAGCGCGGAGGTGTCCGGCACACCGGGGATACCACACGTGTCGAGTGCGGAGGTGTCCGGCACACCGGGGCTCACAGGGTATTTGCGCGCCAGCACAGCGGATCCCCGGCCACACCCGATCCCGATTTAAATTCTTCAGCCGCCGACACGTGGGCCAGCCGGCTTCGTCTTCCTCCCGCCGTTCTCTCGCGCCCGCGCCGCCGACCTCGCCGGAGCAGACTCGGGGCTCGCCGGCTCGCCGCTGCCGGACCTCCCATGGTCTGAAACTCGCCGCTAGGGGTTTGTCAACGTCGAGGAACACGTCGGGGTGACAGGTCGGGCTGGGGGTGACCGGAAATAGCTCGGTGACGTGCCGCAGCCTCGGTTGAGGTTCAACACCGTCGACCGTTGTTTCTAAACCTGCCAACACCTCGAACAAACGGCCCTACAGCATCAGTGTACCTCTAGGAAGCTCGACAAGGTGTCAAAAGGGTTCAGGGATGGCGGCAAGTCAGTCGGCACCGTGTGACCGATCGTGCCCGCCATGACCGACCTCGATCGAGCTCGAAATTCATCACTCCTAGACAGTTTCACGCTACGGATGCAGAAAGAACTTGATCGCCGGCTAGTCCAGCGTCTACGTGCAAGATTTGATGACCTCCGAAAGATCATAGAGCGAGAACTTAAAGAAACCGTACCGGAAGCTTGGGTTACGGTCGCCGGAGCAAAAACTAGAAATTCTCTGCGGGTTCTTCACGGTTGGCTTCCAAACTTGGAGGAGAGCCGCACGGTGGTCACGCGCTCCTCTTGCCCCTCTCGCTGGACCGTGAAAACGCCTGCGGAACGCTGCCCACGGGCGCCTGACTCTCGGCTGAGGCTAGGCCGCCGCGGTGGCGATCGTCTTTGGGCAAAGGAGGTCGGAGCTCGGGGTTTCTGGCGTTGGGGAGGTGAAGTTCGAGCTCAGGTGGCTGTCTAGCAGCTCAGGGACGAAGGAGAAGATGGTTTTGCTGGTTTTCCCGATTGAGCAGAGAGCTGCGGCGAGAAACAATGCAACTGCTCGGGTTTGCCCGTGAGAAGATAAAGCCGGCCGACTCCTGCTCGGCTGAGGCGGTGCCAGTCGCGTGGGGGCGCGAGCCAGCCGCCATGGGCGCCAGCGCGCGGAGAGGGAAGCAGCTGGTGGCGCCGGTAGCTGTTCGGTGGCACAGCCAACAGCTGCTCGGTGGAATTTCCCACCGAGACTCTGACTTTGGGTGCAAGTTTCTCCTCCTCCCCTCTATGACAGGTAGATCCCACCCGGGGTTTTAACCTCTGAAATTTACTCCTAATCACTGTTGTAAACAGTGAGCCCTCTAATACCCCTGGTGATTCAAATTATTCACCCCTGAGCCATTTGAATCGAATAGAATTCAAATTGGGTTCGGTTTGAGTGAATTTCAGCACAAGTTCAGTTTTGAATTCAAATAAAGTTTGAATTTGTCCCACTTAGCTCATGTCAAGATCAACTCCGAATGGAGTGAAAATTGGTGTGGTGTGGCGATGAACACTTCAAACGTGTGCCAAAACTGAGGCCCTTACATCTACCGGGCATGCCACCTGAGCGGAGGATATCCCGAAGACGGCCTTCTCAACGAGATATGGACTATATGAATATCTCGTCATGTCCTTTGGTCTCACAAATGCTCCAGCCCATTTCATGTATCTCATGAACTCGGTGTTCATGCCGGAGCTGGACAAGTTCGTGGTAGTGTTCATCGACGATATCTTGGTTTACTCCAAGACAGAAGCCGAACATGCCGAACACTTGAGAATCGTTCTTCAATGATTCCGGGACCATAAGCTCTACGCCAAGTTCAGCAAATGCGAGTTTTGGATCAGCCAAGTGCCATTCTTGGGACATATCATCTTAGCGGAAGGCATTGCGGTTGACCCAAGCAAAATAGAGCAAGTGCTGAAATGGAAAGCTCTCACTTCAGTTCATGAAGTCCGAAGTTTCCTCGGGTTAGCGGGATACTACCGGAGATTCATTCCAAGTTTCTCCAAGCTCGCTAAGCCGATGACAGAATTGCTGAAGAAAGGGACGAAGTATGTTTGGAACACGGCGTGTGAAGGAGTGTTCCAAGCATTGGTGAAGCATCTCACAACAGCCCCGGTATTAGCTCAGCCGGATACAACAAAGCCCTTCGACGTGTATTGTGACGCGTACGGTATCGGGCTAGGCTGCGTGTTGATGCAGGAAGGACGTGTGGTCGCATATGGCTCACGCCAACTTCGGAACCATGAGCAGCATTATCCCACGCATTATCTTGAGCTTGCTGCAGTGGTTTTGGCGCTGAAAATGTGGAGGCACTATCTCCTGGGGAATCTGGTGCATCTCTACACCAACCACAAGAGCTTAAAATACATTTTCACCCAGAAGGAGCTGAACATGAGGCAATGGAGGTGGCTAGAGTTAATCAAAGACTATGAAATTGAGATCCACTACCCCCCCGGCAAGGCGAATGTGGTTGCCGACACGCTGAGTCAGAAATCACATGTCCATCACCTCACCATTACACCGGTGGAGGAGGAAGAGCCAAGTTTATACTTGGTTCCTTATGGATCGCTGTACAACCTTGCCCTCATCCCTACCATTAGGGAGGACATCATTGCAGCTCAGAAGACGGATAAAGGCATGGCACATCTCCAGAGACGGATAGACAACGGGGAAATCAAATGTTTCCGGAAGGATGATGAGGGGACGCTGTGGTTCAATGACCGCATAGTCGTACCCCGGGATATGGAGTTGAGAAAGAAGATCCTCGATGAAGCTCACTTGTCCAAGTACTCCATTCATCCGGGCAGCAACAAAATGTACCAAGACTTGAAAAATAAATTTTGGTGGACACGGATGAAGCGGGAGGTAGCTAAGTACGTATCCGAGTGCGATACATGCCGACGAGTGAAAGCTGATCACATGAAGAAATCAGGGCTGCTGCAACCCTTGAAGATTCCGGCATGGAAATGGGAAGATGTGAGCATGGATTTCATTGTGGGATTACCCCTAACATCCAACAAGCATGATTCCATATGTGGTAATCGTTGATCGGTTAACCAAGACGGCTCACTTCATCCCGGTGAATACACGTTACAATGCCGGCAAATATGCGGAGCTATACATAGCAAAGATTCTATGCCTATACGGGGTACCCAAGACCATTGTCTCAGATCGAGGTGCATTATTTGTATCTCGCTTTTGGGAGCATCTACATGCTGCATTGGGTACTAAGTTGATCAGGAGCTCCGCCTATCACCCTCAGACAGATGGGCAAACAGAGAGGGTGAACCAAGTATTAGAAGACATGTTGAGAGCATGTGCCATCCACCATGGTAGGAACTGGGATGATCACCTACCGTTGGCGGAATTCTCGTACAACAACGGTTATCAGGCGAGTATCAAGATGGCACCCTACGAAGCTCTCTACGATCGCAAATGCCGCACCCCATTAAATTGGTGTGAGTCCGGTGAAAGGGTCACATTCGGGGTTGATGTGGTGAACGACGCCGAAGAGCGCGTTCGGACAATTCAAGCCAATTTGAAGGCTGCTCAATACCGGCAGAAGAGCTACGCTGATAAGAGGCGTAGGCCATTGCACTTTGACGTTGGGGAACACGTGTACCTCCGCGTGTCTCCGATGAAGGGCGTGCACCGGTTCGGTGTGAAGGGGAAGCTCACTCCCCGTTTTATTGGACCCTACGCTATCACCGAGAAGTGTGGACCAGCGGCGTATCGATTGGAGTTACCGGCATCCCTTGCTGGTGTCCATGATGTGTTCCATGTTTCGCAACTGCGAAAATGTTTGAAGCATACGGCTGCTGTTCCTACCGAAGACATCGGCGAGCTGAAACCGGATTTGACCTATGATGAGTATCCGGTGGAAATTCTTGATGAGAAAGCCCGAACCACGCGTAGCAGAACGTTGTGGTTCTACAAAATACTCTGGAGTAACCACACCGCCGAAGAAGCGATGTGGGAGAGTGAGGAGTTCCTTCGCTCCAATTACCCGGAATTCATGGCTTCTCAAAACGGGTAAGTCCCTATTACATCGCTATCTCTTCTTCTATAATCTCGGGACGAGATTCTTTTAAGGGGGGAGGGATGTAAAAGCCCAAAGAAAGGGACTTGCAAAAAACTTTTTATCACCACACAACACCACAGTTTTGTTGTGGATAGATTGTGAAATATTGTGAAGAGCAAGTAACCTCCATCAAAAGAGTGATTAGAGGGGAAAGCCTTCATTTTCACAAAGTGGGATTTGGACACATGAACATGAGAGATTGAGCTCACCCTAGAACTTTAAAAGTCTTGGAAAGGTTCAGTCCAAGTTTCATGAAAAATCCAACACTTTTGAGGTACTTTTGGGGGTATTTGAAAAAGAGTCCAATTTGAATGTAAATGCAAATTGCAGCAACTTTCATCACTCAAATTCAAAAGTTAGCTTCATATTCAAACTCAGCACATTTTTCTGAGTAAGCCCACCAATTCTCATCCTCATTGGAGTTCATCTTGTCGGGAGCCAAATTTGCAATAATTCAAAACTGAATTTGAAATTCAGTTTAAATATGAAGCAAATTTAACCAAACAAAGTTTGAATTTGAGAACTCAAATTCAAACCAAGACTTGGGGGATAAGTCTCTCATTCAATGTGTAGTTGTTGGGATATTTACAGAAGAATTGTGAAAAGGAGGATTAGGGGGAGAGTGGGCCCACAAGTCAGTGGGAGAACTGTGCCCCAAACCGAGCGTGGCCTGTTTTCTCCCCGACGCCGGTCGAACACCTCGCGCCAGCTCCTGCTCCCGCGCCCGAGAGGGAGGGACACCGCACGAGCCAGCGCGGGGGGGGGGGGGGGGGGGGGGGGGGGGAAGACCGACTGCAGCGGTGATACCACACGCGGCCACGTGAAGATCCGCACTGTTTTTCCATTGCCTCGCGCTGAACCGACCCACTGCCGCCGATCGACTTCCCATGAGAATTCGGCCGAGATCTCGCATGCAGCACCTTTCCTAGCCACAAAAATCACACCAGCTACTCGTCGTCGACCTCCTCGGCACGAGAACGGTCGAGCTCGGTCCCTCCCCAACCCTAGCTCCACGTTTCCGAGCAACGCCCGGGAAACCATCACCACTCGGCTCACAGTGACAGCCCAACAGAGGGCCTTTCACGGCTGAGCAAGGACGGTCTCGGACGCGTCAGGGACCGGTGGTGCTCATATCCGAAGCTCAGACCGTGACCTGGACCATAGAGCTCGAATTTGGAGAAAGTTCCCGGGTGGGCACGAAAGGACCTTCCGGCACGGTAATGTCGAATTCACTCGCCACTTTTGTTCTTAGGTCATGAAAACTGGCACACAGGACCGTCACTCATCAACGCTCGTTACCCCCTCACGGCCCTGGCTTGAAACCACACGTAAGCCGGGTATTTCTAGGTTTTATTACGGTAATTGAGACACGGAGGCTCGGGCTCACGATGAGACCTAGGGTAGAGCCCTCTCCGGGCGGTTTCACCACTACGACGAGCTTCCCTAGCACCCACTGGTGCTATAGCGCCGGTCCACAGATGTTTTGGCGGGCTAAACTGTCCGAGCGACGTGACCGAAGGGTTGCCGAGCCGCAGCACCGTCGCCGGCTAGGTTAGGGCCACCGCCGGCCGGAGCAGTCGGTGCCATCGTGTTCAGCGCACGAAACTAGGCTCTGGCGGCGAGGGAGAGCTCGAGAGTCGGCCGGGCGGCAGGTAACAGCGTGTCTCCGGCGAGCCCGGCGGCGCGCGGGCGTGGGGACGCGAGGAGGAAGACGACCCACGGGCCCCACGTGTCAGCGACGGAAAGTTTAAAACCCAGATCTACTGCGGCCCCGGGATCAAGTGTGACTGTGCGGGGTGGGGATCTGTAGCCCCGTGTGGCTCAGCTCCAGCTGTGACACGTGTGGGCCGGGCCCACGGTCAGAGTTTAAAATTTTCTCCGGATTATTTAGAATTCCAGATTTAGCTCAAATTTTAGAACCCCATAACTTTTGCTAGGAAACTCCGAATTTAGTGATTCAAATTGGGTTGGATTCATCTTGCATAGCTCTATCCAAATATACAACCCAATTTGTATGAAACCTACTATTTAATTCTGGAAAATTCTTTAAAGCTTTTCAGCAAAAGAATTTTGAGGGAGTTTGGTGCACCCAAAAATCCCCAAATTTTGCCAGAATGTCCTTTAGGACATTAGTGAACCCCTGTAAAAGTTTCAGACCATTTGGAGTTGATTGGGTAACAGCAATTCAAATTTGAAGGTGCTGTGTTCATTTGAATACAGAAACATTTTCAGAGAATTTCCAAAACATGGAAATTCAGTTCTGGTCAAATCTTAGCTCCAAAAATATTAGGAAACTTCATGCAAACTCTATGAGCTATAATTGAAATTGTAGTTCACTAAGTTGGGCATGAACAGGGGTATTACCTCAAAATTAATTCTTCTTTGCTTATTTGCTAAGAGAATTATTCTGAGCAAACCACTCCAGGAAAAGTGCCAGTGTTTGGTCCAGAGAGTTTTCTTGTGACAAGGGACTCACACAAAAATTCTCAGCTCCATTGGAGCTGTGGATCACCCCTGTCCTGTTTAACCACTTGAGGGATTAATATGGAAAAGGGGGCAAACCACATAACACTTAACCATGTGATTAAGTCTAAGCCAAACCACCAACACCAGTTCATCTTTAAATTCTTAAACAGAGTTCCAGGTGTTAGAGACTGGTTATTAGCACTAATAGAAGTAGTATTACAACAAACTTGTTTGCATATTCATTAACATGTAGTATTTCAATAATGTGTAGTCGCTGAAGGCGAGGAAGCTCCGGAGGTTCTGGACTTCCTTCTCCCGGACGAAGAACTAACTACTGACCAGCAGCAACAAGGCAAGCCCCGGTTTGCATTAACCTTTTTATAAGTTTTACTTTGTTTACATGTGTCATATGAAGTATGATTGTTCAATAGGTATAGGATGGATGGAACCCCACTTGCATAACCAGAACTTTTCCCTAAGAGTGAGGGTAGTGTCTAAGACCTCGAGTAGACAGGCTACGCTTAATGATTCATAGGACTTCGGTACAAGTCGAGTAGTCGGAATCTACTCGCGAGATAGGCATTGGGACACACGGGTTCGGTTGAGTGATGTGAGATCACTTTAGTAATGAATATGAGGCCAGGCAGGGGCTAGGGCGCAGCAAGAGTGAGTCTTGTGTGCGCAGCCCTGCCCGTGTCGATTGAGGACCGATCCGTGTGTGGCCCTGCTGAACAAGTATTGAACGTACCGAAGGCATATCGGATATATGGGCCCCGATAAACCGATGTAGCCTAAACCTCCGAGCGTCGAGGCATAACGCACCGATTTATAGGTGTAGGCTGAGGGCAGCAAGGTGGAAATCTGCCAACAGGCATAGAGAGATGCTCCGTGTGGGGAACCTCCTGCTCGTTTCGGTGCGACCGGTTCGATGTTTGGGCTGTTGGGTGAAAGGTTGTCCCGTATGACATCGAGTGAGCGTGCTGTGCAGCTCTATGGATGGGCGTACGTGACGTGCTCTTTAGGTTTCCCTGCAGGTGTATAACGAGTCGATTCGCCGTCCCTCACGGTGACGAGTACCGCTTGTTCACTGCGTCGTAACATAGACTAATGAATGAAATGTTATGATTCAATATTGCTGTTATGATATAATTGTATTGCTACATGTGTGCCACCAAACATGGCTTACTAAATTTCAGCTTCATGAACTTTTACTTGTTGCCAAAAGATGAACTAAGGATGAACTTGTAGGCGTGTCCATTTGCTGCAACATTGCTATCCTATGTCATGGTATACCTCATGTAGAGTTTCATGCTTAGGTGAGTCGGTTAAGCCTTGCTGAGCCTTCGTGCTCACGGTTGCTGCTTAAGTTTTTTTCAGGTGAGGAGCCACCCACGGACTCGGAGTACGAGTCCACCGGCGAGGGTTACCCTCCATCGGGGACCACGGCTGAGTGGGAGCCGTACACGCCGCGCTGAGCTGAGGAGTGCAGCTAGTGTGGGTTGCCCTAGGGCTGGGCAACCACTTTTGCTAGATAGGCAGGCGCGAGTTGTATAAAAGAAACTTCCGCTGTGTAATAAAGTCCCTAGTTTGTAACTGAGAAGTGTACTACTTTGTACATTCAGTTTGTTTTTCCCGTGTAATATAATGTGTTCTTATGACGTGTGCTGTCGGGTGTCGCATCGCGCGGCACCACCCTCTGCGATCCTGGATGAGCGGATTCCGGTCCACCACAGCTGTTGGGAGGTCTCTCCCCCTTGGCTAGTACCCCCAACATCAGGGTTGGCACGAGTACGCGTCATTCTGAAATTCAAAACAGCAGCGATTAGCACATGTCTTACTTAAAATTCCATATGTAACAGTAGGTATTGAAGTGACACATGATTAATTTGCACAACATTCACATATATTGATAAAGCATAAACTTTATACAAGATACATTATTCTCGGGTATCCGAGAAGTCATGCTCATGTCGTCACTACCTATACATACGCTACTGTCTACACGACATGTCACCGATTACAAAATTTGGGCTACACTACCTTAGCTGCCCTACATGGCAACTGTAACCCCCTACTCGGAGTAGAACTCGACCTCCTGTGGGTCGTCCTCCTCCGGTACCTCTGCTGGTGGCTCTGGATCTACCACCTCTTCTCCCATCCCGGTTCTCCCATTGCTGGAAGACCCAAGACCACCGGTATGCCCAATACCGGAGGTACGAGGTCCTGCAAAGCATGCACCTCGTCCATAGCCTGGTTGTAATCTTCTTCCCAGCCTTGCCCTTCCTCAATAGCGTCATCCCGCTCTTGAGTAAGTTCCTCGTTCTGCTGGGTCAGATTCTGTACCAGTTCTTGCAATGCCGCGATGTCGACATGGCTTTTCCTCTTTGCCTTCTTCAGACGATGCAACTGATTATGTTGTTCATTCAGTCGCTTGATCGTCGGAAGGAGCACATTGTGGAGTGCGCTGTGAGCACTCTCGAAATGGTCTCCACGGCTCGTGCTCTCTTTGAGCTTTGTGGCGAGATGCTCTGTATGAACAGCTTGGCTGTCCATCACGGCGTTTCCCGCCCTCATCTGGAGGCTAAGATTTGCCTCCACGGGGTTGTACCTTGGGCAACTCGGGTCCGTTGCCTCCAGATACCTCTATTCCCACACATGCTGAGCCCGTCCCTCCACCGGAATGAGCGTGTATGGAGTGCCCTCCATAGCCTGTACGTGTAGTTGGCAGAAACGTGACATGGTGTCACGGGCTGCCACTTGCCACATCCCTTCCGGTTGTCTTCCTCTCACCGTGACGGTGAACGGCACCCAACCGGGTGGCTTAGGTCCTGCAGGGACTTCGACATGGATCGTCCACGTCTTGTTCCCCTCTTCGCCTTCTTCCTTGGCGAAGTACTGCGGCATCTGGTTGTACCCGAAATATTGGAGCATTTGCCACAATGCTTCCGGGTATCCGCTACGGTGAGAACAGTGGGACACTACCCACCCGTTCTCCAACTGTTTGTCTGCTGTCATCTGTAAAAATATATTTGAGAAATTTCAAATATTTATTTAAACAGTAAACCATTGAGTTGTAACATAAGGCATGTCATTGAACCCATAAAATTTGGAATCAGTTCAAATTTTTAAGCAAACTTGACTGCTGATCTTCTGTCCAACATGACAGTCCTGACCAGTTTCAATTTCAACCTGATTTAGGCCATGTTAAAGCAAAAACAATTCTGGAGATCAACATAAAAGTTAAAGCTAACTTCAATAGCTTTCCAAAAAGTATTTGCTTGGCCTAAGATCTGTCTTGCTTCAAAAGTTATGAGATGCCCAAGTTAGCAGAATTTCTGGAAACAATTGGACAGCACCTCCCTGCTATAGGTACTGATTTGATCCAAGAATTCCAGTTAATTATGTTCCTAATCTGACAAAACTTTCTGTTACAAAGTTGTAACCCATCTCATAAGCTTTCCAGAACTACCTCATTTTCTAATTTTTTGGATTTTTATGCAGGAAGTTATACTCAATTTACAGAGAGTTTACAGAGAGTCGTTGCTCTGCCCTGTTTTCTGGACAGTTTCAACTCTACTGCATTTTTCGATTGGTTAAGGGAAGAAACACCTCTGGACCTCAACAGAAAAGTTGTAAGGCTCTTCCAAAGATTTCCAGAAATGTATCATATGACCCCAACATCGAAAGAACTCAACCTCTAACCTCTGATTAACTTCAGCCTTGATTCAGCTGAAAACAGAGTGCTCTGTCCTTAACAACCTATAAGTTGAAAACTTGTTTACTTTGAACATCCTGATTAAGGGAAGAAGTTACATCAAGTTTTACTACTTTAGATCAAAACCTTCCAGTTTTTACAATGAAGTTGTTCATTTAGTTGGGTGTGACGTCGATGCGTCACCAGAGCATGTCGGTACTACGTCCTCACAAAGGAAAAATCTATACCGGACTTAGCCGGCTTCGTTAATTCAGTGGCACTAAACGTCACTCGCACATGGATGCTACACGTCTACCGTTTCGTGGTCAGACTACCTGCAGAAACTCAAACAATCATCAGACTCGGCTGCACACCGAGCCCGGAATCCATACAGTTCGTACACTCGGCCGTCATCACTCGCCCGGATGTTCTCAAGCCAAACACGCCTTGAGTTACGTGTTCATGTTTTAGACCACGTGACGGGGTCTCCCAAGTTGCACCACGCATGCCAGGGACAGACGTTGCTCGAATACCCCAAACGACATGAAGAGTCGTAGAGTATATCAAAGCGGGTCGGGTTACCTGCCACCCGTGGGGTTCCACCCTTCAGCTTGTGCGCACTGGTGGACAGCGCTTACGTGTACCCCCCAAGACATAAACGTCCCGAGATACACGATTTTTCCGACATAAACAAATAGGTTAGTATGCCACTTTCTATATGCTAATAACATCCTTATACGGGCTACTAACTCGTTCCTCACTGGTTTTTTTGAAAAAGATGACCTTTGTAGTGCGTTAAACCTCAAGCGAGCTCTGATACCAACGCTGACACGACCCCACGGTCTTGTCGAGCCAGGATCATGCTGAGGGGTGCTGCGTTGCACAGCACCGTATAACACACGTCAAAGGTACAAAGCGGAAGCGAAATTTTATTACATAAACAAGTTTATGAACATGTTTACATCAAAATAAGTTCAGTCTACACTCACGGGCGTAGACTAAGCATCAAGTGCACGTTCAGCCCTCGAACGTGTCCTTGCTAGCACACACGCACACTAACTCTGTGGCATGCACGACTCCCACTCGACGGGGTTCCCCTCATGGGGTTCTGTCTCCTCTTCGGGAGTCCCTTCCTCATAGAACCCTGCAAAAGCTTCAAACACAAGCAGTGAGCACGAAGGCTCAGCAAGTCTGACCCGTCTCACCTAAACATGGAACTTCTACATGAGGGGTGATGGGTTACATGAGGTAAAAATCATTTGCAAGGACTCGCCTAATTAGTAGAACCTTATTTTCAAGTTTTAGCAGCAGGTTGTGGAGAACCTTACGCTAAGGTACATGAGAGAGCCGCAATCAAACAAGAAACGCATTTCTCTCATGTACTTTGCCCAAAATTGAAATGAACTTTAGTTAGCTCTAAACTACAGCAAGTCATTAGCAATCAAGTCCATCTTTCAATCAGAAACATTTTAACATGTAACTAGCCTGTTCTTTCTACATCATGGTACAGTGAACAAGTGGTACTCACTGACCGCGAGGGACGGCGATTATAATCGATTTACACCTGTAGGGTTACCCGAACAACCCGTCACGTACGCCCGTACTCGATGTTGCCTACAACAACCATCATGGACGCCGTACGCAACTACCTTTCACCCGTTAGCCAAATGTTGAACCGGTCCAATCGTCCCGAGCAAGAGGTCTCTGCACGCGCATCTCAGTGCCGCCAGCCGATTTACACCTCGAGCTCTCAACCTACCCTCTGAACGACCAGCTATGCCTCAACACCCAGCTACCCGAGTTACATCAGTTTCCCGGTTTCCATATAGCCGGTAGGTCTTCGGTACTGTTCTAGCTTGTTCAACAGGCCTGAACACGGCTCAGTCCTCAATCGACACAAGCGGAGCTACAGCACACAGGCCCCAAAGTCCTGTTGCCCTTACCCTCCGCTTGGTCTCATTTTCTTGCCATGTGTTTCATGTGCTATCACTACCCGAGTCGAGTTCCTCTAGCCTATGCTCGCGAGTAGTTCCAACTACTCGACTTGTACCGAATCCTACTCTATCTTAGCAATGCAGTGGCTAACGAGGTTTTCAATCCTAATCCCAACCCATGGTTTTCTTGGCTATGCATTTGGGTTTCCAAACAAGACTCTAATGCAAAGAATAATAGTATTCAAAGATGTGCTCAAAATAATAAACATTTATAAAAAGGTTAATGCAAACCGGAGCTTGCCTTGCTTCTCTTGGTCGTAGGCTAGCTGATCCTCTGGAGTAACAAAGTCTAGGACTTCGGGTTCCTCCTCGACCTTAGCAACTACATGATAGAAGGAATACATGTATCAATTTAAATGCATTTGTATTAAGTTTGAAGTTGTGAAGTCTATAACCCTTGCTAGACAAACCCAATGACTGTGAAACTTTTACTGGGGCTTGGTTACGACCTAAACAGAGATTTGGTCAAGTTTTAGTTGCAGTAAAGCTCATTTGAGCCCTCCACAATTAATCATGTACTTGACCTTAATTGAAGGCTTTTAGGGTGTTCTAAGGATTTTCATGAAACAAACTATGACTTTCTGAAAACTAGATTTTCAGTGGGTTCTAATGGAGTTGGTCTCATTTAATTTGAAGGTTCCTAGCTAAAGTTATGAGCTAAACAATTTCAGAGAAAATTCTGAAAATGTTTCTGAACATTTTCTATTTTCTCTGGAACAGTTTCACTAATCACACCATTAGGTGGATCAAATGAGCTCAAATGGATCTGAAATTTTTATGGTAGTTCAGGGATATTTTGCTGAACATTCCAGCAAAATTTCAGGATTTTCCTCCAAAGGTTTCTCCAGTTAAAATTCCAAACAGTTTAAACTTTGAGGAATTAATTCTGGAGAAATAAGGAATTTCATGAAGTGAAACTTGATTTGCTGGAAAGCACTCAGAGAGCTGAAAATCCAGCAAAATTTGGTTCACTCGATTTGGAGCTTTCTAGCCAAAGTTATGAGGATTTGAAGTTTGAAGGAAATCTGAAAATCGGGGAAAAGTTTAAACTCGCGAGTGGGCCCCGGGGACACGCGTCGCACGCCGAGGCGACCGCACACTGCTGCCTACAGGGTCTTTTGCGCGCCAGCACACCTGATCCCGGCCACACTCCGATCCTGATTTAAAATATCCGTCGCTGACAGCTGGGGTCCACCCCCTTCTTCAACCTCGCGACGCCCGCGCTCCGCCGCCGAGGGACCTCGCCGGAGAGCTCGCTGCCGGCTTCTGTACAGCTCCAAACTTCACGATTTTGGCCGCCCCTGCCTACTTTCACTCGGGGAACATGTTTCTGGGGTCAGCTCTTCATGACAACGGCCGGTACATGGCCAGCGACGAGCCGCCGCCTCGGAACAACTTCGGTCGTGTCGGCTGACTCCCCTAGCACCTCAACTACTCGAGGAACCGGTCGGGAAGCATCAGTGGACCTCAGGGAAGGTCGACATGAGATTGAGGCAGCTCAGGGAAGGCTCGAAGTAGGTCCTCACCGTGCGCCCGATGCCTCCCGTTTGTTTCGCCGTTGGTAAACCTCGAATTACGCCGGGTACAGAGGTTCTCCAGCCAAGGGTTGTGAAGGAAACTTGTGCGTTACCGTGTTTAGTTTGTGTGAGAGCGGATTGAGGCCCTCTAATCCTTTCTAGAGCACGAATTCGACGGAATCGCACCTGAAGGTCGTTCTGCACACAGAAAGGGGAAAACTGGAAATTCGCCGCCGGTGAGCAATCACTCGGGCTGTGGCTCGGGGGTGAGCAACACCGGTCACCAGCGCGTCCAAGGGTGCCTTGGCTCGGGCGTGACAACGCCCTGGTTGGGCTGTCCACGGGAGCCCGAGGTGCGGCGGTTCTAAGTCACCGAATTGATCTTTCGGCGTAGCCGATATCAATCGGTTTCAGCTGAGTTTTAGCAGCGGGGAAGACGGAGGAAGGTCTCTAGTACCTTGCCGTGGCTCTGGAGGGGACTGAGAGGCGGTGATCAAGCTTCTCTGATCAGCTCCGAGTGATCGGCAGCGATGGCGCGGTTCTGATGCGAGGAGGCAGCAGAGTGGGCGGTGATCGCTCCGATCAGGGCGGTGGCGTAGATAAGGGGCTGTGAGGCGGTTCAGCACGTCGGGGCGGCAAGCAGGTGGTGTCCCGGTCGCCTCTTCGCTGTGGCGGCTGCTCAGTCCGGCGCAAGAACCCGAGCTGGATTTTCAGTCGGTTTGGGTTGGAGTAGTGGCTGACATGTGGGTCCCACTTCCAGTTTTAACCTCTGAAATTTACTCCTAATCACTGTTGTAAACAGTGAGCTCCAAAATACCCCAAGTGATTCAAATTATTCATCCATGAGCCATTTGCATTGATCAAAGTTCAAATTGGGTTTGGTTTGAATGAATTTCAGCACAAGTTCAGTTTTAAATTCAAATAAAGTTTGAATTTGTCCCACTTAGCTCATGTCAAGTTCAACTCCAAATGGAGTGAAAATTGGTGTGTGAGCTCACAAAAATGTGCTGAATAAGAATATGCCTCCCACTTTTAAATTCATGGGATAAAAACAGTTTGAATTTGAATATGGTTTCAAACTGCCCTCTTTCTAGCTATACCCAAAATGACCTCATAAAGGTTTTGAATTTGGGTGAAACTTGGCATGGACATCCTTAGCAATGTGTAGGAGCTTTCATATGTCCAGCCCCTCTATATCACATGTGGGAAATACCCCTTTTGCAATATGTGAGTTTGTTCTCTAATGAGCATGTTGATGGTGGTTACTTGCTCTTCATTTGTGTTCATCAACTTTCCTCAAATGAGGTGTGTGGTGTGGTGATGAACACTTCAATTATGTGTCAAAAACTGAGGCCCTTACATTGCCTGGTTGCGAGTCAGAGGAGAAGTTAGCTTCTGGTGGTCTCTGTATGCTTGGGTGAATGCCATGAGCGGATGAGGACGTCCAAAGGCTCCGGCGTATCCTCAACTTCGGTCACTATTATGAAATGTAACAAAATATACGTATAAGTATTTAAGAATTATGAGAAGTAACTTATATTCATAGCTACTGCTATTTAGGATCCTTAATTGGTTTTGGTATTTTTACAGTGAGGACTAGACTCTCTAAGGATGATCTGAGCAAAATTTGGAGAAATGTCATTGCACAATGTAGTCTACAAAATTCCTATAAGTACAATGCTTCTCTGAATTTTTAAGCTCAGGTCAGGAGCTTTGACATAGCTAGTAATGGAAGATCTGATTAGGGTAAGTCTCCATGGTTCTAACAAAATTTGTCTCACCATTTTTGGAGCTACCATCAGAGAGATATGAATTTTTGAAGTTGGGCCAGAGTTCTGAAAAGTTTCTGTTTAAATTTGAATTTCCAAATAAATGCTGAACTTTGGGAGGCAATTTAGCCTACCAAATGAACTCCAATGAAGCTCAAATTTTTACTGGAGGTCAGTAATATCATAAGGAACCTCCTAGCAAAATTTGAAGAATTCCCATAATAGGGATCTTCTGGAATTAATTCCCAAAGACTTAATTTTGATGAATTTTGGAGAAATTTCCAGAAATCACCAGATCAATTTCTTTGCATTTATGCAAAGTACTGATTGAGAGGAATCCAACAAAATTTATTTCACAAATTTTGGACATTCCTACTGAAAGTTATGGCCCTTTGAATCTTGTACTAAATCTGAAAATTGAAGAATTGTTTAAACTCTGGCTGTGGACCCCACCCGCGACGTTATCCACTCAGATGATGGCAATACCGAGGCCACAGGGTTATTCCCATGCAGCCGCACCGGATCCGGTGCCACAGGCCGATCCCCGCACGTACACAGAGGCTGACCGGTGGGACCCGGCCCCCCTTCGTCTTCCTCGCGCTGCCCGCGCCTCCCGTGGCGGCGCACGACGGCGAGGCTCGCCGGGACGGGGTTCCCGTGGTCCGTGCTTCCTCAAACTCGCCGCCTGTGAGTTCTACACCGCGCTGAACATGATGATGGGGTCGGGAGCCGATGACAACGGCCGGAACGGTGCTTGCACCGGTGACCATGTCGGACCTTACTTCGGCGACCGCGTTCTCCCTCGACAGCGGGTCTTTCGGGCTAGGGTTTGCTCCAAAAGAACCAGTGTCACATGGACAACATCGACCCATAGCCCGTTCCATGAAAACCACCGGAGAGGGGACCTCACCGGCGACCCGAGCCCGCAAAACGCGGGTGACGACAAAAACTCGAAGAACTCCTTCAGTTCTTGATGGTTTCTGGCGCCGTTTGAGCGAGAAGGATCGCAGGGATCTAGCAAAGCTTATCCTAGACCAGAATGAGCTCTAGCTATCGCACCACGATGAATTTGATCGTAGACCGAGAGGTGTTACTATGAACTAGGGTTTGGTAAAACCCAAAATTCTCACTATCCGATTGATCAATTGTCCTGAGGCTTTCGGTAACACGATCTACAGACAACAACGCACCTTTCTTGTGCAGGGAAGGGGCGGTGAAACTGGCCATAGCGTGCTGTCCACGGTGAACCGAACGTGGTTCCACCGAGCACCTCTGAATGCCGGCGCCAATCCTTGGTTTGCGCGTAGCACGAGCTAGGAAGCTTTGGTGGAAGAACGGTGGAGGCTGGAGGACGCACTTGCGCTTCTTTTTGCTGCTTGGAGCTCGATCGTCCGAGCTCGGGCGAGCGTGGGCGATGGAGGAAAAGCAACAGCGCTGAGCGGTTTCCTTGCGGAAGAAACTGAGCAGCGGTGAGCGTGCAAGGGGCAAAAGAGCGTTTCGGTGCTGCAGCTGGGGGGGACGTGTGGCGGACCGGGACCCGCTCATCTAGGATCGCTGAGGGTGGTGCCGCACGATGCGACACCCGACAGCACACGTCATAAGAACACAATATACTACATGGGAAAACAACTGAACTGTACAAACAGGTACAATACTCAGTTACAAACTATTGTCTTTCTTACACAGCGGAAGTCTACTTTTCTACACTCACGCCCGCCTATCTAGCAAAAGTCGGTTGCCCAGCCCTAGGGCAACCCACACTAGCTGCACGTATCAGCTCAGCGCGGCGCGTACGGCTCCCACTCAGCCGTGGTCCCCGACGGAGGGTAACCCTCGCCGGTGGACTCGTACTCCGAGTCCGTGGGTGGCTCCTCACCTGAAAAACACTTAAGCAGCAACCGTGAGCACGATTGCTCAACAAGACTTAACCGACTCACCTAAGCATGGAACTCTACATGAGGGGTATAGACCTAGGATAGTAATAGTGCATCAATGGACACGCCTACAAGTTCATCCTTAGTTCATCTTTTAGCCACAAGTTAACAGTTCGGGAATCTGAAATTTAGTAAGCATTATGACACGACCCCATTGGTCTTGTCGAGCCAGGATCACGCTGAGGGGTGCTGCGTTGCACAGCACCGTATAACACACATGAAAGGTACAAAGAGGAAGCGAAATTTTATTACATAAACAAGTTATGAACATGTTTACATCAAAATAGTTCAGTCTACACTCGCGGGCCTAGACTAAGCATCAAGTGCACGTTCAGCCCTTGAACGTGTCCTTGCTAGCACACACGCACACTAACTCTGCGGCGTGCATGACTCCCATTCGACGGGGTTCCCCTCCTGGGGTTCCGTCTCCTCTTCGGGAGTCCCTTCCTCATAGAACCCTGCAAAAGCTTCAAACACAAGCAGTGAGCACGAAGGCTCAGCAAGTCTGACCCGTCTCACCTAAACATGGAACTTCTACATGAGGGTTGATGGGTTACATGAGGTAAAAATCAATTGCAAGGACTCGCCTAATTAGTAGAACCTTACTTTCAGGTTTTAGCAGCAGGTTGTGGAGGACCTTACACTAAGGCACATGAGAGAGCCGCAATCAAACAAGAAACACATTTCTCTCATGTACTTTGCCCAAAGTTGAAAAGAACTTTAGTTAGCTCTAAGCTACAGCATATCATTAACAATCAATGTCCATCTTTCAATCAGCAACATTTTAACATGTGACTAGCCTGTTCTTTCTATGTCACAGTACAGTGAACAAGTGGTACTCACTGACCGCGAGGGACGGCGATTATAATCGATTTACACCTGCAGGGTTACCCGAACAACCCGTCACGTACGCTCGTACTCGATGTTGCCTACAACAACCATCACGGACGCTGTACACGACTACCTTTCACCTGTTAGCCAAATGTTGAACCGGTCCAATCGTCCCGAGCAAGAGGTCTCTGCACGCGCATCTCAGTGCCGCCAGCCGATTTACACCTCGAGCTCTCAACCTACCCTCTGAACGACCAGCTATGCCTCAACACCCAGCTACCCGAGTTACATCAGTTTTTCGGTTCCCATATAGCTGGTAGGTCTTCGGTACTATTCTAGCTTGTTCAACAGGCCCGCACACGGCTCGGTCCTCAATCGACACAAGCGGAGCTACAGCACACAGGCCCCAAAGTCCTGCTGCCCTTACTCTCCGCTTGGTCTCATTTTCTTGCCATGTGTTTCATGTGCTATCACTACCCGAGTCGAGTGCCTCTAGCCTATGCTCGCGAGTAGTTCCAACTACTCGACTTGTACTGAATCCTACACTATCTTAGCATTGCAGTAGCTAACGGGGTTTGCAATTCTAAACCCAACCCATGGTTTTCTTGGTTATGCAATTGGGTTTCAACACAAGACTCTAATGCAAGGAATAAGGTATTCATGTATGTGCTCAAAACAGTAAAAATTTGTAAAAAGGTTAATGCAAACCGGAGCTTGCCTTGCTGCTCTTGGTCGTAGGCTAGCTGCTCCTCCGGAGTTACGAAGCCTAGGACTTCGGGTTCCTCCTCGACCTTAGCGACTACATGATAGAAGGAATACATGTATCAATTTAAATGCATTTGTATAAGGTTTAAAGTTGTGAGGTCTATAATC
Organism: Neostapfia colusana; assembly: GCA_030760725.1. Classification (NCBI taxonomy): domain Eukaryota; kingdom Viridiplantae; phylum Streptophyta; class Magnoliopsida; order Poales; family Poaceae; genus Neostapfia; species Neostapfia colusana. Next base: position 13,730,126 of record JASWHV010000020.1, read on the forward strand.
CTTGCTAGACAGACCTAATGACTGTGAAACTTTTACTGTGGCTTGGTTACAACCTAGATAGAGACTTGGTCAAGTTTTAGTTGCAGCAAAGCTCATTTGAGCCCTCCACAATTAATTATGTCCTTGACTTTAATTGGGACTCTTAGGGTGCTCTAAGGATTTTCATGAAACAAACTATGACTTTCTGAAAACTATATTTTCAGAGGGTTCTAATGGAGTTGGTCTCACTTAATTTGGAAGTTCCTAACTAAAGATATGAGCTAAACAATTTCAGAGAAAATTCTGAAATTGTTTCTGAACATTTTCTATTTTCTCTGGAACAGTTTCACTAATTACACCATTAGGTGGATCAAATGAGCTCCAATGGGTCTGAAATTTTTATGGTAGGGTAGGGATATTTTGGTGAACATCCCAGCAAAATTTCATGATTTTCCTCCACAGGATTCTCCAGTTAAAATTCCAAACAGTTTAAATTTTGTAGATTTAATTCTGGAGAATTAAGGAATTTCAAGAAGTGAAACTTGCTTTGCTGGAAAGTACTCAGAGAGCTCAATCCAGGAAAATTTGGTTCACTCAATTTGGAGCTTCCTAGCCAAAGTTATGAAGATTTGAAGTTTGAAGGAAATCTGAAAATCGGGGAAAAGTTTAAACTCGCGCGTGGGCCCAGGGAACATGCGTCGCATGCCGAGGTGACAACACACCGCGGCCCACAAGGATTTTGCGCGCCAGCACACCCGATCCTGGCCGCAGCCGGATCCCGATTCAAAATATCTCCCGCTGACAGCTGGGGTCCACCCCTTCGTCAACCTCCCGACGCCCGCGATCTGCCGCCGAGGGACCTCGCCGGAGAGCTCGCCGCCGGCTTCTGTACAGCTCCAAACTTCACGATTCTGGCCGCCCCTGCCTACTTTTACTCGGGGAACAGGATTCTAGGGTCAGCTGCTCATGACAATGGCCGGAGCATGGTCGGCGACGAGCCGCCACCTTGGAACGACTTCGGCCATGTCGGCTGACTACCCTAGCACCTCAACTACTCGAGGAATGGATCGGGAAGCATCAGTGGACCTCAGATAAGGTCTACATGAGCTCGATACAGCTCGGGGAAGGCCCGAAGTAGGTCCTCACCGTGCGCCCGATGCCTCCCGTTTATGCCGCCATTGGTAAACCTCGAATTACGCCGGGTACAGAGGTTCTCCGGCCAAGGGTTGTGAAGGCAACTTGTGCGACACCGTGTATAGCTTGTGTGAGAGCGGATTGAGGCCCTCTAATCCTTTCTAGAGCATGAATTTAACAGAATCGCACCCGAAGGTCGTTCTGCACACAACAAGGGGAAAACTGGAAATTCGCCGCCGGTGAGCAACCACTCGAGCTGTGGCTCGGGGGTGAGCAGCACCGGTCATCAGCGCGTCCAAGGGTGCCTTGGCTCGGGCGTGACAACGCCCTGGTTGGGCTGTCCATGGGAGCCCGAGGTGCGGCGGTTCCAAGTCCCGAATTTGATCTTTCGGCACAGCCGATATCAATCGGTTTCAACTGAATTCTAGCCGCGGGGAGGACGGAGGAGGTCTCTAGTACCTTGCTGGGGCTCTGGAGTGGACGGAGGGAGCTGTGATCGGCGTTCTCCGATCGATTCCGAGCTGCGGAAAACTTCGGCCGGCGCTGAGTTCTTGCGGGGAAGAACGGTGATGCCTCGGCCGAGGAGGGGGGCAGGCGCCTTAAGAAGGCTCTGCACCGCCTCACGCCCGCGCGTGGGCAAGCAGCTGCTGGCACGGCGGCTGCCCTTGGTGGCGATCGCAGCGGCGGCTCGGCGACCCGAGTGAGAAAAGTCTCAGTCGGTTTGATCTGAGCAGTGGCTGACATGTAGGTCCCACTTCCAGTTTTAACCTCTGAAATTTACTCCTAATCACTGTTGTAAACAGTGAACCCCATAGTACCCCTGGTGATTCAAATTATTCACCCATGAACCATTTGAATTGATCAATGTTCAAATTGGGTTTGGTATGAGTGAATTCAGCACAAGTGCAGTTTTGAATTCAAATGAAGTTTGAATTTCCCCCACTTAGCTCATGTCAAGATCAACTCCAAATGGAGTGAAAATTGGTGTGTGGGCTCACAAAAATGTGCTGAGTAAGAATATGCCTCCCACTTTTAAATTCATGGGATAAAAACAGTTTGAATTTGAATATGGTTTCAAACTGCCCTCTTCCTAACTATACCCAAAATGACCTCAAAAAGGTTTTGAATTTGGGTGAACTTGGCATGGACATCCTTAACAATGTATAGGAGTTTTCATATGTCCAGCCCCCCCTTATATCACATGTGTGAAATACCACTTTGGCAATGTGTGAGTTTGTTCTCTAATGAGCATGTTGATAATTGTTACTTGCTCTTCATTTGTGTTCATAATCCTTCCTCAAATGAGGTGTGTGGTGTGGTGATGAACACTGCAAATGTGTGTCAAAAACTGAGGCCCTTACATTCCTCTCCCCTTAAAAGAATCTCGTCCCTAGATTATAAGGTGAAAATTAGAGAGAGGACGGTGGAAAATTACCGGATATGCGACGTGAAAAATTTGGGGTAGTTAATGCGAAGGAATTCTTCGCTCTCCCTTGTCGCTTCGTCCATGGAGTGATTACTCCATAGAACCTTGTAGAACCACAACGTACGGTTGCGTGTGGTTCGGGCCTTTTCATCAATAATCTGCACCGGTTCCTCCTGATAGGTGAGATCCGGTTGCACTTCTTCAATGTCTTCCAGCTGAACGGTAGTTGATAGCTTAAGACACTTCCTCAGCTGGGAAATGTGAAAGACGTCGTGCACACCAGAAAGTGCTTCTGGTAATCTCAGCCGGTATGCCACTGATCCACATCTTTCGGTAATCTGGAATGGACCGATGAATCGGGGTGCCAACTTTCCTCTCACCCCAAATCTGTTTATGCCCTTCATTGGAGACACCCGTAGATATACGTGATCTCCAACTTCGAATTGTAATGGGCGCCTTCTCCGGTCCGCATATTGTTTCTGACGGGATTGAGCGGCTTTTAGGTTCGCTTGAATCAGTCGAACCTTTTCTTCCGCGTTGTTGACGAGGTCAATCCCGAAGGTAACCCTTTCGCCAGATTCACACCAATTCAGTGGTGTGCGGCATTTCCGCCCGTATAGCGCCTCGTAAGGTGCCATCTTGATGCTGGCTTGGTACCCATTATTGTACGAGAACTCGGCTAACGGCAAGTGATCATCCCAATTCTTGCCGTGGTTGATAGCGCAAGCTCGTAGCATGTCTTCTAAAATCTGATTTACCCGCTCCATCTGTCCATCCGTCTGCGGGTGGTATGCTGAACTACGGATCAGCTTCGTCCCCAAGGCAGCGTGCAGCTGCTCCCAAAAACGGGACACAAATAAAGTGCCCCGGTCCGATATGATGGTACGGGGTACGCCGTATAAGCATAGGATCCGTGAGATGTACAGTTCAGCGTACTTCTTGGCGTTGTAGTTTGTGTTGACCGGGATGAAATGGGCAACTTTGGTGAGCCGATCGACGATCACCCACACCGAATCATGTTTCTGCAAGGTGTTGGGTAAACCGACGATGAAATCCATGCTCACGTCCTCCCACTTCCAGGCAGGAATGCCCAGTGGTTGTAGCAGTCCCGGTTTCCGCATGTGGTCTGCCTTCACCCTTCGACATGTATCACACTCGGACACGTATTTTGCAGTCTCTCGCTTCATCCGTGTCCACCAAAACTTGCTTCTGAGTTCTTGATACATCTTGTTGCTGCCGGGGTGAATAGAAAACTTTGATAAGTGAGCCTCACCAAAGATTTTCTTCCGTAATTCCGGGTTACGGGGTACAACGATCCGGTCCTTGAACCACAGGACGCCGTCTCCGTCCTTCCGGAAACACTTCAGCTCCCCACTGTCTACACGTCTCCGCAAATGTGACATGCCCTTGTCATTCTTCTGGGCTGCCGCTATCTCTTCATGGATGGTGGGGATCAAAGCTAGGTTGTAGAGAGCTCCGTGTGGAATCACATGTAGTGGTGGTTCGCTCTCTTCCAACGGTGTGATGGTCAGACTGTTGACGTGTGACTTGCGGCTCAGCGCATCTGCCACTATGTTTGCTTTGCCCGGATGATAATGAATCTCTATTTCGTAATCCTTTATCAATTCTAACCATCTTCGCTGCCTCATGTTCAACTCCTTCTGAGTGAATATGTACTTGAGGCTTTTGTGGTCGGTATATAAATGTACGAGGTTACCGAGTAGGTAGTGCCTCCACATCTTCAGTGCAAGTACCACGGCAGCGAGCTCCAAATCGTGAGTTGGATAATTTTGCTCATGGTTTCTAAGCTGCCGTGACCCATACGCGACCACCCTTTGGTCTTGCATCAGCACACATCCGAGCCCAATGCCGGATGCATCGCAGTACACATCGAACGGTTTTGTTGTGTCTGGCTGGGCCAAAACCGGTGCTGATGTCAGGTGCTTGACTAAAGCCTTGAATGCTGCTTCACATGCTGGAATCCAAACATATTTGGTAGCCTTCCTCAGCAGCTCTGTCATTGGCTTGGCAATCTTTGAGAAGTTCGGGATGAACCTCCGATAATATCCCGCGAGTCCGAGGAAACTCCGTACCTCGTGAACAGTTCTCGAGGATTTCCAATTCAGCACTTGAGTGATCTTGCTCGGGTCCACAGCGATACCCTCCGCTGAGATGATATGCCCGAGAAAAGGCACTTGCGATATCCAAAACTCGCATTTGCTAAATTTCGCGTATAACTTGTGATCCCGCAGCCGTTGTAAGACTATACACAAATGCTTCTTGTGATCTTCCTCTGACTTGGAATATACCAGGATGTCGTCGATGAAGACCACGACAAACTTGTCCAGCTCTGGCATGAATACCGAGTTCATCAAGTACATGAAGTGAGCTGGAGCATTGGTGAGGCCGAAGGACATGACCAGGTACTCATAAAGTCCGTACCTCGCCGAGAAAGCCGTCTTCGGAATGTCCTCAGCCCTTATCTTAATCTGACGGTACCCGGATCTTAAGTCCATTTTGGAGAAGATCTTTGCTTAGACCAACTGATCAAACAACATGTCGATCCGTGGCAACGGGTACTTGTTCTTGATGGTTACGGCATTTAATGGACGATAGTCCACGCAAAGCCGCAACGTCTCATCCTTCTTCTTCATAAACAATGCCGAACATCCCCATGGTGAGGAGCTCGGCCTAATAAAACCCTTGTCCAGAAGGTCCGTGAGATGAGTCTTCAGTTCAGCCAACTCCTTGGGCGCCATCTTGTACGGCCTTCGGGATATTGGCATGGTTCCCGGTGCAAGTTCAATCTTGAACTCCACCTCTCTATCGGGCGGCATCCCCGGCAAATCGTCCGGGAATACGTCAGGGAACTCTCGGACCACTGGAATATCCTCCAATCTGATGGTTGTGGCTTGATGGACACTTGGAAGTTTTATTTCTGGACTGTCCAGAAATAATGAGTGAGACTCGTGCACTTCTGAGTTCAAGTGCACGACTCGGAGGACGGTGTCTAAAACAGCACCGTGGCGGGTTAACCACGACATCCCTAAGATGACATCGACCTTTTGTCCCTCTAAGATTATGAGAGACGTAGGGTAGACTCTACCCTCTAAGCACAATGGCGCTTTTGGGACCATCATGCTTGCTGAGATTTTCCCACCCGGTGAACAGACCACATAAGGACTATCGGTGGGTAGTATTTGCAAGCTATACTTATCAATGAAAGCTTGGCTAATGAAGCTATGCGTGGCGCCTGAATCGAATAGTACTATAGCGGGATGCTGGTGGAGTTGGAACATACCCGCAAGGATTGGCTTGCCCTCCGGCACGTCCTCAATGGCAAGCTGGTGGACGGTGCTGGGCCTAGGGTTTGCCCGCCGCGCATTAGTAGGGTTCCGGGGTTGATTCCTCCCCGGAAACTGTGGTGCCACTCCGCCGCCTTGCCTCTCCGGGCAACTTCTCGCGAAGTGTCCTGGACGACCACACTTGTAACATGTGGCCGCTGCTGGTGGAGTACTCGGTGGACGAAAGCCCGGCATGCGTTGCTGAGGTGCAAACGCACGCGGCATCGCCCGCTGCTGCTGTTGTTGTTGTGGTGGTACTGGCAGTGCCGGCCTGAATGCCGGTGAAGAGTACGGCCGACTGTGGAACGGCATCGACCGGTGTGGTGGCTGCCAGCGTGGACCTGATGGTGGGCGATTCACCATCCGAAACTTGTGAGAAGGACCACCTCCTTCTCCGCTGCTTTGCGGCGTGCTTCGCTTTCGCTCTGCCGCTGCCAACTCCTTGCCGGAGTCCTCTTGAACAATCGCAGCATCAATGATGTCGTTGAGGCTTCCGCGATTGAACATCGCCAACTTGTCCTTCAGGAGCGGGTTAAGCCCCTGGTAAAAGTGGTCCCGCCGCTTCTCGTCCGTATCAGCGTGATACGACGCGTAGAGCGCGAGATCGTTGAACGCCCTGGAGTACTCCAGCGCGTTCCTGCTCCCTTGTTGCAGGTGTAAGAACTCCTGCATCTTTCTCTTCATCAAACCTGGTGGTATGTGATAGGCCCTGAAGGCCGTCCGAAATTCCGTCCAGGTCATCACTCGGTCGGTGGGCTGTGAAGCACAGAAGTTGGCCCACCACGCGCTCACGGATCCTTGGAGCTGCTGGACCGCGAACTGAGTCTTGCGCTGCTCACTTATCTGGAGCAGCCCGAACTTCATTTCTATGGCGCGGAGCCAGTTGTCCGCGTCAAGTGGTTCATCCGCCCTTGAGAATACCGGGGGATGAGTCGCCAGGAAGTCGGAGTAGGAGCTCTGTTGACGCTCCTCCCGGTCTTGACGTCTCTCTGGGCGAGACGTATTAGCAATAAGCATTTGCAGCAACTCCGTGTGCTGCTGATGTGAGCCCGCCATTGCCTCGACGATGTCGGCCAATGTAACCGTTGGCAGTGGCGGTGGCGGTGTTTGCTGTTGCTGCTGCTGTCCCGAGGAGTCCTCAGGAGGTGGTTGGGAGGTCTCTCCCCCTTGACTGGTACCCCCAACGTCAGGGTTGGCACGAGTACGCGTCATTCTGAAATTTAAAACAGCAGCGATTAGCACATGTCTTACTTAAAATTCCATAAGCAACAGTAGGTATTGAAGTGACACATGATTAATTTGCACAACATTCACATATATTGATAAAGCATAAACTTTATACAAGATACATTATTCTCGGATCTCCGAGAAGTCGTGCTCATGTCGTCACTACCTATACATATGCTACTGTCTACACGACATGTTACCGATTACAAAAGTTGGGTTACGCTACCCTAGCTGCCCTACTTGGCAACCGTAACCCCCTACTCAGAGTAGAACTCGACCTCCTGCGGGTCGTCCTCCTCCGGTACCTCTGCTGGTGGCTCTAGATCTACCACCTCTTCACCCATCCCGGGTTCTCCCATTGCTGGAAGGCCCGAGACCACCGGTATGCCCAATACCGGAGGCACGAGGTCCTGCAAAGCATGCAAGTCGTCCATAGCCTGGTTGTAGTCCTCTTCCCAGCCTTGTCCTTTCTCAATGGCGTCGTCCCGCTCTTGAGCAAGGTCCTCATTCTGCTGGGTTAGGGTCTGCACCAGCTCTTGCAACGCCGCGATGTCAACACGGCTTTTCTTCTTTGCCTTCTTCAGACGATGCAACTGATTGTGTTGTTCATTCAGTCGCTTAATCGTCGGAAGGAGCACATTGCGGAGTGCGCTGTGAGCACTCTCGAAATGGTCTCCACGGCTCATACTCTCCTTGAGATTTGTGGCGAGATGCTCCGTATGAACAGCTTGACTGTCCATCACGGCGTTTCCCGCCCTCATCTGGAGGCTGAGATTTGCCTCCGCGGGGTTGTACCTTGGGCAACTCGGGTCCGTTGCCTCCAGGTACCTCTCTTCCCAAACATGCTGAGCCCGTCCCTCCACCGGAACGAGCGCGTATGGAGTGCCCTCCATAGCCTGCACGTGTAGCTGGCAGAAGCGTGACATAGTGTCACGGGCTGCCACTTGTCACCCCCCTTCCGGTTGTCTTCCCCTCACCGTGACGGTGAACGGCACCCAACTGGGTGGCATAGGTCCTGCAGGGACTTCGACATGGATCGTCCACGTCTTGTTCCCCTCTTCGCCTTCTTCCTTGGCGAAGTATTGCGGCATCTGATTGTACCCGAAATATCGGAGCATTTGCCACAATGCTTCCGGGTAGCCGCTACGGTGAGAACAGTGGGACATCACCCACCCGTTCTCCAACTTCTTATCTGCTGTCATCTGTAAAAATATATTTGAGAAATGTCAAATATTTATTTAAACAGTAAACCATTGAGTTATAACATAAGACATGTCATTGAACCCATAAACTTGGAAACATAGTTCAAATTTTAAACAAATTTGACTGCTGATCTGCTGTTCCCATGACAGCCCTGACCAGTTTCCATTTCAACCAGATTTAGGACATGCTAAAGGCAAAACAAATTCTGGAGCTCACCATAAAAGTTAAAGCCAACTTCAATAGCTTTCCAGAAAGTATTTGCTTGGCCTAAGATCTGTCCTGGTTCAAAAGTTATGAGATGCCAAAGTTAACAGAATTTCTGGGGAAAATTTGGACAGCACCTCCCTGCTTTAGGTACTGATTAAATACAAGCATTCCAGTTAATTCTGTTCCAAATCTGACAAGACTTTCTGTTACAAAGTTGTAACCCATATCATAAACTTTCCAGAACTATCTCATTTTCTATTTTTGGATTTTTGTGCAGGAAGTTATGCTTAATTTACAGAGAGTCTACAGAGAGTCTTTACTCTGTCCTGTTTTCTGGACAGTTTCAACTCTAATGTATTTTTCGAGTGGTTAAGTGATGAAACATCTCTGGACCTCAACATAAGAGTTGTGAAGATCTTCCAAAGCTTTCCATAAATGTATCATATGACCCCAACCTCAAAAGAACTCAACCTCTAACCTCTGATTAACTTCAGCCCTGATTCAGCTGAGTGCTCTGTCCTTAACACCTATAAGTTGAAAACTTGTTACTTTGAATATCTTGTTCAGGGGAAGGAGTTACATCAAGTTTTACAACTTTGGATCAAAACCTTCAAGTTTTAACAATGAAGTTGTTCATTTAGTTGGGTGTGACGTCGATGCGTCACCAGATTATGTCGGTACTACGTCCTCACAAAGAAAAACCTATACCGGACTTAGCCGGCTTTGTTATTTCAGTGGCACTAAGCATCACTCGCACACGGATGCTACACGTCTACCGTTTCGTGGTCAGGCTACCTGCAGAAACTCAAACAATCATCAGACTCGGCTGCACACTGAGCCCGGAATCCATACAGTTCGTACACCCGGCCGTCATCACTCGGCCGGATGTTCTCAAGCCAAACACGCCTTGAGTTACGTGTTCACGTTTCAAACCACGTGACGGGGTCTCCCATGTTGCACCACGCAAGCCAAGGACAGACGTTGCTCGAATACCCCAAACGACATGAAGAGTCATAGAGGATACTAAAGCGGGTCGGGTTACCTGCCACCCGTGGGGCTCCACTCTTCAGCTTGTGCGCACTGGTGGACAGCGCTTACGTGCACCCCCCAAGACATGAACGTCCCGAGATGCACGATTTTCTGACATAACAAATAGGTTAATATGCCACTTTCTATTTGCTAATAACATCCTTATATGGGCTACTAACTCGTTCCTCACTGGATTTTTGAAAAAGAAGACCTTTGTACTGTGTTAAACCTCAAGCGAGCTCTGATACCAACGCTGACACGACCCCATTGGTCTTGTCGAGCCAGGATCACGCTGAGGGGTGCTGCGTTGCACAGCACCGTATAACACACATCAAAGGTACAAATCGGAAGCGAAATTTTATTACATAAACAAGTTATGAACATGTTTACATCAAAATAGTTCAGTCTACACTCGCGGGCGTAGACTAAGCATCAAGTGCACGTTCAGCCCTTGAACGTGTCCTTGCTAGCACACACGCACACTAACTCTGCGGCGTGCACGACTCCCATTCGACGGGGTTCCCCTCCTGGGGTTCCATCTCCTCTTCGGGAGTCCCTTCCTCATAGAACCCTGCAAAAGCTTCAAACACAAGCAGTGAGCACGAAGGCTCAGCAAGTCTGACCCGTCTCACCTAAACATGGAACTTCTACAAGAGGGTTGATGGGTTACATGAGGTAAAAATCAATTGCAATGACTCGCCTAATTAGTAGAACCTTACTTTCAGGTTTTAGCAGCAGGTTGTGGAGAACCTTACGCTAAGGCACATGAGAGAGCCGCAATCAAACAAGAAACGCATTTCTCTCATGTACTTTGCCCAAAGTTGAAAAGAACTTTAGTTAGCTCTAAGCTACAGCATATCATTAACAATCAATGTCCATCTTTCAATCAGCAACATTTTAACATGTGACTAGCCTGTTCTTTCTACGTCACGGTACAGTGAACAAGTGGTACTCACTGACCGCGAGGGACGGCCATTATAATCGATTTACACCTGCAGGGTTACCCGAACAACCCGTCACGTACGCTCGTACTCGATGTTGCCTACAACAACCATCACGGACGCCGTACGCGACTACCTTTCACCCGTTAGCCAAATGTTGAACCAGTCCAATCGTCCCGAGCAAGAGGTCTCTGCACGCGCATCTCAGTGCCGCCAGCCGATTTACACCTCGAGCTCTCAACCTACCCTCTGAACGACCAGCTATGCCTCAACACCCAGCTACCCGAGTTACATCAGTTTTCCGGTTCCCATATAGCCGGTAGGTCTTCGGTACTGTTCTAGCTTGTTCAACAGGCCCGCACATGGCTCGGTCCTCAATCGACACAAGCGGAGCTACAGCACACAGGCCCCAAAGTCCTGCTGCCCTTACTCTCCGCTTGGTCTCATTTTCTTGCCATGTGTTTCATGTGCTATCACTACCCGAGTCGAGTGCCTCTAGCCTATGCTCGCGAGTAGTTCCAACTACTCGACTTGTACCGAATCCTACACTATCTTAGCATTGCAGTATCTAACGGGGTTTGCAATCCTAAACCCAACCCATGGTTTTCTTGGTTATGCAATTGGGTTTCAACACAAGACTCTAATGCAATGAATAAGGTATCCATGTATGTGCTCAAAACAATGAAATTTGTAAAAAGGTTAATGCAAACCGGAGCTTGCCTTGCTGCTCTTGGTCGTAGGCTAGCTGCTCCTCCGGAGTTACGAAGTCTAGGACTTCGGGTTCCTCCTCGACCTTAGCGACTACATGATATAAGGAATACATGTATCAATTTAAATGCATTTGTATTAAGTTTAAAGTTGTGAGGTCTATAATCCTTGCTAGACAGACCTAATGACTGTGAAACTTTTACTGTGGCTTGGTTACAACCTAGATAGATACTTGGTCAAGTTTTAGTTGCAGCAAAGCTCATTTGAGCCCTCCACAATTAATTATGTGCTTGACCTTAATTGGGACTCTTAGGGTGCTCTAAGGATTTTCATGTAACAAACTATGACTTTCTAAAAACTAGATTTTCAGGGGGTTCTAATGGAGTTGGTCTCACTTAATTTGGAAGTTCCTAAGTAAAGATATGAGCTAAACAATTTCAGAGAAAATTCTGAAATTGTTTCTGAACATTTTCTATTTTCTCTGGAACAGTTTCACTAATCACACCATTAGGTGGATCAAATGAGCTCCAATGGGTCTAAAATTTTTATGGTAGTGTAGGGATATTTTGGTGAACATCCCAGCAAAATTTCAGGATTTTCCTCCACAGGATTCTCCAGTTAAAATTCCAAACAGTTTAAATTTTGAGGATTTAATTCTGGAGAATTAAGGAATTTCATGAAGTGAAACTTGCTTTCTGCAAAGTACTCAGAGAGCTGAATCCAGCAAAATTTGGTTCACTCAATTTGGAGCTTCCTAGCCAAAGTTATGAGGATTTGAAGTTTGAAGGAAATTTGAAAATCGGGGAAAAGTTTAAACTCGCGCGTGGGCCCAGGGGACACGCGTCGCACGCCGAGGCGACAGCACACCGCGGCTCACAAGGATTTTGCGCGCCAGCACACCCGATCCCGGCCGCAGCCGGATCCCGATTCAAAATATCTCCCGCTGACAGCTGGGGTCCACCCCTTCGTCAACCTCCCAACGCCCGCGCTCTGCCGCCGAGGGACCTCGCCGGAGAGCTCGCCGCCGGCTTCTGTCCAGCTCCAAACTTCACGATTCTGGCCGCCCCTGCCTACTTTTACTCGGGGAACAGGATTCTAGGGTCAGCTGCTCATGACAATGGCCGGAGCATGGTCGGCGACGAGCGGCCACCTCGGAACGACTTCGGCCATGTCAGCTGACTACCCTAGCACCTCAACTACTCGAGGAATCGGTCGGGAAGCATCAGTGGAACTCAGAGAAGGTCGACATGAGCTCGAGACAGCTCGGGGAAGGCCTGAAGTAGGTCCTCACCATGCGCCCGATGCCTCCCGTTTATGCCGCCATTGGTAAACCTCGAATTACGCTGGGTACAGAGGTTCTCCAGCCAAGGGTTGTGAAGGCAACTTGTGCGTCACCGTGTCTAGCTTGTGTGAGAGCGGATTGAGGCCCTCTAATCCTTTCTAGAGCACGAATTTAACAGAATCGCACCCAAAGGTCGTTCTGCACACAACAAGGGGAAAACTGGAAATTCGCCGCCGGTGAGCAACCACTTGAGCAGTGGCTCGGGGGTGAGCAGCACCGGTCATCAGCGCGTCCAAGGGTGCCTTGGCTCGGGCGTGACAACGCCCTGGTTGGGCTGTCCACGGGAGCCCGAGGTGCGGCGGTTCCAAGTCCCGAATTTGATCTTTCGGCACAGCCGATATCAATCGGTTTCAACTGAATTCTAGCCGCGGGGAGGACGGAGGAGGTCTCTAGTACCTTGCTGGGGCTCTGGAGTGGACGGAGGGAGCTGTGATCGGCGTTCTCTGATCGATTCCGAGCTGCGGAAAACTTCGGCCGGCGCTGAATTCTTGCGGGGAAGAACGGCGATGCCTCGGCCGAGGAGGGGGGCAGGCGCATTAAGAAGGCTCTGCACCGCCTCACGCCCGCGCGTGGGCAAGCAGCTGCTGGCGCGGTGGCTGCCCTCGGTGGCGATCGCAGCGGCGGCTCGGCGACCCGAGTGAGAAAAGTCTCAGTCGGTTTGATCTGAGCAGTGGCTGACATGTGGGTCCCACTTCCAGTTTTAACCTCTGAAATTTACTCCTAATCACTGTTGTAAACAGTGAACCCCATAGTACCCCTGGTGATTCAAATTATTCACCCATGAACCATTTGAATTGATCAAAGTTCAAATTGGGTTTGGTTTGAGTGAATTTCAGCACAAGTGCAGTTTTGAATTCAAATGAAGTTTGAATTTCCCCCACTTAGCTCATGTCAAGATCAACTCCAAATGGAGTGAAAATTGGTGTGTGGGCTCACAAAAATGTGCTGAGTAAGAATATGCCTCCCACTTTTCAATTCATGGGATACAAACAGTTTGAATTTGAATATGGTTTCAAACTGCCCTCTTCCTAACTATACCCAAAATGACCTCAAAAAGGTTTTGAATTTGGGTGAAACTTGGCATGGACATCCTTAACAATGTATAAGAGTTTTCATATGTCCAGCCCCCCCTTATATCACATGTGTGAAATACCACTTTGGCAATGTGTGAGTTTGTTCTCTAATGAGCATGTTGATAATTGTTACTTGCTCTTCATTTGTGTTCATCATCCTTCCTCAAATGAGGTGTGTGGTGTGGTGATGAACACTGCAAATGTGTGTCAATAACTGAGGCCCTTACACAATATTTGATGGTACACATGTAGCAATACAATTATATCAGAACAGCAATATTGAATCATAACATTCCATAAATTATCTACGTTACGATGCAGTGAACAAGTGGTACTCGTCACCGCGAGTGATGGCGAATCGACTTGATATACACCTGCAGGGAAACCCAAAGAGCACGTCAGTACGCCCACTCGTGGAGCTGCACAGCACGCTCACTCGATGTCGTACGGGACAACCTTTCACCCAACAGCCCAAATGTCGAACCGGTCGCACCGAAATGAGCAGGAGGTTCCCCACACGGAGCATCTCTCTATGCCCCGTTGGCAGATTTCCACCTTGCTGCCCTCAGCCTACACCTATAAATTGGTGTGTTATGCCTCGACGCCCGGAGGTTTAGGCTACATTTGTTTATCGGGGCCCATATATCCAACATGCCTTCGCTACGTTCAATACATGTTCAGCAGGGCCACACACGGATCGGTCCTCAATCGACACGGACAGGGCTGCGCACACAAGACGTCCTCTTGCTGCGCCCTAGCCCCTTCCTAGTGTCATTTTCATTACTAAAGTGATCTCACATCACTCAACCGAACCCGTGTGTCCCAAACCTAACTCGCGAGTAGATTTCAACTACTCGACTTGTACCGAAGTCCTATGAATCATTAAGCATAGCCTGTCTACTCGAGGTCTTAGATACTACCCTCACTCTTATGGAAAATTTCTGGTCATGCAAGTGGGGTTCCATTCATCCTTCACCTAATGCACATACACACTTCACTCTACGTATGTAAACAAAGTAAAAACTTTATAAAAGGCTTAATGCAACCCGGGGCTTGCCTTGTTGCTTCTGGTCAGGGGTTAGTTCTTCTTCCGGAAGGAGGAAATCGAGCACCTCCGGAGCCTCCTCGCCTTCAGCGACTACACGTTAATGAAATACTACATGTCAATTTAAATGCAATGTGTAAACTTGAATACATGATTACTAATAACCCTAGCTAGCCCTCCCCTTTGGTTCTGAAATTTTTATGGTGGTTTGGTAGGGTCCTAACCAGAGTCTTGACCAAGTTTCATTTGAAACAAAGTTCATTTGAACCTTGTACAAATAAGAGATTATGTGGTCATTATTTGAGCCTCTAAGTAATTCCAGGGGTTTTCATGGCTCCAACCATTACTTTCTGGAAGCTAGAATTTAAGAGGGTTCTAATGGAATTGGTTTCATGTCCTTTGAAGAATTCTACTGAAAGTTATGGCCTAAATAAGATTCGAGAAAATCTGAAAAATGTTTCTGTACATTTTTCTATTTTCTCAGGGCAGTTCACTTAATCACCCCATTAGGGGGACTAAATTAACCTGGATGAGTCTGAAAATTTTACTGTGAGTCTAGGATTTTCCAATGACCCTCTCAGCCAAATTTCAGCCTTTTTCATAAAGTAATTCTCCAGATAAAATTCCCAACAGTTTAAAGTTTAGGGATTTAATTCTGGAGAACTATTCACTTTCATTAGCTGAAATTGGTATTGCTGGAAAGTACTCAGAATTCTGAGTTCATCAGAATTTGGTTCATCGAATTTGGAGTTTCCTAGCTAAAGTTATATTCATTTGAAGTTTGAACTAAAACTGGAAATTCCCAAAATGTTTAAATTCTGCGGGTGGGTCCATCGTACACGTGTCGACTGCTGGAGCCGAGCCACACGGGGCCACAGACCCTTTCCCACGCAGTCACACCGGATCCCGGGGCCGCAGCGGATCAACGGTTTTAAAAAATTTCTCACTGACATGCGGGGCCCGCCCGACCTTCTTCCTCCTCGCGCCGTTTGCCTTTCCCGCGCTGCCCCCTCGCCGGAGACTCGTCGGGGCTCGCCGGAGTCGGCTTCCCGGCCGCCTCCCGGCTTGGTACTTGCCGCCTGGGGGTTTCCAGCTATGAGCAACTCATCTAAGGGGTCAGCACAGGCTAACGGCGCTCGGAACTAGGTTGGCGACGTGCGCACCCCTCGGTGAAGCTTCGGCACTGCGTCCCAAGCACCCTAGCCCGCCAAAGGTTCGGAGGATCTGCTCTAGAGCATCAGTGGAGGTCAGCATCGCCCTGCCAGGCCTCGGACTTGATCGGAAACGGCGGCAAGTGGGGGTTCACCGCGCGCCCGAGTGCCCCCGCCATGATTTCTAATCGGAAGGCTCGAAATTCGCCGCTAACCCGGGGTTTCAAGCAAGAATTGGGGAGGGGATCGGTTCGCCCTTGAGTCTAGCTCCTTTGAGCACAGTTTAGTGAACTGACGACGAGAATGGAGTGGGAATTCGGAGGTCTCATACCGGAACGTCGTCCTGTAGTCGCCGGCGAAGTTATTTCCAAATTCTTGCTCGGTGGTTCACAGCTGGTCTTGTGCTTTGGGTGGAAGCAGCAGTGCTCACCGGCGCGTCCGGGGATGTCCCTGCTTGGGCGTGAAAGGGCCTGGTGTAGGCTGTCCACGTGCGCCCGGTCGCCGGTTAGTCTTGGCTTGCCGCGGACAACGGAATTCAGGGCTCGGACACTGCCGGAGCTTGCTAGCTCTCGCGCTGGGAAGGTGAGGAACGAGGGCGTAGCTCTGTTGTGCAGGTCGGAGGGTGCTGTGGCACGGTTTGAGCTGGCTCCTGATGATTTCCCAGAGGTGGCGGCGAGCGGATGCAGGGAGCAGAGGCGAAATGCAGGTCGCTCGGCTCAGAGGGGATGGATCACGCCGAGGCAGCGAGTCGGTAAGCTGGTCGCCAGCGCGTGCGGTGGGGCGAGGTGGCTGCTCGGGTGGCTCGGTGTCGAGCGCTGCTGAGGCCCGGTAAACCGAGCTCGCCCGGTGTTTACTTCGGTCCGTAGTCTAGCTGACTGGTGGGCCCTCTTCTCCTCCCTAATCCTCTCTGTTGTGCAAATATCCCACCTACTCAGACATGAAAAGGAAACTTAGCCACCAATTCAGAGGAATAATTTGAATTCATCAACTTCAAACTGGTTTGGCCATATTCCCTTCATATTTGAATTTGAAATTTCAAATTCAGTTTGAATTGTTACCAATTTGGCTCCCGACAAGATGAAGTCCATTGGGACTGAAAATTGGTGGGCTTACTCAGAGAAATGCACTGAGTTTGGATATGAAGCTAACTTTTGAATTTGAGGGATGAAAGTTGCTGCAATTTGAATTTACATTCAAACTGGCCTCTTTTTCAAATACCTCCAAGAGTGCCTCAAAAAGTGCTGGATTTGCATGAAACTTGGCCTGAACTTTCCCAAGGCTTTTTAAGTCCTAGGGTGAGCTCAACCTCTCACGTTCACATGTAGAAATCCCACTTTGTGAAAGTGTAGTCTTTCCTCTAATCACTCTTTTGATGGAGGTTACTTGCTCTTCACAATTTTTTCACAAGCTATCTACAACAAAAACTGTGGTGTTGTGAGGTGATGAAAAGTTTTTGCAAGTCCCTTTTCTTGGGCTTTTACATCCCTCCCCCCTTAAAAGAATCTCGTCTCGAGATTATAAAAGAAGAGGCAGCGATGTAATAGGGAGTTACCCGTGTTGAGATGCCATGAACTCCGGGTAGTTTGAGCGAAGGAATTCCTCGCTCTCCCACGTCGCTTCTTCGGCAGTGTGGTTGCTCCAGAGTATTTTGTAGAACCACAACGTTCTGCTACGCTTGGTTCTGGCTTTCTCATCAAGAATTGTCACCGGATACTCATCATATGTCAAATCCGGTTTCAGCTCGCTGATGGCTTCGGTAGGAACAGCAGCGGTATGCTTCAGACATTTTCTCAGCTGTGAGACATGGAAAACGTCATGGACACCAGCAAGAGATGCCGGTAGCTCCAGTCTATACGCCGCTGGTCCGCACTTCTCGGTGATAGCATAGGGTCCAATGAAACGGGGAGCGAGCTTCCCCTTCACAACGAACCGGTGCACGCCTTTCATCAGAGACACGCGGAGGTACACGTGTTTACCAACGTCAAAGTGCAACGGTCTACGCCTCTTATCAGCGTAGCTCTTCTGCCGGGATTGAGCGGCCTTCAAATTTGCTTGAATCGTCCGAACGCGCTCTTCGGCGTCGTTCACCACATCAACCTTGAATGTGACCCTTTCACCAGACTCGCACCAGTTTAATGGGGTGCGGCATTTGCGACCGTAGAGAGATTCATAGGGTGCCATCTTGATACTCGCCTGATAGCCGTTGTTGTACGAGAATTCCGCCAACGGCAGGTGATTATCCCAGTTCCTGCCGTGGTGGATGGAACATGCTCTCAACATGTCTTCTAATACTTGGTTCACCCTCTCTATTTGTCCATCGGTCTGAGGGTGATAGGCGGAGCTCCTAATCATCTTGGTACCCAATGCAGCATGTAGCTGCTCCCAAAAGCGAGATACAAATAATGCACCTCGATCCGAGACGATGGTCTTGGGTACCCCGTATAAGCACAGAATATTTGCTATGTACAGCTCCGCATATTTTCCGGCATTGTAACGTGTATTCACCGGGATGAAGTGAGCCGTCTTGGTTAACCGATCGACAATTACCCAGATGGAATCATGTTTGTTGGACGTTAGGGGCAATCCCACAATGAAATCCATGCTCACATCTTCCCATTTCCATGCCGGGATCTTCAGGGGTTGCAACAGCCCTGATTTTCTCATATGATCAGCCTTCACTCGTCTACACGTATCACACTCGGATACGTACTTCGCTACCTCCCGCTTCATCCGTGTCCACCAAAATTTCTTTTTCAAATATTGGTACATTTTGTTGCTGCCCGGATGAATGGAGTATTTAGACAAGTGGGCTTCATCGAGGATCTTTTTCCTCAACTCCATATCCCGGGGTACGACTATGCGGTCATTGAACCATAGTGTCCCCTCATCATCTTTCTTGAAACACTTGATCTCCCCGTTGTCTATCCGTCTCCGGAGATGTGCCATGCGTTTATCAGTCTTCTGAGCTGCAATAATGTCCTCCTTAATAGTAGGGATGAGGGCAAGGTTGTAAAGCAACCCATACGGAACCAAGTATAAACTCGGCTTTTCCTCCTCCACCGGTGTAATGGTGAGGTGATGGACATGTGATTTCCGACTCAGCGCGTCGGCAACCACATTCGCCTTGCCGGAGAGGTAGTGAATCTCAATTTCATAATCTTTGATCAGTTCTAACCACCTCCTGTGCCTCATGTTCAGCTCCTTCTGGGTGAAAATGTATTTCAAGCTCTTGTGGTCGGTGTAGAGGTGCACCAGATTCCCCAGGAGATAGTGCCTCCACATTTTCAGCGCCAAAACCACCGCAGCAAGCTCAAGATTATGAGTGGGATAATGCTGCTCGTGGTTCCGAAGTTGGCGTGAGCCATATGCGACCACCCGTCCTTCCTGCATCAACACGCAGCCGAGCCCAATACCGGACGTGTCACAATACACGTCGAAGGGCTTTGTTGTATCCGGCTGAGCTAAGACCGGGGCTGTGGTGAGATGCTTCACCAATGCTTGGAACGCTCCTTCATACGCCGTGTTCCAAACATATGTTGTCCCTTTCTTCAGCAATTCTGTCATCGGCTTAGCGAGCTTGGAGAAGCTTGGAATGAATCTCCGATAGTATCCCGCTAACCCGAGGAAGCTTCTGACTTCATGGACTGAAGTGGGAGCTTTCCATTTCAGCACTTGCTCTATCTTGCTTGGGTCAACCGCAATGCCTTCTGCTGAGATGATATGTCCCAAGAATGGCACTTGGCTGATCCAAAACTCGCATTTGCTGAACTTGGCGTAGAGCTTGTGGTCTCGCAATCGTTGAAGAATGATCCTCAAGTGTTCGGCACGTTCGGCTTCTGTCTTGGAGTAAACCAAGATATCATCGATGAACACTACCATGAACTTGTCCAGCTCCGGCATGAACACCGAGTTCATGAGATACATGAAATGGGCTGGAGCATTTGTGAGACCAAAGGACATGACGAGATATTCGTATAAGCCATATCTCGTCGAGAAAGCCGTCTTCGGGATATCTTCCGCATGGATCTTTATCTGGTGATATCCAGAGCGAAGGTCCATCTTTGAGAACACACTTGCACCCACAAGTTGATCAAACAATATGTCAATGCGGGGCAGTGAGTATATATTCTTGATGGTGACGGCGTTGAGCGGCCGGTAGTCCACACACAGCCTCAAGGTTTCATCCTTCTTTACGAACAGCACCGAGCATCCCCAAGGTGAGGAACTCGGCCTAATGAAACCTTTGCTCAACCGATCATTGAGCTGTTCTTTCAGTTCAGCCAGCTCATTCAGAGCCATTTTATAGGGTCTCCGTGATATGGGCGTAGTCCCGGGTGCAAGCTCGATCTTGAACTCGACATCCCGCTCAGGTGGCATACCCGGAAGATCATCCGGGAACACGTCGGGGTACTCCCGGACTACGGGGATGTCCTCTAACTTGAGAGCTTCAGTATTGTTGATCGCTGAAACCTCCCGGACTGGATTATCTAATAAGAGGGACTACGGACGGTGTAATGGGGAGTTGAGGTGAACCGTCCGTGATAGGGTTTCCAGGACATCGCCATGGTAGCTTAGCCATAACATTCCCAAGATTGCATCAATGTTCTGCCCCTCAAGAATAATCAAAGTGGTGGGATATATCTTCCCACTTAAGCACAGTGGTGCTTTCGGAACCATCATCGTTGCTGAAATCTTTCCTCCCGGTGAGCAGATCATATAAGAACACTCGGTTGGAAAGGCTTCCAGCTGATGCTTAACCACATATGATGCACTTATGAAGTTGTGGGTTGCACCAGAATCAAAAAGTATGATGATGGCTTGATTTTTGAGAGTAAACGTACCCGCCAGCACGTTGTCTCCCTCCGGGGCGTCCTCGTTGTCGAGGTGGCGAACGCCCCCAGTCCGCTGACCAACCTTCTTGACCGGTTGTCGGCCTCGAGCACCGCCCTGGAACTGGGCTTTCCCGCTGCTTTGTTGCCCCTGGGGACAGTCCTTCGCGAAGTGGACTTCCTGGCCACACGTGAAGCAAGTGAAAAGGGGCGGTCCCCCGCTGATCGGTGGACGGAAACCCGGGCGCGTTGTGGCGGTGGGAACGCCCGGGGTGCCGTCTGCGGCTGCTGCTGCGTTCTTGGTGGTGGCACCGGCGGTTGGAACGGAGGTGACTGAAAGGATCGTCCCCCGAACCGTTGAGGTCGCGCCGGTGGGTGCCACTGCTGCCCGGATGTCCGATACACCATGCGGTACTTCTGGGGAGCGCCACCCCCACTGCTGGGTGGAGCGCTGCGCTTCCGCTGCTCAGCTGCCAACTCCCGCTGAGCGTCCTCTTGCATGATCGCGGCATTGACTAGGTCGTTGAAGGTGCCGCGATTCCACTGAACGAGATGCGTCTTCATCTCGGGGTGTAACC
Organism: Neostapfia colusana; assembly: GCA_030760725.1. Taxonomy (NCBI): domain Eukaryota; kingdom Viridiplantae; phylum Streptophyta; class Magnoliopsida; order Poales; family Poaceae; genus Neostapfia; species Neostapfia colusana. Next base: position 13,751,342 of record JASWHV010000020.1, read on the forward strand.
CCCGATAGAAGTGCTCCCGCTTTTTCTTCTCAGTGGAGATGTAGTCTGACGCATATTGCACCAGATGATTGAAGGCACGGGAGTAGTCATGGGCACTCCTCCCGCCCTGCTTCAGCTCCAAGAATTCTTGGAACTTCCTCTTCATTATTCCAGGAGGAATGTGATAGGCGCGGAACGCCTCCCGGAACTCTTCCCACTCCACGGCATGGCCAGCCGGACGTGAGGAGACATAATTCGTAAAGTCTTTTGCCGCTCCGTGCATTGGAGCAGCCCAAACTTGGACTCGATGGTCCGCAGCCGGTTGTCATCCTCCAGTGGTTCTTCAGCTTCTGTGAACACTGGTGGGTGCGTACTCATGAAGTCCGAGTACGACACCTCACGGGGCTCACGGGGCCCTTCTCTTGACGCCCCCCCCCCCCCCCCGCCTGGGACGTATTCTGCACGATCGTGCGAAGAAGGTCGGTCTGCTCCTCACGACCACCCACCAGTGCCGCTATCACATCCGCTAGGGTAAGCAGTGGTGGCTGCTGCTGCGGGGTGCTGTCGTAGGCAGGTGGCTGGGAGTCATCGCCTCCCTGCTGGCTAGAGCCACCAACCTCGTGCGTGGTCCTAGTGTGAACCATCTGCAACCATACGACAATAAACATCAGTCCCGCAACATATTGCATGCCGTCCAATAAAAATTGGCGTAAAAACATATAGACAATAAAACATGCGATACATCTTGTATGTAGATAATGTAGTAACTTTGCACAAGCTACACCATTACCAAAGCAAATACAAGCTAGTTTAATCCAACCTGATGAACCTCCTCTTTGGAAGCTCACCACAACTAGGTTTGGTCACTACGAGACGTCACTATCGCGTTGTCATCACGTATACCACCATTTTATCTTCAATACGACACAAACATGGTCTCTAGTAAAAGAAACTTGAGTGAGACCTATACTCAAATCTTTCACTAGTTGAAGATAACCTATCATGAGTATGTTCTACCCCATTGGAAGTACTTAAACCCCCCTTAGGGTACAACACCCTCTCCAATGAGTTCAACTGTCACTCCTCTGTCAGAATGACCAGTTTCTACATATTCCAAGTTTTGATCTGGTTCTGGGCAGTTTCATAACTCAAGTTGCATACCAAAGTTAAAGTTAACTTCAGTATATTTCTAACGAGTATTTATTTGCCCCCAGATCAGCTCTGGTTAAAAAGTTATGGTAATTCAAAGTCAACAGAATTTCTGGATGAATTTCAACAGCACCTCCCTTGGAAGTGGCTGTTTTCAACCCTGGTTTCCACTGAAATCTGTGCTGAAATTTCAGAAACTTTGAATTGCAAAGATGTAACACATCTTCTACCCTTTCTAAAGATGTATCATATGACAATTTTAGATTTTTCTACTGGTAGTTATGTTTGAAAAACAGAACAGTCCAGAGAGTGTTTCACTCTGTCCTGATTCTGGACAGTTTACATTCCTCTGGGATTTAAGCCATCTTAAGGTGAGTTTCAGCTCTGGAAGTCTGCAACAAAGTTGTAGAGTACTCAAATACCTTTCCATAGCTATATACCACACCTACATGGCTAAAAGACCTGTGAGTTATGCCCTGTTGAAGATCAGCAAACTTGCTGCCCAAAACAGAGCACTCTGTTTTTCAACCCTTTGGGACTACACTGATAAGCTATCAAATTTTTCTCTACCCAACCAGGGTCCTAAATATTGCAACCTAGTGATTTTAGTTCCTTGTTATCATTATTTTTCATGCATATGCCTACGATATCTCGGTACTACGTTCCTCACAAAAGAAAATCCTAACCGGATTATACCGGCATATACGTCTCAAGTGTGGCACTAAACGGTCTCTCGCACACATTTTCTACACGGACACATACGTGGTTAGTACCTGCAGAAGACCACAAAATAATGGTGCACTCAATGGTTGTTTTCATTTCAGGCAGGATCACATTTAAAAGTAAATACAAACGCCCGTATCATTGTCATACGGCCGTCCCTGAGTTAAGTCACGTCTCAAGGTACGTGATCGTGTTTCAACACCACACGACGGGGAACCCGAGTATGTCATGAACGGGTCGTCACGGTTGGGAATGTTATCAACCCAACAGATACCACCTACTTCCCTGCAGGGCACGCCGATGGCAAGCGCTGCGTATGTCCCCCTGGGCTACTTCTAGACGAACACACTCTCGCGTTACTGACCACGCGATGGGGTCTCCACTTACTTGCCTAATGCACGCTAGGGATCAGCGTTTCATATGAACTCAGGAACATGAAGAGTCCAAGAGTTTCATATTGACGTCTCACACTAAGCTGTGAGACCTATCCCTGAACCATGTTCCTCGTCAGGGGAGCTAACCGAAATTGAAACGCTTTCGGTGGCGTTCCTTACCAATCTTACCAGAGCGTAGGTGCGTCGTTATATAATTAAAATTCAAAATTATAACACATAAGTTAGTCTTTAACACTTTAAGTAACTATGCTAGTATATTCGTTACTTGGGCAACTACCGAATCCTCACCGTAATCCTAAGTTTTCCCATAATACAGTCCTTAAGTATTGTGCTATCCCCAATGCAGGTCTGATACCAGGCTATGGCGGACCGGGATCCGCTCATCCAGGATCGCAGAGGGTGGTGCCGCACGATGCGACACCCGATAGCACACGTCATAAGAACACAATATATTACATGGGAAAACAACTGAACTGTACAAACAGGTACAATACTCAGTTACAAACTATTGTCTTTCTTACACAGCGGAAGTCTACTTTTCTACACTCACACCCGCCTATCTACAAAAAGTCGGTTGCCCAGCCCTAGGGCAAACCACACTAGCTGCACGTCTCAGCTCAGCGCGGCGTGTACGGCTCCCACTCAGCCGTGGTCCCCGATGGAGGGTAACCCTCGCTGGTGGACTCGTACTCCGAGTCCGTGGGTGGCTCCTCACCTGAAAAAACACATAAGCAGCAACCGTGAGCACGATTGCTCAACAAGACTTAACCGACTCACCTAAGCATGGAACTCTACATGAGGGGTATAGACCTAGGATAGTAATAGTGCATCAATGGACACGCCTACAAGTTCACCCTTAGTTCATCTTTTAGCCACAAGTTAACAGTTCGGGAATCTGAAATTTAGTAAGCAATATTTGATGGCACACATGTAGCAATACAATTATATCAGAACAGCAATATTCAATCATAAAATTCCATAAATTATCTACGTTACGACGCAGTGAACAAGCGGTACTCGTCACCACGAGGGACGGCGAATTTACTCGATATACACCTGCAGGGAAACCCAAAGAGCACGTCAGTACGCCCACCCGTGGAGCTGCACAGCACGCTCACTCGATGTCGTACGGGACAACCTTTCACCCAACAGCCCAAATGTCGAACCGGTCGCACCAAAATGAGCAGGAGGTTCCCCACACGGAGCATCTCTCTATGCCCCGTTGGCAGATTTCCACCTTGCTGCCCTCAGCCTACACCTATAAATCGGTGTGTTATGCCTCGACGCCCGGAGGTTTAGGCTACATCGGTTTATCGGGGCCCATATATCCGACATGCCTTCGGTACGTTCAATACTTGTTCAGCAGGGCCGCACACGGATCGGTCCTCAATCGACACGGACAGGGCTGTGCACACATGACTTCCTCTTGCTGTGCCCTAGCCCCTGCCTAGTCTCATTTTCATTACTAAAGTGATCTCACATCACTCAACCGAACCCGTGTGTCCCAAACCTAACTCGCGAGTAGATTCCAACTACTCGACTTGTACCGAGGACCTATGAATCATTAAGCATAGCTTGTCTACTCGAGGTCTTAGACACTACCCTCACTCTTATGGAAAATTTCTGGTCATGCAAGTGGGGTTCCATTCATCCTTCATCTAATGCACATATACACTTCACTCTAAGTATGTAAACAAAGTAAAAACTTTATAAAAGGCTTAATGCAAACCAGGGCTTGCCTTGTTGCTGCTGGTCAGGGTTTAGTTCTTCTTCCATAAGGAGGAAATCGAGCACCTCCGGAGCCTCCTCGCCTTCAGCGACTACACGTTAATGAAATACTACATGTCAATTTAAATGCAACGTGTAAACTTGAATACATGATTACTAATAACCCTAGCTAGCCCTCCCCTTTGGTTCTGAAATTTTTATGGTGGTTTGGTTGGGTCCTAACCAGAGTCTTGACCAAGTTTCATTTGAACCTTGTACAAATAAGAGATTATGTGGTCATTATTTGAGCCTCTAAGTAATTCCAGGGGTTTTCATGGCTCTAACCATTACTTTCTGGAAGCTAGAATTTAAGAGGGTTCTAATGGAATTGGTTTCATGTCCTTTTAAGAATTCTACTGAAAGTTATGGCCTAAATAAGATTCGAGAAAATCTGAAAAATGTTTCTGTACATTTTTCTATTTTCTCAGGGCAGTTCACTTAATCACCCCATTAGAGGGACTAAATGAACTTGGATGAGTCTGAAAATTTTACTGTGACTCAAGGATTTTCCAGTGACCCTCTCAGCCAAATTTCATCCTTTTTTCATAAAGTAATTCTCCATATAAAATTCCCAACATTTTAAAATTTAGGGATTTAATTCTGGAGAACTTTTCACTTTCATGAGCTGAAATTGGTATTGCTGGAAAGTACTCAGAATTCTGAATTCAGAAAAATTTGGTTCATTGAATTTGGAGTTTCCTAGCTAAAGTTCTATTCATTTGAAGTTTGAACTAAAACTGGAAATTCCCAAAATGTTTAAATTCTGCGGGTGGATCCATCGTACACGTGTCTGTGGAGACCCCGCCGTCCCGATCACTCACGGGGACAGGGCACCTCGCCCGGGAATCACATTGGGTGGTGCCGTACGATGCGGCACCCAACAGCACACATAATAAAGTATGATATTACATAAAACAAGCGGAAGCTTACCAAGTGTTAATTTTTACAAATACTTCTCAAAAATATGCTACAGCGGAAGACTATTACAACTCACGTCTCATACCTATGCTAAGCAGCAGAGAAGGTGTCCAGCCCGCGGACCCTTCTCGCTAGCAACACTGTCATGATAGCAGCGGCAGGGGTTGCCATGAGTTCACCACTCGGGGAGTTCCGAGTCTCATCGGGCACCCGTACATATTAGCCTACAGTTATTACCTGCAAAACAACTTATGCAGTATCTGTGAGCACGAAGCTCAGCAAGACTGACCCGTCACCCTAGTCATGAAACTCTACATGATGAAAATAGAGGGCTGATTTTAGAAGTTTGCACAAACGATGAACTTGAGCTAAAGGAGAGTCCTTACTTCAAGTTTTAAGCAACTTTTATAACCCTCACGCAACTTACATCGAGACTCCACAATCAAACAAGAAACGCTTCATCTCAATGTCACTTGCCCGAGGTGAAAGTAACTTTAGTGAGCTACCCTAGACTCATACTGACCTTGCGCCATCAACGTCGAGACTCCACAATCAAACAAGAAACGCTTTGCCTCGACGCTTCTAGCCCAAGGTGGAAATTAAATTTAGTGAAGTGTTGATCATTCCTCATCTCCATTATGAGGATAACCCACGAAGCATATTAAATGTTTCCCGGTTTATTACTACGTCACTACGCAGAGAACAAGTATGCTCACTACCGCGAGCGACGGTGATTGCAATCAAAAACACCCGGCTGACACGACACATACGCCCGTACTCGACGTTGCACACAGCAACCGTCACTGGCGTCGTACGTGGCCACCTTTCACATGACACCCAAATGTCGAACCGGTCCCACCGACTGGGATTAAGTCTCTCTACGGCAAACCCTCGTAGAGCAGACTTCTCTATCCTTTCAGCATCGGCATCAGACGGTGAGGTATGCCTCGACACCTAGATTAACATGTTACACTCGGTTTCCTGGGTCCCATATAGCTAGTGTGCATCCGGTACACAACTCAAACTTGCCCAACGGGCCGCACACGAGAACGGGCCTTAATGGACTCAGACATAGACTAGGCTCACAGGACCACGTCCTTGACCTTCCATCCACTGCCCGGTCTCCATTCCCAACTATGAGGATCAATTCCCAACTCTTCCGATTGATCCCCCTAAATCCCTGTTCACGAGTAGGAATCTGCCCACTCGAGTTTTGCTTCTTTTAATCCACTTTAGTTGAGATCAGCAGTTATAATTAATTGATAACATATCCTACAAGGGTTTTCTGGGTCATGCATTTGGAGTTTCATACCATCTAGACGTAATGCAATAAATATAATGCTAGACGTATGAAGTGAATACAAATAAAAACTTGTAAATTTGATGCAAACCGGGGCTTGCCTTTGTTTTGCAGATGACTTATATATATATGCTGTTAGTGAAGACCACTTGTCTTGATCTTTTGCCTCCTTCCTTTGATCTCTCCTCCAATGACGTCAAGTCCTTCACGTAGATGCTACACGTAGTGAATATGCACATATATTTATTTGTAAAGATTTTGCTACAAGTTCTAATGACAAATTTACACAAACTGGAACTCTGTTTAAGAATTTAAAATGACACAGGTGCTAGTGGTTTAGGTTTGGTTCTAAACACATGATTAATGCTAAGTGGTTTTCCCCCTCTTCTATATTAATCACCTTAAGAGGTTAAACAATACTGAGGTGATCCAGAGCTCCAATGGAGCTGAGAATTTTCAGGTGAGTTCCTTGTCACAAGAAAACACTCTGGACCAATATTTGGGATTATCTAATGAGTGGATTACTCAGAATAATTCTCTAAGCCTTTAGGCAAACAGGAATTAATTCTGAATAAACTTGCATGTTCATGCCAAACTTAGTGAACTACAATTTCAATTATAGTTCATAGGACTAGCATGAATTTTCCTAGCATTTCTGGAGCTAAGTCCGGCCCAGAACTGAATTTCCATGTTTTGGAAATTCTCTGAAATGTTTCTGTATTCAATTGGATACAGCACCTTAAATTCTGAATTGCCCTGATCAAATCAACTCCAAATTGTCTGAAAATTTACAGGAGTTCACTATTATCCTAAAGAATATTCTGGCAAAATTTGAGGATTTTTGGATTAACCAAATCCCTCTAAAATTCTTTTGCTGAAAAGCTTTAAAGAATTTTCCAGAATTAAATAAAGGGTTTCATACAAATTGGGTTCTATATTTGGATAGTACTCTATCAGAGGAATCCAGCAAAATTTGTTTCACAATTTTTGGATTCTCCTACCCAAAGTTGTAGCTGTTTAAACTTTGAACTGAAGTCTGAAATTCCCCAAAATGTTCAAATGCTGTCAGTGGGTCCAGGGGACAGGTGTCACTCGTCGGGGCAAGCCACACGGGGCTACAGGGTATTTCCCGCGCCGCCACACCAGATCCCCCGCACCACAGCCGATCAGAGATTTGAAACACCGTCGCTGACAGGCGGGACCCACCGGGTCGTCTTCTACCTCCGGCCACCCGCGCCCGCGCGCCGCCGGGCTCGCCGGAGTTCGACGGCTTCTGGTCTCCCTGCCATCTCCCGAGCCCTCCCTCGCCGCCAGGGCCTAATTTCAAGTGCTGAACAAGATGGGACCCCTTCCCCTGGCCGGCGGTGGCTCTAATCTAGCCGTCCACGGCGCGGCGGCTCTGGACCAGTTCGGCAACGTCGCCCGGTCATCCTAGCCTGCCCAGACCTCGGTGGAACGGCGCTACAGCACCAGTGAACCATGGGGATGCTCGACCTAGCCTCAAAACTGCTCGGGACCGGCGGCTAATGGTGTCTCACCGTGCATCCGAAACCTCCTCCGCGTTTGAGGTCGGAAATTCTGGAATTCATGTGGTCTACGTGCGTCCTTCCAACTAGGGTTGTGAAGGGCTACTGATCGCCGGATAGTGGCGGTCCTGTGTGCAAGGTTTCATGGCCTAAGAACGAGAGGGACGATCGAATTTGTTATTACCGTATCAGAAGGTCGGATGGTGCCCGACGGTGAACTTTTCTCAAATTCGAGCCCGGTAGATCATCTCATGGCTTGAGCTTCCGGGATGAGCATCAGGGAGTCCTAGCGCATCCGAGGGCGCTCTAGCTCGGGCCTGAGAAGCCTTCGGTGGGGCTGTCCACGTGAGACCACCTCGGTTTCCCGATGGTGAGCCTCGGTGCCCGGCGGAATTCGTCAAATTGTGATCAAACGACGCGGCAACACCACAGAGTAGCGAGATGGGCAGCTAGCGCACGCGCTGGCGCTCACTTTTTCCATGGATCACTCGTGCAGTGGAGGGGCGACGCCGGTTTGCAACAGGCAGAACGGGAAGCGGCACCGGGAGGTTCCTGTTGTGCGCGAGAGTGGGAACCAAGGACGACGCGCGAGCTGCGTGATAAGGAGGGGAGAAACCAGCTCGCCAGCACAGAGGTCGCGAGGGAGAGGTGGCGTCGGCTTGCCCTGGAGTCGGACAGTGAGAAGGCCCGAGGCCGTCTCGGTGGCGCGATGACTTCGCGAGGAGGAGAAAAACAGAGACCGTGCACCGCCTGAACTGAAAATCTTTTGCACACTCACTTCCCCCAATGACATGTGGGCCCCACTATCAGTCCCACTTCTTCTCAAAAAAGATCTCCAAAGTTTAACAATTATCCAACCCAAATGTTTGAAAGTTGAAACTGAGCTGCATTTGAATAGTTTGGGCAAATTCCATCCAAATTCAAATGTCTATTTGAATTCCTTGCACATTTAACTCCATTTGGAAAAATGGGCAGCAAACCTTTTCAAAAATTAAGGAAACTTTGCCTACCCACTAATTTGGACCTAAGGAATCCAATTATGCAATTTGATTCTTGTGTTAGCTGCTGCAGCCAAGAGTTTGATCACAACAGTTTTAAATCCCTATTGTGTCCTTCCTCATTTAAATTTGGTTTGATCCTTTAGTTCCAAATCTGATTTTTAAACCCTTCCTTTGCACTTGAGTTCTTCATTTCTGTGGTTTTAATCCACATGAGGTCCATCCATGCAGTGACCCTAAGTTTGTTTAGAAGAATCTCACATCTGTTATCATATGTGGAAAAAGTTTCAACTAAGCCCCTTTTTCATACACATGACTCCAACATTTGTGCAAACTCATGTTTCTTTGTATTCACCTTTTTGGGACCTTTACAGTGTCGACTGCTGGAGCTGAGCCACACGGGGCCACAGACCCTTTCCCGTGCAGTCACACCGGATCCCGGGGCCGCAGCGGATCAACGGTTTTAAAAATTTGTCACTGACATGCGGGGCCCGCCCGACCTTCTTCCTCCTCGGGCCGTTTGCCTTTCCCGCGCTGCCCCCTCGCCGGAGACTCGTCGGGGCTCGTCGGAGTCGGCTTCCCGGCCGCCTCCCGGCTCGGTACTTGCTGCCTGGGGGTTTCCAGCTACGAGCAACTCATCTAAGGGGTCAGCACAGGCTAACGGCGCTCGGAACTAGGTCGGCGACGTGCGCACCCCTCGGTGAAGCTTCGGCACTGCAGTCCGAGCACCCTAGCCCGCCAAAGGTTTGGAAGATCCGCTCTAGAGCATCAGTGGAGGTCAGGCTCGGCCGGCCAGGCCTCGGACTTGCTCGGAAACGGCGGCAAGTGGGGGTTCTGTAAAAGCCCAAGAAAAGGGACTTGCAAAAACTTTTCTTCACCTCACAACACCACAGTTCTTGTTGTGGATAGATGGTGAAAAGTGGGAAGAGCAAGTAACCTCCATCAAAAGAGTGGATAGAGGGGAAACCTACACTTTCACAAAGTGGGAATTCTACACATATGATCACACATGAGAGGGTGATTTAAAACTGTTGCATTCAAATTCATGATTGCAGCAGCTAAAACAAGGATCAAAGTGCATAATTGGATTCCTCAGGTCCAAATTAGTGGGGGGGCAAAGTTTCAATAATTTTTGAAAAAGTTTGCTACCCATTTTTCCAAAAAGGATCCAAATATGCAAAGAATTCAAATATACATTTGAATTTGAGGGAAATTTGCCAAACCATACCAATGTAGCCCAGTTTGAGACTTCCAACATTTGAATTCATCATTTGTCAAGTTTTGGAGATCTTTTGAGAGGTGGTAGAGCACTGACCAGTGGGGCCCACATGTCATTGGGTGAAATAGACTTAGCCCCCAAGTCTTCCCTCTGTTTCTCAGTCAACCGAGCACAGCCAGCTGCCGCGCGCGCACCGCCGGCCGAACGGCCACCTCCTGGTTCCCGTCGCTCGCGCTGGCAGCCAGGAAACGGCGCGCCCTCACCTCTACGTGACCCCCTCGCCAAGCCACCGAAGACGTACGCGTGCTTCTTTGCAAAACAGCGAGCCCCCGCTCTGCTCAGTCACCGACGCCGCTCCCCCGATCCTCCCCTGCACGCCGACGTCCGCTCGGCCTTTGCCCGAGCTCCCAACACAGAAAGGGAGCGCCTGTGTGTGCTCTAGCTAGCCATCCCACCACCTCGCGGTGTTAGCACCGCACTCGACCACAAATCGACGATCGCCACTGAGAACTCAGGCCACCGGCGGAAAGCCGCGAACTGCTCCCCGTGGACAGCACGCCACGGCCAGTTTCATCGCAGGACTCGTACACGAAAAAGGTGCGCCGTGCTCTCTAGATCGTGTAGATGCAAGCCGAATAGTGGTTGATCCACCGGATGAAGAGTAATTCCAGTTCTTCCGAAACGTAGTGTGTTCGGGTAGAGCGCGGTCTACCCCAAAATTCCTGCTACTCGTTTAGCTATTGGCCGCGCCGGCTTGTCAGCACCTTCCTCACTCCCTAGCGGCCCTCCTCGACCAAGAATCAAGGGAAATGACCCAGAAATGGCCAGGTTTGGGTTATTTTTCGCGCCGCCATAGAATAACAGCTCGGTTCACCGTGGAGCTCTAGGTTGCCAACCTTTTCATGGGGTTTGGCGGCCAGTTCCATCACCCTCGAGCTCCCGCGGTGCTCTCCGACCCTTTGCCGATCATTTTGATGCGTTGTAACGCATTCCTGACCACGCCGGAACCCTAACCGCCGCTGTCACCGTCGGGAGCCCTGTTCCGGTGAGCTACGGCCGCCGGCGACACCACCGACGAGTTCAGCATCGTGAGTTAGGGCGGGGCGGCAAGTTTGGGGTCGGGAGACGGCCGGGAAAGCAGTTCCGGCGACGCTCGCCGGAGTGCACCGCCGCGGACCCCTGTTTGGCGCGAGGAAGGAGAAGACTGCCGGGTGGGACCCACTGGCAGACATTTAAACATTTTGAACTGTCCAGTTTGTAGTTCAAACTTTGAAGGACCACAACTTGGGGTAGGAGAATCCAAAAATTATGAAACAAATTTTGTTGGATTCCTCTAACTGGTACAATCCAAATCTGAAACCCAATTTGTATGAAACCTATTATTTAATTCTGGAAAATTCTTTAAAGCTTTTCAGCAAAAGAATTTTAGAGGGAATTGGGTTCATCCAAAAATCCCCAAATTTTGCCAGAATGTTCTTTAGGACATTAGTAAACTCCTGTAAAGGTTTCAGACCATTTGGAGTTGATTTGGTCAGAGCAATTCAAATTTGAAGGTGCTGTGTTCATTTGAATACAGAAACATTTTCAGAGAATTTCCAAAACTTGGAAATTCAGTTCTGGACAAATCTTAGCTTCAAAAATGCTAGGAAAATGCATGCAAACTCTATGAGCTATACTTGAAATTATAGTTCACTAAGCTGGGCATGAACAGGGGTATTACCTCAGAATTAATTCTTCTTTGCTTATTTGCTAAGAGAATTATTCTGAGCAAACCACTCCATGAAAAGTGCTAGAGTTTGGTCCAGGGAGTTTTCTTGTGACAAGGAACTCAAACAAAAATTCTCAGCTCCATTGTAGCTCTGGATCACCCTGTCCTGTTTAACCACTTGAGGGATTAATATGGAAAAGGGGGGAAAACCACTTAGCCCTTAACCATGTACTTAGGTCCAGGCCCAAGCCACCCACACCCAGTTCATCTTTAAATTCTTAAACAAAGTTCCGGGTGTTAGAGACTGGTTATTAGAACTAATATCAGTAACCTTACAACAAACTTGTATGCACTTTGCATTTAAATTTACATGTAGTCTTTCAATAACGTGTAGTCGCTGAAGGCGAGGAAGCTCCGGAGGTTCTCGACTTCCTGCTTCCAGAGGAAGAACTGACTCCCAACCAGCAGCAACAAGGCAAGCCCCGGTTTGCATTAACTCTTTTATCAAGTTTTGCTTTGTTCACATAATTAGGATGATGTATGAATGTGCATTAGGTGTAGGATGAATGGAACCCACCTTGCATGACCAAAACTTTTCCATAAGAGTGAGGGTAGTGTCTAAGACCTCGAGTAGACAGGCTATGCTTAATAATTCATAGGACTCCGGTACAAGTCGAGTAGTTGGAATCTACTCGCGAGATAGGTTGGGACACACGGGTTTGGTTCGAGTGACGGGAGATCACTTTAGTAATGAAAATGAGACTAGGCAGGGGCTAGGGCGCAGCAAGAGGAAGTCTTGTGTGCGCAGCCCTGCCTGTGTCGATTGAGGACCGATCCGTGTGCGGCCCTGCTGAACAAGTATTGAACGTACCGAAGGCATATCGGATATATGGACCCCGATAAACCGATGTAGCCTAAACCTCCGGGCGTCGAGGCATAGCACACCGATTTATAGGTGTAGGTTGAGGGCAGCAAGGTGGAAATCTGCCAACGGGCATAGAGAGATGCTCCGTGTGGGGAACCTCCTGCTCATTTCGGTGCGACCGGTTTGACGTTTGGGCTGTTGGGTGAAAGGTTGTCCCGTACGACATCGAGTGAGCGTGCTGTGCAGCTCCACGGATGGGCGTACGTGACGTGCTCTTTGGGTTTCCCTGCAGGTGTATATCGAGTCGATTCGCCGTCCCTCACAGTGACGAGTACCACTTGTTCACTGCGTCGTAACATAGACTAATGAATGAAATGTTATGATTCCGTATTGCTGTTATGAAATAATTGTATTGCTACATGTGTGCCACCAAATATTGCTCACTAAGTTTCAGCTTCATGAACCGTTAACCTGTTGCTAAAAGATGAACTAAGGATGAACTTGTAGGCGTGTCCATTTGCTGCAACATTGCTATCCTAAGTCATGGTACACCTCATGTAGAGTTTCATGCTTAGGTGAGTCGGTTAAGCCTTGCTGAGCCTTCGTGCTCACAGTTGCTGCTTAAGTGTTTTTCAGGTGAGGAGCCACCCACGGACTCGGAGTACGAGTCCACCGGCGAGGGTTACCCTCCGTCGGGGACCACGGCTGAGTGGGAGCCGTACACGCCGCGCTGAGCTGAGGAGTGCAGCTAGTGTGGGTTGCCCTAGGGCTGGGCAACCACTTTTGCTAGATAGGTGGGTGTGAGTTGTATAAAAGAAACTTCCGCTGTGTAATAAAAGACCCTAGTTTGTAACTGAGAAGTGTATTATTTTGTACATTCAGTTTGCTTTCCCATGTAATATAATGTGTTCTTATGACGTGTGCTGTCGGGTGTCGCATCGCGCGGCACCACCCTCTGCGATCCTGGATGAGCGGATTCCGGTCCGCCACAGCCTGGTATCAGAGCTGCAGTGGGGATAGCACAATACTTAAGGACTGCATTATGGGAAAAACTTAGGTATACGGTGAGGATTCGGTAGCTGCCCAAGTAAGTACTATACTAGCATAGTTACTTAAAGTGGCAAAGACTAACTTATGTGTTATAATTCTGAATTCCAATTATGTAACGACGGACCTACGCTCTGGTAAGTATGGTAAGGAACGCCACCGAAAGCGGTTCAATTTCGGTTAGCTCCCCCTGACGAGGAACGTGGTTCAGGGATTGATCTCACAGCTTGGTGTGAGACGTCAATATGAACCTCTTGGACTCTTCATGTCCCTGAGTTCATATGCAACGCTGATCCCTAGCGTGCATTAGGCAAGTAAGTGGAGAGCCCATCGCGTGGTCAGTAACGCGAGAGTGTGTTCATCTGGAAATAGCCCAGGAGGACATACGCAGCGCTTGCCATCGGCGTGCCCTGCAGGGCAGTAGGTGGTATCTGTTGGGTTGATAACATTCCCAACCGTGACGACCCGTTCATGACATACTCGGGTTCCCCGTCGTGTGGTGTTGAAACACGATCACGTGCCTTGAGACGTGACTTAGCTCAAGGACGGCCGTATGACAATGATACGGGCGTTTGTATTTACTTTTAAATATGGTGTAAAATCCCCAAAAGTGGTAGCAAGAAAATTCAGCTCATATACAGTTATGAAAAATGAGGGGAATTAAAACTTTGAATTATAATAAGTGTGAGTTCAAAGTGAGGGTTTAGACTCCCCAAAACTTCCAAACATGGAGATCTAAATGCACAACTTGGATCTTCATAGTCTAAATATTCAACCTCCCAAATTTCAGCTCATTTGGAGGAGTTTTAATATTTGTTTGGGATTAAAAGGAAGAGCCCTCTAATCTGAATTTCAAATTCAGTTTCAAATTCCAATTCCCTCAATTTGAAAATTTGGTTTCACAAATGTGTTCTCCACCCGAATTCAAATGATCAATCCACATCCAATTTCCACACCCGAATTCAAATGATCAATCCACATCCAATTTCCACACCCGAATTCAAACTATTTGAATTCAGCAAATTCAAACTATGACTTGGGGTTGAAGTCAAGTCTTAAATGTTGAGTTGCTGGTGGGAAAATATCAGAAAAAGTTGATTAAACAAAGAGGGGAGGTGGGGCCCATTTGTCAGCCACCCACTGGGGTTGCCGCCTCAGCCGACGGCGGTCGAACAGCGTGAGCGCGCCAGCTCCCGGTTGAACCCGCGCCCGAGGGAGAGCCCGCGCCACCTCCTGCTGCCTCGGTGGCTCGGTTGGATCACGGCAAAGGGTGCGCCGGAGCTGTTTTCCTTCTTCCCCTGCTATAACTCGCGCCTCCGCCATTTCCTTCCGTCCAGAACACCGCCGCCGTTCCTTCCGATCACACCACAGCCCTCCGAGCTCGATTGCTCGAGCGCTCCACAGCAAAGAGCATCGCCTGGATGTGCTCTATCCCTTGCCAAAGCCCCTTCGAGGTTTGCCGGTCCGAACTGCTCGAGAAACACGGATTGGCGCCAAAGCTTCAAGGTGCCCGGACCTCGCCATTTCGGCTCTCCGTCGACAGCAGCAACCGGCCACCCTCTCCCCCGACTTCCTATACAAGAAAGGTGCGTGGACATGTCCTGGTCGTGTAGCCGGAGGCCGTTTAGCGTTTGCTAGGACCGATGGCAAGAATTTCACCGTTTCCCCAAACGGTACACCGACGGGTAGTGCGCGGTCTAGCCAAAAATTCGTGGTGCACGATCGTTTATACCTCGAGTAAGCTTGCACAGAGCTTCTCTACTTCCTAGCGCCTCTCCTCAACGAAGAACCAAGCAAAAACATCAAGAAACGAGGGAACCCTAGCTGTTTTCTTAGTCACCGGTGCAAAAGCACCTCGGGTCGCCGTGGAGCCCTCGGTTGCCGGCAGTTTCACCGGCGGCCAGGACCCTTACGGGCTCCTACATCACTCACTGATGCTCTAGAGCCCAAGAATCGATCGAATGATAGAGGAATAAGGGTTCCCGACCTCGCCGGAGTTCAAAACTTTGCTGTCACCGGTGCGCGATGGTTTCCGGTGAGCCACGGCCGCCGGCGACCCTCCCACAGTGTTCAGCGCGGTTAGAAATGGGGGAGCGGCGAGTTTGACGATGTTTAGACCGCGGGAACCCCGTCCCGGCGAGCCTCGCCGGCGTGCGCCGCCGCGGGAGGCGCGGGCAGCGCGAGGAAGACGAAGGAGGGCCGGTCCCACCGGTCAGACTCCGGGTGCGCGCGAGGATCGGTTTGTAGCGCCGGATCTGGTACGGCTGTGCGGGAATAATCCCGTAGCCCCCGGTGTTGCTAAAATCTGACTGGTCCGAATTAAACCAGTGGGCCCAGCCCAATTATTTGAAGTTTCCATTAGAGAAATAATTCCAGAAATTAGCTGATCTTTACAAGGCCATAACTTTGTGTAGAAAACTCCAAAAGGAGTGAGACCAATTTTGTTGGATTCCTCAGGAGGAGTACTTCACAGAGAAACCAAATTTTAGCTATGAAAATGCCCAGGAATTTCTGTAGGATTGTTTTTAGTAAATATTTAGGGATTTATTACAGGAGCAACTCTTTATGAAATATTCCCAAATTTGGGCAGCAAATCCTTTTAATAGATACTGATCTCCAGTAAAAATTTGGGCTTCATTGGAGTTCATTTGCTAGGTCAAATTACCTTCCCAAGTTCAGCCTTTATCTGGAAATTCAAATTTAAACAGAAGCTTTTTTAGAACTCCCGTTTAAGTTCAAAAATTCATATCTCTCTGATGGTAGCTCCAAAAATGGTGAAACAAATTTTGTTAGAACCATGCAGACGTACCCCAATCAAATCTTCCACCATTAGCTATGTCAAAGCTCCTGAATTGGGCTCAAAATTCAGAGAAGCATTGTACTTGTAGGAATTTTAAAGACTACTTTTTGCAATGACATGTCTCCAAATTTGACTCAAGTCATCCTTAGAGAGTCTAGTATCCACTGTAAAAATCCCAAAGCCAATTAAGGAATATAAATAGCAATAGCTATGAATAGAAGTCCAATTCTTATAAATCCTTAATACTTATACATGTATTTTATTACATTTCATGATAGTGACCGAAGTTGAGGATACGCCAGAGCCCTTGGACGTCCTGCCACCGGAAGCTGACTTTCCGTTTAACTCGCAACCAGGCAAGCCCCGGTTTGCACTTAAGTACCTTTTATAAAGTTTTTCCTTTGTACCATTTATGTCTAGGTTGAATGGTTGCATTAGAGTTAGGGTGATTGAAACCCCACTTGCATAGCCTCTTTAAATCCTATGGAGGGTTGGGTAGTTTACAAACTCGATGAGTAGAGAATGCCATGCTAATGTATAGGATCTCGGTAGAGGTCGATGTAAAAGCCCAAGAAAAGGGACTTGCAAAAACTTTTATGCACCTCACAACACAACAGTTTTGTTGTGTGTAGATTGTGACATATTGTGAAGAGCAAGTGGCCTCTATCAAAGGAGTGATTAGAAGGGAAAGCCTTCACTTTCACAATGTATGGTTTCTACACTTAAACATGAGAGGTTGAGCTCACCCCTAGAATTTAAAAAGTCGTGGGAAGGTTCAGTCCAAAGCTCATGCAAATTCAACACTTTTTGAGGCACTTTTGAGTTATTTCAAAAAGAGGCCAATTTGAGTGTAAATTCAAATTGCAGCAACTTTCATCATCCAAATTCAAAAGTTAGCTCCATATCTACACTCAGCACATTTTTCTGAGTAAACCCACCAATTTCCAGCCCCATTGGAGCCCATCTTGTCAAGAGTTAAATTTGCTAGAATTCAAAACTGAATTTGAATTTCAGTTTGAATATGAAGCAAACTTGACCAAACAAAGTTTGAATTTGAGAATTCAAATTCAAACAAAGACTTGGGAGCTAAGTCTCACATTAAATTGTGAGTAGCTGGTGGGATAATTAACAAAAACAGAAAAGAAATATTAGGGGAAAAGGAGAAAGGGGGAGGCCCACAGGTCAGTGGCACACTGGAGGGGCAGTCGGTTGCTGCAGCCGACCCCGACTTCGCGCGCAAGACAGTGAACGGCGGCGAGCCACCGAGGCAGCGATCGGCCACCTCACCGTGCCAAACCGCGGCTTAAAGGCCAGCGCACAGCCCACGCCGCCTTCCTCCTGCTTTCCAAACGAGAACCCCCCCCTACCGAGTTCCTTCCTCGTTTCCGCGCGAGCACAGAAACGCCGCCCTTTCTGATCGCCGGCGTCCGGCCAGCACAGGCGCGCTCGTGCCCGACGAGCCATACAAGAAAGGACCGCCTTAAGGTGCTGACTCTTCTAGTCCCTACCGTTCTTCATTTCATGGGCTGTC
This sequence comes from Neostapfia colusana, assembly GCA_030760725.1. Taxonomy (NCBI): domain Eukaryota; kingdom Viridiplantae; phylum Streptophyta; class Magnoliopsida; order Poales; family Poaceae; genus Neostapfia; species Neostapfia colusana. The sequence goes on from JASWHV010000020.1 coordinate 13,769,267, forward strand.
GAGGGAGTATTTCGCCGGGAAAGCTTCGGGTGTCTTGAGACCGAGCTCCCACAAAATCCCAAAATTCGTGGGGGTTAGCTCATCACTGGGCAAACCGAGTCATGCACACGCTCTATACACGGCCACGACCACCTAGGATCAAAAACCAGTAAAAACCGTGGGCTAGGTTGACGGTTCTTTGAAGTTTTCTGAAGCACAGCCGATATCCGGCCTAGGTCGCCGGTGAGGTCATAGTTACCGCCGTTTTCACGAGGATCGGTGTCCATGTCCGTGACCAGCAGGTGTCAGCGGAGCTCCCCGAGCAAACCGCATCGAAAAAGGTGCGTGGGATGCCGAGTTAGACGTCGCCGGTGAGCTCCCGGCCGCTGTTGCCGTTGGGAGCACTGTTCCGGTGGTTGTCAAGTTCTGGGGAGGGCACCACCGTGTTCCTCAGGCCGAGATAGGCACTGGCGGCGAGATTCAGCAAGCTCCGAGGACCGGAACCCGTCTCCGGCGAGAGCTCCGGCGAGCTTGGCGGCGGGGTCGCGCGGGTGGCCGGAGGAGGACGAAGGGGTAGGCCCCACGCGTCAGCGGCTGGAAATAAAGGGGTGGGATTCTCTGTGGTCCGGGATCCAGTGCGGCCGCGCGGGAAGGAGTCTGTGGCCCCGTGTGGCTCGGATCCAGCGGTCGACACGTGTACGTGGACCCACCCGCAGGATTTAAACATTTCTGGAATTTCCAGTTTTAGTGCAAACTTTAGAACCCCATAACTTTTGCTAGGAAGCTCCAAATTTAGTGATTCAAATTGGGTTGGATTCATCTTGCCTAGCTCTGTCCAGAGATACAACCCAATTTGTATGAAACCCATTAATTAATTCTGGAAAATTCTTTAAAGCTTTTCAGCAAAAGAATTTTAGAGGGAGTTTGGTTCATCCAAAAATTCCCAAATTTTGGCAGAATGTTCTTTAGGACATTAGTAAACCCCTGCAAAAGTTTCAGACCATTTGGAGTTGAATTGGTCAGAGCAATTCAAATTTGAAGGTGCTGTGTTCATTTGAATGCAGAAACATTTTCAGAGAATTTCCAAAACTTGGAAATTCAATTCTGGGCAAACCTTGACTCCAAAAATGCTAGGAAAATTCATGCAAACTCTATGAGCTATAATAGAAATTGTAGTTCATTAAGTTGAGCATGAACAGGGGTATTACCTCAGAATTAATTCTTCCTTGCTGATTTGCCAAGAGAATTATTCTGAGCAAACCACTCCATGAAAAGTGCTAATGTTTGGTCCAGAGAGTTTTCTTGTGACAAGGAACTCACACAAAAATTCTCAGCTCCATTGGAGGTCTAGATCACCCCTGTCCTGTTTACCCACTTAAGGGACTAAGATGGAAAAAGGGGAAAAACCACTTAGCATTTAACCATGTGATTAAGTCCAAGCCAAACCACCAACACCAGTTCATATTTAAATTCTTAAACAAAGTTCCAGGTGTTAGAGGCTGATTACTAGAACCAATAGTAGAAGTTTTACTCTAAAACTCACATTTGCATCTAAATTAACATATAGTATTTCATTAACGTGTAGCCGTTGAAGAAGAGACTCCGGAAGTGCTGGACTTCCTCCTTCCGGACGAAGAACTAACTCCTGACCAGCAGCAACAAGGCAAGCCCCGGTTTGCATTAACCCTTTTTAAAAGTTTTACTTTGTATACATGTGTCATATGAAGTATGTATGTGCATTAGGTATAGGATGAATGAAACCTCACTTGCATAACCAAAGTTTCCTAAAAGAGTGAGGGTAGTGTCAAGGACCTCGAGTAGACAGGCTATGCTTAATGAGTCATAGGACTTCGGTACAAGTCGAGTAGTTGGAATCTACTCGCGAGATAGGCTGGGAACACACGGGTTCGGTTGAGTGATGTGAGATCACTTTAGTAATGAAAATGAGACTAGGCAGGGGCTAGGGCGCAGCAAGAGAGAGTCTTGTGTGCGCAGCCCTGTCCGTGTCGATTGAGGACCGATCCGTGTGCGGCCCTGCTGAACAAGTATTGAACGTACCGAAGGCATATCGGATATATGGGCCCCGATAAACCGATGTAGCCTAAACCTCCGGGCGTCGAGGCATAGCACACCGATTTATAGGTGTAGGTTGAGGGCAGCAAGGTGGAAATCTGCCAACGGGCATAGAGAGATGCTCCGTGTGGAGAACCTCCTGCTCGTTTCGGTGCGACCGGTTCGACGTTTGGGCTGTTGGGTGAAAGGTTGTCCCGTACGACATCGAGTGAGCGTGCTGTGCAGCTCCACGGGTGGGCGTACGTGACGTGCTCTTTGGGTTTTCCCTGCAGGTGTATATCGAGTCGATTCGCCGTCCCTCGCGGTGACGAGTACTGCTTGTTCACTGCGTCGTAACGTAGACTAATGGATGAAATATGTTGATTCAATGATGCTGATTGATATAATTGTATTGCTACATGTGTGCCACCAAATACTGCTTACTAAATTTCAGATTTCATGAACTGTTAACTTGTTGCTAAAAGATGAACTAAGGATGAACTTGTAGGCGTGTCGTTTTGCTGAAATGCTACCAACCTATGTCTTGGTATACCTCATGTAGAGTTTCATGCTTAGGTGAGTCGGTTAAGCCTTGCTGAGCCTTTGTGCTCACAGTTGCTGCTTAAGTGTTTTTCAGGTGAGGAGCCACCCACGGACTCGGAGTACGAGTCCACCGGCGAGGGTTACCCTCCGTCGGGGACCACGGCTGAGTGGGAGCCGTACACGCCGCGCTGAGCTGAGACGTGCAGCTAGTGTGGGTTGCCCTAGGGCTGGGCAACCGACTTTTGCTAAATAGGCGGGCGTGAGTTGTATAGTGTAGTCTTCCGCTGTGTAATAGAACAATAGTTGTAACTGAAGTTTGTACCTGTTTGTACAGTTTCAGCTGTTTTTCCCATGTAATATATTGCGTTCTTATGACGTGTGCTGTCGGGTGTCGCATCGCGCGGCACCACCCTCTGCGATCCTGGATGAGCGGATTCCGGTCCGCCACAGCCTGGTATCAGAGCTGCAGTGGGGATAGCACAGTACTAAAGGACTGCATTAAGGGAAAAAAAAAACTTAGGTGTACGGTGAGGAATCGGTAGTTGCCCAAGTAAGGATTATATTAGACTAGTTACTTAAAGTGGCAAAGACTAACTTATATGTTATAATTCTGAATTTCAATTATGTAACGACGCACCTACGCTCTGGTAAGTATGGTAAGGAACGCCACCGAAAGCGGTTCAATTTCGGTTAGCTCTCCCTGACGAGGAACATGGTTCAGGGATTGATCTCACAGCTTGGTGTGAGATGTCAATATGAATCTCTTGGACTCTTCATGTCCCTGAGTTCATATGAAACGCTGATCCCTAGCGTGCATTAGGCAAGTAAGCGGAGACCCCATCGCGTGGTCAGTAACGCGAAAGTGTGTTCGTCTGGAAATAGCCCAGGAGGACATACGCAGCGCTTGCCATCGGCGTGCCCTGCAGGGCAGTAGGTGGTATCTGTTGGGTTGATAACATTCCCAACCGTGACGACCCGTTCATGGCATACTCGGGTTCCCCGTCGTGTGGTGTTGAAACACGATCACGTGCCTTGAGACGTGACTTAGCTCAAGGACGGCCGTATGACAATGATACGGGCGTTTGTATTTACTTTCAAATATGGAACTGCCTGAAATGAATAACCATTGAGTGCACCATTATTGTGTGGTTTTCTGCAGGTACTAACCACGTATGTATCCGTGTAGAAAACGTGTGCGAGAGACCGTTTAGTGCCACATTTGAGACGTATATGCCGGTATGATCCGGGTAGGATTTTCTTTTTGTGAGGAACATAGTACCGAGATATGGTAGGCATATGCATGAGAATAATGATAACAAAGAATTAAAATCTATAGGTTCAACATTTAGGACCCTGGTTGGGTATAAGAATGGGATAGTGGAGCAGTATAGCCAAAAGAGACTGAAAAACAGAGTGCTCTGTTTTGGGCAGCATGTTTGCTGATCTTCAACAGGGCATAACTCACAGGTCTTTTAGCCCAGGGAGGTGTGCTATATAGTTCTGGAAAGGTATTCAAGTACTCTACAACTTTGTTGTAGACTTCCAGAGCTGAAACTCGCCTTAAGATGGCTGAAATCCCAGAGGAATGTAAACTGTCCAGAATCAGGGCAGAGTAAAACACCCTCTGAACTGATCTGTTTTTTTCAAATATAACTCCCAGTAGAAAAATCTAAAATTGTCATATAATCCATCCTTAGAAAGAGTAGAAGATGTTTGACATCTTTGCAATTCAAAGTTTCTGAAGTTTCAGCACAGAATTTAGTGGAAATCAGGATTGGAAACAGCCACTTCCAAGGGAGGTGCTGTTAAAATTCTTCCAGAAATTCTGCTAACTTTGAATTAACATAACTTTTTAATCCAAGCTGATCTGGGGGCAAATGAGTACTCGTTGGAAAGATACTGAAGTTAACTTGAACTTTGGTATTCAACTTGAGTCATGAAAATGCCCAGAACCAGATCAAAAACTTGGAATAGGTAGCAACTGGTCATTCTGACAGAAGAATGACAGTTGAACTCATTGAAAAGGGTGTTGTACCCTAAGGGTGTTATACGTGATGACAACGCAATAATAATGTCTCGTAGAGACCAAACCCAGTTATGGTGAGCTTCCAAAGAGGGGGTTCATCAAGTTGGATTAAACTAACTTGTGTTTGGTCTGGTAATGGTGTAGCTTGTGCAAAGTTATTACATTATCTGCTTACGAGATATTTCGCATGTTTTGTTGTCATAATGTTTTTCCGCCCAGTTCTATTGGACTGCATGCCAAATGTTGCGGGACTGATGTTTAATGTCGTATGGTTGCAGATGGTTCGTACTAGGACCACGCACGAGGTTGGTGGCTCTAGCCAAGGTGGAGGCGATGACTCCCAGCCACCGGCCTACGACAGCACACCGCAGCAGCAGCCACCACCGCCGCCTCCGCTTACTCTAGCGGATGTGATAGCGGCATTGGTGGGAGGTCGTGAGGAGCAGACCGACCTGCTCCGCACGATCGTGCAGAATACGTCCCAGGCGGGAGGACGCCAAGAGCGAGGGCCTCGTGAGCCCCGCGAAGTGTCGTACTCGGATTTCATGAGTACGCACCCTCCAGTGTTCACCGAAGCTGAAGAACCACTGGAGGCGGACAACTGGCTGCGGACTATCGAGTCCAAGTTCGGGCTGCTCCAGTGTACGGAGCGGCAGAAGACGCTGTTCGCAGCACAGCAGCTCCACGGTGCCGCTGGTGCGTGGTGGGCGAATTATGTCGCCTCACGTCCGGCTGGCCATGCCGTGGAATGGCAAGAGTTCCGGGAGGCGTTCCGCGCCTATCACATCCCTCCCGGAATAATGAAGAGGAAGTTCCAAGAATTTTTGGAACTGAAGCAGGGCGGGAGGAGTGCCCACGACTACTCCCGTGCCTTCAACCATCTGGCGCAGTATGCGTCAGACTACATCTCCACGGAGGAGAAGAAGAGGGAGCACTTCTATCGGGGGTTACATCCCGAAATGAAGACCCACCTCGTACAATGGAACCGCGGCACATTCAACGATCTAGTCAATGCCGCCATCATGCAAGAGGACGCTCAGCGGGAGTTAGCAGCTGAGCAGAGGAAGCGTAGCGCTCCACCTAGCAGTGGTGGGAGTGGCGCTCCCCAGAAGTACCGTATGGTGTATCGGACACCATCCGGGCAGCAGTGGCAACCACCGGCGCGACCGCAACGGTTCGGGGGACGTCCCTTTCAGGCACCTCCGTTCCGTCCGCCGATGCCACCACCAAGACAGCAGCAGCAGCAGACGGTACCCCGGGCGTTTCCACCGCCACAACGCGCCCCAGGTTTCCGTCCACCGATCAGCGGGGGACCGCCCCGTTTCACCTGCTTCACATGTGGCCAGGCGGGCCACTTTGCGAAGGACTGTCCCCAGGGGCAGCAGAGCAGCGGGCAAGCCCAGTTTCAGGGCGGTGCTCGAGGCCGACCTCCGGCGAAGAAGGTTGGTCAGCGGACTGGAGGCGTCCGCAACCTCGACAATGAGGACGCCCCAGAGGGAGACAACGTGCTGGCGGGTACGTTTACTCTCAACCATCAAGCCATAGTCATATTATTTGATTCGGGTGCAACCCACAGCTTTATAAGTGCATCCTATGTGGCTAAACATCAACTGCAAGTCTTCCCAACCGACTGCACTTATATGATATGCTCACCGGGAGGGAAGATTTCAGCTAATATGATGATTCCAAAGGCACCTCTGTGCTTAGGTGGGAAGCTATATCCCACCACCTTGATAATCCTTATGGGACAGAAGATTGATGCAATCTTAGGGATGTCATGGCTGCAATACCATGGCGCTGTCCTGGAGACTCGGACACGGACGATTCACTTAAATTCTCCATTCCACCGTCCGCATTCCATGGTGTTAGACATGCCAGTCCGGGAAGTTTTAGCAATTAATAGTGCTGAAGTTCTCAAGTTAGAAGACATCCCTGTAGTCCGGGAGTATCCCGACGTGTTCCCGGATGATCTTCCGGGCATGCCACCTGAGCGGGATGTCGAGTTCAAGATTGAACTTGCACCCGGAACTACGCCCATATCACGGAGACCATACAAGATGGCTCCCAATGAGCTGGCGGAACTGAAAGAACAGCTCAATGATCTGTTGAGCAAGGGTTTCATTAGGCCGAGTTCCTCGCCTTGGGGATGCTCGGCGCTATTCGTGAAGAAAAAGGATGAGACCCTGAGGCTGTGTGTGGATTACCGGCCGCTCAACGCCGTCACCATCAAGAATAAGTACCCACTGCCCCGTATTGACATCTTGTTTGATCAACTTGTGGGGGCAAGTGTATTCTCAAAGATGGACCTTCGCTCTGGATATCACCAAATCAAGATCCGGGCGGAGGATATCCCGAAGACGGCGTTCTCGACGAGATACGGCTTATACGAATATCTCGTCATGTCCTTTGGTCTCACAAATGCTCCAGCCCATTTCATGTATCTCATGAACTCGGTGTTCATGCCGGAGCTGGACAAGTTCGTGGTAGTGTTCATCGACGATATCTTGGTTTACTCCAAGACAGAAGCCGAGCATGCCGAACACTTACGGATCGTTCTTCAGCGATTGCGAGACCACAAGCTCTACGCCAAGTTCAGCAAATGCGAATTTTGGATCAGCCAAGTGCCATTCTTGGGACATATCATCTCAGCTGAAGGCATTGCGGTTGACCCAAGTAAAATAGAGCAAGTGTTGAAATGGAAAGCTCCCACTTCAGTCCATGAAGTCAGAAGCTTCCTCGGGTTAGCAGGATACTACCGGAGGTTCGTTCCGAGCTTCTCCAAGCTCGCAAAGCCGATGACAGAGTTGCTGAAGAAAGGGACAAAATATGTTTGGAACACGGCGTGTGAAGGAGCGTTCCGAACATTGGTGAAGCATCTCACCACAGCCCCGGTGTTAGCTCAGCCGGATACAACAAAGCCCTTCGACGTGTATTGTGACGCGTCCGGTATTGGGCTGGGCTGCGTGTTGATGCAGGAAGGACGTGTGGTCGCTTATGGCTCACGCCAACTTCGGAACCATGAGCAGCACTACCCGACTCACGATCTTGAACTTGCTGCCGTGGTGTTGGCGCTGAAAATGTGGAGGCACTATCTCCTGGGGAACTTGGTGCATCTCAACACCGACCACAAGAGCTTGAAATATATTTTCACCCAGAAGGAGCTGAACATGAGGCAGAGGAGGTGGTTAGAACTGATCAAAGATTATGAGATTGAGATCCATTACCACCCCGGCAAGGCGAATGTGGTTGCCGACGCGCTGAGTCGGAAATCGCATGTCCATCACCTCACCATTACACCGGTGGAGGAGGAAGAGCCAAGTCTATACTTGGTTCCTTATGGATCGCTGTACAACCTTGCCCTCATCCCTACTATTAGGGAGGACATCATTGCAGCTCAGAAAACGGATAAAGGCATGGCACATCTCCGGAGACGGATAGACATTGGAGAAATTAAATGTTTCCGGAAAGATGGTGAGGGGACGTTGTGGTTCAATGACCGCATAGTCGTACCCCGAGATATGGAGTTGAGGAAAAAGATACTCGATGAAGCTCACTTGTCTAAATACTCCATTCATCCGGGCAGCAACAAAATGTACCAAGATTTGAAAAAGAAATTTTGGTGGACGCGGATGAAGCGGGAGGTAGCTAAGTACGTATCCGAGTGCGATACGTGTAGACGAGTGAAAGCTGATCACATGAAGAAATCAGGGCTGTTGCAACCCCTGAAGATCCCGGCATGGAAATGGGAAGATGTGAGCATGGATTTCATTGTGGGATTACCCCTAACAGCCAACAAGCATGATTCCATATGGGTAATCGTTGATCGGTTAACCAAGACGGCTCATTTCATTCCGGTGAATACACGTTACAATGCCGGCAAATATGCGGAGCTATACATAGCAAAGATTCTATGCCTATACGGGGTACCCCAGACCATTGTCTCAGATCGAGGTGCATTATTTGTATCTCGCTTTTGGGAGCAGCTACACGCTGCATTGGGTACTAAGTTGATCAGGAGCTCCGCCTATCACCCTCAGACCGATGGTCAGACAGAAAGGGTGAATCAAGTCCTGGAAGACATGTTGAGAGCATGTGCCATCCACCATGGTAGGAATTGGGATGATCACCTACCATTGGCGGAATTCTCGTACAACAACGGTTATCAGGCGAGTATCAAAATGGCACCCTATGAAGCTCTCTACGGTCGTAAATGCCGCACCCCATTAAATTGGTGCGAGTCCGGTGAAAGGGTCACATTCGGAGTTGATGTGGTGAACGACGCCGAAGAGCGCGTTCGGACAATTCAAGCCAATTTGAAGGCCGCTCAATCCCGACAAAAGAGCTACGCTGATAAGAGGCGTAGACCGTTGCACTTTGACGTTGGGGAACACGTGTACCTCCGCGTGTCTCCAATGAAGGGCGTGCACCGATTCGGTGTGAAGGGGAAGCTCGCTCCCCGTTTCATTGGACCCTACGCTATCACCGAGAAGTGTGGACCAGCAGCGTACCGATTGGAGCTACCGGCATCTCTGGCTGGTGTCCATGATATTTTCCATGTTTCGCAACTGCGAAAATGCTTGAAGCATACAACTGCTGTTCCTACCGAAGACATCGGCGAGCTGAAACCGGATCTAACATATAATGAATATCCGGTGGGAATTCTTGATGAGAAAGCCAGAACCACACGCAGCAAAACGTTGTGGTTCTACAAAATACTCTGGAGCAACCACACCGCCGAAGAAGCGACGTGGGAGAGCGAGGAGTTCCTTCGCTCAAATTACCCGGAGTTCATGACTTCTCAACACGGGTAAGTCCCTATTACATTGCTATCTCTTCTTTTATAATCTCGGGACGAGATTCTTTTAAGGGGGGAGGGATGTAAAAGCCCAAGAAAAGGGACTTGCAAAAACTTTTATGCACCTCACAACACAACAGTTTTGTTGTGTGTAGATTGTGACATATTGTGAAGAGCAAGTGGCCTCTATCAAAGGAGTGATTAGAAGGGAAAGCCTTCACTTTCACAATGTATGGTTTCTACACTTAAACATGAGAGGTTGAGCTCACCCCTAGAATTTAAAAAGTCGTGGGAAGGTTCAGTCCAAAGCTCATGCAAATTCAACACTTTTTGAGGCACTTTTGAGTTATTTCAAAAAGAGGCCAATTTGAGTGTAAATTCAAATTGCAGCAACTTTCATCATCCAAATTCAAAAGTTAGCTCCATATCTACACTCAGCACATTTTTCTGAGTAAACCCACCAATTTCCAGCCCCATTGGAGCCCATCTTGTCAAGAGTTAAATTTGCTAGAATTCAAAACTGAATTTGAATTTCAGTTTGAATATGAAGCAAACTTGACCAAACAAAGTTTGAATTTGAGAATTCAAATTCAAACAAAGACTTGGGAGCTAAGTCTCACATTAAATTGTGAGTAGCTGGTGGGATAATTAACAAAAACAGAAAAGAAATATTAGGGGAAAAGGAGAAAGGGGGAGGCCCACAGGTCAGTGGCACACTGGAGGGGCAGTCGGTTGCTGCAGCCGACCCCGACTTCGCGCGCAAGACAGTGAACGGCGGCGAGCCACCGAGGCAGCGATCGGCCACCTCACCGTGCCAAACCGCGGCTTAAAGGCCAGCGCACAGCCCACGCCGCCTTCCTCCTGCTTTCCAAACGAGAACCCCCCCCTACCGAGTTCCTTCCTCGTTTCCGCGCGAGCACAGAAACGCCGCCCTTTCTGATCGCCGGCGTCCGGCCAGCACAGGCGCGCTCGTGCCCGACGAGCCATACAAGAAAGGACCGCCTTAAGGTGCTGACTCTTCTAGTCCCTACCGTTCTTCATTTCATGGGCTGTCGAGGGAGTATTTCGCCGGGAAAGCTTCGGGTGTCTTGAGACCGAGCTCCCACAAAATCCCAAAATTCGTGGGGGTTAGCTCATCACTGGGCAAACCGAGTCATGCACACGCTCTATACACGGCCACGACCACCTAGGATCAAAAACCAGTAAAAACCGTGGGCTAGGTTGACGGTTCTTTGAAGTTTTCTGAAGCACAGCCGATATCCGGCCTAGGTCGCCGGTGAGGTCATAGTTACCGCCGTTTTCACGAGGATCGGTGTCCATGTCCGTGACCAGCAGGTGTCAGCGGAGCTCCCCGAGCAAACCGCATCGAAAAAGGTGCGTGGGATGCCGAGTTAGACGTCGCCGGTGAGCTCCCGGCCGCTGTTGCCGTTGGGAGCACTGTTCCGGTGGTTGTCAAGTTCTGGGGAGGGCACCACCGTGTTCCTCAGGCCGAGATAGGCACTGGCGGCGAGATTCAGCAAGCTCCGAGGACCGGAACCCGTCTCCGGCGAGAGCTCCGGCGAGCTTGGCGGCGGGGTCGCGCGGGTGGCCGGAGGAGGACGAAGGGGTAGGCCCCACGCGTCAGCGGCTGGAAATAAAGGGGTGGGATTCTCTGTGGTCCGGGATCCAGTGCGGCCGCGCGGGAAGGAGTCTGTGGCCCCGTGTGGCTCGGATCCAGCGGTCGACACGTGTACGTGGACCCACCCGCAGGATTTAAACATTTCTGGAATTTCCAGTTTTAGTGCAAACTTTAGAACCCCATAACTTTTGCTAGGAAGCTCCAAATTTAGTGATTCAAATTGGGTTGGATTCATCTTGCCTAGCTCTGTCCAGAGATACAACCCAATTTGTATGAAACCCATTAATTAATTCTGGAAAATTCTTTAAAGCTTTTCAGCAAAAGAATTTTAGAGGGAGTTTGGTTCATCCAAAAATTCCCAAATTTTGGCAGAATGTTCTTTAGGACATTAGTAAACCCCTGCAAAAGTTTCAGACCATTTGGAGTTGAATTGGTCAGAGCAATTCAAATTTGAAGGTGCTGTGTTCATTTGAATGCAGAAACATTTTCAGAGAATTTCCAAAACTTGGAAATTCAATTCTGGGCAAACCTTGACTCCAAAAATGCTAGGAAAATTCATGCAAACTCTATGAGCTATAATAGAAATTGTAGTTCATTAAGTTGAGCATGAACAGGGGTATTACCTCAGAATTAATTCTTCCTTGCTGATTTGCCAAGAGAATTATTCTGAGCAAACCACTCCATGAAAAGTGCTAATGTTTGGTCCAGAGAGTTTTCTTGTGACAAGGAACTCACACAAAAATTCTCAGCTCCATTGGAGGTCTAGATCACCCCTGTCCTGTTTACCCACTTAAGGGACTAAGATGGAAAAAGGGGAAAAACCACTTAGCATTTAACCATGTGATTAAGTCCAAGCCAAACCACCAACACCAGTTCATATTTAAATTCTTAAACAAAGTTCCAGGTGTTAGAGGCTGATTACTAGAACCAATAGTAGAAGTTTTACTCTAAAACTCACATTTGCATCTAAATTAACATATAGTATTTCATTAACGTGTAGCCGTTGAAGAAGAGACTCCGGAAGTGCTGGACTTCCTCCTTCCGGACGAAGAACTAACTCCTGACCAGCAGCAACAAGGCAAGCCCCGGTTTGCATTAACCCTTTTTAAAAGTTTTACTTTGTATACATGTGTCATATGAAGTATGTATGTGCATTAGGTATAGGATGAATGAAACCTCACTTGCATAACCAAAGTTTCCTAAAAGAGTGAGGGTAGTGTCAAGGACCTCGAGTAGACAGGCTATGCTTAATGAGTCATAGGACTTCGGTACAAGTCGAGTAGTTGGAATCTACTCGCGAGATAGGCTGGGAACACACGGGTTCGGTTGAGTGATGTGAGATCACTTTAGTAATGAAAATGAGACTAGGCAGGGGCTAGGGCGCAGCAAGAGAGAGTCTTGTGTGCGCAGCCCTGTCCGTGTCGATTGAGGACCGATCCGTGTGCGGCCCTGCTGAACAAGTATTGAACGTACCGAAGGCATATCGGATATATGGGCCCCGATAAACCGATGTAGCCTAAACCTCCGGGCGTCGAGGCATAGCACACCGATTTATAGGTGTAGGTTGAGGGCAGCAAGGTGGAAATCTGCCAACGGGCATAGAGAGATGCTCCGTGTGGAGAACCTCCTGCTCGTTTCGGTGCGACCGGTTCGACGTTTGGGCTGTTGGGTGAAAGGTTGTCCCGTACGACATCGAGTGAGCGTGCTGTGCAGCTCCACGGGTGGGCGTACGTGACGTGCTCTTTGGGTTTTCCCTGCAGGTGTATATCGAGTCGATTCGCCGTCCCTCGCGGTGACGAGTACTGCTTGTTCACTGCGTCGTAACGTAGACTAATGGATGAAATATGTTGATTCAATGATGCTGATTGATATAATTGTATTGCTACATGTGTGCCACCAAATACTGCTTACTAAATTTCAGATTTCATGAACTGTTAACTTGTTGCTAAAAGATGAACTAAGGATGAACTTGTAGGCGTGTCGTTTTGCTGAAATGCTACCAACCTATGTCTTGGTATACCTCATGTAGAGTTTCATGCTTAGGTGAGTCGGTTAAGCCTTGCTGAGCCTTTGTGCTCACAGTTGCTGCTTAAGTGTTTTTCAGGTGAGGAGCCACCCACGGACTCGGAGTACGAGTCCACCGGCGAGGGTTACCCTCCGTCGGGGACCACGGCTGAGTGGGAGCCGTACACGCCGCGCTGAGCTGAGACGTGCAGCTAGTGTGGGTTGCCCTAGGGCTGGGCAACCGACTTTTGCTAAATAGGCGGGCGTGAGTTGTATAGTGTAGTCTTCCGCTGTGTAATAGAACAATAGTTGTAACTGAAGTTTGTACCTGTTTGTACAGTTTCAGCTGTTTTTCCCATGTAATATATTGCGTTCTTATGACGTGTGCTGTCGGGTGTCGCATCGCGCGGCACCACCCTCTGCGATCCTGGATGAGCGGATTCCGGTCCGCCACAGTCGAGTGGTTGGAAGCTACTCGTGAGATAGTACTTATCACACGGGAAGAAAAGAGGTAGATAATGGCTTGAGTTATGAAAATGAGACCCAGCAGTGTGGATAGGAAGCAGTGAGCAGAGGTCTCACGTGCGTAGCCCTGTTGGCGTCGGTTGAGGACCGTCCGTGTGCGGCCCTGTTGGACAAGTATCGAACAGTACCGGATGCATACTGGCATATGGGAACCAGGAAACCGATGTAATTGGTCAACCTGGGTGTCGAGGCTTACCCAACCATAAATAGGAGTGGGTTGAGGGTAGCAAGGTGTAAATCTGCTGGTGGGCACAGTCACGCTCCACGCGGGGACCTCCTACCCATTACGGATGGACCGGTTCGGCATTTGGGTTACCTTTGAAAGGTTGTTGCATACAACAGAGTAGGAAGGGGTGTGGAATCACGCTTCTGAAAGTGGGTGTATGCAACGTGTTATCCGGGTGTGTCTTGATTGCATTCACCGTCCCTCGCGGTTATTTGAGTACCCGCTTGTTCACTGCGCTGTGACGTAGTAAAAAGTGAAATAAGCCAACTGAAAATGCTGTATTGATCTTAATGTCTTGAATACCTTGATTGCTGTAGATATAGAGCTAATTAAGTTTATATTCTACTTTGGGCATCACCACATCGGAGGAAAGCGTTTCTTGTTTGATTGTGGACTTCCGATGTGAGGGTTGCCTAAGGCACATGAATCTGCTGCTATAAAATTGAAAGTAAGGATCAACTTATAGGCGTGTCTTTCTTGCAAAAACCTTTCCTACCTTATAAATCCTTGCACATAGAGTTCCATGCCTAGGGTTGACGGTTTAAGACTTGCTGAGCCTTCGTGCTCACGGTTGCAATATTTGAGCTGTTTGCAGTTGAGAGTTATGAGGAAGGTTCCGAGGACGAGGCGATGCCCCCGTCGGGGTACACGGCCGAGCTGGAGCCCTGCACGCCGCCGAGATCTCCGGTTCCATGCTGCTAGTGTGTAGCGTCCCCGGGCTGGACGGCTGCACTTTTGCATAGCTAGGATGAGAGGCTGTATATGTATATTACTTCCGCTGTATAGTTATATTTTGTAAAAGACTTCCGCTGTTTTATATCAAATAAAAGTTTGTATGTTACCCTTTATTCTTTTCGTGTGTGCTGTTGGGTGCCGCATCGCACGGCACCACCCTATGCGATCCTGGAGTGGGTGAACCACGGGGTGGTCCCCACAGACGTGGTATCAGAGCCGCATTGGGAATAGCACGCTCGAAAAGAGCCTATTTTTGAAAACTTTGAAGTAGTCGAGTGAGGATTAGTCATTAAGCCCACATAAGGTCTATGATAGTACTAGTTATGATGGTGGAAAAGCTAACATATGTGTTATACATTCTGTAACGACGCTCCGACGTCAGGTAAGAGGTAAGGTACGCCACCGCAGGCGGATCAATTGCGGTAACTCACCATACGAGTAATAGTATGGAATGATATACCGTGGCTTGGCACGGTAGTTAATATGAGTCTCTGGACCTCTCTATGGTCCTGAGAGCATATGAAAACGCTGATCTCCAGCGTGCTTTAGGCAAAAGTGAGAATACCCCATCGTGTGGTAAGCAACACGATAGTATGCAACTCTTGAACGTTCAATGTTCAAAGGGCCATACGCAGCACTCGCCATCGGCGTGCCTCAACGGTCATGAGGCAGTAGGTGGTATCCGTTGGGTTGATAAAATTCCCAACCGTGACGACCCGTTCGCGCTCTACTCGGGTTCCCCGTCGTGTGGTGTGAAAACACGACCATGTACCTTGAGACGTGGCTTGACTCAAGGACGATCCGTATGGCAATGATACGGACCGTATGTTTTTATTATGATATGGAACTGCCTGTAATGTCAGAAACCTTTGTGTGCACAATTATTGTGTGTTTTTCTGCAGGTACATTAACCACGTTAGCGCATGGCGTGTAGAAACCGTTTGTGAGTGATGACTTTAGCTCCACCATTCGACACGTATAAGCCGGAATACCGATTTAGGATTTTTCTTTGGTGAGGAAACGTAGTACCGACTGCATAAAAGTTTATTTTCAAAGAAAAGTGTCACAATGAAGTATAGGAATTCATTTAGGGGTTAGTAAACTCCTATATTGAACTAAAAGTCAATTGGGAGTATAGACCACTCTCAAAAACTTAGGAACAATCTCCCCTGTTTTTGGCAGAAACTTTTGCCGAATTTGAACAGGGCATAACTTAGGATTGGTTGAACCAATGGAGTATGGGATACCATTCTGGAAAGGTTTTGAAGTCCTCTACAATTTTTTCTGTAGAGTTCCAGAACAAAATCTCCCTCCAATGGGATGAAAATCTCAGATGAGTAGGTACTGTCCAGAAACAGGGCAGACCAAATGCTCTCCGGAATTTTCTGTGTTTCAACCAAAACACTTCGTTTCACCGTTTGATGTCCAGTGGCTGTTGTAAAACAGCGAGTTGGAGTCGAGGGGTTTACGCATTTGACATATCACTTCGAATTAGTACATGTTTGGGTCCAATACAATAGCGAGGAATTACGCATGCTAACACACTTAACATCCCGTGGTGACCCCGATGGTCGAAATGAACTTTTAAACCCCTAAAGTTCAATACCTTGGAACTCGATCATGGGACGTGGTCCAGGGATGTATATGTTGCATAAAGTTTATACTTTATCCATATGTGTGATTGTTATGCGCATTGTTTATCTCATTCTCGCACTACTATTGTATAGACTGGATGAAATAAACCAACATGCGCTGATCGTTTGAATGGTCTGAATGCAGAATGGTGCGGACACGTTCAACGCAAGAGTAGGGAGGTCCGAGTCAGGTTCGTGGTGATGAGTCTCCACCTCCGGAGCAAACCACGACACAGCAGCAACCACCTCCTCCACCGCCAGAACTTCCAAGGAATCTTGCGGAGGTTCTCGCCGCAGTGCTCGGCTCGCGCGACGAGCAAACCGAGTTGCTTCGGATGCTAGTGCAGCAGAATGCGTCCCATCAGGGAGGACGTCAATACAATGGGCAACGCCAGCCCCAACAAAGCTCTTATTCAGAATTCATGGCGACCCATCCACCGGTCTTCACGGAGGCCGAAGAACCTTTGGAGGCGGACAGCTTTATCCGCACTCTGGAGGCAAAGTTCGGGCTGCTACGATGCACCGAACATCAGAAGGCGCTGTACGCAGCGCAACAGCTTCAAGGAGAAGCCGGTACCTGGTGGGCGAACTACACCGCCTCCTTACCGGCTGGCCATGCCGTCACATGGACAGAGTTCCGGGAGGCCTTCCGCGCCTATCACATACCTCCCGGTGTGATGGAAATGAAGCTCCAGGAGTTCCTGGTGCTACGGCAAGGCGAGAGGAGTGCTCATGAGTACTCCAGGTTATTCAACCGGCTGGCGCAGTATGCGCCAGGATTTGTGGGCACGGAAGACAACAAGCGCAATGCGTTCTTCTGGGGCCTGAACTCCAAGATGAAGGTCCATCTCGCCCAGAGCAATCGCGGCACATTCAGCGACCTGGTTAATGCCGCGATTCTACAAGAAAATGCTCAGCGCGAGCGCGGTTCTGACATGAGGAAATGCAGCACGCTGACGAGCAGCAGTGGTGGGACACCACAGAAATACCGCGTGGTGTATCGCTCACCATCCGGTCAGAGATGGCAGCCACCGGCGCGACCGCCTCAGTTTCGCGGTCGGCAATATAATGCGCCGGGCTTTCGACCGACGTATCCACCACAGCAACAGCAGCAGCAAAGGATGGTCCCGTGTGCGCCCCAGTTTCAACAGCGTGCACCGGGATTCCGTCCTCAAGTCGGCGGGACCCCGACACCTTACACGTGCTATACGTGTGGCCGTGTCGGGCACATTTCAAGGGACTGCCCCGAGCCGCGACAGGGCAGGGATGCAGCACCTTATCAGGGTGCTAATCAACCCCGCAATCAGCCCAGGAAACCAGCCCCAAAACCCGGCAACGTCCACCACTTAGCCCTCGAAGACGTGCCGGAAGGCGAACACGTCCTCGCGGGTACGTTCTCTTACCTAGATCATCCCGTAGTCATACTTTTTGACTCCGGTGCCACCCATAATTTCATAAGTCAGTCTTATGTTATTAAATATCAACTGCCTATCATTCCCACAAATAATTCATACTTGATATGTTCTCCGGGTGGGAAAATAACAGCTGATCGAATGGTCTATAGAGCACCATTACAGTTGGGTGTAAAATCTATATCCGACTTCTCTAATCATGTTAGAGAGTCAAAAACTTGATGTTATTTTAGGAATGTCATGGCTACATCGCCATGGTGCTGTTCTTGACATCATTCCACGTGTGGTTCGTTTAAACTCTCCACTTCATGAACCACATGTTCTTATTCTTGACCGTTTGGTTCAAGAAACCCCAGCCACATATAACACGGAAGCCACGAAACTTGAGGATATTCGTGTGGTCTGTGAATACCCGGATGTCTTTCCGGATGATCTTCCGGGCATGCCACCCGAAAGAGATGTCGAGTTCAAGATTGAACTCGTACCTGGGACGACACCAATCTCACGGAGACCATATAAGATGGCTCCAAATGAGCTGGCTGAACTAAAGGAGCAGCTCAACGATTTGATGAAGAAGGGTTTCATTCGACCGAGTTCCTCGCCATGGGGATGCTCGGCGCTGTTTGTGAAGAAAAAGGATGAAACCTTGAGGTTGTGTGTGGACTACCGGCCTCTCAACGCCGTTACCATCAAGAATAAATATCCACTGCCCCGCATCGATATATTATTCGATCAACTTGTGGGTGCAAGTGTGTTTTCAAAGATGGATCTTCGCTCAGGGTATCATCAAATCAAGATCCGGGCGGAAGATATTCCAAAGACGGCCTTCTCGACGAGATATGGGTTGTATGAATACCTCGTCATGTCCTTTGGTCTCACCAACGCCCCGGCACACTTCATGTATCTCATGAACTCAGTGTTCATGCCGGAATTTGACAAGTTTGTGGTGGTGTTCATAGACGACATCTTGGTTTACTCCAAGACTGAAGAAGAACATGCCAAACACTTGCATATCGTGCTTCAACGATTAAGAGACCATAAGCTTTATGCCAAGTTCAGCAAGTGCAAGTTTTGGATCAGCCAAGTGCCATTCCTTGGTCATATCATTTCTGCAGAAGGCATTGCAGTTGATCCAAGCAAGATCGAACAAGTGCTGAAATGGAAGTCCCCCACATCAGTCCATGAAGTCAGGAGTTTCCTCGGGTTAGCAGGATATTACCGGAGATTCATACCGAACTTCTCCAAGCTTGCTAAGCCGATGACTGAACTGTTGAAGAAGGGGATCAAATATGTTTGGAGCTGAGCTTGTGAAGAAGCTTTCCAAGCACTAGTGAAGCATCTTACCACAGCCCCGGTGTTAGCTCAACCAGATACAACCAAGCCCTTTGACGCATATTGTGATGCGTCTGGCATCGGGCTTGGCTGCGTATTGATGCAAGGAGGAAGAGTGGTCGCCTATGGCTCACGTCAACTTCGTAACCACGAGCAGCACTATCCGACTCATGATCTTGAGCTCGCTGCTGTGGTATTGGCCTTGAATATGTGGAGGCACTACTTACTTGGAAACTTAGTGCACCTCTACACCGACCACAAGAGTCTAAAGTATATATTCACTCAAAAGGAATTGAATATGCTGTAAGGGCCTCAGTTTTGGCACACATTTGAAGTGTTCATCACCGCACCACACCAATTTTCACTCCATTCGGAGTTGATCTTGACATGAGCTAAGTGGGACAAATTCAAACTTTATTTGAATTCAAAATTGAACTTGTGTTGAAATTCACTCAAACCGAACCCAATTTGAATTCTATTCAATTCAAATGGCTCAGGGGTGAACAATTTGAATCACCAGGGGTATTATGGGGCTTACTGTTTACAACAGTGATTAGGAGTAAATTTCAGAGGTTAAAACCCCGGGTGGGACCCACATGTCATAGAGGGGAGAAGGAGAAACTTGCACCCAAAGTCAGAGTCTCGGTGGGAAATTCCACCGAGCAGCTGTCGGCTGTGCCACCGAGCAGCTACCGGCGCCACCAGCTGCTTCCCTCTCCACGCGCTGGCGCCCAGGGCGGCTGGCTCGCGCCCCCATGCGACCAGCACCGCCTCAGCCGAGCAGGAGTCGGCCGGCTTTATCTTCTCGTGGGCAAACCCGAGCAGCGGCATTGTTTCTCGCCGCAGCTCTCTGCTCAATCGGGAAAACCAGCAAAAACCATCTCCTCCTTCGTCCCTGAGCTGCTAGACAGCCACCTGAGCTCGCACTCAACCTCTCCAACGCCAGAAACCTCGAGCTCTGACCTCCTTTGCCCAAAGACGATCATCACCGCGGCGACCTAGCCTCAGCCGAGAGTCAGGCGCCCGTGGGCAGCGTTCCACAGACGTTTTCACGGTCCAGCGAGAGAGGCAACAGGAGCGCGCGATCACCGTGCGGCTCTCCTCCAAGTTTGGAAGCCAACCGTGAAGAATCCGCAGAGAATTTCTAGTTTTTGCTCCGGCGACCGTAACCCAAGCTTCCGGTACGGTTTCTTTAAATTCTCGCTCTATGATCTTTCGGAGGTCATCAAATCTTGCACATAGACGCTGGACTAGCCGGCGATCAAGTTCTTTTCTGCATCCGTAGCGTGAAACTGTCTAGGAGTGACGAATTTCGAGCTCGATCGAGGGCGGTCATTGCGGGCACGATCGGTCACACGGTGCCGACCGACTTGCCGCCATCCCTGAACCCTTTTGACACCTTGTCGAGCTTCCTAGAGGTACACTGATGCTGTAGGGCCGTTTGTTCGAGGTGTTGGCGGGTTTAGAAACCACGGTCGATGGTGTCGAACCTCAACCGAGGCAGTGGCACGTCGCCGAGCTATTTCCGGTCACCCCCAGCCCGACCTGACACCACCGACGTGTTCCTCGACGTCGACAACCCCCTGGCGGCGAATTTCAGCCCCTAGGAGGTCCGGCAGCTGCGAACCGGCGAGCCCCGAGCCTGCTCCGGCGAGGTCGGCGGCGCGGGCGTGAGAGAACGGTGGGAGGAAGATGAAGCCGGCTGGCCCACGTGTCAGCGGCTGAAGAATTTAAACCGGGATCGGGTGTGGCCGGGGATCGGCTGTGCTGGCGCGCGAATACCCTGTGAGCTCCGGTGTGTCGGACACCTCCGCGCTCGACACGTGTGGTATCCCTGGTGTGCCGGACACCACCACGCTCGACACGTGTCCCCTCGGGCCCCAAGAGTTTAAACTTTTCCCCCGACTTTCAGAATTCTTCCAAACTTCAAATCCTCATAACTTTGGCTAGAAAGCTCCAAATCGAGTGAACCAAATTTTGTTGGATTTAGCTCTCTGAGCACTTTCCAACGATACCAAATTCAGCTCATGAAAGTGAATAGTTTTCCAGAATTAAATCCCTAAAATTTAAAACGGTGGGAATTTTATCTGGAGAACTACTTTATGAAAAATTCTGAAATTTGGCTGAGAGGTTCATTGGAAAATCCCTAAATCCCAGTAAAATTTTCAGACTCATCCAAGTTCATTTAGTTACCCTAATGGGGTGATTAAGAGAACTGCCCTGAGAAAATAGAAAAATGTACAGAAACATTTTTCAGATTTTCTCAAAGCTTAATTAGGGCATAACTTTCTGTAGAATTCTTCAAATGACATGAAACCAACTCCATTAGAACCATCTTAAAGTCTAGTTTCCAGAAAGTAATGGTGGAAGCCATGAAAAACCCTGGGATTACTTAGAGGCTCAATTATTGACCAAAGAGGCTTTTATTTGTACAAGGTTCAATTGAACTTTGTTTCAAATAAAACTTGGTCACAACTCTGGTTAGGACCCTACCAATCCACCATAAAAATTTCAGAACCCAAGGGGAGGGCTAGCTAGAGTGATTAGCAATTATGTATTTAAGTTCACACATTGCATTTAAATTTACATGTAGTATTATATTCAACGTGTAGCCATTGAAGAAGAGACTCCGGAAGTGCTGGACTTCCTCCTTCCGGAAGAGGAACTAACCCCTGACCAGCAGCAACAAGACAAGCCCCGGTTTGCATTAACCTTTTATAAGTCTTACTTTGTTTACATGTGTCATATGAAGTATGTATGTGCATTAGGTATAGGATGAATGAAACCCCACTTGCATAACCAAAGGTTCCTAAAAGAGTGAGGGTAGTGTCAAGGACCTCGAGTAGACAGGCTATGCTTAATGAGTCATAGGAGTTCGGTACAAGTCGAGTAGTTAGAATCTACTCGCGAGATAGGCATTGGGACACACGGGTTCGGTTGAGTGATGTGAGATCACTTTAGTAATGAAAATGAGACTAGGCAGGGGCTAGGGCGCAGCAAGGGGAAGTCTTGTGTGCGCGGCCCTGCCCGTGTCGATTGAGGACCGATCCGTGTGCGGCCCTGCTGAACAAGTATTGAACGTACCGAAGGCATATCGGATATATGGGCCCCGATAAATCGATGTAGCCTAAACCTCTGGGCGTCGAGGCATAGCACACCGATTTATAGGTGTAGGCTGAGGGCAGCAAGGTGGAAATCTGCCAACGGGCATAGAGAGATGCTCCGTGTGGGGAACCTCCTGCTCGTTTCGGTGCGACCGGTTCGACGTTTGGGCTGTTTGGTGAAAGGTTGTCCCGTACGACATCGAGTGAGCGTGCTGTGCAGCTCCACAGGTGGGCGTACATGACGTGCTCTTTGGGTTTCCTGCAGGTGTATATCGAGTCGATTCGCCGTCCCTCGCGGTGACGAGTACCGCTTGTTCACTGCGTCGTAACATAGATTATTGAATGACATGTTATGATTCAATATTGCTGTTATGATATAATTGTATTGTTACATGTGTGCCACCAAATATCGCTCACTAAATTTCAGCTTTATGAACCGTTAACTTGTTGCTAAAAGATGAACTAAGGATGAACTTGTAGGCGTGTCCATTTGCTGCAACATTGCTATCCTATGTCATGGTACACCTCATGTAGAGTTTCATGCGTAGGTGAGTCGGTTAAGCCTTGCTGAGCCTTCGTGCTCACGGTTGCTGCTTAAGTGTTTTTCAGGTGAGGAGCCACCCACAGACTCGGAGTACAAGTCCACAGGCGAGGGTTACCCTCCGTCGGGGACCACGGCTGAGTGGGAGCCGTACACGCCGCGCTGAGCTGAGGAGTGCAGCTAGTGTGGGTTGCCCTAGGGCTGGGCAACCACTTTTGCTAGATAGGCGGGCGTGAGTTGTATAGTGTAGACTTCCGCTGTGTAATATAAACAATAGTTGTAACTGAAGTTTGTACCTGTTTGTACAGTTTCAGTTGTTTTTCCCATGTAATCTATTATGTTCTTATGACGTGTGCTGTCGGGTGTCGCATCGCACGGAACCACCCTCTGCGATCCTGGGTGAGCGGATTCCGGTCCGCCACAGCCTGGTATCAGAGCTGCATTGGGGATAGCACAGTACTTAAGAACTGTATTACGGGAAAACTTAGGTATACGTTGAGGATTCTGTAGTTGCCCAAGTAAGGACTATATTAGCATAGTTACTTAAAGTGGCAAAGACTAACTTATGTGTTATAATTCTGAATTTCAATTATGTAACGACGCACCTACGCTCTGGTAAGTATGGTAAGGAACGCCACCGAAAGCGGTTCAATTTCGGTTAGCTCTCCCTGACGAGGAACGTGGTTCAAGGATAGGTCTCACAGCTTGGTGTGAGACGTCAATATGAAACTCTTGGACTCTTCATGTCTCTGAGTTCATATGAAACGCTGATCCCTAGCGTGCATTAGGCAAGTAAGTGGAGACCCCATCGCGTGGTCAGTGACGCAAGAGTGTGTTCGTCTGGAAGTAGCCCAGGGGGACATACGCAGCGCTTACCATCGGCGTGCCCTGCAGGGCAGTAGGTGGTATCTGTTGGGTTGATAACATTCCCAACCTTGACACCCCGTTCATGGCATACTCGGGTTCCCCGTCGTGTGGTGTTGAAACACGATCACGTGCCTTGAGACGTGACTTAGCTCACATTTTCATGCCAACCGATATGCAGAGTTATACATTGCCAGGATTCTATGCCTGCATGGTGTACCCAAGACCATAGTCTCAGACCGAGGTGCATTGTTTGTATCTCGCTTTTGGGAGCAGTTGCACGCTGCTTTGGGTACTAAACTGATTAGGAGCTCCCCCTACCACCCTCAGACAGATGGCCAGACAGAGAGGGTGACTCAAGTTCTGGAGGACATGTTGAGAGCATGTGCCATCCACCATGGTAGGAACTGGGATAATCACCTACCATTGGTGGAATTCTCGTACAACAACGGCTATCAGGCGAGTATCAAGATGGCACCCTACGAAGCTCTCTACGGTCGCAAGTGCCGCACCCCATTAAATTGGTGCGAGTCCGGTGAAAGAGTCACATTCGGGGTTGATGTGGCGAACGACGCCGAAGAGCGCGTTCGGACAATTCAAGCCAATTTAAAAGCCGTTCAATCCCGACAGAAGAGCTACGCTGATAATAGGCGTAGGCCATTGCACTTTGACGTTGGGGAACACGTGTACCTACGCGTGTCTCCGATGAAGGGCGTGCACCGGTTCGGTGTGAAGGGAAAGTTCGCTCCCCGTTTCATTGGACCCTATGCTATCACCGAGAAGTGTGGACCAGCAGCGTATAGATTGGAGCTACCGGCATCTCTTGCTGGTGTCCATGATGTTTTCCATGTTTGGCAACTGCGAAAATGTTTGAAGCATACAGCTGCTGTTCCTACCGAAGACATCGGCGAGTTGAAACCGGATTTAACATATGATTAGTATCCGGTGGAAATCCTTGATGAGAAAGCCCGAACCACGCGTAGCAGAACGTTGTGGTTCTACAAGATCCTCTGGAGTAACCACACCGTGGAAGAAGCGACGTGGGAGAGCGAGGAATTCCTTCGTTCAAATTACCCGGAGTTCATGGCTTCTCAACACGAGTAAGTCCCTACTACATCGCTATCTCTTCTTTTGTAATCTCGGGACGAGATTCTTTTAAGGGGGGAGGAATGTAAGGGCCTCAGTTTTGGCACACATTTGAAGTGTTCATCACCGCACCACACCAATTTTCACTCCATTCGGAGTTGATCTTGACATGAGCTAAGTGGGATGAATTCAAACTTTATTTGAATTCAAAACTGAACTTGTGTTGAAATTCACTCAAACCGAACCCAATTTGAATTCTATTCAATTCAAATGGCTCAGGGGTGAACAATTTGAATCTCCAGGGGTATTATAGGGCTCACTGTTTACAACAGTGATTAGGAGTAAATTTCAGAGGTTAAAACCCCGGGTGGGACCCACATGTCATAGAGGGGAGAAGGAGAAACTTGCACCCAAAGTCAGAGTCTCGGTGGGAAATTCCACCGAGCAGCTGTCGGCTGTGCCACCAAGCAGCTACCGGCGCCACCAGCTGCTTCCCTCTCCACGCGCTGGCGCCCAGGGCGGCTGGCTCGCGCCCCCACGCGACCGGCACCGCCTCAGCCGAGCAGGAGTCGGCCGGCTTTATCTTCTCGCGGGCAAACCCGAGCAGCGGCATTGTTTCTCGCCGCAGCTCTCTGATCAATCGGGAAAACCAGCAAAAACCATCTCCTCCTTCGTCCCTGAGCTGCTAGACAGCCACCTGAGCTCGCACTCCACCTCTCCAACGCCAGAAACCTCGAGCTCCGACCTCCTTTGCCCAAAGACGATCGCCACCGCGGCGACCTAGCCTCAGCCGATAGTCAGGCGCCCGTGGGCAGCGTTCCACAGGCGTTTTCACGGTCCAGCGAGAGAGGCAACAGGAGCGCGCGATCACCGTGCGGCTCTCCTCCAAGTTTGGAAGCCAACCGTGAAGAATCCGCAGAGAATTTCTAGTTTTTGCTCCAGCGACCGTAACCCAAGCTTCCGGTACGGTTTCTTTAAATTCTCGCTCTATGATCTTTCGGAGGTCATCAAATCTTGCACATAGACGCTGGACTAGCCGGCGATCAAGTTCTTTTCTGCATCTGTAGCGTGGAACTGTCTAGGAGTGACGAATTTCGAGCTCGATCGAGAGCGGTCATGGCGGGCACGATCGGTCACACGGTGCCGACCGACTTGGCGCCATCCCTGAACCCTTTTGACACCTTGTCGAGCTTCCTAGAGGTACACTGATGCTGTAGGGCCGTTTGTTCGAGGTGTTGGAGGGTTTAGAAACCACGGTCGACGGTGTCGAACCTCAACCGAGGTAGCGGCACGTCGCCGAGCTATTTCCGGTCACCCCCAGCCCGACCTGACACCACCGACGTGTTCCTCGACGTCGACAACCCCCTGGCGGCAAATTTCAGCCCCTGGGAGGTCCGGCAGCGGCGAACCGGCGAGCCCCGAGCCTGCTCCGGCGAGGTCGGTGGCGCGGGCGTGAGAGAACGGCGGGAGGAAGACGAAGCCGGCTAGCCCACGTGTCAGCGGCTGAAGAATTTAAAGCGGGATCGGGTGTGGCCGGGGATCGGCTGTGCTGGCGCGCGAATACCCTGTGAGCTCCGGTGTGTCGGACACCTCCGCGCTCGACACGTGTGGTATCCCCGGTGTGCCGGACACCTCCGCGCTCGACACGTGTCCCCGCGGGCCCCGAGAGTTTAAACTTTTCCCCCGACTTTCAGAATTCTTCCAAACTTCAAATACTCATAACTTTGGCTAGAAAGCTCCAAATCGAGTGAACCAAATTTTGTTGGATTTAGCTCTCTGAGCACTTTCCAACGATACCAAATTCAGCTCATGAAAGTGAATAGTTTTCCAGAATTAAATCCCTAAAATTTAAACCAGTGGGAATTTTATCTGGAGAACTACTTTATGAAAAATTCTGAAATTTGGCTGAGAGGTTTATTGGAAAATCCCTAAATCCCAGTAAAATTTTCAGACTCATCCAAGTTCATTTATTTACCCTAATGGGGTGATTAAAAGAACTGCCCTGAGAAAATAGAAAAATGTACAGAAACATTTTTCAGATTTTCTCAAAGCTTAATTAGGGCATAACTTTCTGTAGAATTATTCAAATGACATGAAACCAACTCCATTAGAACCATCTTAAAGTCTAGTTTCCAGAAAGTAATGGTGGAAGCCATGAAAAACCCTGGGATTACTTAGAGGCTCAATTATTGACTAAAGAGGCTTTTATTTGTACAAGGTTCAATTGAACTTTGTTTCAAATAAAACTTGGTCACAACTCTGGTTAGGACCCTACCAATCCACCATAAAAATCTCAGAACCCAAGGGGAGGGCTAGCTAGAGTTATTAGCAATTATGTATTTAAGTTCACACATTGCATTTAAATTTACATGTAGTATTATATTCAACGTGTAGCCATTGAAGAAGAGACTCCGGAAGTGCTGGACTTCCTCCTTCCGGAAGAGGAACTAACCCCTGACCAGCAGCAACAAGGCAAGCCCCGGTTTGCATTAACCTTTTATAAGTCTTACATTGTTTACATGTGTCATATGAAGTATGTATGTGCATTAGGTATAGGATGAATGAAACCCCACTTGCATAACCAAAGGTTCCTAAAAGAGTGAGGGTAGTGTCAAGGACCTCGAGTAGACAGGCTGTGCTTAATGAGTCATAGGAGTTCGGTACAAGTCGAGTAGTTGGAATCTACTCGCGAGATAGGCATTGGGACACACGGGTTCGGTTGAGTGATGTGAGATCACTTTAGTAATGAAAATGAGACTAGGCAGGGGCTAGGGCGCAGCAAGGGGAAGTCTTGTGTGCGCGGCCCTGCCCGTGTCGATTGAGGACCGATCCGTGTGCGGCCCTGCTGAACAAGTATTGAACGTACCGAAGGCATATCGGATATATGGGCCCCGATAAACCGATGTAGCCTAAACCTCCGGGCGTCGAGGCATAGCACACCGATTTATAGGTGTAGGCTGAGGGCAGCAAGGTGGAAATCTGCCAACGGGCATAGAGAGATGCTCCGTGTGGGGAACCTCCTGCTCGTTTCGGTGCGACCGGTTCGACGTTTGGGCTGTTGGGTGAAAGGTTGTCCCGTACGACATCGAGTGAGCGTGCTGTGCAGCTCCACGGGTGGGCGTACGTGACGTGCTCTTTGGGTTTCCCTGCAGGTGTATATCGAGTCGATTCGCCGTCCCTCGCGGTGACGAGTACCGCTTGTTCACTGCATCGTAACGTAGATTATTGAATGACATGTTATGATTCAATATTGCTGTTATGATATAATTGTATTGTTACATGTGTGCCACCAAATATCGCTCACTAAATTTCAGCTTTATGAACCGTTAACTTGTTGCTAAAAGATGAACTAAGGATGAACTTGTAGGCGTGTCCATTTGCTGCAACATTGCTATCCTATGTCATGGTACACCTCATGTAGAGTTTCATGCGTAGGTGAGTCGGTTAAGCCTTGCTGAGCCTTCGTGCTCACGGTTGCTGCTTAAGTGTTTTTCAGGTGAGGAGCCACCCACGGACTCGGAGTACGAGTCCACCGGCGAGGGTTACCCTCCGTCGGGGACCACGGCTGAGTGGGAGCCGTACACGCCGCGCTGAGCTGAGGAGTGCAGCTAGTGTGGGTTGCCCTAGGGCTGGGCAACCACTTTTGCTAGATAGGCGGGCGTGAGTTGTATAGTGTAGACTTCCGCTGTGTAATATAAACAATAGTTGTAACTGAAGTTTGTACCTGTTTGTACAGTTTCAGTTGTTTTTCCCATGTAATCTATTATGTTCTTATGACGTGTGCTGTCGGGTGTCGCATCGCGCGGCACCACCCTCTGCGATCCTGGGTGAGCGGATTTCGGTCCGCCACATATGCGGCAACAGAGATGGCTAGAACTGATCAAAGACTATTAGATCGAGATTCATTACCATCTCGGAAAGGCAAACGTGGTTGCCGATGCTTTAAGCCACAAATCTCATGTCAACAATCTGTCCATCGCCCCACCTGAAGAGGAGAAGCCAAGTCTGTACTTGACTCCATATGGGGCCTTATATAATCTTGCTCTCATCCCAACCATAAGAGAGGAGATTATGGAAGCTCAGAAGAGAGACATGGGAATGTCGCACATTCAGAGAAGGATGAAGAATGGCGAAATGAAATGCTTCCGAAGAGATGAACACGACACTCTATGGTTTAAAGACCGTATAGTGGTACCCCGTGACATGAAGCTTCGGAAGAAAATCTTGGACGAGGCTCATTTGTCCAAGTATTCTATTCATCCGGGCAGCAACAAGATGTACCAGGATCTGAAAACCAGGTTTTGGTGGACACGGATGAAGACAGAAATCGCAAAATACATATCCGAATGTGATACGTGTCGGCGTGTGAAGGCCGACCATATGCGTAAAGCCGGACAACTGCAACCATTGAACATTCCAGCGTGGAAGTGGGAGGATATCAGCATGGACTTCATAGTCGGATTACCTCTCACATCTCACAAACATGACTCGATTTAGGTGATAGTCGATCGACTAACCAAGTCGGCTCATTTCATTCCCGTACATACAAAGTACGTGGCCAAGCAATATGCGGAGCTGTACATTACAAAGATCTTATGTTTGCACGGTGTCCCCCGCTCTATCATTTCAGATCGTGATGCGCTGTTCGTCTCTCGGTTCTGGGAACAGCTGCACGCATCCGTGGGGACCAAACTGATCCGAAGCTCCGCGTATCACCCGCAGACGGATGGTCAAACTGAACGGGTGAATCAAGTGCTTGAAGACATGCTACGCGCTTGTGCCATCCACCACGGCAAGAATTGGGACGATCATTTGCCGTTGGCGGGGTTTTCTTACAACAATGGCTATCAAGCTAGCATCAAGATGGCACCGTATGAAGCTCTCTACGGCCGAAAATGCCGCACACCTCTCAACTGGTGCGAGTCAGGCGAGCGAGTCATCTACGGCATTGAACTTGTGAATGAAGCTGAAGAACGAGTGCGAGTGATACAAGCCAACCTCAAGGCTGCTCAATCTCATCAGAAAAGCTATGCGGATAAAAGACGCCGCCCTCTCCACTTCGACATCAGGGACCATTTTTATGTCCGTGTATCTCCGATGAAGGGAGTTCACCGTTTCGGAGTGAAGGGTAAACTTGCACCACGTTTCATTGATCTGTTCGCCGTCATTGAAAGATGCGGACCCGTGGCCTATCGCCTAGAGTTACCAGCGTCGCTCGCAGGCATTCACAATGTTTTCCACATCTCTCAGCTGAGAAAGTGCCTCAAGCCCTCGGCTGAAATCCGCACAGAAGACATAGAAGTTCTTCAACCGGACCTCACGTACACGGAGTATCCAATCCGGATTATCGATGAAAAGACTCATGCCACAAGAAACCGGACCTTATGGTTCTACAAGGTCTTGTGGAGTAACCATACCGCTGATGAGGCGACATGAGAAAGCGAGGATTATCTATGCACGTATTATCCGGACTTGCTATCATCATATACCCGGTAAAGTTTTCCCCACCTTGCTTTTCCTTTGGAATCTCGGGACGAGATTCTTTTTAAGGGGGGAGGGATGTAAAATCCCCAAAAGTGGTAGCAAGAAAATTCAGCTCATATACACTTATGAAAAATGAGGGGAATTAAAACTTTGAATTATAATAAGTGTGAGTTCAAAGTGAGGGTTTAGACTTCCCAAAACTTCCAAACATGGAGATCTAAATGAACAACTTTGATCTTCATAGTCTAAATATTCAACCTCCCAAATTTCAGCTCATTTGGAGGAGTTTTAATATTTGTTTGGGATTAAAAGGAAGAGCCCTCTAATCTGAATTTCAAATTCAGTTTCAAATTCCAATTCCCTCAATTTGAAAATTTGGTTTCACAAATGTGTTCTCCACCTTTTAATAAGCAGCCATGCCAAAAATTGGAAACATTGGAGCTGGTTTGCTATATTTTTGAGGCAATATAAAGTGGAGAATTCAAACTCCTTTTCAAATTCAAATGATCAATCCACATCCAATTTTCACACCCGAATTCAAACTATTTGAATTCAGCAAATTCAAACTATGACTTGGGGTTGAAGTCAAGTCTTAAATGTTGAGTTGCTGGTGGGAAAATATCAGAAAAAGTTGATTAAACAAAGAGGGGAGGTGGGGCCCATTTGTCAGCCACCCACTGGGGTTGCCGCCTCAGCCGACGGCGGTCGAACAGCGTGAGCGCGCCAGCTCCCGGTTGAACCCGCGCCCGAGGGAGAGCCCGCGCCACCTCCTGCTTCCTCGGTGGCTCGGTTGGATCACGGCAAAGGGTGCGCCGGAGCTGTTTTCCTTCTTCCCCTGCTATAACTCGCGCCTCCTCCGTTTCCTTCCGTCCAGAACACCGCCGCCGTTCCTTCCGATCACACCACATCCCTCCGAGCTCGATTGCTCGAGCGCTCCACAGCAAAGAGCATCGCCTGGACGTGCTCTATCCCTTGCCAAAGCCCTTTCGAGGTTTGCCGGTCCGAACTGCTCGAGAAACGCGGATTGGCGCCAAAGCTTCAAGGTGCCCGGACCTCGCCGTTTCGGCTCTCCGTCGACAGCAGCAACCGGCCACCCTCTCCCCCGACTTCCTATATAAGAAAGGTGCATGGACATGTCCTGGTCATGTAGCCGGATGCCGTTTAGCGTTTGCTAGGACCGATGGCAAGAATTTCACCGTTTCCCCAAATGGTACACTGACCGGTAGTGCGCGGTCTAGCCAAAAATTTGTGGTGCACGATCGTTTAGACCTCGAGTAAGCTTGCACAGAGCTTCTCTACTTCCTAGCGCCTCTCCTCGACGAAGAACCAAGAAAAAACATCAAGAAACGAGGGAACCTTAGCTGTTTTCTTAGTCGCCGGTGTAAAAGCACCTCGGGTCGCCGTGGAGCCCTCGGTTGCCGGCAGTTTCACCGGCGGCCAGGACCCTTACGGGCTCCTACATCACTCACTGATGCTCTAGAGCCCAAGAATCGATCGAATGATAGAGGAATAAGGGTTCCCGACCTCGCCGGAGTTCAAAACTTTGCTGTCACCGGTGCGCGATGGTTTCCGGTGAGCCACGGCCGCCGGTGACCCTCCCACAGTGTTCAGCGCGGTTAAAAATGGGGGAGCGGCGAGTTTGACGAAGATTAGACCGCGGGAACCCCGTCCCGGCGAGCCTCGCCGGCGTGCGCCGCCGCGGGAGGCGCGGGCAGCGCGAGGAAGACGAAGGAGGGCCGGTCCCACCGGTCAGCCTCTGGGTGCTCGCGAGGATCGGTTTGTGGCGCCGGATCTGGTGCGGCTGCGCGGGAATAACCCCGTAGACCCCGGTGTTGCTAAAATCTGACTGGTCCGAATTAAACCAGTGGGCCCAGCCCAATTATTTGAAGTTTCCATTAGAGAAATAATTCCAGAAATTTGCTGATCTTTACAAGGCCATAACTTTGTGTAGAAAACTCCAAAAGGAGTGAGACCAATTTTGTTGGATTCCTCAGGAGGAGTACTTCACAGAGAAACCAAATTATGGCTATGAAAATGCCCAGGAATTTCTGTAGGATTATTTTTAATAAATCCTTTAGGGATTTATTACAGGAGCAACTCTTTATGAAATATTCCCAAATTTGGGCAGCAAATCCTCTTCATAGATACTGATCTCCAATAAAAATTTGGGCTTCACTGGAGTTCATTTGCTAGGTCAAATTACCTTCCCAAGTTCAGCCTTTATCTGGAAATTCAAATTTAAACAGAAGCTTTTTCAGAACTCCCGTTTAAGTTCAAAAATTCATATCTCTCTGATGGTAGCTCCAAAAATGGTGAAACAAATTTTGTTAGAACCATGGAGACGTACCCCAATCAAATATTCCACCATTATATATGTCAAAGCTCCTGAATTGGGCTCAAAATTCAGAGAAGCATTGTACTTGTAGAAATTTTAAAGACTACTTTGTGCAATGACATGTCTCCAAATTTGACTCAAGTCATCCTTAGAGAGTCTAGTATCCACTGTAAAAATCCCAAAGCCAATTAAGGATTATAAATAGCAATAGCTATGAATAGAAGTCCAATTCTTATAAATCCTTAATACTTATACATGTATTTTATTACATTTCATGATAGTGACCGAAGTTGAGGATACGCCGGAGCCCTTGGACGTCCTGCCACCGGAAACTGACTTTCCGTTTAACTCGCAACCAGGCAAGCCCCGGTTTGCACTTAAGCACCTTTTATAAAGTTTTTCCTTTGTACCATTTATGTCTAGGTTGAATGTTTGCATTAGAGTTAGGGTGATTGAAACCCCACTTGCATAGCCTCTTTAAATCCTATGGAGGGTTGGGTAGCTTACAAACTCGACAAGTAGAGAATGCCATGCTAATGTATAGGATCTCGGTAGAAGTCGAGTGGTTGGAAGCTACTCGGGAGATAGTACTTATCACACGGGAAGAAAAGAGGTAGATAATGGCTTGAGTTATGAAAATGAGACCCAGCAGGGGGGATAGGAAGCAGTGAGCAGAGTTCTCACGTGCATAGCCCTGTTGGCGTCGGTTGAGGACCATCCGTGTGCGGCCCTGCTGGACAAGTATCAAACAGTACCGGATGCATACTGGCATATGGGAACCAGGAAACCGATGTAATTGGTCAACCTGGGTGTCGAGGCTTACCCAACCGTAAATAGGACTGGGTTGAGGGTAGCAAGGTGTAAATCTGCCGGTGGGCACAGTCACGCTCCACGCGGGGACCTCCTACCCGTTACGGATGGACCGGTTCGGCATTTGGGTTACCTTTGAAAGGTTGTTGCATACAACAGAGTAGGAAGGGGTGTGGAATCACGCTTCTGAAAGTGGGTGTATGCAACGTGTTATCCGGGCGTGTCTTGATTGCAATCACCGTCCCTCGCGGTTATTTGAGTACCCGCTTGTTCACTGCGCTGTGACGTAGTAAAAAGTGAAATAAGCCAACTGAAAATGCTGTATTGATCTTAATGTCTTGAATACCTTGATTGCTGTAGATATAGAGCTAATTAAGTTTATATTCTACTTTGGGCATCACCACATCGGAGGAAAGCGTTTCTTGTTTGATTGTGGACTTCCGATGTGAGGGCTGCCTAAGGCACATGAATCTGCTGCTATAAAACTGAAAGTAAGGATCAACTTATAGGCGTGTCTTTCTTGCAAAAACCTTTCCTACCTTATAAATCCTTGCACATAGAGTTTCATGCCTAGGGTTGACGGTTAAGACTTGCTGAGCCTTCATGCTCACGGTTGCAATATTTGAGCTGTTTGCAGGTGAGAGTTATGAGGAAGGTTCCGAGGACGAGGCGATGCCCCCGTCGGGGTACACGGCCGAGCTGGAGCCCTGCACGCCGCCGTGATCTCCGGTTCCATGCTGCTAGTGTGTAGCGTCCCCGGGCTGGACGGCTGCACTTTTGCATAGCTAGGATGAGAGGCTGTATATGTATATTACTTCCGCTGTATAGTTATATTTTGTAAAAGACTTCCGCTGTTTTATATCAAATAAAAGTTTGTATGTTATCCTTTATTCTTTTCGTGTGTGCTGTTGGGTGACGCATCGCACGGCACCACCCTATGCGATCCTGGAGTGGGTGAACCATGGGGTGGTCCCCACATATGGTACTGCCTGAAATGGAAACAAAACCATTGAGTGCACCATTATTGTGTGGTCTTCTGCAGGTACTAACCACGTATGTATCCGTGTAGCAAACGTGTGCGAGAGACCGTTTAGGGCCACACTTGAGACGTATGTGCCGGTATAATCCGGTTAGGATTTTCTTTGGTGAGGAACGTAGTACCGAGATATTGTAGTCATATGCATGAAAATATTGAGAACAAGGAACTAAAATCATTAGGTTCAACACTTAAGACCCTGGTTGGATATAAGAATGGGATAGTGGACCAGGATAGCAAAAGGGATGAAAAACAGAGTGCTCTGTTTTGGGCAGCACGTTTGCTGATCTTCAACAGGGCACAACTCACAGGTCTTTTAGCCCAGAGAGGTGTTCTATATAGTTATGGAAAGGTATTTAAGTACTCTACAACTTTGTTGTAGACTTCCAGAGCTGAAACTTACCTTAAGATGGCTTAAATCCCAGAGGAATGTAAACTGTCCAGAACCAGGACAGAGTAAAACATTCTCTGGACTGTTCTGTTTTTCAAACATAAATCCCAGTAGAAAAATTTAAAATTTTCTTAGGATACATACTTAGAAAGAGTAGAAGATGTGTGACATCTTTGCAACTCAAAGTTTCTGAAATTTCAGCACAGATTTCAGTGGAAACCAGAGTTGAAAACAGTAACTTCCAAAGGAGGTGCTGTTAAAATTCTTCCAGAAATTCTGCTGACTTTGAATTAGCATACCTTTTTAACCAAAGCTGATCTGGGGGCAAATGAATACTCGTTGGAAAGATACTGAAGTTAACTTTAACGTTGGTTTTCAACTTGAGTAATGAAAATAGCCAGAGCCAGATCAAAACTTGGGATAGGTAGCAACTGGTCATTCTGACAGAGGAATGACAGTTGAACTCATTGGAGAGGGTGTTGTACCCTAAGGGTGGTATACGTGATGACAAAGCGATAGTGATATCTCGTAGTGACCAAACCTAGTTATGGTGAGCTTCCAAAGTGGAGGTTCATCAAGTTGTATGTAACTAGCTTGTGTTTGGTCTGGTAATGGTGTAGCTTGTGCAAAGTTATTACATTATCTACATACGAGATCTATCGCATGTTTTATTGTCATTATGGTTTACGCCTATTGTATTTGACTGCATGCAATATGTTGCGGGACTGATGTTTATTGTCGTATGGTTACAGATGGTTCGTACTAGGACCACGCACGAGGTGGGTGGCTCTAGCCAACAGGGAGGTGATGACTCCCAGCCACCGGCCTACGACAGCACGCCGCAGCACCAACCACCACCGCCGCCTCCGCTTACTCTAGCGGATGTGATAGCGGCACTGGTGGGTGGTCGTGAGGAGCAGACCGACCTGCTCCGCACGATCGTGCAGAATACGTCCCAGGTGGGGGGGGCGTCAAGAGCGAGGGCCTCGTGAGCCCCGTGATTTCATGAGTACGCATCCTCCAGTGTTCACCGAAGCCGAAGAACCACTGGAGGCGGACAACTGGCTGCGGACCATCGAGTCCAAGTTCGGTCTGCTCCAATGTACAGAGCGCAGAAGACTCTGTTCGCAGCGCAGCAACTCCACGGTGCCGCTGGTGCGTGGTGGGCGAACAATGTCGCCTCACGTCCGGCTGGCCATGCCGTGGAATGGCAAGAGTTCCGGGAGGCGTTCCGCGCCTATCATATTCCTCCCGGGATCATGAAGAGGAAGTTCCAAGAATTCTTGGAGCTGAAGCAGGGCGGGAGGAGTGCCCATGACTACTCCCGTGCCTTCAACCATCTGGCGCAATATGCGTCAGACTACATCTCCACCGAGGAGAAAAAGCGGGAGCACTTCTATCGGGGGTTACACCCCGAAATGAAGACACACCTCATTCAGTGGAATCGCGGCACCTTCAACGACTTAGTCAATGCCACGATTATGCAAGAGGATGCTCAGCGGGAGTTGGCAGCTGAGCAGAGGAAGCGCAGCGCTCCACCTAGCAGCGGTGGTGGCGCGCCCCAGAAATACCGGATGGTGTATCGGACACCATCGGGGCAGCAGTGGCGTCCACCGGCGCGGCCTCAACAGTTCGGGGGACGTTCGTTCCAAGCACTCCCGTTCCGTCTGCCGATGCCGCCACCAAGACAGCAGCAGCAGCAGCAGACGGTACCCCGGGCGTTTCCACCACCACAACGCGCCCCGGGATTCCGTCCACCGATCAGCGGGGGACTGCCCCGTTTCACCTGTTTCACGTGCGGCCAGGCGGACCACTTCGCGAAGGACTGTCCCCAGGGGCAGCAGAGCAGCGGGCAAGGCAAGTTCCAGGGCGGTGCTCGAGGCCGACCTCCGGTGAAGAAGGTTGGTCAGCGGACTGGAGGTGTCCGCAACCTCGATAATGAGGACGCCCCGGAGGGAGACAACGTGCTGGCGGGTACGTTTACTCTCAATCATCATGCCATCGTCATATTATTTGATTCTGGTGCAACCCACAGCTTTATAAGTGCATCCTATGTGGCTAAGCATCAAATGCAAGTCTTCCCAACCGACTGCACTTATATGATCTGCTCACCGGGAGGGAAGATTTCAGCTAATATGATGATTCCAAAGGCACCTCTGTGCTTAGGTGGGAAACTATATCCCACCACTTTGATAATCCTTATGGGACAAAAGATTGATGCAATCTTAGGGATGTCATGGCTACAATACCATGGCGCTGTCCTGGAGACTCGGACACGGACGGTTCATTTAAACTCCCCATTCCACCGTCCGCATTCCATGGTGTTAGACACGCCAGTCCGGGAAGTTTTAGCAATTAATAACGCTGAAGCTCTCAAGTTAGAAGACATCCCCGTAGTCTGGGAGTACCCTGACGTGTTCCCGGATGATCTTCCGGGCATGCCACCTGAGCGGGATGTCGAGTTCAAGATCGAAGTCGCACTCGGGACTACGCCCATATCACGGAGACCATACAAGATGGCTCCAAATGAGCTGGATGAACTGAAAGAACAGCTCAATGATCTGTTGAGCAAGGGTTTCATTAGGCCGAGTTCCTCGCCTTGGGGATGCTCGGCGCTGTTTGTAAAGAAGAAGGATGAAACCTTGAGGTTGTGTGTGGACTACCGGCCGCTCAACGCCGTCACCATCAAGAATAAGTATCCACTGCCCCGCATCGACATATTATTTGATCAACTTGTGGTGCAAGTGTATTCTCCAAGATGGACCTTCGCTCTGGATATCACCAGATCAAGATCCGGGCGGAGGATATCCCGAAGACGGCCTTCTCGACGAGATATGGACTATATGAATATCTCGTCATGTCCTTTGGTCTCACAAACGCTCCAGCCCATTTCATGTATCTCATGAACTCAGTGTTCATGCCGGAGCTGAACAAGTTCGTGGTAGTGTTCATCGACGATATCTTGGTTTACTCCAAGACAGAAGCCGAGCATGCCGAACACCTGCGGATCGTTCTTCAACGATTGAGAGACCATAAGCTCTACGCCAAGTTCAGTAAATGCGAGTTTTGGATCAGCCAAGTGCCATTCTTGGGACATATCATCTAGCGGAAGGCATTGCAGTTGACCCAAGCAAAATAGAGCAAGTGCTGAAATGGAAAGCTCCCACTTCAGTTCATGAAGTCAGAAGCTTCCTCGGGTTAGCGGGATACTACCGGAGATTCATTCCAAGCTTCTCCAAGCTCGCTAAACCGATGACAGAGTTACTGAAGAAAGGGACGAAATATGTTTGGAACTCAGCGTGTGAAGGAGCATTCCGAACATTGGTGAAGCATCTCACCACAGCACCGGTCTTAGCTCAGCCGTATACAACAAAGCCCTTCGACGTGTACTGTGACGCGTCCGGTATTGGGCTCGGCTGCGTGTTGATGCAGGAAGGACGTGTGGTCGCCTATGGCTCACGCCAACTTCGGAACCATGAGCAGCATTATCCGACTCATGATCTTGAGCTTGCTGCCGTGGTGTTGGCGCTAAAAATGTGGAGGCACTATCTCCTGGGGAACTTGGTGCATCTCTACACCGACCACAAGAGCTTGAAATACATTTTCACCCAGAAGGAGCTGAACATGAGGCAACGGAGGTGGCTAGAATTAATCAAAGACTATGAAATTGAGATCCACTACCACCCCGGCAAGGCGAATGTGGTTGCCGACACGCTGAGTCGGAAATCACATGTCCATCACCTCACCATTACACCAGTGGAGGAGGAAGAGCCAAGTTTATACTTGGTTCCTTATGGATCGCTGTACAACCTTGCCCTCATCCCTACCTTTAGGGAGGACATCATTGCAGCTCAGAAGACGGATAAAGGCATGGCACATCTCCGGAGACGGATAGACAACGGGGAGATCAAATGTTTCCGGAAAGATGAGGAGGGGACGCTATGGTTTAATGACCGCATAGTCGTACCCCGAGATATGGAACTGAGGAAGAAAATCCTCAATGAAGCTCACTTGTCTAAATACTCCATTCATCCGGGCAGCAACAAAATGTACCAAGATTTGAAAAAGAAATTTTGGTGGACACGGATGAAGCGGGAGGTAGCTAAGTACGTATCCGAGTGCGATACGTGTAGACGAGTGAAAGCTGATCACATGAAGAAATCAGGGCTGTTGCAACCCCTGAAGATCCCGGCATGGAAATGGGAAGATGTGAGCATGGATTTCATTGTGGGATTACCCCTAAAATCCAACAAGCATGATTCCATATGGGTAATAGTTGATCGCTTAACCAAGACGGCTCATTTCATCCCGGTGAATACACGTTACAATGCCGGCAAATATGCGGAGCTATACATAGCGAAGATTCTATGCCTATACGGGGTACCCAAGACCATTGTCTCAGACCGAGGTGCATTATTTGTATCTCGCTTTTGGGAGCAGCTACACGCTGCATTGGGTACTAAGTTGATCAGGAGCTCCGCCTATCACCCTCAGACAGATGGCCAGACAGAGAGGGTGAATCAAGTTCTGGAAGACATGTTGAGAGCATGTGCCATCCACCATGGTAGGAACTGGGATGATCACCTACCATTGGCGGAATTCTCGTACAACAATGGCTATCAGGCGAGTATCAAGATGGCACCCTACGAAGCTCTCTACGGTCGCAAATGCCGCACCCCATTAAATTGGTGCGAGTCCGGTGAAAGGGTCACATTCGGGGTTGATGTGGTGAACGACGCCGAAGAGCGCGTTCGGGTGATTCAAGCTAGCTTGAAGGCCGCTCAATCCCGGCAGAAGAGCTACGCTGATAAGAGGCGTAGACCGTTGCACTTTGACGTTGGGGAACACGTGTACCTCCGCGTGTCTCCGATGAAGGGCGTGCACCGGTTCGGTGTGAAAGGGAAGCTCGCTCCCCGTTTTATTGGACCCTACGCTATCACCGAGAAGTGTGGACCAGCAGCGTATAGATTGGAGCTACCGGCATCCCTGACTGGTGTCCATGATGTTTTCCATGTTTCGCAACTGCGAAAATGTTTGAAGCATACAGCTGCTGTTCCTACCGAAGACATCGGCGAGCTGAAACCGGATTTAACATATGATGAGTATCCGGTGGAAATCCTTGATGAGAAAGCCCGAACCACGCGTAACAGAACGTTGTGGTTCTACAAGATCCTCTGGAGTAACCACACCGCGGAAGAAGCGACATGGGAGAGCGAGGAATTCCTTCTCTCAAATTACCCGGAGTTCATGGCTTCTCAACACGGGTAAGTCCCTACTACATCGCTATCTCTTCTTTTGTAATCTCGGGACGAGATTCTTTTAAGGGGGGAGGGATGTAAAAGCCCAAGAAAAGGGACTTGCAAAAACTTTTCTTCACCTCACAACACCACAGTTCTTGTTGTGGATAGATGGTGAAAAAGTGGGAAGAGCATGTAACCTCCATCAAAAGAGTGGATAGAGGGGAAACCTACACTTTCACAAAGTGGGAATTCTACACATATGATCACACATGAGAGGGTGATTTAAAACTGTTGCATTCAAATTCATGATTGCAGCAGCTAAAACAAGGATCAAAGTGCATAATTGGATTCCTCAGGTCCAAATTAGTGGGGGGGCAAAGTTTCAATAATTTTTGAAAAAGTTTGCTACCCATTTTCCAAAAAGGATCCAAATATGCAATGAATTCAAATATACATTTGAATTTGAGGGAAATTTGCCAAACCATACCAATGTAGCCCAGTTTGAGACTTCCAACATTTGAATTCATCATTTGTCAAGTTTTGGAGATCTTTTGAGAGGTGGTAGAGCACTGACCAGTGGGGCCCACATGTCATTGGGTGAAATAGACTTAGCCCCCAAGTCTTCCCTCTGTTTCTCAGTCAACCGAGCACAGCCAGCTGCCGCGCACGCACCGCCGGCCGAACGGCCACCTCCTGGTTCCCGTCGCTCGTGCTGGCAGCCGGGAAACGGCGCGCCCTCTCCTCTACGTGACCCCCTCGCCAAGCCACCGAAGACGTACACGTGCTTCTTTGCAAAACAGCGAGCCCCCGCTCTGCTCAGTCACCGACGCCGCTCCCCCGATCCTCCCCTGCACGCCGACGTCCGCTCGGCCTTTTCCCGAGCTCCCAACACAGAAAGGGAGCGCCTGTGTGTGCTCTAGCTAGCCATCCCACCACCTTGAGGTGTTAGCACCGCACTCGACCACAAATCGACGATCGCTACTGAGAACTCAGGCCACCGGCGGAAAGCAGCGAACTGCTCCCCGTGGACAGCACGCCACGGCCAGTTTCACCGCCGGACTCCTACACGAAAAAGTTGCGCCGTGCTCTCTAGATCGTGTTTATGCAAGCTGAATAGCGGTTCATCCACCGTATGAAGAGTAATTCCAGTTCTTCGAAACGTAGTGTGTTCGGGTAGAGCGCGGTCTACCCCAAAATTCCTGCTACTCGTTTAGCTATTGGCCGCGCCGGCTTGTCAGCACCTTCCTCACTCCCTAGCGGCCCTCCTCGACCAAGAATCAAGGAAAATGACCCAGAAATGGCTAGGTTTGGGTTATTTTTCGGGCCGCCATAGAATAACAGCTCGGTTCACCGTGGAGCTCTAGGTTGCCAACCTTTTCATGGGGTTTGGTGGCCAGTTCCATCACCCTCGAGCTCCCGCGGTGCTCTCCGACCCTTTGCCGATCATTTTGATGCGTTGTAACGCATTCCCGACCACGCCGGAACCCTAACCGCCGCTGTCACCGTCAGGAGCCTTGTTCCGGTGAGCTACGGCCGCCGGCGACACCACCGACGTGTTCAGCGTCGTGAGTTAGGGCGGGGCGGCAAGTTTGGGGTTGGGAGACGGCCGGGAAAGCAGTTCCGGCGACGCTCGCCGGAGTGCGCCGCCGTGGACCCCTGTTTGGCGCGAGGAAGGAGAAGACTGCCGGGTGGGACCCACTGGCAGACATTTAAACATTTTGAACTGTCCAGTTTGTAGTTCAAACTTTGAAGGACCACAACTTGGGGTAGGAGAATCCAAAAATTATGAAACAAATTTTGTTGGGTTCCTCTAACTGAGTACAATCCAAATCTGAAACCCAATTTGTATGAAACCTATTATTTAATTCTGAAAAATTCTTTAAAGCTTTTCAGAAAAAGGATTTTAGAGGGAATTGTATTCATCCAAAAATCTCCAAATTTTGCCAGAATGTTCTTTAGGACATTAGTAAACCCCTATAAAAGTTTCAGACCATTTGGAGTTGATTTGGTCAGAGCAATTCAAATTTGAAGGTGCTGTGTTCATTTGAATACAGAAACATTTTCAGAGAATTTCCAAAACTTGGAAATTCAGTTCTGGACAAATATTAGCTCCAAAAATGCTAGGAAAATGCATGCAAACTCTATGAGCTATACTTGAATTGTAGTTCACTAAGTTGGGCATAAACAGGGGTATTACCTCAGAATTAATTCTTCTTTGCTTATTTGCTAAGAGAATTATTCTGAGCAAACCACTCCATGAAAAGTGCTAGAGTTTGGTCCAGGGAGTTTTCTTGTGACAAGGAACGCACACAAAAATTCTCAGCTCCATTGGAGCTCTGGATCACCCTGTCCTGTTTAACCACTTGAGGGATTAATATGGAAAAGGGGGAAAAACCACTTAGCCCTTAACCATGTACTTAGGTCCAGGCCCAAGCCACCCACACCCAGTTCATCTTTAAATTCTTAAACAAAGTTCCAGGTGTTAGAGACTGGTTATTAGAACTAATATCAGTAACCTTACAACAAACTTGTATGCACTTTGCATTTAAATTTACATGTAGTCTTTCAATAACGTGTAGTCGCTGAAGGCGAGGAAGCTCCGGAGGTTCTCGACTTCCTGCTTCCAGAAGAAGAACTGACTCCCAACCAGCAGCAACAAGGCAAGCCCCGGTTTGCATTAACTCTTTTATCAAGTTTTGCTTTGTTCACATAATTAGGATGATGTATGAATGTGCATTAGGTGTAGGATGAATGGAACCCCACTTGCATGACCAAAACTTTTCCATAAGAGTGAGGGTAGTGTCTAAGACCTCGAGTAGACAGACTATGCTTAATAATTCATAGGACTTCGGTACAAGTCGAGTAGTTGGAATCTACTCACGAGATAGGTTGGGACACACGGGTTTGGTTCGAGTGACGGGCGATCACTTTAGTAATGAAAATGAGACTAGGCAGGGGCTAGGGCGCAGCAAGAGGAAGTCTTGTGTGCGCAGCCCTGCCTGTGTCGATTGAGGACCGATCCGTGTGCGGCCCTGCTGAACAAGTATTGAACGTACCGAAGGCATATCGGATATATGGGCCCCGATAAACCGATGTAGCCTAAACCTCCGGGCGTCGAGGCATAGCACACCGATTTATAGGTGTAGGTTGAGGGCAGCAAGGTGGAAATCTGCCAACGGGCATAGAGAGATGCTCCGTGTGGGGAACCTCCTGCTCGTTTCGGTGCGACCGGTTCGACGTTTGGGCTGTTGGGTGAAAGGTTGTCCCGTACGACATCGAGTGAGCGTGCTGTGCAGCTCCACGGATGGGCGTACGTGACGTGCTCTTTGGGTTTCCCTGCAGGTGTATATCGAGTCGATTCGCCGTCCCTCGCGGTGACGAGTACCACTTGTTCACTGCGTCGTAACATAGACTAATGAATGAAATGTTATAATTCCGTATTGTTGTTATGAAATAATTGTATTGCTACATGTGTGCCACCAAATATTGCTCACTAAGTTTCAGCTTCATGAACCGTTAACTTGTTGCTAAAAGATGAACTAAGGATGAACTTGTAGGCGTGTCCATTTGCTGCAACATTGCTATCCTAAGTCATGGTACACCTCATGTAGAGTTTCATGCTTAGGTGAGTCGGTTAAGCCTTGCTGAGCCTTCGTGCTCACGGTTGCTGCTTAAGTGTTTTTCAGATGAGGAGCCACCCACGGACTCGGAGTACGAGTCCACCGGCGAGGGTTACCCTCCGTCGGGGACCACGGCTGAGTGGGAGCCGTACACGCCGCGCTGAGCTGAGGAGTGCAGCTAGTGTGGGTTGCCCTAGGGCTGGGCAACCACTTTTGCTAGATAGGCGGGCGTGAGTTGTATAAAAGGAACTTCCGCTGTGTAATAAAAGACCCTAGTTTGTAACTGAGAAGTGTACTATTTTGTACATTCAGTTTGCTTTCCCATGTAATATAATGTGTTCTTATGACGTGTGCTGTTGGGTGTCGCATCGCGCGGCACCACCCTCTGCGATCCTGGATGAGCGGATTCCGGTCCGCCACAGGTTCACCGCGCACCCGAGTGCCCCCGCCATGATTTCCGATCGGAAGGCTCGAAATTCGCCGCTAACCCGGGGTTCAAGCCAGAATTGGGGAGAGGATCGGTTCGCCCTTTAGTCTAGCTCCTTTGAGCACAGTTTAGTGAACTG
This sequence comes from Neostapfia colusana, assembly GCA_030760725.1. Taxonomy (NCBI): domain Eukaryota; kingdom Viridiplantae; phylum Streptophyta; class Magnoliopsida; order Poales; family Poaceae; genus Neostapfia; species Neostapfia colusana. The sequence goes on from JASWHV010000020.1 coordinate 13,813,225, forward strand.
ACGATGAGAATGAAGTGGGAATTCGGAGGTCTCATACCGGAACGTCGTCCTGTGGTCGCCGGCGAAGTTTTTTCCAAATTCTTGCTCGGTGGTTCACGGCTGGTCTTGTGGTTTGGGTGGAAGCAGCAGTGCTCACCGGCGCGTCCGGGGATGTCCCCACTTGGGCGTGAAAGGGCCTGGTGTAGGCTGTCCACGTGCGCCCGGTCGCCGGTTAGTCTTGTCCTGCCGCGGACAACGGAATTCAGGGCTCGGACACTGCCGGAGCTTTCTAGCTCTCGCGCTGGGAAGGTGAGGAACGAGGGCGTATCTCTGTTGTGCAGGTCGGAGGTCGCTGTGGCACGGTTTGAGCTGGCTCCTGATGATTTCCCAGAGGTGGCGGTGAGCTCGGTGGTTATCGGGTGCAGGGAGCAGAGGCGAAACGCAGGTCGCTCGGCTCAGAGGCGATGGATCACGCCGAGGCAGCGAGTCGGTAAGCTGGTCGCCAGCGCGTGCGGTGGGGCGAGGTGGCTGCTCGGGTGGCTCGGTGTCAAGCAATGCCGAGGCCCAGTAAACCGAGCTCGCCCGGTGTTTACTTCGGTCCGAAGTCTAGCTGACTGGTGGGCCCTCTTCTCCCCCTAATCCTCTCTTTTGTGCAAATATCCCACCTACTCAGACTTGAAAAGGAAACTTACCCACCAATTCAGAGGAATAATTTGAATTCATCAACTTCAAACTGGTTTGGCCATATTCCCTTCATATTTGAATTTAAAATTTCAAATTCAGTTTGAATTGTTATCATTTTGGCTCCCGACAAGATGATGTCCATTGGGACTGAAAATTGGTGGGCTTACTCAGAGAAATGCACTGAGTTTGGATATGAAGCTAACTTTTGAATTTGAGGGATGAAAGTTGCTGCAATTTGAATTTACATTCAAATTGGCCTCTTTTTCAAATACCTCCAAAAGTGCCTCAAAAAGTGTTGCATTTAGATCTCCATATTTGGAAGTTTTTGGGAGATTTGAATCCTCACTTTGAACTTACACCGTTATAATTCAAAGTTTTAATTCCCCTCATTTTTTTCCTAAGTGTACATGAGCTGAAAATTCTCTTGCTACCACTTTTGGGGATTTTACATTTTTCATCCTCTAACCAATCGAAAAATGCAGTAGAGTTGAAACTGTCCAGAAAACAGGGCAGAGCAAGCACTCTCTGTAACTCTATGTAAATTGAGCATAACTTCCTGCATAAAATTCCAAAAATAGAAAATGAGGTAGTTCTGAAAGGTTTGTGAGATGGGTTACAACTTTGTAACAGAAAGTTTTGTCAGACTGGAAGCAGAATTTACTGGAATTCTTGGATCAAATCGGTACCTAAAGCAGGGAGGTGCTGTCCAATTTTCTCCAGAAATTCTGTTAACTTTGACATCTCATAACTTTTGAACCAGGGCAGATATTAGGCCAAGCAAATACTTTCTGGAAAGCTATTGAAGTTAGCTTTAACTTTTATGTTTAGCTCCAGAATTGGTTTTGCCTTTAGCATGGTATAAATCAGGTTGAAATGGAAACTGGTCAGGGCTGTCATCTTGGACAGCAGATCAGTAGTCAAATTTGTTAAGTTTGAACTACGTTTCCATGTTTTATAAGTTCAGTGACATGTTTTATGTTATAACTCAAGGGTTTACTGTTCAAATAAATATTTGACATTTCTCAAATATGTTTTTACAGATGACAGCGGATAGACAGTTGGGGAACGGGTGGGTGTTGTCCCACTGTTCTCACTGCAGCGGCTATCCGGAAGCATTGAGGCAAATGCTTAAATATTTCGGGTACAGCAAGATGCCGCAGTACTTCGCCAAAGAAGAAGGCTAGGAGGGGAACAAGACAGGGATGATCCATATCGAAGTTCCTGCAGGGCATACGCCACCCTGTTGGGCGCCGTTCACCGTTACGGTGAGAGGCAGACAACCGGAGGGAATGTGGCAAGTGGCAGCCCGCGACACCATGTCGCGTTTCTGCCAACTTCATGTGAGAGCTACGGAGGGCACTCCATACGCGCTCGTTCTGGTGGAGGGACGGGCTAATCACGTGTTGGAAGGGAGGTATATGGAGGCAACCGATCCGGGTTGCCCAAGGGACAACACCGCGGAGGCAAACCTCAGCCTCCAGATAAGGGTGGGAAAGGCCGTGATGGACAGCCAAGCTCCTGAAGGACAAGCTGGCGATGTTCAATCGCGGCAGCCTCAACGATATAATTGATGCTGCGATTGTTCAGGAAGACTCCAGCAAGGAGTTAGCGGCAGCGGAAAGGAAGCGAAGCGCGCCGCAAAGCAGTGGAGAAGGAAGTGGTCCTTCTCAGAAATATCGGATGGTGAATCGCCCACCATCGGGTCCACGCTGACAGCCATCACATAGGTCGATGCCAATCCGCAATCGGCCATATTCTCCACCGGCATTCAGGCCGGCACTGCCAGCACCACCTCCGCAGCAACAACAGCAGCAGCAGGCGATGCCGCGTGCGTACGCACCTCAGCAGCGCATGCCGGGCTTTCGTCCCCCAAGCACCGGACAAGCAGCAACCACATGCTATAAGTGTGGTCGTCCAGGACACTTCGCCAACAGTTGTCCGGGGAGGAATCAGTCCCGGGAGCCCACTAATGCGCGGCGGGCAAACCCTAGGCCCGGCACCATCGACCAACTTGCCATAGAGGACGTGCCGGAAGGTGAACCAATCCTTGCGGGTACGTTCCAACTCCACCAGCATCCCGCCCTAGTATTATTTGATTCAGGCGCCACACATAGCTTTATTAGCCAACCTTTCATTGCTAAATACAGTTTGCAAGTACTACCCACCGATAGTCCATACTGGATCTGTTCACCGGGTGCGAAGATTTCAGCAAGCATAATGGTCCCAAAAGCACCATTATGCTTAGAGGGTAGGGTATACCCTATGTCTCTCATAGTCTTAGAGGGATAGAAGGTCGATGTCATCTTAGGGATATCGTGGTTAACCCGCCACGGCGCTATTTTAGACACCGTCCTCCGAATTGTGCACTTGAACTCAGAAGTGCACGAATCTCATTCCTTATTTCTGGATAGTCCAGAAATAAAACTTCCAAGTGTCTATCAATCCACAACCATCAGATTGGAAGACATTCCAGTGCTCCGAGAGTTCCCTGACGTGTTCCCGGATGATTTACCGGGGATGCCGCCCAATAGAGAGGTGGAGTTGAAGATTGAACTTGCATCGGGAACCATGCCAATATCCCGAAGGCCGTACAAGATGGCGCCCAAGGAGTTGGCTGAACTGAATACCCAGCTAACGTACCTGCTGGAAAAGGGTTTTATTAGGCCGAGCTCCTCGCCATGGGGCTGTTCGGCATTATTCGTGAAGAAGAAGGACGAGACGTTGTGGCTTTGCGTGGACTATCGTCCATTAAATGCCGTAACCATCAAGAACAAGTACCCGTTGCCACGGATCGACATGTTGTTTGATCAGTTGGTCGAAGCAAAGATCTTTTCCAAGATGGACTTAAGATCCGGGTACCACCAGATTAAGATACGGGCTGAGGATATTCCGAAGACGGCTTTCTAGATGAGGTACGGACTTTATGAGTACCTGGTCATGTCCTTCGGCCTCACCAACGCTCCAGCTTATTTCATGTATTTGATGAACTCGGTATTCATGCCGGAGCTGGACAAGTTTGTCGTGGTCTTCATCGATGACATAATTGTATATTCCAAGTCGGAGGAAGAACACAAGAAGCATCTGCGTATAGTCTTGCAACGGCTGCGGGATAACAAGCTATACGCGAAATTGAGCAAGTGCGAGTTATGGATACCGCAAGTACCTTTTCTCGGGCATATAATCTCAGCGAAGGGCATCGCTGTAGACCCAAGTAAGATCACATAAGTGCTGAATTGGAAATCCCCGAGAACTGTTCACGAGGTACAGAGTTTCCTCGGACTCGCAGGATATTATCGGAGGTTCATTCCGAACTTCTCGAAGATTGCCAAGCCGATGACGGAGCTGCTGAAGAAGGCTACCAAATATGTTTGGAGTCCAGCATGTGAAGCAGCATTCAAGGCTTTAGTCAAGCACCTAACATCAGCACCGGTTTTGGCACAGCCAGACAAAACAAAACCGTTCGATCTGTACTGCGATGCATCCGGCATTGGGCTCGGATGTGTGCTGATGCAAGACCGAAGAGTGGTCACGTATGAGTCATGGCAGCTTAGAAACCATGAGCAGAATTATCCAACTCATGACTTGGAGCTCGCTGCCGTGGTACTTGCACTTAAAATGTGGAGGCACTACTTACTCGGTAACCTCATACATTTATATACTGACCACAAGAGCCTCAAATACATATTCACTCAGAAGGAGCTGAACATGAGGCAGCGAAGATGGTTAGAGTTGATAAAGGATTACGAAATAGATATCCATTATCACCCCGGCAAGGCAAACATAGTGGCAGATGCGCTGAGCCGCAAGTCACACGTCAACAATCTGACCATCACACCGTTGGAAGAGAGCGAACCACCACTACATGTGATTCCACATGGAGATCTCAACAACTTAGCTTTGATCCCCACCATCCGTGAAGAGATAGCGGCTGCTCAGAAACATGACAAGGGCATGTCGCATTTGCCGAGACGTATATATAGTGGGGAGCTGAAATGTTTCCGAAAAGACGGAGACGGCGTCCTATGGTTCAAGGACCGGATTGTCGTACCCCGTAACCCGGAGTTATGGAACAAAAGCTTTGATGAGGCTCACTTGTCAAAGTTTTCTATTCACCCCGGCAGCAACAAAATGTATCAAGAACTCAGAAGCGAGTTTTGGTGGACACGGATGAAGCGGGAGATCGCAAAGTACGTGTACGAGTGTGATACATGTCGAAGGGTGAAGGCAGATCATATGCGGAAACTGGGACTGCTACAACCACTAGGCGTTCCTGCATGGAAGTGGGAAGATGTGAGCATGGACTTCATCGTCGGTTTACCCACCACCTTTCAGAAACATGATTCTGTGTGGGTGATCGTCGACCGGCTCACCAAAGTTGCCCACTTCACCCCGGTCAACACCAACTACAACGCCAAGAAGTATGCTGAACCGTACATCTCACGGATCCTATGCTTGTACGACGTACCCTGTACCATCATATCGGATCGGGGCACTTTATTTGTGTCCCGTTTTTGGAAGCAGCTACACGCTGCATTGGAGACGAAGCTGATCCGTAGTTCAGCATACCACCCGCAAACGGATGGACAAACTGAGCGGATAAACCAAATTCTAGAAGATATGCTACGAGCTTGCGCTATCAACCACGGCAAGAATTGGGATGATCACTTTCCTTCGGGACGAGATTCTTTTAAGGGGGAAGGAATGTAAGGGCCTAAGTTTTTGGCACATATTCAAAGTGTTCATCACCACCCACACACTTCATTTGAAGAAACTTGATGAATACATTTGAAGAGCCAGTAACCACCATCAACATGATCATTAGAGAATAAACTCACAAAATGCAAAAGTGGTATAGCTAGAAAGGGTGTGGTACATGCATCATATAGGGGCTGCGCATATGAAAAACTCCTACACCTTGCTAGGAATGTCCCTGCGAAGTTTCACCCAAATTCAAAACCTTTTTGAAGTCCTTTTGGGTATAGCTAGAAAGGGTGTGGTTTGAACTCAAATTCAAATTCAAACTATTTCCATCCCATGAATTCAAAAGTGGGAGGAATATTATTACTAAGCACATTTTTGTAAGCTAACAAACAAATTTTCACTCTATTTGGAGTTGATCTCGACATAAGCTAAGTTTAGCAAATTCAAACCTTATTTGAATTTTAATCTGCATATGTGCTGAAATTTGGTCAAACACTTAACAATTTGAATTCTACCAATTCCAATTGGGCATGTGGTAGATAATTCAAATCCTAGGGGGTATTAGGGGGATTACTCTTTGTAGCAGTGAGAGGAAGATAATTTCAGAGGTTAAAACTCGGGTGGGACCCACATGTCAGCTGCACAGTTCAAAGAACCGACTGAAGACTTGATCTCAGGTTCTTGTGCCCGACCAAGCTGCCGCCACGGAGAGAAAACGGCGAGGATAGCAGCTGCTTGCCGCCCCTGGCCGCTGAACCGCCTCCCTGGGCCCTTATCTAGGAGCCCGAGCCATCCCCGGTGCTTCTCACCGCTGTCCCGACACGTTCTCACCCAGCAAACTGAAATACCTCGCCGCTCGGCTGAGCTCTCGGTCCCTCGTCGCCTGTCTGATCCTGTGGTTTTCACGGCGATCTGAGGCCAGCACCGGGTGCACCGAGTCTTCCTTGACACCCTCACGCCGGTTCTAGACCCTGAGCAACCCTTCCCGAGCTCCACCGCGACGTTCTTTCGTTCCCCGGTTCAGCTCGAGCTGCCGTCACGGGGATGACCCGTCCGGCCACCACAGCCCGCCGTTCTCCGAGCTGTGAATAGCAAAAAGGTTCGCCTTCAGTCCCTCTTTCATTACCATAAGCCCTGGTGGCATGACATGAACTACTCATGCCGGAATTTCTCGATTTTACGACGGTATAAAAAAGGGGTGCCCGGACCAATCCGCAAAATTCGTAGTCCACACCACACCACTCATCCTCTCACGGAGGGAAGCACTTCTAGGTGCCCGCACGAGTCCATAGGAGCAGAAACCATGAAGAACCGTTGAGGAAAGCCACTGTTCTTCGAGTTTTAGGAGAATTCCCGATTTCCGGCTGACACGACCCCACGGTCTTGTCGAGCCAGGATCACGCTGAGGGGTGCTGCGTTGCACAACACCGAATAACACACATCATAGGTACAAAGCGGAAGCAAAAATTTTATTACATAAAGTGGTTTATGAACATTTGTACATCAAAATAAGTCCATTCTACACTCACGGGCGTAGACTACGCATCAAGTCCACGTCCAGCCCTTGAACGTGTCCTTGCTAGCACACACGCACACTAACTCTGCGGCGTGCAAGACTCCCACTCGACGGGGTTCCCCTCCTGGGGTTCTGTCTCCTCTTCGGGAGTCCCTTCCTCATAGAACCCTGCAAAAGCTTCAAACACAAGCAGTGAGCACGAAGGCTCAGCAAGTTACCCGTCTCACCTAAACATGGAACTTCTACATGAGGGGTGATGGGTTACATGAGGTAAAAATCATTTGCAAGGACTCGCCTAATTAGTAGAACCTTACTTTCAAGTTTTAGCAGCAGGTTGTGGAGAACCTTACGCTAAGGCACATGAGAGAGCCGCAATCAAACGAGAAATGCATTTCTCTCATGTACTTTGCCCAAAGTTGAAAGGAACTTTAATTAGCTCTAAACTACAGCAATCATTAACAATCAAGTCCATCTCTCATTCAGCAACATTTTAACATGTAACTAGCCTGTTCTTTCTACATCACGGTACAGTGAACAAGTGGTACTCACTGACCGCGAGGGACGGCGATTATAATCGATTTACACCTGCAGGGTTACCCGAACAACCCGTCACGTACGCCCGTACTCGATGTTGCCTACAACAACCATCACGGGCGCCGTACGCAACTACCTTTCACCCGTCATCCAGATGTTGAACCGGTCCAATCGTCCCGAGCAAGAGGTCTCTGCACGCGCATCTCAGTGCCGCCAGCCGATTTACACCTCGAGCTCTCAACCTACCCTCTAAACGACCAGCTATGCCTCAACACCCAGCTACCCGAGTTACATCAGTTTCCCGGTTCCCATATAGCTCGTCCCTCAATCGACACAAGCGAAGCTACAGCACACAGGCCCCAAAGTCCTGCTGCCCTTACTCTCCGCTCGGTCTCATCTTTCTTGCCATGTGTATCATGTGCTATCTCTACCCGAGTCGAGTGCCTCTAGCCTATGCTCGCGAGTAGTTCCAACTACTCGTCTTGTACCGAATCCTACCCTAACTTAGCTTTGCAGTAGCTAACGGGGTTTGCAATCCTAAACCCAACCCATGGTTTTCTTGGCTATGCAATTGGGTTTCCAAACAAGACTCTAATGCAAGTAATAATGATACTCAAGTAAGTGCTCAAAACAATAAAAACTTGTAAAAGGTTAATGCAAACCGGAGCTTGCCTTGCTGCTCTTGGTCGTAGGTTAGCTTCTCCTCCGGAGTAAAGAAGTCTAGGACTTCGGGTTCCTCCTCGACCTTAGCGACTACATGATATACAAGTATATGTATTAATTTAAATGCATTTGATTGAATTTAAACTTGTGAAGTCTATAACTCTTACTAGAAAGACTCAATGCCTGTGAAACTTTTACTGTGGCTTGGTTACAACCTAAGTACGGACTTGGTCAAGTTTTAGTTGCAGCAAAGCTCATTTGAGCCCTCCACAATTAATTATGTACTTGACTTTAATTGGCACTCCTAGGGTGTTCTAGGGATTTTCATGGAACAAACTATGACTTTCTGAAAGCTAGATTTTCAGAGGGTTCTAATGTAGTTGGTCTCACTTAATTTGAAGGTTCCTAGCTAAAGATATGAGCTAAACAATTTCAGAGAAAATTCTGAAAATGTTTCTGAACATTTTCTATTTTCTTTGGAACAGTTCCACTAATCACACCATTAGGTGGATCAAATGAGCTGAAATGTATCTGAAATTTTTATGGTAGTTCAGGGATATTTTGGTGAACATTCCAGCAAAATTTCAGGATTTTCCACCAAAGGATTCTCCAGTTAAAATTCCAAAAAGTTTAAACTTGGAGGAATTAATTCTGGAGAAATAAGGATTTTCATGAAGAGAAACCTGATTTTCTGGAAATTTCTCAGAGAGCTGAATCCAAGAAAATTTGGTTCACTTGATTTGGAGTTTTCTAGCCAAAGTTATGAGGATTTGAAGCTTGAAGGAAATCTGAAAATCGGGGGAAAAGTTTAAATCTGCCGGGGCCCACGGGGACATATGTTGGGCGCGGAGGCGACCGCACACTGAGGCCCACAAGGTCTTTGCGTGCCAGCACACCAGATCCCGGCCACACCCGATCCTGATTTAAAATTTTGAGCCGCTGACGCGTGGGCCAGCCGGCTTCGTCTTCCTCCCGACACGCCCTCGCGCCCGCGCCGCCTCCCCTCGCCGGAGCCGACTCTGAGCTCGCCGGTTTGCCGCTGCCGGCCATCCCCTGGTCTGAAACTCGCCGCCAGGGGGTTGTCAACGTCGAGGAGCACGTCTGTGGGGTCAGCTCGAGCTGGCGGTGCCCGGAACTAGCCCGGCGACGTGCGGCGGCCTCGGTTGAGGTTCGGCGCCATCGGCCGTGGGTTCTAACCCGCCATAGCCTCGACGATTGGTTCTACAGCATCAGTTTACCTCTAGGAAGCTCGACAAGGTGTCAAATGGGTTCAAATATGGCGGCAAGCCGGTCAGCACCGTGTGATGGAGCGTGCCCGCCATGAGTGCCCTTGATCGAGCTCAAAATTCGCCACCCCTAGTCGGTTGCATACCACGGATGCAGAAAGGAAATTGATCGCCGGCTAGTCCAGCGTCTATGTGCAAGATTTGATAACTAGATAAGGATCTTAGAGCGAAAATTTGAAGAATCCGTACCGGAAGCTCAGTTTAAGGTCGCCGGAGTAAAAACTGGAAATTCGCCGGGGATTCTTCACGGTTTGCTTCCAAACTTGGAGGAGAGCAACACGGCTGATGCACGCTCCTGCTGCTGCCCTTGCTGGACCGTGAAAGCTCCCATGGAATGCTGTCCATGAGTGCCTGACCTTCAGCTGAGGTTAGGTCGCCGCTGTGGCGATCGTTCTCGGGCAAGGGAGGTCGGAGCTCGGGGTTTTTGGCGTCGGGGAGGTGGAGTGCGATCTCAGGGTGCTGTCTAGCAACTCAGGGAAGGGAGGAGCGATCGTTTGCTGGTTTTCCCGATCGAGCAGAGAGCTTCGGGGAGAAAATCTGCCGCTGCTCGGGGTTGCACGCGAGGGGATAAAGCCAGCGGGTCTTCGCTCGGGCTGAGGCGGTGCCGGTCGCGTGGAGGCGCGAGCAAGCCGCCCTGGGCGCCAGCGCGCGAAGAAGGAAGCAGCTGGTGGCGCTGGTGTCTTCTCGGTGGCACAGCCGACAGCTGCTCGGTGGAATTTCCCACCGAGGCTGTGACTTTGTGTGCAAGTCTTCCCCCTTCTCTCTATGACATGTGGGCACCACACTCCAGTTTAACCTCTGAAATTAACTTCTCATCACTGTTGTAAACAGTAAGCCCCAAAATACCCATGGTGATTCAAATTATTCACCCATGAGCTCTTTGAATTGATTAGAATTCAAATTGGGTTTGGATTGAATGAATTTCAGCACAAGTTCAGTTTGGAATTCAAATAAAGTTTGAATTTGTCCCACTTAGCTCATGTCAAGATCAACTCCAAATGGAGTGAAAATTGGTGTGTGAGCTCACAAAAATGTGCTGAATAAGAATATGCCTCCCACTTTTGAATTCATGGGATAAAAACAGTTTGAATTTGAATATGGTTTCAAACTGCCCTCTTTCTAGCTATACCCAAAATGACCTCAAAAAGGTTTTGAATTTGGGTGAAACTTGGCATGGACATCCCTAGCAATGTGTAGGAGTTTTCATATGCCCATCCCTTCTATATCACATGTGGAAAATACTACTTTTGCAATGTGTGAGTTTGTTCCCTAATGAGCATGTTGATGGTGGTTACTTGCTCTTCATTTGTGCTCATCAACTTACTTCAAATGAGGTGTGTGGTGTGGTGATGAACACTTCAAATATGTGTCAAAAACTGAGGCCCTTACACCGGCCTAGGTCGCACGGTGACAGCCCAGTATAGCCATTTCCGAGCTCCGTGAAGCTAATGTCGATCTTTCCTAGGGTCCACTGGTGCTTGACGACCTTTTGTTCAATCGGTTGGGGTCCTTGGAAGGCCAGCCGACACGGCCGAAGTTCCTCCGAAGCTGCCGCTCATCGCCGACCATGTACCGGTGACTTTCATGACGAGCTGAGCCCAGCATCATGTTCCCCGGGTGGATTTAGGGAGAGGCGGCCAGAATCATGGAGTTTGGCGCACCACAGAGGCCACCGGTGAGCTCTCCAGTGAGGTGTCGCGGAGGCTGAGCACGGGAGGCGGGAGGTAGACGAAGCCCCCGGACCCACGCATCAGCGGCTGATATTTTAAACCCGGGATTCGCTGTGGCACGGATAGCGTGTGTCTGCGCACGAAGAAATCCGCGGCCCCGTGTGTCGACCGATGAGGAGTTGACACGTACCCCCGGTCCCACGCGCAGCGGTTTAAACTTTTTCCCGATTTTCAGATTTATTTCAAACTTCAAACCCACATAACTTTGGCTAGGAAACTCCAAATATAGTGAACAAAATTTTGTTGGATTCAGCTCTCTGAGTAATTTCCAGCAAATCAAGTTTCACTTCATGAAAATCCCTAATTCTCAAGAATTAATTCTTCAAAGTTCAAACTGGTTAGAATTTTAACTGGAGAACCCTTTGGAGGAAAATTATGAAATATCCCTGAGCTACCATAAAAATTTCAGATCCATTTAAGCTCATTTTATCCACCTAATGGTGTGATTAATTTTAAAAGTCCCAAAAATGTGTATGAATAAAAACTAATGTTTCAATTCATATGTGTGGCAAAGACATGAAAAATGGGACTTGCTAAAACTTTTCTTCATGCAAGGTAATACATGGATGAACATCCAACATGAGGTTCACCTTTTTATTTAAAAGTGTTGGACCAATAAGGAGTTAAATACCTCTTTGCATGAAAGTTTAAAATTCAGATTTGAAATTCAAAGTTCACACATGGGGTGACCAAAAACTTTGAATAAACATGCAGCCCTATAGTTGGGATTATAGGGAAAAGTTTGCTCACAAACTTTTCAATTGTAGGGTGGGCTCAAAAAGGAGTTAAAGAGGAGAATTCGCAAACTTCAACCAAATTCAAATTTGGCAAGTAAATTGAAACTGAATTGCAAGGATTCAAATCCTAACCCACATTTTAAAACTCAGAATTGTGGGAATTAAGAGGATCAGCTTGAGAAGATATTTGGGGAGGAAATGTGGAGTGGGACCCACATGTCATAGAGCTAAAAGAGTAGCCTTGCACCTTAAGTCTCAGCCCCAGTGGGGAAATTCGTCGAGCAGCACGTGGGCCACGAGCAGCTCCCACCGTGGAGCCACTGGGAGGCTCGGCAGCGCCACCAGCTGCTGCCTTTCCCCACGCACGGCGCCCAGAGGTGGTTCCTTCAACGTTATCGTGCCTCAGCAGAGCGAAGACCCAGTTGTTCTCCTCCCCTCGCGAACGCACGAACAGCGGCTGTTTTTTTCCCCTCCGCCCTCTCGGTCGATCGGGAAACCGAAGGAATCATCGCGCCTCCTCCTCCCCCGAGCTGCTAAACACGCCCACGAGCTCAACCTCCACCTCCCTGACCCACGAGCAAGTGAGCTGCGGCCTCCAGTACCCGAGAACGAACGCCGCCGCGGCGACCTAGCACAAAAGCGTGATCGGGCGCTCGTGGACAGCCCTCCACAGCGGGTTTCACGGCCGAGCGATCACAGCCAAGGACGCGCACGGGTGCGGTGCTGCTCTCAGCCCAAGCTCAGGCCGTGCCGCGAGCTATCGGCGGCGAATTTCAAGGTTTTGCTCCGGCGTCCTCATTCCGAGCTTCCGGTATGATTCTTTCAAATTCTTTCCCTCTGATCCTCCTTAAGTCATCAAATTTGGCACATAGACGCTGGATTAGCCGGCGGTCATTTCTCCTTTAGGATCCAGCGCATGAAAACGCCTCAGCACGACGGAATTCGAGCTCGACTAGAGGTGTTCATGGCGGACCCATTCGGTCGCACGGCGACAACCTATTTACAGCCACTCCCGAACCATTTTGAGATTGTGTCGATCTTCCTAGAGCTGCGCGGGTGCTGTAGGGTGCGTCGGCGCAGGTTTTGGCGGGCTGGATACCTCAGGCAACGCCGCCGAACCCCCACAGTAGCTGTCGCACGTTGCCGGCCATGTTCCGATCGTCGGCAGCCCTAGCAAACCCCACAGCCATGTTCCTCGAGGCCCTAAACCCCCTGGCGGCGAGTTGTAGCTCCGGCGGTGGCCGGGAAGGCCGGTCTGGCGAGCTTCCGGTTACTCCGGCGAGGGGGAGCGCGCGGGCGCGAGCGAGGAGCGGGAGGTAGAAGACGAAGCATGGGCCCCGCCTGTCAGCAGCTCAAATTTTAAACCCGGGATCGGGTGTGGCCGGGATCCCGTTTGTTGGCGCGCAGAGTTGCTGTGGCCCGGTGTGGCTTCGTTTTTATTGGCTGGAATTCAAACTGTGGGTCCAGCCGAATTTGCTGTAGGGAAATAATTCCAGACTTAGCTCAATCTTTGGAAATTCATATCTCCCTGTAGAAAACTCCAATTTGAGTTATTCCAATTGGGTTGGATTCATCTCTCTGAGTTCTATCCAAATATGAACTCAGCTTTGTATGAAAGTCAATATTATATTCTGGAATATTCTTTGAAGGTTTTCTGAAAAAGAATTATTGAGGGAGTTTGGGTTATCCAAAATCCCCAAATTTTGCCAGAGTATTCTTTAGCATATTGTTGATCTACTAGCAAATTTTCAGCTCATTTTAAGATCATTTGAGTAGGAATTTGCTAAATGCAAACTACTGTGTTCAAAAGAGTCCAGAAACATTTTCAGAAAATGTTTCTCACTTCAAAAATCTGTTCTGAGCAATCCATAGCTCCAAAAATCATAGGAAAATTTAGGCAAGCTCTCTGAGAAATACTTGGAATTGTAGTTCACTTAGTTGGGCATGAAAATGCACATTACTACATAATTAATTCTGTTGAGTACAAATGCTTAATGAATTGTTCTGGGAGAACTACCCAAGTAAAAGGGCTGAATTTTGGACCAGATGACTCTCATGTGATCAAGAACTCACATGTAAATTATCAGCCCAAGATGAGTCCTGGAACTCCCTGTTCTTATTCTCCATACTTATGTATATGTGAAAAATACATAAGAGATATTGTGAGAATTAGGGAGGACACAATATGACTCCACATTAGTTGCAATTTGGCAAGCTAAATCCTTAGGTAGTATAGAACCTGCTGTAAAAGTTTGAGGCCATTGGAGTTCTTTTTCTTCAGTTGCACTCAAATCTTTTCAGCCTATCTATTATGTTCATTAGAGAAAAGGGTTAGTGTATAGCTAAGGCCTTAAGGTCAATCTAGTTTATTTCTGTTCTTTGCACAACAGAGGCAAACCAAGCCATGCTTGGCTTTTCCCCACAACCTCTGTCCTAAGAAATTAATTCCATAACTTCTTTCCATTACATTCTATAAAATATGTACATATGCATCTCAATAGGAACCACAACGAAGGGGACTCAAAGGAGTGATTCATCGAAGTGGATCAAGCTCCGGAGAGTCAAGGGTGGATCTGCAAGGACACTAACTGGTTATATACGACTACCCTGCAAAACAGGCAAGCTCCGGTTTGCATTTAACAGCTATTAAGTTTTGATTTTGTACTCACTTTTGGTCAAGATATGAACTGTGCATTAGGTCTAGTAATTGATACTCCTCTTGCATAACCAAATGACCCATGGAGTACTGGGTAGGTGTCTTTCACCGTGTAGAACTGTCATGCTTAAGTACGGTTCAGTAGAAGTCGAGTGGTGAGATGCTACTCGCAGTTTCAGGAACAACAGGGGCATACGGGATTGGTTCATAAATGATGTAACAAGTTAAAGTTGAGACCGGAAGGTTGTAGGGGCAGCAGGACATAGGGGCCTAGGTGCTGTAGACCTGTCCGTGTCGGTCAAGGACCGATCCGTATGCGGCCCTATTGAACAAGTTTGAGTTGTGTACCGGACTCATGCTGGATATATGGGACCCAGTAAACCGATGTACCTCGAGAAGCTGTCGTTGGGACTTTTCGGGTCGCCTCAGGCGGACGGCCGGTGTGCAGTATGTGGGGAATATTCTCATGACATCTCACGTCAGAAGGTGCACCATGAGAGTAGCTACTGTACAGGGCGACTTGATCGATTCAGTGGGGGTGAAACGGGGGAAAGGCTGCCACGTACGACGTCAGTGATGGTTGTTGTAGGCAACGTCGAGTACGGGTGTACGTGTCGTGTAGTCCGGGTGTTATTAATTCGAATCACCTTCGCTCCCGGAATGGACCGAGCATACTTGTTCTCACAGTCGTGACGTAGTAAGAACTTGCATGAGAAAGGAGCTAATCATATTGATGTGAAGTATTATACTAGCGTTGTATTGGATCTTGATGAATAGGCTAGTGCAAACTCGATTCTTTTACGCCATGAGCAATTTACATCGGGGGAAAGCGTTTCTTGTTTGATTGTGGACTCCCGATGTGGCGTGCCCAGGGTTACTTAAAATGCTGCAATTAATACTGAAAGTAAGGATTCACTTTTAGGCGAGTTTAATTATGCTTATGCCATCCTATGTTAGGTTCATAACCTCACTTAGAGTTTCATGTTTAGGGTGACGGTTAAGTCTTGCTGAGCGTTATGCTCACGGATTCTATCCGAGTTGTTTTGCAGGTAATTGACTCGATGCTTATGAGAAGGGATGCCGATGAGACTCGGGAACCTCCGAGTGTTTACTCAAAGAGCATCCTCGCCGCTGCAGATTGATCTTCGTGTTGCTAGTAAGAAACGTCCGCGGGCTGGACTGTTTCTTTGTTGCTAGTTTAGATATGAATCGTGAGAGTGATAGTCTTCCGCTGTAGTTTACTCTGATATACTTATTTGTAAAACATTCTTGTACGCTTCCGCTAAACTATTTATGTAATATGATGTGTGTTCATCGACCCGTGTGCTGTTGGGTGCCGCATAACACGGCACCACCCGACGAGGTCCTGTGGGGCCGTCTCAGCATGGCATCAGAGCTGTTACACATGGTATCAGAGCTGCGTTGGGAACAGAGCACGGATTGAGCATCATATTATGTCAAAAACTTAGGAGACGGTGAGTTAACGGTACTAGGCCCACATAAGGACTACTATTAGCATATTATGAAGGTGGCAAGCTAACCTATTTGTTATGTCGGAAAACCGTGCATCTCGGGACGTCTATGTCTTGGGGGTTGCACGTATGCGCTGTCCACCAGTGCGCACAAGCTGAAGGGTGGAGCCCCACGGGTGACAGGTAACCCGACCCGCTTTAGTATTCTCTACGACTCTTCATGTCGTTTGGGGTATTCGAGCAAGGTCTTCCCTGGCGTGCGTGGTGCAATTTGGGAGACCCCGTCACATGGTCAGTAACGTGAACACGTAGCTCAAGGCGTGTTTCGCTTGAGAACGCCTGGGCGAGAGATGACGGCCGGGTGTACAAACTGTTATGGATACCGGGTTCGGTGTGCAGCCGAACCTGATGATTGAGTGTGGCTTATGTAGGTGCTAACCACGAAAACCTTAGTGCATGTAGAACACGTTTGCGAGTGACCGTTTTAGTGCCACCTAAGGATACGTATATGCCGGTGTAATCCGGTTAGGTTTTTCTTTGGTGAGGCAAGGTAGTACCGCCATATGTCTTACGGTGCATCGTCACCGTACTACACTGGATAGTATTCTTACCTATGAAGAAATCATTCATGACTAACTTCCAAACTAAAAATGGATGTGATAAAGCACATATTAGTTACTGAGCTCTTCATTTGAACTAAATTTCAAAGAAGAGACTTGTTAGGCTTCTTTTGATCTCAAAGACAGAGTGCTCTGTTCAGACAGAAATTTCTCTGGGCTTTAACAGAGCGTAACTCTGATTAGCTTGACCCGATAGAGGTGTTTGGTACAGTTCTGGAAAGGTTATTAAGTGCTCTACAACTTTTCTGTAGAACTCCAGAGCCAAATCCGACACCAATTTGGTTGGATATCCAGATGAATGCAAACTGTTCAGAAAACAGAGCAGCTGCAAACTTCTCTGGATGTTGCTGTAAATTAGCCGTCACAGTCTGTAGAAAATTTTCTAAGGGTCATATGATACACCGTTGGAAAGGTTAGGAAATTTGCAACGATTTTGTAGTTCATAGTTTGTTCAGAATTGTATTTCATTTGTATGTAAAACTGTGATGAAAACAGCCACATACAAAGGAGGTGCTGGCAAAATTTACCCAGAAATTCTGTCAACTTTGAACAGTCATAGCTATTGATCCAGAGATGATCTAGGGGCATATGAGTACTCGTTGAAAAGATACTCAAGTTAACTTTAACTTTGGTATTCAATTTGAGTTATGAAAATGCTAGTAACTGGATCAAATTCTGGGTTAGGTACAGAAGGGTCTGTTCTGTAGAGAATGAGGGACTGAATATGTTGGCTTTAGAAAGATGTGTAAACATGAAATTTTGTTACGCTTTCATAAAGTTTTAGCATGTTCATGTTTTACATACTTTCACATACTGCTGAGATCATGTTTTGACTCCCCTCAAAAATTATCGTTGTGCAGTATGGTGCGTACTCATTGTCCGAGTAGGGTTGATGGTTCTCGCCAAGACGGTGATGACTCGACTCCACCACGGGCACCACCATCAACGGTATGGGCGGATGTCATGGCTCAGATGACACGACCCCATTGGTCCTGTCGAGCCAGGATCACGCTGAGGGGTGCTGCGTTGCACAGCACCGTATAACACACGTCAAAGGTACAAAGCGGAAGAGGAAATTTTATTACATAAACAAGTTTATGAACATGTTTACAGCAAAAATGAGTTCAGTCTACACTCGCGGGCGTAGACTAAGCATCAAGTGCACGTTCAGCCCTCGAACGTGCCCTTGCTAGCACACACGCACACTAACTCTGCGGCGTGCACGACTCCCACTCGACGGTGTTCCCCTCCTGGGGTTCCGTCTCCCCCTCGGGAGTCCCTTCCTCATAGAACCCTGCAAAAGCTTCAAACACAAGCAGTGAGCACGAAGGCTCAGCAAGTCTGACCCGTCTCACCTAAACATGGAACTTCTACATGAGGGAAAGGGGTTACATGGGGTAAAAACCAGTTGCAAGGACTCGCCTAATTAGTAGAACCTTACTTTCAAGTTTTAGCAGCAGGTTGTGGAGAACCTTACGCTAAGGCACATGAGAGAGCCGCAATCAAACAAGAAACGCATTTCTCTCATGTACTTTGCCCAAAGTTGAAAAGAACTTTAGTTAGCTCTACGCTACAGCATATCATTAACAATCATTGTCCAGCTTTCAATCAGCAACATTTTAACATGTGACTAGCCTGTTCTTTCTACGTCACGGTACAGTGAACAAGTGGTACTCACTGACCGTGAGGGACGGCGATTATAATCGATTTACACCTGCAGGGTTACCCGAACAACCCGTCACGTACGCCCGTACTCGATGTTGCCTACAACAACCATCACGGACGCCATACGCGACTACCTTTCACCCGTTAGCCAAATATTGAACCGGTCCAATCGTCCTGAGCAAGAGGTCTCTGCACGCGCATCTCAGTGCCGCCAGCCGATTTACACCTCGAGCTCTCAACCTACCCTCTGAACGACCAGCTATGCCTCAACACCCAGCTACCCGAGTTACATCAGTTTCCCGGTTCCCATATAGCCGGTAGGTCTTCGGTAGTGTTCTAGCTTGTTCAACAGGCCCGCACACGGCTCGGTCCTCAATCGACACAAGGGGAGCTACAGCACACAGGCCCCAAAGTCCTGCTGCCCTTAACCTCCGCTTGGTCTCATTTTCTTGCCATGTGTTTCATGTGCTATCACTACCCGAGTCGAGTGCCTCTAGCCTATGCTCGCGAGTAGTCCAACTACTCGACTTGTACCGAATCCTACTCTAGCTTAGCAATGCAGTGGCTAACGAGGTTTTCAATCCTAAACCCAACCCATGGTTTTCTTGGCTATGCAGTTGGGTTTCCAATCAAGACTCTAATGCAAAGAACAATATTCAAAGATGTGCTCAAAACAATAAACATTTGTAAAAAGGTTAATGCAAACCGGAGCTTGCCTTGCTGCTCTTGGTCGTAGGCTAGCTGTTCCTCCGGAGTAATGAAGTCTAGGACTTCGGGTTCCTCCTCGACCTTAGCGACTACATGATAAGAGCAATATATGTATCAATTTAAATGCATTGGTATTAACTTTGAAGTTGTGAAGTCTATAATCCTTGCTAGACAGACCTAATGACTGAAACTTTTACTGTGGCTTGGTTACAACCTAAACAGAGACTTGGTCAAGTTTTAGTTGCAGCAAAGCTCAATTGAGCCCTCCACAATTAATTATGTCCTTGACCTTAATTAAAGGCTTTTAGAGTGTTCTAAGGATTTTCATGAAACAAACTATGACTTTCTGAAAATTAGATTTTCAGAGGGTTCTAATGGATTTGGTATCACTTAATTTGGGGGTTCCTAACTAAAGATATGAGCCAAACAATTTCAGAGAAAAATCTGAAAATGTTTCTGAACATTTTCTATTTTCTCTGGAACAGTTTCACTAATCACACCATTAGGTGGATTAAATGAGCTCAAATGGATCTGACATTTTTATGGTAGTTTAAGGATATTTTGGTGAACATCTCAGCAAAATTTCAGGATTTTCCTCCAAAGGATTCTCCAGTTAAAATTCCTAACAGTTTAAATTTTGAGGAATTAATTCTGGAGAAATAAGGAATTTCATGAAGTGAAACTTGATTTTCTTGAAAGTACTCAGAGAGCTGAATCCAGCAAAATTTGGTTCACTTAATTTGGAGCTTTCTAGCCAAAGTTATGAGGATTTGAAGTTTGAAGGAAATCTAAAAATCGGGGAAAAGTTTAAACTCGCGCGTGGGCCTAGGGGACACGTGTCGCACGCCGAGGCGACAGCACACCGCGGCCCACAATGATTTTACGCGCCAGCACACCCGATCCCGGCCGCAGCCGGATCCCGATTCAAAATATCTCCCGCTGACAGCTGGGGTCCACCCCCTTCTTCAACCTCACGACACCCGCGCCCCGCCGCCGAGGGATCTCGCCGGAGAGCTCGCCGCCGGCCGATGTACAGCTCCAAACTTCTCGATTCTGGCCGCCCCTGCCTACTTTTACTTGGGGAACAGGATCCGAGGGTCAGCTGCTCATGACAACGGCCGGAGCACAGAGGTTCTCCGGCCCAGAGTTTTGAAGGCAACTTGTGCGTTACCGTGTCTAGATCGTGTGAGAGCGGCTTGAGGCCCTCTAATCCTTTCTAGAGCACGAATTAAACAGAATCGTACCCGAAAGTCGTTCTGCACACAGAAAGGGGAAAAGTGGAAATTCGCCGCCGGTGAGCAACCACTCGAGCTGTGGCTCGGGGATGAGCAGCACCGGTCACCCGCGCGTCCAAGGGTGCCTTGGCTCGGGCGTGACAACGCCCTGGTTGGGCTGTCCACGAGAGCCCGAGGTGCGGCGGTTCCAAGTCCCGAGTTTGATCTTTCGGCACAGCCGATATCAATCGGTTTCAACCGAATTCTAGCAACGGGAAGGACGGAGGAAGGTCGCTAGTACCTTGCTGGGGCTCTGGAGTGGACGGAGGGAGCTGCGATCGGCGTTCTCCGATCAAGTCCGAGCTGCGGAAGTTTTCGGCCGGCGCTGAGTTCTTGCGGGGAAGAACGGCGGTGCCTCGGCCGAGGAGGGGGGCAGGTGCCTTAAGAAGGCTCTGCACCGCCTCACGCCCGCGCGTGGGCAAGCAGCTGCTGGCGCGGCGGCTGCCCTCGGTGGCGATCACTGCTGCGGCTCGGCGACCCGAGTGAAAAAGTCTCAGTCGGTTTGATCTGAGCAGTGGCTGACATGTGGGTCCCACCTCCAGTTTTAACCTCTGAAATTTACTCCTAATCAATGTTGTAAACAGTGAACCCCATACTACCCTTGGCAATTCAAATTATTCACCCATGAGCCATTTGAATTGATCAAAGTTCAAATGAGGTTTGGCTTGAATGAATTTCAGCACAAGTTCAGTTTGAAATTCAAATAAAGTTTGAATTTCTCCCCCTTAGCTCATGTCAAGATCAACTCCAAATGGAGTGAAAAATTGGTGTGTGAGCTCACAAAAATGTGCTGAGTAAGAATATGCCTTCCACTTTTAAATTCATGGGATAGAAACAGTTTGAATTTGAATATGGTTTCAAACTGCCCTCTTCCTAACTATACCCAAACTGACCTCAAAAAGGTTTTGAATTTGGGTGAAACTTGGCATGGACATCCTTAGTAAAGTGTAGGAGTTTTCATATGTCCAGCCCATCTATATCACATGTGGGAAATACCACTTTTGCAATGTGTGAGTTTGTTCTCTAATGAGCATGTTGATAATTGTTACTTGCTCTTCATTTGTGTTCATCATTCTTCCTCAAATGAGGTGTGTGGTGTGGTGATGAACACTGCAAATGTGTGTCAAAAACTGAGGCCCTTACATCAGATGGTCGAGTCAAGTCAAGAGAACACAAGACTACTCCAAGCCTTGGTACAACAGGGCTTACTCCAGCGTGCACAACCGGACGTTCCACCTCGGAACGCCTACTTGGATTTCTTGGCGACACAACCGCCAATCTTCACGGAAGCCCATGAACCAGTGGAAGCTGATCAGTGGCTTCGAGTTATGGAGTCCAAGTTTGGAGTGTTTGAGTGCGATGAATATCAGAAGACATCCTTTGCAGCTCAACAGCTCCATGGAGCCGCCGGAAATTGGTGGTTTGCTTATCTCGCCACCGTTCCAGAAGGCCATCAAGTGGAGTGGACGGAATTTCGTGAAGCATTCCGGGCTCGTCACATTCCTATGGGTTTTATCAAGGCCCAACAGCAAGAATTCAGAAACTTGAAGCAGGGGGACATGAGTGTCCTCGATTATGTCAGACGATTCAACCTTCTGGCACAATATGCTCCTGCTTATGCGACGAGCGAAGCTGCAATGTGTGACTACTTTTTCTATGGCTTGAATGCCATACTAAAAGAGAAGTTAGCTTTGTTCAATCAAGGTAGTTACACCGAGTTGATCAGTGCTGCCCTGCTGCAAGAACAAGCGACACTTGAGTGTCAAGCAGAGAAGAGGGACCGGGAGGATGTGCAAGAAGACACACCAGTTGTTCCTCGCAAATACCGTGTGGTGTATCACACACCATCCGATGAAAGATGGCAAGCGCCAGTGAGATTAACTCCGTACAGATTTCCTGCTCAAGAATCTTTTCTTGAAGCAACACCTTTGCCGCAGCAACGAATGACACCTGTGGCATCATTGCTGCATCTGAGTACATCAACTTCTCCACCACAAGTCAACGAAGAACTGGGGAAACCTCCTTGTTCTTATTTCCACCGTTCAGGGCATTTTAGGCAGGAATGCCGGGAGAAGTTGGTGAACACCAAACAGCCATCATCGTCAGGTGGTATGCCGCCACCTGCTCAAGTCAATATAACAGCATTGCAATCCGGGAGTGTGCAACATCTTGCTATTGAGGATGTCCCGGAGGGAGCACCAGTGTTAGCGGGCATGTTCACTCTCAAAGACGTGCCTGCGCTCATACTTTTTGATTCCGGTGCGACCCACAATTTCATCAGCAAAACATGCGTGGATCAGCACCAACTATCCACCAATACTCCCACACCGAGTTATCTTATACGTTAACTCTGATGGTTCTCTTGGATTATAGACTGTCCCCACATACCACCACTCGTCTTTTCTGCGCACTTTGTCCTCACTCGTGCGCACCCGGGAAAACTTCCCGGTCGGTCACCCATCCCCAAATTCCTCCGGGCCAAGCACGCTTAACCCCGGAGTTCTTTGCAGGTGGGCTTCCAGAAAATAAGATATACCTTTGGTGGTATGAGTACTCTATCAATCATATTAACCTTTGAGCTAGGATATCACACAATCCACCCCCTTAGAAGACCGACGTCCTCGTCGGTCAACGCCAAGACAGGAACGTCCCCTCTTAGCCACATCCGTACGTTTAGTACTGGCATACGCATACCGTACGTCCGGTTAGCAGCATACGTACCATACCGTGTCCCACAAAGAGGACCCACGCGTCATGCGTACGTACCTGCGTCCCTGACCCGTACGCTACCGTATACTTGTCACTGACCCGTACGCAACCGTGAAACTGCGAGGGTCGGCTCTGATACCATTTTTGATGGTTCTCTAGGATTATAGATTGTCCTCACATACCACCACTTGTCTTTTCTGCGCACTTTGTCCTCACTCGTGCGCACCCGGGAAAACTTCCCGGTCGGTCACCCATCCCCAAATTCCTTCGGGCCAAGCACGCTTAACCCCGGAGTTCTTGGCAGGTGGGCTTCCAGAAAAAAAGGTATACCTTTGGTGGTATGAGTACTCAATCAATCTTATTAACCTGGGAGCTAGGATATCACACAATCCACCCCCCTTGAACGTGTCCTTGCTAGCACACACGCACACTAACTCTGCGGCGTGCATGACTCCCACTCGACGGGGTTCCCCTCCTGGGGTTCCGTCTCTTCCTCGGGAGTCCCTTCCTCATAGAACCCTGCAAAAGCTTCAAACTCAAGCAGTGAGCACGAAGGCTCAGCAAGTCTGACCCGTCTCACCTAAACATGGAACTTCTACATGAGGGGTGATGGGTACATGAGGTAAAATCATTTGCAAAGGACTCGCCTAATTAGTGGAACCTTACTTTCAAGTTTTAGCAATAGGTTGTGGAGAACCTTACGCTAAGGCACATGAGAGAGCCGCAATCAAACAAGAAACGCATTTATCTCATGTACTTTGCCGAAGGTTGAAATGAACTTTAGTTAGCTCTAAACTACAGAAAAC
This sequence comes from Neostapfia colusana, assembly GCA_030760725.1. Lineage (NCBI taxonomy): Eukaryota > Viridiplantae > Streptophyta > Magnoliopsida > Poales > Poaceae > Neostapfia > Neostapfia colusana. Next base: position 13,836,965 of record JASWHV010000020.1, read on the forward strand.
CATTAGCAATCAAGTCCATCTTTCAATCAGCAACATTTTAACATGTAACTAGCCTGTTCTTTCTACGTCACGGTACAGTGAACAAGTGGTACTCACTGACCGCGAGGGACGGCGATTATAATCGATTTACACCTGCAGGGTTACCCGAACAACCTGTCACGTACGCCCGTACTCGATGTTGCCTACAACAACCATCACGGACGCCGTACGCAACTACCTTTCGCCCGTCAGCCAAATATTGAACCAGTCCCATCGTCCCGAGCAAGAGGTCTCTGCATGCACATCTCAGTGCCGCCAGCCAATTTACACCTCGAGCTCTCAACCTACCCTCTGAACGACGGGCAAAGCCTCAATACCCAGCTACCCGAGTTACATCGGTTTCCCGGTTCCCATATAGCCGGTAGGTCTTCGGTACTGTTCTAGCTTGTTCAACAGGCCCGCACATGGCTCGGTCCTCAATCGACACAAGCGGAGCTACAGCACACAGGCCCCAACGTCCTGCTGCCCTTACCCTCCGCTTGGTCTCATTTTCTTGCCACGTGTTTTATGTGCTATCACTACCCGAGTCGAGTGCCTCTAGCCTATGCTCGCGAGTAGTTCCAACTACTCGACTTGTACCGAATCCTACACTATCTTAGCATTGCAGTAGCTAACGGGGTTTGCAATCCTAAACCCAACCCATGGTTTTCTTGGCTATGCATTTGGGTTTCCAAACAAGACTCTAATGCAAAGAATAATACTATTCAAAGATGTGCTCAAAACAATAAACATTTGTAAAAAGGTTAATGCAAACCGGAGCTTGCCTTGCTGCTCTTGGTCGTAGGCTAGCTGTTCCTCCGGAGTAACGAAGTCTAGGACTTCGGGTTCCTCCTTGAACTTAGCGACTACATGATAGAAGCAATACATGTATTAATTTAAATGCAGTTGTATTAACTTTTAACTTGTGAAGTCTCTAAATCTTACTAGACAAGCCCAATGACTGTGAAATTTTTACTGTGGCTTGGTCACAACCTAAACAGAGACTTGGTCAAGTTTTAGTTGCAGCAAAGCTCATTTGAGCCCTCCACAATTAATTATGTCCTTAACCTCAATTGGAACTCTTAGGGTGCTCTAAGGATTCTCATGAAACAAACTATGACTTTCTGAAAACTAGATTTTTAGAGGGTTCTAATGGATTTGGTCTCACTTAATTTGGAAGTTCCTAACTAAAGATATGAGCTAAACAATTTCAGAGAAAATTCTGAAAATGTTTCTGAGCATTTTCTATTTTCTCTGGAACAGTTTCACTAATCACACCATTAGGTGGATTAAATTAGCTCCAATGGGACTGAAATTTTTATGGTAGTTCAGGTATATTTTGGTGAACATCCCAGCGAAATTTCAGGATTTTCCTCCAAAGGATTCCCCAGTTAAAATTCCAAACAGTTTAAATTTTGAGGAATTAGTTCTGGAGAAATAAGGAATTTCATGAAGTGAAACTTGATTTTCTGGAAAGTACTCGGAGTGCTGAATCCAGCAAAATTTGGTTCACTCAATTTGGAGCTTTCTAGCCAAAGTTATGAGGATTTGAAGTTTGAAGGGAATCTGAAAATTGGGGAAAAAGTTTAAACTTGCGGGTGGGCCCTGGGAACACGCGTCGCACGCCGAGGCGACAGCACACCGCGGCCCACAAGGATTTTGCGCGCCAGCACACTCGATCCCGGCCGCAGCCCGATCCCGATTCAAAATATCGGCCGCTGACAGCTGGGGTCCACCCCTTTCTTTAACCTCGCGACGCCCGCGCTCCGCCGCCGAGGGACCTCGCTGGAGAGCTCGCCGCCGGCTTCTGTACAGCTCCAAACTTCACGATTCTGGCCGCCCCTGCCTACTTTCTCTCGTGGAACAGGATTCTGGGTCAGCTACTCATGACAATGGCCGGTGCATGGTCGGCGACGAGCCGCCACCTCAGAAAGACTTCGGCCATGTTTGTTGACTTCCCTAGCACCTCAACTACTCGGGGAACCGGTCGGGAAGCATCAGTGGACCTCAGAGAAGGTCGACATGAGATCGAGGCAGCTCGGGGAAGGCCCAAAGTAGGTCCTCACCGTGCGCCCGATGCCTCCCGTTTGTTCCGCCGTTGGTAAACCTCGAATTACGCCGGGTACAGAGGTTCTCCGGCTAAGGGTTGTGAAGGCAACTTGTGCGTTACCGTGTCTAGTTTGTGTGAGAGTGGATTGAGGCCCTCTAATCCTTTCTAGAGCACGAATTCGACGGAATCGCACCCGAAGGTCGTTCTGCGGACAGAAAGGGGAAAACTGGAAATTCGCCGCCGGTGAGCAATCACTCGGGCTGTGGCTCGGGGGTGAGCAGCACCGGTCACCAGCGCGTCCAAGGGTGCCTTGGCTCGGGCGTGACAACGCCCTGGTTGGGATGTCCACGGGAGCCCGAGGTGCGGCGGTTCTAAGTCACCGAATTGATCTTTCGGCATAACCGATTTCAATCGGTCTCAACTGAATTCTAGCAGCGGGGAAGACGGAGGAAGGTCTCTAGTACCTTGCCGTGGCTCTGGAGGGGACGGAGGAAGCTGTGATCGGCGCTCTCCAATCGATTCCGAGCTGCGGAAATTGTTTGCCGGCGCTGAGTTCTTGCGGGGAAGAAACGGGTGAGCTTCGGCCGAGGAGGGGGAAAGGTGCCTTAAGAAGGTTCTGCACCGCCTCACGCCCGCGCGTGGGCAAGCAGCTGCTGGCGCGGCGGCTCCCCTCGGTGGCGATCGCAGCGGCGGCTCGGCTAACCGAGTGAGAAAGTCTCAGTCGGTTTGATTTGGAGTAGTGGCTGACATGTGGGTCCCACTTCCAATTTTAACCTCTGAAATTTACTCCTAATCACTGTTGTAAACAGTGAGCCCCATAATACCCCTGGTAATTCAAATTATTCACCCATGAGCCATTTGAATTAGTTAGAATTCAAATGGGGTTTGGTTTGAATGAGTTTCAGCACAAGTTCAGTTTGAAATTCAAATAAAGTTTGAATTTCCCCCACTTAGCTCATGTCAAGATCAACTCCAAATGGAGTGAAAATTGATGTGTGGGCTCACAAAAATGTGCTGGGCAAGAATATGCCTCCCACTTTTGAATTCATGGGATAAAAACAGTTTGAATTTGAATATGGTTTCAAACTGCCCTCTTTCTAACTATACCCAAAATGACCTCAACAAGGTTTTGAATTTGGATGAAACTTGGCCTGGACATCCTTAGCAATGTGTAGGAGTTTTCATATGTCCTGCCCACCTATATCACATGTGGAAAATACCACTTTTGCAATGTGTGAGTTTGTTCTCTAATGAGCATGTTGATGGTGGTTACTTGCTCTTTATTTGTGTTCATCATCTTTCCTCAAATGAGGTGTGTGTGTATGGTGATGAACACTTCAGTTATGTGTCCAAAACTGAGGCCCTTACATTCCTCCCCCCCCCTTAAAAGAATCTCGTCCCTAGATTATAAGGTGAAAATGAGAGAGAGGACGGTGGAAAATTACCAGATATGCGACGTGAAAAATTTGGGGTAGTTAGCGCGAAGAAATCCTTCGCTCTCCCATGTCGCTTCGTCTATGGAGTGATTACTCCATAGAACCTTGTAGAACCACAATGTACGGTTGCGTGTGGTTCGGGCCTTTTCATCGATAATCTGCACCAGTTCCTCCCGATAGGTGAGATCCGGTTGCAGTTCTTCAATACCTTCCAGCTGAAAGGTAGGTGATAGCTTGAGACACTTCCTCAGCTGGGAAATGTGAAAGACGTCGTGTACACCGGAAAGTGCTTCTGGTAATTTCAGCCGGTATGCCACTGATCCACATCTTTCGGTAATTTGGAATGGACCGATGAATCGGGGTGCCAACTTTCCTCTCACCCCAAATCTGTTTACGCCCTTCATTGGAGACACCCGTAGGTATACGTGATCTCCAACTTCGAATTGTAATGGGCGCCTTCTCCGGCCCGCATACTTTTTCTGACGGGATTGAGCGGCTTTTAGGTTCGCTTGAATCAGTCGAACCTTTCCTTCCGCGTTGTTGACAAGGTCAATCCCGAAGGTAACCCTTTCCCCAGACTCACACCAATTCAATGGTGTGCGGCATTTCCTACCGTATAGCGCCTCGTAGGGCGCCATCTTTATACTGGCTTGGTACCCATTGTTGTACGAGAACTCGGCTAACGGCAAGTGATCATCCCAATTCTTGCCGTGGTTGATAGCGCAAGCTCGTAGCATGTCTTCTAAGATCTGATTTACCCGCTCCGTTTGCCCATCCGTCTGCGGATGGTAGGCTGAACTACGGATCAGCTTCGTCCCCAAGGCAGCGTGCAGCTGCTCCCAAAAACGGGACACAAATAAAGTGCCCCGATCCGATATGATAGTACGGGGTACGCCGTACAAGCATAGGATCCGTGAGATGTACAGTTCAGCGTACTTCTTGGCGTTGTAGTTGGTGTTGACCGGGATGAAATGGGCAACTTTGGTGAACCGATCGACGATCACCCACACAGAATCATGTTTCTGCAAGGTGGTGGGTAAACCGATGATGAAGTCCATGCTTACATCCTCCCACTTCCTGGCATGAATGCCCAGTGGTTGCAGCAGTCCCGGTTTCCGCATGTGGTCTGCCTTCACCCTTCGACATGTATCACACTCGGACACGTATTTTGCAGTCTCTCGCTTCATCCGTGTCCACCAAAACTTGCCTCTGAGTTCTTGATACATTTTGTTGCTGCCGGGGTGAATATAAAACTTTGACAAGTGAGCCTCATCAAAGATTTTCTTCCGTAACTCCGGGTTTCGGGGTACGACGATCCGGTCCTTGAACCATAGGACACCGTCTCCGTCCTTCCGGAAACATTTCAGCTCCCCACTGTCTACACGTCTCCGTAAATGTGTCATGCCCTTGTCATTCTTTCGGGCTGCCACTATCTCTTCACGGATGGTGGGGATCAAAGCTAGGTTGTAGAGAGCTCCGTGTGGAATCACATGTAGTGGTGGTTCGCTCTCTTCCAACGGTGTGATGGTCAGATTGTTGACGTGTGACTTGCGGCTCAGCGCATCTGCCACTACGTTTGCCTTGCCGGATGATAATGGATCTCTATTTCGTAATCCTTTATCAGTTCTAACCATCTTCGTTGCCTCATGTTCAGCTCCTACTGAGTGAATATGTACTTGAGACTTTTGTGGTCGGTATATAAATGTACGAGGTTACCGAGTAGGTAGTGCCTCCACATTTTTAGTGCAAGTACCATGGCAGCGAGCTCCAAGTCGTGGGTTGGATAATTCTGCTCATGGTTTCTAAGCTGCCGTGATCCATACGCGACCACTCTTCGGTCTTGCGTCAGCACACATCCGAGCCCAATGCCGGATGCATCGCAGTACACATCAAACGGTTTTGTTGTGTTTGGCTGCGCCAAAACCGGTGCTGATGTCAGGTGCTTGACTAAAGCCTGGAATGCTGCTTCACATGCTGGACTCCAAACATATTTGGTAGCCTTCTTCAGCAGCTCTGTCATTGGCTTGGCAATCTTCGAGAAGTTTGGAATGAACCTCCGATAATATCCCGCGAGTCCGAGGAAACTCCGTACCTCGTGAATAGTTCTCGGGGATTTCCAATTCAGCACTTGAGTGATCTTGCTCGGGTCCACAGCGATACCCTCCGCTGAGATGATATGCCCGAGAAAAGGCACTTGCGATATCCAAAACTCGCATTTGCTGAATTTCGCGTATAACTTGTGATCCCGCAGCCGTTGCAAGACTATACGCAGATGCTTCTTGTGATCTTCCTCCGACTTGGAATACACCAGGATGTCGTCGATGAAGACCACGACAAACTTGTCCAGCTCCGGCATGAATACCGAGTTCATTAAGTACATGAAGTGAGCTGGAGCATTGGTGAGGCCGAAGGACATGACCAAGTACTCATAAAGTCTGTACCTCGTCGAGAAAGCCGTCTTTGGAATGTCCTCAGCCCTTATCTTAATCTGATGGTACCCGGATCTTAAATCCATCTTGGAAAAGATCTTTGCTTCAACCAACTGATCAAACAACATGTCGATCCGTGGCAACGGGTACTTGTTCTTGATGGTTACGGCATTTAATGGACGATAGTCCACGCAAAGCCGCAACGTCTCATCTTTCTTCTTGACAAATAACGCCGAACAGCCCCATGGCGAGGAGCTCGGCCTAATAAAACCCTTCTCTAGAAGGTCCGTGAGCTGAGTCTTCAGTTCAGCCAACTCCTTGGGTGCCATCTTGTACGGCCTTCAGGATATCGGCATGGTTCCCGGTGCAAGTTCAATCTTGAACTCCACCTCTCTATCGGGCGGCATTCCCGGTAATTCATCCGGGAATACGTCAGGGAACTCTCGGACCACTGGAATATCTTCCAATCTGATAGTTGTGGACTGATAGACACTTGGAAGTTTTATTTCTGGACTGTCCAGAAATAAAGAGTGAGACCCGTGCACTTCTGAGTTTAAGTGCACGACTTGAAGGACGGTGTCTAAAACAGCGCCGTGGCGGGTTAACCACGACATCCCTAGGATGACATCAACCTTCTGTCCCTCTAAGATAATGAGAGACGTGGGGTACACTTTACCCGCTAAGCATAATGGCGCCTTGGAAACCATTACGCTTGCTGAAATCTTCCCACCCGGTGAACAAATTAAATATTGACTATCGGTGGGTAGTATTGGCAAGCTGTGTTTAGCAATGAAAGCTTGGCTAATAAAATTATGCGTGGCGCCTGAATCAAACAGTACTATAGCGGGATGCTGGTGGAGTCGGAACATACCCGCAAGGATTGGCTCGCCCTCTGGCACGTCCTCAATGGCAAGTTGGTGGATGGTGCCGGGCCTAGGGTTTGCCCGCCGCGCATTAGTAGGGTTCCGGGGTTGATTCCTCCCCGGAAACTGCGGTGCCACTCCGCCGCCTTGCCTCTCCGGGCAACTGCTCGTGAAATGTCCTGGACGACCACACTTGTAACATGTGGCCGCTGCTGGTGGAGTGCTCGGGGGATGAAAGCCCGGCATGCGCTGCTGAGGTGCATACGCACGCGGCATCGGCCGCTGCTGCTGTTGTTGCGGAGGTGGTACTGGCAGTGCAGGCCTGAATGCCGGTGAAGAGTACGGCCGACTGCGGAACGGCATCGACCGCTGTGGTGGCTGCCAGCGTGGACCTGATGGTGGGCGATTCACCATCCGAAACTTCTGAGAAGGACCGCCTCCTTCTCCGCTGCTCTGCGGCGCGCTTCGCTTTCGTTCCGCCGCTGCTAACTCCTTGCTGGAGTCCTCCTGAACAATCACAGCATCAATGATGTCGTTGAGGCTGTCGCGATTGAACATCGCCAACTTGTCCTTCAGGAGCGGGTTAAGCCCCTGGTAAAAGTGGTCCCGCCGCTTCTCGTCAGTATCTGCGTGATACGACGCGTAGAGCGCGAGATCGTTGAACGCCCTGGAGTATTCCAGCGCGTTCCGGCTCCCTTGCTGCAGGTGCAGGAACTCCTGCGTCTTCCTCTTCATCAAACCTGGCGGTATATGATAGGCCCTGAAGGCCGTCCGAAACTCTGTCCAGGTCATCACTCGGTCGGTGGGCTGTGAAGCACAGAAGTTGGCCCACCACGCGCTCGCGGATCCTTGGAGCTGCTAGACCGCGAACTGAGTCTTGCGCTGCTCGCTTATCTGGAGCAGCCCGAACTTCATCTCTATGGCACGGAGCCAGTTGTCCGCGTCAAGTGGTTCATCCGCCCTTGAGAATACCGGGGGATGAGTAGCCAGGAAGTCGGAGTAGGAGCTCTGTTGACGCTCCTCACGGTCTTGACGTCTCTCTGGGCGAGACGTATTAGTGATGAGGGTCTGCAGCAACTCTGTGTGCTGCTGGTGTGAACCCGCCATTGCTGCGACGATGTCGGCCAATGTAACCGTTGGCAGTGGCGGTGGCGGTGTTTGCTGTTGTTGTTGTTGTTGTTGCTGCTGCGGTCCCGAGGAGTCCTCGGGAGGCTGTTGGGAGGTCTCTCCCCCTTGACTGGTACCCCCAACGTCAGGGTTGGCACGAGTACGCATCATTCTGAAACTCAAAACAGCAGCGAGTAGCACATGTCTTACTTAAAATTCCATATGTAACAGTAGGTATTGAAGTGACACATGATTAATTTGCATAACATTCAAATATATTGATAAAGCATAAACTTTATATAAGATACATTATTCTCGGGTCTCCGAGAAGTCGTGCTCATGTCGTCACTACCTATACATACGCTACTGTCTACACGACATGTCACCGATTACAAAATTTGGGCTACACTACCCTAGCTGCCCTACATGGCAACTGTAACCCCCTACTCGGAGTAGAACTCGACTTCCTGTGGGTCGTCCTCCTCCGGTACCTCTGCTGGTGGCTCTGGATCTACCACCTCTTCTCCCATTCCGGGTTCTCCCATTGCTGGAAGACCCAAGACCACTGGTACGCCCAATACCGGAGGTACGAGGTCCTGCAATGCATGCACCTCGTCCATGGCTTAGTTGTAATCTTCTTCCCAGCCTTGCCCTTCCTCAATAGCGTCGTCCCGCTCTTGAGTAAGTTCCTCGTTCTGCTGGGTCAGATTTTGTACCAGTTCTTGCAACGCCGCGATGTCGACGCGGCTTTTTCTCTTCGCCTTCTTCAGACGATGCAACTGATTGTGTTGTTCATTCAGTCGCTTGATCGTCGGAAGGAGCACATTGCGGAGTGCGCTGTGAGCACTCTCGAAATGGTCTCCACGGCTCATGCTCTCCTTGAGCTTTGTGGCGAGATGCTCCGTATGAATAGCTTGGCCGTCCATCACGGCGTTTCACGCCCTCATCTGGAGGCTAAGGTTTGCCTCCGCGGGGTTGTACCTTGGGCAACTCAGGTCCGTTGCCTCCAGGTACCTTTCTTCCCACACATGCTGAGCCCGTCCCTCCACCGGAACGAGCGCGTATGGAGTGCCCTCCATAGCCTGCACGTGTAGTTGGCAGAAACGTGACATAGTGTCACGGGCTGCCACTTGCCACATCCCTTCCGGTTGTCTTCCTCTCACCGTGACGGTGAATGGCACCCAACCGGGTGGCGTAGGTCCTGCAGGGACCTCGACATGGATCATCCACGTGTTGTTCCCCTCTTCGCCTTCTTCCTTGGCGAAGTACTCTGGCATCTGGTTGTACCCGAAATGTTGGAGCATTTGCCACAATGCTTCCGGGTAGCCGTTGCTGTGAGAACAGTGGGACACCACCCACCCGTTCTCCAACTGTTTATCTGCTGTCATCTGTAAAAATATATTTGAGAAATGTCAAATATTTATTTAAACAGTAAACCACTGAGTTATAACATAAGACATGTCATTGAACCCATAAAGCTTGGAAACATAGTTCAAATTTTTAAGCAAATTTGACTGCTGATCTGCTGTTCAACATGACAGCCCTGACCAGTTTCCATATCAACCTGATTTAGGCCATGCTAAAGCAAAACCAGTTCTGAGGCTTAACATAAAAGTTACAGATAACTTCAATAGCTTTCCAGAAAGTATTTGCTTGGCATAAGATCTGTCCTGGTTCAAAAGTTATGAGATGTCAAAGTTAACAGAATTTCTGGAGAAAATTGGACAGCACCTCCCTGCTTTAGGTACTGACTCGATCCAAGAATCCCAGTTAATTCTGTTCCTAATCTGACAAAACTTTCTATTACAAAGTTGTAACCTATCTAAAAGCTTTCCAGAACTACCTCATTTTCTATTTTTGGATTTTAAGCAGGAAGTTATGCTTAATTTACAGAGAGTTTACAGAGAGTCTTTACTCTGTCCTGTTTTCTGGACAGTTTCAACTCTACTGCATTTTTTAATTGGTTAAGGGATGAAACACCTCTGGACCTCAACAGAAGAGTTGTAAAGCTCTTCCAAAGCTTTCCAGAAATGTATCATATGACCCCAATGTAAGGGCCTCAGTTTTTGACAAAAGAATTGAAGTGTTCATCACCACACCACACACCTCATTTGAGGAAAGATGATGAACACAAATGAAGAGCAAGTAACCGCCATCAACATGCTTATTAGAGAACAAACTCACATATTGCAAAAGTGGTATTTCCCACATGTGATATAGGTGGGCTGGACATATGAAAAACTCCTACACATTGCTAAAAATGTCCATGCCAAGTTTCACCCAAATTCAGAACCTTTTTGAGGTCATTTTGGGTATAGCTAGGAAGAGGGCAGTTTGAAACCATATTCAAATTCAAACTGTTTTTATCCCATGAATTTAAAAGTGGGAGGCATATTCTTACTCAGCACATTTTTGTGAGCTCACACACCAATTTTCACTCCATTTGGAGTTGATCTTGACATGAGCTAAGAGGGATAAATTCAAACTTTGTTTGAATTCAAAACTGCACTTGTGCTGAAATTCATTCAAACCAAACCCAATTTGAACTTTGATCAATTCAAATGGCTCATGGGTGAATAATTTGAATTGCCAGGGGTAGTATGGGGTTCACTGTTTACAACAGTGATTAGGAGTAAATTTCAGAGGTTAAAATGGGGAGTGGGACCCACATGTCAGCCTCTACTTCAACACAAACCGACTGAAACACAGCTCAATCGGTTCCCGGGTGCAGTGTGCGCGCGCCACCGGTGGGGCAGCCGGCGCCAGCTCCTGCTGCGCGCCCCAAGCCGGAGACCGGTCGCCGGGCTACTTATCCACTCGCCGGCGTGCTCCGATCGCCCATTCCCCGAGCTGCCGACATACTCGGTCTGTTCTTCCACTGCAACCGCCGCCGCTCGAGCTCACGCTTGATCAAGCCCGATCACTCACGAGCACAGCCTCCTCCACAGAAAAACGGCACCGGGAGATCGTAAGCAACCTCCTAGACACCGTGTTGGCCAGTGAGCAAGCGTCCTCGAGCTCTACCGAACCGTTTCTCCGGCGAACCAAGCATCGCCGCCGATCAGGCTCTCGTGGACAGCACAGCACAGCCGTTGTCACGTCCTCTTCTCTACACAAGAAAGGTGCGTGATTGTATGTAGATGGAGTAGCCAAAAGCCGTTTGGCGATTGATCAACCCTCGGCCGAGAATTTCCAAATTTACTCTTGATCAGTTCATAAGGACCGAGCTCACCTTCGGGTGAAATTCGTGCTCTATGCACGAGGGTTGGACAAGCTCGTTACCTAGTAGCTTCTACGCACGATAGCGCCCACGCTCGAACTGGAATTAGAGAAAACCATCGAGAATCGGCCAAGATATGGCTGTTTTCCCCGCCGCCATGGCTGAACACCTCGGCTCACCGTCGAGAGCATAGTTGCTGGTATTCCTAGCTTCCACTCAGCCCGGGTTCGTGTTTCCCACGCTCTACTGATGCTCTCCGACCTATTCCCGGTCGATTTGGTGCACGGGAGAGCGGGACCGACCTAACCGGAACCCTAGCAGGTGCTGTCACTGGTGCGCACGGGTTTCCGGTCATCGCCGGCGGCCGGCGACCACACCATCGAGTCCAGGGGGTCAGTAAAGGGGTAGGCGGCGAGTTTCGGGCCGGGGGGTGGCCGGGAACTCAGTTCCGGCGAGGGTCGCCGGAGATCGCCGCCGCCGCGCAGTTGGCGCGAGGAGGGAGACGACGCACTGTGTGCGGGGCCCACGAGCAGGAACTTAAACTTTTCCCCGAATTTCAGTTTCAGTTCAAATTTCAAATCCTCATAACTTTGGCTAGAAAGCTCCAAATTGAGTGAACCAAAATTTTCTGGATTCAGCTCTCTGAGTACTTTCCAGCAAATCAAGTTTCACTTCATTAAATTCCTTATTTCCCCAGAACTAATTCCTCAAAGGTTAAACTGTTTGGAATTTTAACTGGAGAATCCTTTGGAGGAAAATCCTGAAATTTTGCTGGGATGTTCACCAAAATATCCCTGAACAATCATAAAAATTTCAGACCCATTGGAGCTCAATTAATCCACCTAAGGGTGTGATTAATGAAACTGTTCCAGAGAAAATAGAAAATGTTCAGAAACATTTTCAGAATTTTCTCTGAAATTGTTTAGCTCATATCTTTAGTTAGGAACTTCCAAATTAAGTGAGACCAACTCCATTAGATCCCTCTGAAAATCTAGTTTTCAGAAAGTCATAGTTTGTTTCATGAAAATCCCTAGAACACCCTAAGAGTTCCAATTAAGGTCAAGGACATAATTAATTGTGGAGGGCTCAAATGAGCTTTGCTGCAACTAAAACTTGACCAAGTCTCTATTTAGGTTGTAACCAAGCCATAGTAAAAGTTTCACAGTCATTGAGTCTGTCTAGTGGGACTTATAAGCTTCACAAGTGCAAACTTAATACAAATGCACTCAAATTAATACATGTACCTCTCTTATCATGTAGTCGCTAAGGTCGAGGAGGAACCCGAAGTCCTAGACTTCGTAACTCCGGAGGAGCAGCTAGCCTACGACCAAGAGCAGCAAGGCAAGCTCCGGTTTGCATTAACCTTTTTACAAATTTTTATTGTTTTGAGCACATACTTGTTTACTTTATTCTTTGCATTAGAGTCTTGTTTGGAAGCCCCACTGCATAGCCAAGAGAACCATGGGTTGGGTTTAGGATTGCAAACCCCGTTAGCTACTGCATTGCTAGGATAGAGCAGGATTCGGTACAAGTCGGGTAGTTGGAACTACTCGCGAGAATAGGCTAGAGGCACATTGCTCGGGTAGAAATAGCACATGATACACATGGCAAGAAAAATGAGACCAAGCGGAGGGTAAGGGCAGCAGGACTTTGGGGCCTGTGTGCTATAGCTCCGCTTGTGTCGATTGAGGACCGAGCCGTGTGCGGGCCTGTTGAACAAGCTAGAACAGTACCGAAGACCTACCGGCTATATTGGAACCGGGAAACTGATGTAACTCGGGTAGCTGGGTATTGAGGCATTGCCCGTCGTTCAGAGGGTAGGTTGAGAGCTCGAGGTGTAAATCGGCTGGCGGCACTGAGATGCGCGTGCAGAGACCTCTTGCTCGGGACGATGGGACCGGTTCAATATTTGGCTGACGGGCGAAAGGTGGTTGCGTACGGCGTCCGTGATGGTTGTTGTAGGCAACATCGAGTACGGGCGTACGTGACGGGTTGTTCGGGTAACCCTGCAGGTGTAAATCGATTATAATCGCCGTCCCTCGCGGTCAGTGAGTACCACTTGTTCACTGTACCGTGACGTAGAAAGAACATGCTAGTTACATGTTAAAATGTTGCTGATTGAAAGATGGACTTGATTGCTAATGAATTTCTGTAGTTTAGAGCTAACTAAAGTTCTTTTCAACTTTGGGCAAAGTACATGAGAGAAATGCGTTTCTTGTTTGATTGCGGCTCTCATGTGCCTTAGCGTAAGGTTCTCCACAACCTGCTGCTAAAACTTGAAAGTATGGTTCTACTAATTAGGCGAGTCCTTGCAAATGATTTTTACCTCATGTAACCCATGACCCCTCATGTAGAAGTTCCATGTTTAGGAGAGACGGGTCAGTCTTGCTGAGCCTTCGTGCTCACAGCTTGTGTTTGAAGCTTTTGCAGGGTTTGATGAGGAAGGGACTCCCGAAGAGGAGACGGAACCCCAGGATGGGAACCCCGTCGAGTGGGAGTCGTGCACGCCACAGAGTTAGTGTGCGTGTGTGCTAGCAAGGACACGTTCAAGGGCTGAACATGGACTTGATGCGTAGTCTATGCCCGTGAGTGTAGAATGGACTTATTTTGATGTAAACATGTTCATAAACTTGTTTATGTAATAAAATTCCGCTTCCGCTTTGTACCTTTGATGTGTGTTATCCGGTGCTGTGCAACGCAGCACCCCTCAGCGTGATCCTGGCTCGACAGGACCTTTGGGGTCGTGTCACCCAACCTCGAAAGAACTCACCCTCTAACCTCTGATCAACTTCAGCCTTGATTCAGCTGAAAACAGAGTGCTCTGTCCTTAACAACCTATAAGTTGAAAACTTGTTAACTTTGAATATCTTGTTCGAGGGAAGGAGTTACATCAAGTTTTACTGCTTTGGATCAAAACCTTCAATTTTTACAATGAAGTTGTTAATTTAGTGGGGTGTGACGTCGATGCGTCACCAGATTATGTCGGTACTACGTACTCACAAAGAAAAACCTATACCGGACTTAGCCGGCTTCGTTATTTCAGTGGCACTAAACGTCACTCGCACACGGATTGTACACATCTACCGTTTCGTGGTCAGGCTACCTGCAGAAACTCAAGCAATCGTCAGACTCGGCTGCACACCGAGTCCGGAATCCATACAGTTCGTAGACCCGGCCGTCATCACTCGCCCGGATGTTCTCAAGCCAAACACGCCTTGAGTTACGTGTTCACGTTTCGGACCACGTGACAGGGTCTCCCAAGTTGCACCACGCACGCCAGGGACAGACGTTGCTCGAATACCCCAAACGACATGAAGAGTCGTAGAGGATATAAAAGCGAGTCGGGTTACCTGCCACCCGTGGGGCTCCACCCTTCAACTTGTGCGCACTGGTGGACAGCGCTTACGTGCACCCCCCCAAGACATGAACGTCCCGAGATGCACGATTTTACGACATAAACAAATAGGTTAATATGCCACTTTCTATATGCTAATAACATCCTTATACGGGCTACTAACTCGTTCCTCACTGGGATTTTGAAAAGGATGACCTTTGTACTGTGTTAAACCTCAAGCGAGCTCTGATACCAGCGCTGACACGACCCCAAGGTCCTGTCGAGCCAGGATCACGCTGAGGGGTGCTGCGTTGCACAGCACCGGATAACACACGTCAAAGGTACAAAGCGGAAGCGAAATTTTATTACATAAACAAGTTATGAACATGTTTACATCAAAATAAGTTCAGTCTACACTCGCGGGCGTAGACTAAGCATCAAGTGCACGTTCAGCCCTTGAACGTGTCCTTGCTAGCACACACGCACACTAACTCTGCGGCGTGCACGACTCCCACTCGACGGGGTTCCCCTCCTGGGGTTCCGTCTCCTCTTCGGGAGTCCCTTCCTCATAGAACCCTGCAAAAGCTTCAAACACAAGCAGTGAGCACGAAGGCTCAGCAAGTCTGACCCGTCTCACCTAAACATGGAACTTCTACATGAGGGTAATGGGTTACATGAGGTAAAAATCAGTTGCAAGGACTCGCCTAATTAGTAGAACCTTACTTTCAAGTTTTAGCAGCAGGTTTGTGGAGAACCTTACGCTAAGGCACATGAGATAGCCACAATCAAACAAGAAACGCATTCCTCTCATGTACTTAGCCCAAAGTTGAAAAGAACTTTAGTTAGCTCTAAACTACAGCATATCATTAACATTCAATGTCCATCTTTCAATCAGCAACATTTTAACATGTGTCTAGCCTGTTCTTTCTACGTCATGGTACAGTGAACAAGTGGTACTCACTGACCGCGAGGGACGGCGATTATAATCGATTTACACCTGCAGGGTTACCCGAACAACCCGTCACGTACGCCCGTACTCGATGTTGCCTACAACAACCATCACGGACGTCGTACGCGACTACCTTTCACCCGTCAGCCAAATGTTGAACCGGTCCAATCGTCCCGAGCAAGAGGTCTCTGCACGCACATCACAGTGCCGCCAGCCGATTTACACCTCGAGCTCTCAACCTACCCTCTGAACGACCAGCTATGCCTCAACATCCAGCTACCCGAGTTACATCAGTTTCCCGGTTCCCATATAGCCGGTAGGTCTTCGGTACTGTTCTAGCTTGTTCAACAGGCCCGCACACGGCTCGGTCCTCAATCGACACAAGCGGAGCTACAGCACACAGGCCCCAAAGTCCTGCTTCCCTTAACCTCCGCTTGGTCTCATTTTCTTGCCATGCGTTTCATGTGCTATCACTACCCGAGTCGAGTGCCTCTAGCCTATGCTCGCGAGTAGTTCCAACTACTCGACTTGTACCGAATCCTACTCTATCTTAGCAATGCAGTGGCTAACGAGGTTTTCAATCCTAACCCCAACCCATGGTGTTCTTGGCTATGCAAATGGGGTTTCCAAACAAGACTCTAATACAAAGAATAAAGTAAACAAGGATGTGCTCAAAACAATAAAAATTTGTAAAAGGTTAATGCAAACCGGAGCTTGCCTTGCTGCTCTTGGTCGTAGGCTAGCTGTTCCTCCGGAGTAACGAAGTCTAGGACTTCGGGTTCCTCCTCGACCTTAGCGACTACATGATAAGAGCAATATATGTATCAATTTAAATGCATTTGTATTAACTTTGAAGTTGTGAATCTTATAACCTTTGCTAGACAGACCTAATGACTGTGAAACTTTTATTGTAGCTTGGTTACAACCTAAACAGAGAATTGGTCAAGTTTTAGTTGCAGCAAAGCTCATTTGAGCCCTCCACAATTAATTATGTCCTTGACCTTAATTGGAACTCTTAGGGTGTTCTAGGAATTTTCATGAAGCAAACTATGACTTTCTGAAAACTAGATTTTCAGAGGGTTCTAATGGAGTTGGTCTCACTTAATTTGAATGTTCCTAGCTAAAGTTATGAGCTAAACAATTTCAGAGAAAATTCTGAAAATGATTCTGAACATTTTCTATTTTCTCTGGAACAGTTTACTAATCACACCATTAGGCGGATCAGATGAGCTCCAATGGATTTGAAATTGTTATGGTAGTTCAGGGATATTTTGGTTAACATCCCAGCAAAATTTCAGGATTTTCCTCCAAAGGATTCTCCAGTTAAAATTCCTAACAGTTTAAACTTTGAGGAATTAATTCTGGAGAATTATGGGTTTTCATAAAGTGAAACTTGATTTTCTGGAAAGTACTCAGAGAGCTGAATCCAACAAAATTTGGTTCACTCAATTTGGAGCTTTCTAGCCAAAGTTATGAGGATTTGAAGTTTGAAGGAAATCTGAAAATCGGGGAAAAGTTTAAACTCGCGCGTGGGCCCAGGGGACACGCGTCGCACGCCGAGGCGACGGCACACCGCGGCCCACAAGGATTTTGCGCGCCAGCACACCCGATCCCGGCCGCGGCCAGATCCCGATTCAAAATATCGGCCGCTGACAGCTGGGGCCCACCCTCTTCTTCAACCTCGCGACGCCCGCGCTCCGCCGCCGAGGGACCTCGCCGGAGAGCTCGCCGCCGGCTTCTGTACAGCTCCAAACTTCTCGATTCTGGCCGCCCCTGCCTACTTTTACTCGGGGAACAGGATTCTAGGGTCAGCTGCTCATGACAATGGCCGGAGCATGGTCGGCGACGAGCCGCCACCTCGGAACGACTTCGGCCATGTCGGCTGACTTCCCTAGCACCTCAACTACTTGGGAAACCGGTCGGGGAGCACCAGTGGACCTCAGAGAAGGTCGACATCAGCTCGAGGCAGCTCGGGGAAGGCCCGAAATAGGTCCTCACCGTGCGCCCGATGCCACCCGTTCATTCCGCCATTGGTAGACCTCAAATTACGCCGGGTGCACAGGTTCTCCGGCCCAGAGTTGTGAAGGAAACTTGTGCGTTACCGTGTCTAGCTCGTGTGAGAGCGGCTTGAGGCCCTCTAATCCTTTATAGAGCACGAATTAAACAGAATCGTACCCGAAGGTCGTTCTGCACACAGAAAGGGGAAAAGTGGCAATTCGCCGCCGGTGAGCAACCACTCGAGCTGTGGCTCGGGGATGAGCAGCACCGGTCATCGGCGCGTCCAAGGGTGCCTTGGTTCGGGTGTGACAACGCCCTGGTTGGGATGTCCACGAGAGCCCGAGGTGCGGCAGTTCTAAGTCCCGAATTTGATCTTTCGGCACAGCCGATATCAATCGGTTTCAACTGAATTCTAGCAACGGGGAGGACGGAGGAAGGTCTCTAGTACCTTGCTGGGGCCCTGGATGTGGCGGACCGGAATCCGCTCATCCAGGATCGCAGAGGGTGGTGCCGCGCGATGCGACACCCGACAGCACACGTCATAAGAACACAATATATTACATGGGAAAAACAGCTGAAACTGTACAAATAAGTACAAACTTCAGTTACAATTTTTGTTCTATTACACAGCGGAAGACTACACTAAACAACTCACGCCCGCCTATCTAGCAAAAGTCGGTTACCCCGCCCTAGGGCAACCCACACTAGCTGCACGTCTCAGCTCAGCGCGGCGTGTACGGCTCCCACTCAGCCGTGGTCCCCGACGGAGGGTAACCCTCGCCGGTGGACTCGTACTCCGAGTCCGTGGGTGGCTCCTCACCTGAAAAACACTTAAGCAGCAACCGTGAGCACGAAGGCTCAGCAAGGCTTAACCGACTCACCTAAGCATGAAACTCTACATGAGGTGTACAATGGACATAGGATAGTAACATTTCAGCAAAACGACACGCCTACAAGTTCATCCTTAGTTCATCTTTTAGCAACAAGTTAACAGTTCATGAAATCTGAAATTTAGTAAGCAGTATTTGGTGGCACACATGTAGCAATACAATTATATCAATCAGCATCATTGAATCAACATATTTCATCCATTAGTCTACGTTACGACGCAGTGAACAAGCAGTACTCGTCACCGCGAGGGATGGCGAATCGACTCGATATACACCTGCAGGGAAAACCCAAAGCGCACATCACGTACGCCCACCCGTGGAGCTGCACAGCACGCTCACTCGATGTCGTACGGGACAACCTTTCACCCAACAGCCCAAACGTCGAACCGGTCGCACCGAAACGAGCAGGAGGTTCCCCACACGGAGCATCTCTCTATGCCCGTTGGCAGATTTCCACCTTGCTGCCCTCAACCTACACCTATAAATCGGTGTGCTATGCCTCGACGCCCGGAGGTTTAGGCTACATCAGTTTATTGGGGCCCATATATCCGATATGCCTTCGGTACGTTCAATACTTGTTCAGCAGGGCCGCACACGGATCGGTCCTCAATCGACACGGGCAGGGCTGCGTGACGTGCGCTTTGGGTTTTCCCTGCAGGTGTATATCGAGTCGATTCGCCGTCCCTCGCGGTGACGAGTACTGCTTGTTCACTGCGTCGTAACGTAGACTAATGGATGAAATATGTTGATTCAATGATGCTGATTGATATAATTGTATTGCTACATGTGTGCCACCAAATACTGCTTACTAAATTTCAGATTTCATGAACTGTTAACTTGTTGCTAAAAGATGAACTAAGGATGAACTTGTAGGCGTGTCGTTTTGCTGAAATGTTACTATCCTATGTCCATTGTACACCTCATGTAGAGTTTCATGCTTAGGTGAGTTGGTTAAGCCTTGCTGAGCCTTCGTGCTCACGGTTGCTGCTTAAGTGTTTTTCAGGTGAGGAGCCACCCACGGACTCGGAGTACGAGTCCACCGGCGAGGGTTACCCTCCGTCGGGGACCACGGCTGAGTGGGAGCCGTATACGCCGCGCTGAGCTGAGACGTGCAGCTAGTGTGGGTTGCCCTAGGGCGGGGCAACCGACTTTTGCTAGATAGGCGGGCGTGAGTTGTTTAGTGTAGTCTTCCGCTGTGTAATAGAACAAAAATTGTAACTGAAGTTTGTACTTATTTGTACAGTTTCAGCTGTTTTTCCCATGTAATATATTGTGTTCTTATGACGTGTGCTGTCGGGTGTCGCATCGCGCGGCACCACCCTCTGCGATCCTGGATGAGCGGATTCCGATCCGCCACAGCCTGGTATCAGAGCTGCAGTGGGGATAGCACAGTACTTAAGGAATGCATTATGGGAAAAACTTAGGTATACGGTGAGGAATCGGTAGTTGCCCAAGTAAGGACTATATTAGCATAGTTACTTAAAGTGGCAAAGACTAACTTATGTGTTATAATTCTGAATTTCAATTATGTAACGACGCACCTACGCTCTGGTAAGTATGGTAAGGAACGCCACCGAAAGCGGTTCAATTTCGGTTAGCTCTCCCTGACGAGGAACGTGGTTCAGGGATTGATCTCACAGCTTGGTGTGAGATGTCAATATGAACCTCTTGGACTCTTCATGTCCCTGAGTTCATATGAAACGCTGATCCCTAGCGTGCATTAGGCAAGTAAGTGGAGACCCCATCGCGTGGTCAGTAACGCGAGAGTGTGTTCGTCTGGAAATAGCCCAGGAGGACATACGCAGCGCTTGCCATCGGCGTGCCCTGCAGGGCAGTAGGTGGTATCTGTTGGGTTGATAACATTCGCAACCGTGACGACCCGTTCGTGACGACCCCGTCGTGTGGTGTTGCAACACGATCACGTGCCTTGAGACGTGACTTAGCTCAAGGACGGCCGTATGGAAATGATACGGGCGTTTGTATTTACTTTCAAATATGGTACTGCCTGAAATGAAAACAAAACCTTGAGTGCGCCATTATTGTGTGGTCTTCTGCAGGTACTAACCACGTATGTATCCGTGTAGAGAACGTGTGCGAGGGACCGTTTAGTGCCACACTTGAGACGTATATGCCGGTATGATCCGGTTAGGATTTTCTTTGGTAAGGAACGCCGTACCGAGGTATTGTAGGCATATGCATGAAAATATTGAGAACAAGGAATTAAAATCTATAGGTTCCACATTTAGGACCCTGGGTGGGTATAAGAGTGGGATAGTGATGGAGTGTAGTTCCCAAAAAGACTGAAAAACAGAGTGCTCTGTTTTGGGACAGCAAGTTTGCTGATCTTCAACAGGGCATAACTCACAGGTCTTTAGCCGAGAGAGGTGTGCCATATAGTTCTGGAAAGGTATTTAAGTATTCTACAACTTTGTTGTAGACTTCCAGAGCTGAAACTCACCTTAAGATGGCTTAAATCCCAGAGACATGTAACTGTCCAGAACTAGGACAGTGTTAAAACATTCTCTGGACTGTTCTGTTTTTCAAGGATAAACTCCCAGTAGAAAAATCTAAAATTGTCATATAATACATCCTTAGAAAGAGTAGAAGATGTGTGACATCTTTGCAATTCAAAGTTTCTGAAGTTTCAGCACAGAATTTAGTGGAAATCAGGGTTGAAAACAGCCACCTCCAAGGGAGGTGCTGTTAAAATTCTTCCAGAAATTCTGCTAACTTTGAATTAGCATAACTTTTTAATCAAAGCTAATCTGGGGGCAAATGAGTACTCGTTGGAAAGATACTGAAGTTAACTTTAACTTTTGTATTCAACTTGAGTCATGAAAATGCCCAGAACCAGATCAAAACTTGGAATAGGTAGCAACTGGTCATTCTGACAGAAGAATGACGGTTGAACTCATTGAAAAGGGTGTTGTACCCTAAGGGTGTTATACGTGATGACAACGCAATAATAATGTCTCGTAGAGACCAAACCCAGTTATGGTGAGCTTCCAAAGAGGGGGTTCATCAAGTTGGATTAAGCTAACTTGTGTTTGGTCTGGTAATGGGGTAGCTTGTGCAAAGTTATTACATTATCTACTTACGAGATATTTTGCATGTTTTGGTTGTCATAAGGTTTTTACGCCCAGTTCTATTGGACTGCATGCAAAACGTTGCGGGACTGATGTTTAATGTCTTATGGTTGCAGATGGTTCGTACTAGGACCACGCACGAGGTTGGTGGCTCTAGCCAAGGTGGAGGCGATGACTCCCAGCCACCGGCCTACGACAGCACCCCGCAGCAGCAGCCACCACCGCCGCCTCCGCTTACTCTAGCGGATGTGATAGCGGCATTGGTGGGAGGTCGTGAGGAGCAGACCGACCTGCTCCGCACGATCGTGCAGAATACGTCCCAGGCGGGAGGACGTCAAGAGCGAGGGCCTCGTGAGCCCCGCGAAGTGTCGTACTCGGATTTCATGAGTACGCACCCTCCAGTGTTCACCGAAGCTGAAGAAC
This sequence comes from Neostapfia colusana, assembly GCA_030760725.1. Lineage (NCBI taxonomy): Eukaryota > Viridiplantae > Streptophyta > Magnoliopsida > Poales > Poaceae > Neostapfia > Neostapfia colusana. Next base: position 13,858,768 of record JASWHV010000020.1, read on the forward strand.
CACTGGAGGCGGACAACTGGCTGCGGACTATCGAGTCCAAGTTCGGGCTGCTTCCGTGTACGGAGCGGCAGAAGACACTGTTCGCAGCGCAGCAGCTCCACGGTGCCGCTGGTGCGTGGTGAGCGAATTATGTCGCCTCACGTCCGGCTGGCCATGCCGTGGAATGGCAAGAGTTCCGGGAGGCGTTCCGCGCCTACCACATCCCTCCCGGAATAATGAAGAGGAAGTTCCAAGAATTTTTGGAACTAAAGCAGGGCGGGAGGAGTGCCCACGACTACTCCCGTGCCTTCAACCATCTGGCGCAGTATGCGTCAGACTACATCTCCACGGAGGAGAAGAAGAGGGAGCACTTCTATCGGGGGTTACATCCCGAAATGAAGACCCACCTCGTACAATGGAACCGCGGCACATTCAACGACCTAGTCAATGCCGCCATCATGCAAGAGGACGCTCAGCGGGAGTTAGCAGCTGAGCAGAGGAAGCGTAGCGCTCCACCTAGCAGCGGTGGGAGTGGCGCTCCCCAGAAGTACCGTATGGTGTATCGGACACCATCCGGGCAGCAGTGGCAACCACCGGCGCGACCGCAACGGTTCGGGGGACGTCCCTTTCAGGCACCTCCGTTCCGTCCGCCGATGCCACCACCAAGACAGCAACAGCAGACGGTACCCCGGGCGTTTCCACCGCCACAACGCGCCCCAGGTTTCCGTCCACCGATCAGCGGGGGACCGCCCCGTTTCACCTGCTTCACCTGTGGCCAGGCGGGCCACTTTGCGAAGGACTGTCCCCAGGGGCAGCAGAGCAGCGGGCAAGCCCAGTTCCAGGGCGGTGCTCGAGGCCGACCTCCGGTGAAGAAGGTTGGTCAGCGGACTGGAGGCGTCCGCAACCTCGACAATGAGGACGCCCCCGAGGGAGACAACGTGCTGGCGGGTACGTTTACTCTCAACCATCAAGCCATCGTCATATTATTTGATTCTGGTGCAACCCACAGCTTTATAAGTGCATCCTATGTGGCTAAACATCAATTGCAAGTCTTCCCAACCGACTGCACTTATATGATATGCTCACCGGGAGGGAAGATTTCAGCTAATATGATGATTCCAAAGGCACCTCTGTGCTTAGGCGGGAAGCTATATCCCACCACCTTGATAATCCTTATGGGACAAAAGATTGATGCAATCTTAGGGATGTCATGGCTGCAATACCATGGCGCTGTCCTAGAGACTCGGACACGGACGGTTCACTTAAATTCTCCATTTCACCATCCGCATTCCATGGTGTTAGACACACCAGTCCGGGAAGTTTTAGCAATTAATAATGCTGAAGTTCTCAAGTTAGAAGACATCCCCGTAGTCCGGGAGTATCCTGACGTGTTCCCGGACGATCTTCCGGGCATGCCACCTGAGCGGGATGTCGAGTTCAAGATTGAGCTCGCACCCGGGACTACGCCCATATCACGGAGACCATACAAGATGGCTCCAAATGAGCTGGCGGAACTGAAAGAACAGCTCAATGATCTGTTGAGCAAGGGTTTCATTAGGCCGAGTTCCTCGCCTTGGGGATGCTCGGTGCTATTCGTGAAGAAAAAGGATGAGACCCTGAGGCTGTGTGTGGATTACCGGCCGCTCAACGCCGTCACCATCAAGAATAAGTACCCACTGCCCCGTATTGACATCTTGTTTGATCAACTGGTGGGGGCAAGTGTATTCTCAAAGATGGACCTTCGCTCTGGATATCATCAGATCAAGATCCGGGCGGAGGATATCCCGAAGACGGCGTTCTCGACGAGATACGGCTTATACGAATATCTCGTCATGTCCTTTGGTCTCACAAATGCTCCAGCCCATTTCATGTATCTCATGAACTCGGTGTTCATGCCGGAGCTGGACAAGTTCGTGGTAGTGTTCATCGACGACATCTTGGTTTACTCCAAGACCGAAGCTGAACATGCCGAACACTTGTGGATCGTTCTTCAACGATTTCGAGACCACAAACTCTATGCCAAGTTCAGCAAATGCGAATTTTAGATCAACCAAGTGCCGTTCTTGGGACATATCATCTCAGCTGAAGGCATCGCGGTTGACCCAAGCAAAATAGAGCAAGTGTTGAAATGGAAAGCTCCCACTTCAGTCCATGAAGTCAGAAGCTTCCTCGGGTTAGCGGGGTACTACCGGAGATTCATTCCAAGTTTCTCCAAGCTCGCTAAGCCGATGACAGAGTTGCTGAAGAAAGGGACAAAATATGTTTGGAACACGGCGTGTGAAGGAGCGTTCCGAACACTGGTGAAGCATCTCACAACAGCCCCGGTGTTAGCTCAGCCGGATACAACAAAGCCCTTCGACGTGTATTGTGACGCGTCCGGTATTGGGCTCGGCTGCGTGTTGCTGCAGGAAGGACGTGTGGTCGCTTATGGCTCACGCCAACTTCGGAACCATGAGCAGCACTACCCGACTCACGATCTTGAACTTGCTGCCGTGGTGTTGGCGCTGAAAATGTGGAGGCACTATCTCCTGGGGAACTTGGTGCATCTCTACACCGACCACAAGAGCTTGAAATACATTTTCACCCAGAAGGAGCTGAACATGAGGCAGAGGAGGTGGTTAGAACTGATCAAAGATTATGAGATTGAGATCCATTACCACCCCGGCAAGGCGAATGTGGTTGCCGACGCGCTGAGTCGGAAATCACATGTCCATCACCTCACCATTACACCGGTGGAGGAGGGAGAGCCAAGTTTATACTTGGTTCCTTATGGATCGCTGTACAACCTCGCCCTCATCCCTACTATTAGGGAGGACATCATTGCAGCTCAGAAAACGGATAAAGGCATGGCACATCTCCGGAGACGGATAGACAATGGAGAAATTAAATGTTTCCGAAAAGATGGTGAGGGGACGCTGTGGTTCAATGACCGCATGGTCGTACCCCGAGACATGGAGTTGAGGAAAAAGATCCTCGATGAAGCTCACTTGTCCAAATACTCCATTCATCCGGGCAGCAACAAAATGTACCAAGAGTTGAAAAAGAAATTTTGGTGGACACGGATGAAGCGGGAGGTAGCTAAGTACGTATCCGAGTGCGATACGTGTAGACGAGTGAAAGCTGATCACATGAAGAAATCAGGACTGCTGCAACACCTGAAGATCCCGGCATGGAAATGGGAAGATGTGAGCATGGATTTCATTGTGGGATTACCCTTAACAGCCAACAAGCATGATTCCATATGGGTAATCGTTGATCGGTTAACCAAGACGGCTCACTTCATTCCGGTGAATACACGTTACAATGCCGGCAAATATGCGGAGCTATACATAGCAAAGATTCTATGCCTATACGGGGTACCCAAGACCATTGTCTCAGATCGAGGTGCATTATTTGTATCTCGCTTTTGGGAGCAGCTACACGCTGCATTGGGTACTAAGTTGATCAGGAGCTCCGCCTATCACCCTCAGACAGATGGCCAGACAGAAAGGGTGAATCAAGTCCTGGAAGACATGTTGAGAGCATGTGCCATCCACCACGGTAGGAATTGGGATGATCACCTACCATTGGCGGAATTCTCGTACAACAACGATTATCAGGCGAGTATCAAGATGGCACCTTACGAAGCTCTCTACGGTCGTAAATGCCGCACCCCGTTAAATTGGTGCGAGTCCGGTGAAAGGGTCACATTCGGAGTTGATGTGGTGAACGACGCCGAAGAGCGCGTTCGGACAATTCAAGCCAATTTGAAGGCCGCTCAATCCTGACAGAAGAGCTACGCTGATAAGAGGCGTAGACCGTTGCACTTTGACGTTGGGGAACACGTGTACCTCCGCGTGTCTCCAATGAAGGGCGTGCACCGATTCGGTGTGAAGGGGAAGCTCGCTCCCCGTTTCATTGGACCCTACGCTATCACCGAGAAGTGTGGACCAGCAGCGTATCGATTGGAGCTACCGGCATCTCTGGCTGGTGTCCATGATATTTTCCATATTTCGCAACTGCGAAAATGCTTGAAGCATACAACTGCTGTTCCTACCGAAGACATCGGCGAGCTGAAGCCGGATTTAACATATGATGAATATCCGGTGGGAATTCTTGATGAGAAAGCCAGGACCACGCGTAGCAGAACGTTGTGGTTCTACAAAATACTCTGGAGTAACCACACCGCCGAGGAAGCGACGTGGGAGAGCGAGGAGTTCCTTCGCTCAAATTACCCGGAGTTCTTGGCTTCTCAACACGGGTAAGTCCCTATTACATCGCTATCTCTTCTTTTATAATCTCGGGGCGAGATTCTTTTAAGGGGGGAGGGATGTAAAAGCCCAAGAAAAGGGACTTGCAAAAACTTTTCTGCACTTCACAACACAACAGTTTTGTTGTGGGTAGATTGTGAAATATTGTGAAGAGCAAGTGACCTCCATCAAAGGAGTGATTAGAAGGGAAAGCCTTCACTTTCACAAAGTAGGATTTCTGCACATGAACATGAGAGGTTGAGCTCACCCTAGGATTTGAAAAGTCTTGGGAAGGTTCAGTCCAAAGCTCATGCAAATTCAACAATTTTTGAGGCACTTTTGGGTTATTTCAAAAAGAGGCCAATTTGAATGTAAATTCAAATTGCAGCAACTTTCATCACCCAAATTCAAAAGTTAGCTCCATATCTATACTCAGAACATTTTTCTGAGTAAACCCACCAAGTTTCATCTCCATTGGAGCTCATCTTGTCAAGAGCTAAATTTGCAAGAATTCAAAACTGAATTTGAATTTCAGTTTAAATATGAAGCAAATTTAACCAAACAAAGTTTGAATTTGAGAATTCAAATTCAAACAAAGACTTGGTGACTAAGTCTCACATTAAATTGTGAGTAGCTGAGGATATTTTGGCACAACAGAATTCAGAAAATTGGAAAAACAAAAGAGTTAGAGGGGAGGCCCACTGGTCAGTAGACTTAGCACAGAAGTCTCCTCAGCCGACTTCCTCGACCGAGCGCGCTCGCCAGCTGCAGCCAGCGGCGGCGACCGACCACCTCGGCCGGCCAGCTCCTGCATCGGCAGAGGAGGTGGCACAGCAGGTGTCGCGCGCTCCACTGGCCTCAGGGGCCTATAAAAGGCCCGAGACCGCCGGCGAGTTACTGATTTTCGCGAGTTCTGTAACCAGCAGCCTAGTCGCCCGAGCTCCGATTGTGTGCCACCCAAGCTGTGATCATCTTCCGGCTTCGACCTCCATAGGAAAGTGAAGCGCTAGCTCGTCCTCAAGACCACCGCGCAAACCGTTCCAAGGTTCGACCTTTGTGCGCGGAGAATTTCTCAGTTTAGGACGAGTAGCTCCTTTCGGGACCCGATTAGGTTTAGCAGAAATTCGGGAAGCTTAGTGGGTGGGTGGCCGAACGGAGCTGTGAGAGAGCATCTAGAGGTTCTGGCGACCCTTCTCGATCGAAAACCGGAAGGAAATCACCGCCGGAACCCTAAGTTCACACTAGGACAGTATGGCGGAGGAGGGGGTCGCCGGTGAGGTCTGGGTTGCCGGCCGTTTAGGGCCCAACAGAGCTCATGCCGAGTTTCCCGAGGTTTCCCTGAGTGTGGCGACGCGATTAGCGCACGAAGAAAACGGTCAGAAGGGCGGGACCACATTGCCGAGGTAGCACAGAGGCATAGGGCTCGTCGCCGGCGAGCTAGAGCGGTTAGCCGGCGGCGACATGGTGTCCAGCGGGTTCAGCACCCGAGATTACGTGGGGGCGGCGAGTCTCGTCGGCTCCGGTGAGCTAGATCGCCGGGAACGCTGACCTCGCCGGAGCTCCGGCGGCTCGGGGCGGCGACGTCGGGAGGTAGACGAAGGGCGCGGCCCCACCTGTCAGCCCCTGTGTTAATCGTGCGCGAGCGCGCGGTTAGTTCAATTTAAACGGGCGGGCCCCGCTGTCAGCCTCTGGTTTAGCGCGGGAGGGGAATTTTTGTAGGAAAATAATTCAGGGATTAGCTCAAACTTTAGAAATCCATAACCTTGGCTAGGAGGCTCCAAATTTAGTGATTCAAATTGGGTTGGATTCCTCTTGCCTAGCTCTGTCCAGATGTACAACCCAATTTGTAGGAAACCCATTAATTAATTCTGGAAAATTCTTTAAAGCTTTTCAGAAAAAGAATTTTAGAGGGAGTTTGGTTCATCCAAAAATCCCCAAATCTTGCCAGAATGTTCTTTAGGACATTAGTAAACCCCTGTAAAAGTTTCAGACCATTTGGAGTTGATTTGGTCAGAGCAATTCAAATTGAAAGGTGCTGTGTTCATTTGAATACAGAAACATTTTCAGAGAATTTCCAAAACTTGGAAATTCAGTTCTGGGCAATTCTTAACCCCAAAAATGTTAGGAAAATTCAGGCAAACTCTATGAGCTATAATTGAAATTGTAGTTCATTACGTTGAGCATGAACAGGGGTATTACCTCAGAATAAATTCTTCCTTGCTGATTTGCCAAGAGAATTATTCTGAGCAAACCACTCCATGAAAAGTGCTAGTGTTTGGTCCAGAGAGTTTTCTTGTGACAAGGAATTCACACAAAAATTCTCAGCTCCATTGGAGCTCTAGATCACCCCTGTCCTGTTTAACCAATTAAGGGATTAATGTGGAAAAGGGGGGAAAACCACTTAGCATTTAACCATGTGGTTAAGTCCAAGCCAAACCACCAACACCAGTTCATCTTTAAATTCTTAAACAAAGTTCCAGGTGTTAGAGGCTGGTTATGAGAACTAATAGTAGAAGTCTTACTCGAAAACTCACATTTGCATCTAAATTAACATGTAGTAGTTCATTAACGTGTAGCCGTTGAAGAGGAGACTCCGGAAGTGCTGGACTTCCTTCTTCCGGACGAAGAACTAACTCCTGACCAGCAGCAACAAGGCAAGCCCCGGTTTGCATTAACCCTTTCTAAAAGCTTTACTTTGTTTACATGTGTCATATGAAGTATGTATGTGCATTAGGTATAGAATGAATGAAACCCCACTTGCATAACCAAAGGTTCATAAAAGAGTGAGGGTAGTGTCAAGGACCTCGAGTAGATAGGCTATGCTTAATGAGTCATAGGACTTCGGTACAAGTCGAGTAGTTGGAATCTACTCGCGAGGTAGGCTGGGGACACACGGGTTCGGTTGAGTGATGTGAGATCACTTTAGTAATGAAAATGAGACTAGGCAGGGGCTAGGGCGCAGCAAGAGAGAGTCTTGTGTGCGCAGCCCTGCCCGTGTCGATTGAGGACCGATCCGTGTGCGGCCCTGCTGAACAAGTATTGAACGTACCGAAGGCATATCGGATATATGGGCCCCGATAAACTTATGTAGCCTAAACCTCCGGGCGTCGAGGCATAGCACACCGATTTATAGGTGTAGGTTGAGGGCAGCAAGGTGGAAATCTGCCAACGGGCATAGAGAGATGCTCCGTGTGGGGAACCTCCTGCTCGTTTCGGTGCGACCGGTTCGACGTTTGGGCTGTTGGGTGAAAGGTTGTCCCGTACGACATCGAGTGAGCGTGCTGTGCAGCTCCACGGGTGGGCGTACGTGACGTGCGCTTTGGGTTTTCCCTGCAGGTGTATATCGAGTCGATTCGCCGTCCCTCGTGGTGACGAGTACTGCTTGTTCACTGCGTCGTAACGTAGACTAATGGATGAAATATGTTGATTCAATGATGCTGATTGATATAATTGTATTGCTACATGTGTGCCACCAAATACTGCTTACTAAATTTCAGATTTCATGAACTGTTAACTTGTTGCTAAAAGATGAACTAAGGATGAACTTGTAGGCGTGTCGTTTTGCTGAAATGTTACTATCCTATGTCCATTGTACACCTCATGTAGAGTTTCATGCTTAGGTGAGTCGGTTAAGCCTTGCTGAGCCTTCGTGCTCACGGTTGCTGCTTAAGTGTTTTTCAGGTGAGGAGCCACCCACGGACTCGGAGTACGAGTCCACCGGCGAGGGTTACCCTCCGTCGGGGACCACGGCTGAGTGGGAGCCGTACACGCCGCGCTGAGCTGAGACGTGCAGCTAGTGTGGGTTGCCCTAGGGCGGGGCAACCGACTTTTGCTAGATAGGCGGGCGTGAGTTGTTTAGTGTAGTCTTCCGCTGTGTAATAGAACAAAAATTGTAACTGAAGTTTGTACTTATTTGTACAGTTTCAGCTGTTTTTCCCATGTAATATATTGTGTTCTTATGACGTGTGTTGTCGGGTGTCGCATCGCGCGGCACCACCCTCTGCGATCCTGGATGAGCGGATTCCGGTCCGCCACACTGGAGTGGACGGAGGGAGCTGCGATCGGCGTTCTCCGATCGATTCCGAGCTGCGGAGAATTTCGGCCGGCGCTGAGTTCTTGCGGGGAAGAACGGCGATGCCTCGGCCGAGGAGGGGGGGCAGGCGCCTTAAGAAGGCTCTGCACCGCCTCGCGCCCGCGCGTGGGCAAGCAGCTGCTGGCGCGGCGGCTGCCCTCGGTGGCGATCACAGCTGCGGCTCGGCGACCTGAGTGAGAAAAGTCTCAGTCGGTTTGATCTGAGCAGTGGCTGACATGTGGGACCCACTTCCAGTTTTAACCTCTGAATTTTACTCCTAATCACTGTTGTAAACAGTGAACCCCATAGTACCCCTGGTAATTCAAATTATTCACCCATGAACCATTTGATTTGATCAAAGTTCAAATTGGGTTTGGTTTGAGTGAATTTCAGCACAAGTGCAGTTTTGAATTCAAATGAAGTTTGAATTTCTCCCACTTAGCTCATGTCAAGATCAACTCCAAATGGAGTGAAAATTGGTGTGTGAGCTCACAAAAATGTGCTGAGTAAGAATATGCCTCCCACTTTTAAATTCATGGGATAAAACAGTTTGAATTTGAATATGGTTTCAAACTGCCCTCTTTCTAACTATACCCAAAATGACCTCAAAAAGGTTTGGAATTTGGGTGAAACTTGGCATGGACATCCTTAGCAAAATGTAGGAGTTTTCATATGTCCAGCCCACCTATATCACATGTGGAAAATACCACTTTTGCAAGGTGTGAGTTTGTTCTCTAATGAGCATGTTGATAATTGTTACTTGCTCTTCATTTGTGTTCATCATCCTTCCTCAAATGAGGTGTGTGGTGTGGTGATGAACACTGCCAATGTGTGTCAAAAACTGAGGCCCTTACATGTACCATGATTTGAAACAGAAATTTTGGTGGACAAGGATGAAGAGGGAAATCGCTAAATACGTATCCGAACGCGATACGTGTAGACGGGTCAAGGCTGATCATATGCGGAAAGCCGGACCGCTACAACCTTTGAAGATACCGGCATGGAAATGGGAGGATGTAAGTATGGACTTCATCGTCGGATTACCACTCACATCCAGGAAGCATGACTCGATATGGGTGATCGTCGACCGGTTGACGAAGTCGGCTCATTTCATACCGTGAACACTCATTATCGAGCAAGGCAATATGCGGAGTTATTCATCTCCAGAATTATATGCTCACATGGTGTCCCGAAGACCATCATTTCAGATCGAGGTGCGCTGTTTGTTGCTCGTTTTTGGGAGCAGCTGCATGCCTCGTTGGGCACCAAGCTAATTAGAAGCTCCGCATATCACCCTCAAACCGATGGACAAACTGAGAGGGTGAATCAAGTGCTTGAGTATATGTTGAGAGCGTGTGCCATCCACCACGGTAGGAATTGGGACGATCACCTACCGCTGGCGGAGTTTTCATACAACAACGGTTATCAAGAGAGTATTAAAATGGCACCGTATGAAGCTCTCTACGGCCGGAAGTGTCGCACACCGCTGAATTGGTGTGAGTCCGGCGAAAGAGTTCTGTTTGGGATTGATCTTGTCAACGAAGCCGAAGACCGCGTTCGGTTGATACAAGAAAACTTGAAGGCTGCACAATCCCGACAGAAGAGCTACGCTGATCAACGGCGTAGGCCTTTGCATTTTGACGTCAGAGAGCATGTGTACCTTCGGGTGTCTCCGATGAAGGGAATTCACCGGTTCGGTGTAAAGGGGAAACTCGCTCCCCGTTTTATTGGTCCTTTTGCTATCACGGAGAAGTGCAGACCCGTAGCCTACCGGCTGGAGTTACCGGCAAGTCTAGCGGGTATTCATGATGTATTTCATGTATCACAGCTGCGGAAGTGCCTCAAATTCACCGCTGCTGTTCGCACTGAGGACATCGACGATTTGAAACCGGACCTGACCTACACCGAGCGACCGGTTCAGATTTTGGATGAAAATGTCTGGGTAACCCGGAACCGGACGATTAAATTTTTCAAGGTGCTGTGGAGTAATCACACCGCAGAAGAGGCGACGTGGGAAAGTGAAGATTATCTCCGCACCAACTACCCGGAACTTTTATCTTTGTACAGTTTGTAATTACCTCTCCCGTCTTGTTCCTCTTTTGTAATCTCGGGACGAGATTCTTTTAAGGGGGGAGGAATGTAAAAGTCCCAAAAATGTGTATGAATAAAAACTAATGTTTGAATTCATATGTGTGGCAAAGACATGAAAATGGGACTTGCTAAACCTTTTCTTCATGCAAGGTAATACATGGATGAACATCCAACATGAGGTTCACCTTTTTATTTAAAAGTGTTGGACCAATAAGGAGTTAAATACCTCTTTGCGTGAAAGTTTAAAATTCAGATTTGAAATTCAAAGTTCACACATGGGGTGACCAAAAACTTTGAATAAACATGCAGCCCTATAGTTGGGATTATAGGGAAAAGTTTGCTCACAAACTTTTCAATTGTAGGGTGGGCTCAAAAAGAAGTTAAAGAGGAGAATTTGCAAACTTCAACCAAATTCAAATTTGGCAAGCAAATTCAAACTGAATTGGAAGGATTCAAATCCTAATCCACATTTTAAAACTCAGAATTGTGGGAATTAAGAGGATCAGCTTGAGAAGATATTTGGGGAGGAAATGTGGAGTGGGACCCACATGTCATAGAGCTAAAAGAGTAGCCTTGCACCTTAAGTGTCAGCCCCAGTGGGGAAATTCGTTGAGCAGCACATGGGCCACGAGCAGCTCCCACCGTGGAACCACTGGGAGGCTCGGCAGCGCCACCAGCTGCTGCCTTTCCCCACGCACGGCGCCCAGAGGCGGTTCCTTCGACGTTATCGTGCCTCAGCCGAGCGAAGACCCATTTGTTCTCCTCCCCTTGCGAACGCACGAACAGCGGCTGTTTTTTTCCCCTTCGCCCTCTCGGTCGATCGGAAAACCGAAGGAATCATCACGCCTCCTCCTCCCCCGAGCTGCTAAACACGCCCACGAGCTCAACCTCCACCTCCCTGACCCACGAGCAAGTGAGCTGCGGCCTCCAGTACCCGAGAACGAACGCTGCCGCGGCGACCTAGCACAAAAGCGTGATGGGGCGCTCATGGACAGCCCTCCACAGAGGGTTTCACGGCCGAGCGACCACAGCCAAGGACGCGCACGGGTGCGGTGCTGCTCTCAGCCCAAGCTCAGGCCGTGCCGCGAGCTATCGGCGGCGAATTTCGAGGTTTTGCTCCGGCGACATCATTCCGAGCTTCCGGTATGATTCTTTCAAATTCTTGCCCTCTGATCCTCCTTAAGTCATCAAATTTGGCACATGGACGCTGGATTAGCCGGCGGTCATTTCTCCTTTAGGATCCAGCGCATGAAAACGCCTCAGCACGACGGAATTCGAGCTCGACTAGAGGTGTTCATGGCGGACCCATTCGGTCGCACGGCGACAACCTATTTACAGCCACTCCTGAACCATTTTGAGATCGTGTCGATCTTCCTAGAGCTGCACGGGTGCTGTAGGGCGCGTCGGCGCAGGTTTTGGCGGGCTGGATACCTCAGGCAACGCCGCCGAACCCCCACAGTAGCTGTCGCACGTCGCCGGCCATGTTCCGGTCGTCGGCAGCCCTAGCAAACCCCACAGCCATGTTCCTCGAGGCCCTAAACCCCCTGGCGGCGAGTTGTAGCTCCGGCGGTGGCCGGGAAGGCCGGTCCGGCAAGCTTCCGGTTACTCCGGCGAGGGGGAGCGCGCGGGCGCGAGCGAGGAGCGGGAGGTAGAAGACGAAGCGTGGGCCCCGCCTGTCAGCAGCTCAAATTTTAAACCTGGGATCGGGTGTGGCCGGGATCCCGTGTGTTGACGTGCAGAGGTGCTGTGGCCCGGTGTGGCTTCGTTTCTATTGGCTGGAATTCAAACTGTGGGTCCAGCCGAATTTGCTGTAGGGAAATAATTCCAGACTTAGCTTAATTTTGGAAATTCATATCTCCCTGTAGAAAACTCCAATTTGAGTGATTCCAATTGGGTTGGATTCATCTCTCTGAGTTCTATCCAAATATGAACTCAGCTTTGTTTGAAATTCAATATTATATACTGGAAAATTCTTTGAAGGTTTTCTGAAAAAGAATTATTGAGGGAGTTTGGGTTATCCAAAATCCCCAAATTTTGCCAGAATATTCTTTAGCATATTGTTGATCTACTAGCAAATTTTCAGCTCATTTGAAGATCATTTGAGTAGGAATTTGCTAAATGCAAACTACTGTGTTCAAAAGAGTCCAGAAACATTTTCAGAAAATGTTTCCCAATTCAAAAATCTGTTCTGAGCAATCCATAGCTCCAAAAATCATAGGAAAATTTAGGCAAGCTCTCTGAGACATACTTGGAATTGTAGTTCACTTAGTTGGGCATGAAAATGCACATTACTACATAATTAATTCTGTTGAGTACAAATGCTTAAAGAATTGTTCTGGGAGAACTACCCATGTAAAATGGATGAATTTTGGACCCGATGACTCTCATGTGATCAAGAACTCACATGTAAATTATCAGCCCAAGATGAGTCCTGGAACGCCCTGTTCTTATTCTCCATACTTATGTATATGTGAAAAATACATAAGAGATATTGTGAATTAGGGAGGACACAATATGACTCCACATTAGTTGCAATTTGGCGAGCTAAATCCTTAGGTAGTATAGAACCTGCTGTAAAAGTTTGAGGCCATTGGAGTTCTTTTTCTTCAGTTGCACTCAAATCTTTTCAGCCTATCTATTATGTTCATTAGAGAAAAGGGTTAGTGTATAGCTAAGGCCTTAAGGTCAATCTAGTTTATTTCTGTTCTTTGCACAACAGAGGCAAACCAAGCCATGCTTGGCTTTTCCACACAACCTCTGTCCTAAGAAATTAATTTCATAACTTCTTTCCATTACATTCTATAAAATATGTGCATATGCATCTCAATAGGAACCACAACGAAGGGGACTCAAAGGAGTGATTTATCGAAGTGGATCAAGCTCCGGAGAGTCAAGGGTGGATCTGCAAGGACACTAACTGGTTATATACGACTACCCTGCAAAATAAGCAAGCTCCGGTTTGCATTTAACAGCTATTAAGTTTTGATTTTGTACTCACTTTCAGTCAAGATATGAACTGTGCATTAAGTCTAGTAATTGATACTCCTCTTGCATAACCAAATGACCCATGGAGTATTGGGCAGGTGTCTTTCACCGTGTAGAACTGTCATGCTTAAGTACGGTTCGGTAGAAGTCGAGTGGTGAGATGCTACTCGCAGATTCAGGAACAACAGGGGCATACGGGATTGGTTCATAAATGATGTAGCAAGTTAAAGTTGAGACCGGAAGGTTGTAGGGGCAGCAGGACATAGGGGCCTGGGTGCTGTAGACCTGTCCGTGTCGGTCAAGGACCGATCCGTATGCGGCCCTGTTGAATAAGTTTGAGTTGTGTACCGGACTCATGCTGGATATATGGGACCCAGTAAACCGATGTACCTTGGGAAGCTGTCGTTGGGACTTTTCGGGTCGCCTCAGGCGGACGGCCGGTGTGCAGTATGTGGGGAATATTCTCATGACATCTCACGTCGGAAGGTGCACCATGAGAGTAGCTACTGTACGGGGCGACTTGATCGATTCAGCGGGGGTGAAACGGGGGAAAGGCTGCCACGTACAACGTCAGTGATGGTTGTTGTAGGCAACGTCGAGTACGGGCGTACGTGTCGTGTAGTCCGGGTGTTATTGATTCGAATCACCGTCGCTCCCGGAATGGACCGAGCATACTTGTTCTCACAGTCGTGACGTAGTAAGAACTTGCATGAGAAAGGAGCTAATCATATTGATGTGAAGTATTATACTAGCGTTGTATTGGATCTTGATGAATAGGCTAGTGCAAACTTGATTCTTTTATGCCATGAGCAATTTACATCGGGGGAAAGCGTTTCTTGTTTGATTGTGGACTCCCGATGTGGCGTGCCCAGGGTTACTTAAAATGCTGCAATTAATACTGAAAGTAAGGATTCACTTTTAGGCGAGTTTAATTATGCTTATGCCATCCTATGTTAGGTTCATAACCTCACATAGAGTTTCATGTTTAGGGTGACGGTTAAGTCTTGCTGAGCGTTATGCTCACAGATGCCATCCGAGTTGTTTTGCAGGTAATTGACTCGATGCTTATGAGAAGGGATGCCGATGAGACTCGGGAACCTCCGAGTGTTTACTCAAAGAGCATCCTCGCCGCTGCAGATTGATCTTCGTGTTGCTAGTAAGAAACGTCCGTGGGCTGGACTGTTTCTTTGTTGCTAGTTTAGATATGAATCATGAGAGTGATAGTCTTCCGCTGTAGTTTACTCTGATATACTTATTTGTTAAACATTCTTGTACGCTTCCGCTAAACTATTTATGTAATATGATGTGTGTTCATCGACCCGTGTGCTGTTGGGTGCCGCATAACACGGCACCACCCGAAGAGGTCCTGTGGGGCCGTCTCAGCGTGGCATCAGAGCTGTTACATAATAAACTGTTCTAGAGAAAATAGAAAATGTCCAGAAACATTTTCAGAATTTCTCTGAAATTGTTTAGCTCATATCTTTAGCTAGGGACCTTCAAATTAAGTGAGACCAACTCCATTACAACCCTCTGAAAATCTAGTTTTCAGAAAGTCATGGCTTGCTCCATGAAAATTCCTAGAAAACCCTAAGAGCTCCAATTAAGTTCAAGTACATAATTATTTGTGGAGAGCTCAAATGAACTTTACTGCAAATAAAACTTGGCCAAGTCTCTGTTTAGGTTGTAATCAAACCACAGTTAAAATTTCAGAGTCATTGGGTCTGTCTAGTGAGACTGATAATCTTAACAAGTTTAAATTCAATTCAAATGCATTCAAATTAATACATATACATGTTATATCATGTAGTCGCTAAGGTTGAGGAGGAACCCGAAGTCTTGGACTTCGTCACTCCAGAAGAGCAGCTAGCCTACGACCAAGAGCAGCAAGTCAAGCTCCGGTTTGCATTAACCCTTTTACAAATTTTTACTCTTTTGAGAACTTACTTTGAGTATCATTACTGCTTGCATTAGAGTCTTGTTTGAAAACCTAAATGCATAGCCAAGAAAACCGTGGGTTGGGATTAGGATTGAAAACCCCATGTAGCTACTGCAATGCTAAGGTAGTGTAGGATTTGGTACAAGTCGAGTAGTTGGAACTACTCGCGAGGATAGGCTAGAGGCACTCGACTCGGGTAGAGATAGCAAATGAAACACATGACAAGAAAAATGAGACCGAGCAGAGAGTAAGAGCAACAGGACTTTGGGGCCTGGGTGCTATAGCTTCGCTTATGTCGATTGAGGACCGAGCCGTGTGTGGGCCTGTTGAACAAGCTAGAACAGTACCGAAGACCTACCGGCTATATGGGAAACGGGAAACCAATGTAACTCGGGTAGCTGAGTGTTGCGGCATAGCTGGTCGTTCAGAGGGTAGGTTGAGAGCTTGAGGTGTAAATCGGCTGGCGGCACTGTGGATGCGCGCGCAGAGACCTCTTGCTCGGGACGATTGGACCGGTTCAACATTTGGCTAACGGGTGAAAGGTGGTTGCGTACGGCGTCCGTGATGGTTGCTGTAGGCAACATCGAGTACGGGCGTACGTGACGGGTTTTTCGGGTAATCCTGCAGGTGTAAATCGATTATAATCTCCATCCCTCGCGGTCAGTGAGTACCACTTGTTCACTGTACCGTGACGTAGAAAGAAAAGGCTAGATTCATGTTAAAAGTTTGCTGATTTGAAAGATATACCTTGCTTGTTAATGTCTTGTTATAGTTTAGAGCTAATTAAAGTTCCTTTCAACTTTGGGCAAAGTACATGAGAGAAATGCGTTTCTTGTTTGATTGCGGCTCTCTCATGTGCCTTAGCATAAGGTTCTCCACAACCTGCTGCTAAAAACTTGAAAGTAAGGTTCCACTAATTAGGCGAGTCCTTTGCAACGTATTTTACCTCATGTAACCTATCATCCATCATGTAGAAGTTCCATGTATAGGAGAGACGGGTCAGGCTTGCTGAGCCTTCGTGCTCACAGCTTGTGTTTGAAGCTTTTGAAGGGTTCCATGAGTAAGGGACTCCCGAGGAGGAGACGGAACCCTAGGAGGGGAACCCTGTTGAGTATGAGTCGTGCACGCCGCCGTGTTAGTGTTGGTGCGTGCTAGCGGGGACTCGTTCACGGGCTGAACGTGAACTCGATGCGTAGTCTACGCCCGTGAGTGTATACTGAACATATTTTGTTGTAAAAATGTTCATACACCGGTTTATGTAATAAAATTTTGCTTCCGCTTTGTACCTTTGATGTGTGTTATCCGGTGCTGTGCAACGCAGCACCCCTCAGTGTGATCCTGGATCGACAAGGCCGATGGGGCCGTGTCACCTATCACCCTCAGACAGATGGACAGACAGAGAGGGTGAACCAAGTACTAGAAGACATGTTGAGAGCATGTGCCATCCACCACAGTAAAAACTGGGATGATCATCTACCGTTGGCGGAATTCTCGTACAACAATGGCTATCAAGCAAGTATCAAGATGGCACCCTATGAAGCTCTCTACGGTCCTAAATGCCGCACCCCATTAAACTGGTGCGAGTTCGGTGAAAGGGTCACGTTCGGGGTTGATGTGGTGAACGACGCCGAAGAGCGCGTTCGGATGATTCAAGCCAACTTGAAGGCCACTCAATACCGGCAGAAAAGCTACGCTAATAAAAGGCGTAGGCCGCTGCACTTTGACGTCAGGGAACACGTGTATCTCCGTGTATCTCCGATGAAAGGCGTGCACCGGTTTGGCGTGAAGGGGAAACTCGCTCCCCGATTCATTGGACCCTATGCCATCACCGAGAAGTGTGGACCAGTGGCGTATAGACTGGAACTTCCGGCATATCTTGCTGGTTTTCACGACGTTTTCCATGTTTCACAACTACGGAAATGTCTGAAGTATACGTCTGCTGTTCCCACCGAAGACATTGGCGAGTTGCAACCGGATTTGACGTATGCTGAATATCCGGTGGCAATTCTTGATGAGAGGGACCGGACCACACGTAGCCGAACCCTGTGGTTCTACAAGGTAGTGTGGAGTAACCACACCGCCGAAGAAGCGACGTGGGAGGGCGAAGAATTCCTTCGCTCAAACTACCTGGATTTTATGGCGTCTCATCACGGGTAATCTTCTCTTACATCGTCGTCTCTTCTTTTGTAATCTTGGGACGAGATTCTTTTAAGGGATGAGGGATGTAAAAGCCCAAGAAAGTGACTTTCAAAAGTGTTCATTTAACCACCTCACAACACCACAGCTCATGAACACTTGTGAAGAGCAAGTAAACACCATCAAAAGGGTGATTAGAGAGGAAAAAAACCATAACTCCAAAAAGTAGGAGTCATACACATAAACATGAAAGATTGAGCTCACCCCTAGACCCTATATATTCTTGGGAAGGCTCAGGCCAAATTTCATGCAAATCCAATACTTTTTGAGGCACTTTTGGAGACAATTCAAAAAGGGGCCAATTTGAATGCAAATTCAAATTGCAGCCACTTTCATCACTTGAATTCAAAAGTTGACTTCATATTCAAACTCAGCACATTTTTCTGAGTTAGTCCACCAATTTTCATCCCCATTGGACTTCATCTTGTCGGGGGCTAAATTTGCATGAATTCAAAACTGAATTTGAATTTCAGTTCAAATGTGCAGCAAATTTAACCAAACCAGTTTCAAATTTAGGAATTCAAATTTCACCCCATGACTTGGTGGCAAAGTCTACCATTCATTTTTTAGTGGTTGAGATATTTGCAGCAGAAGGGGGAGAAGGGATTAGAGGGGAGAAAAGAGCCCACAAGTCAGTTAAGCTTCTGAGTGAAGCAAACTATCGGGCGAGCTTTGTTCTCCGGGCCTCCGCAGCGTTCGACACCGAGCTGCTCGATCGGCCACCTCCCCAGCGCACGCCCGGCTGGCGCACCGCGCATTTGACCACTCACGAAGGCTCCCCGACCGCTGCAGACCCTGAATCCCATACGCTGTTTCGTCTCTCGACCGAACACATCAACTCTTCCGCCGCTCTCTCGGACCCTCGGTGCGCCTCTGATCCAGGAACTCTCGCGACCGTCGATCAACAGCAAAGAGACGCACCGGAGGCTGCTCGAACTCACGGTGAAAACCCTACCTCCTTTCGTGCCCTGTAGGGAAAGAATTTCCACGTTTAGTCCTTGGTGTTCAAAGAACCGAGCTAGCAAAGAATCCGAAATTCGTGGTGATCGGTCCACCACCGCATAAACCAAGCTAAGCACATGTTCTACACATCCCCATGGCCACCTAGGACCAAAGACCATAAAAAACTATCGAGTTTTTGCGCTGCTATTTGAGTTTTTTCGAGCATCCACCGTTTAGCCCTAGGTCGACGGTAAAGTCCTAGCTCCGGCCGTTTCTATGGCAAACCACATTCGTTTTGGTGCTCAGCATGCCACAGCGGAGCTGTAGGAGCAAACCGTTCCCAAAATAAGGCCCTGAGCAGCCCAGATGACATCGCCGGAGTGGGGATCGCCGCTGTCCCCGTCGCGAGCGTGGTTCCGGCCATCGCTGAGCTTCGGTGAGTGCACCAACATGTTCTCCGAGCAAAGTTAGGCACAGGCGGTGAAATCCGTCGAAGGTCGTGCGGTGAAATGGCTGGTGGCGAGTTCTCTGGCAAAGAGCCGCCGCGGGGGTCGCGGGAGGTCGCGAGGTAGACGAAGGGAGCTCCGGTCCACCGGTCAGTCCCTGTTCCCTCAGGGGGTCCACTTTTTGCCCGGGATCCAGTGCGATAGCACGGGTAAAACCCTGTGGGCTGCGGTGTGGCCACGATCTCAGTGGGCCGGTTTTAAAAGTGGGGCCCGCCCGCATAGTTTAAACATTTTGGGATTTTTAAGTTTAGTTCAAACTTCAAATGTATATAACTTTTGCTAGCAAGCTCCAAATTTAGTGAACTAAATTTTGCTGAATTCAGCTTTTTTATCACATTCCAGCAACACAAATTTCAGCTCATGAAACTTAATGGTTTTCCAAAATTACTTCCCTAAAATTTAAACTGTTAGGAATTTTATCTGGAGAATTACTTTATGAAATATTCTGAAATTTGGCTGGGAGGTTCATTGGAAAATCCTTGAGTCACAGTAAAATTTTCAGACCCATCCATGTTCATTTAGTCCCCCTAATGGTGTGATTAATTAAACTGCCCAGAGAAAATAGAAAAATTTACAGAAACATTTTCCAGATTTTCTCAAATCTTGTTTAGGGCATAACTTCATATAGAATTGTTCAAATGACATGAAACCAGTTCCATTAGAACCATATCAAATTCTAGTTTCCAGAAAGTAATGGTTTGAGCCATGAAAACCCCTGGAATTCCTTAGAGGCTCTACTAATGACCAAATAGGCTTTAATTTGTACAAAGCTCAAATGAACTTTGTTTCAAATTAAACTTGGTCAAGGCTCTGGTTAGGACCCTACCAAGTCACCATAAAAATTTCAGAACCAAAGGGGAGGGCTAGCTAGAGTTATAGTCTTTACATATTCAATTTCAAACGTTGCATTTAAATTGACATATAGCATATGGCTTACGTGTAGTCACTGAAGGCGAGGAAACTCCGGAGGTGCTCGATTTCCTTCTTCTGGACGAAGCCCTAACCACTAACCAGCAGCAACAAGGCGAGCACTGGTTTACATTAAACAATTTTACAAAGTTTTGCTTTGTTATATACTTGGTATGAGGTTTATGGATGTACATTCGGTATAAGAGTGAGGGTTGTTTTTAAGGCCTCGAGTAGACAGGCTATGCTTAATGATTCATAGAACTCCTGTACAAGTCGAGTAGTTGGAATCTACTCGCGAGTTAGGCTCGGGACACATGGGATTGGTTCGAGGGATGTGAGATCACTTTAGTAATGAAAATGAGACTAGGCAGGGGCTAGGGCGCAGCAAGAGGAAGTCTTGTGTGCGCAGCCCTGTCCGTGTCGATTGAGGATCGATCCGTGTGCGGCCCACGCTGATCAAGTTTGAACGTACCGAAGGCATATCGGATATACGGGCCTCGGTAAACCGATGTATCCTAAACCTCCGGGCGTCGAGGCATAACGCACTGATTTATAGGTGTAGGTTGAGGGCAGCAAGGTGGAAATCTGCTAACGGGCATAGAGAGATGCTCCGTGTAGGGAACCTCCTTCCCGTTTTGGTGCCACCGGTTCGATGTTTGGGCTGTTGGGTGAAAGATTGTCCCGTACGACATGGGGTGAGCGTGCTGTGTGCAGCTCCTCGTGTGGGCGTACGTGACGTGCTATTCCGGTATCCCTGCAGGTGTATATCGAGTCGATTCGTCGTCCCTCATGGTGATGAGTACCACTTGGTCACTGAGTCGTGACGTAGGTTAATATATGAAATGTGATGATTCAATATTGCTGTTATGATAAAAATTGTATTGCTACATGTATGCCACCAAATATTGCTCACTAAATTTCATATTCATGAACTGTTAACTTGTGGCTGAAAGATGAACTAAGGATGAACTTGTAGGCGTGTCTGTTTGCTGAAATTTACCATCCCATGTTCATGTAAACTGCATGTAGAGTTTAATGCCTAGGTGAGTCGGTTAAGTCTTGTTGAGCCATCGTGCTCATGGTTGCTGCTTAAGTGTTTTTCAGGTGAGGAGTATCCCACGGACTCGGGTTACGAGTCCACCGGCGAGGGCTACCCTCCGTCAGGGACCACGGCTGAGTGGGAGCCGTACACGCCGCTCTGAGCTGAGGAGTGCAGCTTGTGGGTTGCCCTAGGGCTGGGCAACCAACTTTTGCCAGATAGGTGGCGTGAGTTGTATAAACTTAGCTTCCGCTTTTGTAATCCAAATACTAGTTTGTAACTAAAGTCTTGTAGTAGTTTGTACATATTCAGTTGGTTTTCAATGTAATACAATATCGTTCTTATGATGTGTGCTGTCGGGTGTCGCATCGTGCGGCACCACCCTCTGTGATCCTAGTGTGGGGACCACCCCGTGGTTCACCCACTCCAGGATCGCATGGAGTTGTGCCGTGCGATGCGGCACCCAACAGCACACACGAAAAGATTAAAGAACAACATACAAACTTTTATTTCATATAAAACAGCGGAAGTCTTTTACAAAACTTAATTAACAGCGGAAG
Source organism: Neostapfia colusana (assembly GCA_030760725.1). Classification (NCBI taxonomy): domain Eukaryota; kingdom Viridiplantae; phylum Streptophyta; class Magnoliopsida; order Poales; family Poaceae; genus Neostapfia; species Neostapfia colusana. The sequence continues at coordinate 13,880,212 of JASWHV010000020.1, forward strand.
TAGTATTTACAGCTAAACTCTCAGCCTAGCTATGCAAAAGTGCAGCCGTCCAGCCCGGGGACGCTACACACTAGCAGCACTCCAACGAAGATCACGGCGGCGTGCAGGGCTCCATCTCGGCCGTGTACCCTGACGGGGGCATCGCCTCATCCTCAGAACCCTCCTCATAGCTCTCACCTGCATACAGCTCAAATATTGCAACCGTGAGCACGAGGGCTCAGCAAGGCTTAACCGACAACCCTAGGAATGAAACTCTACATGCAAGGATGTGTAAGATAGGAAAAAAGGACTTTGCAATAAAGACACGCCTACATGTTGATCCTTACTTTCAGTTTTATAGCAACAGTTTATTGAGCCTTAGGTAGCCCTCACATCGGAAGTCCACAATCAAACAAGAAACACTTTCCTCCAATGTGGTGATGCCCAAAGTAGAAAGTAAACTTAATTAGTTCTACATCTACAGCAGACATGGTTTCCAACACATTAATAATTCATCACAGCATATTATCATTCATCTGGCTTATTGATCTTCTTCTTACTACGTCACAGAACAGTGAACAAGCGGTACTCAAATAACCGCGAGGGACGGTGATTGCAATCAGGAGACACCCGAACAACACATTGCATAAACCCACTTTCAGAAGCGTGATTCCACACCCCTTCCTACTCTGTTATATGCAACAACCTTTCAAAGGCAACCCAAATGCCGAACCGATCCATCCGTAACGGGCAGGAGGTCCCCGCGTGGAGCGTGACTGTGCCCACCGGCAGATTTACACCTTGCTACCCTCAACCCACTCCTATTTACGGTTGGGTAAGCCTCGACACCCAGGTTAACCAATTACATCGGTTTCCTGCTTATGTCAGTATGCCATCCGGTACTGTTCGATACTTGTTCAGCAGGCCCGCACATGACTCGGCCCTCAATCGACACCAACAGGGCTACGCACGTGAGACCTCCGCTCACTGCTTCCTATCATTCCTGCTGGGTCTCATTTTCACCACTCTTAAGCCATTTTCTATTCTGACCAAACCGTGTGATAAAGCCTTACCTCACGAGTAGATTCCAACTACTCGACTTCTACCGAGATCCTAAGCATATTAGCACGACATTCTCTACTCGTTGAGTCTGTAGACTACCCAATCCTCCATAGGATTTAAAAGGTTATGCAAGTGGGTTCAATCACCCTAACTCTAATGCAAGCATTCACCCTAGACATAAGTAATACAAATAAAGAATTTGCAAAAGTACTTAAATGCAAACCGGGGCTTGCCTGGTTGCGAGTCAAAGTAGAAGTTAGCGTCGGGTGGCAGGACGTCCAAAGGCTCCGGCGTATCCTCAACTTCGGTCACTAAATGAAATGCAGCAAAATATTTGTATAAGTGTTAAGGACTAATAAGAACTAAACTTATATTCATTGCTACTACTAATTAGGACTCTTAATTGGCTTTGGGATTTTTACAGTGAATACTAGACTCTTTAAGGATGATTTGAGCAAAATTTGGAGAAATGTCATTGCACATTGTGGTCTCCAAAATTGCCACAAGCACAAGGCTTCTCTGAATTTTGAGCCCAAATCAGGAGCTTTGACATAGCTAAAAGTGGAATATCTGATTAGGGTAAGTCTCCATGGTTCTAACAAAATTTGTTTCACCATTTTTGGAGCTACCAACAGAGAGATATGAATTTGTGAAGTTGGATAGGAGTTCTGAAAAGTTTCTGTTTAAATTTGAATTTCCAAAGGCTGAACTTTGGAAGGCAATTTAGCCTAGCAAATAAACTCCAATGAAGGCCAAATTTTTACTGGAGATCAGTTACTATGAAAAGGATTTGCTGCCCAAATTTGGGAATGTTTCATAAAGAATTGTTTCTGTAATAAATCTCTAAATGATTTATTAAAAACAATTCTACATAAATTCCTGGGCCTTTCCATAGCAAGCAATTTGTTTCTCTGTGAAGTAGTCCTCATGATAATTCCAACAAAATTTGTCTCACCCTTTTTGGTGTTTTCTACACAAAGTTATGGGTCTCCAAAATTTGAACTGAATTAGGAAAATCTGGAAATGTTTAAATCCTGGCTGTGGGGCCCACCCGTCAGCTCCCTCTTCTACCTCACACGAAACAGAGGAACCCGCGGCGTTGCTCCGTCAAGGGTGACGGGAAAGGCCTTCCCGGCCACCTCCCGGGCCAAATCTCGCCGCTCCTCCATTATTTACCCCGCTGAACACGCTGGTGGTGTCGCCGGCGGTCAAAACTCACCGGAAGATGGCGCGCACCGGTGACAGCAGGGTTTCGAACTCCAGCAAGGTCGGGAAACCTCATTCCTCCACCAAATGATCGGCTCTCAGGCTCTAGAGCACCAGTGGAAGATGTAGGAGCTAGAACAGGCTGCCTAACTAGATGAAACGGCCAGCAAACTAGGGTTCAGCGGTGAGCCGAAGCGGTTTCCCATGGTGGCACGAAAATCGACTAGAACAAGGCCAACTCTTGATGGTTTTCCTCGGTTCTTTGTCGAGGATGGGCGCTAGGGAGGTGAGGAGCTCTGTGCACGTTTAGCTCGAGGTTTGGTCGACGGTGTAACCCGAATTTGGGTTTAAACCGAGCTCTACCCTTTTATACTAGGTTTTGGGAAAGGAGGAAATTCTAGCTACCCGATTGATCATTTGTTTCACGGTTAGCAGCTCCACCATACAGGGCTACCCACACACCTTTCTTGTATAGGAAGTCGGAGGAGAGGGTGGCCGGATGAGGCTGTCGACGGCGAGCCGAAACGGTGAGGTCCGGTGCACCCCAAAGCCTTGGCGCAAACCCGTGCTTTGTGAGCAGCTTTGAATCGGAAACCTTGGAGGAAATTCCAGGAGGAGCTAGAGCACGTCAAGGCACTACTCTTTGCTGTGGATAGCTCGAGCAACCGAGCTCAGGAGGCTGTGGTTGATCGGGAGGAAACCGGTGGCGGTGCTCTGCGTAAAGGAAGCAACTGAGGCGCACACACGAGCTGAGGAGGAAGAGAAATAGGGCTGGGGCACTCGGGCGGCTGCTCTGATAGCCCACGTGCGCGCCGACGTTGGGGGCAGCAAGAACCAGCTCGGTGGAACGTCGGCCGGCGGTTTTAATCGGGAGCTGGCGCCCATGCATGAACAGCCGAGTGAAAACAGAGATTTTTGCCTCTGTGGTGACTGACTAGTGGACCCCCTCCCACCTAATGCTCCTTTGATATTTTCTCATTTGTCCCCCAAATTAACTCCTTTGCTTCCTCCCAAAGTAATGGTTTGAAAAGTTGAATTCAAATAATTTGAATTCTGGTGTGAAGTTGAATGGTGTTTGGTCATTTGAATTTGAAATGGAATTTGAATTCTCCATTGTGTATTGTCCCAAAAACATAGCAAACCAACTCCAAAGTTGCTTATTTTTGGCATGGCTGCTAATTCCAATGGGGAAAACACATTTGTGGAACCAAATTTGCAAATTGAGGGAATTGAAATTTGAAACTGAATTTGAAATTCAGATTAGAGGGCTTCTCCTTTTAATCCCAAACAAATACTAAAACCCCTCCAAATGAGCTGAGATTTGGAAGGTTGAATATTTGAAATATGAAGACCCAAGTTATGAATTTAGATCTCCATGTTTGGAAGTTTTGGGAACTTTGAATCCTCACTTTGAACCTACACCGTTATAATTCAAAGTTTTAATTCCCCTCATTTTTCCTAAGTGTACATGAGCTGAAAATTCTTGCTACCACTTTTTGGGGATTTTACATCCCTCCCCCCTTAAAAAGAATCTCGTCCTGAGATTCCAAAAGAAATGCAAAGTGGGGAAACTTTACCGAGTATATGATGATAGCAAGTCCGGATAATATGTTCGTAGATAGTACTCGCTTTCTCATGTCGCCTTAGCGGTATGGTTACTCCACAAGACCTTGTAGAACCATAAGGTCTGGTTTCTTGTGGCGCGAGTCTTTTCATCGATAATCCGGATTGGATACTCCATGTACGTGAGGTCCGGTTGAAGAACTTCTATGTCTTCTGTGTCGATTTCAGCGGAGGGTTTGAGGCACTTCCTCAGCTGAGAGATATGGAAGACATTGTGAATTCCTGCGAGCGACGCCGGTAAATCCAGGCGATAGGCCACGGGTCCGCATTTTTCAATGACGGCGAATGGACCAATGAATCGTGGCGCAAGTTTGCCCTTCACTCCGAAACGATGAACTCCCTTCATCGGAGACACACGGACATAAACATGGTCCCCAATGTCGAAGTGGAGAGGACGGCGTCTTTTATCCGCATAGCTTTTCTGACGAGATTGAGCAGCCTTGAGATTGGCTTGTATTACTAGCACTCGTTCTTCAGCCTCATTCACAAGTTCAATACCGTAGATAACTCGCTCGCCGCACTCGCACCAGTTGAGGGGTGTGCGACATTTCCGGCCGTAGAGAGCTTCATACGGCGCCATCTTAATGCTAGCTTGATAGCCATTGTTGTAAGAAAACTCCGCCAAAGGCAAATGATCGTCCCAATTTTTGCCGTGGTGGATGGCACACGCGCGTAGCATGTCTTCCAGCACTTGGTTCACCCGTTCAGTTTGACCATCCGTCTGCGGGTGATACACGGAGCTTCGGATCAGTTTGGTCCCCAATGACGCGTGCAGCTGTTCCCAAAACCGAGCGATGAACAGCGCACCACGGTCTGAAATAATGGAGCGGGGAACACCGTGCAAGCACAATATCCTTGCAATGTACAGCTCCGCATATTGCTTGGCCACGTAACTTGCATGTACTGGAATAAAATGAGCCGACTTGGTTAGTCGATCGACTATCACCCAAATCGAATCATGCTTGTGATATGTGAAAGGTAAACCAACAATGAAGTCCATGCTGATATCCTCCCACATCCACGCCGACATGTTTAATGGTTGCAGCTGTCCGGCTTTACGCATATGGTCGACCTTCACACGCCGACACGTATCGCATTCGGATACGTACTTTGTGATTTCTCTTTTCATCCGTGTCCACCAAAATCTGGTTTTCAGTTCTTGGTACATCTTGTTGCTGCCCAGATGAATAGAATACTTGGACAAATGAGCTTCGTCCAATATCTTCTTTCGAAGCTTCATGTCACGGGGTACCACTATACGGTGTTTAAACCATAGAGTACCGTGTTCATCCCTTTGGAAGCGTTTCATTTCCCCATTCTTCATTCTTCTCCGAATGTGTGACATTACCATGTCTTTCTTCTGAGCTTCCATAATCTTGTTTCGTGTGGTAGGGACGAGAGCAAGATTATATAATGCCCCATGCGGAACCAAGTACAGACTCGGCTCCTCCTCTTCAAGTGGGGTGATGGTCAGATTGTTGACATGAGATGGGATTAAGGCATCGGCAACCACGTTTTCTTTTCCGGGATGGTAGTGAATCTCGATCTCATAGTATTTGATCAGTTCTAGCCATCTCCGTTGCCGCATATTCAACTCCTTTTGAGTGAATATATACTTCAGACTTTTGTGGTCGGTGTAGAGGTGCACTAAATTCCCAAGTAAATAGTGCCTCCACATTTTCAAAGCTAACACCACAGCAGCGAGCTCAAGATCATGAGTCGGATAGTGCGGCTCGTGGTTATGAAGTTGACATGAGCCATAGGCGACCACTCTTCCTCCTTGCATCAACACACAGCCAAGCCCGATGCCGGACACATCACAATATACGTCGAAGGGCTTGGTTGTATCCGGTTGAGCTAACACCGGGGCTGTTGTAAGATGCTTCACTAATGCTTGGAAAGCTTCTTCACAAGCTGAGCTCCAAACATATTTGATCCCCTTCTTCAACAGTTCAGTCATCGGCTTAGCAAGCTTGGAGAAGTTCGGTATGAATCTCTGATAATATCCTGCTAACCCGAGGAAACTCCTGACTTCGTGGACTGATGTGGGGGACTTCCATTTCAGCACTTGTTCGATTTTGCTTGGATCAACTGCAATGCCTTCTGCAGAAATAATATGACCAAGAAATGGCACTTGGCTGATCCAGAACTTGCACTTGCTGAACTTGGCATAAAGCTTATGGTCTCGCTATCGTTGAAGCACGATGTGCAGATGTTTGGCGTGTTCCTCTTCAGACTTGGAGTAAACCAAGATGCCATCTATGAACACCACCACGAACTTGTCCAACTCCGGCATGAACACTGAGTTCATGAGATACATGAAGTGTGCCGGGGCTTTGGTGAGACCAAAGGACATGACGAGGTATTCATACAACCCATATCTCGTCGAGAAGGTCGTCTTTGTAATATCCTCCACTCGGATCTTGATTTGGTGATATCCGGAGCGAAGATCCATCTTTGGAAATAGACTTGCACCCACAAGTTGATCGAAGAGAATATCGATGCGGGACAGTGGATATTTATTCTTTATGATGACGGCGTTGAGAGGTCGGTAGTCCACACACAACCTCAAGGTTTCATCCTTCTTCTTCACAAACAGCGCCGAGCATCCCCATGACGAGGAACTCGGTCGAATGAAACCCTTCTTCATTAAATCATTGAGCTGCTCTTTTAATTCAGCTAGCTCATTCGGAGCCATCTTGTACGGTCTCCGTGAGATCGGTGTCGTCCAAGGTACAAGTTCAATCTTGAACTCGACATCTCTTTCGGGTGGCATGCCCGGAAGATCATCCGGAAAGACATCCAGGTATTCACGGAACACACGAATATCCTCAAGTTTTGTGGCTTCCGTGTTATATGTGGCTGGAGCTTCTTGAACCGAACGGTCAAGAATAAGAACATGTGGTTCATGAAGTGGAGAGTTTAGACGAACCACACGTGGAATAATGTCAAGAACAGCACCATGGAGATGTAGCCATGACATTCCTAAAATGACATCAAGTTTTTGACTCTCTAACATGATTAGAGAAGTCGGGAATAGCTTCCCACCCATCTGTAATGGTGCTCTATAGACCATTCTATCAGCTGTTATTTTCCCATCCGGAGAGCATATCAAGTATGAACTATTTGTGGGAATGATGGGCAGTTGATATTTAATAACATAAGATTGACTTATGAAATTATGGGTGGCACCGGAGCCAAAAAGTATGACTACAGGATGATCTAAATAATAAAACGTACCCGCGAGGACGGGTTCGCATTCCGGCATGTCTTCGATGGCTAAGTGGTGTACGTTGCCGGGTTTTGGTGCTGGTTTCTTGGGCTGATTGCGTGGCTGATTAACACCCTGATACGGTGCTACCCCCCTGCCCTGTCGTGGCTCGGGGCAGTCCCTCGAAATATGCCCGACACGGCCACACATGAAGCACGTGTAAGGTGTCGGGGTCCTGCCGACTTGAGGACGGAATCCCGGTGCACACTGTTGAAACTGAGGTGCACGTGGGACCATCCTTTGCTGCTGCTGTTGCTGTGGTGGATACTTCGGTCGGAAGCCCGGCGCATTATATTGCCTACCGCAAAACTGAGGCGGTCGCGCCGGTGGTGCCATCTTTGACCGGATGGTGAGCGATACACCACGCGGTATTTTTGTGGCGCTCCACCACTGTTGCTCATCAGGGTGCTGCGTTTCCTCTTATCAGAACCGCGCTCGCGCTGAGCATTCTCTTGTAAAATCGCGGCATTCACGAGGTCTTATGAAGGTGCCGCGATTACTTTGGACGAGATGGACCTTCATTTTTGAATTCAGGCCCCGGAAGAACGCGTTGTGCTTGTCGTCTTCCGTTCTCACAAATCCTGGCGCATACTGCGCCAGCCGGTTGAATAACCTGGAGTTCTCATGAGCACTCCTCTCGCCTTGTCATAGTGCCAGGAACTCCTGGAGCTTCCTTTCCATAACACAGGGAGGTATATGGTAGGCGCGGAATGCCTCCCGGAACTCTGCCCATGTGACGGCATGGCCAGCCGGTAATGAGGTGATGTAGTTCGCCCACCATGTACCGGCTTTGCCTTGAAGCTGTTGCGCTGCGTACAGCGCCTTCTGGTGTTCGGTGCACTGTAGCAGCCTGAACTTCGCCTCCAGAGTGCGGATAAAGCTGTCCGCCTCTAAAGGCTCTTCGGCCTCCATGAAGACCGGTGGATGGATCACCAGGAATTCTGAATAAGAACTTTGTTGGGGCCGGCGTTGCCCATTGTCCATGAAGACCGGTGGATGGATCACCAGTATCCGCAGCAACTCGGTTTGCTCGTTGCGCGAGCCGAGTACTGCAGCGAGAACCTCCACAAGATTCCTTGGAAGTTCTGGCGGTGTAGGAGGTGGTTGCTGCTGCGTCGTGGTTTTCTCCCTGAACTACCATAAAAATTTCAGATCCATTCGAGCTCATTTGATCCACCTAATGGTGTGATTAGTGAAACTGTTCCAGAGAAAATGGAAAATGTTCAGAAACATTTTCAGAATTTCCTCTGAAATTGTTTAGCTCATATCTTTAGCTAGGAACCTTCAAATTAAGTGAGACCAACTCCATTAGAACCCTCTGAAAATCTAGTTTTCAGAAAGTCATAGTTTGTTTCATGAAAACCCTTAGAACACCCTAAAAGCCTTCAATTAAGGTCTAGTGCATAATTAATTGTGGAGGGCTCAAATGAGCTTTGCTGCAACTAAAACTTGACCAAATCTCTGTTTAGGTTGTAACCAAGCCCCAGTAAAAGTTTCACAGTCATTGGGTCTGGCTAGTGAGAGTTATAGACTTCACAACTTCAAACTTAATACAAATGCATTTAAATTGATACATATACTTGTATGTCATGTAGTCGCTAAGGTCGAGGAGGAACCCGAAGTCCTAGACTTCGTTACTCCGGAGGATCAGCTAGCCTACGACCAAGAGCAGCAAGGAAAGCCCCGGTTTGCATTAACCGTTTTTACAAATTTTTATTGTTTTGAGCACATACTTGAGTACCTTATTCTTTACATTAGAGTCTTGTTTGGAAACCCAATTGCATAGCCAAGAAAACCATGGGTTGGGTTTAGGATTGCAAACCCCGTTAGCTACTGCAATGCTAAGATAGTGTAGGATTCGGTACAAGTCGAGTAGTTGGAACTACTCGCGAGCATAGGCTAGAGGCACTCGACTCGGGTAGAGATAGCACATGATACACATGGCAAGAAAGATGAGACCTAGCGGAGAGTAAGGGCAGCAGGACTTTGGGGCCTGTGTGCTGTAGCTCCGCTTGTGTCGATTGAGGACCGAGCCGTGTGCGGGCCTGTTGAACAAGCTAGAACAGTACCGAAGACCTACCGGCTATATGGGAACCGGGAAGCCGATGTAACTCGGGTAGCTGGGTGTTGAGGCATAGCTGGTCGTTCAGAGGGTAGGTTGAGAGCTCGAGGTGTAAATCGGCTGGCAGCACTGAGATGCGCGTGCAGAGACCTCTTGCTCGGGACGATTGGACCGGTTCAATATTTGGCTAACGGGTGAAAGGTAGTTGCGTACGGCGTTCGTGATGGTTGTTGTAGGCAACATCGAGTACGGGCGTACATGACGGGTTATTCGGGTAACCCTGCAGGTGTAAATCGATTATAATTGCCGTCCCTCGCGGTAAGTGAGTACCACTTGTTCACTATACTGTGACGTAGAAAGAACAGGCTAGTTACATGTTAAAATGTTGCTGATTGAATGATGGACTTTGCTTGTTAATGGTTTGTTGTAGTTTAGAGCTAATTAAAGTTCCTTTCAACTTTGGGCAAAGTACATGAGAGAAATGTGTTTCTTGTTTGATTGCGGCTCTCTCATGTGCCTTAGCGTAAGGTTCTCTACAATCTGATGCTAAAACTGGAAAGTAAGGTTCCACTAATTAGGCGAGTCCTTTGCAAATGTTTTTACCTCATGTACCCATCACCCCTCATGTATAAGTTCCATGTTTAGGTGAGACGGGTCAGACTTGCTGAGCCTTCGTGCTCACTGCTTGTGTTTGAAGCTTTTGCAGGGTTCTATGAGGATGGGACTCCCGAAGAGGAGACGGAACCCTAGGAGGGGAACCCCGTCGAGTGGGAGTCGTGCACGCCGTAGAGTTAGTGTGCGTGTGTGCTAGCAAGGACACGTTCAAGGGCTGAACGTGAACTTGATGCGTAGTCTATGCCCGTGAGTGTGGACTGGACTTATTTTGATGTAAACATGTTCATAAACCTGTTTATGTAATAAAATTTCGCTTCCGCTTTGTACCTTTGACGTGTGTTATACGGTGCTGTGCAATGCGGCACCCCTCAGCGTGATCCTGGCTCGACAAGACCGTGGGGTCGTGTCAGCGCTGGTATCAGAGCTCGCTTGAGGTTTAACGCACTAAAAAGGTCATCTTTTTCAAAAATCCAGTGAGGAACGAGTTAGTATCCCATATAAGGATGTTATTAGCATATAGAAAGTGGCATACTAACCTATCTGTCTATGTCGGAAAATCGTGCATCTCTTGACGTTTATGTCTTGGGGGGTGCACGTAAGCGCTGTCCACCAGTGCGCACAAGCTGAAGGGTGGAGCCCCACGGGTGGCAGGTAACCCGACCCGCTTTAATGTCCTCTGCGACTCTTCATGTCGTTTGGGGTATTCGAGCAACGTCTGTCCCTGGCGTGCGTGGTGCAATTTGGGAGACCCCGTCACGTGGTCTGAAACGTGAACACGTAACTCAAGGCGTGTTTGGCTTGAGAACATCCAGGCGAGTGATGACGGCCAGGTGTACGAACTGTATGGATTCCGGGCTCGGTGTGCAGCCGAGTCTGATGATTGTTTGAGTTTCTGCAGGTAGCCTGACCATGAAACGGTAGACGTGTAGTATCCGTGTGCGAGTGACATTTAGTGCCACTGAAATAACGAAGCCGGCTAAGTCCGGTATAGGTTTTTCTTTGTGAGGACGTAGTACCGACATAATCTGGTGATGCATCGACGTCACACCCAACTAAATGAACAACTTCATTTAAAACTTGAAGGTTTTGATCTAAAGTAGTAAAACTTGATGTAACTCCTTCCCTTGAACAGGATATTCAAAGTTAACAAGTTTTCAACTTATAGGTTGTTAAGGGCAGAGCACTCTGTTTTCAGCTGAATCAAGGCTGAAGTTAATCAGAGGATAGAGGTTGAGTTCTTTCGAGGTTGGGGTCATATGATACATTTCTGGAAATCTTTGGAAGAGCTTTACAACTCTTCTGTTGAGGTCCTGAGGTGTTTCATCCCTTAACCACTCGAAAAATGCGGTAGAGTTGAAACTGTCCAGAAAACAGGACAGAGTAAATACTCTCTGTAGACTCTCTGTAAATTGAGTATAACTTACTGCATAAAAATTCAAAAATAGAAAATGAGGTAGTTCTGGAAATCTTATGAGATGGGTTACAACTTTGTAACAGAAAGTTTTGTCAGATTGAGAGCAGAATTAACTGGAATTCTTGGATCAAATCAGTACCTAAAGCAGGGAGGTGCTGTCCAATTGTCTCCAGAAATTATGTTAACTTTCACATCTCATAACTTTTGAACCAGGACAGATATTAGGCCAAGCAAATACTTTCTGGAAATCTATTGAAGTTAGATTTAACTTTGATGTTGAGCTACAGAACTAGTTTTGCTTTAACATGGCCTAAATCAGGTTGATATGGAAACTGGTCAGGGCTGTCATGTTGAACAGCAGATCAGCAGTCAAATTTGCTTAAAATATGAACTATGTTTCCAAGTTTTATGGGTTCAATGACATGTCTTATGTTATAACTCCATAGTTTACTGTTTAAATAAATATTTGACATTTCTTAAATATATTTTTACAGATGATATCAGATAAGCAGTTGGAGAACGGGTGGGTGGTATCCCACTGCTCTCACCACAGCGGTTATCCGGAAACATTGAGGCAGATGCTTCAATATTTCGGATATAATCAGATGCCGAAGTACTTCGCCAAGGAAGAAGGCGAAGAGGGGAACAAGACGTGGACAGTCCATGTCGAAGTCCCTGCAGGACCTACGCCACCCGGTTGGGTGCCGTTCACCGTCACGGTGAGAGGAAGACAATCGGAAGGGATGAGGCAAGTGGCAGCCCGTGACACTATGTCACGTTTCTGCCAACTACATGTGCAGGCTATGGAGGGCACTCCATACGTGCTCATTCCGGTGGAGGGACGGGCTCAGCATGTGTGGGAAGAGAAGTACCGGGAGGCAACAGATCCGGGTTGCCCAAGGTACAACCCCGCGGAGGCAAACCTTAGCCTCCAGATGAGGGCGGGAAACGCTGTGATGGACAGCCAAGCTGTTCATATGGAGCATCTCGCCACAAAGCTCAAGGAGAGCACGAGCCGTGGAGACCATTTCGAGAGTGCTCACAGCGCACTCCGCAATGTGCTCCTTCCGACGATCAAGCGACTGAATGAACAACATAATCAGTTGCATCGTCTGAAGAAGGCGAAGAGGAAAAGCCGTGTCGACATCGCAGCGTTACAAGAACTGGTACAGAATCTGACCCAGCAGAACGAGGAACTTACTCAAGAGCGGGACGACGCTATTAAGGAAGGCCAAGGCTGGGAAGAAGATTACAACCAAGCCATGGACGAGGTGCATGCATTGCAGGACCTCGTACCTCCGGTATTGGGCATACCGGTGGTCTTGGGTCTTCCAGCAATGGGAGAACCCGAGATGGGAGAAGAGGTGGTAGATCCAGAGCCACCAGCAAAGGTACCGGAGGAGGACGACCCACAGGAGGTCGAGTTCTACTCCGAGTAGGGGGTTACAGTTGCCATGTAGGGCAGCTAGGGTAGCGTAGCCCAAATTTTGTAATCGGTGACATGTCGTGTAGACAGTAGCGTATGTATAGGTAGTGACGACATGAGCACGACTTCTCGAAGACCCGAGAATAATGTATCTTGTATAAAGTTTATGCTTTATCAATATATGTGAATGTTGTGCAAATTAATCATGTGTCACTTCAATACCTACTGTTACATATGGAATTTTAAGTAAGACATGTGCTAATCGCTGCTGTTTTGAATTTCAGAATGACGCGTACTCGTGCCAACCCTGATGTTGGGGGTACTAGCCAAGGGGGAGAGACCTCCCAACAGCCTCCCGAGGACTCCTCAAGACAGCAGCAGCAGCAACAGCAAACACCGCCACCGCCACTGCCAACGGTTACATTGGCCGACATCGTCGCGGCAATGGCGGTTCACATCAGCAGCACACGGAGTTGCTGCAAACGCTTATTGCTAATACGTCTCGCCCAGAGAGACGTCAAGACCGTGAGGAGTGACAACAGAGCTCCTACTCCGACTTCCTGGCGACTCATCCCCCTGTATTCTCAAGGGCGGATGAACCTCTTGACGCGGACAACTGGCTCCGCGCGATAGAGATGAAGTTCGGGCTGCTCCAGATAAGTGATCAGCGCAAGACTCAGTTCGCGGTCCAGCAGCTCCAAGGATCCACGAGCGCGTGGTGGGCCAACTTCTGTGCTTCACAGCCCACCGACCGAGTGATGACCTGGACGGAGTTCCGGACGGCCTTCAGGGCCTATCACATACCGCCAGGCTTGATGCAGAGGAAGACGCAGGAGTTCTTACACCTGCAGCAAGGGAGCCGGAACGCGCTGGAATACTCCAGAGCGTTCAACGATCTCGCGCTCTACGCGTCGTATCACGCAGATACTGACGAGAAGCGGCGAGACGACTTTTACCAGGGGCTTAACCCGCTCCTGAAGGACAAGTTGGCGATGTTCAATCGCGGCAGCCTCAACGACATTGTTGATGCTGCGATTGTTCAAGAGGACTCCGGCAAGGAGTTGGCGGCGGCGGAGAGAAAGCGAAGCGCGCCGCAGAGCAGCGGAGAAGGAGACGGTCCTTCTCAGAAGTTTCGGATGGTGAATCGCCCACCATCAGGTCCACGCTGGCAGCCACCACAGCGGTCGATGCCGTTCCGCAGTCGGCCGTACTCTTCACCGGCATTCAGGCCGGCACTGCCAGTACCACCTCCACAACAACAGCAGCAACGGGCGATGCCGCGTGCGTATGCACCTCAGCAACGCATGTCGGGCTTTCGTCCCCCGAGCACTACACCAGCAGCGGCCACATGTTACAAGTGTGGTCGTCCAGGACACTTCACGAGCAGTTGCCCGGAGAGGCAAGGCGGCGGAGTGGCACCGCAATTTCCGGGGAGGAATCAACCCCGGAACCCCACTAATGCACGGCGGGCAAACCCTAGGCCCGGCACCATCCACCAGCTTGCCATAGAGGACGTGCCGGAGGGTGAGCCAATCCTTGCGGATATGTTCCAACTCCACCAGCATCCTGCTATAGTATTGTTTGATTCAGGCGCCACGTATAGCTTCATTAGCCAAGCTTTCATTGATAAATATAGCTTGCAAATACTACCCACCGATAGTCCTTATGTGATCTGTTCACCGGGTGGGAAAATTTCAGCAAGCATGATGGTCCCAAAAGCGCCATTGTGCTTATAGGGTAGAGTCTACCCTACGTCTCTCATAATCTTAGAGGGAAAAAAGGTCGATGTCATCTTAGGGATGTTGTGGTTAACCCGCCACGGTGCCGTTTTAGACATCGTCCTCCGAGTTGTGCACTTGAACTCAGAAGTGCACGAGTCTCACTCATGATTTCTGGACAGTCCAGAAATAAAACTTCCAAGTGTCTATCAAGCCACAACCATCAGATTGGAAGATATTCCAGTGGTCCGAGAGTTCCCTGACGTATTCCCGGATGATTTGCCGGGGATGCCGCCCGATAGAGAGGTGGAGTTCAAGATTGAACTTGCACTGGAAACCATGCCAATATCCCGAAGGCCGTACAAGATGGCGCCAAAGGAATTGGTTGAACTGAAGACTCAGCTCACGGACCTTCTGGAGAAGGGTTTTATTAGGCTGAGCTCCTCGCCATGGGGCTGTTCGGCATTATTTGTAAAGAAGAAGGATGAGACGTTGCGGCTTTGCGTGGACTATCGTCCATTAAATGCCGTAACCATCAAGAACAAGTACCCGTTGCCACGGATCGACATGTTGTTTGATCAGTTGATCGAAGCAAAGATCTTTTCCAAGATGGATTTAAGATCCGGGTACCATCAGATTAAGATAAGGGCGGAGGACATTCCAAAGACAGCTTTCTCGACGAGGTACGGACTTTATGAGTACCTGGTCATGTCCTTTGGCCTCACCAATGCTCCAGCTCACTTCATGTACTTAATGAACTCGGTATTCATGCCGGAGCTCGATAAGTTTGTCGTGGTCTTCATCAATGACATCCTGGTATATTCGAAGTCAGAAGAAGATCACAAGAAGCATCAGCGTATAGTCTTGCAACGGCTGCGGGATCACAAGCTATACGCGAAATTCAGAAAATGCGAGTTCTGGATATCGCAAGTGCCTTTCCTCGGGCATATCATCTCAGCGGAGGGTATCACTGTAGACCCGAGCAAGATCACTCAAGTGCTGAATTGGAAATCCCAGAGGACTGTTCACGAGGTACGGAGTTTCCTCGGACTCGCGGGATATTATCGGAGGTTCATTCCGAACTTCTCAAAGATTGCCAAGCCGATGACAGAGCTGCTGAAAAAGGCTACCAAATATGTTTGGAGTCCAGCGTGTGAAGCAGCATTCAAGGCTTTAGTCAAGCACCTGACATCAGCACCGGTTTTGGCGCAGCCAGACACAACAAAACCGTTCGATGTGTACTTCGATGCATCCGGCATTGGGCTCGGATGTGTGCTGATGCAAGACCGAAGGGTGGTCACGTATGGATCACGGCAGCTTAGAAACCATGAGCAGAATTATCCAACTCACGATTTGGAGCTCGCTGCCGTGATACATGCACTGAAGATGTGGAGGCACTACCTACTCGGTAACCTCGTACAATTATATACCGACCACAAAAGCCTCAAGTACATATTCACTCAGAAGGAGCTGAACATGAGGCAGCGAAGATGGTTAGAATTGATAAAGGATTACGAAATAGAGATCCATTATCATCCAGGCAAGGCAAACATAGTGGCAGATGCGCTGAGCCGCAAGACACACGTCAACAATCTGACCATCACACCGTTGGAAGAGAGCGAACCACGGCTACATGTGATTCCACACGGAGCTCTCTACAACTTAGCTTTGATCCCCACCATCCGTGAAGAAATAGCGGCAGCTCAGAAACATGACAAGGGCATGTCGCATTTGCAGAGACGTGTAGACAGTGTGGGGAGTTGAAATGTTTCCGGAAGGACGGAGACGGCGTCCTATGGTTCAAGGACCGGATCGTCGTACCCCGTAACCCGGAGTTACGGAAGAAAATCTTTGATGAGGCTCACTTGTCAAAGTTTTCTATTCACCCCGTCAGCAACAAAATGTATCAAGAACTCAGAAGCAAGTTTTGGTGGACACGGATGAAGCGTGAGACTGCAAAATACGTGTCCGAGTGTGATACATGTCGAAGGGTGAAGGCAGACCATATGTGGAAACCGGGACTGCTACAACCACTGGGCATTCCTGCCTGGGAGTGGGAGGATGTGAGCATGGATTTCATCGTCAGTTTACCCACCACTTTGCAGAAACATGATTCTATGTGGGTGATCATCGATCGGCTCACCAAAGTTGCCCATTTCATCCCGGTCAACACCAATTACAACGCCAAGAAGTACGCTGAACTGTACATCTCACGGATCCAATGCTTGTACGTCATACCCCGTACCATCATATCGGATCGGGGCACTTTATTTGTGTCCCGTTTTTGGGAGCAGCTGCACGCTGCCTTGGGGACGAAGCTGATCCGTAGTTCAGCCTACCACCCGCAGACGGATGGGCAAACGGAGCGGGTAAATCAGATCCTAGAAGACATGCTACGAGCTTGCGCTATCAACCACGGCAAGAATTGGGATGATCACTTGCCGTTAGCCGAGTTCTCGTACAATAATGGGTACCAAGCCAGCATCAAGATGGCGCCTTATGAGGTGCTATATGGGAGGAAATGTCGCACACCAATGAATTGGTGTGAGTCTGGCGAAAGGGTTACCTTCGGGATTGACCTTGTCAACAATGCGGAAGAAAAGATTTGACTGATTCAAGCGAACCTCAAAGCCGCCCAATCCCGGCAGAAACAGTATGCGGACCAGAGAAGACACCCACTACAATTTGAAGTCTGGGATCACGTATATCTGCGTGTGTCTCCAATGAAGGGCGTAAACAGATTTGGGGTGAGAGGAAAGTTGGCACCACGATTCATCGGTCCATTTCAGATTACCGAAAGATGTGGATCAGTGGCATACCGGCTGAAATTACCAGAAGCACTTTCCGGCGTGCACGACGTCTTACATATTTCCCAGCTGAGGAAGTGTCTCAAGCTATCAACTACCATTCAGCTGGAAGACATTGAAGAACTGCAACCGGATCTCACCTATCGAGAGGAACCGG
This sequence comes from Neostapfia colusana, assembly GCA_030760725.1. Lineage (NCBI taxonomy): Eukaryota > Viridiplantae > Streptophyta > Magnoliopsida > Poales > Poaceae > Neostapfia > Neostapfia colusana. The sequence goes on from JASWHV010000020.1 coordinate 13,897,552, forward strand.
TGCAGATTATTGACGAAAAGGCCCGAACCACATGCCACCGTACGTTGTGGTTCTACAAGATTCTTTGGAGTAATCACTCCATGGACGAAGCGACGTGGGAGAGCAAAGAATTTCTTCGCGCTAACTACCCCGACTTTTTCACGTCGCATATCCGGTAATTTTCCACCGTCCTCTCTCTCATTTTCACCTTATAATCTCGGGACGAGATTCTTTTAAGGGGGGAGGAATGTAAGGGCCTCAGTTTTTGACACCTATTTGAAGTGTTCATCACCACACCACACCTCATTTGAAGTAAGTTGATGAACACAAATGAAGAGCAAGTAACCACCATCAACATGCTCATTAGAGAACAAACTCACATATTGCAAAAGTGCTATTTCCCACATGTGATATAGGTGGGCTGGACATATGAAAACTCCTACACATTTCTAAGGATGTACATGCCAAGTTTCACCCAAATTCAAAACCTTTTTGAGGTCATTTTGGGTATAGTTAAAAAGAGGGCAGTTTGAAACCATATTCAAATTCAAACTGTTTTTATCCCATGAATTTAAAAATGGGAGGCATATTCTTATTCAGCATATTTTTGTGAGCTCACACACCAATTTTCACTCCATTTGGAGTTCATCTTGACATGAGCTAAGTGGGGCAAATTCAAACTTTATTTGAATTTCAAACTGAACTTGTGCTGAAATTCATTCAAACCAAACCCAATTTGAATTCTAATCAATTTAAATGGCTCATGGGTGAATAATTTGAATCACCATGGGTATTTTGGGGCTCACTGTTTACAACAGTGATTAGGAGTAAATTTCAGAGGTTAAAATTGGAAGTGGGACCCACATGTCAGCCACTACTCCAACTCAAACCGACTGAAAACCCAGCTCGGGTTCTTGCGCCGGACTGAGCAGCCGCCACGGCGAAGAAGCGACCGGGACACCACCTGCTTGCCGCCCCGACGTGCTGAACCGCCTCACAGCCCCCTTATCTACGCCACCGCCCTGATCGGAGCGATCACCGCACACTCTGCTGCCTCCTCGCATCAGAACCGCGCCATCGCTGCCGATCACTCGGAGCTGATCAGGGAAGCTTGATCACCGCCTCTCCGTCCCCTCCAGAGCCACGGCAAGGTACTAGAAACCTTCCTCCGTCTTCCCCGCTGCTAGAATTCAGCTGAAACCGGTTGATCTCGGCTATACCGAGAGTTCAATCCGGTGACCTAACGCCGCCGCACTTCGGGCTCCCGTGGACAGCCCAGCCGGGGCGTTGTCACGCCCGAGCCAAGGCACCCTTGGACGCGCTGGTGACCGGTGCTGCTCACCCCCGAGCCACAGCCCGAGTGTTTGCTCACCGGCGGCGAATTTCCAGTTTTCCCCTTTCTGTGGGCAGAACGACCTTTGGGTACATTTCCGTCGAATTCGTACTCTAGAAAGGATTAGAGGGCCTCAATCCGCTCTCACACAAACTAGACACGGTAACGCACAAGTTGCCTTCACAACCTTTGGCCGGAGGACCTCTGTACCCGGTGAAATTCGAAGTTTACCGACGGCGGAACAAACGGGAGGCATCGGGCGCACGGTGAGGACCTACTCCGGGCCTTCCCCGAGCTGCCTCAAGATCATGTCGACTGTAAAAGTCCCAAAAATGTGTATGAATAAAAACCAAGGTTTGAATTCATATGTGTGGCAAAGACATGAAAAATGGGACTTGCTAAAACTTTTCTTCACGCAAAGTAATACATGGATGACCATCCAAAATGAGGCTCACATTTTTATTTAAAAGTGTTGAACCAATAAGGAGTTAAATACCTCTTTGCATGTAAGTTTAAAAATCAGATTTGAAATTCAAAGTTCACACATGTAGTGACCAAAAACTTTGAATAAGCATACAGCCCTATAGTTGGGATTATAGGGAAAAGTTTGCTCACAAACTTTTCAATTGTAGGGCGGGCTCAAAAAGGAGTTAAAGAGGAGAAATTGCAAACTTCAACCAAATTCAAATTTGGCAAGCAAAATTCAAACTGAATTGGAAGGATTCAAATTCTAACCCACATTTTAAAACTCAGAATTGTGGGAATTAAGAGGATCAGCTTGAGAAGATATTTGGGGAGGAAATGTGGAGTGGGACCCACATGTCATAGAGCTAAAAGAGGAGCCTTGCACCTTAAGTCTCAGCCCCAGTCGAGAAATTCGTCGAGCAGCACGTGGGCCACGAGCAGCTCCCACCGTGGAGCCACTGGGAGGCTCGGCAGCGCCACCAGCTGCTGCCTTTCCCCACGCACGGCGCCCAGAGGCGGTTCGCGGCCTGATCACCCCCCCCTGGACGAAGCAAGGGCCATCCATCTTCTCCTCCTCGCGAGCACACGTACAGCAGACATTCTCTCCCTTCGCCCTCTCGGTCGATTGGGAAACCGAAGGAATCATCGCGCCTCCTCCTCCCCCGAGCTGCTAAACATGCCCACGAGCTCAACCTCCACCTCCCTGACCCACGAGCAAGTGAGCTGCGGTCTCCAGTGCCCGAGAACGACCGCTGCCGCGGCGACCTAGCTCAAAAGCGTGATCAGGTGCTCGTGGACAGCCCTCCACAGCGGGTTTCACGGCCAAACGATCACACCTACGGACGCGCACAGGTGCGGTGCTGCTCTCAGCCCAAGCTCAGGCCGTGCCGCAAGCTATCGGCGGCGAATTTTGAGGTTTTGCTCCGGCGACCTCATTCCGAGCTTCCGGTATGATTCTTTCAAATTCTTGCCCTCTGATCCTCCTTAAGTCATCAAATTTGGCACATAGACGCTGGATTAGCCGGCGGTCATTTCTCCTTTAGGATCCAGCGCATGAAAACGCCTCAGCACGACGAAATTCGAGCTCGACTAGAGGTGTTCATGGCGGAACCATTCGGTCGCACGATGACAACCTAGTTTCCGCCACTTCCGAGCTACTTTGAGACCGTGCCGATCTTTCTAGAGGTGCGCTAGTGCTGTAGGGCGTGTCGGCGCAGGTTTTGGTGGGCTGGAAACACTAGACAACGCTACCGAACCTCCACAGTGGCTGCCGCACGTCGCCGGCCAGTTTCCGGCCGCCGGCAGCCCAAGCAGACCCCACAGTCGTGTTCCTCGGAGTCACAAACTCCCTGGCTGTGAGTTTCAGCTCAGGCGGTGGCCGGAAACAGCGAGCCGGCGAGCTCCGGCGTCGGGCCGGCGACGGGCAGCGCGGGCGCGAGCGAGGAAGCCGGAGGAAGAAGAAGACGCGTGGGCCCCAGCTGTCAGCAGCTCAAATTTTAAACCCGGGATTGGGTGTGGCCGGGATCCCGTGTGTTGGCACGCAGAAGCGCTGTGGCCCGGTGTGGCTTCGTTTCTATTGGCTGGAATTCAAAACTGTGGGTCCAGCCGGATTTTCAATAGGAAAATAATTCCAGGGTTAGCTCAATCTTTGGAAATTCATACCCCTCCTGTAGAAAACTCCAATTTGAGTGATTCCAATTGGGTTGGATTCATCTCTCTGAGTTCTATCCAAATATGAACTCAGCTTTGTATGAAAGTCAATATTATATTCTGGAAAATTCTTTGAAAGTTTTCTGAAAAAGAATTATTGAGGGAGTTTGGGTTATCCAAAAATCCCCAAACTTTGCCAGAATATTCTTGAGCATATTATTGACCTACTAGGAAAGTTTCAGCTCATTTGAAGATCATTTGAGTAGGAATTTGCTAAATGCAAACTACTGTGTTCAACAGAGTCCAGAAACATTTTCAGAAAATGTTTCCCACTTCAAAAATCTGTTCTAAGCAATCCATAGCTCCAAAAAGCATAGGAAAATTTAGTCAAGGTCTATGAGACATACTGGGAATTGTAGTTCACTTAATTGGGCATGAAAATGCACATTTCTACAGAATTAATTCTTTTGAGTACAAATGCTTAAAGAATTGTTCTGGGAGAACTACTTAAGTAAAAGGGCTGAATTTTGGACACAATATGACTCCACATTAGTAGCAATTTGGCAAGCTAAATCCTTAGGTAGTATAGAACCTTCTGTAAAAGTTTTGAGGCCATTGGAGTTCTTGTTCTTCAGTTGCACTCAAATCTTTTCAGCTTATCTATTATGTTCATTAGAGAAAAGGGTTAGTGTATAGCTAAGGCCTTAAGGTCAATTTAGTTTATTTCTGTTCTTTGCACAACAGAGGCAAACCAAGCCATGCTAGGCTTTTCCACACAACCTCTGTCCTAAGAAATTAATTCCATAACTTCTTTCCATTACATTGTATAAAATATGTGCATATGCATCTCAATAGGAACCACAACGAAGGGGACTCAAAGGAGTGATTCATCAAAGTGGATCAAGCTCCGGAGAGTCAAGGGTGGATCTGCAAGGACACTAACTGGTTATATATGACTATCCTGCAAAACAGGCAAGCTCCGGTTTGCATTTAACAGCTATTAAGTTTTGATTTTGTACTCACTTTCGGTCAAGATATGGACTGTGCATTAGGTCTAGTGATTGATACTCCTCTTGCATAACCAAATGATCCATGGAGTATTGGGTAGGTGTCTTTCAATGTGTAGAACTGCCATGCTTAAGTACGGTTCGGTAGAAGTCGAGTGGTGAGATGCTACTCGCAGTTTCGGGAACAACAGGGGCATACGGGATTGGTTCATAAATGATGTAGCAAGTTAAAGTTGAGACCGGAAGGTTGTAGGGGCAGCAGGACATAGGGGCCTGGGTGCTGTAGACCTGTCCGTGTCGGTCAAGGACCGATCCGTATGCGGCCCTGTTGAACAAGTTTGAGTTGTGTACCGGACTCATGCTGGATATATGGGACCCAGTAAACCGATGTACCTCGGGAAGCTGTCGTTAGGACTTTTCGGGTCGCCTCAGGCGGACGGCCGGTGTGCAGTATGTGGGGAATATTCTCATGACATCTCACGTCGGAAGGTGCACCATGAGAGTAGCTACTGTACGGGGCGACTTGATCGATTCAGCGCGGGTGAAACGGGGGAAAGGCTGCCACGTACGACGTCAGTGATGGTTGTTGTAGGCAACGTCGAGTACGGGCGTACGTGTCGTGTAGTCCGGGTGTTATTGATTCGAATCACCGTCGCTCGCGGAATGGACCGAGCATACTTGTTCTCACAGTCGTGACGTAGTAAGAACTTGCATGAGAAAGGAACTAATCATATTGATGTGAAGTATTATACTAGCGTTGTATTGGACCTTGATGAATAGGCTAGTGCAAACTCGATTCTTTTATGCCATGAGCAATTTACATCGGGGGAAAGCGTTTCTTGTTTGATTGTGGACTCCCGATGTGGCGTGACCAGGGTTACTTAAAATGCTGCAATTAATACCTGACAGTAAGGATTCACTTTTTGGCGAGTTTAATTATGCTTATGCCATCCTATGTTAGGTTCATAACCTCACTTAGAGTTTCATGTTTAGGGTGACGGTTAAGTCTTGCTGAGCGTTATGCTCACGGATGCTATCCGAGTTGTTTTGCAGGTAATTGACTCGATGCTTATGAGAAGGGATGCCGATGAGACTCGGGAACCTCCGAGTGTTTACTCAAAGAGCATCCTCGCCGCTGCAGATTGATCTTCGTGTTGCTAGAAAGAAACGTCCGCGGGCTGGACTGTTTCTTTGTTGTTAGTTTAGATATGAATCGTGAGAGTGATAGTCTTCCGCTGTAGTTTACTCTGATATACTTATTGGTAAAACATTCTTGTACGCTTCCGCTAAACTATTTATGTAATATGATGTGTGTTCATCGACCCGTGTGCTGTTGGGTGCCGCATAACACGGCACCACCCGACGAGGTCCTGTGGGGCCGTCTCAGCGTGGTATCAGAGCTGCGTTGGGAACAGAGCATAGATTGAGCATTATATTATGTCAAAAACTTAGGATACGGTGAGATAACGGTACTAGGCCCACATAAGGACTACTATTAGCATATTATGAAGGTGGCAAGCTAACCTATTTGTTATGTCAAAAAACCGTGCATCTTGGGACGTTTATGTCTTGGGAGGTGCACGTATGCGCTGTCCACCAGTGCGCACAAGCTGAAGGGTGGAGCCTCACGGGTGGCAGGTAACCCGACTCGCTTTCGTATCCTCTACGACTCCTCATGTCGTTTGGGGTATTCGAGCAACGTCTTCCCTGGCGTGCGTGGTTTAATTTGGGAGACCCCGTCACGTGGTCAGTAACGTGAACACGTAGCTCAAGGCGTGTTTGGCTTGAGAACACCTGGGCGAGTGATGACGGCCGGGTGTACAAACTGTTATGGATACCGGGTTCGGTGTGCAGCCGAACCTGATGATTGAGTGTGGCTTATGTAGGTGCTAACCACGAAAACCTTAGTGCGTGTAGAACACGTTTGCGAGTGACCGTTTTAGTGCCACCTAATGATACGTATATGCCGGTGTAATCCGGTTAGATTTTTCTTTGGTGAGGCAACGTAGTACCGACATATGTCTTACGGTGCATCGTCACCGTACTACACTGGATAGTATTCTTACCTATGAAGAAATCATTCATGACTAACTTCCAAAATAAAAATGGATGTGATAAAGCACACAATAGTTAATGGGCTCTTCATTTGAACTGAGTTCCAAAGAAGAGACTTGTTAGGCTTCTTTTGATCTCCAAGACAGAGTGCTCTGTTCAGACAGAAATTTTTCTGGGCTTTAACAGAGCGTAACTCTGATTAGCTTGACCCAATGGAGGTGTTTGATGCAGTTCTGGAAAGGTTATTAAGTGCTATACAACTTTTCTGTAGAACTCCAGAGCCAAATCCGATATCAACTTGGTTGAATGTCCAGATAAATGCAAACTGTTCAGAAAACAGAGCAGCTGCAAACTTCTCGGGATGTTGCTGTAAATTAGCCGTCCCAGTCTGTAGAAAAATTTCTAAGGGTCATATGATACACCGTTGGAAAGGTTAGGAAATTTGCAACGATTTTGTAGTTCATAGTTTGTTCAGAATTGTAATTCATTTGTATGTAAAACTGTGATGAAAACAGCCACATACAAAGGAGGTGCTGGCAAATTTTGTCCAGAAAATTCTGTCAAATTTGAACAAGCATAACTTTTGTTCCAGAAATGATCTAGGGGCATATGAGTACTCGTTGGAACTATACTGAAGTTCACTTTAACTTTGGTATTCAACTTGAGTTATGAAAATGCTAGTAACTGGATCAAATTCTTGGTTAGGTACAGAAGGGTCTGTTCTGTACAGAATATGGGACTGAATATGTTGGCTTTAGAAAGAGGTGTAAACATGAAATTTTGTTATGCTTTCATAAAGTTTTAGCATGTTCATGTTTTACATACTTTCACATACTGCTGAGATCATGTTTTGACTCCCCTCAAAAATTATCTTTGTGCAGTATGGTGCGTACTCATTCTCCGAGTAGGGTTGATAGTTCTCGCCAAGACGGTGATGACTCAACTCCACCACAGGCACCGCCATCAACGGTATGGGCGGATGTCATGGCTCAGATGGTCGAGTCAAGTCAAGAGAACACAAGACTACTCCAAGCCTTGGTACAACAGGGCTTACTCCAGCGTGCACAACAGGACGTTCCACCTCGGAACGCCTACTTGGATTTCTTGGCGACACAACCGCCAATCTTCACGGAAGCCCATGAACCAGTGGAAGCTGATCAGTGGCTTCGAGTTATGGAGTCCAAGTTTGGAGTGTTTGAGTGCGATGAATATCAGAAGACATCCTTTGCAGCTCAACAGCTCCATGGAGCCGCCGGAAATGGGTGGTTTGCTTATCTCGCCACCGTTCCAGAAGGCCATCAAGTGGAATGGACGGAATTTCGTGAAGCATTCCATGCTCGTCACATTCCTATGGGTTTTATCAAGGCCCAACAGCAGGAATTCAGAAACTTGAAGCAGGGGGACGTGAGTGTCCTCAATTATGTCAGACGATTCAACCTTCTGGCACAATATGCTCCTGCTTATGCGACGAGTGAAGCTGCAATGTGTGACTACTTTTTCTATGGCTTGAGTGCCATACTAAAAGAGAAGTTAGCTTTGTTCAATCAAGGAAGTTACACCGAGTTGATCAGTGCTGCTCTGCTGCAAGAACAAGCGACACTTGAGTGTCAAGCAGAGAAGAGGGACCGGGAGGATGTGCAGGAAGACACACCAGTCGTTCCTCGTAAATACCGTGTGGTGTATCACACACCATCCGAGGAGACATGGCAAGCACCAGTAAGATCAACTCCGTACAGATTTCCTGCTCAAGAATCTTATCTTGAAGCAGCGCCATTATCGCAGCAACAAATGATACCTGTTGCACCATTGCTGCAGCCAAGTACATCAACTTCTCAACCGCAAGTCAACGAAGAACCGGGGAAACCTCCATGTTCTTATTGCCACCGTTCTGGGCATTTTAGGCAGGAATGCAGGAAGAAGTTGGTGAACATCAGACAGCCATCATGGTCAGGTGGTATGCCGCCACCTGCTCAAGTCAACATAACAGCATTGCAATCCGGGAGTGTGCAACATCTTGCTATTGAGGATGTCCCGGAGGGAGCACCGGTGTTAGCGGGCATGTTTACTCTCAAAGACGTGCCCGTGCTCATACTTTTTGATTCCGGTGCAACCCACAACTTCATCAGCAAATCATGCGTGGATCAGCACCAATTATCCACCAATACTCCAACAACGAGTTTTCTCATACGATCCCCGGGAGGAAATATCACTGCCAATCAGATTGTGTCCCGAGCAGCTTTGTGTTTGGGCGGAAAAATATACCCAACATCGCTGATTATGTTGGATAGGCAGAAGATAGACATTATATTGGGGATGTCTTGGTTAAATCGTCACGGTGCCGTTCTCAATATCGGTAACCGGACTGTCCAGATTGACTCGCCGATTCACGTACAGCACACGCTGTTTTTAGACAGCGAAGATCCAGACATGGTAGAGGCCTACCACACGGAAGCGCTGAAGCTTGAAGATATTCCGGTGGTACGAGATTATCCCGACGTATTTCCCGATGACTTACCGGGCATGCCGCCCGAACGAGACGTCGAGTTTAAGATTGAACTGGCGCCGGGAACGACGCCTATCTCACGAAGGCCTTACAAGATGGCGCCTAACGAGCTAGCGGAGTTGAAAGAGCAACTTAATGAACTCATGAGAAAGGGTTTCATACGGCCAAGTTCTTCACCTTGGGGTTGCTCAGCGCTATTCGTTAAGAAGAAGGACGAAACACTACGGCTATGTGTTGATTACCGTACTCTCAATGTTGTCACGATCAAGAACAAGTATCCTTTGCCTCGCATCGACATCCTGTTCGATCAACTTGTGGGTGCAAAGATATTTTCGAAAATGGATCTTCGGTCGGGGTATCATCAAATCAAGATCCGACCGGAGGACATACCAAAGACAGCTTTCTCGACGAGATACGGACTCTATGAGTACCTCGTCATGTCATTTGGGTTAACCAACGCTCCGGCACACTTCATGTACTTGATGAATTCAGTGTTCATGCCGGAGTTAGACAAGTTCGTCGTGGTATTCATCGACGACATATTGGTTTACTCCAAATCTGAAGAAGAGCACGCTGAACATCTGCGTATCATGCTACAACGGTTGCGGGAGCACCAATTATATGCCAAGTTCAGCAAGTGCGAGTTCTGGATTGATCAAGTGCCTTTCCTGGCCATATTATTTCAGCAGAAGGTATTGCCTTGGACCCCAGCAAAATTGAACAAGTGCTGAAATGGGAATCTCCCAAGTCAGTCCACGAGGTCCGAAGTTTCCTAGGTTTAGCGGGGTATTATCGGAGGTTTATTCCGAGCTTCTCAAAGATTGCTAAACCAATGACGGAGCTGCTGAAGAAGGGCACTAAATACATGTGGAGTACAGCATGTGGAGCCGCATTCAAGACTTTGGTGAAACATCTCACCACAGCTCCAGTTCTTGCTCAGCCAGACACGACGAAGCCATTTGATGTGTACTGTGATGCATCCGGCATCGGTCTCGGCTGTGTTCTGATGCAAGAAGGGCGTGTAGTCGCCTATGGGTCTCGTCAACTGCGAAACCACGAGCAGCATTATCCAACTCACGATCTTGAGCTTGCTGCTGTGGTGTTGGCGTTAAAGATGTGGAGGCATTACCTACTGGGTAATCTTGTTCACCTCAATACCGACCATAAAAGCCTGAAGTATATCTTCACGCAGAAGGAGCTGAATATGAGACAACGGAGATGGTTGGAGCTCATAAAATATTATGAAATTGAGATCCACTATCATCCGAGAAAAGCAAACGTGGTTGCCGACGCGCTTAGTCGGAAAGCCCACGTTCACAACTTAGCGGCTGCTGAGTTAGAAGACGGAGAATCAAGCCTCCGTGTCATTCCGTATGGTGCGCTTTATAATCTCGCACTCATTCCAACAATCCGTGAAGAGATTGTTGAGGCTCAAAGATGAGACAGAGGTATGTCTCACATACAGAGAAGACTAGACAACGGAGAGGTGAAATGTTTCCGGAGGGATGAGAACGGTACGATATGGTTTAACAACCGTATAGTGGTACCGTGCAATATGAAACTCCGGAAGAAGATCTTGGATGAAGCCCACCTGTCTAAGTTTTCCATTCATCCCGGAAGTAACAAGATGTACCAGGATTTGATGCAGAAATTTTTGTGGACGAGGATGAAAAGGGAAATCGCTAAATACGTATCCGAGTGTGATACGTGTAGACGGGTCAAGACTGATCATATGCGGAAAGCCGGACCGCTACAACCTTTGAAGATACCGGCGTGGAAATGGGAGGATGTGAGTATGGACTTCATCGTCGGATTACCGCTCACATCCAGGAAGCATGACTCGATATGGGTGATCGTCGACCGGTTGACAAAGTCGGCTCATTTCATACCGGTGAACACTCATTATCGAGCAAGGCAATATGCGGAGTTATTCATCTCCAGAATTATTTGCTCACATGGTGTTCCGAAGACCATCATCTCAGATTGAGGTGCGCTGTTTGTTGCTCGTTTTTGGGAACAGCTGCACGCCTCGTTGGGCACCAAGCTGATTAGGAGCTCCGCATATCACCTTCAAACCGATGGACAAACTGAGAGGGTGAATCAAGTACTTGAGGATATGTTGAGAGCGTGTGCCATCCACGACGGTTGGAATTGGGACGATCACCTACCGCTGGCGGAGTTTTCATACAACAACGGTTATCAAGAGAGTATTAAAATGGCACCGTATGAAGCTCTCTACGGCAGGAAGTGTCGCACACCGCTGAATTGGTGTGAGTCCGGCGAAAGAGTTCTGTTTGGGATTGATCTTGTCAACGAAGCCGAAGACCGCGTTCGGTTGATACAAGAAAACTTGAAGGCTGCACAATCCCGACAGAAGAGCTACGCTGATCAATGGCGTAGGCCTTTGCATTTTGACGTTGGAGAGCATGTGTACCTTCGGGTATCTCCGATGAAGGGAATTCACCGGTTCGGTGTAAAGGGGAAACTCGCTCCCCGTTTTGTTGGTCCTTTTGCTATTACGGAGAAGTGCAGACCCGTAGCCTACCGGCTGGAGTTACCGGCAAGTCTAGCGGGTGTTCATGATGTATTTCATGTTTCACAGCTGCGGAAGTGCCTCAAATTCACCGCTGCTGTCCGCACTGAGGACATCGACGAACTGAAACCGGACCTGACCTACACCGAGCGGCCGGTTCAGATTTTGGATGAAAAGACCCGGGTAACCCGGAACCGGACGATCAGATTCTGGTAGGTTATGTAGGCTACAACTGTTCATAGGTTGTTCGATCGCAAAAGGCCAAATAATTGATCTTGTCAACGAAGCCGAAGACCGCATTCGGTTGATACAAGAAAACTTGAAGGCTGCACAATCCCGACAGAAGAGCTACGCTGATCAATGGCGTAGGCCTTTGCATTTTGACGTCGGAGAGCATGTGTACCTTCGGGTATCTCCGATGAAGGGAATTCACCGGTTCGGGGTAAAGGGGAAACTCGCTCCCCGTTTTGTTGATCCTTTTGCTATCACGGAGAAGTGCGGACCCGTAGCCTACCGGCTGGAGTTACCGGCAAGTCTAGCGGGTGTTCATGATGTATTTCATGTTTCACAGCTGCGGAAGTGCCTCAAATTCACCACTGCTGTTCGCACTGAGGACATTGACGAACTGAAACTGGACCTGACCTACACCGAGCGACCGGTTCAAATTTTGGATGAAAAGTCCTGGGTAACCCAGAACCGGACGATCAGATTCTTCAAGGTGCTGTGGAGTAATCACACCACGGAAGAGGCGACGTGGGAAAGTGAAGATTATCTCCGCACCAACTACCCGGAACTTTTATCTTTGTACAGTTTGTAATTAACTCTCCCGTCTTGTTCCTCTTTTGTAATCTCGGGGCGAGATTCTTTTAAGGGGGGAGGAATGTAAAAGTCCCAAAAATGTGTATGAATAAAAACCAAGGTTTGAATTCATATGTGTGGCAAAGACATGAAAAATGGGACTTGCTAAAACTTTTCTTCATGCAAAGTAATACATGGATGACCATCCAAAATGAGGCTCACATTTTTATTTAAAAGTGTTGAACCAATAAGGAGTTAAATACCTCTTTGCATGTAAGTTTAAAAATCAGATTTGAAATTCAAAGTTCACACATGTAGTGACCAAAAACATTGAATAAGCATGCAGCCCTATAGTTGGAATTATAGGGAAAAGTTTGCTCACAAACTTTTCAATTATAGGGTGGGCTCAAAAAGGAGTTAAAGAGGAGAAATTGCAAACTTCAACCAAATTCAAATTTGGCAAGCAAAATTCAAACTGAATTGGAAGGATTCAAATTCTAACCCACATTTTAAAACTCAGAATTGTGGGAATTAAGAGGATCAGCTTGAGAAGATATTTGGGGAGGAAATGTGGAGTGGGACCCACATGTCATAGAGCTAAAAGAGGAGCCTTGCACCTTAAGTCTCAGCCCCAGTGGGGAAATTCGTCGAGCAGCACGTGGGCCACGAGCAGCTCCCACCGTGGAGCCACTGGGAGGCTCGGCAGCGCCACCAGCTGCTGCCTTTCCCCACGCACGGCGCCCACAGGCGGTTCGCGGCCTGATCACCCCCCCTGGACGAAGCAAGGGCCATCCATCTTCTCCTCCTCGCGAGCACACGTACAGAAGACGTTCTCTCCCTCCGCCCTCTCGGTCGATCGGGAAACCGAAGGAATCATCGCGCCTCCTCCTCCCCTGAGCTGCTAAACATGCCCACGAGCTCAACCTCCACCTCCCTGACCCACGAGCAAGTGAGCTGCGGCCTCCAGTGCCCGAGAACGACCGCCGCCGCGGTGACCTAGCTCAAAAGCGTGATCGGGCGCTCGTGGACAGCTCTCCACAGTGGGTTTCACGGCCAAACAATCACACCTACGGACGCGCACGGGTGCGGTGCTGCTCTCAGCCCAAGCTCAGGCCGTGCCGCAAGCTATCGGCGGCGAATTTTGAGGTTTTGCTCCGGCGACCTCATTCCGAGCTTCCGGTATGATTCTTTCAAATTCTTGCCCACTGATCCTCCTTAAGTCATCAAATTTGGCACATAGACGCTGGATTAGCCGGCGGTCATTTCTCCTTTAGGATCCAGCGCATGAAAACGCCTCAGCACGACGGAATTCGAGCTCGACTAGAGGTGTTCATGGCGGACCCATTCGGTCGCACGATGACAACCTAGTTTCCGCCACTTCCGAGCTACTTTGAGACCGTGCCAATCTTCCTAGAGGTGCGCTGGTGCTGTAGGGCGTGTCGGCGCAGGTTTTGGCGGGCTGGAAACCCTAGGCAACGCTACCGAACCTCCACAGTGGCTGCCGCACGTCGCCGGCCAGTTTCCGGCCGCCGGCAGCCCAAGCAGACCCCACAGTCGTGTTCCTCGGAGTCACAAACTTCCTGGCAGCGAGTTTCAGCTCAGGCGGTGGCCGGAAACGGCGAGCCGGCGAGGGGCAGCGCGGGCGCGAGCGAGGAAGCCGGAGGAAGAAGAAGACGCGTGGGCCCCGGCTGTCAGCAGCTCAAATTTTAAACCCGGGATCGGGTGTGGCCGGGATCCCGTGTGTTGGCGCGCAGAAGCGCTGTGGCCCGGTGTGGCTTCGTTTCTATTGGCTGGAATTCAAAACTGTGGGTCCAGCCGAATTTTTAATAGGAAAATAATTCCAGGGTTAGCTCAATCTTTGGAAATTCATATCCCCCTGTAGAAAACTCTAATTTGAGTGATTCCAATTGGGTTGGATTCATCTATCTGAGTTCTATCCAAATATGAACTCAGCTTTGTATGAAAGTCAATATTATATTCTGGAAAATTCTTTGAAGGTTTTCTGAAAAAAGAATTATTGAGGGAGTTTGGGTTATCCAAAAATCCCCAAACTTTGCCAGAATATTCTTGAGCATATTATTGACCTACTAGCAAATTTTCAGCTCATTTGAAGATCATTTGAGTAGGAATTTGCTAAATGCAAACTACTGTGTTCAACAGAGTCCAGAAACATTTTCAGAAAATGTTTCCCACTTCAAAAATCTGTTCTAAGCAATCCATAGCTCCAAAAAGCATAGGAAAATTTAGTCAAGGTCTCTGAGACATACTGGGAATTGTAGTTCACTTAATTGGGCATGAAAATGCACATTTCTACAGAATTAATTCTTTTGAGTACAAATGCTTAAAGAATTGTTCTGGGAGAACTACTTAAGTAAAAGGGCTGAATTTTGGACCAGATGACTCTCATGCGATCAAGAACTCACATGTAAATTACCAGCCCATGATGAGTCCTTGAACTCCCTGTTCTTATTCTCCATACTTATGTATAAGGGAAAAATACAAAAGAGATGTTGTGAGAATTATGGGGGACACAATATGACTCCACATTAGCTGCAATTTGGCAAGCTAAATCCTTAGGTAGTATAGAACCTTCTGTAAAAGTTTTGAGGCCATTGGAGTTCTTGTTCTTCAGTTGCACTCAAATCTTTTCAGCTTATCTATTATGTTCATTAGAGAAAAGGGTTAGTGTATAGCTAAGGCCTTAAGGTCAATTTAGTTTATTTCTGTTCTTTGCACAACAGAGGCAAACCAAGCCATGCTTGGCTTTTCCACACAACCTCTGTCCTAAGAAATTAATTCCATAACTTCTTTCCATTACATTCTATAAAATATGTGCATATGCATCTCAATAGGAACCACAACGAAGGGGACTCAAAGGAGTGATTCATCGAAGTGGATCAAGCTCCGGAGATTCAAGGGTGGATCTGCAAGGACACTGACTGGTTATATACGACTACCCTGCAAAATAGGCAAGCTCCAGTGTGCATTTAACAGCTATTAAGTTTTGATTTTGTACTCACTTTCGGTCAAGATATGAACTGTGCATTAGGTCTAGTGATTGATACTCCTCTTGCATAACCAAATGACCCATGGAGTATTGGGTAGGTGTCTTTCACCATGTAGAACTGCCATGCTTAAGTACAGTTCGGTAGAAGTCGAGTGGTGAGATGCTACTCGCAGTTTCAGGAACAACAGGGGCATACGGGATTGGTTCATAAATGATGTAGCAAGTTAAAGTTGAGACCGGAAGGTTGTAGGGGCAGCAGGACATAGGGGCCTGGGTGCTGTAGACCTGTCCGTGTCGGTCAAGGACCGATCCGTATGCGGCCTTGTTGAACAAGTTTGAGTTGTGTACCGGACTCATGCTGGATATATGGGACCCAGTAAACCGATGTACCTCGGGAAGCTGTCATTGGGACTTTTCGGGTCGCCTCAGGCGGACGGCCGGTGTGCAGTATGTGGGGAATATTCTCATGACATCTCACATCGGAAGGTGCAGCATGAGAGTAGCTACTGTACGGGGTGACTTGATCGATTCAGCGTGGGTGAAACGGGGGAAAGGCTGCCACGTACGACGTCAGTGATGGTTGTTGTAGACAACGTCGAGTATGGGCGTACGTGTCGTGTAGTCCGGGTGTTATTGATTCGAATCACCGTCGCTTGCGGAATGGACCGAGCATACTTGTTTTCACAGTCATGACGTAGTAAGAACTTGCATGAGAAAGGAACTAATCATATTGATGTGAAGTATTATACTAGCGTTGTATTGGACCTTGATGAATAGGCTAGTGCAAACTCGATTCTTTTATGCCATGAGCAATTTACATCGGGGGAAAGCGTTTCTTGTTTGATTGTGGACTCCCGATGTGGCGTGCCCAGGGTTACTTAAAAAATGCTGCAATTAATACCAGAAAGTAAGGATTCACTTTTAGGCGAGTTTAATTATGCTTATGCCATCCTATGTTAGGTTCATAACCTCACTTAGAGTTTCATGTTTAGGGTGACGGTTAAGTCTTGCTGAGCGTTATGCTCACGGATGCTATCCGAGTTGTTTTGCAGGTAATTGACTCGATGCTTATGAGAAGGGATGCCGATGAGACTCAGGAACCTCCGAGTGTTTACTCAAAGAGCATCCTCGCCGCTGCAGATTGATCTTCGTGTTGCTAGTAAGAAACGTCCGCGGGCTGGACTGTTTCTTTGTTTCTAGTTTAGATATGAATCGTGAGAGTGATAGTCTTCCGCTGTAGTTTACTCTGATATACTTATTGGTAAAACATTCTTGTACGCTTCCGCTAAACTATTTATGTAATATGATGTGTGTTCATCGACCCGTGTGCTGTTGGGTGCCGCATAACACGGCACCACCCGACGAGGTCCTGTGGGGCCGTCTCAGCGTGGTATCAGAGCTGCGTTGGGAACAGAGCACGGATTGAGCATTATATTATGTCAAAAACTTAGGATACGGTGAGATAACGGTACTAGGACCACATAAGGACTACTATTAGCATATTATGAAGGTGGCAAGCTAACCTATTTGTTATGTCGGAAAACCGTGAATCTCGGGACGTTTATGTCTTGGGGGGTGCACGTATGCGCTGTCCATCAGTGCGCACAAGCTGAAGGGTGGAGCCTCACGGGTGGCAGGTAACCCGACTCGCTTTAGTATCCTCTACGACTCTTCATGTCGTTTGGGGTATTCGAGCAACGTCTTCCCTGGCGTTCGTGGTGCAATTTGGGAGACCCCATCACGTGGTCAGTAACGTGAACACGTAGCTCAAGGCGTGCTTGGCTTGAGAACACCTGGGCGAGTGATGACAGCCGGGTGTACAAACTGTTATGGATACCGGGTTCGGTGTGCAGCCGAACCTGATGATTGAGTGTGGCTTATGTAGGTGCTAACCACGAAAACCTTAGTGCATGTAGAACACGTTTGTGAGTGACCATTTTAGTGCCACCTAATGATACGTATATGCTGGTGTAATCCGGTTAGATTTTTCTTTGGTGAGGCAACGTAGTACCGACATATGTCTTACGGTGCATCGTCACCGTACTACACTGGATAGTATTCTTACCTATGAAGAAATCATTCATGACTAACTTCCAAAATAAAAATGGATGTGATAAAGCACACATTAGTTAATGGGCTCTTCATTTGAACTGAGTTCCAAAGAAGAGACTTGTTAGGCTTCTTTTGATCTCCAAGACAGAGTGCTCTGTTCAGACAGAAATTTTTCTGGGCTTTAACAGAGCGTAACACTGATTAGCTTGACCCAATGGAGGTGTTTGATGCAGATCTGGAAAGGTTATTAAGTGCTCTACAACTTTTCTGTAGAACTCCAGAGCCAAATCCGACACCAACTTGGTTGAATATCCAGATGAATGCAAACTGTTCAGAAAACAGAGCAGCTGCAAACTTCTCGGGATGTTGCTGTAAATTAGCCGTCCCAGTCTGTAGAAAAATTTCTAAGGGTCATATGATACACCGTTGGAAAGGTTAGGAAATTTGCAACGATTTTGTAGTTCATAGTTTGTTCAGAATTGTACTTCATTTGTATGTAAAACTGTGATGAAAACAGCCACATACAAAGGAGGTGCTGGCAAATTTTTTCCAGAAAATTCTGTCAACTTTGAACAACCATAACTTTTGTTCCAGAAATGATCTAGGGGCATATGAGTACTCGTTGGAAAAATACTGAAGTTCAATTTAACTTTGGTATTCAACTTGAGTTATGAAAATGCTAGTAACTGGATCAAATTCTTGGTTAGGTACAGAAGGGTCTGTTCTGTACAGAATGTGGGACTGAATATGTTGGCTTTAGAAAGAGGTGTAAACATGAAATTTTATTATGCTTTCATAAAGTTTTAGCATGTTCATGTTTTACATACTTTCACATACTGCTGAGATCATGTTTTGACTCCCCTCAAAAATTATCTTTGTGCAGTATGGTGCGTACTCATCCTCCGAGTAGGGTTGATAGTTCTCGCCAAGACGGTGATGACTCAACTCCACCACGGGCACCGCCATCAATGGTATGGGAGGATGTCATGGCTCAGATGGTCGAGTCAAGTCAAGAGAACACAAGACTACTCCAAGCCTTGGTACAACAGGGCTTACTCCAGCGTGCACAACAGGACGTTCCACCTCGGAACGCCTACTTGGATTTCTTGGTGACACAACCGCCAATCTTCACGGAAGCCCATGAACCAGTGGAAGCTGATCAGTGGCTTCGAGTTATGGAGTCCAAGTTTGGAGTGTTTGAGTGCGATGAATATCAGAAGACATCCTTTGCAGCTCAACAGCTCCATGGAGCCGCCGGAAATGGGTGGTTTGCTTATCTCGCCACTGTTCCAGAAGGCCATCAAGTGGAATGGACGGAATTTCGCGAAGCATTCCGTGCTAGTCACATTCCTATGGGTTTTATCAAGGACCAACAGCAGGAATTCAGAAACTTGAAGCAGGGGGACATGAGTGTCCTCGATTATGTCAGACGATTCAACCTTCTAGCACAATATGCTCCTGCTTATGCGACGAGTGAAGCTGCAATGTGTGACTACTTTTTCTATGGCTTGAGTGCCATACTAAAAGAGAAGTTAGCTTTGTTCAATCAAGGCAGTTACACCGAGTTTATCAGTGCTGCCCTGCTGCAAGAACAAGCGACACTTGAGTGTCAAGCAGAGAAGAGGGACCGGGAGGATGTGCAGGAAGCCACACCAGTCGTTCCTCGTAAATACCGTGTGGTGTATCACACACCATCCGAGGAGACATGGCAAGCACCAGTAAGATCAACTCCGTACAGATTTCCTGCTCAAGAATCTTATCTTGAAGCAGCGCCATTACCGCAGCAACGAATGATATCTGTTGCATCATTGCTGCAGCCAAGTACATCAACTTCTCAACCGCAAGTCAACGAAGAACCGGGGAAACCTCCGTGTTCTTATTGCCACCGTTCTGGGCATTTTAGGCAGGAATGCCGGGAGAAGTTGGTGAACACCAGACAGCCATCATCATCAGGTGGTATGCCGCTACCTGCTCAAGTCAACATAACAGCATTGCAATCCGGGAGTGTGCAACATCTTGCTATTGAGGATGTGCCGGAGGGAGCACCGGCGTTAGCGGGCATGTTTACTCTCAAAGACGTGCCCGTGCTCATACTTTTTGATTCCGGTGCAACCCACAACTTCATCAGAAAATCATGCGTGGATCAGCACCAATTATCCACCAATACTCCCACAACGAGTTTTCTCATACGATCCCCGGGAGGAAATATCTCTGCCAATCAGATTGTGTCCCGAGAAGCTTTGTGTTTGGGCGGAAAAATATACCCAACATCGCTGATTATGTTGGATAGGCAGAAGATAGACATTATATTGGGGATGTCTTGGTTAAATCATCACGGTGCCGTTCTCAATATCGGTAACCGGACTGTCCAGATTGACTCGCCGCTGCAAATTGATCTTCGTGTTGGTAGTAAGAAACGTCCGTGGGCTGGACTGTTTCTTTGTTGCTAGTTTAGATATGAATCGTGAGAGTGATAGTCTTCCGCTGTAGTTAACTCTGATATACTTATTTGTAAAACATTCTTGTACGCTTCCGCTAAACTATTTATGTAATATGATGTGTGTTCATCGACCCGTGTGCTGTTGGGTGCCGCATAACACGGCACCACCCGACGAGGTCCTGTGGGGCCATCACATCGACCTTCCCTGAGGTCCACTGATGCTTCCCGACCGGTTCCTCGAGTAGTTGAGGTGCTAGGGAGGGTGGACAACGCGACCGAAGTTCTCCCAAGGCTGCGGCTCGTCGCCGACCATGTGGCGGCCGTTGTCATGGCAAGCTGACCCCAGAATGCTGTTCCCCGAGTGAAAGTAGGCAGGGGCAGCCAAAATCGTGAAGTTTGGAGATTTACAGAAGCCGGCGGCAAGCTCTCCGGCGAAGTCCCCCGGCGGCAGAGCGCGGGCGTCGCGAGGTTGAAGAAGGGGGTGGACCCCAGCTGTCAGCGACCGATATTTTAAATCGGGATCGGGCTGCGGCCAGGATCTGGTGTGCTGGCGCGCAAATACCCTGTGGGCCTCAGTGTGCCGGACACCTCCGCGCTCGACACGTGTCCCCGTGGGCCCCCGCAAGTTTAAACTTTTCTCCCGATTTTCAGATTCCTTCCAAACTTCAAATCCTCATAACTTTGGCTAGGAAGCTCCAAATCGAGTGAACCAAATTTTGTTGGATTCAGCTCTCTGAGAACTTTCCAGCAAATCAAGTTTCACTTCATGAAAATCCTTAATTCTCCAGAATTAATTCCTCAAAGTTTAAAATGTTAGGAATTTTAACTGGAGAATCCTGTGGAGGAAAATCCTGAAATTTTACTGGGATGTTCACCAAAATATCCATGAACTACCATAAAAAATTCAGATCCATTCGAGCCCATTTGATCAAACTAATGGTGTGATTAGTGAAACTGTTCCAGAGAATGTGGCGGACCGGAATCCGCTTATCCAAGATCGCAGAGGGTGGAGCCGCGCGATGCGACACCCGACAGCACACGTCATAAGAACACATTATATTACATGGGAAAACAAACTGAATGTACAAAGTAGTACACTTCCCAGTTACAAACTAGGGTCTTTTATTACACAGCGGAAGTTTCTTTTGTACAACTCACGCCCGCCTATCTAGCAAAAGTCGGTTGCCCAGTCCTAGGGCAACCCACACTAGCTGCACGTCTCAGCTCAGCGCGGCATGTACGGCTCCCACTCAGCCGTGGTCCCCGACGGAGGGTAACCCTCGCCGGTGGACTCGTACCCCGAGTCCGTGGGTGGCTCCTCACCTGAAAAACACTTAAGCAGCAACCGTGAGCACGAAGGCTCAGCAAGGCTTAACCGACTCACCTAAGCATGAAACTCTACATGAGGTGTACCATGACATAGGATGGTCATATTGCAACAAATGGACTCGCCTACAAGTTCATCCTTAGTTCAACTTTTAGCAACAAGTTAACAGTTCAAGAATCTGAAATTTAGTAAGCAATATTTGGTGGCACACATGTAGCAATGCAATTATATCAAATCAGCAGTATTGAATCACCATATTTCATACATTAGTCTATGTCACGACTCAGTGACCAAGTGGTACTATTCACCGTGAGGGACGGCGAATTGACTCGATATACACCTGCAGGGAAACCCAAAGAGCACGTCACGTACGCCCATCCGTGGAGCTGCACAGCACGCTCACTCGATGTCGTACGGGACAACCTTTCACCTAACAGCCCAAACGTCGAACCGGTCGCACCGAAACGAGCAGGAGGTTCCCCACACAGAGCATCTCTCTATGCCCGTTGGCAAATTTCCACCTTGCTGCCCTCAGCCTACACCTATAAATCGGTGCGTTATGCCTCGACGCCCGGAGGTTTAGGCTACATCGGTTTATCGGGGCCCATATATCCGATATGCCTTCGGTACGTTCAAACTTGATCAGCGTGGGCCGCACACGGATCGGTCCTCAATCGACATGGACAGGGCTGCGCACACAAGACTCCCTCTTGCTGCGCCCTAGCCCCTGCCCAGTCTCATTTTCATTACTAATGTGATCTCACATCACTCAACCGAACCCGTGCGTCCCAAGCCTATCTCGCGAGTAGATTCCAACTACTCGACTTGTACCGAAGCCCTATGAATCTTTAAGCATAGCCTATCTACTCGAGGTCTTAGACACTACCCTCACTCTTTAAGGAACCTTTGGTTATGCAAGTGGGGTTTCATTCATCCTATACCTAATGCACATACATACTTCATATGACACGTGTAAACAAAGGAAAAAGTTATAAAAAGGTTAATGCAAACCGGGGCTTGCCTTGTTGCTGCTGGTCAGTAGTTAGTTCTTCGTCCGGAAGAAGGGAATCCAGCACTTCCGGGATCTCTTCTTCAATGGCTACACGTTGAATACAATACTACATGTAAATTTAAATGCAAATGTGTGAACTTAAATACATAATTGCTAATAACTCTAGCTAGCCCTCCCCTTTGGTTCTGAAATTTTTATGGTGGATTGGTAGGGTCCTAACCAGAGTTGTGACCAAGCTTTATTTGAAACAAAGTTCAATTGAACCTTGTACAAATAAAAGCCTCTTTGGTCAATAATTGAGCCGCTAAGTAATTCCAGGGTTTTTCATGGCTCCCACCATTACTTTCTGGAAACTAGAATTTAGGATGGTTCTAATGGAGTTGGTTTCATGTCATTTGAAGAATTCTACAGAAAGTTATGTCCTAATTAAGATTGGAGAAAATCTGAAAAATGTTTCTGTACATTTTTCTATTTTGTCTGGGCAGTTCCCTTAATCACCCAATTAGGGTAACTAAATAAACTTGGATGAGTCTGAAAATTTTACAGGGATTCAGGGATTTTCCAATGAACCTTTCAGCCAAATTTCAGAATTTTTCATAAAGTAGTTCTCCAGATAAAATTCCCAACAGTTTCAAATTTAGGGATTTAATTCTGGAAAACTATTCACTTTCATGAGCTGAATTTGGTATTGCTGGAAAGTGCTCAGAGAGCTGAATCCAACAAAATTTTGTTCACCCGATTTGGAGCTCTCTAGCCAAAGTTATGAGGATTTGAAGTTTGGAAGAATTCTGAAAATCGGGGGAAAGGTTTAAACTCTCGGGCCCACGGGGACACGTGTTGAGCGCGGAGGTGTCCGGCACACCGGAGATACCACACGTGTCGAGCGCGGAGATGTCCGGCACACCGGAGGTCACAGGGTATTTGCGCGCCCGCACAGCCGATCCCTGGCCACACCCGATCCCGATTTAAATTCTTCAGCCGCTGACACGTGGGCCAGCCGGCTTCGTCTTTGACACGACCCCATTGGTCCTGTCGAGCCAGGATCACGCTGAGGGGTGCTGCGTTGCACAGCACCGTATAACACACGTCAAAGGTGCAAAGCGGAAGCGGAAGTTTTATTACATAAACAGGTTTATGAACATGTTTACATCAAAATAAGTTTAGTCTACACTCGCGGGCGTAGACTAAGCATCAAGTGCACGTTCAGCCCTCGAACGTGTCCTTGCTAGCACACACGCACACTAACTCTGCGGCGTGCACGACTCCCACTCGACGGGGTTCCCCTCCTGGGGTTCCGTCTCCTCTTCGGGAGTCCCTTCCTCATAGAACCCTGCAAAAGCTTCAAACACAAGCAGTGAGCACGAAGGCTCAGCAAGTCTGACCCGTCTCACCTAAACATGGAACTTCTACATGAGTGTAATGGGTTGCATGAGGCAAAAATCATTTGCAAGGACTCGCCTAATTAGTAGAACCTAACTTTCAAGTTTTAGCAGCAGGTTGTGGAGAACCTTACGCTAAGGCACATGAGAGAGCCGCAATCAAACAAGAAACGCATTTCTCTCATGTACTTTGCCCAAAGTTGAAAAGAACTTTAATTAGCTCTAAGCTACAGCATATCATTAACAATCAATGTCCAGCTTTCAATCAGCAACATTTTAACATGTAACTAGCCTGTTCTTTCTACGTCACGGTACAGTGAACAAGTGGTACTCACTGACCGCGAGGGACGGCGATTATAATCGATTTACACCTGCAGGGTTACCCGAACAACCCGTCACGTACGCCCGTACTCGATGTTGCCTACAACAACCATCACGGACGCCGTACGCGACTACCTTTCACCCATCAGCCAAATATTGAACCGGTCCCATCGTCCCGAGCAAGAGGTCCCTGCACGCGCATCTCTGTGCCGCCAGCTGATTTACACCTCGAGCTCTCAACCTACCCTCTGAACGACGGGCAATGCCTCAATACCCAGCTACCCGAGTTACATCAGTTTCCCGGTTCCCATATAGCCGGTAGGTCTTCGGTACTGTTCTAGCTTGTTCAACAGGCCCGCACACGGCTCGGTCCTCAATCGACACGAGCGGAGCTACAGCGCACAGGCCCCAAAGTCCTGCTGCCCTTACTCTCCGCTCGGTCTCATTTTCTTGCCATGTGTATCATGTGCTATCTCTTCCCGAGCAATGTGCCTCTAGCCTATTCTCGCGAGTAGTTCCAACTACTCGACTTGTACCGAATCCTACTCTATCCTAGCAATGCAGTGGCTAACAAGGTTTTCAATCCTAAACCCAACCCATGGTTTTCTTGGCTATGCAGTTGGGTTTCCAATCAAGACTCTAATGCAAAGAACAATATTCAAAGATGTGCTCAAAACAATAAACATTTGTAAAAAGGTTAATGCAAACCGGGGCTTGCCTTGCTGCTCTTGGTCGTAGGCTAGCTGTTCCTCCGGAGTAACGAAGTCTAGGACTTCGGGTTCCTCCTCGACCTTAGCGACTACATGATAGAACAATACATGTATTAATTTAATGCACTTGTATTAAGTTTGAAGTTGTGAAGTCTATAACCTTTGCTAGATAGACCTAATGACTGTGAAACTTTTGCTGTGGCTTGGTTACAACCTAAACAGAGACTTGGTCAAGTTTTAGTTGCAGCAAAGCTCATTCGAGCCCTCCACAAATAATTATGTCCTTGACCTTAATTAGAACTCTTAGGGTGTTCTAGGAATTTTCATGAGACAAACTATGACTTTCTGAAAACTAGATTTTCAGAGGGTTCTAATGGAGTTGGTCTCACTTAATTTGGAAGTCTCTAACTAAAGATATGAGCTAAACAATTTCAGAGAAAATTCTGAAAATGTTTCTGAACATTTTCTATTTTCTCTGGAACAGTTTTACTAATCACACCATTAGGTGGACTAAATGAGCTCAAATGGTTCTGAAATTTTTATGGTAGTTCAAGGATATTTTGGTGAACATCTCAGCAAAATTTCAGGATTTCCGTCCAAAGGATTCTCCAGTTAAAATTCCTAACATTTTAAACTTTAAGGAATTAATTCTGGAGAAATAAAGAATTTCATGAAGTGAAACTTGATTTTTCTGGAAAGTACTCAGAGAGCTGAATCCAGCAAAATTTGGTTCACTCAATTTGGAGCTTTCTAGCCAAAGTTATAAAGATTTGAAGTTTGAACTAAAACTGAAATTCGGGGAAAAGTTAAACTCTGGCTTGTGGGCCCCGCACACAGTACGTCGTCTCCCTCCTCGCGCCAACTGCGCGGCGGCGGCGTTCTCCGGCGACCCTCGTCGGAACTGAGTTCCCGGGCAACTCCCGGCCCGAAACTTGCCGCCTGCCCCTTTACTGACCCCCTGGACTCGATGGTGGGGTCGCTGGCCGCCGGCGATGACCGGAAACCCGTGCGCACCGATGACAGCACCTGCTAGGGTTCCGGTGAGGTCGGTCCCGCTCTCCCGTGCACCAAATCGACCGGAAATCGGTCGGAGAGCATCAGTAGAGCATGGGAAACCCGAACCAGGGCTGGGTGGAAGCTAGAAATGCCGGCAACTAGGCTCTCGACGGTGAGCCAAGGTGTTCAGCCATGGCGGCGGGGAAAACAGCCATATCATGGCCGATTCTCGATGGTTTTCTCTAATTCCAGTTCGAGCGTGGACGCTATCGCGCGTAGAAGCTACTAGGTAACGAGCTCGTCCAACCTTCGTGCATAGAGCACTAATTTCACCCGAAGGTGAGCTCGGTTCTTATGAACTGATCAAGAGTAAATTTGGAAATTCTTGGCCGAGGGTTGATCAATCGCCAAACGGCTTTCGGCTACTCCATCTACATACAATCACGCACCTTTCTTGTGTAGAGAAGAGGACGTGACAACGGCTGTGCCGTGCTGTCCACGGGAGCCCGATCGGCGGCGATGTTTGGCTCGCCGGAGAAATGGCTCGTACAGCTCGAGGAAGCTTGCTCACAGACCAACACGGCGTCTGGGAGGTTGCTCACGATCTCTTGGTGCCGTTTTGCTGTGGAGGAGGCTGTGCTCGCGAGTGATCGGCTTGATCAAGCGTGAGCTCGAGCGGCGGTGATGGCAGTGGAAAAACAGGTCGTGCACGTCGGCAGCTCGGGGAATGTCGACTGAAACACGCCGGGGAGGGAATAAATAGCCCGATGGCTGTTCTCCGGGTTGGGGCGCGCAGCAGGAGCTGGCGCCGGCTGCCCCCCCTCGGTGGCGCGCGCACGCTGCACCCGGGAACCGACTGAACTGTGTTTCAGTCGGTTTGTGTTGAAGCAGAGGCTGACCTGTGGGTCCCACCCCTCCTTTTAACCTCTGAAATTTACTCCTAACAACTGTGGTAAACAGTGAATCCTCTACTACCCTTGGCCATTCAAATTATTCACCCATGAGCCATTTGAATTGATCAAAGTTCAAATGAGGTTTGGTTTGAATGAATTTCAGCACAAGTTCAGTTTGAAATTCAAATAAAGTTTGAATTTCTCCCACTTAGCTCATGTCAAGATCAACTCCAAATGGAGTGAAAATTGTTGTGTGAGCTCACAAAAATGTGCTGAGTAAGAATATGCCTTCCACTTTCAAATTCATGGTATAAAAACAGTTTGAATTTGAATATGTTTTCAAACTGCCCCCTTCCTATCTATACCCAAGATGACCTCAAAAAGGTTTTGAATTTGGGTGAAACTTGGCATGGACATCCTTAGCAAAGTGTAGGAGTTTTTCCTATGTCCAGCCCATCTATATCACATGTGGGAAATACCACTTTTGCAATGTGTAAGTTTGTTCTCTAATGAGCATGTTGATAATTGTTACTTGCTCTTCATTTGTGTTCATCATTCTTCCTCAAATGAGGTGTGTGGTGTGGGGATGAACACTACAAATGGGTGTCAAAAACTGAGGCCCTTACATTCCTCCCCCCTTAAAAGAATCTCATCCCGAGATTATAAGGTGAAAATGAGAGAGAGGACGGTAGAAAATTACCGGATATGCGACGTGAGAAAGTCGGGGTAGTTAGTGCGAAGGAATTCTTCGCTCTCCCATGTCGCTTCGTCCATGGAGTGATTACTCCACAGAACCTTGTAGAACCACAACGTACGGTTGCGTGTGGTTCGGGCCTTCTCATCAATAATCTGCACCGGTTCCTCCCGATAGGTGAGATCCGGTTGCAGTTCTTCAATGTCTTCCAGCTGAACGGTAGTTGATAGCTTGAGACACTTCCTCAGCTGGGAAATGTGAAAGATATCGTGCACACCGGAAAGTGCTTCTGGTAATTTCAGCCGGTATGCCACCGATCTACATCTTTCGGTAATCTGGAATGGACCGATGAATCGGGGTGCCAACTTTCCTCTCACCCCAAATCTGTTTACGCCCTTCATTGGAGACACTCGTAGGTATACGTGATCTCCAACTTCGAATTGTAATGGGCGCCTTCTCCGGTCCGCATACTGTTTCTGACGGGATTGAGCGGCTTTTAGGTTCGCTTGAATTAGTCGAACCTTTTCTTCCGCGTTGTTGATAAGGTCAATCCCGAAGGTAACCCTCTCGCCAGACTCACACCAGTTCAATGGTGTGCGGCATCTTCTTCCGTATAGCGCCTCGTAGGGCGCCATCTTGATGCTGGCTTGGTACCCATTGTTGTACGAGAACTCGGCTAACGGCAAGTGATCATCCCAATTCTTGCCGTGGTCGATAGCGCAAGCTCGTAGCATGTCTTCTAGGATTTGATTTACCCGCTCCGTTTGCCCATCCGTCTGCGGGTGGTAGGCTGAACTACGGATCAGCTTCGTCCCCAAGGCAGCGTGCAGCTGCTCCCAAAAACGGGACACAAATAAAGTGCCCCGGTCCGATACGATGGTACGGGGTACGCCGTATAAGCATAGGATCCGTGAGATGTACAGTTCAGCGTACTTCTTGGCGTTGTAGTTGGTGTTGACTGGGATGAAATGGGCAACTTTGGTGAGCCGATCGACGATCACCCACACAGAATCATTTTTCTGTAAGGTGGTGGGTAAACCCACGATGAAATCCATGCTCACGTCCTCCCACTTCCAGGCAGGAACGCCCAGTGGTTGCAGCAGTCCCGGTTTCCGCATGTGGTCTGCCTTCACCCTTCGACATGTATCACACTTGGACACGTATTTTGCAGTCTCTCGCTTCATCCGTGTCCACCAAAACTTTCTTCTGAGTTCTTGATACATTTTGTTGCTGCCGGGGTGAATAGAAAATTTTGATAAGTGAGCCTCATCAAAGATTTTCTTCCGTAGCTCCGGGTTTCGGGGTACGACAATCCGGTCCTTGAACCATAGGACGCCGTCTCCGTCCTTCCGGAAACATTTCAACTCCCCATTGTCTACACGTCTCCGCAAATGTGACATGCCCTTGTCATTCTTCTGGGCTGCCGCTATCTCTTCACGGATGGTGGGGATCAAAGTTAGGTTGTAGAGAGCTCCGTGTGGAATCACATGTAGTGGTGGTTCGCTCTCTTCCAACGGTGTGATGGTCAGATTATTGACGTGTGACTTGCGGCTCAGCGCATCTGCCACAACGTTTGCCTTGCCCGGATGATAATGGATCTCTATCTCGTAATCCTTTATCAGTTCTAACCATCTTCGTTGCCTCATATTCAGCTCCTTCTGAGTGAATATGTACTTGAGGCTTTTGTGGTCGGTATATAAATGTACGAGGTTACCGAGTAGGTAGTGCCTCCACATCTTCAGTGCAAGTACCACGGCAGCGAGCTCCAAGTCGTGAGTTGGATAATTTTGCTCATGGTTCCTAAGCTGCCGTGATCCATACGCGACCACTCTTCGGTCTTGCATCAGCACACATCCGAGCCCAATGCCGGATGCATCGCAGTACACATCGAACGGTTTTGTTGTGTCTGGCTGCGCCAAAACCGGTGCTGATGTCAGGTGCTTGACTAAAGCCTTGAATGCTGCTTCACATGCTGGACTCCAAACATACTTGGTAGCCTTCTTCAGCAGCTCTGTCATCGGCTTGGCAATCCTCGAGAAGTTCGGAATGAACCTCCGATAATATCCCGCGAGTTCGAGGAAACTCCGTACCTCATGAACAGTTCTCGGGGATTTCCAATTCAGCACTTGCGTGATCTTGCTCGGGTCCACAGCGATACCCTCTGCTGAGATGATATGCCCGAGGAAAGGCACTTGCGATATCCAAAACTCGCATTTGCTGAATTTTGCGTATAACTTGTGATCCCGCAGCCGTTGCAAGACTATACGCAGATGTTTCTTGTGATCTTCCTCCGACTTGGAGTATACTAGGATGTCGTCGATGAAGACCACGACAAACTTGTCCAGCTCCGGCATGAACACCGAGTTCATTAAGTACATGAAGTGAGCTGGAGCATTGGTGAGGCCAAAGGACATGACCAGGTACTCATAAAGTCCATACCTTGTCGAGAAAGCTGTCTTTGGAATGTCCTCCGCCCTTATCTTAATCTGATGGTACCCGGATCTTAAATCCATCTTGGAAAAGATCTTTGCCTCGACCAACTGATCAAACAACATGTCGATCCGTGGCAACGGGTACTTGTTCTTGATGGTTACGGCATTTAATGGACGGTAGTCCATGCAAAGCCGCAACGTTTCATCCTTCTTTTTGACAAATAATGCCGAACAGCCCCATGGCGAGGAGCTCGGCCTAATAAAACCCTTCTCCAGAAGGTCCGTGAGCTGAGTCTTCAGTTCAGCCAACTCCTTGGGCGCCATCTTGTACGGCCTTCGGGATATTGGCATGGTTCCCGGTGCAAGTTCAATCTTGAATTCCACCTCTCTATCGGGTGGCATCCCCGGCAAATTGTCCGGGAATACATCCGGGAACTCTCGGACCACTGGAATGTCTTCCAATCTGATGGTTGTCGCTTGATAGACACTTGGAAGTTTTATTTCTGGACTGTCCAGAAATAATGAGTGAGAACCGTGCACCTCTGAGTTTAAGTGCACGACTCGAAGGACGGTGTCTAAAACAGCGCCGTGGCGGGTTAGCCACGACATCCCTAGGATGACATCGACCTTCTGTCCCTCTAGGATAATGAGAGACGTGGGGTACACTCTACCCGCTAAGCATAATGGTGCTTTGGAGACCATTACGCTTGCTGAAATCTTCCCACCCGGTGAACAAATTAAATATGGACTATCGGTGGGTAGTATTGGCAAGCTGTGTTTAGCAATGAAAGCTTGGCTAATAAAATTATGCGTGGCGCCTGAATCAAATAGTACTATAGCGGGATACTGGTGGAGTTGGAACATACCCGCAAGGATTGGCTCGCCCTCCGGCACGTCCTCAATGGCAAGCTGGTGGACAGTACCGGGCCTAGGGTTTGCCCGCCGCGCATTAGTAGGGTTCCGGGGTTGATTCCTCCCCGGAAACTGTGGTGCCACTCCGCCGCCTTGCCTCTCCGGGCAACTGCTCGCGAAGTGTCCTGGACGACCACACTTGTAACATGTGGCCGCTGCTGGTGGAGTACTCGGGGGACGAAAGCCCGGCATGCGTTGCGGAGGTGCAAACGCACGCGGCATCGCCCGCTGCTGCTGCTGTTGTTGCGGTGGTACTGGCAGTGCCGGCCGGAATGCCGGTGAAGAGTACGGCCAACTGCGGAACGGCATCGACCGCTGTGGTGGTTGCCAGCGTGGACCTGATGGTGGGCGATTCACCATCCGAAACTTCTGAGAAGGACCGCCTCCTTCTCCGCTGCTTTGCGGCGCGCTTCGCTTTCGCTCTGCCGCCGCCAACTCCTTGCCGTAGTCCTCCTGAACAATTGCAGCATCAATTATGTCGTTGAGGCTGCCGCGATTGAACATCGCCAGTTTGTCCTTCAGGAGCGGGTTAAGCCCCTGGTAAAAGTGGTCCCGCCGCTTCTCGTCCGTATCTGCGTGATACGACGCGTAGAGCGCGAGATCGTTGAACGCCCTGGAATATTCCAGCGCGTTTCGGCTCCCTTGTTGCAGGTGTAGGAACTCCTGCGTCTTCCTCTTCATCAAACCGGGCGGTATATGATAGGCCCTGAAGGCCGTCCGGAACTCCGCCCAGGTCATCACTCGGTCGGTGGGCTGGGAAGCACAGAAGTTGGCCCACCACGCGCTCGCGGATCCTTGGAGCTGCTGGACCGCGAACTGAGTCTTGCGCTGCTCGCTGATTTGGAGCAGCCCGAACTTCATCTCTATGGCGCGGAGCCAGTTGTCCGCGTCAAGTGGTTCATCCGCCCTTGAGAATACAGGGGGATGAGTCGCCAGGAAGTCGGAGTAGGAGCTCTGTTGGCGCTCCTCACGATCTTGACGTCTCTCTGGGCGAGACGTATTCGCAATTAACGTTTGCAGCAGCTCTGTGTGCTGCTGATGTGAACCCGCCATTGCCGCGACAATGTCGGCCAATGTAACCGTTGGCAGTGGCGGTGGCGGTGTTTGCTGTTGCTGTTGCTGCTGCTGTCCCGAGGAGTCCTCGGGAGGCGGTTGGGAGGTCTCTCCCCCTTGGCTAGTACCTCCAACATCAGGGTTGGCACGAGTACGCGTCATTCTGAAATTCAGCACAGCAGCAATTAGCACATGTCTTACTCAAAATTCCATCAACAGCAGTAGGTATTGAAGCGACGCATGATTAACTTGCACAACATTCACATATATTGATAAAGCATAAACTTTATACAAGATACATTATTCTCGGATCTCCGAGAAGTCGTGCTCATGTCGTCACTACCTATACATAAGCTACTGTCCACACGACATGTCACCGATTACAAAAGTTGGGTTACGCTACCCTAGCTGCCCTACTTGGCAACCGTAACCCCCTACTCGGAGTAGAACTCGACCTCCTGTGGGTCGTCCTCCTCCGGTACCTCTGCTGGTGGCTCGGGGTCTACCACCTCTTCTTCCATTCCGGGTTCTCCCATGGCCGGAAGACCCAAGACTACTGGTACGCCCAATACCGGGGGCACGAGGTCCTGCAATATATGCACCTCATCCATAGCCTGGTTGTAGTCCTCTTCCCAGCCTTGTCCTTCCTCAATAGCGTCGTCCCGCTCTTGAGCAAGGTCCTCATTCTGCTGGGTTAGGGTCTGCACCAGCTCTTGCAACGCCGCGATGTCAACACGGCCCTTCTTCTTTGCCTTCTTCAGACGACGCAACTGATTGTGTTGTTCATTCAGTCGCTTGATCGTCGGAAGGAGCACATTGCGGAGTGCACTGTGAGCACTCTCAAAATGATCTCCACGGCTTGTGCTCTCCTTGAGCTTGGTGGCGAGATGCTCCGTATGAACAGCTTGGCTGTTCATCACAGCGTTTCCCGCCCTCATTTGGAGACTGAGATTTGCCTCCGCGGGGTTGTACCTTGGGCAACTCGGGTCTGTTGCCTCCAGGTACCTCTCTTCCCACACATGCTGAGCTCGTCCCTCCACCGGAACGAGTGCGTATGGTGTGCCCTCCATAGCCTGCACGTGTAGTTGGCAGAAACGTGACATAGTGTCACGGGCTGCCACTTGCCACATCCCTTCCGGTTGTCTTCCTCTCACCGTGACGGTGAATGGCACCCAACCGGGTGGCGTAGACCCTGCAGGAACCTCGACATGGATCGTCCACGTCTTGTTCCCCTCTTCGCCTTCTTCCTTGGCGAAGTATTGCGGCATCTGGTTGTACCCGAAATATTGGAGCATTTGCCACAATGCTTCCGGGTAGCCGCTACGGTCAGAGCAGTGGGAAACTACCCACCCGTTCTCCAACCGTTTATCTGCTGCCATCTGTAAAAATATATTTGAGAAATGTCAAATATTTATTTAAACAATAAACCATTGAGTTATAACATAAGATATGTCATTGAACCCATAACACTTGGAAACATAGTTCAAATTTTTAAACAAATTTGACTGCTGATTGCTGTTACCATGACAGCCCTGACCAGTTTCCATATCAATCTGATTTAGGCCAGGTTAAAGCAAAACCAGTCCTGGAGCTCAACATCAAAGTTAAAGTTAACTTCAATAGATTTCCAGAAAGTATTTGGTTGGCCTAAGATCTGTCCTGGTTCAAAAGTTATGAGATGTCAAAGTTAACAGAATTTCTGGAAACAATTGGACAGCACCTCCCTGCCTTAGGTACTGATTTGATCCAAGAATCCCAGTTAATTCTGTTCCTAATCTGACAAAACTTTCTGTTACAAAGTTGTAACCCACCTCATAAGATTTCCAGAACTACCTCATTTCCTATTTTTGGATTTTTAAGCAGGAAGTTATGCTTAATTTACAGAGAGTTTACAGAGAGTCTTTGCTCTGTCCTGTTTTCTGGACAGTTTCAACTCTACTGCATTTTTCGAGTGGTTAAGGGATGAAACACCTCTGGAACTCAACAGAAAAGTTGTAGAGCTCCTCCAAAGCTTTCCAGAAATGTATCATACGACCCCAACCTCGAAAGAACTCCACCTCTAACCTCTGATTAACTCCAGCCTTGATTTAGCTGAAAACAGAGTGCTCTGTCCTTAACATCCTATAAGTTGAAAACTTGTTAGCTTTGAATATCCTGTTCAAGGGAAGGAGTTACATCAAGTTTTACTACTTTGGATCAAAACCTTCAAATTTTTAAATGAAATTGTTCATTTAGTCGGGTGTGACGTCGATGCGTCACCAGCTTATGTCGGTACTACGTCCTCACAAAGGAAAAACCTATACCGGACTTAGCCGGCTTTGTTAGTTCAGTGGCACTACTCGTCACTCGCACACGGATGCTACACGTCTAACGTTTCGTGGTAAGGCTACCTGCAGAAACTCAAACAATCATCAGGCTCGGCTGCACACCGAGCCCGGAATACATACAGTTAGTACACCCGGCCATCATTACTCGCCCGGATGTTCTCAAGCCAAACACGCCTTGAGTTACGTGTTCACGTTTCAGACCACGTGACGGGGTCTCCCATGTTGCACCACGCACGCCAGGGACAGACGTTGCTCGAATACCCCAAACGACATGAAGAGTCGTAGAGGATACTAAAGCGGGTCGGGTTACCTGCCACCCGTGGGGCTCCACCCTTCAGCTTGTGCGCACTGGTGGACAGCGCTTACGTGCACCCCCCAAGACATGAACGTCCCGAGATGCACGATTTTCCGACATAACAAATAGGTTAATAAGCCACTTTCTATATGCTAATAACATCCTTATACGGGCTACTAACTCGTTCCTCACTGGATTTTTGAAAAGAAGACCTTTGTACGGTGTTAAACCTCAAGCGAGCTCTGATACCACGCTGACACGACCCCATTGGTCCTGTCGAGCCAGGATCACGCTGAGGGGTGCTGCGTTGCACAGCACCGTATAACACACGTCAAAGGTGCAAAGCGGAAGCGGAAGTTTTATTACATAAACAGGTTTATGAACATGTTTACATCAAAATAAGTTTAGTCTACACTCGCGGGCGTAGACTAAGCATCAAGTGCACGTTCAGCCCTCGAACGTGTCCTTGCTAGCACACACGCACACTAACTCTGCGGCGTGCACGACTCCCACTCGACGGGGTTCCCCTCCTGGGGTTCCGTCTCCTCTTCGGGAGTCCCTTCCTCATAGAACCCTGCAAAAGCTTCAAACACAAGCAGTGAGCACGAAGGCTCAGCAAGTCTGACCCGTCTCACCTAAACATGGAACTTCTACATGAGTGTAATGGGTTGCATGAGGCAAAAATCATTTGCAAGGACTCGCCTAATTAGTAGAACCTTACTTTCAAGTTTTAGCAGCAGGTTGTGGAGAACCTTACGCTAAGGCACATGAGAGAGCCGCAATCAAACAAGAAACGCATTTCTCTCATGTACTTTGCCCAAAGTTGAAAAGAACTTTAATTAGCTCTAAGCTACAGCATATCATTAACAATCAATGTCCAGCTTTCAATCAGCAACATTTTAACATGTAACTAGCCTGTTCTTTCTACGTCACGGTACAGTGAACAAGTGGTACTCACTGACCGCGAGGGACGGCGATTATAATCGATTTACACCTGCAGGGTTACCCGAACAACCCGTCACGTACGCCCGTACTCGATGTTGCCTACAACAACCATCACGGACGCCGTACGCGACTACCTTTCACCCGTCAGCCAAATATTGAACCGGTCCCATCGTCCCGAGCAAGAGGTCCCTGCACGCGCATCTCTGTGCCGCCAGCTGATTTACACCTCGAGCTCTCAACCTACCCTCTGAACGACGGGCAATGCCTCAATACCCAGCTACCCGAGTTACATCAGTTTCCCGGTTCCCATATAGCCAGTAGGTCTTCGGTACTGTTCTAGCTTGTTCAACAGGCCCGCACACGGCTCGGTCCTCAATCGACACGAGCGGAGCTACAGCACACAGGCCCCAAAGTCCTGCTGCCCTTACTCTCCGCTCGGTCTCATTTTCTTGCCATGTGTATCATGTGCTATCTCTACCCGAGCAATGTGCCTCTAGCCTATTCTCGCGAGTAGTTCCAACTACTCGACTTGTACCGAATCCTACTCTATCCTAGCAATGCAGTGGCTAACGAGGTTTTCAATCCTAAACCCAACCCATGGTTTTCTTGGCTATGCAGTTGGGTTTCCAATCAAGACTCTAATGCAAAGAACAATATTCAAAGATGTGCTCAAAACAATAAACATTTGTAAAAAGGTTAATGCAAACCGGGGCTTGCCTTGCTGCTCTTGGTCGTAGGCTAGCTGTTCCTCCGGAGTAACAAAGTCTAGGACTTCGGGTTCCTCCTCGACCTTAGCGACTACATGATAGAACAATACATGTATTAATTTAATGCACTTGTATTAAGTTTGAAGTTGTGAAGTCTATAACCTTTGCTAGATAGACCTAATGACTGTGAAACTTTTGCTGTGGCTTGGTTACAACCTAAACAGAGACTTGGTCAAGTTTTAGTTGCAGCAAAGCTCATTCGAGCCCTCCACAAATAATTATGTCCTTGACCTTAATTGGAACTCTTAGGGTGTTCTAGGAATTTTCATGAGACAAACTATGACTTTCTGAAAACTAGATTTTCAGAGGGTTCTAATGGAGTTGGTCTCACTTAATTTGGAAGTCTCTAACTAAAGATATGAGCTAAACAATTTCAGAGAAAATTCTGAAAATGTTTCTGAACATTTTCTATTTTCTCTGGAACAGTTTTACTAATCACACCATTAGGTGGACTAAATGAGCTCAAATGGTTCTGAAATTTTTATGGTAGTTCAAGGATATTTTGGTGAACATCTCAGCAAAATTTCAGGATTTCCCTCCAAAGGATTCTCCAGTTAAAATTCCTAACAGTTTAAACTTTAAGGAATTAATTCTGGAGAAATAAGGAATTTCATGAAGTGAAACTTGATTTTTCTGGAAAGTACTCAGAGAGCTGAATCCAGCAAAATTTGGTTCACTCAATTTGGAGCTTTCTAGCCAAAGTTATAAAGATTTGAAGTTTGAACTAAAACTGAAATTCGGGGAAAAGTTTAAACTCTGGCTTGTGGGCCCCGCACACAGTGCGTCGTCTCCCTCCTCGCGCCAACTGCGCGGCGGCGGCGTTCTCCGGCGACCCTCGCCGGAACTGAGTTCCCGGCCAACTCCCGGCCCGAAACTTGCCGCCTGCCCCTTTACTGACCCCCTGGACTCGATGGTGGGGTCGCTGGCCGCCGGCGATGACCGGAAACCCGTGCGCACCGATGACAGCACCTGCTAGGGTTCCGGTGAGGTCGGTCCCGCTCTCCCGTGCACCAAATCGACCGGAAATCGGTCGGAGAGCATCAGTAGAGCATGGGAAACCCGAACCAGGGCTGGGTGGAAGCTAGAAATGCCGGCAACTAGGCTCTCGACGGTGAGCCGAGGTGTTCAGCCATGGCGGCGGGGAAAACAGCCATATCATAGCCGATTCTCGATGGTTTTCTCTAATTCCAGTTCGAGCGTGGACGCTATCGCGCGTAGAAGCTACTAGGTAACGAGCTCGTCCAACCTTCGTGCATAGAGCATGAATTTCACCCGAAGGTGAGCTCGGTTCTTATGAACTTATCAAGAGTAAATTTGGAAATTCTCGGCCGAGGGTTGATCAATCGCCAATCGGCTTTCGGCTACTCTATCTACATACAATCACGCACCTTTCTTGTGTAGAGAAGAGGACGTGACAACGGCTGTGCCGTGCTGTCCACGGGAGCCCGATCGGCGGCGATGTTTGGCTCGCTGGAGAAATGGCTCGTACAGCTCGAGGAAGCTTGCTCACAGACCAACACGACGTCTGGGAGGTTGCTCACGATCTCTTGGTGCCGTTTTGCTGTGGAGGAGGCTGTGCTCGTGAGTGATCGGCTTGATCAAGCGTGAGCTCGAGCGGCGGTGATGGCAGTGGAAAAACAGGTCGTGCACGTCGGCAGCTCGGGGAATGGCGACTGAAACACGCCGGGGAGGGAATAAATAGCCCGATGGCTGTTCTCCGGCTTGGGGCGCGCAGCAGGAGCTGGCGCCGGCTGCCCCCCCTCGGTGGCGCGCGCACGCTGCACCCGGGAACCGACTGAACTGTGTTTCAGTCGGTTTGTGTTGAAGCAGAGGCTGACCTGTGGGTCCCACCCCTCCTTTTAACCTCTGAAATTTACTCCTAACAACTGTGGTAAACAGTGAATCCTCTACTACCCTTGGCCATTCAAATTATTCACCCATGAGCCATTTGAATTGATCAAAGTTCAAATGAGGTTTGGTTTGAATGAATTTCAGCACAAGTTCAGTTTGAAATTCAAATAAAGTTTGAATTTCTCCCACTTAGCTCATGTCAAGATCAACTCCAAATGGAGTGAAAATTGGTGTGTGAGCTCACAAAAATGTGCTGAGTAAGAATATGCCTTCCACTTTCAAATTCATGGTATAAAAACAGTTTGAATTTGAATATGTTTTCAAACTGCCCCCTTCCTATCTATACCCAAGATGACCTCAAAAAGGTTTTGAATTTGGGTGAAATTTGGCATGGACATCCATAGCAAAGTGTAGGAGTTTTTCCTATGTCCAGCCCATCTATATCACATGTGGGAAATACCACTTTTGCAATGTGTAAGTTTGTTCTCTAATGAGCATGTTGATAATTGTTACTTGCTCTTCATTTGTGTTCATCATTCTTCCTCAAATGAGGTGTGTGGTGTGGGGATGAACACTACAAATGGGTGTCAAAAACTGAGGCCCTTACCGTCTTCCTCCCGCCGTTCTCTCGCGCCCGCGCCGCCGACCTCGCCGGAGCAGACTCGGGGCTCGCCGGCTCGCCGCTGCCGGACCTCCCATGGTCTGAAACTCGCCGCCAGTGGGTTGTCGACGTCGAGGAACACGTCGGGGGCGACAGGTCGGGCTGGGGGTGACCGGAAATAGCTCGGCGACGTGCCGCGGCCTCGGTTGAGGTTCGACACCGTCGACCGTGGTTTCTAAACCCGCCAACACCTCGAACAAACGGCCCTACAGCATCAGTGTACCTCTAGGAAGCTCAACAAGGTGTCAAAAGGGTTCAGGGATGGCGGCAAGTCGGTCGGCACCGTGTGACCGATCGTGTTCGCCATGACCGCCCTCGATCGAGCTCGAAATTCGTCACTCCTAGACAGTTTCACGCTATGGATGCAGAAAAGAACTTGATCGCCGGCTAGTCCAGCGTCTATGTGCAAGATTTGATGACCTCCGAAAGATCATAGAGCGAGAATTTAAAGAAACCGTACCGGAAGCTTGGGTTACGGTCGCCGGAGCAAAAACTAGAAATTCTCTGCGGATTCTTCACGGTTGGCTTCCAAACTTGGAGGAGAGCCGCACGGTGATCGCGCGCTCCTGTTGCCTCTCTCGCTGGACCGTGAAAACGCCTGTGGAATGCTGCCCACGGGCGCCTGACTCTCGGCTGAGGCTAGGTCGCCGCGGTGGCGATCGTCTTTGGGCAAAGGAGGTCGGAGCTCGAGGTTTCTAGCGTTGGAGAGGTGGAGTGCGAGCTCAGGTGGCTGTCTAGCAGCTCAGGGACGAAGGAGGAGATGGTTTTGCTGGTTTTCCCGATTGAGCAGAGAGCTGCGGCGAGAAACAATGCCGCTGCTCGGGTTTGCCCGCGAGAAGATAAAGCCGGCCGACTCCTGCTCGGCTGAGGCGGTGCAGGTCGCGTGGGGGCGCGAGCCAGCCGCCCTGGGCGCCAGCGCGCGGAGAGGGAAGCAGCTGGTGGCGCAGGTAGCTGCTCGGTGGCACAGCCGACAGCTGCTCGGTGGAATTTCCCACCGAGACTCTGACTTTGGGTGCAAGTTTCTCCTTGTCCCCTCTATGACATGTGGGTCCCACCCAGGGTTTTAACCTCTGAAATTTACTCCTAATCACTGTTGTAAACAGTGAGCCCCATAATACCCCTGGTGATTCAAATTGTTCACCCCTGAGCCATTTGAATTGAATAGAATTCAAATTGGGTTTGGTTTGAGTGAATTTCAACACAAGTTCAGTTCTGAATTCAAATAAAGTTTGAATTCGTCCCACTTAGCTCATGTCAAGATCAACTCCGAATGGAGTGAAAATTGGTGTGGTGTGATGATGAACACTTCAAATGTGTGCCAAAACTGAGGCCCTTACATTCCTCCCCCCTTAAAAGA
This sequence comes from Neostapfia colusana, assembly GCA_030760725.1. NCBI lineage: Eukaryota > Viridiplantae > Streptophyta > Magnoliopsida > Poales > Poaceae > Neostapfia > Neostapfia colusana. Next base: position 13,937,306 of record JASWHV010000020.1, read on the forward strand.
ATCTCGTCCCGAGATTACAAAAAAAGAGATAGCGATGTAGTAGGGACTTACTCGTGTTGAGAAGCCATGAACTCCGGGTAATTTGAACGAAGGAATTCCTCGCTCTCCCACCTCGCTTCTTCCACAGTGTGGTTACTCCAGAGGATCTTGTAGAACCACAACGTTCTGCTACGCGTGGTTCGGGCTTTCTCATCAAGGATTTCCACCGGATACTCATCATATGTTAAATCCGGTTTCAACTCGCCGATGTCTTCGGTAGGAACAGCAGCTGTATGCTTCAAACATTTTCGCAGTTGCGAAACATGGAAAACATCATGGACACCAGCAAGAGATGCCGGTAGCTCCAATCTATACGCTGCTGGTCCACACTTCTCGGTGATAGCATAGGGTCCAATGAAACGGGGAGCGAGCTTTCCCTTCACACCGAACCGGTGCACGCCCTTCATCGGAGACACGCGTAGGTACACGTGTTCCCCAACGTCAAAGTGCAACGGCCTACGCCTCTTATCAGCGTAGCTCTTCTGTCAGGATTGAGCGGCTTTTAAATTGGCTTGAATTGTCCGAACGCGCTCTTCGGCGTCGTTCACCACATCAACCCCGAATGTGACTCTTTCACCGGACTCGCACCAATTTAATGGGGTGCGACACTTGCGACCGTAGAGAGCTTCGTAGGGTGCCATCTTGATACTCGCCTGATAGCCGTTGTTGTACGAGAATTCCGCCAATGGTAGGTGATTATCCCAGTTCCTACCATGGTGGATGGCACATGCTCTCAACATGTCCTCCAGAACTTGATTCACCCTCTCTGTCTGGCCATCTGTCTGAGGGTGGTAGGCGGAGCTCCTAATCGGTTTAGTACCCAAAGCAGCGTGCAACTGCTCCCAAAAGCGAGATACAAACAATGCACCTCGGTCTGAGACTATGGTCTTGGGTACACCATGCAGGCATAGAATCCTGGCAATGTATAACTCCGCACATCGGTTGGCATGGAAATGTGTATGCACGGGAATGAAGTGAGCTGATTTGGTCAGTCGGTCAACGATCACCCATATGGAATCATGCTTGTTGGCTGTTAAGGGTAATCCCACAATGAAATCCATGCTCACATCTTCCCATTTCCATGCTGGAATTTTCAGGGGTTGCAGCAGCCCTGATTTCCTCATAGGATCAGCCTTCACTCGTCTACACGTATCACACTCGGATACGTACTTAGCTACCTCCCGCTTGATCCGTGTCCACCAAAATTTCTTTTTCAAATCTTGGTACATTTTGTTGCTGCCCGGATGAATGGAGTACTTGGACAGGTGAGCTTCGTCGAGGATTTTCTTCCTCCATTTCATATCTTGGGGTACGACTATGTGGTCATTAAACCATAGCGTCCCCTCATCATCTTTCCGGAAACATTTAATCTCTCCATTGTCTATCCGTCTCCGGAGATGTGCCATGCCTTTATCATCTTTCTGAGCTGCAATGATGTCCTCCCTAATAGTAGGGATGAGGGCAAGGTTGTACAGCGATCCATAAGGAACCAAGTATAAACTTGGCTCTTCCTCCTCCACCGGTGTAATGGTGAGGTGATGGACATGTGATTTCCGACTTAGCACGTCGGCAACCACATTCGCCTTGCCAGGGTGGTAATGGATCTCAATCTCATAATATTTGATCAGCTCCAACCACCTCCTTTGCCTCATTTCAGCTCCTTCTGGGTGAAAATGTATTTCAAGCTCTTGTGGTCGGTGTAGAGATGCACCAAATTCCCCAGGAGATAGTGCCTCCACATTTTCAGTGCCAAAACCACTGCAGCAAGCTCAAGGTCATGAGTGGGATAGTGCTGCTCTTGGTTCCGAAGTTGGCGTGAGCCATAGGCGACCACACGTCCTTCCTGCATCAACACGCAGCCAAGCCCAATACCGGACGCGTCACAATACACGTCGAAGGGCTTTGTTGTATCCGGCTGAGCTAAGACCGGGGCTGTGGTGAGACGCTTCACCAATGTTTGGAATGCTCCTTCACGCGCCGTGTTCCAAACATATTTCGTCCCTTTCTTCAGCAACTCCGTCATCGGCTTGGCGAGCTTGGAGAAACTTGGAATAAATCTCCGATAATATCCCGCTAACCCGAGGAAGCTTCTGACTTCATGAACTGAAGTGGGAGCTTTCCATTTCAGCACTTGCTCTATTTTACTTGGGTCAACAGCAATGCCTTCTGCGGAGATAATATGTCCCAAGAATGGCACTTGGCTGATCCAAAACTCGCATTTGCTGAACTTGGCGTAGAGCTTGTGGTCTCGTAATCGTTGAAGAACGACCCGCAAGTGTTCGGCATGTTCGGCTTCTGTCTTGGAGTAAACCAAGATATCTTGATGAACACTACCACGAACTTGTCCAGCTCCGGCATGAACACCGAGTTCATGAGATACATGAAGTGGGCTGGAGCATTTGTGAGACCAAAGGACATGACGAGATATTCATATAACCCATATCTCGTCGAGAACGCCGTCTTCGGAATATCCTCCGCCCGGATTTTTATCTGGTGATATCCAGAGCGAAGGTCCATCTTCATGAACCCCCTCTTTGGAAGCTCACCATAACTGGGTTTGGTCACTACGAGACATTACTATCGCTTTGTCATCACGTATAGCACCCTTAGGGTACAACACCCTCCCCAATGAGTTCAACTGTCATTCTTCTGTCAGAATGACCAGTTTCTACCTATTCCAAGTTTTGATCTGGTTCTGGGCATTTTCATGACTCAAGTTGAATACCAAAGTTAAAGTTAACTTCAGTATCTTCCCAACGAGTATTCAATTGCCCACAGATCAGCTCTGGTGAAAAAGTGATGCTAATTCAAAGTCAGCAGAATCTCTGGAAGAATTTTAACAGCACCTCCCTTGGAAAGTTGCTGTTTTCAACTCCGGTTTCCATTAAATTCTGTGCTGAAATTTCAGAATCTTTGAATTGCAAAGATGTCACACCTCTTCTCTCCTTTCTAAGGATGTATCATATGAGAATTTTTAAATTTTTCTACTAGGATTTATGTTTGAAAAATAGAACAGTCCAGAGAATGTTTTACTCTGTCCTGGTTCCGGACAGTTTACATTCCTCTGGGATTTAAGCCATCTTAAGTTGAGTTTCAGCTCTGGAAGTCTACAACAAAGTTGTAGAGTACTTAAATACCTTTCCAGAACTATATAACACACCTCACTGGGCTAAAGGACCTGTGAGTTATACCCTGTGGAAGATCAGCAAACTTGCAGTCCAAAACAGAGCACTGTTTTTCATCCCTTTAGCTATCCTGGTCCACTATCCCATTCTTATACTCAACCAGGGTCTTAATTGTTGAACCTAATGATTTTAGTTCCTTGTTCTCAATATTTTCATGCATATGCGTACAATATCTCGGTACTACGTTCCTCACCAAAGAAAATCCTAACCGGATCATACCGGCATATACGTCTCAAGTGTGGCACTAAACGGTCTCTCGCACACGTTTTCTACACGGATACATACGTGGTTAGTACCTGCAGAAGACCACACAATGATGGTACACTCAATGGTTATTCATTTCAGGCAGTTCCATATTTAAAGGTAAATACAAACGCCCGTATCATTGTCATACGGCCGTCCTTGAGTTAGGTCACGTCTCAAGGTACGTGATCGTGTTTCAACACCACACGACGGGGAACCCGAGTATGTCATGAACGGGTTGTCACGGTTGGGAATGTTATCAACCCAACAGATACCACCTACTGCCCTGCAGGGCACGCCGATAGCAAGCGTTGCGTATGTCCTCCTGGGCTATTTCCAGAGGAACACACTCTCGCGTTACTGACCATGCGATGGGGTCTCCACTTACTTGCCTAATGCACGCTAGGGATCAGCGTTTCATATGAACTCAGGAACATGAAGAGTTCAAGAGTTTCATATTGACATCTCACACCAAGCTGTGAGACCTATCCCTGAACCACGTTCCTCATCAGGGGGAGCTAACCGAAATTGAACCGCTTTCGGTGGCGTTCCTTACCATACTTACCAGAGCGTAGGTGCGTCGTTACATAATTGAAATTCAGAATTATAACACATAGGTTAGTATTTGCCACTTTAAGTAACTATACTAATATAGTCCTTACTTGGGCAGCTACCGATTCCTCACCATAACCTAAGTTTTCCCATAATGTAGTCCTTAAGTACTGTGCTATCCCCACTGCAGCTCTGATACCAGGTTGTGGCGGACCGGAATCCGCTCATCCAGGATCGCAGAGGGTGGTGCCGCGCGATGCGACACCCGACAGCACACGTCATAAGAACACATTATATTACATGGGAAAACAAACTGAATGTACAAAGTAGTACACTTCTCAGTTACAAACTAGGGTCTTTTATTACACAGGGGAAGTTTCTTTTGTACAACTCACGCCCGCCTATCTAGCAAAAGTCGGTTGCCCAGCCCTAGGGCAACCCACACTAGCTGCACGTCTCAGCTCAGCGCGGCGTGTACGGCTCTCACTCAGCCGTGGTCCCCGATGGAGGGTAACCCTCGCCGGTGGACTCGTACCCCGAGTCCGTGGGTGGCTCCTCACCTGAAAAACACTTAAGCAGCAACCGTGAGCACGAAGGCTCAGCAAGGCTTAACCGACTCACCTAAGCATGAAACTCTACATGAGGTGTACCATGGCATAGGATGGTCATATTGCAACAAATGGACTCGCCTACAAGTTCATCCTTAGTTCAACTTTTAGCAACAAGTTAACAGTTCAAGAATCTGAAATTTAGTAAGCAATATTTGGTGGCACACATGTAGCAACGCAATTATATCAAATCAGCAGTATTGAATCACCATATTTCATACATTAGTCTATGTCACGACTCAGTGACCAAGTGGTACTATTCACCGCGAGGGACGGCGAATCAACTCGATATACACCTGCAGGGAATCCCAAAGAGCACGTCACGTACGCCCATCCGTGGAGCTGCACAGCACGCTCACTCGATGTCGTACGGGACAACCTTTCACCCAACAGCCCAAACGTCGAACCGGTCGCACCGAAACGAGCAGGAGGTTCCCCACACGGAGCATCTCTCTATGCCCGTTGGCAAATTTCCACCTTGCTGCCCTCAGCCTACACCTATAAATCGGTGCGTTATGCCTCGACGCCCGGAGGTTTAGGCTACATCGGTTTATCGGGGCCCATATATCCGTTATGCCTTCGGTACGTTCAAACTTGATCAGCGTGGGACGCACACGGATCGGTCCTCAATCGACACGGACAGGGCTGCGCACACAAGACTCCCTCTTGCTGCGCCCTAGCCCCTGCCCAGTCTCATTTTCATTACTAATGTGATCTCACATCACTCAACCGAACCCGTTCTTCCCAAGCCTATATCGCGAGTAGATTCCAACTACTCGACTTGTACCGAAGCCCTATGAATCTTTAAGCATAGCCTATCTACTCGAGGTCTTAGACACTACCCTCACTCTTTAAGGAACCTTTGGTTATGCAAGTGGGGTTTCATTCATCCTATACCTAATGCACATACATACACTACAGGAATCGGGACTATAGACGACGGCCGGAAACCGTCGTCAATAAGGACACTACCGTCGTCAATAAGCAGATGAGACTGAGGGATGCGAACCATGTTAAAAAGACCAGGGGCAATGGAAGCATATTACTAAGGCGTTGCCTCGCCTTATGCCTTATCGCTTAAAAGGTAAAAAGGGGTAGGTCGCCTTATGTCGCCTTACCGCCTTAATAACTATGATGTCATGCCATCCTGAAATGCCCATATTTAGGATGCACCAGTTAGTAGCTTAGAACAGTTCAGGAATTTCTTCGAACTGTTTATTACATAGTCTCAATAAGAATCATGTTGATAATATAAGGTATAACTTCCATAGTGTTATTTTTACATAACTCATAATACAATTTCTAGTGTCCTTAGTCTTATTATTACATGGACCTAGTACCACAAAGAAAAAGATCGTGGACTTGGATGACACAATTGGACAAGATCATGGATCTAGAAATATAGAAAAGCTTGTAGACCTATATGACAGATGGATAAATTCACGACCCTCTAGTGCGTTTTATTCTTAGACTAGTTACAATAGGGGGATTTACATTGTTATTTTCAAGAGTTTCATGTCATCTAAACTATTTTTACACCACAAATGAAGTATTCTATGTAATATTTCATAGTTTTACTTTAGTGTTTCATAGCATAGAAATTCTATTTTGTATCATTGGCTGACTATAGGATGAAATGAAATTCCTCTTCTACTGTCATGGTCTTTCAAATCTAGGCAGTACTACATGTAAATTCATTTCATCTAGATGAAATAACTTTCATATATGTCTTCATAACTGTCATCATGTAATTGAAATTACTTATATGACACCTCGTTTGATAAAATGAAACCGCCATTGTGAGTAACATTACTGAACATTTTGCAGTCAATTTAGAATTGATGGCCAAACAATATTTTGTTCTCATTTTATGCAGAAGTGTTTGTCCAAAAAAGTGAGATAGAAAGGATGGATTAAGAATAATTATTGAACTGTTGCATGTGGTCTTAACTAGCATTGTGCTTTGCAATGATGTTATTTGCTTGAAATCTAGCTAGTACGGGCCGGAGGGGGAGGGTCCGGGCCGGAGGGGATGGGGAGGGGCCGGAGAGGCCGGCCGGTGGCCGGCGGCGCGGCCGGGGGCGAGGACAGCGGCGGAGAGGCTGGAGGGGGAGGGGGACTTACCTCGGGCCGGAGACGGGCGGCGGCGGCGGCGGGGACGGGCGGCAGTGACGGGGACGGCCGGCGGCGACGGGGACGGCCGGCGCGATCGAGTTGGGAGGCGGCACTGGCCGCCTCCCGGCTCGCGTACGGGTTATATGTCCCGTTATTGACGACGGTGATAGGAAACCGTCGTCTATAAGGACCTTGTTGACGACGGTGCTAGGTTACCGTCGTCAATAACTCCTCGGGTGGGCCCGAATTAAGTTAAAGACGACGGGCGCCGTCGTCAATAATTTATTGACGACGGTTCACGTTCAGCCGTCGTCAATAACTGTGTTATTGACGACGGTGCTAGGTTACCGTCGTCAATAACTCCTCGGGTGGGCCCGAATTTAGTTAAAGACGACGGGCACCGTCGTCAATTATTTATTGACGACGGTACTCGCTCAGCTGTCGTCCATAACACAGTTATTGACGACGGCTTTTTCTAGCTGTCGTCAATAAAATTAAAGACAACGGCCCCGTCGACAATAAATCTGGCCGTCGTCAATGATCGTTTTTCCTGTAGTGATACTTCATATGACACGTGTAAACAAAGGAAAAACTTATAAAAAGGTTAATGCAAACCGGGGCTTGCCTTGTTGCTGCTGGTCAGTAGTTAGTTCTTCGTCCGGAAGAAGGGAATCCAGCACTTCCGGGATCTCTTCTTCAATGGCTACACGTTGAATACAATACTACATGTAAATTTAAATGCAAATGTGTGAACTTAAATACATAATTGCTAATAACTCTAGCTAGCCCTCCCCTTTGGTTCTGAAATTTTTATGGTGGATTGGTAGGGTCCTAACCAGAGTTGTGACCAAGTTTTATTTGAAACAAAGTTCAATTGAACCTTGTACAAATAAAAGCCTCCTTGGTCAATAATTGAGCCTCTAAGTAGTTCCAGGGTTTTTCATGGCTCCCACCATTACTTTCTGGAAACTAGAATTTATGATGGTTCTAATGGAGTTGGTTTCATGTCATTTGAAGAATTCTACAGAAAGTTATGTCCTAATTAAGATTGGAGAAAATCTGAAAAATGTTTCTATACATTTTTCTATTTTCTCTGGGCAGTTCCCTTAATCACCCAATTAGGGTAACTAAATAAACTTGGATGAGTCTGAAAATTTTACTGGGATTCAGGGATTTTCCAATGAACCTTTCAGCCAAATTTCAGAATTTTTCATAAAGTAGTTCTCCAGATAAAATTCCCAACAGTTTAAACTTTAGGGATTTAATTCTGGAAAACTATTCACTTTCATGAGCTGAATTTGGTATTGCTGGAAAGTGCTCAGAGAGCTGAATCCAACAAAATTTGGTTCACCCGATTTGGAGCTCTCTAGCCAAAGTTATGAGGATTTGAAGTTTGGAAGAATTCTGAAAATCGGGGGAATGGTTTAAACTCTCGGGCCCGCGGGGACACGTGTCGAGCGCGGAGGTGTCCGCGACACCGGTGATACCACACGTGTCGAGCGCGGAGATGTCCAGCACACTGGAGCTCACAGGGTATTTGCGCGCCCGCACAACCGATCCCTGGCCACACCCAATCCCGATTTAAATTCTTCAGCCGCTGACACGTGGGCCAGCCGGCTTCGTCTTCCTCCCGCCGTTCTCTTGCACCCGCGCCGCCGACCTCGCCGGAGCAGACTCGGGGCTCGCCGGCTCGCCGCTGCTGGACCTCCCATGGTCTGAAACTCGCCGGCAGGGGGTTGTCGACGTCGAGGAACACGTCGGGGGCGACAGGTCAGGCTGGGGGTGACCGGAAATAGCTCGGCGACGTGCCGCGGCCTCGGTTGAGGTTCGACACCATCGACTGTGGTTTCTAAACCAACCAACACCTCGAACAAACGGCCCTACAGCATCAGTGTACCTCTAGGAAGCACGACAAGGTGTCAAAAGGGTTCAGGGATGGCGGCAAGTCGGTCGGCACCATGTGACCGATCGTGCCCGCCATGACCGCCCTCGATCGAGCTCGAAATTCGTAACTCCTAGACAGTTTCACACTACGGATGCAGAAAAGAACTTCATCGCCGGCTAGTCCAGCGTTTATGTGCAAGATTTGATGACCTCCGAAAGATCATAGAGCGAGAATTTAAAGAAACCGTACCGGAAGCTTGGGTTACGGTCGCCGGAGCAAAAACTAGAAATTCTCTGTGGATTCTTCACGGTTGGCTTCCAAACTTGGAGGAGAGCCGCACGGTGATCGCGCGCTCCTGTTGCCTCTCTCGCTGGACCGTGAAAACGCCTGTGGAACGCTGCCCACGGGCGCCTGACTCTCGGCTGAGGCTAGGTCGCCGCGGTGGCGATCGTCTTTGGGCAAAGGAGGTCGGAGCTCGAGGTTTCTAGCGTTGGAGATGTGGAGTGCGAGCTCAGGTGGCTGTCTAGCAGCTCAGGGACGAAGGAGGAGATGGTTTTGCTGGTTTTCCCGATTGAGCAGAGAGCTGCGGCGAGAAACAATGCCGCTGCTCGGGTTTGCCCGCGAGAAGATAAAGTCGGCCGACTCCTGCTCGGCTGAGGCGGTGCCGGTCGCGTGGGGGCGCGAGCCAGCCGCCCTGGGCGCCAGCGCGCGGAGAGGGAAGCAGCTGGTGGCGCCAGTAGCTGCTCGGTGGCACAGCCGACAGCTGCTCGGTGGAATTTCCCACGGAGACTCTGACTTTGGGTGCAAGTTTCTCCTTCTCCCCTCTATGACATGTGGGTCCCACCCGGGGTTTTAACCTCTGAAATTTACTCATAATCACTGTTGTAAACAGTGAGCCCCATAATACCCCTGGTGATTCAAATTGTTCTCCCCTGAGCCATTTGAATTGAATAGAATTCAAATTGGGTTCGGTTTGAGTGAATTTCAACACAAGTTCAGTTCTGAATTGTAACAGCCCTAGCTTTTGTAAAGTTTTATTTCAACTTATGAAACAAAGTTAAGGCGAAGAAAGGCCATAATTGTGTCACATGAAATGATGAACACACAAATGGACATGTGAGGGAGTTAAAAATTTCATCTAGCCCTTGCTCAACACATTTTAACCTAGGAGAAAGAATTACACTCCCAAAAACTCTAACTCATGTGCATCTTCTCTATGAGTAGAGTGGAGGAAATTTAAATGCAATTTGAATTTTTTTGAAAGGATTCCTATTCAGATTGTACAAAGCCCCATATGTGAGAGCATAGATGCATTTCTCATGTATTCAAGAGCCTAAGTTTCAAATTTGGAGAATTTTAGGTTTCATATACTATTTATTCCGAGAATTAAATGAGGGCACGTTCAAATTCAAACTTGAATTTGAATTTTGAACCAAACAAACTCAATTTCAAAATCTGATTTCAGATTTGAGTTCCTCATATTTCTTTTGGCCTATCCTCCAAATTTTATCAAATTTGGAGCTCATTTGCTATTTTAAACCGAATTGGGGGAGGATAAGAGTGAGAGGGGGTGTGGACCCCACATGTCATACACACACTGGAGTGAACCGACTCAGTCACGGGTGAGCACGTGCGACAGCAGCTCGGGGAGGTTCCTTGCCAGCACCAGCTCCTGCTCACTTGATCTTTTAGCCGGCCTGATCTCTGCACAGAAGAGAAACAGAGCCACTTTGCCTTCTCCCTGTTCTGCCTCAGCTTCGGTGGAGTGCCCGGTGAAGAACACAGCTGCCCGTGTGCTCCTCTGTTCTCCAGCAACCGAGCTCTACGGTCATCCTCGTGCCCGACGTTCTACACGAAAAAGAGGCGCCCCAGACTGCTCTACACTCCGGTGAAAACCCCTCCCTTTTTCGTGTACTACAGAGCAAGAATTTCTGTGTTTACTACAACTGTATTCATAGAACCGAGTCCCACAATTCTTCAAAATTCGTCGTGTTCAGTCCACCATCACTTGTGCCGAGCTGGAAACATGTTCTAGACTCTCCAACGCCCCTCTAGGATCAAAAACCATCGAAAATCATCAAGAATAGGGGCTGTTCTTTGAGAATTTCGGGCTGGCACCGAATTTTGCCCTAGGTCGCCGATGAGTCCCTATTTGCAGCCATTTTTGGGCAGATTTGAGCTCATGCCGGTGATGAGGGATCCCCCACGGTGCTATAGAGCCCAAGAACCGATCTTTTAGTGGAGAAATAACTGCACACGACCTCGTCGGAGTTCTAGGGTTAGCTGTGGCCGGTGCGCACTGCTTTCCGGCGAGTTTTAGCCGTCGGCGACCTCACCAATGAGTTCAGCAGGGTGGAAAATGGGGGGGGGGGGCGGCCAGCAGGGGGTCCGGAGGTGGCCGGGAAGCTCATTTCCGGCGACCTCACCGGAGGCAGCCGCCACTGCTCTGTTTTGGCGCGTGGCTGGAGGTTAGGGATGATGAGTGGGACCCACTGTCAGCATTTAAACATTTTCCAGATTTTCCCATTTCAGTTCAAACTTTGGAGAGCCATAACTTTGTGTAGGAGTGTCCAAAAATTGTGAAACAAATTTTGTTGGATTACTCTCAAAGAGTACTATCCAGGGGTGCATCCCAATATTTATGAAAATTCCTGGATTTGGCTCATTAATTCATTTAAGAAATATCTTGTCTGAATTTTTACAGGAGTTCTTTTTATTGGAAAAATCCCAAATTTTGACAGGACATTCTTCCAAAATTCCTTGAACTCCAGTAAAAATTTCAGAGGCATTGGACCTAATTTGCTTGGTCAAATAATGTGTTCATTCCTTATGTCTCTGAAAAATAGGAAAATAAACAGAGACAATTTCAGCTTTCCTCCATTCTTTGAAAAATCCATATCTCCATGTAGAAAACTCCAAAAATGATAAAACCAATTCCTATGGACTCAGGACATTTTGTACTTCACAAAAAGTCTACTTTGCAGCATAGGAAAGCTTAATCTCTAGGGGGTAAAGGCAGATTAGTGAAAACCACATATGGATTTGTTGTGCTCACATGAAGCCATTTCATGAGCTCAATTTTTGCACACTGCCTGAATACCTTCCATAGAGGCTGTGGTTAAATTCTCAGCTTCATTGAACCTCTGGAACTTGAGCTACCATCTTTTAGGTTTAAGTGTTCATATAATGGACTTAATCACATGGTGATTATTAGTATCTCTTTTCACCCTAGCTTTCATCATCTCTAAGGTTGTAGATCCAACAACAGAAACCTTGCTGTTGTTTATCTCTCTTATGCGTGAGTTAACTTGTACAACAACAGTTTTGAATCATTTTCTAAATTGCTTGTGAATACATGTGCATAAATCATCTTAATAGCTCACGTGACGTCGACGTTCGACGAGGACCCGACTCTACAGCGAGGATCTCCATCTCGTGACGAGTTTGGCGGATTCTCCGGAGGAAGACTAACTCCTAGCTTCTAACAAAACCATTGAGCAAGGAAAGCCCCGGTTTGCATATCGTTACCGTTTTAAATTTTACTTTACTTCACATCATATGTATTAGACTTGAGTGCATTATGTCTAGGATGATTGAAACCCACTTGCATGCCTATTACATCCCTCATTAGATGGTTTAGTGTAGGCTTTGCCTCGTTGTAGATGCTAGGCTAATATTGTAGCTAGCTCGATAGAAGTCGAGTAGTGAAAAGCTACTCGCGAGAAAGTTCGAGTAATGGAGTTACTCGCGAGATATAAAGGATAAGAGCACCCTCATGAATATGAGATGGGGACGGGGATGTTCCTGTAGGATGGAGCGCTCAAGGTTGGTCTCGACCTGCGATGGGTGTGACAATGCTTGAGACCACATTTGGCCTGGACCGGGATGGTAAGGCAAATGTGGAGGTTGGTTGTAGCCCCGTCCGTGTCGGTTAAGGACCGTATGTATGCGGCCCTGCTGGACAAGATTGAGCTGTACCGGATATATAGTGGGGTATGGGACCCATGAAACCGATGTAACTCGATGGACCGTGATATAGAAACTCATCCTTCGCGTGGGAATGGCGTTGAGAAGGCGGGAGGTGTAAATCCTTTAGCGGGCAACTTCGACGTGTCCGCGTAGAGGACCATCCTGCTCGGCGCGAAGCGTTTTTCTATGTCGGGGTGTCTTGTGAAAGGTTGCTGCATACAACGTAAAAAAGAGCTCTTGAGAGAGTCTTTCAAGGCGGGTGTATGTGTCGTGTATTCCGGGTTGTTATTGATTCGAATCACCGTCGCTCGCGGAAGAGGATTGAGCATACTTGCCCACTGCGCCGTGACTTAGTAAGAACATGAACTAAGTCTCTTAACTTGCTGTTTGTGGATTAATCACTGTATTGGAACCTTGACTGAAGTAGTTTCGAGCCAACTAAATTTCATTTCCACCTTAGGCTAGCAACATCGGGATAAGCGTTTCTTGTTTGATTGTGGACTTCCGATGTTGTGAGGCGTGAGGACCACTAAAATGAAGGCTATAAGAATCTGAATATAAGGATCAAGTTTAGTCAAGATGCATTTTGCAAATTCCTATGCCTACTCTTTTACTACCCCTGCATGTAGAGTTGCATGTTTAGGAGTGACGGGTAAGTCTTGTTGAGCCTTAGTGCTCACGGTTGCTTCTGAGTTGTTTTTGCAGGTAGCAGGATGCCTGCTATGAAGAGGGTTGTTCGGTGAGACGATGAACCTCACAGTTTGTTCAACTCATCGGAAACCTAGCCGCTGCCTTTCTTTGGTGAAGCTAGTAGGAAGCGTTCACGGGCTGAACGGCTTCTCTTCGGCGTAGTTAGGGTCGAGAGTGAGTAGTTTGTCCAGCAAATGTTAATTTCCGCTGCGCGTGTACTTATGTTGTAAAAGATCTTATCTTGAGAAAAAAATGGTTCCGTTATGTTCTTATTGTCTTTTCGTGCATGCTGTTGGGTGCCGCATCGCACGGCACCACCCACTGCGATTCCCGGGCCGGGCCGTCACAGTCGTGGTATCAGAGCCGCATTGGGAATAGCACGCATGAAAAGAGCATATTTTTGAAAACTTAGGAGTATACGAGTGAGGAACGTATAGTATGCCCACATAAGGAGTATTATTAGAATAGTTACTTAAGGTGGCAAGCTAACAGTGTGTTACTCTTCAGTATTTCAATTCAGTAACGACGCACCTACGTGGAGGTAAGAATGGTAAGGAACGCCACCGAAAGCGGATCAATTTCGGTTAGCTCACCCATACGAGGAAAGTAGTGTGGGATGTCCCATTCAGCAATGGACGGGAAGTGAATATGTTTTCTAAGACTCTTCATGTCTTAGAGACATATGAATGGCACTAGCCTCCAGTGCGCAAACCCAGGGGCAAGAGGAGGAGACCCCATCGTGTGGTTTGTAACACGAAGTATGTTCTCTAGGACTCCTCATGTCCTATGAGGCTTACGAAAGCGCTGTTCCACCGGTGTGCTTTAGTGCAAAGGTGTGGATCCCCCGTCGGGTGGTGAATAACCCGATCATGTACCTTGAGACGTGGCTTGACTCAAGGACGGCCCGTATGGCAATGATACGGGGCGTATGTTTTTACTATGATATGGACCTGCCTGAAATGATAAACCAATGTGTGCATCATTATTGAGTGAATTTCTGCAGGTACCTTAACCACGCTATAACATGTCGTGTAGAAAACGTTTGTGAGTGATCGTTTTAGTGCCACCACTTGAGACGTATAAGCCGGTATAAAGCCGGTTATGATTTTAATTTGGTGAGGCAACGTAGTACCGTGATGTGTTTTGAACTGCATGAAAATGAAGGTTTGAAAAGAAAAAGAGTAAATTTGGAGTCTAGGATTCTATTAGGGGGTGATGAACTCCTATATTGAACTAAGAGTCAATTGGGAGTATAGATTTCTTCACAAAGACTTAGGAATAAACCTCCCCTGTTTCCGGCAGAATCTTTGCTGAAGTTGAACAGGGCATAATTTTTGTTTGGTTGAACCAATGGAGGTGAGTGATACATTTCTGGAAAGCTATTGAAGTCTTCCACAACTCTTCAGTAGAACTCCAGATCAGAATCACCCTCCAAATTGATGAAATTCTCAGAGGAGTGTGAACTGCCCAAAAACAGGGCAGTCACAAATTGCTCTCTAGAAATTTCTGTACTTCGCATAACATTCTGTAGAAAAATTTATAAGGGTCAAGTAAGACACCTGGGAAAGCTTGTGATATATGCTATGACTTTGTAGTTCAAAGTTTCTCCAGATTTGGAGTTTAAAGTGATGAAATCTTGCGGACAAAACAGCCACTTTCAAAAGAGGTGCTGTCAAAATTGTTCCAGATTTCTGTTAACTTTGAAATATCACAACTTTTGATCCAGAACTTATATGAAGGCAAATGACTACTCGTTGGAAAGATATTGAAGTTAACTATAACTTTGATATTCAGCTTGAGATGTGAAATTGCCATTTTCATATTCAAATTCTGGGGTTAAGACCAATTGGTCATTCGGAACAGAGTAGTGCTTATTGCCTATGTAACTTAAGACTTGTTGTGGACAGGGATGTTTCAGACTTCTCTAAGCTCCATAACATGTTCTTGAGTTAATTTTCAGTTTGTCCTACTGTTGGAATTAAGGGTTTGGACAAACTTTATCACATTTGATAGATTTCAGTATTGTCAAACCCTAGTTAGCTTGTGTAATGCTGCAATATTGATGTGATGCTTTTACGGTTATGTTTTCAATTCAAGTTGAGTTTAAACTTTGAATTTTAACCGTAAATTGCTCACTCTTGCAGCATGGATCGTGCTCATTCCAGGAGTGAGGTTGGTGAGTTGAGTCACGGCGAAAGTAATAAGCCACGACAAGAAGTGCCGACATCATCAACCGGATTGGCAGAAATCTTGGCAAAGATGGCTGAGTCTCTGGATCTGTTGGTGCGACAAAGCATATGACAGGAGACACTACAGCAAAATTCTCCGCCAAGCACTTATCTGGATTTTCTAGCAAGACAACCACCGGTTTTCTCGGAAGCGAAAGAACCGTTGGAGTCAGCTCATTGGCTTCAATGTATTGAAGCCAAGTTCGATACACTTGAGTGCGATGAATATCAGAAGACTCTATTTGCCGCTCAACAACTCCACGGAGCCGCTGGAGCCTGGTGGGCGGAGTACATCGCTACTCTTCCTAAAGGTCATCGAGTGACGTGGGATGAATTCCGGGATGTTTTCCAGGCACGTCACATTTGTTCGGGAATTCTTCGAACAAAGTATCAAGATTTTCTGGAGCTAAAGCAAGGAGAAAGGAGTGCGTACGAGTACTTCAAAGAGTTTGAAGACTTGATGCAATACGCAACTCATATGGTTGACTCGGAAGCATTGAAGTGCGAGTATTTCTTCCTTGGCTTGAATGTCGAACTTAAGGAACAAGTGACCTTGTTCAATAACAGTATTTACAATGAGTTGGTAAATGCCGCTATCATTAAGGAAGACATGCATCTTCGTTGTGAAGCGGAACTGAAAAGAAGTATACCGCCGGATAGTGATATCGAGATTCGTCCGAACTATCGAGTGCGGTATTACTCGCCAGTTAGGCAACAAATTCAGCCTGTGGTGCAACTCTCACAACCACGGCTGGAGTTGATCACTTATGAGCCTCCACCTCAACAGCAACGGACAGAAATTATTCGTGCAACCCTACCACAACCAGCTACTCACGAATTATCTCCACCTCGTGTTAGTAGAGAGCTGAGGGTTTCTGCAGCACGAAGCCGTCGTGGAGCTGAGCAGAGCCACACTTGTGTGTCATCTCCTCAATGCTCAGATCAGCACCGTGAACCTTCAAAGAAGAATCTTTCAAAAGCTGGCAGGGTTAATTATACTGCTATTGAGGACATTGCAAAAGGCGAACCAGTTTTGGCGGGCATGTTCACTTTACATGAACAGCCCACTTTCGTGTTGTTTGATTCCGGAGCCACCCACAATTTTATTAGCAGAGACTATGTGCTGAAGAATAATCTTCCATTTAGCACAGTTAAGCATCCGTTTCATATCAGCTCACCCGGAGGCAAGATATCAACAGATGAAATGGTCTCACGGGCACCTTTATGTTTGGGTGGAAACATCTATCCTGCGAGCCTTATCATACTCAAAGGCCAAAGGATTGATATTATCTTGGGGATGTCATGGTTGACACATTATGGAGCTATCTTTGACATCAGCTCTCGAACTGTCCAACTGAATTCCCCAATACACGGTTGCAACACATTGAATCTTGTGGATCCATCACAACAAGTTGCAGCAGTGCATCAGATTGAAGCTCCTAAAATTGAGGATATTCCAGTGGTATGTGAATATCCAGATGTGTTTCCCGAAGACTTGCCAGGCATGCCACCCGAACGTGATGTAGAGTTCAAGATTGAACTAGCACCGGGAACAACACCTATTTCTCGGCGACCATACAAAATGGCACCGAAGGAGCTAGCAGAATTGAAGGAGCAGCTTAATGACCTCATGGACAAAGGTTTTATACGCCCAAGTTCATCACCTTGGGGCTGTTCCGCACTCTTCGTGAAGAAGAAGGACGAGACTTTGAGACTATGCGTAGATTATCGTCCACTGAATGCTGTCACTATCAAGAATAAGTATCCACTACCGCGCATTGACATTTTGTTCGATCAACTAGTGGGTGCTAAGGTATTTTCCAAGATGGATCTTCGGTCCGGGTATCACCAGATAAAGATCCGGGCAGAAGATGTACCTAAGACGGCGTTCTCAACAAGATATGGTCTTTATGAATATCTTGTCATGTCCTTTGGATTGACCAATGCTCCGGCTCATTTTATGTATCTCATGAACTCTGTGTTCATGCCGGAGTTAGACAAGTTCGTCGTGGTTTTCATCGATGATATTTTGGTCTACTCAAAGTCAGAAGAAGAACACGCTGAACATTTGCGTATTGTACTCCAACGCTTGAGAGATCACAAGCTATATGCAAAGTTCAGTAAATGTGAGTTTTGGATCAGCAAAGTGCCGTTTCTTGGGCATACTATTTCAGCAGAAGGCATCGCTGTGGACCCAAGTAAAATCGAGCAAGTGCTGAATTGGAAATCTCCAACATCTGTTCATGAAGTGAGGAGTTTCCTTGGTTTAGCAGGTTATTACCGGAGATTCATTCCCAGCTTCTCCAAAGTCGCTAAACCTATGACGGAGCTGTTGAAGAAAAGCACCAAATATGATTGGAGCGATTCATGTGAACAAGCTTTTCAAACTTTAGTGAAGCATCTCACTACAGCTCCAGTTTTGGCCCAGCCGGACACCACGAAGCCTTTTGATGTCTATTGTGATGCATCCGGCATTGGGTTGGGTTGTGTGTTGATGCAAGAAGGACGTGTTGTCACGTATGGATCCCGACAACTCAGGAGTCATGAGCAGGATTACCCGACGCACGACCTTGAACTAGCTGCAGTGGTTTTAGCATTAAAAATGTGGAGACATTATCTACTAGGCAATCTAGTACATCTCTACACTGACCACAAAAGCTTGAAGTACATCTTCACACAGAAGGAACTGAATATGAGGCAGCGAAGATGGCTAGAATTGATCAAGGACTATGAACTTGAAATTCATTACCATCCGGGCAAAGCGAATGTGGTTGCCGACGCACTTAGTCGGAAAGCCCACGTTCTCCATCTAACCATGGCTGCACATGAAGAAGGAGAACCAAGCCTGCGCTTAGTTCCCTACGGATCGCTGTTCAACCTCTCTCTTATTCCTACAATCCGAGATGAGATTGTAGAGGCTCAGAAGAGAGACAGAGGTATGTCTCATATCCGGAGGAGAGTGGACAGTGGTGAATTGAAGATGTTCCGCAAAGATGAAGAGGGTACTATATGGTTTAACAACCGCATAGTGGTACCCCGAAACATGAAATTGCGGAGGAAGATATTGGATGAAGCACATTTATCCAAGTACTCCATTCATCCGGGAAGCAATAAAATGTACCAGGACTTGAAATCTAAGTTCTGGTGAACACGGATGAAAAGAGAGATTGCGAAGTACGTATCCGAGTGTGATACGTGTCGGCGGGTTGAAGCCGACCATATGCGGAAAGCCGGACCACTTCAACCGCTAAAGGTTCCAGCATGGAAGTGGGAAGACATAAGTATGGACTTCATCGTCGGTTTACCCATGACCAGCAACAAGCATGATTCTATTTGGGTAATCGTCGATCGTTTGACCAAGACAGCACATTTTATTCCAGTCCATACAAAATATGTGGCAAAGAAGTATGCGGAGCTGTTCATCTCGAGAATCGTGTGTTTACACGGGGTTCCCCGCACCATCGTCTCCGACCGAGGTGCGTTGTTCGTATCCAGATTTTGGGAGCAACTGCATGCTTCCTTGGGAACCAAATTAATTCGGAGTTCAGCGTATCATCCGCACACTGATGGTCAAACGGAGAGAGTCAATCAGATTCTGGAGGATATGCTACGGGCATGTGTCATCAATCATGGGAAGAATTGGGATGACCATCTACCGTTAGCAGAATTCTCATATAATAACGGTTATCAATCCAGCATCAAGATGGCCCCGTACGAAGCTCTTTTTGGCCGGAAGTGCCGCACACCACTAAATTGGTGTGAGTCCGGCGAGAGAGTGGTTTACGGGATTGATCTGGTGAACGAAGCCGAGGAACGAGTGCGAGTGATTCAAGCCAATTTAAAGGCTGCTCAATCTCGGCAGAAGAGTTATGCAGACAAACGACGTCGACCTCTTCACTTCGACATCGGGGACCATGTGTATCTTCGTGTCTCTCCGATGAAAGGGGTTCATTGGTTTGGAGTGAAGGGAAAGCTTGCTCCGCGATTCATCGGGCCGTTTGCTGTCACTGAGATATGCGGACCCGTGGCCTATCGTCTGGAGCTACCGGCGCCACTTTCGGGTATTCACAATGTTTTCCACGTCTCTCAGCTGTGGAAATGTCTTAAGTACCCAACCGCAGTTCATATGGAGAACATTGAGGATCTTCAACCGGATCTCACTTATTCGGAGTATCCGATACAGATTATTGACGAGAAGACTCGCGCCACAAGAAATCGGACATTGCGATTTTACAAAGTCTTGTGGAGCAACCACACCGCTGATGAAGCCACGTGGGAAAGCGAGGATTTTCTCCGTTTAAATTTTCCCGACTTGTTTGTACCATATGTCCAGTAGTCATTCTCCCTTCTTCTTTCTTTTTGTAATCTCGGGACGAGATTCTTTTAAGGGGGGAGGAATGTAACAGCCCTAGCTTTTGTAAAGTTTTATTTCAACTTATGAAACAAAGTTAAGGCGAAGAAAGGCCATAATTGTGTCACATGAAATGATGAACACACAAATGGACATGTGAGGGAGTTAAAAATTTCATCTAGCCCTTGCTCAACACATTTTAACCTAGGAGAAAGAATTACACTCCCAAAAACTCTAACTCATGTGCATCTTCTCTATGAGTAGAGTGGAGGAAATTTAAATGCAATTTGAATTTTTTTGAAAGGATTCCTATTCAGATTGTACAAAGCCCCATATGTGAGAGCATAGATGCATTTCTCATGTATTCAAGAGCCTAAGTTTCAAATTTGGAGAATTTTAGGTTTCATATACTATTTATTCCGAGAATTAAATGAGGGCACGTTCAAATTCAAACTTGAATTTGAATTTTGAACCAAACAAACTCAATTTCAAAATCTGATTTCAGATTTGAGTTCCTCATATTTCTTTTGGCCTATCCTCCAAATTTTATCAAATTTGGAGCTCATTTGCTATTTTAAACCGAATTGGGGGAGGATAAGAGTGAGAGGGGGTGTGGACCCCACATGTCATACACACACTGGAGTGAACCGACTCAGTCACGGGTGAGCACGTGCGACAGCAGCTCGGGGAGGTTCCTTGCCAGCACCAGCTCCTGCTCACTTGATCTTTTAGCCGGCCTGATCTCTGCACAGAAGAGAAACAGAGCCACTTTGCCTTCTCCCTGTTCTGCCTCAGCTTCGGTGGAGTGCCCGGTGAAGAACACAGCTGCCCGTGTGCTCCTCTGTTCTCCAGCAACCGAGCTCTACGGTCATCCTCGTGCCCGACGTTCTACACGAAAAAGAGGCGCCCCAGACTGCTCTACACTCCGGTGAAAACCCCTCCCTTTTTCGTGTACTACAGAGCAAGAATTTCTGTGTTTACTACAACTGTATTCATAGAACCGAGTCCCACAATTCTTCAAAATTCGTCGTGTTCAGTCCACCATCACTTGTGCCGAGCTGGAAACATGTTCTAGACTCTCCAACGCCCCTCTAGGATCAAAAACCATCGAAAATCATCAAGAATAGGGGCTGTTCTTTGAGAATTTCGGGCTGGCACCGAATTTTGCCCTAGGTCGCCGATGAGTCCCTATTTGCAGCCATTTTTGGGCAGATTTGAGCTCATGCCGGTGATGAGGGATCCCCCACGGTGCTATAGAGCCCAAGAACCGATCTTTTAGTGGAGAAATAACTGCACACGACCTCGTCGGAGTTCTAGGGTTAGCTGTGGCCGGTGCGCACTGCTTTCCGGCGAGTTTTAGCCGTCGGCGACCTCACCAATGAGTTCAGCAGGGTGGAAAATGGGGGGGGGGGGGGCGGCCAGCAGGGGGTCCGGAGGTGGCCGGGAAGCTCATTTCCGGCGACCTCACCGGAGGCAGCCGCCACTGCTCTGTTTTGGCGCGTGGCTGGAGGTTAGGGATGATGAGTGGGACCCACTGTCAGCATTTAAACATTTTCCAGATTTTCCCATTTCAGTTCAAACTTTGGAGAGCCATAACTTTGTGTAGGAGTGTCCAAAAATTGTGAAACAAATTTTGTTGGATTACTCTCAAAGAGTACTATCCAGGGGTGCATCCCAATATTTATGAAAATTCCTGGATTTGGCTCATTAATTCATTTAAGAAAAATCTTGTCTGAATTTTTACAGGAGTTCTTTTTATTGGAAAAATCCCAAATTTTGACAGGACATTCTTCCAAAATTCCTTGAACTCCAGTAAAAATTTCAGAGGCATTGGACCTAATTTGCTTGGTCAAATAATGTGTTCATTCCTTATGTCTCTGAAAAATAGGAAAATAAACAGAGACAATTTCAGCTTTCCTCCATTCTTTGAAAAATCCATATCTCCATGTAGAAAACTCCAAAAATGATAAAACCAATTCCTATGGACTCAGGACATTTTGTACTTCACAAAAAGTCTACTTTGCAGCATAGGAAAGCTTAATCTCTAGGGGGTAAAGGCAGATTAGTGAAAACCACATATGGATTTGTTGTGCTCACATGAAGCCATTTCATGAGCTCAATTTTTGCACACTGCCTGAATACCTTCCACAGAGGCTGTGGTTAAATTCTCAGCTTCATTGAACCTCTGGAACTTGAGCTACCATCTTTTAGGTTTAAGTGTTCATATAATGGACTTAATCACATGGTGATTATTAGTATCTCTTTTCACCCTAGCTTTCATCATCTCTAAGGTTGTAGATCCAACAACAGAAACCTTGCTGTTGTTTATCTCTCTTATGCGTGAGTTAACTTGTACAACAACAGTTTTGAATCATTTTCTAAATTGCTTGTGAATACATGTGCATAAATCATCTTAATAGCTCACGTGACGTCGACGTTCGACGAGGACCCGACTCTACAGCGAGGATCTCCATCTCGTGACGAGTTTGGCGGATTCTCCGGAGGAAGACTAACTCCTAGCTTCTAACAAAACCATTGAGCAAGGAAAGCCCCGGTTTGCATATCGTTACCGTTTTAAATTTTACTTTACTTCACATCATATGTATTAGACTTGAGTGCATTATGTCTAGGATGATTGAAACCCACTTGCATGCCTATTACATCCCTCATTAGATGGTTTAGTGTAGGCTTTGCCTCGTTGTAGATGCTAGGCTAATATTGTAGCTAGCTCGATAGAAGTCGAGTAGTGAAAAGCTACTCGCGAGAAAGTTCGAGTAATGGAGTTACTCGCGAGATATAAAGGATAAGAGCACCCTCATGAATATGAGATGGGGACGGGGATGTTCCTGTAGGATGGAGCGCTCAAGGTTGGTCTCGACCTGCGATGGGTGTGACAATGCTTGAGACCACATTTGGCCTGGACCGGGATGGTAAGGCAAATGTGGAGGTTGGTTGTAGCCCCGTCCGTGTCGGTTAAGGACCGTATGTATGCGGCCCTGCTGGACAAGATTGAGCTGTACCGGATATATAGTGGGGTATGGGACCCATGAAACCGATGTAACTTGATGGACCGTGATATAGAAACTCATCCTTCGCGTGGGAATGGCGTTGAGAAGGCGGGAGGTGTAAATCCTTTAGCGGGCAACTTCGACGTGTCCGCGTAGAGGACCATCCTGCTCGGCGCGAAGCGTTTTTCTATGTCGGGGTGTCTTGTGAAAGGTTGCTGCATACAACGTAAAAAAGAGCTCTTGAGAGAGTCTTTCAAGGCGGGTGTATGTGTCGTGTATTCCGGGTTGTTATTGATTCGAATCACCGTCGCTCGCGGAAGAGGATTGAGCATACTTGCCCACTGCGCCGTGACTTAGTAAGAACATGAACTAAGTCTCTTAACTTGCTGTTTGTGGATTAATCACTGTATTGGAACCTTGACTGAAGTAGTTTCGAGCCAACTAAATTTCATTTCCACCTTAGGCTAGCAACATCGGGATAAGCGTTTCTTGTTTGATTGTGGACTTCCGATGTTGTGAGGCGTGAGGACCACTAAAATGAAGGCTATAAGAATCTGAATATAAGGATCAAGTTTAGTCAAGATGCATTTTGCAAATTCCTATGCCTACTCTTTTACTACCCCTGCATGTAGAGTTGCATGTTTAGGAGTGACGGGTAAGTCTTGTTGAGCCTTAGTGCTCACGGTTGCTTCTGAGTTGTTTTTGCAGGTAGCAGGATGCCTGCTATGAAGAGGGTTGTTCGGTGAGACGATGAACCTCACAGTTTGTTCAACTCATCGGAAACCTAGCCGCTGCCTTTCTTTGGTGAAGCTAGTAGGAAGCGTTCACGGGCTGAACGGCTTCTCTTCGGCGTAGTTAGGGTCGAGAGTGAGTAGTTTGTCCAGCAAATGTTAATTTCCGCTGCGCGTGTACTTATGTTGTAAAAGATCTTATCTTGAGAAAAAAATGGTTCCGTTATGTTCTTATTGTCTTTTCGTGCATGCTGTTGGGTGCCGCATCGCACGGCACCACCCACTGCGATTCCCGGGCCGGGCCGTCACATGAATTCAAATAAAGTTTGAATTCGTCCCACTTAGCTCATGTCAAGATCAACTCCGAATGGAGTGAAAATTGGTGTGGTGTGGTGATGAACACTTCAAATGTGTGCCAAAACTGAGGCCCTTACAGAGAAAATGGAAAATGTTCAGAAATATTTTCAGAATTTCCTCTGAAATTGTTTAGCTCATATCTTTAGATAGGAACCTTCAAATTAAGTGAGACCAACTCCATTAGAACCCTCTGAAAATCTAGTTTTCAGAAAGTCGTAGTTTGTTTCATGAAAACCCTTAGAACACCATAAAAGCCTTCAATTAAGGTCAAGTGCATAATTAATTGGGGAGGGCTCAAATGAGCTTTGCTGCAACTAAAACTTGACCAAATCTCTGTTTAGGTTGTAACCAAGCCCCAGTAAAAGTTTCACAGTCATTGGGTCTGGCTAGTGACAGTTATAGACTTCACAACTTCAAACTTAATACAAATGCATTTAAATTGATACATATACTTGTATGTTATGTAGTCGCTAAGGTCGAGGAGAAACCCGAAGTCCTAGACTTTGTTACTCCGGAGGAGCAGCTAGCCTACGACCAAGAGCAGCAAGGCAAGCCCCGGTTTGCATTAACCGTTTTTACAAATTTTTATTGTTTTGAGCACATACTTGAGTACCTTATTCTTTACATTAGAGTCTTGTTTGGAAACCATGGGTTGGGTTTAGGATTGCAAACCACGTTAGCTACTGCAATGCTAAGATAGTGTAGGATTCGGTACAAGTCGAGTAGTTGGAACTACTCGCGAGCATAGGCTAGAGGCACTCGACTCGGGTAGAGATAGGACGTGCTACACATGGCAAGAAAGATGACACCGAGCGGAGAGTAAGGGCAGCAGGACTTTGGGGCCTGTGTGCTGTAGTTCCGCTTGTGTCGATTGAGGACCGAGCCGTGTGCGGGCCTGTTGAACAAGCTAGAACAGTACCGAAGACCTACCGGCTATATGGGAACCGGGAAACCGATGTAACTCGGGTAGCTGTGTGTTGAGGCATAGCTGGTCGTTCAGAGGGTAGGTTGAGAGCTCGAGGTGTAAATCGGCTGGCGGCACTGAGATGCGCGTGCAGAGACCTCTTGCTCGGGACGATTGGACCGGTTCAACATTTGGCTAACGGGTGAAAGGTAGTTGCGTACGGCGTCCATGATGGTTGTTGTAGGCAACATCGAGTACGGGCCTACGTGACGGGTTATTCGGGTAACCCTGCAGGTGTAAATCGATTATAATCGCCGTCCCTCGCGGTCAGTGAGTACCACTTGTTCACTGTACCGTGACGCAGAAAGAACAGGCTAGTTACATGTTAAAATGTTGCTGATTGAATGATGGACTTCGCTTGTTAATGGTTTGTTGTAGTTTAGACCTAATTAAAGTTCCTTTCAACTTTGGGCAAAGTACATGAGATAAATGCGTTTCTTGTTTGATTGCGGCTCTCTCATGTGCCTTAGCGTAAGGTTCTCTACAATCTGATGCTAAAACTGGAAAGTAAGGTTCCACTAATTAGGCGAGTCCTTTGCAAATGTTTTTACCTCATGTACCCATCACCCCTCATGTAGAAGTTCCATGTTTAGGTTAGACGGGTCAGACATGCTGAGCCTTCGTGCTCACTGCTTGTGTTTGAAGCTTTTGCAGGGTTCTATGAGGATGGGACTCCCGAAGAGGAGACGGAACCCCAGGAGGGGAACCCCGTCGAGTGGGAGTCGTGCACGCCGCAGAGTTAGTGTGCGTGTGTGCTAGCAAGGACACGTTCAAGGTCTGAACATGAACTTGATGCGTAGTCTACGCTCGTGAGTGTGGACTGGACTTATTTTGATGTAAACATGTTCATAAACCTGTTTATGTAATAAAATTTTGCTTCCGCTTTGTACCTTTGACGTGTGTTATACGGTGCTGTGCAACGCGGCACCCCTCAGCGTGATCCTGGCTCGACAAGACCGTGGGGTCGTGTCAATGACGAGGTATTCATACAACCCATATCTCATCGAGAAGGCCGTCTTCGTAATATCCTCCACTCGGATCTTGATTTGGTGATATCTGGAGCGAAGATCCATCTTTGGAAATACACTCGCACCCACAAGTTGATCGAAGAGAATATCGATGCGGGGCAGTGGATATTTATTCTTTATGGTGACGGCGTTGAGAGGTCGGTAGTCCACACACAACCTCAAGGTTTCATCCTTCTTCTTCACAAACAGCGCCGAGCATCCCCATGACGAGGAACTCGGTCGAATGAAACCCTTCTTCATTAAATCATTGAGCTGCTCTTTTAATTCAGGTAGCTCATTCAGAGCCATCTTGTACAGTCTCCGTGAGATCGGTGTCGTCCAAGGTACAAGTTCAATCTTGAACTCAACATCTCTTTTGGGTGGCATCCGGGTATTCACGGACCACACGAATATCCTCAAGTTTTGTGGCTTCGGTGTTATATGTGGCTGGAGCTTCTTGAACCGAACGGTCAAGAATAAGAACATGTGGTTCATGAAGTGGAGAGTTTAGACGAACCACACGTGGAATGATGTCAAGAACAGCACCATGGAGATGTAGCCATGACATTCCTAAAATGACATCAAGTTTTTGACTCTCTAACATGATTAGAGAAGTAAGGTATAACATCCCACCGAACTGTAATGGTGCTCTATAGACCATTCTATCAGCTGTTATTTTCCCACCCGGAGAGCATATCAAGTATGAACTATTTGTGGGAATGATGGGCAGTTGATATTTAATAACATAAGATTGACTTATGAAATTATTGGTGGCACCGGAGCCAAAAAGTATGACTACGGGATGATCTAAATAAGAAAACGTACCCGCGAGGACGGGTTCGCCTTCCGGCATGTCTTCGATGGCTAAGTGGTGGACGTTGCCGGGTTTTGGTGCTGGTTTCTTGGGCTGATTGCGTGGCTGATTAACACCCTGATACGGTGCTACCCCCCTGCCCTGTCGTGGCTCGGGGCAGTCCCTCGAAATATGCCCGACACGGCCACACGTGAAGCACGTGTAAGGTGTCGGGGTCCTGCCGACTTGAGGACGGAATCCCGGTGCACACTGTTGAAACTGAGGTGCACGTGGGACCATCCTTTTCTGCTGCTGTTGCTGTGGTGGATACTTCGGTCGGAAGCCCGGCGCATTATTGCCGACCGCAAAACTGAGGCGGTCACGCCGGTGGTGCCATCTTTGACCGGATGGTGAGCGATACACCACGCGGTATTTTTGTGGCGCTCCACCACTGCTGCTCATCAGCGTGCTGCGTTTCCTCTTATCAGAACCGTGCTCGCGCTGAGCATTCTCTTGTAAAATCGCGGCATTCACGAGGTCGTTGAAGGTGCCGCGATTACTTTGGATGAGATGGACCTTCATTTTTGAATTCAGGCCCCGGAAGAACGCGTTGTGCTTGTCGTCTTCTGTTCTCACAAATCCTGGCGCATACTGCGCCAGCCGGTTGAATAACCTGGAGTACTCATGAGCACTCCTCTCGCCTTGTCGTAGCGCCAGGAACTCATGGAGCTTCCTTTCCATAACACTGGGAGGTATATGGTAGGCGCGGAACGCCTCCCGGAACTCTGCCCATGCGACGGCATGGCCAGCCGGTAATGAGGCGATGTAGTTCGCCCACCATGTACCGGCTTTGCCGTGAAGCTGTTGTGCTGCGTACAGCGCCTTCTGGTGTTCGGTGCACTGTAGCAGCCAGAACTTCGCCTCCAGAGTGCGGATAAAGCTGTCCTCCTCTAAAGGCTCTTCGGCCTCCATGAAGACCGGTGGATGGATCGCCAGGAATTCTGAATAAGAACTTTGTTGGGGCCGGCGTTGACCATTGTCTTGGCGTCCTCCCTGATGGGACGCATTCTGTTGCACCAGTATCCGCAGCAACTCGGTTTGCTTGTTGCGCGAGCCGAGTACTGCAGCGAGAACCTCCGCAAGATTCCTTGAAAGTTCTGGCGGTGTAGGAGGTGGTTGCTGCTGCGTCGTGGTTTTCTCCGGAGGCGGAGACTCACCACCACTGTGATGGCTCTCTAGTATCATAGACTGGCCCCACATACCACCACTCGTCTTTTCTGCGCACTTTGTCCTCACTCGTGAGCACCCGGGAAAACTTCCCGATCGGTCACCCATCCCCAAATTCCTCCGGGCCAAGCACGCTTAACCCCGGAGTTCTTTGCAGGTGGGCTTCCGGAAAAGAAGGTATACCTTGGTGGTATGTGTACTCTATCAATCCTATTAAGCCGGTGGTCAGGATATCACACAATCCACCCCCCTTAGAAGACCGACGTCCTCGTCGATCAACACCAATACAGGAACGTCCCCTCTTAGCCACGTCCGTACATTCAGTACTGGCATACGCATACCGTACGTCCGGTTGGCAGCATACGTACCATACCGTGTCCCACACACAGGACCCACGCGTCATACGTACGTACCCACGTCCCTGACCCGTACGGTACCGTATCCTTCTCACTGACCCGTACGCACCCGTGAAACTGCGAGGGTCGGCTCTGATACCATTTGTGATGGCTCTCTAGGATCATAGACTGGCCCCACAAACCACCACTCGTCTTTTCTTTGTCCTCACTCGTGCGAACCCGGGAAAACTTCCCGATCGGTCACCCATCCCCAAATTCCTCCGGGCCAAGCACGCTTAACCCCGGAGTTCTTTGCAGGTGGGCTTCCCGAAAAGAAGGTATACCTTGGTGGTATGAGTACTCTACAATCCTATTAAGCCGGGGGTCAGGATATCACAACCACGAACCTGACTCGGACCTCCCTCCTCTTGCGTGGACCGTGTACGCACTATTCTGCATTCGTACCATTCAAATGATCAGCACATGTTGGTTTAGCTCATCCAGTCCATACAATTGTGTTGCGAGAATGGAATAAATAATGCGCATACAATCACACATATGGATAAAATATAAACTTTATACAACATATACATCCCTGGACCATGTCATAAGATCAGGTTCCAAAGTAATGAACTTTAGGGATTAATAGTCCATTTTGACCATCATGGGTCGCTACAGGATGTTAAGTGTGTTAGCATGCGTAATTCTTCGCTATTGTACTGGACCCAAACATGTCCTAACGCGAAGTGATATGTTAAATGCATAAACTTTTTGACTCCAACTCGCTGTTTTAGAACAGCCTCTGGACGTTGAATTGTGAAACTAAGTGTTTTGGTTGAAACACTTCAACATGGTGTTCTGTCCATTTTCAGGCCCAGCAGACCAGTTGGAAGAATTTAACTGTTTTGCCCACCTTGAAGGCAGAATCTGGACTGGAGTTCAACAACAAAGTTGTAGTAGACTCAACAAGGAATCCAGATTATATTTATTTGCCTCTATAGCCTTCCTAGTTTGTGAGTTATGACTTCTAAAAGATGACAGAATTTTCTTAGGAATTTTGACAGCACCTCCTTTACAAGTGGCAGTTTTATTCCCAAGATTCCAACTAATTGTGTCCTACAAAGTTGTAGTACATTTCCTATACTTTCCAAAGGTTTCTTACTTGACTCTTATAAATTTTTCTACAGAAAGTTGTGGTCGAAATACAGAAAATTTCAGAGAACATTTTGGTCTGCCCTGTTTCTTGACAGTACCTACTCATCTGAGATTTTCATCCATTTGGAGGGAGATTAGGTCCTGGAGCTCTACAGAAAAGTTGTAGAGGACATCAAAAAATTTCACGAATGATATCCCACACTTCCATTGGTTCCACCAATCTTACATTACACTCTGTTTAAGTTCAGCAAAGTTTCTGCCGAAACCAGGGGAGGTTGTTCCTAAGTCTTTAGAAATGAATCTACACTCCCAATTGACTCTTACTTCAATATAGGAGTTTACTAACCCCTAAATGGAATCCTAAGCTTCATTTTAACTCTTTTGTTTTAAAAATATCCTTTTATGCAGTCTCGGTACTACGTTTCCTCACCAAAGAAAAATCCTAAGCCGGTATTCCGGCATATACGTGTCAAATGGTGGAACTAAGAACGTCACTTACAAACGGTTGCTAACGTCATGCACTAACGTGGTTAATGTACCTGCAGAAGAACACACAATAATGATGCACACAAAGGTTTTTGACATTTCAGGCAGTTCCATATCATAATAAAAACATACGGTCTGTATCATTGCCATACGGATAGTCCTTGAGTCAAGCCACGTCTCAAGGTACATGGTCGTGTTTTCACACCACACGACAGGGAACCCGAGTAGAGCGCGAACGGGTCGTCACGGTTGGGAATTTTATCAACCCAACGGATACCACCTACTGCCTCATGATTGTTGAGGCACGCCGATGGCGAGCGCTGCGTATGGCCCTTTGAACATTGAACGTTCAAGAGTTGCATACTGTCGTGTTGCTTACCACACGATGGGGTATTCTCACTTTTGCCTAAAGCACGCTGGAGATCAGCGTTTTCATATGCTCTCAGAACCATAAAGAGGTTCAGAGACTCATATTCACTACCGTGCCAAGCCACGTTATACCATTCCATACTATTACTCGTATGGCGAGTTACCGCAATTGATCCGCCTGCGGTGGCGTACCTTACCTCTTACCTAACGTCAGAGCGTCGTTACAGAATGTATAACACCTAAGTTAGCTTTTACACCATCATATATACTACTATCATAGACCTTATGTGGGCTTAATGACTAATCCTCACTCGACAACTTCTAAGTTTTCAAAATAGGCTCTTTTCGAGCGTGCTATTCCCAATGCGGCTCTGATACCACGTCTGTGAGGACCACTCGTGGTTGACCCACTCCAGGATCGCATGGGGTGGTGCCGTGCGATGCGGCACCCAACAGCACACACGAAAAGATTAAAGAACAACATACAGACTTTTATTTGATATAAAACAGCGGAAGTCTTTTACAAAACTTAATTAACAGCGGAAGTAGTATTTACAGCTAAACTCTCAGCCTAGCTATGCAGAAGTGCAGCCGTCCAGCCCGGGGACACTACACACTAGCAGCACTCGAACGAAGATCACGGCGGCGTGCAGGGCTCCATCTCGGCCGTGTACCTTGACGGGGGCATCACCTCATCCTCGGAACCCTCCTCATAGCTCTCACCTGAATACAGCTCAAATATTGCAACTGTGAGCACGAGGGCTCAACAAGGCTTAACCGACAACCCTAGGCATGGAACTCTACATGCAAGGATGTGTAAGATAGGAAAAAGGACTTTGCAATAAAGACACGCCACATGTTTGTAAAATCCCCAAAAACTGGTAGCAAGAATTTTCAGCTCATGTACACTTAGGAAAAATGAGGGGAATTAAAACTTTGAATTATAACGGTGTAGGTTCAAAGTGAGGATTCAAACTTCCCAAAACATCCAAACATGGAGATCTAAATTCATAACTTGGGTCTTCATATTTCAAATATTCAACTTCCAAATTTCAGCTCATTTGGAGGATTTTTAATATTTGTTTGGGATTAAAAGGAGAAGCCCTCTAATCTGAATTTCAAATTCAGTTTCAAATCCCAATTTCCCCAATTTGCAAATTTGATTCCACAAATGTGATCTCCACATTTGAATTAGCAGCCATGCCAAAAATCAGAAACTTTGGACTTGGTTTGCCATGTTTTTGTAGCAATGCAAAAAGGAGAATTCAAATGACCATACTTAGTTCAAACTCCCCACCAGAATTCAAATCATTTGAAATCAACATTTCAAACCATGACTTTGAGGTGAAGTAAAGCATTTAATTTGGAGTAGCTGTGGTGAAAAGATCAGTGGAAAAGTTGATTAAGAAAATGAGGTGGTGGGACCCAGCAGTCAGTCTCACAGTTTCATTTTCCTCTCTGGTTTTTTTCCTCCGGCGTTCACCGAGCTGCCACCGCGCTGTGATTTTTCCTCCACCGAGCAGCTTGCAATGAATTCCTCCCGAAGGCAGCGTCGTGCGTGGTTTATCCAGAGCTAAAGCAGCAGCACGGTGGAGTTTCTTCTCTTCTCCAAAGCCTCTGCTTGAGCTCTCACCAAGAACAGCCCCTGCCACTCTGTGGTCGTTGTTCAGCACTCTCCAGACCCCTAGCACCGGTTGATCGCCCTAGGAGCTGCGCCGGCGACTCCTCAACATATTCCACCACTCCTCAGCTCGTCCCCGGCCTCCCCTCACCGTGCCCGAGCTGTTCTTCACCGGCAAAAATAGAGTCGACGTCGCACCTCACTGCTCCACGTCTTCCGGCCATTCCAGTGCCCCTCCCGCACGACCAACATATCCCTAAGGTGCGCCAAGGTGTGTAGATTATGCTACCACAGTCCCCTTGCCCTTCCCCATCGCCGTCTCGCCGGAATTTGGGTTTTGGCGCCGGTACACGTGAAGAACCGATCCAAACCAAAACTGGAAATTCGTCCAACATGCAAGATCATTTGTTCTTCGATTCAAGCCATAGCATCACACCTTCCTAGCGCCCTCCCACGCCAAATACCGCAGCAAACCATCCACCACAGGCCCCGGGCGACGAGAAATCACCGGCGACGGCAAAAACGGGTCGGTCCTCCGGTGAACCCCTTTTTCCGGCCATTTTCTGCAAGTTTTGGCATGCGTTCCATGTTTCCCGATCACTGGTGATGCTTTAGGGCAAGGTAGCTCGCCAGGAGAAGCTTTGGACACGCTAGAACGCGTTGATGCCGAGCTCCCGCGCCGCCCCACAGGTGCCGACATGTTTTCGGCCGTTTTCATGTGGGGAAATCTTGCCCGGCAGCTGTGCCATGTTCCAAGGATCATGTAGGGCGAAACCGGAGCTAATTTGGTAGAGAAATGAGGGAGAATGAGCCACGCCACGATCTGAGCTGGTGTGCAAGCGTGTTCTCTGGCGAGAGGTTGAAGAAAGACCTGACGAGTGGGCCCCACATTGCGTGCTCTGTAAAATTCAAACAGAGAGTTAGTGAAACTTGAAAAATCTATAACTTTTGGTAGAAAGCTCCAAAATTAGTGAGACAAATTTTGTTGGATGTGAGGACCCGCCGGGTCCCGGTTCACTCATGGGGACGGGGCACCTCGCCCGGGAATCGCATTGGGTGGTGCCGTGCGATGCGGCACCCAACAGCACACATAATAAAGTATCATATTACATAAATCAAGCTGAAGCTTACAAAGGGTAAATTTTTACAAATACTTCTCAAAATATTCTACAGCGGAAGACTATTACAACTCACGTCTCATACCTATGCTAAGCAACAGAGAAGGTGTCCAGCCCGCGGACCCTTCTCACTAGAAACACTATCACAATAGCAGCGGCAAGGGTTGCCCTGAGTTCACCACTCGGAGAGCTCCGAGTCTCATCGGACACCCGTACATATCAGCGTACAGTTATTACCTGCAAAACAACTTATGCAGTATCTGTGAGCACGAAGCTCAGCAATACTGACCCGTCACCCTAGTCATGAAACTCTACATGATGAAAATAGAGGGCTGATTATAGAAGTTTGCGCCAACGATGAACTGGAGCTAAAGGAGACTCCTTACTTCAAGTTTTAAGCAACTTTTATAGACCTCGCACAACTTACATCGAGACTCCACAATCAAACAAGAAACGCTTCATCTCGATGCCACTTGCCCAAGGTGAAAGTAACTTTAGTGAGCTACCCTAGACTCATACAGACCTTGCGCCATCAACGTCGAGACTCCACAATCAAACAAGAAACGCTTTGCCTCGACGCTACTAGCCCAAGGTGGAAAATAAATTTAGTGAAAGTGTTGATCATTCCTCATCTCCATGATGAGGATTACTCACGAAGGATTATTAACTTTTCCCAGTTTATTACTACGTCACGACGCAGAGAACAAGTATGCTCGGTCCATTCGGTGAGCGACGGTGATTGCAATCAAAAACACCCGGCTGACACGACACGTACACCCGTACTCGACGTTGCACACAGCAACCGTCACTGACGTCGTACGTGGCAACCTTTCACACGACACCCAAATGTCGAACCGGTCCCACCAACTGGGATTAAGTCTCTCTATGGCAAACCCTCGTAGAGCCCGACTTCTCTAACCTTTCAGCATCGGCATCAGACGGTGAGGTATGCCTCGACACCCAGGTTAATATGTTACATCGGTTTCCTGGGTCCCATATAGCCAGTATGCATCCGGTACACAACTCAAACTTGTCCAACGGGCCGCACACGAGAACGGGCCTTAATCGACTCGGACATAGACTAGGTTCACAGGACCACGTCCTTGAGCCTTCCATCCACTGCCCGGTCTCCATTCCCAACTATGAGGATCAATTCCCAACCCTTCTGATTGATCCCCTTAATCCCGGTTCACGGGTAGGAAACTGCCCACTCGAGTTATGCCTCTTTTAATCCACTTTTGTTAACTTGAGATCAGCAGTTATAATCAACTGTTAACCTACTCTACATTATACTCCAAGGTTTTCTGGGTCATGCATTTGGAGTGTCATACCACCTAGACTTAATGCAATAAAAAAAATGCTAGACGTATATAGTGAATACAAATAAAAACTTGTAATATTTTGATGCAAACCGGGGCTTGCCTTTGTTTTGCAGGTGACTTATATATATATGAAGTTCAGTTAGTGAAGACCACTTGGTGCTTGATGAACTGCTTTCCTCCTTCCTTGATCTCTACTCCGATGACTTCAACTCCTCCACGTAGATACTACACGTAATGAATATGCATATGGATTTAATTGTAAAGATTTTGCTACCAGTTTCAACAACAAGTTTCAAAACTGTAACTCTGTTTAAGAATTTAAAATGACACTGGTGCTAGTGGTTTGGGTTTGGGTCTAAGTAACATGATCAAGTGCTAAGTGTTTTTCCCCTCTTCTATATTGATCACCATAAGAGGTTGAACAGAACAGGGGTGACCCAGAGCTCCAATGACACGACCCCACGGTCTTGTCGAGCCAGGATCACGCTGAGGGGTGCTGCGTTGCACAGCACCGTATAACACACGTCAAAGGTACAAAGCGGAAGCGAAATTTTATTACATAAACAAGTTTATGAACATGTTTACAACAAAATAAGTCCAGTCTACACTCACGGGCGTAGACTACGTGTCAAGTCCACGTTCAGCCCTTGAACGTGTCCTTGCTAGCACACACACACACACTAACTCTGCGGCGTGCACGACTCCCACTCGACGGGGTTCCCCTCCTGGGGTTCCGTCTCCTCTTCGGGAGTCCCTTCCTCATAGAACCCTGCAAAAGCTTCAAACACAAGCAGTGAGCATGAAGGCTCAGCAAATCTGACCCGTCTCACCTAAACATGGAACTTCTACATGAGGGGTGATGGGTTACATGAGGTAAAAATCATTTGCAAGGACTCGCCTAATTAGTAGAATCTTACTTTCAAGTTTTAGCAGCAGGTTGTGGAGAACCTTACGCTAAGGCACATGAGAGAGCCGCAATCAAACAAGAAACACATTTCTCTCATGTACTTTGCCCAAAGTTGAAATGAACTTTAGTTAGCTCTAAACTACAGCAAGTCATTAGCAATCAAGTCCATCTTTCAATCAGCAACATTTTAACATGTAACTAGCCTGTTCTTTCTACGTCACGGTACAGTGAACAAGTGGTACTCACTGACCGCGAGGGACGGCGATTATAATCGATTTACACCTGCAGGGTTACCCGAATAACCCATCACGTACGCCCGTACTCGATGCTGCCTACAACAACCATCACGGACGCCATACGCGACTACCTTTCACCCGTTAGCCAAATGTTGAACCGGTCCAATCGTCCCAAGCAAGAGGTCTCTGCAAGCGCATCTCAGTGCCGCCGGCCGATTTACACCTCGAGCTCTCAACCTACCCTCTGAATGACCAGCTATGCCTCAACACCCAGCTACCCGAGTTACATCAGTTTCCCGGTTCCCATATAGCCGGTAGGTCTTCGGTACTGTTCTAGCTTGTTCAACAGGCCCGCACATGGCTCGGTCCTCAATTAACACAAGCGTTGCTACAGCACACAGGCCCCAAAGTCCTGTTGCCCTTACCCTCCGCTTGGTCTCATTTTTCTTGCCATGTATATCATGTGCTATCTCTACCCGAGTCGAGTGCCCCTAGCCTATGCTCGCGAGTAGTTCCAACTACTTGACTTGTACCGAATCCTACACTATCTTAGCATTGCAGTAGCTAACGGGGTTTGCAATCGTAAACCCAACCCATGGTTTTCTTGGCTATGCAGTTGGGTTTCCAAACAAGACTCTAATGCAAAGAATAACGTAATCAAGTATGTGCTCAAAACAATAAAACTTGTAAAAGGTTAATGCAAACCGGAGCTTGCCTTGCTGCTCTTGGTCGTAGGCTAGATGTTCCTCCGGAGTAACGAAGTCTAGGACTTCGGGTTCCTCCGCGACCTTAGCGACTACATGATAGAAGTAATACATGTATTAATTTAAATGCAGTTGTATTAACCTTTAAACTTGTGAAGTCTATAAGTCCCACTAAACAGACTCAATGACTGTGAAACTTTTACTGTGGCTTGGTTACAACCTAAACAGAGATTTGGTCAAGTTTTAGTTGCAGCAAAGCTCATTTGAGCCCTCCACAATTAATTATGTACTTGACCTTAATTAAAGGCTTTTAGGGTGTTCTAAGGATTTTCATGAAACAAACTATGACTTTCTGAAAACTAGATTTTCAGAGGTTTCTAATGGAGTTGGTCTCACTTAATTTGAAGGTTCCTAACTAAAGATATGAGCTAAATAATTTCAGAGAAAATTCTGAAAATGTTTCTGAACATTTCCTATTTTCTCTGGAACAGTTTCATTAATCACACCATTAGGTGGATCAAATGAGCTCAAATGGGTCTGACATTTTTATGATAGTTCAGGGATAATTTGGTGAACATCCCAGCACAATTTCAGGATTTTCCTCCAAAGGATTCTCCAGTTAAAATTCCAAACAGTTTAAACTTTGAGGAATTAATTATGGAGAAATAAGGATTTTCATGAGGTGAAACTTGATTTGCTGGAAAGTGCTCAGAGAGCTGAATCCAACAAAATTTGGTTCACCCGATTTGGAGCTTTCTAGCCAAAGTTATGAGGATTTGAAGTTTGGAAGAATTCTGAAAATCGGGGAAAAAGTTTAAACGCTCGGGGCCCGCGGGGACACGTGTCGAGCGCGGAGGTGTCCGGCACACCGGCGCTCACAGGGTATTTGCGCGCCAGCACAGCCGATCCCGGCCGCAGCCCGATCCCGATTTAAATTCTTCAGCCGCTGACACGTGGGCCAGCCGGCTTCGTCTTCCTCCCGCCGTTCTCTCGCGCCCACGCCGCCGACCTCGCCGGAGCAGACTCGGAGCTCGCCGGCTCGCTGCTGCCGGACCTCCCATGGGCTGAAACGCGCCGCCAGGGGGTTGTCCACGTGGAGGAACACGTCGGTGGTGTCAGGTCGGGCTGGGGGTGACCGGAAATAGCCCGGCGACGTGCCGCGGCCTCGGTTGAGGTTCGGCGCCGTCGACCGTGGGTTCTAACCCGCCAACACCTCGAACAAACGGTCCTACAGCATCAGCGTACTGTGGCGGACCGGAATCCGCTCATCCAGGATCGCAGAGGGTGGTGCCGCGCGGTGCGACACCCGACAGCACACGTCATAAGAACACATTATATTACAAGGGAAAACAAACTGAAGGTACAAAGTAGTACACTTCACAGTTACAAACTAGAGTCTTTATTACACAGCGGAAGTTTCTTTTGTACAACTCACGCTCGCCTATCTAGCAAAAGTCGGTTGCCCAGCCCTAGGGCAACCCACAGTAGCTGCACGTCTCAGCTCAGCGCGGCGTGTACGGCTCCCACTCAGCCGTGGTCCCCGACGGAGGGTAACCCTCGCCGGTGGACTCGTACTCCGAGTCCGTGGGTGGCTCCTCACCTGAAAAACACTTAAGCAGCAACCGTGAGCACGAAGGCTCAGCAAGGCTTAACCGACTCACCTAAGCATGAAACTCTACATGAGGTGTACCATGACATAGGATAGCAATGTTGCAGCAAATGGACACGCCTACAAGTTCATCCTTAGTTCATCTTTTAGCAACAAGTTAACGGTTCAGGAAGCTGAAATTTAGTGAGCAATATTTGGTGGCACACAGGTAACAATACAATTATATCTTAATAGCAATATTGAATCATAACATTTCATTCATTAGTCTACGTTATGACGCAGTGAACAAGCAGTACTCGTTACCGCGAGGGACGGCGAATCGACTCGATATACACCTGCAGGGAAAACCCAAAGAGCACGTCACGTACGCCCACCCGTGGAGCTGCACAGCACGCTCACTCGATGTCGTACGGGACAACCTTTCACCCAACAGCCCAAACGTCGAACCGGTCGCACCGAAACGAGCAGGAGGTTCCCCACACGGAGCATCTCTCTATGCCCGTTGGCAGATTTCCACCTTGCTGCCCTCAGCCTACACCTATAAATCGGTGCGTTATGCCTCGACGCCCGAAGGTTTAGGCTACATCGGTTTATCGGGGCCCATATATCCGATATGCCTTCGGTACGTTCAAACTTGATCAGCGTGGGCCGCACACGGCTCGGTCCTCAATCGACACGGACAGGGCTGTGCACACAAGACTCCCTCTTGCTGCGCCCTAGCCCCTGCCTAGTCTCATTTTCATTACTAAAGTGATCTCACATCACTCAACCGAACCCGTGTGTCCCCAGCCTATCTCGCGAGTAGATTCCAACTACTCGACTTGTACCGAAGTCCTATGAATCATTAAGCATAGCTTGTCTACTCGAGGTCTTAGACACTACCCTCACTCTTTTAGGAACCTTTGGTTATGCAAGTGGGGTTTCATTCATGCTATACATACTTCATATGACACATGTAAACAAAAGAAAACTTATAAAAGGGTTAATGCAAACCGGGGCTTGTCTTGTTGCTGCTGGTCAGGGGTTAAGTCTTCGTCCGGAAGAAGGAAGTCCAGCACTTCTGGAGTCTCTTCTTCAGTGACTACATGTTTATGAAATACTACATGTTAATTAATATGCATACAAGTTATTGTAAGGTTACTGTTATTAGTCCTAATAACCAGTCTCTAACACCTGGGACTCTGTTTAAGAATTTAAAGATGAACTGGGTGTGGGTGGCTTGGGCCTGGACCTAAGTACATGGTTAATTGCTAAGTGGTTCTCCCCCCTTTTCCATATTAATCCGTCAAGTGGTTAAATAGGACAGGGGTGATCCAGAGCTCTAATGGAGCTGAGAATTTTTGTGTGAGTTCCTTGTCACAAGGAAACCCTCTGGACCAAATATTAGCACTTTTCATGGAGTGGTTTGCTCAGAATAATTCTCTTGGCAAATCAGCAAAGAAGAATTTATTCTGAGGTAATACCCCTGTTCATGACCAACTTAGTGAACTACAATTTCAATTATAGCTCATAGAGTTTGCATGAATTTTCCTAACATTTTTGGAGTTAAGATTTGCCCAGAACTGAATTTCCAAGTTTTGGAAGTCTCTGAAAATGTTTCTGTATTCAAATGAACACAGCACCTTCCAATTTGAATTGCTCTGACCAAATCAACTCCAAATGATCTGAAACTTTTACAGGGGTTCACTAATATTCTAACGGACAATCTGGCAAAATTTGGGGATTTTTGGATGAACCAAACTCCCTCTAAAATTCTTTTGCTGAAAAGCTTTAAAGAATTTTCCAGAATTAATTAATGGATTTCAAACAAATTGGATTTCAGATTTGGATTGTAATCTGTTAGGGGAATCCAACAAAATTTGTTTCATAATTTTTGGATTCTCCTAACCCAAGTTGTGGTCCTCCAAAGTTTGAACTACAAACTGGACATTTCAAAATGTTTAAATGTCTGCCGGTGGGTCCCACCCGGCAGTCTTCTCCTTCCTCGCGCCAAACAGGGGCCCGCGGCGGCACACTCCGGTGAGCGTCGCCGGGACTGCTTTCCCGGCCGTCTCCCGGCCCCAAACTTGCCGCCCCGCCTTAACTCACGACGCTGAACTCGTCGATGGTGTCGCCGGCGGCCGTAGCTCACCGGATCAGGGCTCCCGACGGTGACAGCGGCGGTTAGGGTTCCGGCATGGTCGGGAATGCATTACAACGCATCAAAATGATCGGCAAAGGGTCAGAGAGCACCACGGGAGCTCGAGGGTGATGGAAATGGCCGCCAAACCCCATGAAAAGGTCGGCAACCTAGAGCTCCACGGTGAACCGAGCTGTTATTCTATGGCGGCCCGAAAAACAACCTAAACCCGGCGATTTCTGGGTCATCTCCCTTGATTCTTGGTCGAGGAGGGCCGCTAGGGAGTGAGGAAGGTGTGTGTAGGCTCACCCGAGTTGGATTGGACGGTGCAGCTAGAATTTCGGGGTAGACCGACCCTTACCCGGTTGCACTAGTTCTTGGGATTCTTAGGAATTCTCAGTGCACAGTCGATCAATGGTTAGAAGGGTTGCAGCTACACGATCTGGAGACTAAGGCGCACCTTTTCCGTGTAGAAGTCCGGCGGTGAAACTGGCCGTGGCGTGCTGTCCACAGGGAGCAGTTCGCGGCTTTCCGCCGGTGCTCTGTTCCTCGGCGGCCGTTGCCGAATTGCACGCGCCACAGGCTAGGAGTCTCGGGTTTGCGGGGCTGTCGTGGTAGAGCATGCACGGGCGCTGCTTTTCGGTGCTGCTGGCACGAGCAACCGAGGCTCGGTTGCTGCCGGCGATCGGGAAAAGAGAGCGCGGGGTGAGGGAAACAGCGAGCGTGCGATCAATGAGGAAGGCGACGTGCTGCTGTTTGCTCCCGGGTTAACGATCGGGCCGAGGCGGCGGAGCCGGCAAGCTGGTCGCCAGCGCACGCAGAGGGGGGCGAGGTGGCTGCTCGGTCGGTTCGGTGTCGAGCTCTGCCGAGGCCCGGTAAACCGAGTTCGCTCGGTGTTGACTTAGGGCCGAAGTCTGCTGACTGGTGGGCCCTCTTCTCCCCACTAATCTTCTCTGTTGTGCAAATATCCCACCTACTCAGACTTGAAAAGGAAACTTAGCAACCAATTCAGAGGTAGAATTTGACTTCATCAACTTCAAACTGGTTTGGCCACATTCCCTTCATATTTGAATTTGAAACTTCAAACTCAGTTTGAATTGTTACAAATTCGGCTCCCGACGAGATGAAGTCCAATAGGACTGAAAATTGGTGGGATTACTCAGGAAAATATGCTGAGTTTGAATATGAAACTACTTTTTGAATTTGAGTGATGAAAGTTGCTGCAATTTGAATTTACATTCAAATTGGCCTCTTTTTCAAATACCCCCAAAAGTGCCTCAAAAGTTTTGGATTTTTCATGAAACTTGGACTGAACCTTTCCAAGACTTTTAAAGTTCTAGGGTGAGCTCAGTCTCTCATGTTCATGTGTCCAAATCCCACCTTGTGCAAATGAAGGCTTTCCTCTCTAATCACGCTTTTGATGGAGGTTACTTGCTCTTCACAATATTTCACAATCTATCCACAACAAAACTGTGGTGTTGTGAGGTAAAGAAAAGTTTTTGCAAGTCCCTTTTCTTGGGCTTTTACATCCCTCCCCCCTTAAAAGAATCTCATCCCGAGATTATAAAAGAAGAGATAGCGATGTAATAGGGACTTACCCGTGTTGAGAAGCCATGAACTCCGGGTAATTTGAGCGAAGGAGCTCCTCGCTCTCCCACGTCGCTTCTTCGGCGGTGTGGTTGCTCCAGAGTATTTTGTAGAACCACAACGTTCTGCTACGCGTGGTCCTGGCTTTTTCATCAAGAATGGCCACCAGATACTCATCATAAGTTAAATCCGGTTTCAGCTCGCCGATGTCTTCGGTAGGAACAGCGGCTGTATGCTTCAAACATTTTCGCAGTTGCGAAACATGGAAAACATCATGGACACCAGCAAGGGATGCCGGTAACTCCAATCGATACGCCGCTGGTCCACACTTCTCGTTGATAGCGTAGGGTCCAATAAAACGGGGAGCGAGCTTCCCCTTCACACCGAACCAGTGCACGCCCTTCATCGGAGACATGCGGAGGTACACGTGTTCCCCAACGTCAAAGTGCAACGGCCTACGCCTCTTATCAGCGTAGCTCTTCTGCCGGGATTGAGCGGCTTTAAATTGGCTTGAATTGTCCGAACACGCTCTTCGGCGTCGTTCACCACATCAACCTCGAATGTGACCCTTTCACCGGACTCGCACCAATTTAATGGGGTGCGGCACTTGCGACCGTAGAGAGCTTCGTAGGGTGCCATCTTGATACTCGCCTGATAGCCGTTGTTGTACGAGAATTCCGCCAATGGTAGGTGATTATCCCAGTTCCTACCATGGTGGATGGCACATGCTCTCAACATGTCTTCCAGAACTTGATTCACCCTCTCTGTCTGGCCATCTGTTTGAGGGTGGTAAGCGGAGCTTCTAATCAGTTTAGTACCCAAAGAAGCATGTAACTGCTCCCAAAAGCGAGATACAAACAATGCACCTCGGTCTGAGACTATAGTCTTGGGTACACCATGCAGGAATAGAATCCTGGCAATGTATAACTCCGCATATCGGTTGGCATGGAAATGTGTATGCACGGGAATGAAGTGAGCTGACTTGGTCAGTCGGTCAACGATCACCCATATGGAATCATGCTTGTTGGCTGTTAGGGGTAATCCCACAATGAAATCCATGCTCACATCTTCCCATTTCCATGCCGGGATCTTCAGGGGTTGCAGCAGCCCTGATTTCTTCATGTGATCAGCTTTCACTCGTCGGCACGTATCGCACTCGGATACGTACTTCGCTATCTCCCGCTTCATCCGTGTCCACCAAAATTTCTGTTTCAAATCTTGGTACATTTTGTTGCTGCCTGGATGAATGGAGTATTTCGACAAGTGAGCTTCATCAAGGATCTTTTTCCTCAACTCCATATCTCGGGGCACGACTATGCGGTCATTAAACCATAGCGTCCCCTCATCATCCTTCCGGAAACACTTGATCTCTCCATTGTATATCCGTCTCCGGAGATGTGCCATGCCTTTATCCGTCTTCTGAGCTGCAATGATGTCCTCCCTAATAGTAGGGATGAGGGCAAGGTTGTACAGCGATCCATAAGGAACCAAGTATAAACTTGGCTCTTCCTCCTCCACCGGTGTAATGGTGAGGTGATGGACATGTGATT
The DNA here is from genome assembly GCA_030760725.1 of Neostapfia colusana. Taxonomy (NCBI): domain Eukaryota; kingdom Viridiplantae; phylum Streptophyta; class Magnoliopsida; order Poales; family Poaceae; genus Neostapfia; species Neostapfia colusana. The sequence continues at coordinate 13,980,376 of JASWHV010000020.1, forward strand.
TCCGACTCAGCGCGTCGGCAACCACATTCGCCTTGCCGGGGTGGTAGTGAATCTCGATCTCATGGTCCTTGATTAATTCTAACCACCTCCGTTGCCTCATGTTCAGCTCCTTCTGGGTGAAAATGTATTTCAAGCTCTTGTGGTCGGTGTAGAGATGCACCAGATTCCCCAGGAGATAGTGCCTCCACATTTTTAGCGCCAACACCACTGCAACAAGCTCAAGATCATGAGTCGGATAGTGCTGCTCATGGTTCCGAAGTTGGCGTGAGCCATATGCGACCACACGTCCTTCCTGCATCAACACGCAGCCGAGCCCAATACCAGACGCGTCACAATACACGTCGAAGGGCTTTGTTGTATCCGGCTGAGCTAAGACCGGGGCTGTGGTGAGATGCTTCACCAATGCTCGGAACGCTCCTTCACACGCCGTGTTCCAAACATATTTCGTCCCTTTCTTAAGCAACTCCGTCATCGGCTTAGCGAGTTTGGAGAAGCTTGGAATGAATCTCCTATAGTATCCCGCTAACCCGAGGAAGCTTCTGACTTCATGGACTGAAGTGGGAGCTTTCCATTTCAGCACTTGCTCTATTTTGCTTGGGTCAACCGCAATGCCTTCAGCTGAGATGATATGTCCCAAGAATGGCACTTGGCTGATCCAAAACTCGCATATACTGAACTTGGCGTAGAGTTTATGGTCTCGCAATCGTTGAAGAACGATCCGCAAGTGTTCGGCATGTTCGGCTTCTGTCTTGGAGTAAACCAAGATATCGTCGATGAACACTACCACGAACTTGTCCAGCTCTGTCATGAACACCGAGTTCATGAGATACATGAAATGGTCTGGAGGATTTGTGAGACCAAAGGACATGACGAGATATTCATATAATCCATATCTCATTGAGAAGACCGTCTTTGGGATATCCTCCGCCCGGATCTTTATCTGGTGATATCTAGAGCGAAGGTCCATCTTGGAGAATACACTTGCACCCACAAGTTGATCAAACAATATGTCGATGCGGGGCAGTGGGTACTTATTCTTGATGGTGACGGCGTTGAGCGGCCGGTAATCCACACACAGCCTCAGGGTTTCATCCTTCTTCTTCACGAACAACGCCGAGCATCCCCAAGGCGAGGAACTCAGCCTAATGAAACCCTTGCTCAACAGATCATTGAGCTGTTCTTTCAGTTCCGCCAGCTCATTTGGAGCCATCTTGTATGGTCTCTGTGATATGGGCGTAGTCCCGGGTGCGAGCTCGATCTTGAACTCGACATCCCGCTCAGGTGGCATGCCCGGAAGATCATCCGGGAACACGTCGGGGTACTCCCGGACTACGGGAATGTCCTCCAACTTGAGGGCCTCAGCACTATTGATCGCTGAAACCTCTCTGACTGGATTATCTAATAGGAGGGACTGCGGACGGTGTAATGGGGAGTTGAGGTGAACCGTCCGTGATAGTGTTTCTAGGACAGCGCCATGGTAGCTTAGCCATGACATTCCCAAGATTGCATCAATCTTCTGCCCCCCTAAGATAATCATAGTGGTGGGATATATCTTCCCACCTAAGCATAATGGTGCTTTTGGAACCATCATAGTTGCTGAAATCTTTCCTCCCGGTGAGCAGATCATATAAGAACACTCGGTTGGAAAGGCTTCCAGCTGATGCTGAGCCACATATGATGCACTAATGAAGTTGTGGGTTGCACCAGAATCGAACAATATTATGATGGCTTGATGGTTGAGAGTGAACGTACCCGCCAGCACGTTGTCTCCTTCTGGGCCGTCCACATTGTCGAGGTTGCGGACGCCTCCGGTCCGCTGACCAACCTTCTTCACCGGAGGTCGGCCTCGAGCACCGCCCTGAAACTGGGCTTGCCCGCTGCTCTGCTGCCCCTGGGGACAGTCCTTCGCGAAGTGGCCCGCCTGGTCACACGTGAAGCAGGTGAAACGGGGCGGTCCCCCGCTGATCGGTGGACGGAATCCCGGGGCGCGTTGTGGCGGTGGAAACGCCCGGGGTACCGTCTGCTGCTGCTGTTGCTGTCTTGGTGGTGGCATCGGCGGACGGAACGAGGGTGACTGGAACGGACGTCCCCCGAACCGTTGAGGTCGCGCCGGTGGATGCCACTGCTGCCCGGATGGTGTCCGATACACCATACGGTACTTCTGGGGCGCGCCACCACCGCTGCTAGGTGGAGCGCTGTGCTTCCTCTGCTCAGCTGCCAACTCCCGCTGAGCATCCTCTTGCATAATCACGGCATTGACTAGGTCGTTGAAAGTGCCGCGATTCCACTGAACGAGGTGCGTCTTCATTTCGGGATGTAACCCTTGATAGAAATGCTCCCTCTTCTTCTCCTCCGTGGAGATATAGTCTGACGCATATTGCGCCAGATGGTTGAAGGCACGGGAGTAGTCGTGGGCACTCCTCCCACCCTGCTTCATCTCCAAGAATTCTTGGAACTTCCTCTTCATTATTCCGGGAGGAATGTGGTAGGCGCGGAACGCCTCCCGGAACTCTTGCCATTCCACGGCATGGCCAGCTGGACGTGAGGCGACATAGTTCGCCCACCACGCACCAGCGGCACCGTGGAGCTGCTGTGCTGCGAACAGTGTCTTCTGTCGCTCCGTACATTGGAGCAGCCCGAACTTGGACTCGATGGTCTGCAGACAGTTGTCCGCCTCCAGTGGTTCTTCGGCTTCGGTGAACACTGGAGGGTACGTACTCATGAAATCCGAGTACGACACTTCACGGGGCTCACGAGGCCCTCGCTCTTGACGTCCCCCCGCCAGGGACGTATTCTGCACGATCGTGCGGAGCAGGTCGGTCTGCTCCTCACGACCTCCCACCAATGCCGCTATCACATCCGCTAGAGTAAGCGGAGGCGGCGGTGGTGGCTGCTGCTGCGGGGTGCTGTCGTAGGCCGGTGGCTGGGAGTCATCGCCTCCCCCTTGGCTAGATCCACCTACCTCGTGCGTGGTACTAGTGCGAACCATCTGCAACCATACGACAATAACATCAGTCCCGCAACACTTGCATGCAGTTCAATTAAAATGGGCGTAAAAACATTATGACAACAAAAACATGCGATATATCTCGTAAGTGGATAATGTAATAACTTTGCACAAGCTACACCATTACCAGACCAAACACAAGCTAGTTAATCCAACTTGATGAACCTCCACTTTGGAAGCTCACCATAACTAGGTTTGGTCTCTACGAGACATTACTATCGCGTTGTCATCACGTATACCATCCTTAGGGTACAACACCCTCTCCAATGAGTTCCACTGTCATTCTTCTGTCAGAATGACCAGTTTCTACCTATTCCAAGTTTTGATCTGGTTCTGGGAATTTTCATGACTCAAGTTGACTACCAAAGTTAAAGTTAACTTCCGTATCTTTCCAACGAATATTCATTTTCCCCCAGATCAGCTTTGGTTAAAAAGCTATGCTAATTCAAAGTCAGCAGAATTTCTGGAAGAATTTTAACAGCACCTCCTTTGGAAGTTGCTGTTTTCCATTCTAATTTCCACTGAAATCTGTGCTGAAATTTCAGAAACTTTGAATTGCAAAGATGTCACACATCTTCTCTCCTTTCTAAGGATGTATCATATGAAAAAATTTTAAATCTTTTCTACTGAGATTTATGTTTGACAAACAGAACAGCCCAGAGAATGTTTTTACTCTGTCCAGGTTCTGGACAGCTTACAATTCTCTGGGATTTAAGCCATCTTAAGGTGTGTTTCAGCTTTGGAATTCTACAACAAAGTTGTAGAGTACTTAAATACCTTCCCAGAACCAGATAGCACACCTCTCTGGGCTAAAAGACCTGTGAGTTATGCCCTGTGGAAGATCAGCAACTTGCTGTCCAAAACAGAGCACTCTGTTTTTCAGTCTTTTGGAACTACACTCATCCCCTTTCACTTTGTCTACCCAACCAGGGTCCTAATTGTTGAACCTAATGATTTTATTTCCTTTTTATCATTATTTTCATGCATATGCCTACAATATCTCGGTACTACGTTCCTCACAAAAGAAAAAACTAACCGGATTACACCGGCATATACGTCTCAAGTGTGGCACTAAACGGTCTCTCGCACACGTTTACTACACGTATACTTACGTGGTTAGTACCTGCAGAAGACCACACAATAATGGTGCATTCAAAGGTTGTTCATTGCAGGCAGTTCCATATTTAAAGGTAAATACAAACGCCCGTATCATTGTCATACGGCCGTCCTTGAGCTAGGTCACGTCTCAAGGTACATGATCGTGTTTCAACACCACACGACGGGGAACCCGAGTATGTCATGAACGGGTCGTCACGGTTGGGAATGTTATCAACCCAACATATACCACCTACTTCCCTGCAGGGCACGCCGATGACAAGCGCTGCGTATGTCCTCCTGGGCTATTTCCAGACGAACACACTCTCGCGTTACTGACCACGCGATGGGGTCTCCACTTACTTGCCTAATGCACGCTAGGGATCAGCGTTTCATATGAACTCAGGAACATGAAGAGTCCAAGAGTTCCATATTGACATCTCACACCAAGCTGTGAGATCAATCCCTGAACCACGTTCCTCGTCAGGGGAGTTAACTGAAATTGAACCGCTTTCGGTGGTGTTCCTTACCATACTTACCAGAGTGTAGGTGCGTCGTTACATAATTAAAATTCAGAATTATAACACATAAGTTAGTCTTTGCCACTTTAAGTAACTATGCTAGTATAGTACTTACTTGGGCAACTACCGAATCCTCACCGTATACCTAAGTTTTCCCATAATGCCATCCTTAAGTACTGTGCTATCCCCAATGCAACTCTGATACCAGGCTGTGGCGGACCGGAATCCGCTCATCCAGGATCGCAGAGGGTGGTGCCGCGCGGTGCGACACCCGACAGCACACGTCATAAGAACACATTATATTACAAGGGAAAACAAACTGAAGGTACAAAGTAGTACACTTCTCAGTTACAAACTAGAGTCTTTATTACACAGCGGAAGTTTCTTTTGTACAACTCACGCCCGCCTATCTAGCAAAAGTCGGTTTCCCAGCCCTAGGGCAACCCACACTAGCTGCACGTCTCAGCTCAGCGCGGCGTGTATGGCTCCCACTCAGCCGTGGTCCCCGACGGAGGGTAACCCTTGCCGGTGGACTCGTACTCCGAGTCCGTGGGGGTGGCTCCTCACCTGAAAAACACATAAGCAGCAACCGTGAGCACGAAGGCTCAGCAAGGCTTAACCGACTCATCTAAGCATGAAACTCTACATGAGGTGTACCATGACATAGGATAGCAATGTTACAGCAAATGGACACGCCTACAAGTTCATCCTTAGTTCATCTTTTAGCAACAAGTTAACGGTTCAGGAAGCTGAAATTTAGTGAGCAATATTTGGTGGCACACAGGTAACAATACAATTATATCATAACAGCAATATTGAATCATAACATTTCATTCATTAGTCTACGTTACGATGCAGTGAACAAGCGGTACTCGTTACCGCGAGGGATGGCGAATCGACTCGATATACACCTGCAGGGAAAACCCAAAGAGCACGTCACGTGCGCCCACCCGTGGAGCTGCACAGCATGCTCACTCGATGTCGTACGGGACAACCTTTCACCCAACAGCCCAAACGTCGAACCGGTCGCACCGAAACGAGCAGGAGGTTCCCCACACGGAGCATCTCTCTATGCCCGTTGGCAGATTTCCACCTTGCTGCCCTCAGCCTACACCTATAAATCGGTGCATTATGCCTCGACGCCCGGAGGTTTAGGCTACATCGGTTTATCGGGGCCCATATATCCGATATGCCTTCGGTACGTTCAAACTTGATCAGCGTGGGCCGCACACGGCTCGGTCCTCAATCGACACGGACAGAGCTGCGCACACAAGACTCCCTCTTGCTGCGCCCTAGCCCCTGCCTAGTCTCATTTTCATTACTAAAGTGATCTCACATCACTCAACCGAACCCGTGTGTCCCCAGTCTATCTCGCGAGTAGATTCCAACTACTTGACTTGTACTGAAGTCCTATGAATCATTAAGCATAGCCTGTCTACTCGAGGTCTTAGACACTACCCTCACTCTTTTAGGAACCTTTGGTTATGCAAGTGGGGTTTCATTCATGCTATACCTAATGCACATACATACTTCATATGACACATGTGTAAAAGCCCAAGAAAAGGGACTTGCAAAAATTTTTATGCACCTCACAACACAACAGTTTTGTTGTGGGTAGATTGTGAAATATTGTGAAGAGCAAGTGGCCTCCATTAAAAGAATGATTAGGGGGGGGGGAAAGCCTTCACTTTCACAATGTAGGGTTTCTACACATGAGCATGAGAGGTTGAGCTCACCCCTAGGATTTAAAAAGTCTTGGGAAGGTTCAGTCCAAAGCTCATGCAAATTCAACAATTTTTGAGGCACTTTTGGGTTATTTCAAAAAGAGGCCAATTTGAATGTAAATTCAAATTGCAGCAACTTTCATCATCCAAATTCAAAAGTTAGCTCCATATCTATACTCAGCACATTTTTCTGAGTAAACCCACCAATTTTCATCCCCATTGGAGCTCATCTTGTCAAGAGCTAAATTTGCTAGAATTCAAAACTGAATTTGAATTTCAGTTTAAATATGAAGCAAATTTAACCAAACAAAGTTTGAATTTGAGAATTCAAATTCAAACAAAGACTTGGTGACTAAGTCTCACATTAAATTGTGAGTAGCTGGAGATAATTGAGTGCCAACAGAAATAAAAAGAATTGGAAAGGGGATTAGAGGGGAGAGGGACCCACATGTCAGTGGGGGAAAAATTGGTTCAGCTGAACGGGTTCGGCTTCTCACCGAAGCAAACGCTTCCGGCGTGCCACCGAGCCGATCCTTCGGACGCCCCCGCGTGAGGCAACGCAGCCAGCTCCTGCTTCCTCCCTCGCGCTGGCTAGCTGCTTCCGCCGATCATCACGCACCTACACCGCTGAACAGAGGCGCCGTGTTCTGTTGCCCAAGAAACGACCGAGCGCACGCCGCCGACTTCGTTTGATCGAAACCCGGAAATTCACCGCGAGCAGCGCCTCTCCTAGCCACAAAACTACACCAGCTGCTCGTCCTCTACCTCCTCGGCACGAGAGCAGTCGAGTTCGGCCCTTCCCCAGCCTTAACTCCACGTTTCCGAGCAATACCCGAGAAACCGCCACCACTCGGCTCACGGTGATAGCCCAACAGAGGGCCTTTCACGGCTGAGCAAGGACAGTCTCGGACACGCCGGTGAGCACCGCTGCTCCCACCCAAACCACAGGACCAACCGAGAACCGCTGAGCAAGAATTTGGAGAAACTCCGTCGGCGACCACAGAACAACGTTCCGGTATGAGACCTCCGAATTCCCACTCCCTTCTCGGCATCAGTTCACTAAACTCTGCACACAGGAGCTAGACTTGACGGCGCCCAAGTTTGCTTCGCAACCCTAGCGTAATTTTAGCTGTAGCTGGCGTATTTCCCGGTTTTCCAGCCGCGATTATGGCGGGAAAGGTCGGGCTCACGATGAGACCTAGGATAGAGCCCTCTCCGGGCAGTCTCACCACCATGACAAGCTTCCCTAGCACCCACTGGTGCTATAGCGCCGATCCACCGATGTTTTGGCGGGCTAAACTGTCCGGGCAACGTGACCGAAGGGTTGCCGAGCCGCAGCACCGTCGCCGGCTAGGTTAGGGCCATCGCCGGCCGGAGCAGGCGGTACCAGCGTGTTCAGCGCGCGAAAGTAGGCCCAGGCGGCGAGTTTCCGGCCGGGAGGCGGTCGGGAGACCGAGTCCGGCGAGCTTCGGAAGTGTGCCGGCGAGGGGGCGGCGCGGGAAAAGGGGCGGGCGCGAGGAAGAAGACGAGCCGGCCGGGCCCGCTCGTCAGTCCCTCGTGGCACAGGATGAGGATTTTCTGTTGCACCGGATCGGCTGTGAACGCGCGGAAAACAATCCTGTGGCCCCGTGTGGCGCAGCCGGGGTGATGACACGTGGGAGCCGGGCCCGCTGTCAGAAATTTAAATTTTTCCCGATTAATGCAAATTCCAGAAATTCCTCAAACTTTAGAGCTCCATAACTTTTGCTAGGAAGCTCCAAATTTAGTGATTCAAATTGGGTTGGATTCATCTTGCCTAGCTCTGTTCAAATATACAACCCAATTTGTATGAAACCCATTAATTAATTCTGGAAAATTCTTTAAAGCTTTTTAGCAAAAGAATTTTAGAAGGATTTTGGTTCATCCAAAAATCCCCAAATTTTGCCAGGATGTTCTTTAGGACATTAGTAAACCCCTGTAAAAATGTCAGACCATTTGGAGTTGATTTGGTCAGAGCAATTCAAATTGGAAGGTGCTGTGTTCATTTGAATACAGAAACATTTTCAGAGAATTTCCAAAACTTGGAAATTCAATTCTGGGCAAACCTTGACTCCAAAAAAATGCTAGGAAAATTCATGCAAACTCTATGAGCTATAATTGAAATTGTAGTTTATTAAGTTGAGCATGAACAGGGGTATTACCTCAGAATAAAATCCTTCCTTGCTTATCTGCTAAGAAAATTATTCTGAGCAAACCACTCCATGAAAAGCGCTAATGTTTGGTCCAGGGAGTTTTCTTGTGACAAGGAACTCACACAAAAATTCTCAGCTCCATTGGAGCTCTAGACCACCCCTGTCCTGTTTAACCAATTAAGGGATTAATATGGAAAAGGGGGAAAACCACTTAGCATTTAACCATGTGATTAAGTCCAAGCCAAACCACCGACACCAGTTCATCTTTAAATTCTTAAACAAAGTTCCAGGTGTTAGAGGCTGGTTATTAGAACTAATAGTAGAAATCTTACTCTAAAATTCACATTTGCATCTAAATTAACATGTAGTATTTCATTAACGTGTAGCCGTTGAAGAAGAGACTCCGGAAGTGCTGGACTTCCTTCTTCCGGACGAGGAACTAACTACTGACCAGCAGCAACAAGGCAAGCCCCGGTTTGCATTAACTTTTTTTTTTAAAAGCTTTACTTTGTTTACATGTGTCATATGAAGTATGTATGTGCATTAGGTATAGAATGACTGAAACCCCACTTGCATAACCAAAGTTTCCTAAAAGAGTGAGGGTAGTGTCAAGGACCTCGAGTAGACAGGCTATGCTTAATGAGTCATAGGACTTCGGTACAAGTCGAGTAGTTGGAATCTACTCGCGAGATAGGCTGGGGACACACGGGTTCGGTTGAGTGATGTGAGATCACTTTAGTAATGAAAATGAGACTAGGCAGGGGCTAGGGCGCAGCAAGAGAGAGTCTTGTGGGCGCAGCCCTGTCCGTGTCGATTGAGGACCGATCCGTGTGCGGCCCTGCTGAACAAGTATTGAACGTACCGAAGGCATATCGGATATATGGGCCCCGATAAACCGATGTAGCCTAAACCTCCGGGCATCGAGGCATAGCACACCGATTTATAGGTGTAGGTTGAGGGCAGCAAGGTGGAAATCTGCCAACGGGCATAGAGAGATGCTCCGTGTGGGGAACCTCCTGCTCGTTTCGGTGCGACCGGTTCGACGTTTGGGCTGTTGGGTGAAAGGTTGTCCCGTACGACATCGAGTGAGCGTGCTGTGCAGCTCCACGGGTGGGCGTACGTGACGTGCTCTTTGGGTTTCCCTGCAGGTGTATATCGAGTCGATTCGCCGTCCCTCGCGGTGACGAGTACCACTTGTTCACTGCGTCGTAACATAGACTAATGGATGAAATATGTGGATTCAATGATGCTGATTGATATAATTGTATTGCTACATGTGTGCCACCAAATACTGCTTACTAAATTTCAGATTTCATGAACTGTTAACTTGTTGCTAAAAGATGAACTAAGGATGAACTTGTAGGCGTGTCCTTTTGCTGAAATGTTACTATCCTATGTCCATTGTACCCCTCATGTAGAGTTTCATGCTTAGGTGAGTCGGTTAAGCCTTGCTGAGCCTTCGTGCTCACGGTTGCTGCTTAAGTGTTTTTCAGGTGAGGAGCCACCCACGGACTCGGAGTACGAGTCCACCGGCGAGGGTTACCCTCCGTCGGGGACCACGGCTGAGTGGGAGCCGTACACGCCGCGCTGAGCTGAGACGTGCAGCTAGTGTGGGTTGCCCTAAGGCTGGGCAACCGACTTTTGCTAAATAGGCGGGCGTGAGTTGTATAGTGTAGTCTTCCGCTGTGTAATAGAACAATAGTTGTAACTGAAGTTTGTACCTGTTTGTACAGTTTCAGCTGTTTTTCCCATGTAATATATTGTGTTCTTATGACGTGTGCTGTCGGGTGTCGCATCGCGCGGCACCACCCTCTGCGATCCTGGATGAGCGGATTCCGGTCCGCCACAGCCTGGTATCAGAGCTGCAGTGGGGATAGCACAGTACTAAAGGACTGCATTATGGGAAAAACTTAGGTATACGGTGAGGATTCGGTAGTTGCCCAAGTAAGGACTATATTAGCATAGTTACTTAAAGTGGCAAAGACTAACTTATGTGTTATAATTCTGAATTTCAATTATGTAACGACGCACCTACGCTCTGGTAAGTATGGTAAGGAACGCCACCGAAAGCGGTTCAATTTCGGTTAGCTCTCCCTGACGAGGAACGTGGTTCAGGGATTGATCTCACAGCTTGGTGTGAGATGTCAATATGAATCTCTTGGACTCTTCATGTCCCTGAGTTCATATGAAACGCTGATCCCTAGCGTGCATTAGGCAAGTAAGTGGAGACCCCATCGCGTGGTCAGTAACGCGAGAGTGTGTTCGTCTGGAAATAGCCCAGGAGGACATACGCAGTGCTTGCCATCGGCGTGCCCTGCAGGGCAGTAGGTGGTATCTGTTGGGTTGATAACATTCCCAACCGTGACGACCCGTTCATGACATACTCGGGTTCCCCGTCGTGTGGTGTTGAAACACGATCACGTGCCTTGAGACGTGACTTAGCTCAAGGACGGCCGTATGACAATGATACGGGCGTTTGTACTTACTTTTAAATATGGAACTGCCTGAAATGAACAACCTTTGAGTGCACCATCATTGTGTGGTCTTCTGCAGGTACTAACCACGTATGTATCCGTGTAGAAAACGTGTGCGAGGGACCGTTTAGTGCCACACTCGAGACGTATATGCCGGTATGATCCGGTTAGGATTTTCTTTTGTGAGGAGCGTAGTACCGAGATATTGTAGGTATATGCATGAGTATAACGATAACAAAGAATTAAAAATCTATAGGTTCAACATTTAGGACCCTGGTTGGGTATAAGAATTGGATAGTGATGATTGTAGTTCCAAAAAGACTGAAAAACAGAGGGCTCTGTTTTGGGCAGCATGTTTGCTGATCTTCAACAGGGCGTAACTCACCGGTCTTTTAGCCCAGGGAGGTGTGCTACATAGCTCTGGAAAGGTATTGAAGTACTCTACAACTTTGTTGTGGACTTCCAGAGCTGAAACTCACCTGAAGATGGCTTAAAGCCCAGAGAAATGTAAACTGTCCAGAACCAGGGCAGAGTAAAACATCCTCTGAACTGATCTGTTTTTCAAATATAACTCCCAGTAGAAAAATCTAAAATTGTCATATAATACATCCTTAGAAAGAGTAGAAGATGTGTGGCATCTTTGCAATTCAAAGTTTCTGAAGTTTCAGCACGGAATTTAGTGGAAATCAGGGTTGTAAACAGCCACTTCCAAGGGAGGTGCTGTTAAAATTCTTCCAGAAATTCTGCTAACTTTGAATTAACATAACATTTTAACCAAAGATGATCTGGGGGCAAATGAGTACTCGTTGGAAAGATACTGAAGTTAACTTGAACTTTGGTATTCAACTTGAGTCATGAAAATGCCCAGAACCAGATCAAAACTTGGAATAGGTAGCAACTGGTCATTCTGACAGAAGAATGACAGTTGAACTCATTGAAAAGGGTGCTGTACCCTAAGGGTGTTATACGTGATAACAACGCAATAATAATGTCTCGTAGAGACCAAACCCAGTTAAGGTGAGCTTCCAAAGAGGGGGTTCATCAAGTTGTGTTAAACTAACTTGTGTTTGGTCTGGTAATGGTGTAGCTTGTGCAAAGTTATTACATTATCTACTTACGAGATATTTCGCATGTTTTGTTGTCATAATGTTTTTCCGCCCAGTTCTATTGGACTGCATGCAAAATGTTGCGGGACTGATGGTTAATGTCGTATGGTTGCAGATGGTTCGTACTAGGACCACGCACGAGGTTGGTGGCTCTAGCCAAGGTGGAGGCGATGACTCCCAGCCACCGGCCTACTACAGCACCCCGCAGCAGCAGCCACCACCGCTGCCTCCGCTTACTCTAGCGGATGTGATAGCGGCATTGGTGGGAGGTCGTGAGGAGCAGACCGACCTGCTCCGCACGATCGTGCAGAATACGTCCTAGGCAAGAGGACGCTCAGCGGGAGTTAGCAGCTGAGCAGAGGAAGCGCAGCGCTCCACCTAGCAGCGGTGGGAGTGGCGCTCCCCAGAAGTACCGTATGGTGTATCGGACACCATCCGGGCAGCAGTGGCAACCACCGGCGCGACCGCAACGGTTCGGGGGACGTCCCTTTCAGGCACCTCCGTTCCGTCCGCCGATGCCACCACCAAGACAGCAGCAGCAGCAGACGGTACCCCGGGCGTTTCCACCGCCACAACGCGCCCCGGGATTCCGTCCACCGATCAGCGGGGACAGCCCCGTTTCACCTGCTTCACGTGTGGCCAGGCGGGCCACTTCGCGAAGGACTGTCCCCAGGGGCAGCAGAGCAGCGGGCAAGCCCAGCTCCAGGGCGGTGCTCGAGGCCGACCTCCGGTGAAGAAGGTTGGTCAGCGGACTGGAGGCGTCCGCAACCTCGACAATGAGGACGCCCCCGAGGGACACAACGTGCTGGCGGGTACGTTTACTCTCAACAATCAAGCCATCGTCATATTATTTGATTCTGGTGCAACCCACAGCTTTATAAGTGCATCCTATGTGGCTAAACATCAATTGCAAGTCTTCCCAACCGACTGCACTTATATGATATGCTCACCGGGAGGGAAGATTTCCGCTAATATGATGATTCCAAAGGCACCTCTGTGCTTAGGTGGAAAACTATATCCCACCACCTTGATAATCCTTATGGGACAAAAGATTGATGCAATCTTAGGGATGTCATGGCTACGATACCATGGCGCTGTCCTTGAGGCTCGGACACGGACGGTTCACTTAAATTCTCCATTCCACCGTCCACATTCCATGGTATTAGACACGCCAATCCGGGAAGTTTTAGCAATTAATAATGCTGAAGTTCTTAAGTTAGAAGACATCCCCGTAGTCCGGGAGTATCCCGACGTGTTCCCGGACGATCTTCCGGGCATGCCACCTGAGCGGGATGTCGAGTTCAAGATCGAGCTCGCGCCCGGGACTACGCCCATATCACGGAGACCATACAAGATGGCTCCAAATGAGCTGGCGGAACTGAAAGAACAGCTCAATGATCTGTTGAGCAAGGGTTTCATTAGGCCGAGTTCCTCGCCTTGGGGATGCTCGGCGCTATTCGTGAAGAAGAAGGATGAGACCCTGAGGCTGTGTGTGGATTACCGGCCGCTCAACGCCGTCACCATCAAGAATAAGTACCCACTGCCCCGTATTGACATCTTGTTTGATCAACTTGTGGGGGCAAGTGTATTTTCAAAGATGGACCTTCGCTCTGGATATCACCAGATCAAGATCCGGGCGGAGGATATCCCGAAGACGGCGTTCTCGACGAGATACGGCTTATACGAATATCTCGTCATGTCCTTTGGTCTCACGAATGCTCCAGCCCATTTCATGTATCTCATGAACTCGGTGTTCATGCCGGAGCTGGACAAGTTCGTAGTAGTGTTCATCGACGATATCTTGGTTTACTCCAAGACAGAAGCCGAACATGCCGAACACTTGCGGATCGTTCTTCAACGATTGCGAGACCACAAGCTTTACGCCAAGTTCAGCAAATGCGAATTTTGGATCAGCCAAGTGCCATTCTTGGGGCATATCATCTCAGCTGAAGGCATTGCGGTTGACCCAAGTAAAATAGAGCAAGTGTTGAAATGGAAAGCTCCCACTTCAGTTCATGAAGTCAGAAGCTTCCTCGGGTTAGCGGGATACTACCGGAGATTCATTCCAAGTTTCTCCAAGCTCGCTAAGCCGATGACAGAGTTACTGAAGAAAGGGACAAAATATGTTTGGAACACGGCGTGTGAAGGAGCGTTCCGAACACTGGTGAAGCATCTCACAACAGCCCCGGTCTTAGCTCAACCGGATACAACAAAGCCCTTCGACGTGTATTGTGACGCGTCCGGTATTGGGCTTGGCTGCGTGTTGATGCAGGAAGGACGTGTGGTCGCTTATGGCTCACACCAACTTCGGAACCATGAGCAGCACTACCCGACTCACGATGTTGAACTTGCTGCCGTGGTGTTGGCGCTGAAAATGTGGAGGCACTGTCTCCTGGGGAACTTGGTGCATCTCTACACCGACCACAAGAGCTTGAAATACATTTTCACCCAGAAGGAGCTGAACATGAGGCAGAGGAGGTGGTTAGAACTGATCAAAGATTATGAGATTGAAATCCATTACCACCCCGGCAAGGCGAATGTGGTTGCCGACGCACTGAGTCGGAAATCACATGTCCATCACCTCACCATTACACCGGTGGAGGAGGAAGAGCCAAGTTTATACTTGGTTCCTTATGGATCGCTGTACAACCTTGCCCTCGTCCCTACTATTAGGGAGGACATCATTGCAGCTCAGAAAAATGATAAAGGCATGGCACATCTCCGGAGACGAATTGACAATGGGGAGATCAAATGTTTCCGGAAAGATGGTGAGGGGACGTTGTGGTTCAATGACCGCATGGTCGTACCCCGAGACATAGAGTTGAGGAAAAAGATCCTCGATGAAGCTCACTTGTCCAAATACTCCATTCACCCGGGCAGCAACAAAATGTACCAAGATTTGAAAAAGAAATTTTGGTGGACACGGATGAAGCGGGAGGTAGCTAAGTACGTATCCGAGTGCGATACGTGTAGACGAGTGAAAGCTGATCACATGAAGAAATCAGGGCTGTTGCAACTCCTGAAGGTCCCGGCATGGAATTGGGAAGATGTGAGCATGGATTTCATTGTGGGATTACCCCAAACAGCCAACAAGCATGATTCCATATGGGTAATCGTTGATCGGTTAACCAAGACGGCTCACTTCATTCCGGTGAATACACGTTACAATGCCGGCAAATATGCGGAGCTATACATAGCAAAGATTCTATGCCTATACGGGGTACCCAAGACCATTGTCTCAGATCGAGGTGCATTATTTGTATCTCGCTTTTGGGAGCAGCTACACGCTGCATTGGGTACTAAGTTGATCAGGAGCTCCGCCTATCACCCTCAGACAGATGGCCAGACAGAAAGGGTGAATCAAGTCCTGGAGGACATGTTGAGAGCATGTGCCATCCACCACGGTAGGAATTGGGATGATCACCTACCATTGGCGGAATTCTCGTACAACAACGGTTATCAGGCGAGTATCAAGATGGCACCTTACGAAGCTCTCTACGGTCGTAAATGCCGCACCCCATTAAATTGGTGCGAGTCCGGTGAAAGGGTCACATTCGGAGTTGATGTGGTGAACGACGCCGAAGAGCGCGTTCGGACAATTCAAGCCAATTTGAAGGCCGCTCAATCCCGACAAAAGAGCTACGCTGATAAGAGGCGTAGGCCGTTGCACTTTGACGTTGGGGAACACGTGTACCTCCGCGTGTCTCCAATGAAGGGCGTGCACCGATTCGGTGTGAAGGGGAAGCTTGCTCCCCGTTTTATTGGACCCTACGCTATCACCGAGAAGTGTGGATCAGCGGCGTATCGATTGGAACTACCGGCATCTCTGGCTGGTGTCCATGATATTTTCCATGTTTCGCAACTGTGAAAATGCTTGAAGCATACAGCTGCTGTTCCTACCGAAGACATCGGCGAGCTGAAACCGGATTTAACATATGATGAATATCCGGTGGGAATTCTTGATGAGAAAGCCAGAACCACACGCAGCAGAACGTTGTGGTTCTACAAAATACTCTGGAGCAACCACACCGCCGAGGAAGCGACGTGGGAGAGCGAGGAGTTCCTTCGCTCAAATTACCCGGAGTTCATGGCTTCTCAACACGGGTAAGTCCCTATTACATCGCTATCTCTTCTTTTATAATCTCGGGACGAGATTCTTTTAAGGGGGGAGGGATGTAAAAGCCCAAGAAAAGGGACTTGCAAAAATTTTTATGCACCTCACAACACAACAGTTTTGTTGTGGGTAGATTGTGAAATATTGTGAAGAGCAAGTGGCCTCCATCAAAAGAATGATTAGGGGGGGGGGGGGGAAGCCTTCACTTTCACAATGTAGGGTTTCTACACATGAGCATGAGAGGTTGAGCTCACCCCTAGGATTTAAAAAGTCTTGGGAAGGTTCAGTCCAAAGCTCATGCAAATTCAACAATTTTTGAGGCACTTTTGGGTTATTTCAAAAAGAGGCCAATTTGAATGTAAATTCAAATTGCAGCAACTTTCATCATCCAAATTCAAAAGTTAGCTCCATATCTATACTCAGCACATTTTTCTGAGTAAACCCACCAATTTTCATCCCCATTGGAGCTCATCTTGTCAAGAGCTAAATTTGCTAGAATTCAAAACTGAATTTGAATTTCAGTTTAAATATGAAGCAAATTTAACCAAACAAAGTTTGAATTTGAGAATTCAAATTCAAACAAAGACTTGGTGACTAAGTCTCACATTAAATTGTGAGTAGCTGGAGATAATTGAGTGCCAACAGAAATAAAAAGAATTGGAAAGGGGATTAGAGGGGAGAGGGACCCACATGTCAGTGGGGGAAAAATTGGTTCAGCTGAACGGGTTCGGCTTCTCACCGAAGCAAACGCTTTCGGCGTGCCACCGAGCCGATCCTTCGGACGCCCCCGCGTGAGGCGACGCAGCCAGCTCCTGCTTCCTCCCTCGCGCTGGCTAGCTGCTTCCGCCGATCATCACGCACCTACACCGCTGAACAGAGGCGCCGTGTTCTGTTGCCCAAGAAACGA
The DNA here is from genome assembly GCA_030760725.1 of Neostapfia colusana. NCBI lineage: Eukaryota > Viridiplantae > Streptophyta > Magnoliopsida > Poales > Poaceae > Neostapfia > Neostapfia colusana. The sequence goes on from JASWHV010000020.1 coordinate 13,997,495, forward strand.
CCGAGCGCACGCCGCCGACTTCGTTTGATCGAAACCCGGAAATTCACCACGAGCAGCGCCTCTCCTAGCCACAAAACTACACCAGCTGCTCGTCCTCTACCTCCTCGGCACGAGAGCAGTCGAGTTCGGCCCTTCCCCAGCCTTAGCTCCACGTTTCCGAGCAATACCCGAGAAACCGCCACCACTCGGCTCACGGTGATAGCCCAACAGAGGGCCTTTCACGGCTGAGCAAGGACAGTCTCGGACGCGCCGGTGAGCACCGCTGCTCCCACCCAAACCACAGGACCAACCGAGAACCGCTGAGCAAGAATTTGGAGAAACTCCGTCGGCGACCACAGAACAACGTTCCGGTATGAGACCTCCGAATTCCCACTCCCTTCTCGGCATCAGTTCACTAAACTGTGCACACAGGAGCTAGACTTGACGGCGCCCAAGTTTGCTTCGCAACCCTAGCGTAATTTTAGCTGTAGCCGGCGTATTTCCCGGTTTTCCAGCCGCGATTATGGCGGGAAAGGTCGGGCTCACGATGAGACCTAGGATAGAGCCCTCTCCGGGCAGTCTCACCACCATGACAAGCTTCCCTAGCACCCACTGGTGCTATAGCGCCGATCCACTGATGTTTTGGCGGGCTAAACTGTCCGGGCAACGTGACCGAAGGGTTGCCGAGCCGCAGCACCGTCGCCGGCTAGGTTAGGGCCATCGCCGGCCGGAGCAGGCGGTACCAGCGTGTTCAGCGCGCGAAAGTAGGCCCAGGCGGCGAGTTTCCGGCCGGGAGGCGGTCGGGAGACCGAGTCCGGCGAGCTTCGGAAGTGTGCCGGCGAGGGGGCGGCGCGGGAAAAGGGGCGGGCGCGAGGAAGAAGACGAGCCGGCCGGGCCCGCTCGTCAGTCCCTCGTGGCACAGGATGAGGATTTTCTGTTGCACCGGATCGGCTGTGAACGCGCGGAAAACAATCCTGTGGCCCCGTGTGGCGCAGCCGGGGTGATGACACGTGGGAGCCGGGCCCGCTGTCAGAAATTTAAACTTTTCCCGATTAATGCAAATTCCAGAAATTCCTCAAACTTTAGAGCTCCATAACTTTTGCTAGGAAGCTCCAAATTTAGTGATTCAAATTGGGTTGGATTCATCTTGCCTAGCTCTGTTCAAATATAAAACCCAATTTGTATGAAACCCATTAATTAATTCTGGAAAATTCTTTAAAGCTTTTTAGCAAAAGAATTTTAGATGGAGTTTGGTTCATCCAAAAATCCCCAAATTTTGCCAGGATGTTCTTTAGGACATTAGTAAACCCCTGTAAAAATTTCAGACCATTTGGAGTTGATTTGGTCAGAGCAATTCAAATTGGAAGGTGCTGTGTTCATTTGAATACAGAAACATTTTCAGAGAATTTCCAAAACTTGGAAATTCAATTCTGGGCAAACCTTGACTCCAAAAAAATGCTAGGAAAATTCATGCAAACTCTATGAGCTATAATTGAAATTGTAGTTCATTAATTTGAGCATGAACAGGGGTATTACCTCAGAATAAAATCCTTCCTTGCTTATCTGCTAAGAAAATTATTCTGAGCAAACCACTCCATGAAAAGCGCTAATGTTTGGTCCAGGGAGTTTTCTTGTGACAAGGAACTCACACAAAAATTCTCAGCTCCATTGGAGCTCTAGACCACCCCTGTCCTGTTTAACCAATTAAGGGATTAATATGGAAAAGGGGGAAAACCACTTAGCATTTAACCATGTGATTAAGTCCAAGCCAAACCACCGACACCAGTTCATCTTTAAATTCTTAAACAAAGTTCCAGGTGTTAGAGGCTGGTTATTAGAACTAATAGTAGAAATCTTACTCTAAAATTCACATTTGCATCTAAATTAACATGTAGTATTTCATTAACGTGTAGCCGTTGAAGAAGAGACTCCGGAAGTGCTGGACTTCCTTCTTCCGGACGAGGAACTAACTACTGACCAGCAGCAACAAGGCAAGCCCCGGTTTGCATTAACTTTTTTTTAAAAAGCTTTACTTTGTTTACATGTGTCATATGAAGTATGTATGTGCATTAGGTATAGAATGACTGAAACCCCACTTGCATAACCAAAGTTTCCTAAAAGAGTGAGGGTAGTGTCAAGGACCTCGAGTAGACAGGCTATGCTTAATGAGTCATAGGACTTCGGTACAAGTCGAGTAGTTGGAATCTACTCGCGAGATAGGCTGGGGACACACGGGTTCGGTTGAGTGATGTGAGATCACTTTAGTAATGAAAATGAGACTAGGCAGGGGCTAGGGCGCAGCAAGAGAGAGTCTTGTGGGCGCAGCCCTGTCCGTGTCGATTGAGGACCGATCCGTGTGCGGCCCTGCTGAACAAGTATTGAACGTACCGAAGGCATATCGGATATATGGGCCCCGATAAACCGATGTAGCCTAAACCTCCGGGCATCGAGGCATAGCACACCGATTTATAGGTGTAGGTTGAGGGCAGCAAGGTGGAAATCTGCCAACGGGCATAGAGAGATGCTCCGTGTGGGGAACCTCCTGCTCGTTTCGGTGCGACCGGTTCGACGTTTGGGCTGTTGGGTGAAAGGTTGTCCCGTACGACATCGAGTGAGCGTGCTGTGCAGCTCCACGGGTGGGCGTACGTGACGTGCTCTTTGGGTTTCCCTGCAGGTGTATATCGAGTCGATTCGCCGTCCCTCGCGGTGACGAGTACCGCTTGTTCACTGCGTCGTAACGTAGACTAATGGATGAAATATGTGGATTCAATGATGCTGATTGATATAATTGTATTGCTACATGTGTGCCACCAAATACTGCTTACTAAATTTCAGATTTCATGAACTGTTAACTTGTTGCTAAAAGATGAACTAAGGATGAACTTGTAGGCGTGTCCTTTTGCTGAAATGTTACTATCCTATGTCCATTGTACCCCTCATGTAGAGTTTCATGCTTAGGTGAGTCGGTTAAGCCTTGCTGAGCCTTCGTGCTCACGGTTGCTGCTTAAGTGTTTTTCAGGTGAGGAGCCACCCACGGACTCGGAGTACGAGTCCACCGGCGAGGGTTACCCTCCGTCGGGGACCACGGCTGAGTGGGAGCCGTACACGCCGCGCTGAGCTGAGACGTGCAGCTAGTGTGGGTTGCCCTAGGGCTGGGCAACCGACTTTTTGCTAAATAGGCGGGCGTGAGTTGTATAGTGTAGTCTTCCGCTGTGTAATAGAACAATAGTTGTAACTGAAGTTTGTACCTGTTTGTACAGTTTCAGCTGTTTTTCCCATGTAATATATTGTGTTCTTATGACGTGTGCTGTCGGGTGTCGCATCGCGCGGCACCACCCTCTGCGATCCTGGATGAGCAGATTCCGGTCCGCCACAACATGTAAACAAAAAAAAAATAAAAGGGTTAATGCAAACCGGGGCTTGCCTTGTTGCTGCTGGTCAGGGGTTAAGTCTTCGTCCGGAAGAAGGAAGTCCAGCACTTCCGGAGTCTCTTCTTCAGTGACTACACGTTTATGAAATACTACATGTTAATTAATATGCATACAAGTTATTGTAAGGTTACTGTTATTAGTCCTAATAACCAGTCTCTAACACCTGGAACTCTGTTTAAGAATTTAAATATGAACTGGGTGTGGGTGGCTTGGGCCTGGACCTAAGTACATGGTTAATTGCTAAGTGGTTTTCCCACCTTTTCCATATTAATCCCTCAAGTGGTTAAACAGGACAGGGGTGATCCAGAGCTCTAATGGAGCTGAGAATTTTTGTGTGAGTTCCTTGTCACAAGGAAACCCTCTGGACCAAATATTAGCGCTTTTCATGGAGTGGTTTGCTCAGAATAATTCTCTTGGCAAATCAGCAAAGAAGAATTTATTCTGAGGTAATACCCCTGTTCATGACCAACTTAGTGAACTACAATTTCAATTATAGCTCATAGAGTTTGCCTGAATTTTCCTAACATTTTTGGAGTTAAGATTTCCCCAGAACTGAATTTCCAAGTTTTGGAAATTCTCTGAAAATGTTTCTGTATTCAAATGAACACAGCACCTTCCGATTTGAATTGCTCTGACCAAATCAACTCCAAATGGTCTGAAACTTTTACAGGGGTTCACTAATGTTCTAACGGACATTCTGGCAAAATTTGGGGATTTTTGGATGAACCAAACTCCCTTTAAAATTCTTTTTGCTGAAAAGATTTAAAGAATTTGCCAGAATTAATTAATGGATTTCATACAAATTGGGTTTCAGATTTGGATTGTACTCTGTTAGAGGAATCCAACAAAATTTGTTTCATAATTTTTGGATTCTCCTAACCCAAGTTGTGGTCCTCCAAAGTTTGAACTACAAACTGGACATTTCAAAATGTTTAAATGTCTGCCGGTGGGTCCCACCCGGCAGTCTTCTCCTTCCTCGCGCCAAACAGGCTAGGAGTCTCGGGTTTGCGGGGCTGTCGTGGTAGAGCATGCACGGGCGCTGCTTTTCGGTGCTGCTGGCATGAGCAACCGAGGCTCGGTTGCTGCCGGCGATCGGGAAAAGAGAGCGCGGGGTGAGGGAAACAGCGAGCGTGCGATCAATGAGGAAGGCGACGTGCTGCTGTTTGCTCCCGGGCTAACGATCGGGCCGAGGCAGTGGAGCCGGCAAGCTGGTCGCCAGCGCACGCAGAGGGGGGGCGAGGTGGCTGCTTGGTCGGTTCGGTGTCGAGCTCTGCCGAGGCCCGGTAAACCGAGTTCGCTCGGTGTTGACTTAGGGCCGAAGTCTGCTGACTGGTGGGCCCTCTTCTCCCCCCTAATCTTCTCTGTTGTGTAAATATCCCACCTACTCAGACTTGAAAAGGAAACTTAGCAACCAATTCAGAGGTAGAATTTGACTTCATCAACTTCAAACTGGTTTGGCCACATTCCCTTCATATTTGAATTTGAAAATTCAAACTCAGTTTGAATTGTTACAAATTCGGCTCCTGACGAGATGAAGTCCAATGGGACTGAAAATTGGTGGGATTACTCAGAAAAATATGCTTAGTTTGAATATGAAACTACTTTTTGAATTTGAGTGATGAAAGTTGCTGCAATTTGAATTTACATTCAAATTGGCCTCTTTTTCAAATACCCCCAAAAGTGCCTCAAAAGTGTTGGATTTTTCATGAAACTTGGACTGAACCTTTCCAAGACTTTTAAAGTTCTAGTGTGAGCTCAATCTCTCATGTTCATGTGTCCAAATCCCACCTTGTGCAAACGAAGGCTTTCCTCTCTAATCACGCTTTTGATGGAGGTTACTTGCTCTTCACAATATTTCACAATCTATCCACAACAAAACTGTGGTGTTGTGAGGTGAAGAAAAGTTTTTGCAAGTCCCTTTTCTTGGGCTTTTACACGTACCTTTAGGAAGCTCGACAAGGTGTCAAAAGGGTTCAGGGATGGCGGCAAGTCGGTCGGCACCGTGTGACCGATCGTGCCCGCCATGACCGCCCTTGATCGAGCTCGGAATTCATTACTCCTAGACAGTTTCACGCCACGGATGCAGAAAAGAACTTGATCGTCCGCTAGTCCAGCGTCTATGTGCAAGATTTGATAACCTCCGAAAGATCATAGAGCGAGAATTTAAAGAAACCGTACCGGAAGCTCGGTTTACGGTCGCCGGAGCAAAAACTGGAAATTCTCTGTGGATTCTTCACGGTTTGCTTCCAAACTTGGAGGAGAGCAGCACGGTGATCGTGCGCTCCTGTTGCCTCTCTTGCTGGACCGTGAAAACGCCTGTGGAACGCTGTCCACAGGCGCCTGACTCTCGGCTGAGGCTAGGTCGCCGCGGTGGCGATCGTTTTCGGGCAAAGGAGGTCGGAACTCGGGGTTTCTGGTGTTGGGAAGGTGGAGTGCGACCTCAGGTTGCTGTATAGCAGCTCAGGAACGAAGGAGAAGATTGTTTTGCTGGTTTTCCCGATTGGGCAGAGAGCTGCGGCGAGAAACAATGCCGCTGCTCGGGTTTGCCCGCGAGAAGATAAAGCCGGCCGACTCCTGCTCGGTGGAGGCGGTGCCGGTCGCGTGGGGGCGCGAGCAAGCCGCCCTGGGGCGCCAGCGCGCGGAGAAGGGAAGCAGCTGGTGGTGCCGGTAGCTGCTCGGTGGCACAGCCGACAGCTGCTCGGTGGAATTTCCCACCGAGGCTGTGACTTCGTGTGCAAGTTTTGCCTCCTTCTCTCTATGGCATGTGGGTCCCACCTGAGGTTTTAACCTCTGAAATTTACTTCTAATCACTGTTGTAAACAGTGAGCCCCATAATACCCCTGGTAATTCAAATTATTCACCCATGAGCCATTTGAATTAGTTAGAATTCAAATGGGGTTTGGTTTAAATGAATTTCAGCACAAGTTCAGTTTGAAATTCAAATAAAGTTTGAATTTCCCCCACTTAGCTCATGTCAAGATCAACTCCAAATGGAGTGAAAATTGGTGTGTGGGCTCACAAAAATGTGCTGAGTAAGAATATGCCTCCCACTTTTAAGTTCATGGGATAAAAACAGTTTGAATTTGAATATGGTTTCAAACTGCCTCTTTCTAACTATACCCAAAATGACCTCAAAAAGGCTTTGAATTTGGGTGAAACTTGGTATGGACATCCTTAGCAATGTGTAGGAGTTTTCATATGTCCAGCCCACCTATATCACATGTGGGAAATACCACTTTTGCAATATGTGAGTTTGTTCTCTAATGAGCATGTTGATGGTGGTTACTTGCTCTTCATTTGTGTTCATCATCTTTCCTCAAATGAGGTGTGTGTGTATGGTGATGAACACTCCAAATATGTGTCAAAAACTGAGGCCCTTACATTCCTCCCCCCTTAAAAGAATCTCGTCCCGAGATTATAAGGTAAAAATGAGAGAGAGGACGGTGGAAATTACCGGATATGCGACGTGAAAAAGTCAGGGTAGTTAGCGCGAAGAAATTCTTCGCTCTCACATGTCGCTTCGTCCATGGAGTGATTACTCCATAGAACCTTGTAGAACCACAACGTACGGTTGCGTGTAGTTCGGGCCTTTCCGTCGATAATCTGCACCGGTTCCTCCCGATTGGTGAGATCCGGTTGCAGTTCTTCAATATCCTCCATCTGAACAGTAGTTGATAGCTTAAGACACTTCCTCAGCTGGGCAATGTGAAAGACGTCGTGCACACCAGAAAGTGCTTCTGGTAATTTCAGCCGGTATGCCACTGATCCACATCTTTCGGTAATCTGGAATGGACCGATGAATCGGGGTGCCAACTTTCCTCTCACCCCAAATCTGTTTACGCCCTTCATTGGAGACACCCGTAGGTATACGTGATCTCCAACTTCAAATTGTAATGGACACCTTCTCCGGTCCGCATACTGTTTCTGACGGGATTGAGCGGCTTTTAGGTTCGCCTGAATCAGTCGAACCTTTTCTTCCGCGTTGTTGACAAGGTCAATCCCTAAGGTAACCCTTTCGCCAGACTCACACCAGTTCAATGGTGTGCGGCACTTCCTACCGTATAGCGCCTCGTAAGGTGCCATCTTGATGCTGGCTTGGTACCCATTATTGTACGAGAACTCGGCTAATGGCAAGTGATCATCCCAATTCTTGCCGTGGTTGATAGCGCAAGCTCGTAGCATGTCTTCTAGAATCTGATTTACCCGCTCCGTTTGCCCATCCGTCTGCAGGTGGTATGCTGAACTACGGATCAACTTCGTCCCCAAGGCAGTGTGCAGCTGCTCCCAAAAACGGGACACAAATAAAGTGCCCCGGTCCGATATGATGGTACGGGGTACGCCGTACAAGCATAGGATCCGTGAGATGTACAGTTCAGCGTAATTCATGGCGTTGTAGTTGGTGTTGACCGGGATGAAATGAGCAACTTTGGTGAGCTGATCGACGATCACCCACACAGAATCATGTTTTTGCAAGGTGGTGGGTAAACCGACGATGAAGTCCATGCTCACATCCTCCCATTTCCTGGCAGGAATGCCCAGTGGTTGCAGCAGTCCCGGTTTCCGCATATGGTCTGCCTTCACCCTTCGACATGTATCACACTCGGACACGTATTTTGCAGTCTCCCGTTTCATCTGTGTCCACCAAAACTTGCTTCTGAGTTCTTGATACATCTTGTTGCTGCCGGGGTGAATAGAAAATTTTGATAAGTGAGCCTCATCAAAAATTTTCTTCCGTAATTCCGGGTTACGGAGTACGATGATCCGGTCCTTGAACCATAGGACGCTGTCTCCGTCCTTCCGGAAACATTTCAGCTCCCCACTATCTACACGTCTCCGCAAATGCGACATGCCCTTGTCATGTTTCTGAGCTGCCGCTATCTCTTCATGGATGGTGGGGATCAAAGCTAAGTTGTAGAGAGCTCCGTGTGGAATCACATGTAGTGGTGGTTCGCCCTCTTCCAACGGTGTGATGGTCAGATTATTGACGTGTGACTTGCGGCTCAGCGCATCTGCCACTACGTTTGCCTTGCCCGGATGATAATGGATCTCTATTTCGTAATCCTTTATCAATTCTAACCATCTTCGTTGCCTCATGTTCAGCTCCTTCTGAGTGAATATGTACTTGAGGCTTTTGTGGTCGGTATATAAATGTACGAGGTTACCGAGTAGGTAGTGCCTCCACATTTTTAGTGCAAGTACCACGGCAGCGAGCTCCAAGTCGTGAGTTGGATAATTTTGCTCATGGTTTCTAAGCTGCCGTGATCCATACGCGATCACTCTTCGGTCTTGCATCAGCACACATCCGAGCCCAATGCCGGATGCATCGCAGTACACATCGAACAGCTTTGTTGTGTCTGGCTGCGCCAAAACCGGTGCTGATGTCAGGTGCTTGACTAAAGCCTTGAATGCTGCCTCACATGCTGGACTCCAAACATATTTGGTAGCCTTCTTCAGCAGCTCTGTCATTGGCTTGGCAATCTTCGAGAAGTTCGGAATGAACCTCCGATAATATCCCGCGAGTCCGAGGAAACTCCGTACCTCATGAACAGTTCTCGGGGATTTCCAATTCAGCACTTGAGTGAAATTACTCGGGTCTACAGCGATACCCTCCGCTGAGATGATATGCCCGAGAAAAGGCACTTGCGATATCCAGAATTCGCATTTGCTGAATTTCGCGTATAGCTTGTGATCCCGCAGCCGTTGCAAGACTATACGCAGATGCTTCTTGTGATCTTCCTCCGACTTGGAATATACCAGGATGTCGTCGATGAAGACCACGACAAACTTGTCCAGCTCCGGCATGAATACCGAATTCATCAAGTACATGAAGTGAGCTGGAGCATTAGTGAGGCCGAAGGACATGACCAGGTACTCATAAAGTCCGTACCTTGTCGAGAAAGCTGTCTTTGGAATGTCCTCCGCCCTTATCTTAATCTGATGGTACCCGGATCTTAAATCCATCTTGGAAAAGATCTTTGCTTCGACCAACTGATCAAACAACATGTCGATCCGTGGCAACGGGTACTTGTTCTTGATGGTTACAGCATTTAATGGACGATAGTCCACGCAAAGCCGTAACGTCTCATCCTTCTTCTTGACAAATAATGCCGAACAGCCCCATGGCGAGGAGCTCGGCCTAATAAAACCCTTCTCCAGAAGGTCCGCGAGCTGAGTCTTCAGTTCAGCCAATTCCTTGGGCGCCATCTTGTACGGCCTTCGGGATATCGGCATGGTTCCCGGTGCAAGTTCAATCTTGAACTCGACCTCTCTATCGGGTGGCATCCCCGGCAAATCGTCCAGGAATACATCAGGGAACTCTCGGACCACTGGAATATCCTCCAATCTGATGGTTGTGGCTTGATAGACACTTGGAAGTTTTATTTCTGGACTGTCCAGAAATAATGAGTGAGACTCGTGCACTTCTGAGTTCAAGTGCACGACTCGGAGGACGGTGTCTAAAACATCGCCGTGGCGGGTTAACCACGACATCCCTAAGGTGACATCGACCTTTTGTCCCTCTAAGATTATGAGAGACGTAGGGTAGACTCTACCCTCTAAGCACAATGGCGCTTTTGGGACCATCATGCTTGCTGAAATTTTCCCACCCGGTGAACAGATCACATAAGGACTATCGGTGGGTAGTATTTGCAAGCTATATTTATCAATGAAAGCTTGGCTAATGAAGCTATGCGTGGCGCCTGAATCAAATAGTACTATAGCGAGATGCTGGTGGAGTTGGAACATACCCGCAAGGATTGGCTCGCCCTCTGGCACATCCTCAATGGCAAGCTGGTGGACGGTGCCGGGCCTAGGGTTTGCCCGCCGCGCATTAGTATGGTTCCGGGGTTGATTCCTCCCCGGAAACTGTGGTGCCACTCCGCCGCCTTGCCTCTCCGGGCAACTGCTCGTGAAGTGTCCTGGACGACCACACTTGTAACATGTGGCCGTTGCTGGTGTAGTGCTCGGGGGACGAAAGCCCGGCATGCGTTGCTGAGGTGCATACGCACGCGGCATCGCTCGCTGCTGCTGTTGTTGCGGAGGTGGTACTGGCAGTGCCGTCCTGAATGCCGGTGAAGAGTACGGCCGACTGCGGAACGGCATCGACCGCTGTGGTGGCTGCCAGCGTGGACCTGATGGTGGGCGATTCACCATCCAAAACTTCTGAGAAGGACCGCCTCCTTCTCCGCTGCTCTGTGGCGCGCTTCGCTTTCGGTCTGCCGCCACCAACTCCTTGCCAGAGTCCTCCTGAACAATCGCAGCATCAATGATATCGTTGAGGCTGCCGCGATTGAACATTGCCAACTTGTCCTTCAGGAGCGGGTTAAGCCCCTGGTAAAAATGGTCCCGCTGCTTCTCGTCAGTATCTGCGTGATACGACGGGTAGAGCGCGAGATCGTTGAACGCCCTGGAGTATTCCAGCGCGTTCCGGCTCCCTTGCTGCAGGTGTAAGATCTCCTGCGTCTTTCTTTTCATCAGACCTGGCGGTATATGATAGGCCCTGAAGGCCGTCCGGAACTCCGTCCAGGTCATCACTCGGTCGGTGGGCTGTGAAGCACAGAAATTGGCCCACCACGCGCTCGCGGATCATTGGAGCTGCTGGACCGCGAACTGAGTCTTGCGCTGCTCGCTTATCTGGAGCAGCCCGAACTTCATCTCTATGGCGCGGAGCCAGTTGTCCGCGTCAAGAGTTTCATCCTCCCTTCAGAATACAGGGGGATGAGTCGCCAGGAAGTCGGAGTAGGAGCTCTGTTGACGCTCCTCACGATCTTGACGTCTCTCTGGGCGAGACGTATTCGCGATGAGAGTTTGCAGCAACTCCGTGTGCTGCTGATGTGAACCCGCCATTACCGCGACGATGTCGGCCAATGTAACCGTTGGCAGTGGCGGTGGCGGTGTTTGCTGTTGCTGTTGCTGCTGCTGTTGTCCTGAGGAGTCCTCGGGAGGCTGTTGGGAGGTCTCTCCCCCTTGGCTAGTACTCCCAACATCAGGGTTGGCCCGAGTACGCGTCATTCTGAAATTCCAAACAGCAGCAATTAGCACATGTCTTACTTACAATTCCATAAGCAACAGTAGGTATTGAAGTGACACATGATTAATTTGCACAACATTCACATATATTGATAAAGCATAAACTTTATACGAGATACATTATTCTCGGTTCTCCGAGAAGTCGTGCTCATGTCGTCACTACCTATACATACGCTACTGTCTACATGACATGTGTTGGGTTACGCTACCCTAGCTGCCCTACTTGGCAACTGTAACCCCCTACTCGGAGTAGAACTCGACCTCCTGTGGGTCGTCCTCCTCCGATACCTCTGCTGGTGGCTCTGGATCTACCACCTCTTCTCCCATCCCGGATTCTCCCATTGCTGGAAGGCTCAAGACCACCGGTATACCCAATACCAGAGGTACGAGGTCCTGCAAAGCATGCACCTCGTCCATAGCCTGGTTGTAGTCCTCTTCCCAGCCTTGGCCTTCCTCAATAGTGTCGTCTCACTCTTGAGCAAGGTCCTCATTCTGCTGGGTCAGATTCTGTACCAGTTCTTGCAACGCCGCGATGTCGACACGGCTCTTCTTCTTCGCCTTCTTCAGACGATGCAACTTATTGTGTTGTTCATTCAGTCGCTTGATCGTCAGAAGGAGCACATTGCGGAGTGCGCTGTGAGCACTCTCAAAATGGTCTCCACGGCTCGTGCTCTCCTTGAGCTTTGTGGCGAGACGCTCCGTATGAACAGCTTGGCTGTTCATCACGGCGTTTCCCGCCCTCATCTGGAGGCTAAGGTTTGCCTCCGCGGGGTTGTACCTTGGGCAACTCGGGTCCGTTGCCTCCCGGTACCTCTCTTCCCACACATGCTGAGCTCGTCCCTCCACCGGAACGAGCACGTATGGAGTGTCCTCCATAGCTTGCACATGTAGTTGGCAGAAACGTCACATGGTGTCACGGGCTGCCACTTGCCACATCCCTTCCGGTTGTCTTCCTCTCACCGTGACGGTGAACGGCGCCCAACCGGGTGGTGTAGGTCCTGCAGGGACTTCGACATGGATCGTCCACGTCTTGTTTCCCCTCTTCGCCTTCTTCCTTGGCGAAGTACTGCAGCATCTGATTGTACCCAAAATATTGGAGCATTTGCCACAATGCTTCCGGGTAGCCGCTACGGTGAGAACAGTGGGACACCACCCATCCGTTCTCCAATTGCTTATCTGCTGTCATCTGTAAAAATATATTTGAGAAATTTCAAATATTTATTTAAACAGTAAACCTCTGAGTTATAACATAAGACATGTCATTGAACCCATAAAATTTGGAAACATAGTTCAAATTTTAAACAAATTTAACTGCTGATCTGCTGTTCCCATGACAGCCCTGACCAGTTTCCATTTCAACCTGATTTAGGCCATGTTGAATGCAAAACCAGTTCTGGAGCTCAACATCAAAGTTAAAGATAACTTCAATAGCTTTCCAGAAAGCATTTGATTGGCATAAGATCTGTCCTGGTTCAAAAGTTATGAGATGTCAAAGTTAACAGAATTTCTGGGAAAATTGGACAGCACCTCCCTGCTTTAGGTACTGATTTGATCCAAGAATCCCAGTTAATTCTGTTCCTAATCTGACAAAACTTTCTGTTACAAAGTTGTAACCCATATCATAAGCTTTCCAGAACTACCTCATTTTCTATTTTTGGATTTTTATGAAGGAAGTTAGGCTTAATTTACAGAGAGTTTACAGAGAGTCTTCACTCTGTCCTGTTTTCTGGACAGTTTCAACTCCACTGCATTTTTCGAGTGGTTAAGGGATGAAACACCTCTGGACCTCAACAGAAGAGTTGTAAAGATCTTCCAAATCTTTCCAGAAATGTATCATACGACCCCAACCTCGAAAGAACTCAACCTCTAACCTCTGGTTAACTTCAGCCTTAATTCAGCTGAAAACAGAGTGTTCTGTCCTTAACAACCTATAAGTTGAAAACTTGTTAACTTTGAATATCCTGTTCAAGGGAAGGAGTTACATCAAGTTTTACTGATTTGGATCAAAACCTTCAAGTTTTTAAATAGAGTTGTTCATTTAATGGGGTGTGACGTCCATGCGTCACCAGATTATGTCGGTACTACGTCCTCACAAAGGCAAAACCTATACCGGACTTAGCCGGCTTCGTTAATTCAGTGGCACTAAACGTCACTCGCACACGGATGCTACAGGTGTACCATTTCGTGGTCAGACTACCTGCAGAAACTCAAACAATCGTCAGACTCGGCTGCACACTGAGCCCGGAATCCATACAGTTCGTACACCCGGCCGTCATCACTCGCCCGGATGTTCTCAAGCCAAACACGCCTTGAGTTACGTGTTCACGTTTCAGACCATGTGACGGGGTCTCCCAAGTTGCACCACGCACGCCAGGGACAGACGTTGCTCGAATACCCCATACGACATGAAGAGTCGTAGAGGATATCAAAGCGGGTCGGGTTACCAGCCACCTGTGGGCTCCACCCTTCAGCTTGTGCGCACTGGTGGACAGCGCTTACGTGTACCCCCCAAGACATAAATGTCCCGAGATACACGATTTTCAGACATAAGCAAATAGGTTAGTATGCCACTTTCTATATGCTAATAACATCCTTATACGGGCTACTAACTCGTTCCTCACTGGATTTTTGAAAAAGATGACCTTTTTAGTGCGTTAAACCTCAAGCGAGCTCTGATACCAACGCTGACACGACCTCACGGTCTTGTCGAGCCAGGATCACGCTGAGGGGTGCTGCGTTGCACAGCACCGTATAACACACGTCAAAGGTACAAAGCGGAAGCGAAATTTTATTACATAAACAAGTTTATGAACATGTTTACAACAAAATAAGTCCAGTCTACACTCGCGGGCGTAGACTACGCGTCAAGTCCACGTTCAGCCCTTGAACGTGTCCTTGCTAGCACACACACACACACTAACTCTGCAGCGTCCACGACTCCCACTCGACGGGGTTCCCCTCCTGGGGTTCCGTCTCCTCTTCGGGAGTCCCTTGCTCATAGAACCCTGCAAAAGCTTCAAACACGAGCAGTGAGCACGAAGGCTCAGAAAGTCTGACCCGTCTCACCTAAACATGGAACTTCTACATGAGGGGTGATGGGTTACATGAGGTAAAAATCATTTGCAAGGACTCGCCTAATTAGTAGAATCTTACTTTCAAGTTTTAGCAGCAGGTTTTGGAGAACCTTACGCTAAGGCACATGAGAGAGCCACAATCAAACAAGAAACGCATTTCTCTCATGTACTTTGACCAAAGTTGAAATGAACTTTAGTTAGCTCTAAACTACAGCAAGTCATTAGCAATCAAGTCCATCTTTCAATCAGCAACATTTTAACATGTAACTAGCCTGTTCTTTCTACGTCACGGTACAGTGAACAAGTGGTACTCACTGACCGTGAGGGACGGCGATTATAATCGATTTACACCTGCAGGGTTACCCGAATAACCCGTCACGTACGCCCGTACTCGATGTTGCCTACAACAACCATCACGGACGCCGTACGAGACTACCTTTCACCCGTTAGCCAAATGTTGAACCAGTCCAATCGTCCCCAGCAAGAGGTCTCTGCACGCGCATCTCAGTGCCGCCAGCCGATTTACACCTCGAGCTCTCAACCTACCCTCTGAACGACCAGCTATGCCTCAACACCCAGCTACCCGAGTTACATCAGTTTCCCGGTTCCCATATAGCCGGTAGGTCTTCGGTACTGTTCTAGCTTGTTCAACAGGCCCGCACACAGCTCGGTCCTCAATCGACACAAGCGGAGCTACAGCACACAGGCCCCAAAGTCCTGTTGCCCTTACCCTCCGCTTGGTCTCATTTTTCTTGCCATGTATATCATATGCTATCTCTACCCGAGTCGAGTGCCCCTAGCCTATGCTCGCGAGTAGTTCCAACTACTCGACTTGTACCGAATCCTACACTATCTTAGCATTGCAGTAGCTAACGGGGTTTGCAATCCTAAACCCAACCCATGGTTTTCTTTGCTATGCAGTTGGGTTTCCAAACAAGACTCTAATGCAAAGAATAACGTAATCAAGTATGTGCTCAAAACAATAAAACTTGTAAAAGGTTAATGCAAACCGGAGCTTGCCTTGCTGCTCTTGGTCGTAGGCTATCTGTTCCTCCGAAGTAACGAAGTCTAGGACTTCGGGTTCCTCCTCGACCTTAGCGACTACATGATAGAAGTAATACATGTATTAATTTAAATGCAGTTGTATTAATCTTTAAACTTGTGAAGTCTATAAGTCCCACTAAACAGACTCAATGACTGTGAAACTTTTACCGTGGCTTGGTTACAACCTAAACATAGATTTGGTCAAGTTTTAGTTGCAGCAAAGCTCATTTGAGCCCTCCACAATTAATTACGTACTTGACCTTAATTAAAGGCTTTTAGGGTGTTCTAAGGATTTTCATGAAACAAACTATGACTTTCTGAAAACTAGATTTTCAGAGGTTTCTAATGGAGTTGGTCTCACTTAATTTGAAGGTTCCTAACTAAAGATATGAGCTAAACAATTTCAGAGAAAATTCTGAAAATGTTTCTGAACATTTCCTATTTTCTCTGGAACAGTTTCATTAATCACACCATTAGGTGGATCAAATGAGCTCAAACGGGTCTGAAATTTGAATGGTAGTTCAGGGATAATTTGGTGAACATCCCAGCAAAATTTCAGGATTTTCCTCCAAAGGATTCTCCAGTTAAAATTCCAAACATTTTAAATTTTGAGGAATTAATTCTGGAGAAATAAGGATTTTCATGAGGTGAAACTTGATTTTCTGGAAAGTGCTCAGAGAGCTGAATCCAACAAAATTTGGTTCACTCGATTTGGAGCTTTCTAGCCAAAGTTATGAGGATTTGAAGTTTGGAAGAATTCTGAAAATCGGGGAAAAAGTTTAAACGCTCGGGGCCCGCGGGGACACGTGTCGAGCGCGGAGGTGTCCGGCACACCGGGGCTCACAGGGTATTTGCGCGCCAGCACAGCCGATCCCAGCCGCAGCCCGATCCCGATTTAAATTCTTCAGCCGCTGACACGTGGGCCAGTCGGCTTCGTCTTCCTCCCGCCGTTCTCTCGCGCCCGCGCCGCCGACCTCGCCGGAGCAGACTCGAAGCTCGCCGGCTCGCCGCTGCCGGACCTCCCATGGGCTGAAACGCGCCGCCAGGGGGTTGTCGACGTCGAGGAACACGTCGGTTGTGTCAGGTCGGGCTGGGGGTGACCGGAAATAGCCCGGCGACGTGCCGCTGCCTCGGTTGAGGTTCGGCGCCGTCGACCGTGGGTTCTAACCCGCCAACACCTCGAACAAACGGTCCTACAGCATCAGTGTACATTTAGGAAGCTCGACAAGGTGTCAAAAGGGTTCAGGGATGGCGGAAAGTCGGTCGGCACCGTGTGACTGATCGTGCCCGCCATGACCGCCCTTGATCGAGCTCGGAATTCATTACTCCTAGACAGTTTCATGCCACGGATGCAGAAAAGAACTTGATCGCTGGCTAGTCCAGCGTCTATGTGCAAGATTTGATAACCTCCGAAAGATCATAGAGCGAGAATTTAAAGAAACCGTACCGGAAGCTCGGTTTACGGTCGCCGGAGCAAAAACTGGAAATTCTCTGTGGATTCTTCACGGTTTGCTTCCAAACTTGGAGGAGAGCAGCACGGTGATCGCGCGCTCCTGTTGCCTCTCTTGCTGGACCATGAAAATGCCTGTGGAACACTGTCCACGGGCGCCTCACTCTCGGCTGAGGCTAGGTCGCCGCGGTGGCGATCGTTTTCGGGCAAAGGAGGTCGGAACTCGGGGTTTCTGGTGTTGGGAAGGTGGAGTGCGACCTCAGGTTGCTGTCTAGCAGCTTAGGAACGAAGGAGGAGATTGTTTTGCTGGTTTTCCCGATTGAGCAGAGAGCTGCGGCGAGAAACAATGCCGCTGCTCGGGTTTGCCCGCGAGAAGATAAAGCCGGCCGACTCCTGCTCGGTGGAGGCGGTGCTGGTCGCGTGGGGGCGCGAGCAAGCCGCCCTGGGGCGCCAGCGCGCGGATAAAGGAAGCATCTGGTGGCGCCGGTAGCTGCTCGGTGGCACAGCCGACAGCTGCTCGGTGGAATTTCCCACCGAGGCTGTGACTTTGTGTGCAAGTTTTGCCTCCTTCTCTCTATGACATGTGGGTCTCACCCGAGGTTTTAACCTCTGAAATTTACTCCTAATCACTGTTGTAAACAGTGAGCTCCATAATACCCCTGGTAATTCAAATTATTCACCCATGAGCCATTTGAATTAGTTAGAATTCAAATGGGGTTTGGTTTGAATGAATTTCAGCACAAGTTCAGTTTGAAATTCAAATAAAGTTTGAATTTCCCCCACTTAGCTCAAGTCAAGATCAACTCCAAATGGAGTGAAAATTGGTGTGTGGGCTCACAAAAATGTGCTGAGTAAGAATATGCCTCCCACTTTTAAGTTCATGGGATAAAAACAGTTTGAATTTGAATATGGTTTCAAACTTCCCTCTTTCTAACTATACCCAAAATGACCTCAAAAAGGCTTTGAATTTGGGTGAAACTTGGCATGGACATCCTTAGCATGGTGTAGGAGTTTTCATATGTCCAGCCCACCTATATCACATGTCGGAAATACCACTTTTGCAATATGTGAGTTTGTTCTCTAATGATCATGTTGATGGTGGTTACTTGCTCTTCATTTGTGTTCATCATCTTTCCTCAAATGAGGTGTGTGTGTATGGTAATGAACACTCCAAATATGTGTCAAAAACTGAGGCCCTTATATCCAATGGAGCTGAGAATTTTCATGTGAGTTCCTTGTCACCAGAAAGTCCTATGGACCAAAAATTAGCACTTTTCATTGAGTGGTTTGTTCAGAACAATTTTCTAAGTAATTAAGCAAAGAAGAATTAATTCTGAGCTCACACCCATGTTCATGCCAAACTTAGTGAACTACACTCTCAATTATAGTTCACATAGCTTGCATGAATTTTTCCTAGGATTTTTGGAGCTAAGAATCTCGCAGCAATGAATTTCCAAGTTCTGGAAATTCCCTGAAAGTGTTTCTGTATTCAATTGGATACAGCGCTTTAAATCCTGAATTGCCATGATCAAATCAACTCCAATTGAGCTGAAACTTTTACAGGGGTTCACTAATACCGTAAAGACTATTCTGGCAAAATTTGAGGATTTTTGGATTAGCCAAACTCCCTCAAAAATTCTTTTGCTGAAAAGCTTTAAAGAATTTTCCAGAATTAAATAATGACTTTCATACAAATTGGGTTTCATATTTGGACTGTGCTCTGTTAGAGGATCCAACAAAATTTGTTTTACAATTTTTGGATTCTCCTACACAAAGTTGTGGCTATTTAAACTTTGAACTGAAATCTGAAAATCCTATAATGTTCAAATGCTGACTGTGGGTCCAGGGGACATGTGTCATTCGTTGGGACGAGCCACACAAGGATACTGGACATTTCCCGTGCAGCCACAAGAGATCCCAGCCGCAGCAGATCAGAAACCGAAGTCACTGTCGCTGACATGCGGGGCCCGCCGGTCATCTTCAACCTCCGGACACCCGCGCCCGCGCGCTGCCGGGCTCGCCGGAACTGAGCCGAACCTTGCCGTCCGGCCATCTCCCGAGTCCTCCCTCGCCGCTAGGGCCTAAATTCATGTGCTGAACACGATGGGACCATCTTCCCCGACCGACGGTGGCTCTAACCTAGCCGGCGACGGTGCAGCGGCTCGGTACGAGTTCGGAGATGTCGCCCGGCCAACCTCGCCCGCCAAAACCTCGGTGGAAAGACTCTACAGCACCGGGGGATCCCAGAGGAGGTCGGCATGTCCATGCCAAGGCTCGGGGAAAGCTCTAACCTAACTGTCACCGTGAGCCCGATCCGCCCCACCATAACCGCCGTTGGAAGAATGGGAAATATGTCGTGCACAGTGGTTTTCATGCGTCGGTTGCAAAAGGGCAAATGATCGCCGGCTAGCCCAGCTCGTGTGTGCAAGATTTGACAAGCTATAGAGGATTAGAGAGCGAGAATTTTGGCGGCAAGTACCGGATGCTCCGTTTGAAGTCGCCAGGACAAAATTTCCAAATTCGCCGCCGATCCTTCACGGGTTGCTCCAGGCTTTGGAGGAGAGCAGCACCACGGTGGCGCGCTCCCGTGGCCGGGCTTGCTCAGACGTGACAACCCCTGTGGAAGGCTGTCCGCATGCGCCCGGTCGCCGGTTAGCCTTAGCTTGTCACGGACAAAGGAGTTTAGGGCTTGGACACTGCCCGAGCTTGGTAGCTCTCACGCTGGGAAGGTGAGGAACGAGGGCGTAGCTTTGTTGTGCAACTCGGAGGGCGCTGCGGCACGGTTTGATCGGGCTCCTGATGGTTTCACAGAGGTGGCGGCGAGCTCGGTTTCTGTTTCGCGTTTTCACGTGCGTGAGGAGGGAAAACACCGGTGGTCGCCTTGGCTACGCAGGAGGATCACGTAGGGGGGCACCGCCGACTCCCGTGCTGCCAGAGACCCGGGCGAAGAGCAGGAGGTGGCTCGGGTTGCTCCCGCGGTGGCACCCGATGAGGACCCTGTTCGGTGAGTGGAGATTTAAGGCAGAAGAATGGGAGATCTTTCACAGTTTTTAACCTCCCCAATGACAGGTGGGGCCCACTAAACTTCCCTGCAAAAAGATCTCCATAGTTTGACATATTCAACCCCAAATGTTTGAAAGTTGGAAACTGAGCTGCATTTGGATAGTTGGACAAATTTACTCCAAATTCAAAGGCATATTTGAATTCTTTGCACATTTAACTCCATTTGGAAAAACGGGTAGCAATTCTTTTCAAAAGTTGATGAAATTTTGTTTACCCACTAATTTGGGCCTAAGGAATCTAAATATGCAACTGGATTGTTGTGTTAGTTGCTGCAAACAAGAGTTTGAACTCAACAGTCTTGAATTCCCATTGTGTCCTCCCTCATTTAAATTTCGTTTGATCCTTTAGTGCCAAATCTGATTTTTAAACCCTTCCTTTGCACTTGAGTACTTCACTTCTGTGATCTTAATCCAACTAGGGTCCAAACATGCAAATAACCCTAAGTTGGTTTTTGAACAACCTCTCATGTGTTATCATATGTGTAAAAAGTTTGAACCAATCCCCTTTTTCATAAACATGACACCAACATTTGTGCAAACTCATGTTTCTTTGTATTCACATTTTTGGGACCTTTACATTCCTCCCCCCTTAAAGGGAATCTCGTCCCGAGATTACAAAAGAAAGATGAGGCGGAAGGTAATTACAAAATTTACGACAAAAGTTCCGGATAGTTCTTGTGGATGTAATCTTCACTCTCCCAAGTCGTTTCTTCCGGTGTGTGATTACTCCATAGGACTTTGTAAAATTTCAAAGTCCGATTTCGAGTGATCCAGCTCTTCTCGTCGATAATCTTGATGGGCTGCTCGGCGTAGGTGAGATCCGGTTGCAATATCTCCATGTCTTCCGAAAGGATCTCCGTCGGCCTCTTCAAACACTTTCTCAAGTGTGAGACATGGAAGATGTCGTGGATGCCCGATAAGGATGGAGGCAGCTCCAAACGGTAGGCTACCGGCCCACACCATTCTGTAATAACGAACGGACCCACAAAGCGAGGAGCTAGCTTTCCCTTGACCCCGAATCGATGAATTCCCTTCATCGGGGATACTCGGACATAGACGTGATCTCCGACTTCAAAACAAAAGGGTCGGCATCGCTGGTCCGCATAACTCTTCTAGCGAGATTGAGCGGCTTTGAGGTTTTCTTGAATCAGCTGGACTCGCTCTTCGGCATCTTTTACAAGATCAATGCCGAAAATCACCCTCTCACCCGATTCACACCAATTGAGTGGTGTGCGGCACTTCCTGCCATAAAGTGCTTCGTATGGTGCCATTTTAATACTGGATTGGTAACCATTGTTGTAAGAGAACTCCGCTAACGGCAAATGGTTATCCCAATTCTTCCCATGATCCATGGCACAGGCCCTCAGCATGTCTTCTAAAATTTGATTCGCCCTCTCCGTTTGACCGTCGGTCTGAGGATGGTATGCTGAGCTTCTGATTAACTTTGTCCCCAGAGATTCATGGAGTTGCTCCCAGAAACGAGCAACAAATATTGAACCTCGATCTGATATGATGGTTTTGGGGACTCCGTGTAAGCACACAATCCTTGAAAGGTACAACTCTGCATATTGCTTAGTTGAAAATCTTGTACTCACGGGGATGAAGTGGGCTGATTTGGTTAACCGATCAACAATCACCCAAATGGAGTCATGCTTTCTAGATGTGAGAGGCAGTCCGACAATAAAGTCCATGCTGATGTCCTCCCACTTCCATGCCGGAATACTTAATGGTTGCAGCATTCCCGCTTTCTTAATATGATCAGCTTTGACTCGCCGACATGTATCACACTCGGATACATACTTGGCAATTTCTCGCTTCATCCGAGTCCACCAAAATTTTGTCTTCAGGTCTTGATACATCTTATTGCTCCCTGGATGTATCGAGTACTTGGACATATGAGCTTTATCCAGGATTTTATTCCTTAGCTTCAGATTCCGGGGTGCCACGATACGGTTGTTAAACCATAACACACCTTGCTCATCTTCCCGGAAACATTTCATCTTATCCTCATTGATTCTTGCCCGGATTTTCCGCATACCTTTGTCTCTTTTCTGGGCTTGTACAATCTCTTCTCTAATGGTAGGCACAAGAGCAAGATTATACAACGCCCCATACGGAATCACCCGCAAGCTTGGTTCTTCATCCTCGTCTGGAACAATTGACAAGTTATTTACGTGGGACTTACGACTGAGTGCATCAGCCACCACGTTAGCTTTGCCCGGATGGTAATGGATCTCGAGCTCATAATCTTTGATTAATTCCAACCATCTCCGCTGCCTCATATTGATATCCTTCTGAGTGAATATATATTTAAGGCTCTTATGGTCGGTGTAGAGGTGTACTAAATTCCCAAGTAAGTAGTGCCTCCACATCTTCAACGCAAGCACCACCGCAGCGAGTTCTAGGTCATGAGTGGGGTAGTGCTGCTCGTGGTTGCGGAGTTGACGAGACCCATACGCGATCACGCGTCTATCTTGCATTAAGACACAGCCAAGTCTAATGCCTGAGGCATCACAATAAACATCAAATGGCTTTGTTGTATCCGGTTGGGCTAACACCGGTGCCATTGTGAGGTGTTTCTTCAAGGTTTAAAATGCCCCTTCACAGGCCTCTGTCCACACATACTTGCTGCTCTTCTTCAATAACTCTGTCATTGGTTTGGCCACCTTCGAGAAGCTGGGAATAAACCTCCGGTAATAACCCGCTAGTCCTAGAAAACTGCGGATTTGATGAACCGATGTTGGAGACTCCCACTTCAAGACTTGCTCAATTTTGGTTGGATCCACAGCCACACCCTCCTCTGAAATAATGTGGGCTAAAAATGGTACCTGGCTGATCCGTAATTCACACTTGCTAAATTTGGCATACAGTTTATGTTCCCGTAAGCGTTGGAGCACAATGTGGAGATGTTTGGTGTGCTCCTCCTCCGATTTGGAGTATACGAGAATGTCGTCGATGAAAACCACGACGAACTGATCCAACTCTGGCATGAATACAGAATTCATGAGATACATGAAATAGGCGGGTGCATTTGTTAGCCTGAAAGACATGACTAGATACTCATAGAGCCCGTATCTTGTCGAGAAAGCCGTCTTCGGAATATCCTCCGCTCTGATCTCTATCTGATGATAACCAGACCGTAAGTCCATCTTGGAGAATACTTTGGCACCCACCAACTGATCAAATAATAAATCGATCCGCCGCAGTGAATATTTATTTTTGATCGTCACTGCATTCAGCGGCCGATAATCTACACATAATCGAAGAGACTCATCCTTTTTCTTCACAAAGAGGGCTGAATAGCCCCACGGCGATGAGCTGGGTCGGATGAACCCTTTATCCATTAAGTCATTTAGCTGTTCTTTCAGTTCAGCTAATTCCTTCGGAGACATTTTGTACGGACTCCGAGATATTGGTGTGGTTCCCGGTGGTAACTCGATCTTGAATACCACATCCCTCTCAGGCGGCATCCCTGGAAGATCGTCGGGAAACACATCTGGGTACTCACGGACCACTGGAATATCCTGAGTTTCGTGGTCACACTGTGGTACACCACTGGATTTTTAGAATCCACGGCTTCAAGTATGAGCGTTTGGAGACCGTAGATTGGAGAGTCCAAACTAACAATCCGTGGACCGATGTCAAGAACAGCCCCGTGGTAGTTCATCCACGCCATTCCTAGAATCACGTCGATCTTCTGCCCCTCTAACACAATGAGGGTTGTGGGGTATACGTTTCCACCTAAGCACAAGGGTGCTTTGATCACTACTTCATTAGCAGCTATATTTCCACCGGGTGAGCGGATAAGGTAGTGATCCTTCAGTGTAGAGGTGGAGAGCTCAGCTTTGCACACAAACAACCTGCTGATGAAATTGTGTGTAGCTCCAGAGTCAAATAAAATTAACACGGGCAGTCCATTGAGTGTGAACATTCCCGCTAGCACAGGTGCCCCCTCTGGCACATCCTCTAGAGCTGTATGATAAATGCACCCGGATTTTGGTGCTGTTCCTTAAAGCTGAGCACGGGGTTGATTTATACCCCGCCCCGGTGTAGTTTCTCTATGGTGTATCCTTTCTGGACACTTCCTGCTGATGTGACCCAAATAAACGCACGTGAAGCACGGTTTCTCAGCCGGTTCAAGGTTGCTCGGAGTACGGACACTAGTTGTATTCTGCTGCGGCAAGAACACTTGAGGAACAGAATAACGTGGCTGCATATACCGTTGTTGCAGCTGTCCGACTTCAGAGTATTGAGCTGAACGACCCGAATGTTGCTGGAGTCATCTAGCCAGCTGCATCAGCTGACAGTTCAAGGTACTGTCTACCACCCTGTATTTCTGCGGAGCACTAGTGCTACTCTCCGGTGGTATATGGTTCTTTCTTTTCTCAGCCTGAACTTCCCACTGAGCATCTTCAACCATGATGGCAGCACTCATTAATTCGTTGAAGTTCTTTTGATCAGCTAAAACGTCTCTCCTTTAGTTTGGGATTGAGGCTGCGGAAGAACCATTCACACTTTTGTGCTTCGGTGTTCACATGTTGAGGCGCATACTCTGCCAGCTTGTTGAACACTCGCAAATGCTCGTATGCACCCCTCCCTCCTTGTTTTAAGGCCAGAAACTCCTCGAGTTTCCGCTGAATTATTCCGGAAGGAACATGATGTGCGAGAAATGCCTTCCGGAATTCTGCCCATGTAAAGTCATGTCCAGCTGGTAAGGAGGCGAGTTGATTTGCCCACCATGCACTGGCGGACCCGTGAAGTTGTTGCGCTGCGTATAAAACCTTCTGATGTTCGGTGCATTGAAGCAACCCGAACTTAGACTCAATGGTATGGATCCAGCTATCCGCCACCAGAGGATCCTCAGCTTCAATGAAAACCGGTGGTTGAGTTGCCAAGAACTCAACATAGGGATTCAGTTGAGGTTGGCGCAAGTCTTCGTCTTGACATCCCCCTTGACGGGATGTATTCATCACCAGGGTGCGGAGCAAGTCGGTTCGCTCATCGCTTGCACCGTCATGGCAGCCAGAATGTCCGCCATTGTGACCATGGGTGAAGGTCCTGGTGGAGGCTGCGGTTGCGGAGCTCGCTGCACTCGTTGTGGAGAGTTATCACCACCACCACCACTGGAACCACCCACCTCACTCATGGAACGAGTTCGCACCATTCTGCAATTGCACGAGTTTATTATCAGTTCAACACTATCACTTGATTTATTCCATAAACAAAGTAGTGCACCACTGATAATGAAATCTTAACATGTAAGCAAAATGATTTAAGCGCAAACTGATGTAGCTAACAGCAAGGATTTAAAAGCAGATTGACCGGTCCTTAAACAAACCAGATTTTGATCCAGTTAAAAGCATTTCCATAACTCATGTTGAATACCAAAGTTAAAGTTAACTTCAATATCTTTCCAACGAGTATCCAAATGCCTCCATATCACTTCTGGATCCAAAAGTTATGATTTCGCAAAGTTGACAGACTTTCTGGATAAAATTTGCCAGCATCTCCTTTGTATGTGGCTGACTTTATCACAGTTGTATATGAAAATACAACAAGAATCTGAACAACCTTTGAACTACAACAAGGTTGCATATCTCATAACCTTTCCAACGGTGTATCACAGGATCCTTAGGGATTTTTCTACAGGAAGTTATGGCTCGAAAACAGAAAGGTCCAGAGAGGGTTTTCTGCTGTCCTGGTTCTGGACAGTTTGCCTTCAACTGGACTTCTCACACAATTAACGTGTGATTTTGTTCTGAAGGTCTACAAGAAAGTTGTAGAGTACTTGAAAAACTTTCCAGAACTGTATCATAAACCTTAATTGGATCAAGCTACTCAGGGTTATGCTCTGTTAAAGTCCAGAAAGAATTCCTGCCAGAAACAGAGCACTCTGTTTTTGAAATCTTTGAAACCTAAACCTTCTCTCGTTTGAATCTTAGCTCAAAATAAGAGTTCAGTAACTAATACTTATTTCAATCTTCCATTTTTAGTTGAAGGTTATCTCATGAATTGATTCTTCATAGGGAAGAGGTTATTAAGTGTAGTACGGTGTTGATGCACCGTAAGAAACATGTCGGTACTACGTTGCCTCTCCAAAAGAAAATCCTAAACCGGATTATACCGGCATAACCGTTTAATCAGTGGCAATAAGAAGGTCTCTTGCACACGTGTACTACACGGGATACGTACGTGGTTAGTACCTGCAGAAGACACTCAATAGTGGTGCACTCAAAGGTTGTTTACATTTCAGGCAGTTCCATATCATACTAAAAACATACGCCCCGTATCATTTTCATACGGGCCGTCCTTGAGTCAAGTCACGTCTCAAGGTACATGGTCGCGTTTCCACACCACACGACGGGGAACCCGAGTATATAATGAATGGGTCGTCACGGTTAGGAATGTTATCAACCCAACAGATACCACCTACTGCCCTGCAGGGCACGCCGATGGCAAGCGCTGCGTATGTCCTCCTGTGCTATTTCCAGACGAACACACTATCGCGTTACTGACCACACGATGGGGTCTCCACTTACTTGCCTAATGCACGCTAGAGATCAGCGTTCCATATGAACTCGGGAACATGAAGAGTCCAAGAGTTTCATATTAACATGTCACACCAAGCTGTGAGATCTAACCCTGAACTACTTTCCTCGTCAGGGGAGCTAACCGAAATTGGACCGCTTTCGGTGGCGTTCCTTAACATGTTTACCTGAGCGTAGTTGCGTCGTTACATAATCAAAATTCAGAATTATAACAAATATGTTAGTGCTGCCACTTTAAGTAACTATACTACTATAGTCCTTATGTGGGCCTAATACCGTATCCTCACCGTAACCTAGATTTTTGTCGTAATACGATCCTTATTCTGTGCGCTATTACCAATGCGGCTCTGATACCACGCTGTGAGGACCCGCCGGGTCCCGATTCACTCACGGGGATGGTGCACCTCGCCCGGGAATCGCATTGGGTGGTGCCGTGCGATGTGGCACCCAACAGCACACATAATAAAGCATGATATTACATAGATCAAGCGGAAGCTTACAAAGGGTAATTTTTTACAAATACTTCTCAAAATATTCTACAGCGGAAGACTATTACAACTCACGTCTCATAGATCAAGCAACAGAGAAGGTGTCCAGCCCGCGGACCCTTCTCACTAGCAACACTATCACAATAGTAGCGGCAAGGGTTGCCCTGAGTTCACCACTCGGAGAGCTCCGAGTCTCATCGGACACCCGTACATATCAGCGTACAGTTATTACCTGCAAAACAACTTATGCAGTATCTTTAAGCATGAATCTCAGCAAGACTGACCCGTCACCCTAGTCATGAAACTCTACATGATGAAAATAGAGGGCTGATTATAGAAGTTTGAGCCAACGATGAACTTGAGCTAAAGGAGAGTCCTTACTTCAAGTTTTAAGCAACTTTTATAGACCTCGCGCAACTTACATCGAGACTCCACAATCAAACAAGAAACGCTTCATCTCGATGTCACTTGCCCGAGGTGAAAGTAACTTTAGTGAGCTACCCGAGACTCATACAGACCTTGCGCCATCAACGTCGAGACTCCACAATCAAACAAGAAACGCTTTGCCTCGACGCTACTAGCCCAAGGTGGAAAATAAATTTAGTGAAAATGTTGATCATTCCTCATCTCCATTATGAGGATTACTCACGAAGCATTATTAACTTTTCCCAGTTTATTACTACGTCACGACGCAGAGAACAAGTATGCTCGGTCCATTCCGCGAGCGACGGTGATTGCAATCAAAAACACCCGGCTGACATGACAGGTACGCCCGTACTCGACGTTGCACACAGCAACCGTCACTGACGTCGTACGTGGCAACCTTTCACACGACACCCAAATGTCGAACCGGTCCCACCGACTGGGATTAAGTCTCTCTACGGCAAACCCTCGTAGAGCCGACTTCTCTATCCTTTCAGCATCGGCATCAGACGGTGAGGTATGCCTCGACACCCAGGTTAACATGTTACATCGGTTTCCTGGGTCCCATATAGCCAGTATGCATCCGATACACAACTCAAACTTGTCCAACGGGCCGCACACGAGAACGTGCCTTAATCGACTCGGACATAGACTAGGTTCACAGGACCACGTCCTTGAGCCTTTCATCCACTGCCAGGTCTCCATTCCCAACTATGAGGATCAATTCCCAACCCTTCCGATTGATCCCCCTTAATCCCGGTTCACGGGTAGGAAACTGCCTGCAGTAGCTAACGGGGTTTTTAATCCTAATCCCAACCCATGGTTTTCTTGGCTATGCAGTTGGGTGTCCAAACAAGACTCTAATACAAAGAATAATGTAATCAAGTATGTGCTCAAAACAATAAAACTTGTAAAAGGTTAATGCAAACCGGAGCTTGCCTTGCTGCTCTTGGTCGTAGGCTAGCTGTTCCTCCGGAGTAACGAAGTCTAGGACTTCGGGTTCCTCCTCGACCTTAGCAACTACATGATAGAAGCAATACATGTATTAATTTAAATGCAGTTGTATTTATTTTTAATCTTGTGAAGTCTATAACTCTTACTAGACAAGCCCAATGACTGTGAAACTTTTACTGTGGCTTGGTTACAACCTAAACAGAGACTTGGTCAAGTTTTAGTTGCAGCAAAGCTCATTTGAGCCCTCCACAATTAATCATGTACTTGACCTTAATTAAAGGCTTTTAGGGTATTCTAAGGATTTTCATGAAACAAACTATGACTTTCTAAAAACTAGATTTTCAGAGGGTTCTAATGGAGTTGGTCTCACTTAATTTGAATGTTCCTAGCTAAAGATATGAGCTAAACAATTTCAGAGAAAATTCTGAAAATGTTTATGAACATTTTCTATTTTCTCTGGAACAGTTTCACTAATTACACTATTAGGTGGATCAAATAAGCTCAAATGGGTCTGAACTTTTTATGGTAGTTCAGGGATATTTTGGTAAACATCCCAGCAAAATTTCAGGAATTTCCTCCAAAGGATTCTCCAGTTAAAATTCCTAACATTTTAAACTTTGAGGAATTAATTCTGGAGAAACAAGGGTTTTCATGAAGTGAAACTTGATTTGCTGGAAAGTGCTCAGAGAGCTGAATCCAGCAAAATTTGGTTCACTCGATTTGGAGCTTTCTGGCCAAAGTTATGAGGATTTGAAGTTTGGAAGAATTCTGAAAATCGGGGAAAAGTTTAAACTCACGGGGACACGTTCGAGCACGGAGGTGTCCGGCACACCGGAGCTCACAGGGCATTTGCGCGCCAGCACAGCTGATCCCGGCTGCAGCCTGATCCCGATTTAAAATATCGGTCGCTGACAGCTGGGGTCCAACCCCTTCTTCAACCTCGCGACACCCGCGCTCTGCCGCCGGGGAACCTCACCGGAGAGCTCGCCGCCGGCTTCTGTAAAGCTCCAAACTTCACGATTTTGGCCGCCTCTGCCTATTTTCTCTCTGGTAACAGGATTCTTGGGCCAGCTCGCCATGAAAATGGCCGGCACATGGTCGGCGACGAGCCGCAGCCTCGGGAGAACTTCGGTCGCGTTGTCCACCCTCCCTAGCATCTCCCCCGATCAAGCTAAGGGTCGTCGAGCATCAGTGGACCTTAGGGAAGGTCGACATGAGCTCTACGGAGCTCGGGAAGGGCTGTGTTGGGCTGTCACCGTGCGACCTAGGTCAGAACCGATACTACCACTTGGATCTGGAACCTACATGCTGATGTAGGGATTTCAACTAAAACTCGAAGAACAGCGGTTTCTCTCCACGGTTCTTCGTGGTTCCTGCTCCTATGGACCCACACGGGCTACTAGAAGTGATCCTCTCCATGAGAGGACGAATGATGCAGTGTGGCTTACGAATTTCTCGGATCAGTGCAAACCTCACTTCTGCACACCGTTGCGAAAATATGAAATTCCGGCTTGAGCAGCGCTTGTCATGCCGCCGTAGCTTACGGAAAAGAAAGAGGGGTTGAAGGCGAACCTCTTTGATGTTTACAGCTCCGTGAACTGTGGGCTGTGGTAGCCGGAAGGGCAGATCCCGCAGCGGCGGCTCGAGCTGAACCGGCAGAGACAAGATCGCCGCGGTGGAGCTCGGGGAAGACCGCGCAGGGTCTGGAACCGATGCGAGGGCATTGAAGATGGCTTGGCGCACCCGGTGCTGGTCTCAGATTGCAGGGAGGGTCACTGGATTGGCCGGCCGATGAGGAACCGAAGGTTTGCTCGGGCGGCGAGGTGTTTCGGCGTTTTGAGTGAAAGTGCGACGAGGCAGCGATGGGAGGCGTCGGTGACCGCTCGGGCGGGTAGTTAAAGACCCAGGGAGTCGGTTCAGCGACCGTGGGCGTCAAGCAGGTGGTGGCGCGGCGGCCTCCCCTCGGTGGCGCTCTCGGGAGAAACCCGGGGACCCGAGTGCTGAAAGTCCACTGGGTTGATCTCCTTCAGTGGCTGACATTTGGGTCCCACTTCCAATTTTAACCTCTGAAATTTACTCCTAATCACTGTTGTAAACAGTGAGTCCCAAAATACCCATGGTGATTCAAATTATTCTCCCATGAGCCATTTGAATTGAGTAGAATTCAAATTGGGTTTGGTTTGAATGAATTTCAACACAAGTTCAGTTTTGAATTCAAATAAAGTTTGAATTTGTCCCACTTAGCTCATGTCAAGATCAACTCCAAATGGAGTGAAAATTGGTGTGTGAACTCACAAAAATGTGCTGAGTAAGAATATGCCTCCCAGTTTTAAATTCATGGGACAAAAACAGTTTGAATTTGAATGTTGTTTCAAACTGCCCTCTTTCTAGCTATACCCAAAATGACCTCAAAAAGGTTTTGAATTTGGGTGAAACTTGGCATGGACATCCTTAGCAATGTGTAGGAGTTTTTATATGTCCAGCCCCTCTATATCACATGTGGGAAATACCCCTTTTTGCAATATGTGAGTTTGTTCTCTAATGAGCATGTTGATGGTGGTTACTTGCTCTTCATTTGTGTTCATCAAGTCACTTCAAATGAGGTGTGTGGTGTGGTGATGAACACTTCAAATATGTGTCAAAAACTGAGGCCCTTACATTCCTCCCCCCTTAAAAGAATCTCGTCCCGAGATTATAAGGTGAAGATGACAGAGAGGACAGTGGGAAATTACCGGATATGCGACGTGAAAAAGTCGGGGTAGTTAGCGCGAAGAAATTCTTCGCTCTCCCATGTCGCTTCGTCCATGGAGTGATTACTCCATAGAACCTTGTAGAACCACAACGTACGGTTGCGTGTGGTTCGGGCCTTTTCATCGATAATCTGCACCGGTTCCTCCCAATAGGTGAGATCCGGTTGCAGTTCTTCAATATCCTCCAGCTGAACGGTAGTTGATAGCTTGAGACACTTCCTCAGCTGGGCAATGTGAAAGACGTCGTGCACACCGGAAAGTGCTTCTGCTAATTTCAGCCGGTATGCCACTGATCCACATCTTTCGGTAATCTGGAATGGACCGATGAATCGGAGTGCCAACTTTCCTCTCACCCCAAATCTGTTTACGCCCTTCATTGGAGACACCCGTAGGTATACGTGATCTCCAACTTCGAATTGTAATGGGCGCCTTCTCCGGTCCGCATACTGTTTCTAACGGGATTGAGCGGCTTTTAGGTTCGCTTGAATCAGTCGAACCTTTTCTTCCGCTTTGTTGACAAGGTCAATCGCGAAGGTAACCCTTTCGCCAGACTCACACCAATTCAATGGTGTGCGGCATTTCCTACCGTATAGCGCCTCATAGGGTGCCATCTTTATACTGGCTTGGTACCCATTGTTGTACGAAAACTCGGCTAACGGCAAGTGATCATCCCAATTCTTGCCGTGGTTGATAGCGCAAGCTCGTAGCATGTCTTCCAAGATCTGATTTACCCGCTCCGTTTGCCCATCCGTCTGCGGGTGGTAGGCTGAACTACGAATCAGCTTCATCCCCAAGGCAGCGTGCAGCTGCTCCCAAACACGGGACACAAATAAAGTGCCCCGGTCTGATATGATGGTACGGGGTACGCCGTACAAGCATAGGATCCGTGAGATGTACAGTTCAGCGTACTTCTTGGCGTTGTAGTTTGTGTTGACCGGGATGAAATGGGCAACTTTGGTGAGCCGATCGATGATCACCCACACAGAATCATGTTTCTGCAAGGTGATGGGTAAACCGACGATGAAGTCCATGCTCACATCCTCCCACTTCCAGGCAGGAATGCCCAGTGGTTGCAGCAGTCCCGGTTTCCGCATGTGGTCTGCCTTCACCCTTCGACATGTATCACACTCGGATACGTATTTTGCAGTCTCTCGCTTCATCCGTGTCCACCAAAACTTGCTTCTGAGTTCTTGATACATCTTGTTGCTGCCGGGGTGAATAGAAAATTTTGATAAGTGAGCCTCATCAAAAATTTTCTTCCGTAATTCCGGGTTACGGGGTACGACGATCCGGTCCTTGAACCATAGGATGTCGTCTCCGTCCTTCCGGAAACATTTCAGCTCCCCACTGTCTACACGTCTCCGTAAATGTGACATGCCCTTGTCATTCTTCTGGGCTGCCACTATCTCTTCACGGATGGTGGGGATCAAAGCTAGGTTGTATAGAGCTCCGTGTGGAATCACATGTAGTGGTGGTTCGCTCTCTTCCAACGGTGTGATGGTCAGGTTGTTGACGTGTGACTTGCGGCTCAGCGCATCTGCCACTACGTTTGCCTTGCCCGGATGATAATGGATCTCTATTTAGTAATCCTTTATCAATTCTAACCATCTTTGTTGCCTCATGTTCAGCTCCTTCTGAGTGAATATGTACTTGAGGCTTTTGTGGTCGGTATATAAATGTACGAGGTTACCGAGTAGGTAGTGCCTCCACATTTTTAGTGCAAGCACCACGGCAGCGAGCTCCAAGTCGTGAGTTGGATAATTTTGCTCATGGTTTCTAAGCTGCCGTGATCCATACGCGACCACTCTTCGGTCTTGCATCAGCACACATCCGAGCCCAATGCCGGATGCATCGCAGTACACATCGAACGGTTTTGTTGTGTCTGGCTGCGCCAAAACCCGTGCTGATGTCAGGTGCTTGACTAAAGCCTTGAATGCTGCTTCACATGCTGGACTCCAAACATATTTGGTAGCCTTCTTCAGCAGCTCTGTCATAGGCTTGGCAATCTTCTAGAAGTTCGGAATGAACCTCCGATAATATCCCGCGAGTCCGAGGAAACTCCGTACCTCGTGAACAGTTCTCGGGGATTTCCAATTCAGCACTTGAGTGATCTTGCTCGGGTCCACAGCGATACCCTCCGCTGAGATGATATGCCCGAGGAAAGGCACTTGCGATATCCAAAACTCGCATTTGCTGAATTTTGCGTATAACTTGTGATCCCGCAGCCGTTGCAAGACTATACGCAGATGTTTCTTGTGATCTTCTTCCGACTTGGAATGTACCAGAATGTCGTCGATGAAGACCACGACAAACTTGTCCAGCTCCGGCATGAATAACGAGTTCATCAAGTACATGAAGTGAGCTGGAGCATTGGTGAGGCCGAAAGACATAACCAGGTACTCATAAAGTCCGTACCTCGTCGAGAAAGCCGTCTTCGGAATGTCCTCAGCCCTTATCTTAATCTGATGGTACCCGGATCTTAAGTCCATCTTGGAAAAGATCTTCGCTTCGACCAACTGATCAAACAACATGTCGATCCGTGGCAACGGGTACATTTTCTGGATGGTTACGGCATTTAATGGACGATAGTCCACGCAAAGCCGTAACGTCTCATCCTTCTTCACAAACAATGCCGAGCATCCCCATGGTGAGGAGCTCGGCCTAATAAAACCCTTCTCCAGGAGGTCCGTGAGCTGAGTCTTCAGTTCAGCCAACTCCTTGGGCGCCATCTTGTATGGCCTTCGGGATATCGGCATGGTTCCCGGTGCAAGTTCAATCTTGAACTCCACCTCTCTATCGGGCGGCATCCCCGGTAAATCATCCAGGAATATGTCAGGGAACTCTCGGACCACTGGAATATCTTCCAATCTGATAGTTGTGGACTGATAGACACTTGGAAGTTTTATTTCTGGACTGTCCAGAAATAAAGAGTGAGACCCGTGCACTTCTGAGTTTAAATGCACAACTCGAAGGACCGTGTCTAAAACAGCGCCGTGGCGGGTTAACCACGACATCCCTAGGATGACATCGACCTTCTGTCCCTCTAAGATATCGAGAGACGTGGGGTACACTCTACCCGCTAAGCATAATGGCGCCTTGGAAACCATTACGCTTGCTGAAATCTTCCCACCCAGTGAACAAATCAAATATGGACTATCGGTGGGTAGTATTGGCAAGCTGTGTTTAGCAATGAAATCTTGGCTAATAAAATTATGCGTGGCACCTGAATCAAACAGTACCATAGCGGGATGCTGGTGGAGTTGGAACATACCCGCAAGGATTGGCTTGCCCTTCGGCACGTCCTCAATGGCAAGCTGGTGGACGGTGCCGGGCCTAGGGTTTGCCCTCCGCACATTAGTAGGGTTCCGGGGTTGATTCCTCCCCGGAAACTGTGGTGCCACTCCGCCGCCTTGCCTCTCCGGGCAACTGCTCGCGAAGTGTCCTGGACGACCACACTTGTAACATGTGGCCGCTGCTGGTGTAGTGCTCGGGGGACGAAAGCCCGGCATGCGCTGCTGAGGTGCATACGCACGCGGCATCGCCCGCTGCTGCTGTTGTTGTTGCGGTGGTACTGGCAGTGCCGGCCGGAATGCCGGTGAAGAGTACGGCCGACTGCGGAACGGCATCGACCGCTGTGGTGGTTGCCAGAGTGTACCTGATGGTGGGCGACTCACCATCCGAAACTTCTGAGAAGGACCGCCTCCTTCTCCGCTGCTTTGCGGCGCGCTTCGCTTTCGCTCCGCCTCCGCTAACTCCTTGCTGGAGTCCTCCTGAACAATAGCAGCATCAATGATGTCGTTGAGGCTGCCGCGATTGAACATCGCCAACTTGTCCTTCAGGAGTGGGTTAAGCCCCTGGTAAAATTGGTCCCGCCGCTTCTCGTCAGTATCTGCGTGATATGACGCGTAAAGCGCGAGATCGTTGAACGCCCTGGAGTATTCCAGCGCGTTCCAGCTCCCTTGCTGCAGGTGTAAGAACTCCTGCATCTTTCTTTTCATCAGACCTGGCGGTATATGATAGGCCCTGAAGGCCGTTCGGAACACCGTCCAGGTCATCACTCGGTCGGTGGGCTGTGAAGCACAAAAGTTAGCCCACCACGCGCTCGCGGATCCTTGGAGCTGCTGGACCGCGAACTGAGTCTTGCGCTGCTCCCTTATCTGGAGCAGCCCGAACTTCATCTCTATCGCGCAGAGCCAGTTGTCCGCGTCAAGAGGTTCATCCGCCCTTGAAAATACCGGGGGATGAGTCACCAGGAAGTCGGAGTAGGAGCTCTGTTGACGCTCCTCACGGTCTTGACGTCTCTCTGGGCGAGACGTATTGGCGATTAGAGTTTGCAGCAACTCCGTGTGCTGCTGATGTGAACCCGCCATTGCCGCGACGATGTCGGCCAATGTAACCTTTTGGCAGTGGCGGTGGCGGTGTTTGCTGTTGCTGTTGCTGCTGCTGTCCCAAGGAGTCCTCGGGAGGCTGTTGAGAGGTCACTCCCCCTTGGCTAGTACCCCCAACATCAGGGTTGGCACGAGTGCGCGTCATTCTGAAATTCAAAACAGCAGCGATTAGCACATGTCTTACTTAAAATTCCATAAGCAACAGTAGGTATTGAAGTGACACATGATTGATTTGCACAACATTCACATATATTTATAAAGCATAAACTTTATACAAGATACATCATTCTCGGTTCTCCGAGAAGTCATGCTCATGTCGTCACTACCTATACATACGCTACTGTCTACATGACATGTCACCGATTACAAAAGTTGGGTTACGCTACCCTAGCTGCCCTACTTGGCAACCGTAACCCCCTACTCGGAGTAGAACTCGACCTCCTGTGGGTCGTCCTCCTCCGGTACCTCTGCTGGTGGCTCTGGATCTACCACCTCTTCTCCCATCCCGGGTTCTCCCATTGCTGGAAGACCCAAGACCACCGGTACGCCTAACACCGGAGGTACGAGGTCCTGCAATGCATGCACCTCGTCCATAGCCTGGTTGTAATCTTCTTCCCAGCCTTGCCCTTCCTCAATAGCGTCGTCCCGCTCTTGAGTAAGTTCCTCATTCTGCTGGGTCAGATTTTGTACCAGTTCTTGCAACGCCGCGATGTCGACACGGCTCTTCTTCTTTGCCTTCTTCAGACGATGCAACTGATTGTGTTGTTCATTCAGTCGCTTGATCGTCGGAAGGAGCACATTGCGGAGTGCGCTGTGAGCACTCTAGAAGTGGTCTCCACGGCTCGTGCTCTCCTTGAGCTTTGTGGCGAGATGCTCCGTATGAACAGCTTGGCTGTCCATCACGGCATTTCCCGCCCTCATCTGGAGGCTAAGGTTTGCCTCCGCGGGGTTGTACCTTGGGCAACTCGGATCTGTTGCCCCCAGGTACCTCTCTTCCCACACATGCTGAGCCCGTCCCTCCACCGGAACGAGCGCGTATGGAGTGCCCTCCATAGCCTGCACGTGTAGTTGGCAGAAACGTGACATGGTGTCACGGGCTGCCACTTGCCACATCCCTTCCGGTTGTCTTCCTCTCACCGTGACGCTGAACGGCACCCAACCGGGTGGCGTAGGTCCTGCAGGGACTTCGACATGGATCGTCCACATCTTGTTCCCCTCTTCGCCTTCTTCCTAGGTGAAGTATTGCAGCATCTGGTTGTACCCGAAATATTGGAGCATTTGCCACAATGCTTCCGGGTAGCCGCTATGATGAGAACAGTGGGACATCACCCACCCGTTCTCCAATTGCTTATCTGCTGTCATCTGTAAAAATATATTTGAGAAATGTCAAATATTTATTTAAACGGTAAACCTATGAGTTATAACATAAAACATGTCATTGAACCCATAAAACTTGGAAACATAGTTCAAATTTTAAACAAATTTGACTGCTGATCTGCTGTTCCCATGACAGCCCTGACCAATTTCCATTTCAACCTGATTTAGGCCATGTTAAACGCAGAACCAGTTCTGGAGCTCAACATCAAAGTTAAAGCTAACTTCAATAGCTTTCCAGAAAGTATTTGCTTGGCCTAAGATATGTCCTGGTTCAAAAGTTATGAGATGTCAAAATTAACAGAAATTCTGGAGAAAATTGGACAGCACCTCCCTGCTTTAGGTACTGATTAAATCCAAGAATTCCACTTAACTCTGTTATAAATCTGACAAAACTTTCTGTTACAAAGTTGTAACCCATCTCATAATATTTCCAGAACTACCTCATTTCCTATTTTTGGATTTTTAAGCAGGAATTTATGCTTAATTTACATAGAGTTTACATAGAGTCTTTACTCTGTCTTGTTTTCTGGACAGTTTCAACTCTACTGCATTTTTCGATTGGTTAAGGGATGAAACACCTCTGGACCTCAACAGAAAAGTTGTAAAACTCTTCCAAAGCTTTCCAGAAATGCATCATATGACCCCAACCTCGAAATAACTCAACCTCTAACCTCTGATTAACTTCAGCCTTGATTCAGCTGAAAACAGAGTGCTCCGTCCTTAACAACCTATAAGTTGAAAATTTGTTAACTTTGAATATCCTGTTCAAGGGAAGGAGTTACATCAGGTTTTATTACTTTATATCAAAATCTTCACATTTTAAATGAAGTTGTTCATTTAATGGGGTGTGACATCGATGCGTCACCAGATTATGTCGGTACTACGTCCTCACAAAGAAAAACCTATACCGGACTTAGCCGGCTTTGTTAATTCAGTGGCACTAAATGTCACTCACACACGGATGCTACACGTCTACCGTTTCGTGGTCAGACTACCTGCAGAAACTCAAGCAATCGTCAGACTCGGCTGCACACCGAGCCCAGAATCCATACAGTTCGTACACCCGGCCGTCATCACTCGCACGGATGTTCTCAAGCCAAACACGCCTTGAGTTACGTGTTCACGTTTCAGACCACGTGACGGGGTCTCCCAAGTTGCACCATGCACGCCAGGGACAGACGTTGCTCGAATACCCCAAACGACATGAAGAGTCGTAGAGGATATCAAAGCGGGTCGGGTTACCTGCCACCCGTGGGGCTCCACCCTTCAGCTTGTGCACACTGGTGGACAGCGCTTACGTGCACCCCCCAAGACATACACGTCCCGAGATGCACGATTTTCCGACATAGTCAAATAGATTAATATGCCACTTTCTATATGCTAATAACATCCTTATACGGGCTACTAACTCGTTCCTCACTGGATTTTTGAAAAAGATGACCTTTGTAGTGCGTTAAACCTCAAGCGAGCTCTGATACCAACGTAACACGACCCCAAAGGTCTTGTCGAGCCAGGATCACGCTGAGGGGTGCTGCGTTGCACAGCACCGGATAACACACGTCAAAGGTACAAAGCGGAAGCGAAATTTTATTACATAAACAAGTTTATGAACATGTTTACAACAAAATAAGTCCAGTCTACACTCACGGGTGTAGACTACACGTCAAGTCCACGTTCAGCCCTTGAACGTGTCCTTGCTAGCACACACGCACACTAACTCTGCGGCGTGCACGACTCCCACTCGACGGGGTTCCCCTCCTGGGGTTCCGTCTCTTCCTCGGGAGTTCCTTCCTCATAGAACCCTGCAAAAGCTTCAAACACAAGCAGTGAGCACGAAGGCTCAGCAAGTCTGACCCGTCTCACCTAAACATGGAACTTCTACATGAGGGGTGATGGGTTACATGAGGTAAAAATCATTTGCAAAGGACTCGCCTAATTAGTGGAACCTTACTTTCAAGTTTTAGCAGCAGTTTGTGGAGAACCTTACGCTAAGGCACATGAGAGAGCCGCAATCAAACAAGAAACGCATTTCTCTCATGTACTTTGCCCAAAGTTGAAATGAACTTTAGTTAGCTCTAAATTACAACAAGTCATTAGCAACCAAGTCCATCTTTCAATCAGCAACATTTTAACATGTAACTAGCCTATTCTTTCTACGTCACGGTACAGTGAACAAGTGGTACTCACTGACCGCGAGGGACGGCGATTATGATCGATTTACACCTGCAGGGTTACTCGAGTAACCCGTCACGTACGCCCGTACTCGATGTTGCCTACAACGACCATCACGGACGCCGTACGCAACCACCTTTCACCCGTTAGCCAAATATTGAACCGGTCCCATCGTCCCGAGCAAGAGGTCTCTGCACGCGCATCTTCGTGCCGCCAGCCGATTTACACCTAGAGCTCTCAACCTACCCTCTGAACGACGGGCAATGCCTCAATACCCAGCTACCCGAGTTACATCAGTTTCCCGGTTCCGATATAGCCGGTAGGTCTTCGGTACTGTTCTAGCTTGTTCAACAGGCCCGCACACGGCTCGGTCCTCAATCGACAAGCGGAGATACAGCACACAGGCCCCAAAGTCCTGCTGCCCTTACCCTCCGCTCGGTCTCATTTTCTTGCCATGTGTTTCATGTGCTATCACTACCCGAGTTGAGTGCCTCTAGCCTATGCTCGCGAGTAGTTCCAACTACTCGACTTGTACTGAATCCTACTCTATCATAGCAATGCAGTAGCTAACGGGGTTTCCAATCCTAATCCCAACCCATGGTTTTCTTGGCTATGCAGTTGGGTGTCCAAACAAGACTCTAATACAAAGAATAATGTAATCAAGTATGTGCTCAAAACAATAAAACTTGTAAAAGGTTAATGAAAACCGGAGCTTTCCTTGCTGCTCTTGGTCGTAGGCTAGCTGTTCCTCTGGAGTAAAGAAGTCTAGGACTTCGGGTTCCTCCTCGACCTTAGCGACTACATGATAGAAGCAATACATGTATTAATTTAAATGCAGTTGTATTTATTTTTAATCTTGTGAAGTCTATAACTCTTACTAGACAAGCCCAATGACTGTAAAACTTTTACTGTGGCTTGGTTACAACATAAACAGAGACTTGGTCAAGTTTTAGTTGCAGCAAAGCTCATTTGAGCCCTCCACAATTAATCATGTACTTGACCTTAATTAAAGGCTTTTAGGGTTTTCTAAGGATTTTCATGAAACAAACTATGACTTTATAAAACTAGATTTTCAGAGGGTTCTAATGGAGTTGGTCTCACTTAATTTGAATGTTCCTAGCGAAAGATATGGGCTAAACAATTTCAGAGAAAATTCTGAAAATGTTTCTGAACATTTTCTATTTTCTCTGGAACAGTTTCACTAATCACACCATTAGGTGGATCAAATGAGCTCAAATGGGTCTGAAATTTTTATGGTAGTTCAGGGATATTTTGGTGAACATCCCAGCAAAATTTCAAGATTTTCTCCAAAGGATTCTCCAGTTAAAATTCATAACAGTTTAAATTTTGAAGAATTAATTATGGAGAAATAAGGGTTTTCATGAAGTGAAACTTGATTTGCTGGAAAGTGCTCAGAGAGCTGAACCCAGAAAAATTTGGTTCACTCGATTTGGAGCTTTCTGGCCAAAGTTATGAGGATTTGAAGTTTGGAAGAGTTCTGAAAATCGGGGAAAAGTTTGAACTCGCGGGGACCCGCGGGGACACGTGTCGAGCGCGGAGGTGTCCGGCACACCGGAGCTTACAGGGCATTTGCGCGCCAGCACAGCTGATCCCGGCCGCAGCCCGATCCCGATTTAAAATATCGGTCGCTGACAGCTGGGGTCCACCCTCTTCTTCAACCTCGCGACGCCCGCGCTCTGCCGCCGGGGAACCTCACCGGAGAGCTCGCCGCCGGCTTCTGTAAAGCTCCAAACTTCACGATTTTGGCCGCCTCTGCCTATTTTCTCTCGGGGAACAGGATTCTTGGGCCAGCTCGCCATGAAATTGGCCGCCACATGGTCGGCGACGAGCCGCAGCCTCGGGAGAACTTCAGTCGCGTTGTCCACCATCCCTAGCACCTCCCCAGATCAAGCTAAGGGTCGTCGAGCATCAGTGGACCTTAGGGAAGGTCGACATGAGCTCTACGGAGCTCGGGAAGGGCTGTGTTGGGCTGTCACCGTGAGAGGACGAATGAAGTGATCCTCTCCATGAGAGGATGCAGTGTGGCTTACGAATTTCTCGGATCGGTGCAAACCTCACTTTTGCACACCGTCGCGAAAACATGAAATTCCGGCTCGAGCAGCGCTTGTCACGCCGCCGGAGCTTACGGAAAAGAAAGAGGGGTTGAAGGCGAACCTCTTTGCTGTTTACAGCTCCATGAACGGTGGGCTGTGGTATCCGGAAGGGCGGATCCCGCAGCGGCGGCTCGAGCTGAACCGGCAGAGACAAGATCGCCGTGGTGGAGCTCGGGGAAGACCACGCAGTGTCTGGAACCGATGCAAGGGCGTTGAAGATGGCTTGGCGCACCCGGTGCTGGTCTCAGATCGCCGGGAGGGTCACTGGATTGGCCGGCGGGTGAGGAACCGAAGGTTTTCTCGGGCGGCGAGGTGTTTCCGCGTTTTGAGTGAAAGTGCGACGAGGCAGCGATGGGAGGCGTCAGTGACCGCTCGGGCGGGTAGATAAAGACCCAGGGAGTCGGTTCAGTGACCGTGGGCGGCAAGCAGGTGGTGGCGCGGCGGCCTCCCCTCGGTGGTGCTCTCGAGAGAAACTCGGGGACCCGAGTGCTGAAAGTCTACTCGGTTGATCTCCTTCAGTGGCTGACATGTGGGTCCCACTTCCAATTTTAACCTCTGAAATTTACTCCTAATCACTGTTGTAAACAGTGAGTCCCAAAATACCCATGGTGATTCAAATTATTCTCCCATGAGCCATTTGAATTGAGTAGAATTCAAATTGGGTTTGGTTTGAATGAATTTCAACACAAGTTCAGTTTTGAATTCAAATAAAGTTTGAGTTTGTCCCACTTAGCTCATGTCAAGATCAACTCCAAATGGAGTGAAAATTGGTGTGTGAGCTCACAAAAATGTGCTGAGTAAGAATATGCCTCCCACTTTTTAAATTCATGGGACAAAAACAGTTTGAATTTGAATGTGGTTTCAAACTGCCCTCTTTCTAGCTATACCCAAAATGACCTCAAAAAGGTTTTGAATTTGGGTGAAACTTGGCATGGACATCCTTAGCAATGTGTAGGAGTTTTTATATGTCCAGCCCCTCTATATCACATGTGGGAAATACCCCTTTTTGCAATATGTGAGTTTGTTCTCTAATGAGCATGTTGATGGTGGTTACTTGCTCTTCATTTGTGTTCATCAAGTCACTTCAAATGAGGTGTGTGGTGTGGTGATGAACACTTCAAATATGTGTCAAAAACTGAGGCCCTTACACTGCCCACTCGAGTTATGCCTCTTTTAATCCACTTTTGTTAACTTGAGATCAGCAGTTATAATCAAGTGTTAACCTACTCTGCATTATACTCCAAGGTTTTCTGGGTCATGCATTTGGAGTGCCATACCACTTAGACTTAATGCAATAAATAAAATGCTAGACGTATATAGTGAATACAAATAAAAACTTGTAATATTTTGATGCAAACTGGGGCTTGCCTTTGTTTTGCAGGTGACTTATATATATATGAAGTTCAGTTAGTGAAGACCACTTGGTGCTTGATCAACTGCTTTCCTCCTTCCTTGATCTCTACTCCGATGACTTCAACTCCTCCACGTAGATACTATACGTAATGAATATGCATATGGATTTAATTGTAAAGATTTTGCTACAAGTTTCAACAAAAAGTTTCAAAACTGGAACTCTGTTTATGAATTTAAAATGACACTGGTGCTAGTGGTTTGGGTTTGGGTCTAAGTAACATGATCAAGTGCTAAGTGTTTTTCCCCTCTTCTATATTGATCACCATAACAGGTTGAACAGAAAAGGGGTGACCCAGAGCTCCAATTTAGCTGAGAATTTTCATGTGAGTTCCTTGTCACCAGAAAATCCTCTGGACCAAAAATTAGCACTATTCATTGAGTGGTTTGTTCAGAACAATTTTCTAAGTAATTAAGCAAAGAAGAATTAATTCTGAGCTCACACCCATGTTCATGCCAAACTTAGTGAACTACACTTTCAATTATAGTTCACATAGCTTGCATGAATTTTTCCTAGGATTTTTGGAGCTAAGAATCTCCCAGCAATGAATTTCCAAGTTCTGGAAATTCCCTGAAAGTGTTTCTGTATTCAATTGGATACAGCACTTTAAATCCTGGATTGCCCTGACCAAATAAAATCCAATTGATCTGGAAATTTTACAGGGGTTCACTAATACCTTAAAGAATATTCTGGCA
Organism: Neostapfia colusana; assembly: GCA_030760725.1. Classification (NCBI taxonomy): domain Eukaryota; kingdom Viridiplantae; phylum Streptophyta; class Magnoliopsida; order Poales; family Poaceae; genus Neostapfia; species Neostapfia colusana. The sequence goes on from JASWHV010000020.1 coordinate 14,040,883, forward strand.
AAATTTGAGGATTTTTGGATTAGCCAAACTCCCTCGAAAATTCTTTTGACGAAACGTTTTAAAGAATTTTCCAGAATTAAATAATGACTTTCATACAAATTTGGTTTCATATTTGGACAGTGCTCTGTCGTAGGAATGCAAAAAAATTTGTTTCACAATTTTTGGATTCTCCTACCCAATGTTGTGGCTATTTAAACTTTGAACTGAAATCTGAAAATCCTAAAATGTTCAAATGCTGACTGTGGGTCCAGGGGACATGTGTCACTCGTTGGGACGAGCCACAGGGCGCTACTGGACATTTCCCGTGCAGCCACAAGAGATCCCAGCCGCAGAAGATCAGAAACCGAAGTCACTGTCGCTGACATGCGGGGCCCGCCGGTCATCTTCAACCTCCGGCCACCCGCGCCCGCGCCCCGCCGGGCTCGCCGGAACTGAGCCGAACTGTAAGGGCCTCAGTTTTTGACACATAATTAAAGTGTTCATCACCATACACACACTCCTCATTTGAGAAGAGATGATGAACACAAATAAAGAGCAAGTAACCACCATCAACATACTCATTAGAGAACAAACTCACACATTGCAAAGTGGTATTTCCCACATGTGATATAGGTGGGCTGGACATATGAAAACTCCTACACATTGCTAAGGATGTCCATGCCAAGTTTCACCCAAATTCAAAAACCTTTTTGAGGTCATTTTGGGTATAGCTAGAAAGAGGGCAGTTTGAAACCATATTCAAATTCAAACCGTTTTTATCCCATGAATTTAAAAGTGGGAGGCATATTCTTACTCAGCACATTTTTGTGAGCTCACACACCAATTTTCACTCCATTTGGAGTTGATATTGACATTAGCTAAGTGGGACAAATTCAAACTTTATTTGAATTCAAAACTGAACTTGTGCTGAAATTCATTCAAACCAAACCCAATTTGAATTCTACTCAATTCAAATGGCACATGGGTGAATAATTTTCATCACCAGGGGTATTTTGGGGCTCACTATTTACAACAGTGATTAGGAGTAAATTTCAGAGGTTAAAACCCCGGGTGGGACCCACATGTCATAGAGGGAAGAAGGAGAAACTTGCATCCAAAGTCAAAGTCTCGGTGGGAACTTCCACCGAGCAGCTGCTGACTCCACGCTCGGGAGCAGCTGCGCTCGCAACCGAGGGGCAGCAGTGCCACCAGCTGCTTCCCGCGACCACACGCGAGCCCAAGGGCGGTTCCAGGGCCCTCTTAAGGCGCTCCACGGGGGCAGGCACCGATCATTTTCTCCTCTCCCGTGATCACCGAGCCACCAACCTGCCGCCTCTCTGCTCGATCGGAGAACCGTGAAACCAGCTCGCCTTCTCGCTCCCCGAGCTGCTAGACGGCCACCTGAGATCGCACTCCACCTCCCCAACGCCAGAAACCCCGAGCTCCGACCTCCTTTGCCCAAGAGCGATCGCCACAGCGGCGACTCAACCACAGCCGAAGGTCAGGCGCCTGTGGACAGCGTTCCACAGGCGTTTTCACGGTCCAGCAAGAGAGGCAACAGGAGCGCGCGATCATCGTGCTACTATCCTCCAAGTTTGGAAGCAAACCGTGAAGAATCCACAGAGAATTCCCAGTTTTTGCTCTGGCGATCGTAAACCGAGCTTCCGGTACGGTTTCTTTAAATTCTCGCTCTATGATCTTTCGGAGGTTATCAAATCTTGCACATAGACGCTGGACTAGCCGGCGATCAAGTTCTTTTCTGCATCCGTGGCGTGAAACTGTCTAGGAGTGACGAATTTCGAGCTCGATCGAGGGCGGTCATGGCGGGCACGATCGGTCACACGGTGCCAACCGACTTGCCGCCATCCCTGAAACCTTTTGACACCTTGACGAGCTTCCTAGAGGTACGCTGATGCTGTAGAACCGTTTGTTCGAGGTGTTGGCGGGTTAGAGCCCACGGTCGACGGCGCCGAACCTCAACCGAGGCCGCGGCACGTCGCCGGGCTATTTCCGGTCACCCCCAGCCCGACCTGACACCACCGACGTGTTCCTCGACGTCGACAACCCCCTGGCGGCGAGTTTCAGACCATGGGGGGTCTGGCAGCGGCGAGCCGGTGAGCTCCGGGTCTGCTCCGGCGAGGTCGGCGGCGCGGGCGCGAGAGAGCGGCGGGAGGAAGACGAAGCCAGCTGGCTCACGTGTCGGTGGCTGAAGAATTTTAAATTGGGATCGGGTGTGGCCGGGATCGGCTGTGCTGGCACGCAAATACCCTGTAGGCCTCAGTGTGCCAGACACCTCCGCGCTCAACACGTGTTCCCGTGGGCCCCCGAGAGTTTAAACTTTTTCCCCCGATTTTCAGAATTCTTCCAAACTTCAAATCCTCATAACTTTGGCTAGAAAGCTCCAAATCGAGTGAACCAAATTTTGTTGGATTCAGCTTCCTGAGCACTTTCCAGAAAATCAAGTTTCACTTCATAAAAACCCTTATTTCTACAGAATTAATTCCTCAAATTTAAACTGTCAGGAATTTTAACTGGAGAATCCTTTGGAGGAAAATCCTGAAATTCTGCTGGGATGTTCACCAAAATATTCCTGAACTACCATAAAAATTTCAGATCCATTTGAGCTCATTTGATCCACCTAATGGTGTGATTAGTGAAACTGTTCCAGAGAAAATAGAAAATGTTCAGAAACATTTTTAGAATTTTATCTGAAATTGTTTAGCTCATATCTTTAGCTAGGAACCTTCAAATTAAGTGAGACCAATTCCATTAGAACCATCTGAAAACCTAGTTTTCAGAAAGTCATAGTTTGTTTCATGAAAATCCTTAGAACACCCTAAAAGCCTTCAATTAAGGTCAAGTACATGATTAATTGTGGAGGGCTCAAATGAGCTTTACTGCAACTAAAACTTGACCAAGTCTCTGTTTAGGGTTGTAACCAAGCCCCAGTAAAAGTTTCATAGTCATTGGGTCTGTCTAGTAAGAGTTAGAGACTTCACAAGTTTAAAAGTTAATACAACTGCATTTAAATTAATACATGTATTGCTCCTATCATGTAGTCGCTAAGGTCGAGGAGGAACCCGAAGTCCTAGACTTCGTTACTCCGGAGGAACAGCTAGCCTACGGCAAAGAGCAGCAAGGCAAGCTCCGGTTTGCATTAACCTTTTTACAAATTTTTATTGTTTTGAGCACATACTTGTTTACTTTATTCATTGCATTAGAGTCTTGTTTGGAAGCCCCACTGCATAGCCAAGAGAACTATGGGTTGGGTTTAGTATTGCAAACCCTGTTAGCTACTGCATTGCTATGATAGAGTAGGATTCGGTACAAGTCGAGTAGTTGGAACTACTCGCGAGCATAGGCTAGAGGCACTCGACTCGGGTAGTGATAGCACATGAAACACATGGCAAGAAAATGAGACCAAACGGAGGGTAAGGGCAGCAGGACTTTGGGGCCTGTGTGCTGTAGCTCCGCTTGTGTCGATTGAGGACCGAGCCGTGTGCGGGCCTGTTGAACAAACTAAAACAGTACCGATGACCTACCGGCTATATGGGAACCGGGAAACTGATGTAACTCGGGTAGCTGGGTATTGAGGCATTGCCCGTCGTTCAGAGGGTAGGTTGAGAGCTTGAGGTGTAAATCGGCTGGCGGCACGGAGATGCGCGTGCAGAGACCTCTTGCTCGGGACGATGGGACCGGTTCAATATTTGGCTGACGGGCGAAAGGTGGTTGTGTATGGCGTCCGTGATGGTTGTTGTAGGCAACATCGAGTACGGGCGTACGTGACGGGTTGTTCGGGTAACCCTGCAGGTGAAAATCGATTATAATCGCCGTCCCTCGCGGTCAGTGAGTACCACTTGTTCACTGTACCATGACGTAGAAAGAATAGGCTAGTTACATGTTAAAATGTTGTTGATTGAAAGATGGACTTGATTGCTAATGACTTGCTGTAGTTTAGAGCTAACTAAAGTTCATTTCAACTTTGGGCAAAGTACATGAGAGAAATGCGTTTCTTGTTTGATTGCGGCTCTCTCATGTGCCTTAGCGTAAGGTTCTCCACAAACTGCTGCTAAAACTTGAAAGTAAGGTTCCACTAATTAGGCGAGTCCTTTGCAAATGATTTTTACCTCATGTAACCCATCACCCCTCATGTAGAAGTTCCACGTTTAGGTGAGACGGGTCAGACTTGCTTAGCCTTCGTGCTCACTGCTTGTGTTTGAAGCTTTTGCAGGGTTCTATGAGGAAGGGACTCCCGAGGAAGAGACGGAACCCCAGGAGGGGAACCCCGTCGAGTGGGAGTCGTGCATGCCGCAGAGTTAGTGTGTGTGTGTGCTAGCAAGTACATGTTCAAGGGCTGAACATGGACTTGATGCGTAGTCTACGCCCATGAGTGTAGACTGGACTTATTTTGTTGTAAACATGTTCATAAACTTGTTTATGTAATAAAATTTCACTTCCACTTTGTACCTTTGACGTGTGTTATCCGGTGCTGTGCAACGCAGCACCACTCAGCGTGATCCTGGCTTGACAAGACCGTGGGGTCGTGTCAGCGTTGGTATCAGAGCTCGCTTGAGGTTTAACGCACTACAAAGGTCATCTTTTTCAAAAATCCAGTGAGGAACGAGTTAGTAGCCCGTATAAGGATGTTATTAGCATATAGTAAGTGGCATATTAACTATTTGACTATGTCGGAAAATCGTGCATCTCGGGACGTTCATGTCTTGGGGGGTGCACGTAAGCGCTGTCCACCAGTGCGCACAAGCTGAAGGGTGGAGCCCCACGGGTGGCAGGTAACCCGACCCGCTTTGATATCCTCTACGACTCTTCATGTCGTTTGGGGTATTCGAGCAACGTCTGTCCCTGGCGTGCATGGTGCAACTTGGGAGACCCCGTCACGTGGTCTGAAACGTGAACACGTAACTCAAGGCGTGGTTGGCTTGAGAACATCCGGGCGAGTGATGACGGCCGGGTGTACGAACTGTATGGATTCCGGGCTCGGTGTGCACCCGAGTCTGACGATTGTTTGAGTTTCTGCAGGTAGCCTGACCACGAATCGGTAGACGTGTAATATCCGTTTGCGAGTGACGTTTAGTGCCACTGAAATAACGAAGCCGGCTAAGTCCGGTATAGGTTTTTCTTTGTGAGGACGTAGTACCGACATAATATGGTGACGCATCGACGTCACACCCAACTAAATGAACAACTTCATTTAAAAACTTGAAGGTTTTGATCTTAAGTAGTAAAACTTGATGTAACTCCTTTCCTTGAACAGGATATTCAAAGTGAACAAGTTTTCAACTTATAGGTTGTTAAGGACAGAGTACCCTGTTTTCAGCTGAATTAAGGCTGAAGTTAACCAGAGGTTAGAGGTTGAGTTGTTTTGAGGTTGGGGTCGTATGATACATTTCTGGAAAGCTTTGGAAGAGCTTTACAACGCATATGTTGAGGTCCAGAGGTGTTTTATCCCTTAACCACTCGAAAAATGCAGGAGAGTTGAAACTGTCCAGAAAACAGGGCAGAGCAAACACTCTCTGTAAACTCTCTGTAAATTAAGCATAACTTCCTGCAGAAAAATCAAAAAATAGAAAATGAGGTAGTTCTGGAAAGCTTATGAGATAGGTTACAACTTTGTAACAGAAAGTTTTGTCACATTAAGAACATAATTAACTGGAATTCTTGGATCAAATCAGTACCTAAAGAAGGTTGGTGCTGTCCAATTTTCTCCAGAAATTCTGTTAACTTTGACATCTCATAACTTTTGAACTAGGATAGATATTAGGCCAAGCAAATACTTTCTGGAAATCTATTGAAGTTAACTTTAACTTTTATGTTGAGCTCCAGAACTGGTTTTGCCTTTAGCATGGCCTAAATCAGGTTGAAATGGAAACTGATCAGGGCTGTCATGTGAACAGCAGATCAGCAGTCAAATTTGTTTAAAATTTGAACTATGTTTCCAAGTTTTATGAGTTCAATGACATGTATTATGTTATAACTCAATGGTTTACTGTTTAAATAAATATTTGACATTTCTCACATATATTTTTACAGATGACAGCAGATAAACAGTTGGAGAACGGGTGGGTGGTGTCCCACTGTTCTCACCATAGCGGCTACCCGGAAGCATTGTGGCAAATGCTCCAATATTTCGGGTACAACCAGATGCCGCAGTACTTCGCCAAGGAAGAAGGCGAAGAGGGGAACAAGACGTGGACGATCCATGTCAAAGTCTCTGCAGGACCTACGCCACCCGGTTGGGTGCCGTTCACCGTCACGGTGAGAGGTAGACAGCCGGAAGGGATGTGGCAAGTGGCGGCCCGTGACACTATGTCACGTTTGTAAGGGCCTCAGTTTTGGCACACATTTGAAGTGTTCATCACCACACCACACACCTCATTAGAGGAAAGATGATGAACACAAATGAAGAGCATGTAACCACCATTAACATGCTCATTAGAGAACAAACTCACATATTGCAAAAGTGGTATTTCCCACATGTGATATAGGTGGGCTGGACTTATGAAAACTCCTACACATTGCTAAGGATGTCCATGCCAAGTTTCACCCAAATTCAAAACCTTTTTGAGGTCATTTTGGGTATAGATAGAAAGAGGGCAGCTTGAAACCACATTCAAATTCAAACTGTTTTGTCCCATGAATTTAAAAGTGGGAGGCATATTCTTATTCAGCACATTTTTGTGAGCTCACACACCAATTTTCACTCCATTTGGAGTTGATCTTGACATGAGCTAAGTGGGACGAATTCAAACTTTATTTGAATTCAAAACTGAACTTGTGCTGAAATTCACTCAAACCGAACCCAATTTGAATTCTATTCAATTCAAATGGCTCAGGGGTGAATAATTTGAATCACCAGGGGTATTATGGGGCTCACTGTTTACAACAGTGATTAGGAGTAAATTTCAGAGGTTAAAATCCCGGGCGGGACCCACATGTCATAGAGGGAAGAAGGAGAAACTTGCACCCAAAGTCAGAGTCTCGGTGGGAAATTCCGCCGAGCAGCTGTCGGCTGTGCCACCGAGCAGCTACCGGCGCCACCAGCTGCTTCCCTCTCCGCGCGTTGCCGCCCAGGGCGGCTGGCTCGCGCCCCCATGTGACCGGCACCGCCTCAGCCGAGCAGGAGTCGGCCGGCTTTATCTTCTCGCGGGCAAACCCGAGCAGCGGCATTGTTTCTCGCCGCAGCTCTCTGCTCAATCGGGAAAACCAGAAAAACCATCACCTCCTTCGTCCCTGAGCTGCTAGACAGCCACCTGAGCTCGCACTCCACCTCTCCAACGCCAGAAACCTCGAGCTCCGACCTCCTTTGCCCAAAGACGATCGCCACCGCGGCGACCTAGCCTCAGCCGAGAGTCAGGCGCCCGTGGGCAGCGTTCCACAGGCGTTTTCACGGTCCAGCGAGAGAGGCAACAGGAGCGCGCGACCACCATGCTGCTCTCCTCCAAGTTTGGAAGCCAACCGTGAAGAATCCGCAGAGAATTTCCAGTTTTTGCTCCGGCGACCGTAAACCGAGCTTCCGGTATGGTTTCTTTAAATTCTCGCTCTATGATCTTTCGGAGGTCATCAAATCTTGCACATAGACGCTGGACTAGCCGGCGATCAAGTTCTTTTCTGCATCCGTAGTGTGAAACTATCTAGGAGTGACGAATTTCGAGCTCGATCGAGGGCGGTCATGGCGGGCACGATCGGTCACATGGTGCCGACCGACTTGCCGCCATCCCTGAACCCTTTTGACACCTTGTCGAGCTTCCTAGAGGTACACTGATGCTGTAGGGCCGTCTGTTCGAGGTGTTGGCGGGTTTAGAAACCACGGTCGACGGTGTTGAACCTCAACCGAGGCCGCGGCACGTCGCCGAGCTACTTCCGGTCACCCCCAGCCCGACCTGTCGCCCCCGACGTGTTCCTCGACGTCGACAACCCCCTGGCGGTGAGTTTCAGACCATGGGAGGTCCGGCAGCGGCGAGCCGGCGAGCCCCGAGTCTGCTCCGGCGAGGTCGGCGGCGCGGGCGCGAGAGAACGGCGGGAGGAAGACGAAGCCGGCTGGCCCACGTGTCAGCGGCTGAAGAATTTAAATCGGGATCGGGTGTGGCCAAGGATCGGCTGTGCGGGCGCGCAAATACCCTGTGAACTCCGGTGTGCCGGACACCTCCGCGCTCGACACGTGTGGTATCTCTGGTGTGCCGGACACCTACGCGCTCGACACGTGTCCCCGCGGGCCCCGAGAGTTTAAACTTTTCCCCCAATTTTCAGAATTCTTCCAAACTTCAAATCCTCATAACTTTGGCTAGAAAGCTCCAAATTGGGTGAACCAAATTTTGTTGGATTCAGCTCTCTGAGCACTTTCCAGAAATACCAAATTCAGCTCATGAAAGTGAATAGTTTTCCAGAATTAAATCCCTAAAGTTTAAACTGTTGGGAATTTTATCTGGAGAACTACGTTATGAAAAATTCTGAAATTTGGCTGAAAGGTTCATTGGAAAATCCCTGAATCCCAGTAAAGTTTTCAGACTCATCCAAGTTCATTTAGTTACCCTAATTGGGTGATTAAGGGAACTGCCCAGAGAAAATAGAAAAATGTACAGAAACATTTTTCAGATTTTCTCCAATCTTAATTAGGACATAACTTTCTGTAGAATTCTTCAAATCCAACTCCATTAGAACCATCCTAAATTCTAGTTTCCAGAAAGTAATGGTGGGAGCCATGAAAAACACTGGAATTACTTAGAGGCTCAATTATTGACCAGAGAGGCTTTTATTTGTACAAGGTTCAATTGAACTTTGTTTCAAATAAAACTTGGTCACAACTCTGGTTAGGACCCTACCAATCCACCATAAAAATCTCAGAACCCAAAGGGGAGGGCTAGCTAGAGTTATTTGCAATTATGTATTTGAGTTCACACATTGCATTTAAATTTACATGTAGTATTGTATTCAACGTGTAGCCATTGAAGAAGAGACCCCAGAAGTGCTGGATTTCCTTCTTCCGGACGAAGAACTAACTACTGACCAGCAGCAACAAGGCAAGCCCCGGTTTGCATTAACCCTTTCATAAGTTTTACTTTGTTTACATGCGTCATATGAAGTATGTTTGTGCATTAGGTATAGGATGGATGGAACCCCACTTGCATAACCAGAATTTTTCCCTAAGAGTGAGGGTAGTGTCTAAGACCTCGAGTAGACAGGCTATGCTTAATAATTCATAGGGCTTCGGTACAAGTCGAGTAGTTGGAATCTACTCGCGAGATAGGCTTGGGACACACGGGTTCGGTTGAGTGACGTGAGATCACTTTAGTAATGAAAATGAGACTAGGCAGGGGCTAGGGCGCAGCAAGAGAGAGTCTTGTGTGCGCAGCCCTGCCCGTGTCGATTGAGGACCGATCCGTGTGTGGCCCTGCTGAACAAGTATTGAACGTACCGAAGGCATATCGGATATATGGGCCCCGATAAACCGATGTAGCCTAAACCTCCGGGCGTCGAGGCATAACGCACCGATTTATAGGTGTAGGCTGAGGGCAGCAAGGTGGAAATCTGCCAACGGGCATAGAGAGATGCTCCGTGTGGGGAACCTCCTGCTCGTTTCGGTGTGACCGGTTCGACATTTGGGCTGTTGGGTGAAAGGTTGTCCCGTACGACATCGAGTGAGCGTGCTGTGCAGCTCCACGGGTGGGCGTACGTGACGTGCTCTTTGGGTTTCCCTGCAGGTGTATAACGAGTCGATTCGCCATCCCTCGCGGTGATGAGTACCGCTTGTTCACTGCGTCGTAACGTAGACTAATGAATGAAATGTTATGATTTAATATTGCTGTTATGATATAATTGTATTGCTACATGTGTGCCACCAAATAATGCTCACTAAAGTTCAGCGTCATAAACCGTTAACTTGTGGCTAAAAGATGAACTAAGGATGAACTTGTAGGCGTGTCCATTTGCTGCAACATTACTATCCTATGTCATGGTACACCTCATGTAGAGTTTCATGCTTAGGTGAGTCGGTTAAGACTTGCTGAGCCATCGTGCTCACGGTTGCTGTTTAAGTGTTTTTCAGGTGAGGAGCCACCCACGAACTCGGAGTACGAGTCCACTGGCGAGGGTTACCCTCCGTCGGGGACCACAGCTGAGTGGGAGCCGTACACGCCGCGCTGAGCTGAGGAGTGCAGCTAGTGTGGGTTACCCTAGGGCTGGGCAACCGACTTTTGCTAGGTAGGCCGGCGTGAGTTGTAGAATAGTAGACTTCCGCTGTGTAATAAAGAATAATAGTTTGTACCTGAGTATTGTACCTGTTTGTACAGTTCAGTTTGTTTTCCCATGTAATATAATCTGTCCTTATGACGTGTGCTGTCGGGTGTCGCATCGCGCGGCACCACCCTCTGCGATCCTGGATGAGCGGATTCCGATCCGCCACAGCCTGGTATCAGAGCTGCAGTGGGGATAGCACAGTACTTAAGGACGGCATTATGGGAAAAAAACTTAGGTATACGGTGAGGATTCGGTAGTTGCCCAAGTAAGGACTATATTAGCATAGTTACTTAAAGTGGCAAAGACTAACCTATGTGTTATAATTCTGAATTTCAATTATTGTAACGACGCACCTACGCTCTGGTAAGTTTGGTAAGGAACGCCACCGAAAGCGGTTCAATTTCAGTTAGCTCCCCCTGACGAGGAACGTGGTTCAGGGATTGATCTCACAGCTTGGTGTGAGACGTCAATATGAACCTCTTGAACTCTTCATGTTCCTGAGTTCATATGAAACGCTGATCCCTAGCGTGCATTAGGCAAGTAAGTGGAGACCCCATCGCATGGTCAGTAACGCGAGAGTGTGTTCCTCTGGAAATAGCCCAGGAGGACATACGCAGCGCTTGCCATCGGCGTGCCCTGCAGGGCAGTAGGTGGTATCTGTTGGGTTGATAACATTCCCAACCGTGACGACCCGTTCATGACATACTCGGGTTCCCCGTCGTGTGGTGTTGAAACACGATCACGTACCTTGAGACGTGACCTAGCTCAAGGACGGCCGTATGGCAATGATACGGGCGTTTGTATTTACTTTTAAATATGGAACTGCCTGAAATGAACAACCTTTGAGTGCACCATCATTTTGTGGTCTTCTGCAGGTACTAACCACGTATGTATCCGTGTAGAAAACATATGCGAGAGACCGTTTAGTGCCACACTTGAGACGTATATGCCGGTATGATCCGGTTAGGATTTTCTTTGGTGAGGAACGTAGTACCGAGATATTGTAGGCATATGCATGAAAATATTTAGAACAAGGAACTAAAATCATTAGGTTCAACAATTAAGACCCTGGTTGAGTATAAGAATGGGATAGTGGACCAGGATAGCTAAAGGGATGAAAAACAGAGTGCTCTGTTTTGGACAGCAAGTTTGCTGATCTTCCACAGGGTATAACTCACAGGTCCTTTAGCCCAGTGAGGTGTGTTATATAGTTCTGGAAAGGTATTTAAGTACTCTACAACTTTGTTGTAGACTTCCAGAGCTGAAACTGACCTTAAGATGGCTTAAATCCCAGAGGAATGTAAACTGTCCGGAACCAGGACAGAGTAAAACATTCTCTGGACTGTTCTATTTTTCAAACATAAATCCTAGTAGAAAAATTTAAAAATTCTCATATGATACATCCTTAGAAAGGAGAGAAGAGGTGTGATATCTTTGTAATTCAAAGTTTCTGAAGTTTCAGCACAGATTTCAGTGGAAACTCGAATTGAAAACAGCAACTTCCAAGGGAGGTGCTGTTAAAATTCTTCCAGAAATTCTGCTGACTTTGAATTACCATAATTTTTTTCACCAGAGCTGATCTGAGGACGCCCCGGAGGGAGACAACGTGCTGGCGGGTACGTTCACTCTCAACCATCAAGCCATCATAATATTGTTCGATTCTGGTGCAACCCACAACTTCATTAGTGCATCATATGTGGCTCAGCATCAGCTGGAAGCCTTTCCAACCGAGTGTTCTTATATGATCCGCTCACCGGGAGGAAAGATTTCAGCAACTATGATGGTTCCAAAAGCACCATTGTGCTTAGGTGGGAAGATATATCCCACCACTATGATTATCCTAGGGGGGCAGAAGATTGATGCAATCTTGGGGATGTCATGGCTAAGTTACCATGGCGCTGTCCTGGAAACTTTAACACGGACGGTTCACCTCAACTCCCCATTACACCGTCCGCAGTCCCTCCTATTAGATAATCCAGTCAGAGAGGTTTCAGCGATCAATAGTGCTGAGGCTCTCAAGTTAGAAGACATCCCCGTAGTCCGGGAGTATCCTGACGTGTTCCCGGATGATCTTCCGGGCATGCCACTTGAGCGGGACGTCGAGTTCAAGATTGAACTTGCACCCGGGACTACGCCCATATCACGGAGACCATACAAGATGGCTCCAAATGAGCTGGCGTAACTGAAGGAACAGCTCAATGATCTGTTGAGCAAGGGTTTCATGAGGCCGAGTTCCTCGCCTTGGGGATGCCGACCTCAATGATCCGAATGCGATACGTGCCGACGAGTGAAAGCTGATCACATGAAGAAATCAGGGCTGCTGCAACCCCTGAAGATCCCGGCATGGAAATGGGAAGATGTGAGCATGGATTTCATTGTGGGATTGCCCCTAACAGCCAATAAGCATGATTCCATATGGGTGATCGTTGACCGACTGACCAAGTCAGCTCACTTCATTCCCGTGCATACACATTTCCATGCCAACCGATATGCGGAGTTATACATTGCCAGGATTCGATGTTTGCATGGCGTACCCAAGACCATAGTCTCAGATCGAGGTGCATTGTTTGTATCTCGCTTTTGGGAGCAGTTACATGCTGCTTTGGGTACTAAACTGATTAGAAGCTCCGCTTACCACCCTCAGACAGATGGGCAGACAGAGAGGGTGAATCAAGTATTAGAAGACATGTTGAGAGCATGTGTCATCCACCATGGTAGGAACTGGGATGATCACCTACCATTGGTGGAATTCTCGTACAACAATGGCTATCAGGCAAGTATCAAGATGGCACCCTACGAAGCTCTCTACGGTCGTAAATGCCGCACCCCATTAAACTGGTGCGAGTCCGGTGTAAGGGTCACATTCGGAGTTGATGTGGTGAACGACGCTGAAGAGCGTGTTCGGACAATTCAAGCCAATTTGAAGGCCGCTCAATCCCGGCAGAAGAGCTACGCTGATAAGCGGCGTAGACCGTTGCACTACGACGTCGGTGAATACGTGTACCTCCGCGTGTCTCCGATGAAGGGCGTGCACCGGTTCGGCGTCAAGGGGAAGCTCGCTCCTCGTTTCATTGGACCCTATGCTATCACCAAGAAGTGTGGACCAGCAGCGTATAGACTGGAGCTACCGGCATCCCTTGCTGGTGTCCATGATGTTTTCCATATTTCGCAACTGCGAAAATGTTTGAGGCATACGGCTGCTGTTCCTACCGAAGACATCAGCGAGCTGAAACCGGATTTAACATATAATGAGTATCTGGTGGAAATTCTTGATGAAAAAGCCCGAACCACGCGTAACAGAACGTGTTGGTTCTACAAGATCCTCTGGAGTAACCATACCGTGGAAGAAGCGACGTGGGAGAGCGAGGAATTCCTTCGCTCAAATTACCCGGAGTTCATGGCTTCTTAACACGGGTAAGTCCCTACTACATCGCTATCTCTTCTTTTGTAATCTCGGGACGAGATTCTTTTAAGGGGGAAGGAATGTAAGGGCCTCAGTTTTGTCACACATTTGAAGTGTTCATCACCACACCACACACCTCATTTGAGGAAAGATGATGAACACAAATGAAGAGCATGTAACCACCATTAACATGCTCATTAGAGAACAAACTCACATATTGCAAAAGTGGTATTTCCCACATGTGATATAGGTGGGCTGGACTTATGAAAACTCCTACACATTGCTAAGGATGTCCATGCCAAGTTTCACCCAAATTCAAAACCTTTTTGAGGTCATTTTGGGTATAGATAGAAAGAGGGCAGCTTGAAACCACATTCAAATTCAAACTGTTTTTGTCCCATGAATTTAAAAGTGGGAGGCATATTCTTATTCAGCACATTTTTGTGAGCTCACACACCATTTTTCACTCCATTTGGAGTTGATCTTGACATGAGCTAAGTGGGACGAATTCAAACTTTATTTGAATTCAAAACTGAACTTGTGCTGAAATTCACTCAAACCGAACCCAATTTGAATTCTATTCAATTCAAATGGCTCAGGGGTGAATAATTTGAATCACCAGGGGTATTTTGGGGCTCACTGTTTACAACAGTGATTAGGAGTAAATTTCAGAGGTTAAAACCCCGGGTGGGACCCACATGTCATAGAGGGAAGAAGGAGAAACTTGCATCCAAAGTCAAAGTCTCGGTGGGAACTTCCACTGAGCAGCTGCTGACTCCACGCTCGGGAGCAGCTTCGCTCGCCACCGAGGGGCAGCAGCGCCACCAGCTGCTTCCCGCGCCCACACGCGAGCCCAAGGGCGGTAGCAGGGCCCTCTTAAGGCGCTCCACGGGGGCTGGCACCGATCATTTTCTCCTTTCCCATGATCACCGAGCCACCAACCTGCCGCCTCTCTGCTCGATCGGAGAACCACGAAACCAGCTCGCCTTCTCGCTCCCCGAGCTGCTAGACGGCCACCTGAGATCGCACTCCACCTCCCCAACGCCAGAAACCCCGAGTTCCGACCTCCTTTGCCCGAGAGCGATCGCCACAGCGGTGACTCAACCACAGCCGAAGGTCAGGCGCCCGTGGACAGCGTTCCACAGGCGTTTTCACGGTCCGGCAAGAGAGGCAACAGGAGCCCGCGATCACCGTGCTACTATCCTCCAAGTTTGGAAGCAAACCGTGAAGAATCCACAGAGAATTCCCAGTTTTTGCTCCGGCGACCGTAAACCGAGCTTCCGGTACGGTTTCTTTAAATTCTCGCTCTATGATCTTTCGGAGGTTATCAAATCTTGCACATAGACGCTGGACTAGCCGGCGATCAAGTTCTTTTCTGCATCCGTGGCGTGAAACTGTCTAGGAGTGACGAATTTCGAGCTCGATCGAGGGCGGTCATGGCGGGCACGATCGGTCACACGGTGCCGACCGACTTGCCTATATCCCCGAACCCTTTTGACACCTTGACGAGCTTCCTAGAGGTACGCTGATGCTGTAGGACCGTTTGTTCAAGGTGTTGGCGGGTTAGAACCCACGGTCGACGGCGCCGAACCTCAACCGAGGCCGCGGCACGTCGCTGGGCTATTTCCGGTCACCCCAGCCCGACCTGACACCACCGACGTGTTCCTCGACGTCGACAACCCCCTGGCGGCGAGTTTCAGACCATGGGAGGTCTGGCAGCGGCGAGCCGGTGAGCTCCGGGTCTGCTCCGGCGAGGTCGGCGGCGCGGGCGCGAGAGAGCGGCGGGGGGAAGACGAAGCCGGCTGGCCCACATGTCGGCGGCTGAAGAATTTTAAATTGGGATCGGGTGTGGCCGGGATCGGCTGTGCTGGCGCGCAAATACCCTGTAGGCCTCGGTGTGCCGGACACCTCCGCGCTCAACACGTGTTCCCGTGGGCCCCCGAGAGTTTAAACTTTTTCCCCCGATTTTCAGAATTCTTCCAAACATCAAATCCTCATAACTTTGGCTAGAAAGCTCCAAATCGAGTGAACCAAATTTTGTTGGATTCAGCTCCCTGAGAAATTTCCGGCAAATCAAGTTTCACTTCATGAAAACCCTTATTTCTCCAGAATTAATTCCTCAAAGTTTAAACTGTCAGGAATTTTAACTGGAGAATCCTTTGGAGGAAAATCCTGAAATTTTTCTGGGATGTTCACCAAACTATTCCTGAACTACCATAAAAATTACAGATCCATTTGAGCTCATTTGATCCACCTAATGGTGTGATTAGTGAAACTGTTCCAGAGAAAATAGAAAATGTTCAGAAACATTTTTAGAATTTTCTCTGAAATTGTTTAGCTCATATCTTTAGCTAGGAACCTTCAAATTAAGTAAGACCAATTCCATTAGAACCATCTGAATACCTAGTTTTCAGAAAGTCATAGTTTGTTTCATGAAAATCCTTAGAACACCCTAAAGGCCTTCAATTAAGGTCAAGTACATGATTAATTGTGGAGGGCTCAAATGAGCTTTACTGCAACTAAAACTTGACCAAGTCTCTGTTTAGGTTGTAACCAAGCCCCAGTAAAAGTTTCACAGTCATTGGGTCTGTCTAGTAAGAGTTAGAGACTTCACAAGTTTAAAAGTTAATACAACTGCATTTAAATTAATACATGTATTGCTCCTATCATGTAGTCGCTAAGGTCGAGGAGGAACCCGAAGTCCTAGACTTCGTTACTCCGGAGGAACAGCTAGCCTACGACCAAGAGCAGCAAGGCAAGCTCCGGTTTGCATTAACCTTTTTACAAATTTTTATTGTTTTGAGCACATACTTGTTTACTTTATTCTTTGCATTAGAGTCTTGTTTGGAAGCCCCACTGCATAGCCAAGAGAACCATGGGTTGGGTTTAGGATTGCAAACCCCGTTAGCTACTGCATTGCTATGATAGAGTAGGATTCGGTACAAGTCGAGTAGTTGGAACTACTCGCGAGCATAGGCTAGAGGCACTCGACTCGGGTAGTGATAGCACATGAAACACATGGCAAGAAAATGAGACCAAGCGGAGGGTAAGGGCAGCAGGACTTTGGGGCCTGTGTGCTGTAGCTCCGCTTGTGTTGATTGAGGACCGAGCCGTGTGCGGGCCTGTTGAACAAGCTAGAACAGTACCGAAGACCTACCGGCTATATGGGAACCGGGAAACTGATGTAACTCGGGTAGCTGGGTATTGAGGCATTGCCCGTCGTTCAGAGGGTAGGTTGAGAGCTTGAGGTGTAAATCGGCTGGCGGCACGGAGATGCACGTGCAGAGACCTCTTGCTCGGGACGATGGGACCGGTTCAATATTTGGCTGACGGGCGAAAGGTGGTTGCGTACGGCGTCCGTGATGGTTGTTGTAGGCAACATCGAGTACGGGCGTATGTGACGGGTTGTTCGGGTAACCCTGCAGGTGTAAATCGATTATAATCTCCGTCCCTCGCGGCAGTGAGTACCACTTGTTCACTGTGCCATGACGTAGAAAGAATAGGCTAGTTACATGTTAAAATGTTTCTGATTGAAACATGGACTTTGTCGGTACCCGCGATATGGGGTACCCCGCGCACAGGGGAAAATGCCTAAGGATCTCGCCCTTCTCCGCAGGGAAAGCTCCGAAGGCGCCACGTGTCCAGTGGGGCCGGACCTCCCTCTCCTCAGAGGAGAGCTCCGGGCTCGCCACGTGGCCTACAGCAGCCAGACCTCCCCCCTCCGTGGGGAGAGCTCCGAAGGTGCCACATGTCCCGCGGGGCCGAACCTCTCCCTCCTCAGAGGAGAGCTCCGGACCTGCCACGTGGCCGACAGAAGCCGGACCTCCCCCCTCCACGGGCGAGTCCTTTGCAAATGATTTTTACCTCATGTAACCACTCACCCCTCATGTAGAAGTTCCATGTTTAGGTGAGACGGGTCAGACTTGCTGAGCCTTCATGCTCACTGCTTGTGTTTGAAGCATTTTCAGGGTTCTATGAGGAAGGGACTCCCGATGAAGAGACAGAACCCCAGGAGGGGAACCCCATCGAGTGGAAGTCATGCACGCCGCAGAGTTAGTGTGTGTGTGTGTGTGCTAGCAAGTACACGTTCAAGGGCTGAACGTGGACTTGACGCGTAGTCTACGCCCGTGAGTGGAGACTGGACTTATTTTGTTGTAAACATGTTCATAAACTTGTTTATGTAATAAAATTTCGCTTCCGCTTTGTACCTTTAACGTGTGTTATCCTGTGCTGTGCAACGCAGCACCCCTCAGCGTGATCCTGGCTTGACAAGACCGTGGGTTCGTGTCACGAACCTTGCCGTCCGGCCAGCTCCCGAGTCCTCCCTCGTCGCTAGGGCCTAAATTAATGTGCTGAAAATGATGGGACCATCTTCCCCGACCGACGGTGGCTCTAACCTAGCCGGCGACTGTGCAGCGGCTCGGTACGAGTTCGGCGATGTCGCTCGGCCAACCTTGCCCGCCAAAACGTCGGTGGAAAGACTCTACAGCACCGGGGGATCCCAGGGGAGGTCGGCATGTCCATGCCAAGGCTCGGGGAAAGCTCTAACCTAACTGTCACCGTGAGCCCGATCCGCCCCACCATAACAGCCGTTGGAAGAATGGGAAATATGTCGTGCACAGTGGTTTTCATGCGTCGGTTGCAAAAGGGCAAATGATCGCCGGCTAGCCCAGCTCGTGTGTGTAAGATTTTACAAGCTACAGAGGATTAGAGAGTGAGAATTTTGGCGGCAAGTATCGGATGCTCCGTTTGAAGTCGCCGGGACAAAATCTCCAAATTCGCCGCCGATCCTTCACAGGTTGCTCCAGGCTTTGGAGGAGATCAGCACCATGGTGGCGCGCTCCCGTGGCCGGGCTTGCTTGGACGTGACAACCCCTGTGGAAGGCTGTCCGCGTGTGCCCGGTCGCCGGTTAGCCTTAGCTTGTCACGGACAAAGGAGTTTAGGGCTTGGACACTGCCGGAGCTTGGTAGCTCTCGCGCTAGGAAGGTGAGGAACGAGGGCGTAGCTTTGTTGTGCAACTCACCGATATCTTCAGTAGTAATAGCAGCGGTATGTTTCAGACATTTTCTCAGCTGGGAGACATGGAAAATGTCATGGACACCAGCAAGAGATGCCGGTAGCTCCAGTCTATACGCCGCTGGTCCACACTTCTCGGTGATAGCATAGGGTCCAATGAAACAGGGAGCGAGCTTCCCCTTCACACCGAACCGTTGCACGCCTTTCATCGGGGACACGCGGAGGTACAAGTGTTCACCAACGTCAAAGTGCAACGGTCTACGCCTCTTATCAGCATAGCTCTTCTGCCAGGATTGAGCGGCCTTCAAGTTAGCTTGAATCGTCCGAATACGCTCTTCGGCGTCGTTCACCACATCAACCCCGAATGTGACCCTTTCACCGGACTCACACCAGTTTAATGGGGTGCGGCATTTGCGAATGTAGAGAGCTTCGTAGGGTGCCATCTTGATACTCGCTTGATAGCCATTGTTGTACGAGAACTCCGCCAATGGTAGGTGATCATCCCAGTTCCTACCATGGTGGATGGCACATGCTCTCAACATGTCTTCCAGAACTTGATTCACCCTCTCTGTCTGGCCATCGGTCTGAGGGTGATAGGTGGAGCTCCTTATCAGCTTAGTACCCAATGCAGCATGTAGCTGCTCCCAAAAGCGAGATACAAATAATGCACCTCGATCCGATACAATGGTCTTGGGTACCCCATATAAGCACATAATCTTCGCTATGTACAGCTCCGCATATTTGCCGGCACTGTAACGTGTATTCACCAGGATGAAGTGAGCCGTCTTGGTTAACCGGTCAACGATTACCCAAATGGAATCATGTTTGTTGGATGTTAGGGGTAATCCCACAATGAAATCCATGCTCACATCCTCCCATTTCCATGCCGGGATCTTCAGGGGCTGTAACAGCCCTGATTTCTTCATGTGATGCGCTTTCACTTGTCTGTCGCACTCGGATACGTACTTAGCTACCTCCCGCTTCATCCGTGTCCACCAAAATTTCTTTTTCAAATCTTGGTACATTTTGTTGCTGCCCGGATTAATGGAGTACTTAGACAACTGGGCTTCATCGAGGATCTTTTTCCTCAACTCCATATCCCGGGGTACGACTATGCGGTTATTGAACCATAGCGTCCCCTCGTCATCTTTCCAGAAACACTTGATCTCCCCGTTGTCTATCCGTCTCCGGAGATGTGCCATGCCTTTATCATCCTTCTGAGCTGCAATGATGTCCTCCCTAATAGTAGGGATGAGGGCAAGGTTGTACAGCGACCCATAAGGAACCAAGTATAAACTCGGCTCTTCCTCCTCCACCGGTGTAATGGTGAGGTGATGGACATGTGATTTCCGACTCAGTGCGTCGGCAACCACATTCGCCTTGCCGGGGTGGTAATGAATCTCGATCTCATAATCCTTGATCAGTTCTAACCACCTCCTTTGCCTCATGTTCAGCTCCATATGGGTGAAAATGTATTTCAAGCTCTTGTGGTCGGTGTAGAGATGCACCAGATTCCCCAGGAGATAGTGCCTCCACATTTTCAGCACCAACACCACGGCAGCAAGCTCAAGATCATGAGTAGGATAATGCTGCTCATGGTTCCGAAGTTGGCGTGAACCATAGGCGACCACACGTCCTTCCTGCATCAACACGCAGCCGAGCCCAATACCGGACGCGTCACAAAACACGTCGAAGGGCTTTGTTGTATCCGGCTGAGCTAACACCGGGGCTGTGGTGAGATGCTTCACCAATGCTTGGAACGCTCCTTCACATGCCGTGTTCCAAACATATTTTATTCCCTTCTTCAGCAATTCTGTCATTGGCTTAGCGAGCTTGGAGAAGCTTGGAATGAATCTCCGATAGCATCCCGCTAACCCGAGGAAGCTTCTGACTTCATGGACTGAAGTGGGAGCTTTCCATTTCAGCACTTGCTCTATCTTGCTTAGGTCAACCGCGATGCCTTCAGCTGAGATGATATGTCCTAAGAATGGCACTTGGCTGATCCAAAACTCGCATTTGCTGAACTTGGCATACAGCTTCTGGTCTCACAATCATTGAAGAACAATCCGCAAGTGTTCGGCATGTTCGGCTTCTGTCTTGGAGTAAACCAAGGTATCGTCGATGAACACTACCACGAACTTGTCCAGCTCCGGCATGAACACCGAGTTCATGAGATACATGAAATGGGCTGGAGCATTTGTGAGACCAAAGGACATGACGAGATATTCATATAATCCATATCTCGTCAAAAAGGCCGTCTTCGGGATATCCTCCGCCCGGATCTTTATCTGATGATATCCAGAGCGCAGGTCCATCTTGGAGAACACACTTGCACCCACAAGTTGATCAAATAATATGTCGATGCGGGGCAGTGGGTACTTATTCTTGATGGTGATGGCGTTGAGCGGCCGGTAATCCACACACAGCCTCAGGGTTTCATCCTTCTTCTTTACAAACAACGCCGAGCATCCCCAAGGCGACGAACTCGGCCTAATGAAACCCTTGCTCAACAGATCATTGAGCTGTTCTTTCAGTTCAGCCAGCTCATTTGGAGCCATTTTGTATGGTCTCCGTGATATGGGCGTAGTCCTGGGTTCCAGCTCAATCTTGAACTCGACATCCCGCTCAGGTGGCATGCCCGGAAGATCATCCGGGAACACGTCGGGGTACTCCCGGACTACACGGATGTACTCTAATTTGAGAGCTTCAGTATTGTTGATCACTGAAACCTCCCGGACTGGAGTGTCTAACACAATGGAATGCGGACGGTGGAATGGAGAGTTTAAATGAACCGTCCGTGTCCGAGTCTCTAGGACAGCGCCATGGTATTGTAGCCATGACATCCCTAAGATTGCATCAATCTTATGCCCCATAAGGATTATCAAGGTGGTGGGATATAGTTTCCCACCTAAGCACAGAGGTGCTTTTGGAATCATCATATTAGCTGAAATCTTCCCTCCCGGTGAGCAGATCATATAAGTGCAGTCGGTTGGGAAGATTTGCATTTGATGCTTAGCCACATAGGATGCACTTATAAAGCTGTGGGTTGCACCGGAATCAAACAATATGACGATGGCTTGATTTTTGAGAGTAAACGTACCCGCCAGCACGTTGTCTGCCTCTGGGGCGTCCTCATTGTCGAGGTTGTGAACGCCCCCAGTCCGCTGACCAACCTTCTTGACCGGAGGTCGGCCTCGAGCACCGCCCTGGAACTGGGCTTGCCCGCTGCTTTGCTGCCCCTGGGGACAGTCCTTCGCGAAGTGGCCCGCCTGGCCACACTTGAAGCAGGTGAAACGGGGCGGTCCCCCGCTGATCGGTGGACGGAAATCCGGGGCGCGTTGTGGCGGTGGAAACGCCCGGGGTGCCGTCTGCTGCTGCTGCTGCTGCTGTCTTGGTGGTGGCATCGGCGGACGGAACGGAGGTGCCTGAAAGGGACGTCCCCCGAACCGTTGAGGTCGCGCCGGTGGATGCCACTGCTGCCCGGATGGTGTCCGATACACCATACGGTACTTCTGAGGAGCGCCACCACCACTGCTGGGCGGAGCGCTGCGCTTTCTCTGATCAGCTGCCAATTCCCGCTGAGCATCTTCTTGTATAATCGCGGCATTGACTAAGTCGTTGAAGGTGCCGCGATTCCACTGAATGAGGTGCGTCTTCATTTTGGGGTGTAACCCCCGATAGAAGTGTTCCCGCTTCTTCTCCTCAGTGGAGATATAGTCTGACGCGTATTGCGCCAGATGGTTGAAGGCGCGGGAGTAGTCATGGGCACTCCTCCCGCCCTGCTTCGGCTCCAAGAATTCTTGGAACTTCCTCTTCATGATCCTGGGAGGGATATGATAGGCGCGGAACGCCTCCCGGAACTCTTCCCACTCCACAGCATGGCCAGCCGGACGTGAGGCGACATAATTCGCCCACCACGCACCAGAGGCACCGTGAAGTTGCTGCGCTGCGAACAGAGTCTTCTGCCGCTCCGTACATTGGAGCAGCCCGAACTTGGACTCGATGGTCCGCAGCCAGTTATCGGCCTCCAGTGGTTCTTCAGCTTCGGTGAACACTGGAGGGTGCGTACTCATGAAATCCGAGTACGACACTTCCCGCGGCTCATGAGGCCCTCTGTCTTGGCGCCCCCCCCCCCCCCCCCCCCCCCCGCCTGGGACGTATTCTGCACGATCGTGCGGAGCAGATCGGTCTGCTCCTCACGACCACCCACCAGTGCCGCTATCACATCCGCTAGAGTAAGCGGAGGCGGCAGTGGTGGCTGCTGCTGCGGAGTGCTGTCGTAGGCCGGTGGCTGGGAAACATCACCTCCCTGTTGGTTAGAGCCACCAACCTCGTGCGTGGTCCTAGTACGAACCATCTGCAACCATACGACAATAAACATCAGTCCCGCAACATATTGCATGCAGTCCAATAAAATTAGGCGTAAAACATAATGACAATAAAACATGTGATACATCTCGTGTGTCGATAATGTAATAACTTTGCACAAGCTACACCATTACCAGACCAAATACAAGCTAGTTTAATCCAACTTGATGAACCCCCTCTTTGGAAGCTCACCACAACTAGGTTTGGTCACTACGAGACGTTACTATCGCGTTGTCATCACGTAAACCACCTTTTTATCTTCAATACGACACAAACATGGTCTCTAGTAAAAGAAACTTGAGTGAGACCTATACTCAAATCTTTTACTAGTTGAAGATAATCTCTCATGAGTATGTTCTACCCCATTGGGAGTACTCAAACCCCTTTTAGGGTACCACAATCTCTCACATGAGTTCAACTGTCATTTCTCTGCCCGAATGACCAGTTTCTACATATTAAAGGTTTTGATCTGGTTCTGGGCAGTTTCATGTAAGGGCCTCAGTTTTTGACACAAAATTGAAGTGTTCATCACCACACCACACGCCTCATTTGAGGAAAGATGATGAACACAAATGAAGAGCAAGTAACCACCATCAACATGTTCATTAGAGAACAAACTCACACATTGCAAAAGTGGTATTTCCCACATGTGATATAGGTGGGCTGGACATATGAAAACTCCTACACATTGCTAAGAATGTCCATGCCAGGTTTCACCCAAATTCAAAACCTTTTTGAGGTCATTTTGGGTATAGCTAGAAAGAGGGCAGTTTGAAACCATATTCAAATTCAAACTGTTTTTATCCCATGAATTTAAAAGTGGGAGGCATATTCTTACTCAGCACATTTTTGTGAGCCCACACACCAATTTTCACTCCATTTGGAGTTGATCTTGACATGAGCTAAGTGGGGGAAATTCAAACTTTATTTGAATTTCAAAACTGAATTTGTGCTGAAATTCATTCAAACCAAACCCCATTTGAATTCTACTCAATTCAAATGGCTCATGGGTGAATAATTTGAATCACCATGGGTATTTTGGGGCTCACTATTTACAACAGTGATTAGGAGTGAATTTCAGAGGTTAAAACCCCGGGTGGGACCCACATGTCAGCCACTGAAGCAAAAGAAACCACTGAAGACTCAGCTCGGTTAACCGCGCGCGCTGCAGCTGCCGCCACGGCGAAGAAACGGCGAAGCCACCAGCTACTTGCCGATCTCAGCCGCGGAACCGACTCCCTGGGTCTTTATCTACCCGCCCGAGCGGTCACCGGCGCTTCCCATCGCTGCCTCGTCGCACTTTCACTCAAAACGCCAAAACACCTCGCCGCCCGAGCAAACCTTCGGTTCCTCATCGCCCGGCCGATCCAGTGACCCTGCCGGCGATCTGAGACCAGCACCGGGTGTGCCAAGCCATCTCCAACGCCCTCGCATCGGTTCCAGACCCTGCGCGGTCTTTCCCGAGCTCCACCGTGGCGATCTTGTCTCTGCCGGTTCAGCTCGAGCCGCCGCTGCGGGAACAGCCCTTCCGGCCACCACAGCCCACCGTTCACGGAGCTGTAAACAGCAAATAGGTTCGCCTTCAACCCCTCTTTCTTTTCCGCAAGCTCCGGCGGCGTGACAAGCACTGCTCCGGCCGGAATTTCATATTTTCGCGACGGTGTGCAAAAGTGAGGTCGGTACTGATCTGAGAAATTCGTAAACCACACTGCATCACTCATCCTCCCATGGAGAGGATCACTTCTAGTAGCCCGTGCGGATCCATAGGATCAAGAACCACGAAGAAACCATGGAGGGAAACCGCTGTTCTTCGAGTTTTAGTAGAAATCCCGATTTCCGGCTTAGGTCGCACGGTGACAGCCCAACACAGCCCTTCCCAAGCTCTGTAGAGATCATGTCGACCTTTACAATGGTCCACTGATGCTCGACGACCCTTAGCTTGATCGGGGGAGGTGCTAGGGAGGGTGGACAACGCGACCAAAGTTCTTCCGAGGTTGCGGCTCGTCGCCGACCAGGTGGCGGCCGTTGTCATGACGAGCTGACCCCAGAATCCTGTTCCCCGAGTGGAAATAGGCAGGGATGGCCAGAATCGTGAAGTTTGGAGCTTTACAGAAGCCGGCGGCGAGCTCTCCGGCGAGGCTCCTCGGCGGCAGAGCACGGGCGTCGGGAGGTTGACGAAGGGATGGACCCCAGTCAGCGGGAGATATTTTAAATCGGGATCCGGCTGTGGCCGGGATCTGGTGTGCTGGCGCGCAAATACCATGTGAGCCCCGGTGTGCCGGACACCGCCGCGCTCGACACGTGTCCTCGCGGGCCCCCGCGAGATTTAAACTTTTCCCTGATTTTCAGAATTCTTCCAAACTTCAAATCCTCATAACTTTGGCTAGAAAGCTCCAAATTGTGTGAACCAAATTTTGCTGGATTCAGCTCTCTGAGTACTTTCCAGCAAATCAAGTTTCACTTCATGAAATTCCTTATTTCTCCAGAATTAATTCCTCAAAGTTTAAACTGATTGGAATTTAACTGGAGAATCCTTTGGAGGAAAATCCTGAACTTTTGCTGGGATGTTCACCAAAATATCCCTGGACTACCATAAAAATTTCAGACCCATTGGAGCTCATTTAATCCACCTAATGGTGTGATTAGTGAAACTGTTCCAGAGAAAATAGAAAATGTTCAGAAACATTTTCAGAATTTTCTCTGAAATTGTTTAGCTCATATCTTTAGTTAGGAACTTCCAAATTAAGTGAGACCAACTCCATTAGAACCCTCTGAAAATCTAGTTTTCAGAAAGTCATAGTTTGTTTCATGAAAATCCCTAGAACACCCTAAGATTTCCAATTAAGGTCAAGGACATAATTAATTATGGAGGGCTCAAATGAGCTTTGCTGCAACTAAAACTTGACCAAGTCTCTATTTAGGTTGTAACCAAGCACAGTAAAAGTTTCACAGTCATAGAGTCTGTCTAGTGGGACTTATAAGCTTCACAAGTTTAAAACTTAATACAAACAGATTCAAATTAATACATGTACCTCTCTTGTCATGTAGTCGCTAAGGTCGAGGAGGAACCCGAAGTCCTAGACATCATTACTCCGGAGGAACAGCTAGCCTACGACCAAGAGCAGCAAGGCAAGCTCCGGTTTGCATTAACATTTTTACAAATTTTTATAGTTTTGAGCACACACTTGTTTACTTTATTCTTTGCATTAGAGTCTTGTTTGGAAACCCAAGTGCATAGCCAAGAAAGCCATGGGCTGGGATTAGGATTGAAAACCTCGTTAGCCACTGCATTGCTAAGATATAGTAGGATTCGATACAAGTCGAGTAGTTGGAACTACTCGCGAGCATAGGCTAGAGGCACTCGACTCGGGTAGAATATAGCACATGAAACACATGGCAAGAATATGAGACCAAGCAGGGAGTAAGGGCAGCAGGACTTTGGGGCCTGTGTGCTATAGCTCCGCTTGTGTCGATTGAGGACCGAGCCGTGTGCGGGCCTGTTGAACAAGCTAGAACAGTACCGAAGACTTACCGGCTATATGCGAACCGGGAAACTGATGTAACTCGGGTAGCTGGGTGTTGAGGCATAGCTGGTCGTTCAGAGGGTAGGTTAAGAGCTCGAGGTGTAAATCGGCTGGCGGCACTGAGATGCGCGTGCAGAGACCTCTTGCTCGGGACGATTGGACCGGTTCAACATTTGGCTAACGGGTGAAAGGTAGTCGCGTACGACGTCCGTGATGGTTGTTGTAGGCAACATCGAGTACGGGCGTACGTGACGGGTTGTTCGGGTAACCCTGCAGGTGTAAATCGATTATAATCGCCGTCCCTCGCGGTCAGTGAGTACCACTTGTTCACTGTACCATGACGTAGAAAGAACAGGCTAGTTACATGTTAAAATGTTGCTGAAAGATGGACTTGATTGTTAATGATTTGCTGTAGTTTAGAGCTAATTAAAGTTCCTTTCAACTTTGGGCAAAGTACATGAGAGAAATGTGTTTCTTGTTTGATTGCGGCTCTCTCATGTGCCTTAGCGTAAGGTTCCCCACAACCTGCTGCTAAAACTTGAAAGCAAGGTTCTACTAATTAGGCGACTCCTTGCAAATAATTTTTACCTCATGTAACCCACCACCCCTCATGTAGAAGTTCCATGTTTAGGTGAGACGGGTCAGACTTGCTGAGCCTTCATGCTCACTGCATGTGTTTGAAGCTTTTGCAGGGTTCTATGAGGAAGGGACTCCCGAAGAGGAGACGGAACCCCAGGAGGGGAACCCCGTCGAGTGGGAGTCGTGCACGCCGCAGAGTTAGTGTGTGTGTGTGCTAGCATGGACACGTTCAAGGGTTGAACGTGCACTTGATGCGTAGTCTACGCCCGTGAGTGTAGACTGAACTTATTTTGATGTAAACATGTTCATAAACTTGTTTATGTAATAAAATTTTGCTTCCGCTTTGTACCTTTGACGTGTGTTATCCGGTGCTGTGCAACGCAGCACCCCTCAGCGTGATCCTGGCTCGACAAGACCGTGGGGTCGTGTCATTTCATGACTCAAGTTGAATACCAAAGTTAAAGTTAACTTCAATATCTTTCCAACGAGTATTTACTTGCCCTCAGATCACCTCTGGTTAAAACGTTATGGTAATTCAAAGTCAACAGAATTTCTGGAAGAATTTTAACAGCACCTCCCTTGAGAAGTTGCTGTTTTCAACTCTGGTTTCCACTGAAATCTGTGCTGAAATTTCAGAAACATTGAATTGCAAAGATGTAACACATCTTCTACCCTTTCTAAAGATGGATCATATGAAAAAATTTTATTTTTCTACTAGGAGTTATGTTTGAAAAACAGAACAGTCCAGAGAGTGTTTAACTCTGCCCTGATTCTGGACAGTTTACATTCCTCTGGGATTTAAGCCATCTTAAGGTGGGTTTCAGCTCTGAAAATCTACAGCAAAGTTGTAGAGTACTTAGATATATTTCCATAACTATATACCACACCTCCCTGGGCTAAAAGACCTGTGAGTTATGCCCTGTTGAAGATCAGCAAACTTGCTGCCCCAAAACAGAGCACTCTGTTTTTCATCCCTTTGGCTATCCTGCTCCACTATCCCATTCTTATACCCGACCAGGGTCCTAAATGTTGAACCTAGGGATTTTAATTCCTTGTTATCATTATTTTGCATGCATATGCCTATGATATTTCGGTACTACGTTCCTCACAAAAGAAAATCCTAACCGGATTATACCGGCATATACGTCTCAAGTGTGGCAGTACACGGTCTCTCGCACACGTTTACTACACGGATACATACGTGGTTAGTACCTGCAGAAGACCACACAATAGTGATGCACTCAAAGGTTGTTCATTTCAGGCAGGATCATATTTAAAAGTAAATACAAGCGCCCGTATCATTGCCATACGGCCGTCCTTGAGTTCGGTCACGTCTCAAGGTACGTGATCGTGTTTCAACACCACATGACGGGGAACCCGAGTATGTCATGAACGGGTCGTCACGGTTGGGAATGTTATCAACCCAACATATACCACCTACTTCCCTGCAGGGCACGCCGATGGCAAGCGCTGCGTATGTCCTCCTGGGCTATTTCCAGACGAACACACTCTCGCGTTACTGACCACGCGATGGGGTCTCCACTTACTTGCCTAATGCACGCTAGGGATCAGCGTTTCATATGAACTCAGGAACATGAAGAGTCCAAGAGTTCATATTAACGTCTCACACCAAGCTGTGAGACCTAGCCCTGAACTACTTTCCTCGTCAGGGGAGCTAACCGAAATTGAACCGCTTTCAGTGGCGTTCCTTACCATACTTACCAGAGCGTAGGTGCGCCGTTACATAATTAAAATTCAGAATTATAACACATAGGTTAGTCTTTGCCACTTTAAGTAACTATGCTAATATAGTCCTTACTTGGGCAACTACCGAATCCTCACCGTAAACCTAAGTTTTCCCATAATACAGTCCTTAAGTACTGTGCTATCCCCAATGCAGCTCTGATACCAGGCTGTGGCGGACCGGAATCCGCTCATCCAGGGTCGCAGAGGGTGGTGCCGCGCGATGCGACACCCGACAGCACACGTCATAAGGAAACAATATATTACATGGGAAGAACAACTGAACTGTACAAACAGGTACAAACTTCAGTTACAAACTATTGTTTATGTTACACAGCGGAAGTCTACTCTATACAACTCACGCCCGCCTATCTAGCAAAAGTCGGTTGCCCAGCCCTAGGGCAACCCACACTAGCTGCACGTCTCAGCTCAGCGCGGCGTGTACGGCTCCCACTCAGCCGTGATCCCCGACGGAGGGTAACCCTCGCCGGTGGACTCGTACTCCGAGTCCGTGGGTGGCTCCTCACCTGAAAAGCACTTAAGCAGCAACCGTGAGCACGATGGCTCAACAAGACTTAACCGACTCATCTAAGCATGAAACTCTACATGAGGGGTACAATGAACATAGGAGAGTAACAGTGCAGCAATGGATACGCCTACAAGTTCATCCTTAGTTCATCTTTTAGCAACAAGTTAACAGTTCGGAAATCTGAAATTTAGTAAGCAATATTTGGTGGCACACATGTAGCAATACAATTATATCATAACAGCAAGATTGAATCATAACATTTCATACATTAGTCTATGTTACGATGCAGTGAACAAGCGGTACTCGTCACCGCGAGGGACGGTGAATCGACTCGATATACACCTGCAGGGAAACCCAAAGAGCATGTCACGTACGCCCATCCGTGGAGCTGCACAGCATGCTCACTCGATGTCGTACGGGACAACCTTTCACCCAACAGCCCAAACGTCGAACTGGTCGCACCGAAACGAGCAGGAGATTTCCCACACGGAGCATCTCTCTATGCCCGTTGGCAGATTTCCACCTTGCTGCCCTCAACCTACACCTATAAATCGGTGTGCTATGCCTCGACGCCCGGAGGTTTAGGCTACATCGGTTTATCGGGGCCCATATATCCGATATGCCTTTGGTACGTTCAATACTTGTTCAGCAGGGCCGCACACGGATCGGTCCTCAATCGACACGGACAGGGCTGCGCACACAAGACTTCCTCTTGCTGCGCCCTAGCCCCTGCCTAGTCTCATTTTCATTACTAAAGTGATCTCACATCACTCAACCGAACCCGTGTGTCCCAAGCCTATCTCGCGAGTAGATTCCAACTACTCGACTTGTACCGAAGTCCTATGAATCATTAAGCATAGCCTGTCTACTCGAGGTCTTAGACACTACCCTCACTCTTATGGAAATGTTCTGGTCATGCAAGTGGGGTTCCATCCATCCTGTACCTAATGCACATTCACACTTCATATGACACATGTAAACAAAGTAAAACTTGTAAAAGGTTAATGCAAACCGGGGCTTGCCTTGTTGCTGCTGGTCAGGGGTTAGTTCTTCTTCCGGAAGTAGGAAGTCAAGAACTTCTGGAGCCTCCTCGCCTTCAGCGACTACATGTTAATGAATATGCACATGAGTTTATAGTAATGCTTCTGCTATTAGTTCTACTAACCAGTTTCTAACACTGGAACTCTGTTTAAGAATTTAAAATGAAGCTGGGGGTTAGTGGTTTGGGCTTGGACCTAAGAACATGGTTAAGTGCTAAGTGGTTATCCCCCTCTTCCACATTGATCACCTCAAGTGGTTTAACAGAGCAGGGGTGATCCAGAGCTTCAATGTTAAAGGCCAAGAAAAGGGACTTGCAAAATTTTCTCTTCACCTCACAACACCACAGTTTTTATTGTGGACATCTTAGGAAAAAGTGTGAAGAGCAAGTAACCTCCATCAAAAGGGTAATTAGAGGGGAAAGTCTACACTTTCACAAAGTAGAATTTCTACACATGAACATGAGAGCTTGAGCTCACCCCTAGGACTTGAAAAGTCTTGGGAAGGTTCAAGCCAAATTTCATGTAAATCCAACACTTTTTGAGGCACTTTTGGAGGTGATTGAAAAAGAGGCCAATTTGAATGTGAATTCAAATTGCAGCAACTTTCACCACTCAAATTCTAAAGTTAGCTTCATATTCAAATTCAGCACATTTTTCTGAGTAAGCTCACCAATTTTCATCTCCATTGGAGCTCATCTTGTCAAGAGCTAAATTTGCAAGAATTCAAAACTGAATTTGAATTTCAGTTTAAATATGAAGCACATTTAACCAAACAAAGTTTGAATTTGAGAATTCAAATTCAAACAAAGACTTTGGAGCTAAGTCTCACATTAAATTGTGAGTAGCTGGTGGGATAATTAACAGAAACAGAAAAGAAATATTAAGGAAAAAGAAGAAAGGGGGAGGCCCACAGGTCAGTGGCACACATGAGGGGCAGTCGGTTGCTGCAGCCGACCCCGACTTCGCGCGCAAGCCAGGGAACGGCGGCGAGCCACCGAGGCAGCAATCGGCCACCTCACGGTGCCAAACCGCGGCTTAAAGGCCAGCGCACAGCCCACGCCGCCTTCCTCCTACTTTCCAAACGACAACCCCCCCCTACCGAGCTCCTTCCTCGTTTCCGCGCGAGCACAGAAACGCCGCCCTCTCTGATCGCCGGCGTCCGGCCAGCACAGGCGCGCTCGTGCCCGACGAGCCACACAAGAAAGGACCGCCTTAAGGTGCTGATTCTTCTAGCCCCTACCGTTCTTCATTTCATGGGCTGTCGAGGGAGTATTTCGCCGGGAAAGCTTCGGGTGTCTTGAGGCCGAGCTCCCACAAAATTTCAAAATTCGTGGGGGTTAGATCATCACCGGGCAAACCGAGTCATGCACACGCTCTATACACGGCCACGACCACCTAGGATCGAAAACCAGTAAGAACCGTGGGCTAGGTTTACGGTTCTCTGAAGTTTTCTGAAGCACAGCCGATATCCGGCCTAGGTCGCCGATGAGGTCGTGGTTACCGCCGTTTTCACGGGGATCGGTGTCCATGTCCATGACCAGCAGGTGTCAGCGGAGCTCCCCGAGCAAACCGCATCGAAAAAGGTGCGTGGGATGCCGAGTTGGACGTCGCCGGTGAGCTCCCGGCCGCTGTTGCCGTCGGGAGCACTGTTCCGGTGGTTGTCAAGTTCTGGGGAGGGCACCACCGTGTTCCTCAGGCCGAGATAGGCACTGGCGGCGAGATTCAGCAAGCTCCGAGGACCGGAACCCCTCTCCGGCGAGAGCTCCGGCGAGCTTGGCGGCGGGGTCGCGCGGGTGGCCGGAGCAAGACGAAGGGGTAGGCCCCACGCGTCAGCGGCTGGAGATAAATGGGTGGGATTCTCTGTGGTCCGGGATCCAGTGCGGCCGCGCGGGAAGGAGTCTGTGGCCCCGTGTGGCTCGGATCCAGCGGTCGACACGTGTACGTGGACCCACCCGCAGGATTTAAACATTTCTGAAATTTCCAGTTTTAGTGCAAACTTTAGAACCCCATAACTTTTGCTAGGAAGCTCCAAATTTAGTGATTCAAATTGGGTTAGATTCATCTTGCCTAGCTCTGTCCAGATATACAACCCAATTTGTATGAAAACCATTAATTAATTCTGGAAAATTCTTTAAAGCTTTTCAGCAAAAGAATTTTAGGGGAGTTTGGTTCATCCAAAAATCCCCAAATTTTGCCAGAATGTTCTTTAGGACATTAGTAAACCCCTGTAAAAGTTTCAGACCATTTGGAGTTGATTTGGTCAGAGCAATTCAAATTGGAAGGTGCTGTGTTCATTTGAATAAAGAAACATTTTCAGAGAATTTCCAAAACTTGGAAATTCAGTTCTGGGCAAATCTTAACCCCAAAAATGTTAGGAAAATTCATGCAAACTCTATGAGCTATAATTGAAATTGTAGTTCATTAAGTTGAGCATGAACAGGGGTATTACCTCAGAATAAATTCTTCCTTGCTGATTTGCCAAGAGAATTATTCTGAGCAAACCACTCCATGAAAAGTGCTAATGTTTGGTCCAGAGAGTTTTCTTGTGACAAGGAACTCACACAAAAAT
Source organism: Neostapfia colusana (assembly GCA_030760725.1). Lineage (NCBI taxonomy): Eukaryota > Viridiplantae > Streptophyta > Magnoliopsida > Poales > Poaceae > Neostapfia > Neostapfia colusana. The sequence goes on from JASWHV010000020.1 coordinate 14,073,885, forward strand.
TCTCAGCTCCATTGGAGCTCTAGATCACCCCTGTCCTGTTTAACCACTTAAGGGATTAATATGGAAAAGGGGGAAAACCACTTAGCATTTAACCATTTGATTAAGTCCAAGCCAAACCACCAACACCAGTTCATCTTTAAATTCGTAAACAAAGTTCCAGGTGTTAGAGGCTGGTTATTAGAACTAAGAGTAGAAGTCTTACTCTAAAACTCACATTTGCATCTAAATTAACATGTAGTATTTCATTAACGTGTAGCCGTTGAAGAAGAGACTCCGGAAGTGCTGGACTTCGTTCTTCCGGACGAAGACTTAACCCCTGACCAGCAGCAACAAGGAAAGCCCCGGTTTGCATTAACCCTTTTATAAGTTTTAATTTGTTTACATGTGTCATGTGAAGTATGATTGTGCATTAGCTATAGGATGGATGGAACCCCACTTGCATAACCAAATGTTCCTAAAAGAGTGAGGGTAGTGTCTAAGACCTCGAGTAGACCGGCTATGCTTAATGAGTCATAGGACTTCGGTACAAGTCGAGTAGTTGGAATCTACTCGCGAGATAGGCTTGGGACACAAGGGTTTGGTTGAGTGATGTGAGATCATTTTAGTAATGAAAATGAGACTAGGCAGGGGCTAGGGCGCAGCAAGAGGGAGTCTTGTGTGCGCAGCCCTGTCCGTGTCGATTGAGGACCGAGCCGTTTGCAGCCCACGCTGATCAAGTTTGAACGTACCGAAGGCATATCGGATATATGGGCCCCGATAAACCGATGTAGCCTAAACCTCCGGGCGTCGAGGCATAACGCACCGATTTATAGGTGTAGGCTGAGGGCAGCAAGGTGGAAATCTGCCAACGGGCATAGAGAGATGCTCCGTGTGGGGAACCTCCTGCTCGTTTCGGTGCGACTGGTTCGACGTTTGGGCTGTTGGGTGAAAGGTTGTCCCGTACGACATCGAGTGAGCGTGCTGTGCAGCTCCACGGGTGGGCGTACGCGATGTGCTCTTTGGGTTTCCCTGCAGGTGTATATTGAGTCGATTCGCCGTCCCTCGCGGTGAAGAGTACCACTTGGTCACTGAGTCGTGACGTAGATTAATGGATGAAACATGTTGATTCAATATTGCTGGTTGATATAATTGTATTGCTACATGTGTGCCATCAAATACTGCTTACTAAATTTCAGACTTCATGAACTGTTAACTTGTTGCTAAAAGATGAACTAAGGATGAACTTGTAGGCGTGTCCTTTTGCTGAAATGTTACTATCCTATGTCCATTGTACCCCTCATGTAGAGTTTCATGCTTAGGTGAGTCGGTTAAGCCTTGCTGAGCCTTTGTGCTCACGGTTGCTGCTTAAGTGTTTTTCAGGTGAGGAGCCACCCACGGACTCGGAGTACGAGTCCACCGGCGAGGGTTACCCTCCGTCGGGGACCACGGCTGAGTGGGAGCCATACACGCCGCGCTGAGCTGAGGAGTGCAGCTAGTGTGGGTTGCCCTAGGGCTGGGCAACCAACTTTTGCTAAATAGGCGGGCGTGAGTTGTATAGTGTAGACTTCCGCTGTGTAATATAAACAATAGTTGTAACTGAAGTTTGTACCTGTTTGTACAGTTTCAGTTGTTTTTCCCATGTAATATATTATGTTCTTATGACGTGTGCTGTCGGGTGTCGCATCGCGTGGCACCACCCTCTGCGATCCTGGATGAGCGGATTCCGGTCTGCCACAGCCTGGTATCAGAGCTGCATTGGGGATAGCACAGTACTTAAGGACGGCATTATGGGAAAAACTTAGGTATACGGTGAGGATTCGGTAGTTGCCCAAGTAAGGACTATATTAGCATAGTTACTTAAAGTGGCAAATACTAACCTATGTGTTATAATTCTGAATTTCAATTATGTAACGACGCACCTACGCTCTGGTAAGTATGGTAAGGAACGCCACCGAAAGCGGTTCAATTTCGGTTAGCTCCCCCTGACGAGGAACGTGGTTCAGGGACTGATCTCACAGCTTGGTGTGAGACGTTAATATGAAACTCTTGGACTTTTCATGTCCCTGAGTTCATATGAAGCGCTGATCCCTAGCGTGCATTAGGCAAGTAAGTGGAGACCCCATCGCGTGGTCAGTAACGCGAGAGTGGGTTCGTCTGGAAATAGCCCAGGAGGACATACGCAGCGCTTGCCATCGGCGTGCCCTGCAGGGCAGTAGGTGGTATCTGTTGGGTTGATAACATTCCCAACCGTGACGACCCGTTCATGACATACTCGGGTTCCCCGTCGTGTGGTGTTGAAACACGATCACGTACCTTGAGACGTGACCTAACTCAAGGACGGCCGTATGACCATAATACGGGCGTTTGTATTTACTTTCAGATATGGAACTGCCTGAAATGAAACAAACCTTTGAGTGCACCATCATTGTGTGGTCTTCTGCAGGTACTAACCACGTATGTATCGGTGTAGAAAACGTGTGCGAGAGACCGTTTAGTGCCACACTTGAGACGTATATGCCGGTATGATCCGGTTAGGATTTTCTTTGGTGAGGAACGTAGTACCGAGACATTGTAGGCATATGCATGAAAATAACGATAACAAAGGATCAAAACTATAGGTTCAACCTTTAGGACCCTGGTTGGGTATAAGAATGGGATTGTGGGCCAGGATAGCTAAAGGGATGAAAAACAGAGTGCTCTGTTTTGGGCAGCACGTTGGCTGATCTTCAACAGGGCATAACTCACCGGTCTTTTAGCCCAGAGAGGTGTGCTATATAGTTATGGAAAGGTATTTAAGTACTCTACAACTTTGTTGTAGACTTACAGAGCTGAAACTCACCTTAAGATGGCTAAAATCTCAGAGGAATGTCAACTGTCCAGAACCAGGACAGAGTAGAACATTCTCTGAACTGTCTTGTTTTTCAATGATAACTCCCAGTAGCAAAACCCAAAAATTTCATATGATACCTCCTTAGAAAGAGTAGAAGATGTGTGATATCTTTGCAATTCAAAGTTTCCGAAGTTCAGCACAGATTTCAGTGGAAACTCGAATGGGAAAACAGCAACTTCCAAGGGATGTGCTGTTAAAAATTCTTCCAGAAATTCTGCTGACTTTGAATTAGCATAACTTTTTAACCAAGGCTGATCCGGGGGCAATTGAATACTCTATGGAAAGATACTGAAGTTAACTTTAACTTTGGTATTCAACTTGAGTCATGAAAATGCCCAGAACCAGATCAAAACTTGGAATAGGTAGAAACTGGTCATTCTGACAGAAGAATGACAGTTGAACTCATTGGAGAGGGTGTTGTACCCTAAGGGTGGTATACGTGATGACAACGCGATAGTAATGTCTCGTGGTGGCCAAACCTAGTTTTGGTGAGCTTCCAAAGTGGAGGTTCATCAAGTTGGATTAAACTAGCTGTGTTTGGTCTGGTAATGGTGTAGCTTGTGCAAAGTTATTACACTATCTACTTACGAGATATATCGCATGTTTCTATTGTCATTATGTTTTACACCTATTTCAATTGGACTGCATGCACTCTTTTGCGGGACTGATGTTCTTGTCGTATGGTTGCAGATGATTCGTACTAGGACCACGCACGAGGTTGGTGGCTCTAGCCAAGGGGGAGGCGATGACTCCCAGCCACCGGCCTACGACAGCACCCCGCAGCAGCAGCCACCACCGCCGCCTCCGCTTACTCTAGCGGATGTGATAGCGGCACTGGTGGGAGGTCGTGAGGAGAAGACCGACCTGCTCACACGATCGTGCAGAATACGTCCCAGGCGGGGGGACGTCAAGAGCGAGGGCCTCGTGAGCCCCGCGAAGTGTCGTACTCGGATTTCATGAGTACGCACCCTCCAGTGTTCACCGAAGCTGAAGAACCACTGGAGGCTGACAACTGGCTGCGGACCATTGAGTCCAAGTTTGGGCTGCTCCAGTGTACGGAGCGGCAGAAGACCCTGTTCGCAGCACAGAAGCTCCACGGTGCCGCTGGTGCGTGGTGGGCGAATTATGTCGCCTCACGTCCGGCTGGCCATGCCGTGGAATGGCAAGAGTTCCGGGAGGCGTTCCGCGCCTATCACATCCCTCCCGGAATAATGAAGAGGAAGTTCCAAGATTTTTTGGAACTGAAGCAGGGCGGGAGGAGTGCCCACGACTACTCCCGTGCCTTCAACCATCCGGCGCAGTATGCGTCAGACTACATCTCCACGGAGGAAAAGAAGAGGGAGCACTTCTATCGGGGGTTACACCCCGAAATGAAGACCCACCTCGTACAGTGGAACCGCGACACATTCAACGACCTAGTCAATGCCGCCATCATGCAAGAGGACGCTCTGCGGGAGTTAGCAGCTGAACAGAGGAAGCGCAGCGCTCCACCTAGCAGCGGTGGTGGCGCGCCCCAGAAGTACCGTATGGTGTATCGGACACCATCCGGGCAGCAGTGGCGTCCACCGGCGCGACCTCAACAGTTCAGGGGACGTTCGTTCCAAGCACCCCCGTTCCGTCCGCCGATGCCACCACCAAGACAGCAACAGCAGCAGCAGACGGTACCCCAGGCGTTTCCACCGCCACAACGCGCCCCGGGTTTCCGTCCACCGATTAGCGGGGGACCGCCCCGTTTCACCTGCTTCACGTGTGGCCAGGCGGGCCAATTCGCGAAGGACTGTGCCCAGGGGCAGCAGAGCAGCGGGCAAGCCCAGCTCCAGGGCGGTGCTCGAGGCCGACCTCCAGTGAAGAAGGTTGGTCAGCGGACTGGAGGCGTCCGCAACCTCGACAATGAGGACGCCCCAGAGGGAGACAACGTGCTGGCGGGTACGTTTACTCTAAATCGTCAAGCCATCGTCATACTTTTCGATTCTGGTGCAACCCATAACTTCATAAGTGCATCATATGTGGTTAAGCATCAGCTGGAAGCCTTTCCGACCGAGTGTTCTTATATGATCTGCTCACCGGGAGGAAAGATTCCAGCAACGATGATGGTTCTAAAAGCACCACTGTGCTTAGGTGAGAAGATATATCCCACCACTATGATTATCCTAGGGGGGCAGAAGATTGATGCAATCTTGGGGATTTCATGGCTAAGCTACCATGGAGCTGTCCTGGAGACACTATCACGGACGGTTCACCTCAACTCCCCATTACACCGTCCGCAGTCCCTCCTATTAGATAATCCAGTCAGAGAGGTTTCGGCGATCAATAGTGCTGAGGCTCTCAAGTTAGAAGACATCCCCGTAGTCCGGGAGTATCCCGACGTATTCCCGGATGATCTACCGGGCATGCCACCTGAGCGGGATGTCGAGTTCAAGATCGAGCTCGCACCCGGGACTACACCCATATCACGGAGACCATACAAGATGGCTCCAAATGAGCTGGCGGAACTGAAAGAACAGCTCAATGATCTGTTGAGCAAGGGTTTCATTAGGCCGAGTTCCTCGCCTTGGGGATGCTCGGCGCTATTCGTGAAGAAGAAGGATGAGACCCTGAGGCTGTGTGTGGATTACCGGCCGCTCAACGCCGTCACCATCACGAATAAGTACCCACTGCCCCGAATTGACATCTTGTTTGATCAACTTGTGGGGGCAAGTGTATTCTCAAAGATGGACCTTCGCTCTGGATATCACCAGATCAAGATCCGGGCGGAGGATATCCCGAAGACGGCGTTCTCGACGAGATACGGCTTATATGAATATCTCGTCATGTCCTTTGGTCTCACAAATGCTCCAGCCCATTTCATGTATCTCATGAACTCGGTGTTCATGCCGGAGCTGGACAAGTTCGTGGTAGTGTTCATCGACGATATCTTGGTTTACTCCAAGACAGAAGCCGAACATGCCAAACATTTGCGGATCGTTCTTCAACGATTACGAGACCACAAGCTCTACGCCAAGTTCAGCAAATGCGAGTTTTGGATCAGCCAAGTGCCATTCTTGGGACATATCATCTCCGCAGAAGGCATTGCGGTTGACCCAAGTAAAATAGAGCAAGTGCTGAAATGGAAAGCTCCCACTTCAGTTCATGAAGTCAGAAGCTTCCTCGGGTTAGCGGGATACTATCGGAGATTTATTCCAAGTTTCTCCAAGCTCGCTAAACCGATGACAGAATTGCTGAAGAAGGGGATGAAGTATGTTTGGAACACGGCGTGTGAAGGAGCCTTCCAAGCATTGGTGAAGCATCTCACAACAGCCCCGGTCTTAGCTCAGCCGGATACAACAAAGCCCTTTGACGTGTATTGTGACGCGTCCGGTATTGGGCTTGGCTGCGTGTTGATGCAGGAAGGACGTGTGGTCGCTTATGGCTCACGCCAACTTAGGAACCATGAGCAGCACTACACGACTCACGATCTTGAACTTGCTGCCGTGGTGTTGGCGCTGAAAATGTGGAGGCACTATCTCCTGGGGAACTTGGTGCATCTCTACACCGACCACAAGAGCTTGAAATACATTTTCACCCAGAAGGAGCTGAACATGAGGCAAAGGAGGTGGTTAGAACTGATCAAAGATTATGAGATTGAGATCCATTACCACCCCGGCAAGGCGAATGTGGTTGCCGACGCGCTGAGTCGGAAATCACATGTCTATCACCTCACCATTACACCGGTGGAGGAGGAAGAGCCAAGTTTATACTTGGTTCCTTATGGATCGCTGTACAACCTTGCCCTCGTCCCTACTATTAGGGAGGACATCATTGCAGCTCAGAAAAATGATAAAGGCATGGCACATCTCCGGAGACGGATTGACAAAGGGGAGATCAAATGTTTCCGGAAGGATGATGAGGGGACGCTGTGGTTCAATGACCGCATAGTCGTACCCCGGGACATGGAACTGAGGAAGAAGATCCTCGACAAAGCCCACTTGTCTAAGTACTCCATTCATCCGGGCAGCAACAAAATGTACCAAGATTTGAAAAAGAAATTTTGGTGGACACGGATGAAGCGGGAGGTAGCTAAGTACGTATCCGAGTGTGATACGTGTAGACGAGTGAAGGCTGACCATATGAGGAAATCAGGGCTGCTGCAACCCCTGAAGATTCCAGCATGGAAATGGGAAGATGTGAGCATGGATTTCATCGTGGGATTACCCTTAACATCCAACAAACATGATTCCATTTGGGTGATTGTTTACCGACTGACCAAGTCAGCTCACTTCATCCCCGTACATACACATTTCCATGCCAACCGATATGCGGAGTTATACATTGCCAGGATTCTATGCCTGCATGGTGTACCCAAGACCATAGTCTCAGACCGAGTTGCATTGTTTGTATCTCGCTTTTGGGAGCAGTTGCACGCTGCTTTGGGTACTAAACTGATTAGGAGCTCCGCCTACCACCCTCAGACAGATGGCCAGACAGAGAGGGTGAATCAAGTTCTGGAGGACATGTTGAGAGCATGTGCCAACCACCATGGTAGGAACTGGGATAATCACCTACCATTGGCGGAATTCTCGTACAACAACGGCTATCAGGCGAGTATCAAGATGGCACCCTACGAAGCTCTCTATGGTCGCAAGTGCCGCACCCCATTAAATTGGTGCGAGTCCGGTGAAAGGGTCACATTCGGGGTTGATGTGGTGAACGACGCCGAAGAGCGCGTTCAGACAATTCAAGCCAATTTAAAAGCCGCTCAATCCCGGCAGAAGAGCTACGCTGATAAGAGGCGTAGACCGTTGCACTTTGACATCGGGGAACACGTGTACCTCCGCGTGTCTCCAATGAAGGGCGTGCACCGGTTCGGTGTGAAGGGGAAGCTCGCTCCCCATTTTATTGGACCCTACGCTATCACCGAGAAGTGTGGACCAGCGGTGTATCGATTGGAACTACCGGCATCTCTTGCGGGTGTCCATGATGTTTTCCATGTTTCGCAACTGCGAAAATGTTTGAAGCATACAGCTGCTGTTCCTACCGAAGACATCGGCGAGTTGAAACCGGATTTAACATATGATGAGTATCCGGTGGCCATTCTTGATGAGAAAGCCCGAACCACGCGTAGCAGAACGTTGTGGTTCTACAAGATACTCTGGAGTAACCACACCGCGGAAGAAGCGACGTGGGAGAGCGAGGAGTTCCTTCGCTCAAATTACCCGGAGTTCATGGCATATCAACACGGGTAAGTCCCTATTACATCGCTATCTCTTCTTTTGTAATCTCGGGACGAGATTCTTTTAAGGGGGGAGGGATGTAAAAGCCCAAGAAAAGGGACTTGCAAAATTTTCTCTTCACCTCACAACACCACAGTTTTTATTGTGGACATCTTAGGAAAAAGTGTGAAGAGCAAGTAACCTCCATCAAAAGGGTAATTAGAGGGGAAAGTCTACACTTTCACAAAGTAGAATTTCTACACATGAACATGAGAGCTTGAGCTCACCCCTAGGACTTGAAAAGTCTTGGGAAGGTTCAAGCCAAATTTCATGTAAATCCAACATTTTTTGAGGCACTTTTGGAGGTGATTGAAAAAGAGGCCAATTTGAATATTAATTCAAATTGCAGCAACTTTCACCACTCAAATTCAAAAGTTAGTTTCATATTCAAACTCAGCACATTTTTCTGAGTAAGCTCACCAATTTTCATCTCCATTGGAGCTCATCTTGTCAAGAGCTAAATTTGCAAGAATTTAAAACTGAATTTGAATTTCAGTTTAAATATGAAGCACATTTAACCTAACAAAGTTTGAATTTGAGAATTCAAATTCAAACAAAGACTTGGGAGCTAAGTCTCACATTAAATTGTGAGTAGCTGGTGGGATAATTAACAGAAACAGAAAAGAAATATTAAGGAAAAAGAAGAAAGGGGGAGGCCCACAGGTCAGTGGCACACATGAGGGGCAGTCAGTTGCTGCAGCCGACCCCGACTTCGCGCACAAGCCAGGGAACGGCAGCGAGCCACCGAGGCAGCAATCGGCCACCTCACGGTGCCAAACCACGGCTTAAAGGCCACCACACAGCCCACGCCGCCTTCCTCCTGCTTTCCAAACGAGAACCCCCCCCCCCCCTACCGAGCTCCTTCCTCGTTTCCGCGCGAGCACAGAAACGCCGCCCTCTCTGATCGCCGGCGTCCGGCCAGCACAGGGGCGCTCATGCCCGACGAGCCACACAAGAAAGGACCGCCTTAAGGTGCTGATTCTTCTAGCCCCTACCGTTCTTCATTTCATGGGCTGTCGAGGGAGTATTTCGCCGGGAAAGCTTCGGGTGTCTTGTGGCCGAGCTCCCACAAAATTCAAAATTCGTGGGGGTTAGATCATCACCGGGCAAACCGAGTCATGCACACGCTCTATACACGGCCACGACCACCTAGGATTGAAAACCAGTAAGAACCGTGGGCTAGGTTTACGGTTCTCTGAAGTTTTCTGAAGCACAGCCGATATCCGGCCTAGGTCGCCGATGACGTCATGGTTACCGCCGTTTTCACGGGGATCGGTGTCCATGTCCGTGACCAGCAGGTGTCAGCGGAGCTCCCCGAGCAAACCGCATCGAAAAAGGTGTGTGGGATGCCGAGTTGGACGTCGCCGGTGAGCTCCCGGCCGCTGTTGCCGTCGGGAGCACTGTTCCGGTGGTTGTCAAGTTCTGGGGAGGGCACCACCGTGTTCCTCAGGCCGAGATAGGCACTGGCGGCGAGATTCAGCAAGCTCCGAGGACCGGAACCCCTCTCCGGCGAGAGCTCCGGCGAGCTTGGCGGCGGGGTCGCGTGGGTGGCCGGAGGAAGACGAAGGGGTAGGCCCCATGCGTCAGCGGCTGGAGATAAATGGGTGGGATTCTCTGTGGTCTGGGATCCAGTGCGGCCGCGCGGGAAGGAGTCTGTGGCCCCGTGTGGCTCGGATCCAGCGGTCGACACGTGTACGTGGACCCACCTGCAGGATTTAAACATTTCTGAAATTTCCAGTTTTAGTGCAAACTTTAGAACCCCATAACTTTTGCTAGGAAGCTCCAAATTTAGTGATTCAAATTGGGTTAGATTCATCTTGCCTAGCTATGTCCAGATATACAACCCAATTTGTATGAAAACCATTAATTAATTCTGGAAAATTCTTTAAAGCTTTTCAGCAAAAGAATTTTAGGGGAGTTTGGTTCTTCCAAAAATCCCCAAATTTTGCCAGAATGTTCTTTAGGACATTAGTAAACCCCTGTACAAGTTTCAGACCATTTGGAGTTGATTTGGTCAGAGCAATTCAAATTGGAAGGTGCTGTGTTCATTTGAATACAGAAACATTTTCAGAGAATTTCCAAAACTTGGAAATTCAGTTCTGGGCAAATCTTAACCCCAAAAATGTTAGGAAAATTCATGCAAACTCTATGAGCTATAATTGAAATTGTAGTTCATTAAGTTGAGCATGAACAGGGGTATTACCTCAGAATAAATTCTTCCTTGCTGATTTGCCAAGAGAATTATTCTGAGCAAACCACTCCATGAAAAGTGCTAATGTTTGGTCCAGAGAGTTTTCTTGTGACAAGGAACTCACACAAAAATTCTCAGCTCCATTGGAGCTCTAGATCACCCCTGTCCTGTTTAACCACTTAAGGGATTAATATGGAAAAGGGGGAAAACCACTTAGCATTTAACCATTTGATTAAGTCCAAGCCAAACCACCAACACCAGTTCATCTTTAAATTCTTAAACAAATTTTCAGGTGTTAGAGGCTGGTTATTAGAACTAATAGTAGAAGTCTTACTCTAAAACTCACATTTGCATCTAAATTAACATGTAGTATTTCATTAACATGTAGCCGTTGAAGAAGAGACTCCGGAAGTGTTGGACTTCCTTCTTCCGGACGAAGACTTAACCCCTGACCAGCAGCAACAAGGCAAGCCCCGGTTTGCATTAACCCTTTTATAAGTTTTAATTTGTTTACATGTGTCATGTGAAGTATGATTGTGCATTAGGTATAGGATGGATGGAACCCCACTTGCATAACCAAATGTTCCTAAAAGAGTGAGGGTAGTGTCTAAGACCTCGAGTAGACAGGCTATGCTTAATGAGTCATAGGACTTCGGTACAAGTCGAGTAGTTGGAATCTACTCGCGAGATAGGCTTGGGACACACGGGTTTGGTTGAGTGATGTGAGATCATTTTAGTAAGGAAAATGAGACTAGGCAGGGGCTACGGCGCAGCAAGAGGGAGTCTTGTGTGCGCAGCCCAGTCCGTGTCGATTGAGGACCGAGCCGTGTGCGGCCCACGCAGATCAAGTTTGAACGTACCGAAGGCATATCGGATATATGGGCCCCGATAAACCGATGTAGCCTAAACCTCCGGGCGTCGAGGCATAACGCACCGATTTATAGGTGTAGGCTGAGGGCAGCAAGGTGGAAATCTGCCAACGGGCATAGAGAGATGCTCCGTGTGGGGAACCTCCTGCTCGTTTCGGTGCGACCGGTTCGACGTTTGGGCTGTTGGGTGAAAGGTTGTCCCGTACGACATCGAGTGAGCGTGCTGTGCAGCTCCACGGGTGGGCGTACGTGACGTGCTCTTTGGGTTTCCCTGCAGGTGTATATCGAGTCGATTCGCCGTCCCTCGCGGTGAAGAGTACCACTTGGTCACTGAGTCGTGACGTAGATTAATGGATGAAACATGTTGATTCAATATTGCTGGTTGATATAATTGTATTGCTACATGTGTGCCACCAAATACTGCTTACTAAATTTCAGACTTCATGAACTGTTAACTTGTTGCTAAAAGATGAACTAAGGATGAACTTTTAGGCGTGTCCTTTTGCTGAAATGTTACTATCCTATGTCCATTGTACCCCTCATGTAGAGTTTCATGCTTAGGTGAGTCGGTTAAGCCTTGCTGAGCCTTTGTGCTCACGGTTGCTGCTTAAGTGTTTTTCAGGTGAGGAGCCACCCACGGACTCGGAGTACGAGTCCACCGGCGAGGGTTACCCTCCGTCGGGGACCACGGCTGAGTGGGAGCCGTACACGCCGCGCTGAGCTGAGGAGTGCAGCTAGTGTGGGTTGCCCTAGGGCTGGGCAACCAACTTTTGCTAAATAGGCGGGCGTGAGTTGTATAGTGTAGACTTCCGCTGTGTAATATAAACAATAGTTATAAGTGAAGTTTGTACCTGTTTGTACAGTTTCAGTTGTTTTTCCCATGTAATATATTATGTTCTTATGACGTGTGCTGTCGGGTGTCGCATCGCGTGGCACCACCCTCTGCGATCCTGGATGAGCGGATTCCGGTCCGCCACATTTAATGGATCTGAGAATTTTTGTGTGAGTCCCTTGTCACCAGACAACTCTCTGGACCAAAATTTAGCACTTTTCATTGAGTGGTTTGCTCAGCATAATTCTCTTAGCAAATAAGCAAAGAAGAATTAATTCTGAGGTAACACCCCTGTTCATGCCCAACTTAGTGAACTAAAATTTCAATTATAGCTCATAGAGTTTGCATGAATTTTTCTAGAATTTTTGGAGCTAAGGTTTGTCCAGAACTGAATTTCCAGGTTTTGGAAATTCTCTGAAAATGTTTCTGTATTCAAATGAACACAGCACCTTCAAATTTGAATTGCTCTGATCAAATCAACTCCAAATGGTCTGAAACTTTTACAGGGGTTCACTAACATCCTAGAGATCATCCTGGCAAAATTTGGGAATTTTTGGATGAACCAAACTCCCTCTAAAATTCTTTTGCTGAAAATCTTTAAAGAATTTTCTAGAATTAAATAATAGGTTTCATACAAATTGGGTTGCATATTTGGATAGAGCTATGCAAGATGAATCCAACCCATTTTGAATCACTAAATTTGGAGCTTCCTAACAAAAGTTATGGGGTTCTAAAGTTTGAACCAAATCTGGAAATTCCAATTAATTCGGGAAACATTCAAACTCTGACTGTGGGTCCCTCCTACACGTGTCGGCTGCTGGAATCACGCCACACGGGGCCACATGACCCTTCCCGCGCCACCACACTGGATCCCGGGCTGCAGCGGATCGACGATTTAAAATATCGCCACGACATGTGGGGCCCCCAGTCGTCTTCCTCCTCCCGACGCCCGCGCGATCCCGCCGCCGAGCTCGCCGGAGTTCTCGCCGGGAGGGGCCTCCAGTGCTTGGAAATTGCTGATTCTCGCCGCATGTGCCTATCTCGGCCTGGGGAACACGGTGGTGCCTTCATCAGAGCTTGACAACAACCGGAACAGTGCTCCCGCCGGCAACAGCGGCCGGGAGCTCACCGGCGACGTCGAACTCGGCATCCCCTGCACCTTTTTCGATGCGGTTTGCTCGGGGAGCTCCGCTGACACCTGCTGGTCACGGACATGGACACCGATCCCCGTGAAAATGGCTGCAACTACGACCTCACCGGTGACCTAGGCCGGATATCGGCTGTGCTCAGAAAACTTCGAAGAACCGTAACCCTAGCCCATGGTTCTTGCTGGTTTTTGATCCTAGGGGTCGTGGCAGGGTATAGAACGTGTGTGTAGCACGGAATCCCTGGTGGTGAACCATCTACCCCGAATTTCCTCGTTTTGCAACCTTCGGTATTTTGAATACCGAAAGGGTAAACGGCCAAATACTACCCCGACGACGTACGAGGGGAGGAACGGTCGGCACTAGCGTGTCACGCACCTTGTAGCGGACCTTTTTCGTATAGCTCGCCGGGCGCGGGACGGGCTCTAGCTCTCGGACGCCGGGGATCAACGGCGTTCGGCGGTCTGTTCTTGCGCGGAACCGAGGAAAGAGCTCGGGTGGGGTTGTTCTCGTTCGGGAAACAGGAGAAAGGGCGGTGTGGGTTGTGCGCTGGCCTTTGAGCCGCGGCTTTGGCACCGTGAGGTGGACGTTTGCTGCCTCGGTGGCTCGCCACCTCTCCCGTTCCTTGCGCACGAAGCAGAGGTCGGCTGCAGCATCCGACTGCACCCTCGTATGTGCAACTGACCTGTGGGCCTCCCCTTTACTTCTTTTTTTTTTCCAATATTTCTTTTCTGTTTTTGCTGAATATCCCCCCAGCTACTCACAATTTAATGTGAGACTTAGCCCCCAAGTTTTTGTTTGAATTTGAGTTCTCCCATTTGAATTTTTGTTTGGCTGAATTTGCCTTCTGTTTGAACTGAAATTCAAATTCAGTTTTTTGAATTCTTGCAAATTTAGCCCTTGACAAAATGAACTCCAATGGGGGTGAAAATTGGTAGGTGTAAGGGCCTCAGTTTTTGACACCCATTTGTAGTGTTCATCCCCACACCACACACCTCATTTGAGGAAGAATGATGAACACAAATGAAGAGCAAGTAACAATTATCAACATGCTCATTAGAGAACAAACTTACACATTGCAAAAGTGGTATTTCCCACATGTGATATAGATGGGCTGGACATAGGAAAAACTCCTACACTTTGCTAAGGATGTCCATGCCAAGTTTCACCCAAATTCAAAACCTTTTTGAGGTCATCTTGGGTATAGATAGGAAGGGGGCAGTTTGAAAACATATTCAAATTCAAACTGTTTTTATACCATGAATTTAAAAGTGGAAGGCATATTCTCACTCAGCACATTTTTGTGAGCTCCCACACCAAGTTTCACTCCATTTGGAGTTAATCTTGACATGAGCTAAGGGGGAGAAATTCAAACTTTATTTGAATTTCAAACTGAACTTGTGCTGAAATTCATTCAAACCAAACCTCATTTGAACTTTGATCAATTCAAATGGCTCATGGGTGAATAATTTGAATTGCCAAGGGTAGTATAGGGTTCACTGTTTACCACAGCTGTTAGGAGTAAATTTCAGAGGTTAAAAGGAGGGGTGGGACCCACATGTCAGTCTCTGCCTCAATACAAACCGACTGAAACACAGTTCAGTCGGTTCCCGGCTGCTGTGTGCGCGCGCCACCGAAGGGGGGCAGCCGGCGCCAGCTCCTGCTGCGCGCCCCAAGCCGGAGACCAGCCACCGGGCTATTTATTCCCTCCCCGGCGTGCTCCGATCACTCACTCCCCGAGCTGCCGGCATACTCGGCCGTTTTTCCACTGCCATCACCGCCGCTCGAGCTCCCGCTTGATCGAGCCGATCACTCGCGAGCACAGCCTCCTCCACAGCAAAACGGCACCAAGGGATCGAGAGCAACCTCCCACACTCCGGTTTGGCCAGTGAGCAGGCTTCCTCGAGCTGTACGAGCCATTTCTCCGGCGAGCCAAACATCGCCGCCGATCGGGTTCCCGTGGACAGCACGGCACAGCCGTTGTCACGTCCTCTTCTCTACACAAGAAAGGTGTGTGATTGTATGTAGATGGAGTAGCCGAAAGCCGTTTGGCGATTGATCAACCCTCGGCCGAGAATTTCCAAATTTACTCTTGATCAGTTCATAAGAACCGAGCTCACCTTCGGGTGAAATTCGTGCTCTATGCACGAAGGGTGGACGAGCTCGTTACCTAGTAGCTTCTACGCATGCTAGCGCCCACGCTCGAACTGGAATTAGAGAAAACCATCGAGAATCGGCCATGATATGGCTGTTTTCCCCGCCGCCATGGCTGAACACCTCGGCTCACCGTCGAGAGCCTAGTTGCCGGTATTTCTAGCTTCCACCCAGCCCTGGTTCGTGTTTCCCATGCCCTACTGATGCTCTCCGACCAATTTCCGGTCGATTTGGTGCACGGGAGAGCGGGACCGACCTCACCGGAACCCTAGCAGGTGCTGTCACCGGTGCGCACGGGTTTCCGGTCATCGCCGGCGGCCGGCAACCCTACCATCGAGTCCAGGGGGTCGGAAAAGGGGCAGGCGGCAAGTTTCGGGCCGGGGGGTGGCCGGGAACTCAGTTCCGGCGAGGGTCGCCGGAGAACGCCGCCACTGCGCAGTTGGCGCGAGGAGGGAGACGACGCACTGTGTGCGGGGCCCACAAGCCAGAGTTTAAACTTTTCCCCGAATTTCAGTTTTAGTTCAAACTTCAAATCTTTATAACTTTGGATAGAAAGCTCCAAATTGAGTGAACCAAATTTTGCTGGATTCAGCTCTCTGAGTACTTTCCAGAAAATCAAGTTTCACTTCATGAAATTCCTTATTTCTCCAGAATTAATTCCTTAAAGTTTAAACTGTTAGGAATTTTAACTGGAGAATCCTGTGGAGGAAAATCCTGAAATTTTGCTGGGATGTTCACCAAAATATCCTTGAACTACCATAAAAATTTCAGATCCATTTGAGCTAATTTAGTCCACCTAATGGTGTGATTAGTGAAACTGTTCCAGAGAAAATAGAAAATGTTCAGAAACATTTTCAGAATTTTCTCTGAAATTGTTTGGCTCATATCTTTAGTTAGAGACTTCCAAATTAAGTGAGACCAACTCCATTAGAACCCTCTGAAAATCTAGTTTTCAGAAAATCATAGTTTGTCTCATGAAAATTCCGAGAACACCCTAAGAGTTCCAATTAAGGTCAAGGACATAATTATTTGTGGAGGGCTCAAATGAGCTTTGCTGCAGCTAAAACTTGACCCAGTCTTTGTTTAGGTTGTAACCAAGCCACAGTAAAAATTTCACAGTCATTAGGTCTGTCTAGCAAGGGTTGTAGACTTCACAACTTCAAAGTTAATACAAATGCATTTAAATTAATACATACATTGCTCTTATCATGTAGTCGCTAAGGTCGAGGAGGAACCCGAGGTCCTAGAATTCGTTACTCCGGAGGAACAGCTAGCCTACGACCAAGAGCAGCAAGGCAAGCCCCGGTTTGCATTAACCTTTTTACAAATGTTTATTGTTTTGAGCACATCTTTGAATATTGTTCCTTGCATTAGAGTCTTGATTGGAAACCCAACTGCATAGCCAAGAAAACCCTGGGTTGGGTTTAGGATTGCAAACCCCGTTAGCCACTGCATTGCTAGGATAGAGTAGGATTCGGTACAAGTCGAGTAGTTGGAACTACTCGCGAGAATAGGCTAGAGGCACGTTGCTCGGGTAGAGATAGCACATGATACACATGGCAAGAAAATGAGACCGAGCGGAGAGTAAGGGCAGCAGGACTTTGGGGCCTGTGTGCTGTAGCTCCGCTTGTGTCGATTGAGGACCGAGCCGTGTGCGGGCCTGTTGAACAAGCTAGAACAGTACCGAAGACCTACCGGCTATATGGGAACCGGGAAACTGATGTAACTCGGGTAGCTGGTTATTGAGGCATTGCCCGTCGTTCAGAGGGTAGGTTGAGAGCTCGAGGTGTAAATCGGCTGGCGGCACGGAGATGCGCGTGCAGAGACCTCTTGCTCGGGACGATGGGACCGGTTCAATATTTGGCTAACGGGTGAAAGGTAGTCGCGTACGGCGTCCGTGATGGTTGTTGTAGGCAACATCGAGTACGGGCGTACGTGACGGGTTGTTCGGGTAACCCTGCAGGTGTAAATCGATTATAATCGCCGTCCCTCGCGGTCAGTGAGTACCACTTGTTCACTGTACCATGACATAGAAAGAACAGGCTAGTTACATGTTAAAATGTTGCTGATTGAAAGCTGGACATTGATTGTTAATGATATGCTGTAGCTTAGTGCTAACTAAAGTTCTTTTCAACTTTGGGCAAAGTACATGAGAGAAATGCGTTTCTTGTTTGATTGCGGCTCTCTCATGTACCTTCGCGTAAGGTTCTCCACAACCTGCTGCTAAAACTTGAAAGTAAGGTTCTACTAATTAGGCGAGTCCTTGCAAATGATTTTATCTCATGTAACCCATTACCCTCATGTAGAAGTTCCATGTTTAGGTGAGACGGGTCAGACTTGCTGAGCCTTCGTGCTCACTGCTTGTGTTTGAAGCTTTTGCAGGGTTCTATGAGGAAGGGACTCCCGAAGAGGAGACGGAACCCCAGGAGAGGAACCCCGTCGAGTGGGAGTCGTGCACGCCGCAGAGTTAGTGTGCGTGTGTGCTAGCAAGGACACGTTCAAGGGCTGAACGTGTACTTGATGCTTAGTCTACGCCCGCGAGTGTGGACTAAACTTATGTTGATGTAAACATGTTCATAAACTTGTTTATGTAATAAAATTTCCGCTTCCGCTTTGTACCTTTGACGTGTGTTATACGGTGTTGTGCAACGCAACACCCCTCAGCGTGATCCTGGCTCGACAGGACCTTGGGGTCGTGTCAGCGTGGTATCAGAGCTCGCTTGAGGTTTAACACCGTACAAAGGTCTTCTTTTTCAAAAATCCAGTGAGGAACGAGTTAGTAGCCCGTATAAGGATGTTATTAGCATATAGAAAGTGGCTTGTTAACCTATTTGTTATGTCGGAAAATCGTGCATCTCGGGACGTTCATGTCTTGGGGGGTGCACGTACGCGCTGTCCACCAGTGCGCACAAGCTGAAGGGTGGAGCCCCACGGGTGGCAGGTAACCCGACCCGCTTTAGTATCCTCTACGACTCTTCATGTCGTTTGGGGTATTCGAGCAACGTCTGTCCCTGGCGTGCGTGGTGCAATATGGGAGACCCCGTCACGTGGTCTGAAACGTGAACACGTAACTCAAGGCGTGTTTGGCTTGAGAACATCCGGGCGAGTGATGACGGCCGGGTGTACCCACTGTATGGATTCCGGGCTCGGTGTGCAGCCGAGTCTGATGATTGTTTGAGTTTCTGCAGGTAGCCTGACCACGAAACGGTAGACGTGTAGCATCCGTGTGCGAGTGACGTTTAGTGCCACTGGAATAACGAAGCCGGCTAAGTCCGGCATAGGTTTTTCCTTTGTGAGGGCGTAGTACCGACATAATCTGGTGACGCATCGACGTCACACCCAACTAAATGAAAAACTTCATTTAAAAACTTGAAGGTTTTGATCCAAAGTAGTAAAACTTGATGTAACTCCTTCCCTTATATAGGATATTCAAAGTTAACAAGTTTTCAACTTATAGGAAGTTAAGGACAGAGCACTCTGTTTTCAGCTGAACCAAGGCTGGAGTTAATCAGAGGTTAGAGGTTGAGTTCTTTCGAGGTTAGGGTCGTATGATACATTTCTGGAAAGCTTTGGAGGAGCTTTACAACTTTTCTGTTGAGTTCCAGAGGTGTTTCATCCCTTAACCACTCGAAAAATGCAGCAGAGTTGAAACTGTCCAGAAAACAGGACGGAGCGAAGACTCTCTGTAGACTCTCTGTAAATTAAGCATAACTTCCTGCATAAAAATCCAAAAATAGAAAATGTGGTAGTTCTGGAAAGCTTATGAGATGGGTTACAACTTTGTAACAGGAAGTTTTGTCAGATTAGGAACAGAATTAACTGGGATTCTTGGATCAAATCAGTACCTAAGGCAGGGAGGTGCTGTCCAATGGTTCCCAGAAATTCTGTTAACTTTGACGTCTCATAACTTTTGAACCAGGACAGATCTTAGGCCAACCAAATACTTTCTGGAAAGCTATTGAAGTTAACTTTAACTTTGATGTTGAGCTCCAGGACTGGTTTTGCGTTTAACCTGGCTTAAATCAGATTGATATGGAAACTGGTCAGGACTGTCATGGTAACAGCAGATCAGCAGTCAAATTTGTTTAAAAATTTGAACTATGTTTCCAAGTGTTATGGGTTCAATGACATATCTTATGTTATAACTCAAAGGTTTACTGTTTAAATAAATATTTGACATTTCTCAAATATATTTTTACAGATGGCAGCAGATAAACGGTTGGAGAACGGGTGGGTAGTTTCCCACTGTTCTGACCGTAGCGGCTACCCGGAAGCATTGTGGCAAATGCTCCAATATTTCGGGTACAACCAGATGCCGCAATACTTCGCCAAGGAGGAAGGCGAAGAGGGGAGCAGGACGTGGATGATCCATGTCGAGGTTTCCGCAGGACCTACGCCACCCGGTTGGGTGCCATTCACCGTCACGGTGAGAGGAAGACAACCGGAAGGGATGTGGCAAGTGGCAGCCCGTGACACCATGTCACGCTTCTGCCAGCTACACGTGCAGGCTATGGAGGGCACACCATACGCACTCGTTCCGGTGGAGGGACGAGCTCAGCATGTGTGGGAAGAGAGGTACCTGGAGGCAACAGACCCGAGTTGCCCAAGGTACAACCCCGCGGAGGCAAATCTTAGCCTCCAAATGAGGCCGGGAAACGCTGTGATGAACAGCCAAGCTGTTCATACGGCGCATCTCGCCACCAAGCTCAAAGAGAGCACAAGCCGTGGAGATCATTTTGAGAGTGCTCACAGTGCACTCCGCAATGTGCTCCTTCCGACGATCAAGCGACTGAATGAACAACACAATCAGTTGCGTCGTCTGAAGAAGGCAAGGAAGAAGGGCCGTGTTGACATCGCGGCGTTGCAAGAGCTGGTGCAGACCCTAACCCAGCAGAATGAGGACCTTGCTCAAGAACGGGACGACGCTATTGAGGAAGGACAAGGCTGGGAAGAGGACTACAACCAGGCTATGGACGAGGTGCATGCGTTGCAGGACCTCGTACCCCCGGTATTCCGCGTACCGGTAGTCTTGGGTCTTCCAGCCATGGGAGAACCCGGAATGGGAGAAGAGGTGGTAGACCCCGAACCACCAGCCGAGGTACCGGAGGAGGACGACCCACAGGAGGTCGAGTTCTACTCCGAGTAGGGGGTTACGGTTGCCAAGTAGGGCAGCTAGGGTAGCGTAACCCAACTTTTGTAATCGGTGACATGTCGTATAGACAGTAGCGTATGTATAGGTAGTGACGACATGAGCACGACTTCTCGGAGATCCGAGAATAATGTATCTTGTATAAAGTTTATGCTTTATCAATACATGTGAATGTTGTGCGAGTTAATCATGTGTCGCTTCAATACCTACTGCTGTTTATGGAATTTTGAGTAAGACATGTGCTAATTGCTGCTGTGTTGAATTTCAGAATGACGCGTACTCGTGCCAACTCTGACGTTGGGGGTACCAGTCAAGGGGGAGAGACCTCCCAACCGCCTCCCGAGGACTCCTCGGGACAGCAGCAGCAACAGCAACAGCAAACACCGCCACCGCCACTGCCAACGGTTACATTGGCCGACATTGTCGCGGCAATGGCGGGTTCACATCAGCAGCACACAGAGCTGCTGCAAACGTTAATTGCGAATACGTCTCGCCCAGAGAGACGTCAAGATCGTGAGGAGCGCCAACAGAGCTCCTACTCTGATTTCCTGGCGACTCATCCCCCTGTATTCTCAAGGGCGGATGAACCACTTGACGCGGACAACTGGCTCCGCGCCATAGAGATGAAGTTCGGGCTGCTCCAAATCAGCGAGCAGCGCAAGACTCAGTTCGCGGTCCAGCAGCTCCAAGGATCCGCGAGCGCATGGTGGGCCAACTTCTGTGCTTCCCAGCCCACCGACCGAGTGATGACCTGGGCGGAGTTCAGGACGGCCTTCAGGGCCTATCATATACCGCCCGGTTTGATGAAGAGAAAGACGCAGGAGTTCCTACACCTGCAACAAGGGAACCGGAACGCGCTGGAATATTCCAGGGCGTTCAACGATCTCGCGCTCTACGCGTCGTATCACGCAGATACGGACGAGAAGCGGCGGGACCACTTTTACCAGGGGCTTAACCCGCTCCTGAAGGACAAGCTGGCGATGTTCAATCGCGGCAGCCTCAACGACATAATTGATGCTGCGATTGTTCAGGAGGACTCCGGCAAGGAGTTGGCGGCGGCAGAGCGAAAGCGAAGCGCGCCGCAGAGCAGCGGAGAAGGAGGCGGTCCTTCTCAGAAGTTTTGGATGGTGAATCGCCCACCATCAGGCCCACGCTGGCAACCACCACAGCGGTCGATGCCGTTCCGCGGTCGGCCGTACTCTTCACCAGCATTCCGGCCGGCGCTGCCAGCACCACCGCAACAACAACAGCAGCAGCGGGCGATGCCGCGTGCGTTTGCACCTCCGCAACGCATGCCGGGCTTTCGTCCCCCGAGTACTCCACCAGCAGCGGCCACATGTTACAAGTGTGGTCATCCAGGACACTTCGCGAGCAGTTGCCCGGAGAGGCAAGGCGGCGGAGTGGCACCACAATTTCCGGGGAGGAATCAACCCCGGAACCCTACTAATGCGCGGCGGGCAAACCCTAGGCCCGGTACTGTCCACCAGCTTGCCATTGAGGACGTGCCGGAGGGCGAGCCAATCCTTGCGGGTATGTTCCAACTCCACCAGCATCCCGCTATAGTACTATTTGATTCAGGCGCCACGCATAATTTTATTAGCCAAACTTTCATTGCTAAACACAGCTTGCCAATACTACCCACCGATAGTCCATATTTAATTTGTTCACCGGGTGGGAAGATTTCAGCAAGCGTAATGGTCTCCAAAGCACCATTATGCTTAGCGGGTAGAGTGTACCCCACGTCTCTCATTATCTTAGAGGGACAGAAGGTCGATGTCATCCTAGGGATGTCGTGGTTAACCCGCCACGGCGCTGTTTTGGACACCGTCCTTCGAGTCGTGCACTTAAACTCAGAGGTGCACGGTTCTCACTCATTATTTCTGGACAGTCCAGAAATAAAACTTCCAAGTGTCTATCAAGCCACAACCATCAGATTGGAAGACATTCCGGTGGTCCGAGAGTTCCCGGATGTATTCCCGGATGATTTGCCAGGGATGCCACCCGATAGAGAGGTGGAGTTCAAGATTGAACTTGCACCGGGAACCATGCCAATATCCCGAAGGCCGTACAAAATGGCGCCCAAGGAGTTGGCTGAACTGAAGACGCAGCTCACGGACCTTCTGGAGAAGGGTTTTATTAGGCCGAGCTCCTCGCCATGGGGCTGTTCGGCATTATTTGTCAAAAAGAAGGATGAAACGTTGCGGCTTTGCGTGGACTACCGTCCATTAAATGCCGTAACCATCAAGAACAAGTACCCGTTGCCACGGATCGACATGTTGTTTGATCAGTTGGTCGAAGCAAAGATCTTTTCCAAGATGGATTTAAGATCCGGGTACCATCAGATTAAGATAAGGGCGGAGGACATTCCAAAGACAGCTTTCTCGACAAGGTACGGACTTTATGAGTACCTGGTCATGTCCTTTGGCCTCACCAATGCTCCAGCTCACTTCATTTACTTAATGAACTCGGTGTTCATGCCGGAGCTGGACAAGTTTGTCGTGGTCTTCATCGACGACATCCTGGTATATTCCAAGTCGGAGGAAGATCACAAGAAACATCTGCGTATAGTCTTGCAACGGCTGCGGGATCACAAGTTATACGCAAAGTTCAGTAAATGCGAGTTTTGGATATCGCAAGTGCCTTTCCTCGGGCATATCATCTCAGCGGAGGGTATCGCTGTGGACCCGAGCAAGATCACGCAAGTGCTGAATTGGAAATCCCCGAGAACTGTTCATGAGGTACGGAGTTTCCTCGGACTCGCGGGATATTATCGGAGGTTCATTCCGAACTTCTCGAAGATTGCCAAGCCAATGACAGAGCTGCTGAAGAAGGCTACCAAATATGTTTGGAGTCCAGCATGTGAAGCAGCATTCAAGGCTTTAGTCAAGCACCTGACATCAGCACCGGTTTTGGCGCAGCCAGACACAACAAAACCGTTCGATGTGTACTGCGATGCATCCGGCATTGGGCTCGGATGTGTGCTGATGCAAGACCGAAGAGTGGTCGCGTATGGATCACGGCAGCTTAGGAATCATGAGCAAAATTATCCAACTCACGACGTGGAGCTCGCTGCCGTGGTACTTGCACTGAAGATGTGGAGGCACTACCTACTCGGTAACCTCGTACATTTATATACCGACCACAAAAGCCTCAAGTACATATTCACTCAGAAGGAGCTGAACATGAGGCAACGAAGATGGTTAGAACTGATAAAGGATTACGAGATAGAGATCCATTATCATCCGGGCAAGGCAAACGTTGTGGCGGACGCGCTAAGCCGCAAGTCACACGTCAATAATCTGACCATCACACCGTTGGAAGAGAGCGAACCACCACTACATGTGATTCCACACGGAGCTCTCTACAACCTAGCTTTGATCCCCACCATCCGTGAAGAGATAGCGGCAGCCCAAAAGAATGACAAGGGCATGTTCCATTTGCGGAGACGTGTAGACAGTGGGGAGCTGAAATGTTTCCGGAAGGACGGAGACGGCGTCCTATGGTTCAAGGACCGGATTGTCGTACCCCGAAACCCGGAGCTACGGAAGAAAATCTTTGATGAGGCTCACTTATCAAAATTTTCTATTCACCCCGGCAGCAACAAAATGTATCAAGAACTCAGAAGAAAGTTTTGGTGGACACGGATGAAGCGAGAGACTGCAAAATACGTGTCCGAGTGTGATACATGTCGAAGGGTGAAGGCAGACCATATGCGGAAACCGGGACTGCTGCAACCACTGGGTATTCCTGCCTGGAAGTGGGAGGACGTGAGCATGGATTTCGTCGTCGGTTTACCCACCACCTTACAGAAACATGATTCTGTGTGGGTGATCGTCGATCGGCTCACCAAAGTTGCCCATTTCATCCCGGTCAACACCAACTACAACGCCAAGAAGTACGCTGAACTGTACATCTCACGGATCCTATGCTTATACGGCGTACCCCGTACCATCATATCGGACCGGGGCACTTTATTTGTGTCCCGTTTTTGGGAGCAGCTACACGCTGCCTTGGGGACGAAGCTGATCCGTAGTTCAGCCTACCACCCGCAGACGGATGGACAAACCGAGCGGGTAAATCAGATTCTAGAAGACATGCTACGAGCTTGTGCTATCGACCACGGCAAGAATTGGGATGATCACTTGCCGTTAGCCAAGTTTTCGTACAACAGTGGGTACCAAGCCAGCATCAAGATGGCGCCCTACGAGGCGCTATACGGCAGGAAATGCCGCACACCATTGAACTGGTGTGAGTCTGGCGAGAGGGTTACCTTCGGGATTGACCTTGTCAACGACGCGGAAGAAAAGGTTCGACTGATTCAAGCGAACCTAAGAGCCGCTCAATCCCGACAGAAACAGTATGCGGACCGGAGAAGGCGCCCCCTACAATTCGAAGTTGGGGATCACGTATATCTACGGGTGTCTCCAATGAAGGGCGTAAACAGATTTGGGGTGAGGGGAAAGTTAGCACCCCGCTTCATCGGTCCATTCCAGATTACCGAAAGATGTGGATCGGTGGCATACCGGCTGAAATTACCAGGAGCACTTTCCGGTGTGCACGACGTCTTTCACATTTCCCAGCTGAGGAAGTGTCTCAAGCTATCAACTACCGTTCAGCTGGAAGACATTGAAGAACTGCAACCGGATCTCACCTATCGGGAGGAACCGGTGCAGATTATTGATGAAAAGGCCCGGACCACACGCAACCGTACGTTGTGGTTCTACAAGGTTCTGTGGAGTAATCACTCCATGGACGAAGCGACATGGGAGAGCGACGAATTCCTTCGCACTAACTACCCCGACTTTCTCACGTCGCATATCCGGTAATTTTCCACCATCCTCTCTCTCATTTTCACCTTATAATCTCGGGACGAGATTCTTTTAAGGGGGGAGGAATGTAAGGGCCTCAGTTTTTGACACCCATTTGTAGTGTTCATCCCCACACCACACACCTCATTTGAGGAAGAATGATGAACACAAATGAAGAGCAAGTAACAATTATCAACATGCTTATTAGAGAACAAACTTACACATTGCAAAAGTGGTATTTCCCACATGTGATATAGATGGGCTGGACATAGGAAAAACTCCTACACTTTGCTAAGGATGTCCATGCCAAGTTTCACCCAAATTCAAAACCTTTTTGAGGTCATCTTGGGTATAGATAGGAAGGGGGCAGTTTGAAAACATATTCAAATTCAAACTGTTTTTATACCATGAATTTAAAAGTGGAAGGCATATTCTCACTCAGCACATTTTTGTGAGCTCCCACACCAAGTTTCACTCCATTTGGAGTTAATCTTGACATGAGCTAAGGGGGAGAAATTCAAACTTTATTTGAATTTCAAACTGAACTTGTGCTGAAATTCATTCAAACCAAACCTCATTTGAACTTTGATCAGTTCAAATGGCTCATGGGTGAATAATTTGAATTGCCAAGGGTAGTATAGGGTTCACTGTTTACCACAGCTGTTAGGAGTAAATTTCAGAGGTTAAAAGGAGGGGTGGGACCCACATGTCAGTCTCTGCCTCAATACCGACTGAAACACAGTTCAGTCGGTTCCCGGCTGCTGTGTGCGCGCGCCACCGAAGGGGGGCAGCCGGCGCCAGCTCCTGCTGCGCGCCCCAAGCCGGAGACCAGCCGCCGGGCTATTTATTCCCTCCCCGGCGTGCTCCGATCACTCACTCCCCGAGCTGCCGGCATACTCGGCCGTTTTTCCACTGCCATCACCGCCGCTCGAGCTCCCGCTTGATCGAGCCGATCACTCGCGAGCACAGCCTCCTCCACAGCAAAACGGCACCAAGGGATCGAGAGCAACCTCCCACACTCCGGTTTGGCCAGTGAGCAGGCTTCCTCGAGCTGTACGAGCCATTTCTCCGGCGAGCCAAACATCGCCGCCGATCGGGTTCCCGTGGACAGCACGGCACAGCCGTTGTCACGTCCTCTTCTCTACACAAGAAAGGTGCGTGATTGTATGTAGATGGAGTAGCCGAAAGCCGTTTGGCGATTGATCAACCCTCGGCCGAGAATTTCCAAATTTACTCTTGATCAGTTCATAAGAACCGAGCTCACCTTCGGGTGAAATTCATGCTCTATGCACGAAGGGTGGACGAGCTCGTTACCTAGTAGCTTCTACGCATGCTAGCGCCCACGCTCGAACTGGAATTAGAGAAAACCATCGAGAATCGGCCATGATATGGCTGTTTTCCCCGCCGCCATGGCTGAACACCTCGGCTCACCGTCGAGAGCCTAGTTGCCGGTATTTCTAGCTTCCACCCAGCCCTGGTTCGTGTTTCCCATGCCCTACTGATGCTCTCCGACCAATTTCCGGTCGATTTGGTGCACGGGAGAGCGGGACCGACCTCACCGGAACCCTAGCAGGTGCTGTCACCGGTGCGCACGGGTTTCCGGTCATCGCCGGCGGCCGGCGACCCTACCATCGAGTCCAGGGGGTCGGAAAAGGGGCAGGCGGCAAGTTTCGGGCCGGGGGTGGCCGGGAACTCAGTTCCGGCGAGGGTCGCCGGAGAACGCCGCCACTGCGCAGTTGGCGCGAGGAGGGAGACGACGCACTGTGTGCGGGGCCCACAAGCCAGAGTTTAAACTTTTCCCCGAATTTCAGTTTTAGTTCAAACTTCAAATCCTTATAACTTTGGCTAGAAAGCTCCAAATTGAGTGAACCAAATTTTGCTGGATTCAGCTCTCTGAGTACTTTCCAGAAAATCAAGTTTCACTTCATGAAATTCCTTATTTCTCCAGAATTAATTCCTTAAAGTTTAAACTGTTAGGAATTTTAACTGGAGAATCCTGTGGAGGAAAATCCTGAACTTTTGCTGGGATGTTCACCAAAATATCCTTGAACTACCATAAAAATTTCAGATCCATTTGAGCTCATTTAGTCCACCTAATGGTGTGATTAGTGAAACTGTTCCAGAGAAAATAGAAAATGTTCAGAAACACTTTCAGAATTTTCTCTGAAATTGTTTGGCTCATATC
Organism: Neostapfia colusana; assembly: GCA_030760725.1. Classification (NCBI taxonomy): domain Eukaryota; kingdom Viridiplantae; phylum Streptophyta; class Magnoliopsida; order Poales; family Poaceae; genus Neostapfia; species Neostapfia colusana. The sequence continues at coordinate 14,101,336 of JASWHV010000020.1, forward strand.
TTTAGTTAGAGACTTCCAAATTAAGTGAGACCAACTCCATTAGAACCCTCTGAAAATCTAGTTTTCAGAAAATCATAGTTTGTCTCATGAAAATTCCGAGAACACCCTAAGAGTTCCAATTAAGGTCAAGGACATAATTATTTGTGGAGGGCTCAAATGAGCTTTGCTGCAGCTAAAACTTGACCCAGTCTTTGTTTAGGTTGTAACCAAGCCACAGTTAAAATTTCACAGTCATTAGGTCTGTCTAGCAAGGGTTGTAGACTTCACAACTTCAAAGTTAATACAAATGCATTTAAATTAATACATACATTGCTCTTATCATGTAGTCGCTAAGGTCGAGGAGGAACCCGAGGTCCTAGACTTCGTTACTCCGGAGGAGCAGCTAGCCTACGACCAAGAGCAGCAAGGCAAGCCCCGGTTTGCATTAACCTTTTTACAAATGTTTATTGTTTTGAGCACATCTTTGAATATTGTTCCTTGCATTAGAGTCTTGATTGGAAACCCAACTGCATAGCCAAGAAAACCCTGGGTTGGGTTTAGGATTGCAAACCCCGTTAGCCACTGCATTGCTAGGATAGAGTAGGATTCGGTACAAGTCGAGTAGTTGGAACTACTCGCGAGAATAGGCTAGAGGCACGTTGCTCGGGTAGAGATAGCACATGATACACATGGCAAGAAAATGAGACCGAGCGGAGATTAAGGGCAGCAGGACTTTGGGGCCTGTGTGCTGTAGCTCCGCTTGTGTCGATTGAGGACCGAGCCGTGTGCGGGCCTGTTGAACAAGCTAGAACAGTACCGAAGACCTACCGGCTATATGGGAACCGGGAAACTGATGTAACTCGGGTAGCTGGTTATTGAGGCATTGCCCGTCGTTCAGAGGGTAGGTTGAGAGCTCGAGGTGTAAATCGGCTGGCGGCACGGAGATGCGCGTGCAGAGACCTCTTGCTCGGGACGATGGGACCGGTTCAATATTTGGCTAACGGGTGAAAGGTAGTCGCGTACGGCGTCCGTGATGGTTGTTGTAGGCAACATCGAGTACGGGCGTACGTGACGGGTTGTTCGGGTAACCCTGCAGGTGTAAATCGATTATAATCGCCGTCCCTCGCGGTCAGTGAGTACCACTTGTTCACTGTACCGTGACGTAGAAAGAACAGGCTAGTTACATGTTAAAATGTTGCTGATTGAAAGCTGGACATTGATTGTTAATGATATGCTGTAGCTTAGTGCTAACTAAAGTTCTTTTCAACTTTGGGCAAAGTACATGAGAGAAATGCGTTTCTTGTTTGATTGCGGCTCTCTCATGTACCTTCGCGTAAGGTTCTCCACAACCTGCTGCTAAAACTTGAAAGTAAGGTTCTACTAATTAGGCGAGTCCTTGCAAATGATTTTATCTCATGTAACCCATTACCCTCATGTAGAAGTTCCATGTTTAGGTGAGACGGGTCAGACTTGCTGAGCCTTCGTGCTCACTGCTTGTGTTTGAAGCTTTTGCAGGGTTCTATGAGGAAGGGACTCCCGAAGAGGAGACGGAACCCCAGGAGGGGAACCCCGTCGAGTGGGAGTCGTGCACGCCGCAGAGTTAGTGTGCGTGTGTGCTAGCAAGGACACGTTCAAGGGCTGAACGTGTACTTGATGCTTAGTCTACGCCCGCGAGTGTGGACTAAACTTATGTTGATGTAAACATGTTCATAAACTTGTTTATGTAATAAAATTTCCGCTTCCGCTTTGTACCTTTGACGTGTGTTATACGGTGTTGTGCAACGCAACACCCCTCAGCGTGATCCTGGCTCGACAGGACCTTGGGGTCGTGTCAGTAGGCTAACTCAGAAAAATATGCTGAGTTTGAATATGAAGCTAACTTTTGAATTTGAGTGATGAAAGTTGCTGCAATTTGAATTTACATTCAAATTGGCCTCTTTTTCAAATACCTCAAAAAGTGCCTCAAAAAGTGTTGGATTTACATGAAATTTGGCCTGAACCTTCCCAAGACTTTATAAGTTCTAGGGGTGAGATCAACCTCTCATGTTCATGTGTAGAAACCCTACTTTGTGAAAGTGAGGGCTTTCCCCTGTAATCACTCTTTTGATGGAGGTTACTTGCTCTTCACAATATTTCCTAGGATATCCACAACAAAACTGTGGTGTTGTGAGGTGAAGAAAAGTTTTTGCAAGTCCCCTTTTCTTGGGCTTTTACACATGCCGGACTTTCATCCCCCGAGCACTACCCCAGCAGCGGCCACATGTTACAAATGTGGTCGTCCAGGACACTTCGCCAGCAGTTGTCCAGAGAGGCAAGGCGGTGGAGTTGCACCACTATTTCCGGGGAGGAATCAAGCCCGGAACCCTACTAATGCGTGGCGGTCAAACCCTAGGCCCGGCACTGTCCACCATCTTGCCATAGAGGATGTGCCGGAGGGTGAGCCAATCCTTGCGGGTATGTTCCAACTCCACCAGCATCCCGCCATAGTATTGTTTGATTCAGGCGCCACGCATAATTTTATTAGCCAAGCTTTCATTGCTAAACAAAGCTTGCAAATACTACCAACCGATAGTCCATATTTGATTTGTTCACCTGGTGAGAGGATTTCAGCAAGCGTAATGGTTTCCAAAGCACCATTATGCTTAGCGGGTAGAGTGTACCCTACGTCTCTCATAATCTTAGAGGGACAGAAGGTCGATGTCATCCTAGGGATGTCGTGGTTAACCCGCCACGGCGCTGTTTTAGACACCGTCCTTCGAGTCGTACACTTAAACTCAGAAGTGCACAGATCTCACTCCTTATTTCTGGACAGTCCAGAAATAAAACTTCCAAGTATCTATCAGTCGACAACAATCAGATTGGAAGACATTCCAGTGGTCCGAGAGTTCCCTGACGTGTTCCCGGATGATTTACCGGGGATGCCGCCCGATAGAGAGGTGGAGTTCATGATTGAACTTGCACCGGGAACCATGCCAATATACCGAAGGCCGTACAAGATGGCACCCAAGGAGTTGGCTGAACTGAAGACTCAGCTCACGGACCTCCTGGAGAAGGGTTTTATTAGGCCGAGCTCCTCGCCATGGGGCTGTTCGGCATTATTTGTAAAGAAGAAGGATGAGATGTTTCGGCTTTGCGTGGACTATCGTCCATTAAATGCCGTAACCATTAAGAACAAGTACTCGTTGCCACGGATCAACATGTTGTTTGATCAGTTGGTCGAAGCAAAGATCTTTTCCAAGATGGACTTAAGATCCGGGTACCATCAGATTAAGATACGGGCTGAGGATATTCCGAAGACGGCTTTCTCGACGAGGTACGTACTTTATGAGTACCTGGTCATGTCCTTCGGCCTCACCAACGCTCCAGCTCACTTCATGTATCTAATGAACTCGGTATTCATGCCGGAGCTGGACAAGTTTGTCGTGGTCTTCATCGACGCAAAACTGGTGTATTCCAAGTCGGAGGAAGATCACAAGAAGCATCTGCGTATAGTCTTGCAACGGCTGCGGGATCACAAGCTATACGCGAAATTCAGCAAATGCGAGTTCTGGATATCGCAAGTGCCTTTGCTCGGGCATATCATCTCAGCAGAGGGTATCGCTGTAGACCCAAGCAAGATCACTCAAGTGCTGAATTGGAAATCCCAGAGGACTGTTCACGAGGTACGGAGTTTCCTCGGACTCGTGGGATATTATCGGAGGTTCATTCCGAACTTCTCGACTATTGCCAAGCCTATGAAGGAGCTGCTGAAGAAGGCTACCAAATATGTTTGGAGTCCATCATGTGAAGCAGCATTCAAGGATTTAGTCAAGCACCCGACATCAGCACCGGTTTTGGCGCAGCCAGACACAACAAAACCGTTCGATGTGTACTGCGATGCGTTCGGCATTGGGCTCGGATGTGTGCTGATGCAAGACCGAAGAGTGGTCACGTATGGATCACGGCAGCTTAGAAACCATGAGCAGAATTATCCAACTCACGATTTGGAGCACGCTGCCGTGGTACTCGCACTCAAGATATGGAGGCACTACCTACTCGGTAACCTCGTACATTTATATACCGACCACAAGAGCCTCAAGTACATATTCACTCAGAAGGAGTTGAACATGAGGCAGCGAAGATGGTTAGAATTGATAAAGGATTACGAAATAGAGATCCATTATCATCCGGGCAAGGCAAACGTAGTGGCAGATGCGCTGAGCCACAAGTCACACGTCAACAATCTGACCATCACACCGTTGGAAGAGAGCGAACCACCACTGCATGTGATTCCACATGGAGCTCTCTACATCTTAGCTTTAATCCCCACAATCCGTGAAGAGATAGCGGCAGCTCAGAAACATGACAAGGGCATGTCGCATTTGCGGAGACGTGTAGACAGTGGGGAGTTGAAATGTTTCCGGAAGGACAGAGACGGCGTTCTATGGTTCAAGGACCGGATCGTCGTACCCCGTAAACCGGAGTTACGGCAGAAAATTTTTGATGAGGCTCACTAATCAAAATTTTCTATTCACCCCGGCAGCAACAAAATGTATCAAGAACTCAGAAGTAAGTTTTGGTGGACACGGATGAAGCGGGAGATCTCGAAGTACGTGTCCGAGTGTGATACATGTCGAAGGGTGAAGGCAGATCATATGCGGAAACCGGGACTGCTACAACCACTGGGCGTTCCTGCCTGGAAGTGGGAGGATGTGAGCATGTACTTCATCGTCGGTTTACCCACTACCTTTCAGAAACATGATTCTGTGTGGGTAATCGTCGACCGGTTCACCAAAGTTGCCCATTTCATCCCGGTCAACACCAACTACAACGCCAAGAAGTAAGCTGAACTGTACATCTCACGGATCCTATGCTTGTACGGCATACCCCGTACCATCATATCGGACCGGGGCACTTTATTTGTGTCCCATTTTTGGGAGAAGCTGCACGCTGCCTTGGGGACGAAGCTGATCCGTAGTTCAGCGTACCACCCGCAAACGGACGGACAAACCGAGCGGGTAAATCAAATCTTAGAAGACATGCTACGAGCTTGTGCTATCAACCACTGCAAGAATTGGGATGATCACTTGCCGTTAGCCGAGTTCTCGTACAACAATGGCTACCAAGCTGTAAGGGCCTCAGTTTTTGACACATAATTGAAGTGTTCATCACCATACACACACACCTCATTTGAGGAGAGATGATGAACACAAATGAAGAGCAAGTAACCACCATCAACATACTCATTAGAGAACAAACTCACACATTGCAAAAGTGGTATTTCCCACATGTTATATAGGTGGGCTGGACATATGAAAACTCCTACACTTTGCTAAGGATGTCCATGCCAAGTTTCACCCAAATTCAAAACCTTTTTTGAGGTCATTTTGGGTATAGTTAGAAAGAGGGCAGTTTGAAACCACATTCAAATTCAAACTGTTTTTATCCCATGAATTTAAAAGTGGGAGGCATATTCTTACTCAGCACATTTTTGTGAGCTCACACACCAATTTTCACTCCATTTGGAGTTGATCTTGACATGAGCTAAGTGGGACAAATTCAAACTTTACTTGAATTCAAAACTGCACTTGTGCTGAAATTCATTCAAACCAAACCCAATTTGAACTTTGATCAATTCAAATGGCTCATGGGTGAATAATTTGAATTACCAGGGGTACTATGGGGCTCACTGTTTACAACAGTGATTAGGAGTAAATTCCAGAGGTTAAAACTGGAAGTGGGACCCACATGTCAGCCACCACTTCAACTCAAACCGACTGAAAACCCAGCTCGGGTTCTTGCGCCGGACTGAGCGGCCGCCACGGCGAAGAGGCGACCGGGACACCACCTGCTTGCCGCCCCGACGTGCTGAACCGCCTCACAGCCCCCTTATCTACGCCACCGCCCTGATCGGAGCGATCACCGCCCATTCTGCTGCCTCCTCGCATCAGAACCGCGCCATCGCTGCCGATCACTCGGAGCTGATCAGAGAAGCTTGATCACCGCCTCTCCATTCCCTCCAGAGCCATGGCAAGGTACTAGAGACCTTCCTCCGTCTTCCCCGCTGCTAGAATTCAGTTGAAACCGATTGATATCGGCTGTGCCGAAAGATCAATTCGGTGACTTAGAACCGCCGCACCTCAGGCTCCCGTGGACAGCCCAACCAGGGCGTTGTCACGCCCGAGCCAAGGCACCCTTGTACGCGCTGGTGACCGGTACTGCTCAACCCCGAGCAACAGCCCGAGTGATTGCTCACCGGCGGCTAATTTCCAGTTTTCCCCTTTCTGTGTGCAGAACGACCTTCGGGGGCGATTCTGTCGAATTCGTGCTCTAGAAAGGATTACAGGGCCTCAATCCGCTCTCACACAAACTAGACACGGTAACGCACAAGTTGCCTTCACAACCCTTGGCCGGAGAACCTCTGTACCCGGCGTAATTTGAGGTTTACCAATGGCGGAATAAACGGGAGGCATCGGGCGCATGGTGAGGACCTACTTCGGGCCTTCCCCGAGCTGCCTCGAGCTCATGTAGACCTTCTCTGAGGTCCACTGATGCTTCCCGACCGGTTCTTCGAGTAGTTGAGGTGCTAGGGAAGTAAGCCGACATGGCCGAAGTCTTTCCGAGGTGGCAGCTCGTCGCCGACCATGCACCGGCCATTGTCATGAGTAGCTGACCCCAGAATCCTGTTCCCCGAGAGAAAGTAGGCAGGGGTGGCCAAAATCGTGAAGTTTGGAGCTGTACAGAAGCCGGCGGCGAGCTCTCCGGCGAGGTCCCTCGGCGGCGGAGCGTGGGCGTCACGAGGTTGAAGAAGGGGGTGGACCCCAGCTGTCAGCGGTTGATATTTTGAATCGGGATCGGGCTGCGGACGGGATCGGGTGTGCTGGCGCGCAAAATCCTTGTGGGCCGCGGTGTGCTGTCGCCTCGGCGTGCGATGCGTGTCCCCGGGGCCCACTCGCGAGTTTAAACTTTTCCCCGATTTTCAGATTTCCTTCAAACTTCAAATCCTCATAACTTTGGCTAGAAAGCTCCAAATTGAGTGAACCAAATTTTGCTGGATTCAGCTCTCTGAGTAATTTCCAGAAAATCAAGTTTCACTTCATGAAATTCCTTATTTCTCCAGAATTAATTCCTCAAAGTTTGAACTGTTTGGAATTTTAACTGGAGAATTCTTTAGAGGAAAATCCTGAAATTTTGCTGGGATGTTCACCAAAATATCCCGGAACTACCATAAAAATTTCAGATCCATTTGAGCTCATTTAATCCACCTAATTGTGTGATTAGTGAAACTATTCCAGAGAAAATAGAAAATGTTCAGAAACATTTTCAGAATTTTCTCTGGAATTGTTTAGCTCATATCTTTAGTTAGGAACTTCCAAATTAAGTGAGACCAACTCCCTTAGAACCCTCTGAAAATCTAGTTTTCAGAAAGTCATAGTTTGTTTCATGAAAATCCCTAGAACACCCTAAGAGTTCCAGTTAAGGTGAAGTACATGATTAATTGTGGAGGGCTCAAATGAGCTTTACTGCAACTAAAACTTGACCAACTCTCTGTTTAGGTTGTAACCAAGCCCCAGTAAAAGTTTCACAGTCATTGGGTATGTCTAGCAAGGGTTATAGACTTCACAACTTCAATCTTAATACAAATGCATTTAAATTAATACATATATTGCTTCTATCATGTAGTCGCTAAGGTCGAGGAGGAACCCGAAGTCCTAGACTTCGTTACTCCGGAGGAACAGCTAGCCTACGACCAAGAGCAGCAATGCAAGCTCCGGTTTGCATTAACCTTTTTACAAATTTTATTGTTTTGAGCACATACTTGTTTACTTTATTCTTTGCATTAGAGTCTTGTTTGGAAGCCCCACTGCATAGCCAAGAGAACCATGGGTTGGGTTTAGTATTGCAAACCCCGTTAGTTACTGCATTGCTATGATAGAGTAGGATTTGGTACAAGTTGAGTAGTTGGAACTACTCGCGAGCATAGGCTAGAGGCACTCGACTCGGGTAGTGATAGCACATGAAACACATGGCAAGAAAATGAGACCAAGCGGAGGGTAAGGGCAGCAGGACTTTGGGGCCTGTGTGCTGTAGCTCCGCTTGTGTCGATTGAGGACCGAGCCGTGTGCGGGCCTGTTGAACAAGCTAGAACGGTACCGAAGACCTACCGGCTATATGGAAACCGGGAAACCGATGTAACTCGGGTAGCTGGGTGTTGAGGCATTGCCCGTCGTTCAGAGGGTAGGTTGAGAGCTCGAGGTGTAAATCGGCTGGCGGCACTGAGATGCGCGTGCGGTGACCTCTTGCTCGGGACGATGGGACCGGTTCAATATTTGGCTGACAGGCGAAAGGTGGTTGCGTACGGCGTCCGTGATGGTTGTTGTAGGCAACATCGAGTACGGGCGTACGTGACGGGTTGTTCGGGTAACCCTGCAGGTGTAAATCGATTATAATCGCCGTCCCTCACGGTCAGTGAGTACCACTTGTTCACTGTACCGTGACCTAGAAAGAACAGGCTAGTTGCATGTTAAAATGTTGCTGATTGAAAGATGGACTTGATTGCTAATGATTTGCTGTAGTCTAGAGCTAACTAAAGTTCTTTTCAACTTTGGGCAAAGTACATGAGAGAAATGTGTTTCTTGTTTGATTGCGGCTCTCTCATGTGCCTTAGCGTAAGGTTCTCCACAACCTGCTGCTAAAACTTGAAAGTAAGGTTCTACTAATTAGGAGAGTCCTTTTCAAATGATTTTACCTCATGTACCCATCACCCCTCATGTAGAAGTTCCATGTTTAGGTGAGACGGGTCAGACTTGCTGAGCCTTCATGCTCACTGGTTGTGTTTGAAGCTTTTGCAGGGTTCTATGAGGAAGGGACTCCCGAAGAGGAGACGGAACCCCAGGAGGGGAACTCCGTCGAGTGGGAGTCGTGCACGCCGCAGAGTTAGTGTGCGTGTGTGGTAGCAAGGACACGTTCAAGGGCTGAACGTGGACTTGATGCGTAGTCTACGCCCGTGAGTGTAGACTGGACTTATTTTGATGTAAACATGTTCATAGACTTGTTTATGTAATAAAATTTTGCTTACGCTTTGTACCTTTGACGTGTGTTATCCGGTGTTGTGCAACGCAGCACCCCTCAGCGTGATCCTGGCTCGACAAGACCATGGGGTCGTGTCAGCGTGGTATCAGAGCTCGCCTGAGGTTTAACACAGTACAAAGGTCATCTTTTTCAAAAATCCAGTGAGGAACGAGTTAGTAGCCCGTATAAGGATGTTATTAGCATATAGAAAGTGACATATTAACCTATTTGATTATGTCGGAAAATCGTGCATCTCGGGACGTGTATGTCTTTGGGGGTGCACGTAAGCGCTGTCCACCAGTGCGCACAAGCTGAAGGGTGGAGCCCCACGGGTGGCAGGTAACCCGACCCGCTTTGATATCCTCTACGACTCTTCATGTCGTTTGGGGTATTAGAGCAACGTCTGTCCCTGGCGTGCGTGGTGCAACTTGGGAGACCCCGTCACGTGGTCTGAAACGTGAACACGTAACTCAAGGCGTGGTTGGCTTGAGAACATCCGGGCGAGTGATGATGGCCGGGTGAACGAACTGTATGGATTCCGGGCTCGGTGTGCAGCCGAGTCTGACGATTGCTTGAGTTTCTGCAGGTAGCCTGACCACGAAACGGTAGACGTGTAGCATCCGTGTGCAAGTGACGTTTAGTGCCACTGAGTTAACGAAGCCGGCTAAGTCCGGTATAGGTTTTTCTTTGTGAGGACGTAGTACCCACATAATCTGGTGACGCATCGACGTCACACCCAACTAAATGAACAACTTCATTTAAGACATGAAGGTTTTGATCTAAAGTAGTAAAACTTGATGTAACTCCTTACCTTGAACAAGATATTCAAAGTTAACAAGTTTTCAACTTATAGGTTGTTAAGGACAGAGCACTCTGTTTTCAGCTGAATCAAGGCTCAAGTTGATCAGAGGTTAGAGGTTGAGTTCTTTCGAGGTTGCGGTCATATGATACATTTCTGGAAATCTATGGAAGAGCTTTACAACTTTTATGTTGAGGTCCAGAGATGTTTCATCCCTTAACCAATCGAAAAATGCAGTAGAGTTAAAACTGTCCAGAAAACAGGGCAGAGCAAAGACTCTCTGTAAACTCTCTGTAAATTAAGCATAACTTCCTGCATAAAACTACAAAAATAGAAAATAAGGTAGTTCTGGAAAGCTTATGAGATAGGTTACAACTTTGTAACAGAAAGTTTTGTCAGATTAGGAACATAATTAACCGGGATTCTTGGATCAAATCAGTACCTAAAGCAGGGAGGTGCTGTCCAATTTTCTCCAGAAATTCTGTTAATTTTGACATCTCATAACTTTTGAACCAGGACAGATCTTAGGACAAGAAAATACTTTCTGGAAAGCTATTGAAGTTAGCTTTAACTTTGATGTTAAGCCCCAGAACTGGTTTTGCATTTAGCATGACCTAAATCAGGTTTATATGGAAACTGGTCAGGGCTGTCATGTTGAACAGCAGATCAGCAGTCAAATTTGTTTAAAATTTGAACTATGTTTCCAAGTTTTATGGTTTCAGTGACATGTATTATGTTATAACTCAGAGGTTTACTGTTTAAATAAATATTTGACATTTCTCAAATATATTTTTACAGATGACAGCAGATAAACAGTTGGAGAACGGGTGGGTAGTGTCCCACTGTTCTCACCGTAGCGGCTACCCGGAAGCATTGTGGCAAATGCTCCAATATTTCGGGTACAACCAGATATCGCAATACTTCGCCAAGGAAGAAGGCGAAGAGGGGAACAAGACATGGACAATCCATGTCGAAGTCCCTGCAGGACCTATGCCACCCGGTTGGGTGCCGTTCACCGTCACGGTGAGAGGAAGACAACCGGAAGGGATGTGGCAAGTGGCTGCCCGTGACACTATGTCACGTTTCTGCCAACTACACGTGCAGGCGATGGAGGGCACTCCATACGCGCTCGTTCCGGTGGAGGGACGCTCTCAGCATGTGTGGGAAGAGAGGTACCTGGAGGCAACGGACCCGAGTTGCCCAAGGTACAACCCCGCGGAGGCAAACCTTAGCCTCCAGATGAGGGCGGGAAACGCCGTGATGGACAGCCAAGCTGTTCATACGGAGCATCTCGCCACAAAGCTCAAGGAGAGCACAAGCCATGGAGATCATTTAGAGAGTGCTCACAGCGCACTCCACAATGTGCTCCTTCCGACGACCAAGCGACTGAATGAACAACACAATCAGTTGCATCGTCTGAAGAAGGCGAAGAGGAAAAGCTGTGTCGACATCGCGGCATTGCAAGAACTGGTACAAAATCTGACCCAGCAGAACGAGGAACTTACTCAAGAGCGGGACGACGCTATTGAGGAAGGGCAAGGCTGGGAAGAAGATTATAACCAAGCCATGGATGAGGTGCATGCATTGCAAGACCTCGTACCTCCGGTGTTAGGCGTACCGGTGGTCTTGGGCCTTCCAGCAATGGGAGAACCCGAGATGGGAGAAGAGGTGGTAGATCCAGAGCCACCAGCAGAGGTACTGGAGGAGGACGACCCACAGGAGGTCGAGTTCTACTCCCATTAGGGGGTTACGGTTGCCAAGTAGGGCAGCTAGGGTAGCGTAACCCAACTTTTGTAATCGGTGACATGTCGTGTAGACAGTAGCGTATGTATAGGTACTGACGACATGAGCACGACTTCTCGGAGACCCGAGAATAATGTATCTTGTATAAAGTTTATGCTTTATCAATATATGTGAATGTTGTGCAAATTAATCATGTGTCACTTCAATACCTACTGTTGCTTATGGAACTTTAAGTAAGACATGTGCTAATCGCTGCTGTTTTGAATTTCAGAATGACGCGTACTCGTGCCAACCCTGACGTTGGGGGTACCAGTCAAGGGGGAGAGACCTCCCAACCACCTTCTGAGGACTCCTCGGGACAGCAGCAGCAACAGCAAACACCGCCACCGCCACTGCCAACGGTTACATTGGCCAACATCGTCGCGGCAATGGCGGGCTCGCATCACCAGCACACAGAGTTGCTGCAGACTCTCATCACCAATACGTCTCGCCCAGAGAGACGTCAAGACCGGGAGGAGCGTCAACAGAGCTCCTACTCCGACTTCCTGGCGACTCATCCCCCTGTATTCTCAAGGGCGGATGAACCACTTGACGCGGACAACTGGCTCCGCGCCATAGAGATGAAGTTCGGGCTGCTCCAGATAAGCGAGCAGCGCAAGACTCAGTTCGCGGTCCAGCAGCTCCAAGGATCCGCGAGCGCGTGGTGGGCCAACTTTTGTGCTTCACAGCCCACCGACCGAGTGATGACCTGCACGGAGTTTCGGACGGCCTTCAGGGCCTATCATATACCGCCAGGTTTAATGAAGAGAAAGACGCAGGAGTTTCTGCACCTGCAGCAAGGGAGCCGGAACGCGCTGGAATATTCCAGGGCGTTCAACGATCTCGCGCTCTACGCGTCGTATCACGCTGATACAGACGAGAAGCGGCGGGACCACTTTTACCAGGGGCTTAACCCGCTCCTGAAGGATAAATTGGCGATGTTCAATCGCGGCAGCCTCAACGACATCATTGATGCTGCGATTGTTCAGGAGGACTCCGGCAAGGAGTTAGCAGCGGCGGAGAGAAAGCGAAGCGCGCCGCAGAGCAGCGGAGAAGGAGGCGGTCGTTCTAAAAAGTTTCGGATGGTGAATCGTCCACCATCAGGTCCACACTGGCAGCCACCACAGCGGTCGATGCCGTTCCGCAGTCGACCATACCCTTCACCGGCATTCAGGCCGGCACTGCCAGTACCACCACAACAACAACAGCAGCAGCGGGCGATGCCGCGTGCGTTTGCACCTCAGCAACGCATGCCGGGCTTTCGTCCCCCGAGCACTACACCAGCAGCGGCCACATGTTACAAGTGTGATCGTCCAGGACACTTCACGAGCAGTTGCCCGGAGAGGCAAGGCGGCGGAGTGGCACCACAGTTTCCGGGGAGGAATCAACCCCGGAACCCTACTAATGCGCGGCGGTCAAACCCTAGGCCCGGCACCGTCCACCAGCTTGCCATAGAGGACGTGCCGGAGGGCGAGCCAATCCTTGCGGGTATGTTCCAACTCCACCAGCATCCCGCTATAGTACTATTTGATTCAGGCGCCACGCATAGCTTCATTAGCCAAGCTTTCATTGATAAATACAGCTAGCAAATACTACCCACCGATAGTCCTTATGTGATCTATTCACCGGGTGGGAAAATTTCAGCAAGCATGATGGTCCCAAAAGCGCTATTGTGCCTAGAGGGTAGAGTGTACCCCACGTCTCTCATTATCTTAGAGGGACAGAAGGTCGATGTCATCCTAGGGATGTCGTGGTTAACCCGCCACGGCGCTATTTTAGACACCGTCCTTCGAGTCGTGCACTTGAACTCAGAAGTGCACGAGTCTCACTCATTATTTCTCGACAGTCCAGAAATAAAACTTCCAAGTGTCTATCAAGCCACAACCATCAGATTGGAAGATATTCCAGTGGTCCGAGAGTTCCCTGACGTATTCTCGGATGATTTGCCGGGGATGCCACCCGATAGAGAGGTGGAGTTCAAGATTGAACTTGCACCGGGAACCATGCCAATATCCCGAAGGCCGTACAAGATGGCACCCAAGGAATTGGCTGAACTGAAGACTCAGCTCACGGACCTTCTGGAAGGGTTTTATTAGGCCGAGCTCCTCACCATGGGGCTGTTCGGCATTATTTGTCAAGAAGAAGGATGAGACGTTGCGGCTTTGCGTAGACTGTCGTCCATTAAATGTCGTAACCATCAAGAACAAGTACCCGTTGCCACGGATCGACATGTTGTTTGATCAGTTGGTCGAAGCAAAGATCTTTTCCAAAATGGATTTAAGATCCGGGTACAATCAGATTAAGATAAGGGCTGAGGACATTCCAAAGACGGCTTTCTCGACGAGGTATGGACTTTATGAGTACCTGGTCATGTCCTTCGGTCTTACCAATGCTCCAGCTCACTTCATGTACTTGATGAACTCGGTATTCATGCCGGAGCTGGACAAGTTTGTCGTGGTCTTCATCGACGACATCCTGGTATATTCCAAGTCGGAGGAAGATCACAAGAAACATCTGCGTATAGTCTTGCAACGGCTGCGGGATCACAAGCTATACGCGAAATTCAGCAAATGCAAATTCTGGATATCGCAAGTGCCTTTTCTCGGGCATATCATCTCAGCAGAGGGTATCGATGTAGACCCGAGTAAGATCACTCAAGTGCTGAATTGGAAATCCCCGAGAACTGTTCATGAGGTACGGAGTCTCCTCGGACTCGCAGGATATTATCGGAGGTTCATTCCGAACTTCTCGAAGATTACCAAGCCAATGACAGAGCTGCTGAAGAAGGCTACCAAATATGTTTGGAGTCTAGCATGTGAAGCAGCATTCAAGGCTTTAGTCAAGCACCTGACATCAGCACCGGTTTTGGCGCAGCCAGACACAACAAAACCGTTCGATGTGTACTGCGATGCATCCGGCATTGGGCTCGGATGTGTGCTGATGCAGGACCGAAGAGTGGTCGCGTATGGATCACGACAGCTTAGAAACCATGAGCAAAATTATCCAACTCACAACTTGGAGCTCGCTGCCGTGGTACTTGCACTGAAAATGTGGAGGCACTACCTACTCGGTAACCTCGTACATTTATATACTGACCACAAAAGCCTCAAGTACATATTCACTCAGAAAGAGCTGAACATGAGGCAACGAAGATGGTTAGAACTTATAAAAGATTACGAAATAGAGATCCATTATCATCCGGGCAAGGCAAACGTAGTGGCAGATGCGCTGAGCCGCAAGTCACACGTCAATAATCTGACCATCACACCATTGGCAGAGAGCGAACCACCACTACATGTGATTCCACATGGAGCTCTCTACAACCTAGCTTTGATCCCCACCATCCGTGAAGAGATAGCGGCAGCCCAGAAGAATGACAAGGGCATGTCACATTTGCGGAGACGTGTAGACAGTGGCGAGCTGAAATGTTTCCGGAAGCACGGAGACGTCGTCCTATGTTTCAAGGACCCAATCGGCGTACCCCGTAACCCGGAATTACGAAAGAAAATTTTTTATGAGGCTCACTTATCAAAGTTTTCTATTCACCCCGGCAGCAACAAGATGTATCAAGAACTCAGAAGCAAGTTTTGGTGGACACGGATGAAGCGAGAGACTGCAAAATACGTGTCCGAGTGTGATACATGTCGAAGGGTGAAGGCAGACCACATGCGGAAACCGGGACTGCTGCAACCACTGGGCATTCCTGCCTGGAAGTGGGAGGACATGAGCATGGACTTCATCGTCGGTTTACCCAGCACCTTGCAGAAACATGATTCTGTGTGGGTGATCGTCGATTGGCTCACCAAAGTTGCCCATTTCATCCCGGTCAACACCAACTACAACGCCAATAAGTACGCTGAACTGTACATCTCACGGATCCTATGCTTGTACGGCATACCCCGTACTATCATATCGGATCGGGGCACTTTATTTGTGTCCCGTTTTTGGGAGCAGCTGCACGCTGCCTTGGGGACGAAGCTGATCCGTAGTTCAGCATACCACCCGCAGACGGATGGACAAACCGAGCGGGTAAATCAGATTCTAGAAGACATGCGACGAGCTTGCGCTATCAACCACGGCAAGAATTGGGATGATCACTTGCCGTTAGCCGAGTTCTCGTACAACAATGGGTACCAAGCCAGCATCAAGATGGCACCCTACGAGGCGCTATATGGGCGGAAATGCCGCACACCACTGAATTGGTGTGAATCTGGCGAAAGGGTTACCTTCAGGATTGACCTCGTCAACAACGCGGAAGAAAAGGTTCGACTGATTCAAGCGAACCTAAAAGCCGCTCAATCCCGTCAGAAACAGTATGCGGACCGGAGAAGGCGCCCATTACAATTCGAAGTTGGAGATCACGTATACCTACGGGTGTCTCCAATGAAGGGCGTAAACAGATTTGGGGTGAGAGGAAAGTTGGCACCCCGATTCATCGGTCCATTCCAGATTACCGAAAGATATGGATCAGTGGCATACCGGCTGAAATTACCAGAAGCACTTTCCGGTGTGCACGACGTCTTTCACGTTTCCCAGCTGAGGAAGTGTCTCAAGCTATCAACTACCGTTCAGCTGGAAGACAATGAAGAACTGCAACCGGATCTCACCTATCGAGAGGAACCGGTACAGATTATTGATGAAAAGGCCCGAACCACACGCAACCGTACGTTGTGGTTCTACAAGATTCTATGGAGTAATCATTCCATGGACGAAGCGACATGGGAAAGCGAAGAATTTCTTCGCGCTAACTACCCCGACTTTTTCACGTCGCATATCCGGTAATTTTCCACCGTGCTCTCTCTCATTTTCACCTTATAATCTCGGGACGAGATTCTTTTAAGGGGGGAGGAATGTAAGGGCCTCAGTTTTTGACACATAATTGAAGTGTTCATCACCATACACACACACACCTCATTTGAGGAGAGATGATGAACACAAATGAAGAGCAAGTAACCACCATCAACATACTCATTAGAGAACAAACTCACACAATGCAAAAGTGGTATTTCCCACATGTGATATAGGTGGGCTGGACATATGAAAACTCCTACACTTTGCTAAGGATGTCCATGCCAAGTTTCACCCAAATTCAGAACCTTTTCTGAGGTCATTTTGGGTATAGTTAGAAAGAGGGCAGTTTGAAACCACATTCAAATTCAAACTGTTTTTATCCCATGAATTTAAAAGTGGGAGGCATGTTCTTACTCAGCACATTTTTGTGATCTCACACACCAATTGTCACTCCATTTGGAGTTGAACTTGACATGAGCTAAGTGGGACAAATTCAAACTTTATTTGAATTCAAAACTGCACTTGTGCTGAAATTCATTCAAACCAAACCCAATTTGAACTTTGATCAATTCAAATGGCTCATGGGTGAATAATTTGAATTACCAGGGGTACTATGGGGCTCACTGTTTACATCAGTGATTAGGAGTAAATTCCAGAGGTTAAAACTGGAAGTGGGACCCACATGTCAGCCACCACTTCAACTCAAACCGACTGAAAACCCCGCTCGGGTTCTTGCGCCGGACTGAGCGGCCGCCACGGCGAAGAGGCGACCGGGACACCACCTGCTTGCCGCCCTGACGTGCTGAACCGCCTCACAGCCCCCTTATCTACGCCACAGCCCTGATCGGAGCAATCACCGCCCATTCTGCTGCCTCCTCGCATCAGAACCGCGCCATCGCTGCCGATCACTCGGAGCTGATCAGAGAAGCTTGATCACCGCCTCTCCGTTCCCTCCAGAGCCGCGGCAAGGTACTAGAGACCTTCCTCCGTCTTCCCCGCTGCTAGAATTCAGTTGAAACCGATTGATATAGGCTGTGCCGAAAGATCAATTCGGTGACTTAGAACCGCCGCACCTCGGGCTCCCGTGGACAGCCCAACCAGGGCGTTGTCACGCCCGAGCCAAGGCACCCTTGGACGCGCTAGTGACCGGTACTGCTTGTGAAGGCCCGGCCCGGGAATCGCAGTGGGTGGTGCCATGCGATGCGGCACCCAACAGCAAGCACGAAAAGAGGCGTAAGAACATAACGGAACCATTTTGTTACTCAAGATAATTTCTTTTACAACATAAGTACACACGCAGCGGAAATTAAAATTTGCTGGACAATCTACTCACTCTCGACCCTATCTACGCCGAAGAGAAGTCATTCAGCCCGTGAACGCTTCCTAATAGCTTAACCAAAGAAAGGCAGCGGCTAGATTTCCGATGAGTTGAACAAACCATGAGGTTCGTCGTCTCACCGAACAACCCTCTTCATAGCAGGCATCCTGCTACCTGCAAAAACAACTCAGAAGCAACCGTGAGCACTAAGGCTCAGCAAGACTTAACCGTCACTCCTAAACATGTAACTCTAAATGCAGGGGTAGTAAGATAGTAGGAACAGGAATTTGCAAAATGCAGCTTGACTAAACTTGATCCTTATATTCAAATTCTTATAGCCTTCATTTTAGTGGTCCTCACGCCTCACAACATCGGAAGTCCACAATCAAACAAGAAACGCTTATCCCGATGTTGCTAGCCTAAGGTGGAATTGAAATTTAGTTGGCTCTATATCTACTTCAGTCAAGGTTCCAATACAGTAATTAATCCACGAACAGCAAGTTAAGAGACTTAGTTCCTCTTCTTACTAAGTCACGGCGCAGTGGGCAAGTATGCTCAATCCTCTTCCGCGAGCGACGGTGATTCGAATCAATAACAACCCGGAATACACGACACATACACCCGCCTCGAAAGACTCTCTCAAGAGCTCTTTCTTACGTTGTATGCAGCAACCTTTCACACGACACCCTGACATAGAAAAACGCTTCGCACCGAGCAGGATGGTCCTCTACGCGGACACGTCGAAGTTGCCCGCTAAAGGATTTACACCTCCTGCCTTCTCAACGCCATTCCCACGCGAAGGATGAGTTTCTATATCACGGTTCATCGAGTTACATCGGTTTCATGGGTCCCATACCCCACTATATATCCGGTACAGCTCAATCTTGTCCAGCAGGGCCGCATACATACGGTCCTTAACCGACACGGGCGGGGCTACAAACAACCTCCACATTTGCCTTACCATCCCGGTCCAGGCCAAATGTGGTCTCAAGCATTGTCACACCCATCGCAGGTCGAGACCAACCTTGAGCGCTCCATCCTACAGGAACATCCCCGTCCCCATCTCATTTTCATGAGGGTGCTCTTATCATTAACCTCTCGCGAGTAACTCCATTACTCAAACTTTCTCGCGAGTAGCTTTTTACTACTCGACTTCTACCGAGCTAGCTACAACATTAGCCTAGCATCTACAACGAGGCAAAGCCTACACTAAACCTTCTACTCAGGGATGTAATAGTCATGCAAGTAGGTTTCAATCATCCTAGACATAATGCACAATATCAAGTCTAATAAACATGAGGTGAAGTAAAGCAAAATTTAAAACGGTAACGATATGCAAACCGGGGCTTGCCTTGCTCAATGGTTTTGTTAGAAGCTAGGAGTTAGTCTTCCTCCGGAGAATCCGCCAAACTCGTCACGAGATGGAGATCCTCGCTGCGGAGTTGAGTCCTCGTCGAACGTCGACGTCACGTGCTATTGAGATGATTTATGCACAAGTATTCAAAAGCAATTTAGAAAATGATTCAAAACTGTTGTACCAGTTAACTCACACCTAAAAGGGAAAAACAACAGCAAGGTTTCTGTTGTTGGATCTACAACCCTAGAGATGATGAAAGCTAGGGTGAAAAGGAGATACTAGTAATCACCATGTGATTAAGTCCATTATATGAACACTTAAACCTAAAAGATGGTTGCTCAAGTTCCAGAGGTCCAATGAAGCTGAGAATTTAACCACAGCCTCTATGGAAGGTATTTAGGCAGTGTGCAAAAATTAAGCTCATGAAATGGCTCAAGGTGATCACAATAATTCCTTATGTGATTTTCACTAATCTGCCTTTACCCCCTAGGTAGTAAGCTTTCCTATGCTGAAAAGTAGACTTTTTGTGAAGTAAAACATGTCCTGAGTCCATAGGAATTGGTTTTACCATTTTTGGAGTTTCCTACATGGAGATATGGATTTTACAAGGATTGGGGAAAAGCTGAAAATGTCTCTGTTCATTTTCTCATTTTTCAGAGACATAAGGAATTAACACATCATTTGACCATGTAAATGAGGTCCAATGCCTCTGAAATCTTTACTGGAGTTCAAGGAATTTTGGAAGAATGCTCTGTCCAAATTTGGGAATTTTCCAATAAACAGAACTCCTGTAAAAATTCCTACAATATTTTCCTTAAATGAATTAATGAGCCAAATTCAGTGATTTTCATAAACATTTGGCTGCACCCCTAGATAGTACTCTTTGAGAGGAATCCAACAAAATTTGTTGCACAATTTTTGGACACTCCTACACAAAATTATGGCTCTCCAAAGTTTGAACTAGAGTGGGAAAATCTGGAAAATGTTTAAATGCTGACAGTGGGTCCCACCTGTCATCCCTAACCTCCAGACTCGCGCCAAACACACCAGTGGCGGCCCCCTCTGGTGAGGTCGCCGGAAAACCAGTTCCCAGCCACCTCCAGACCCCCTTCTGGCCGCCCCCCCCATATTTCCCCACGCTGAACACGTTGGTGAGGTCGCCGGCGGCTGAAACTCGCCGGAAAACAGGACGCACCGGCCACAGCAAACCCTAGGGCTCCGGCGAGGTATTGCACGGTGAATTCTCCACCAAATGGTCGGTTCTTGGGCTCTACAGCACCAGGGGATCATGTAGAAGACCGGCATGAGGTCTAAACCAGCTGGAGAGGGCTCTAAACCTATCGGCACCGTGCGCCCGATAGTGTCCAGCGGCATACCCTCTAAAAGAGCTCGGATTGCTCACTCTACACTCAATTTCTTGGTCTAAAATCGATGGAGGAGGTGTGCTAGGCAGTTAACATCCTGTATGTGAAGTTTGAGACCCAACAAACACGAATTGAGGATGAATTTTACAATTCCTTACCTCAAGGTCCGTTTCTTCTGCCCGGGAGAAAAACTTGAAATTCTCCCTCTGTGATCAATGGCTGGGGCTGAGCTTTGGAGGTGAGCAACTAGACTTGTTGGTGCACAGATGGGGTGGCTTGCTTGGGCGTGATCCCTTCTGGTTTGGGCTTTCCACGGCGTCCAGTTCCAGCTTCTTCAGTTTCAGTTCAGGGCAGTGGAAACTTTGCCGTTTCTAGGCGCCGGTGAGCTCGGGACGGCGGGGTAAAGTGGCTGGCCGGCTAGAGCATGTGTATGCGATGATCTTTGCTGTGGAGACCTCGATCATTCGTCGCTCAGGTGTCTGTGTAGAATCGAGAGAAGGAGGGGCGCTGTTCTGCTCAGGAGAAATCTCGCGGGAGCGAGGCAGAGCAGGAGAAGAGTGGAACTTTGCCTGTGCAACCTTCGGGGGGATATAAGGGCACCGGAGAGGAGGATGTGGCACCGAAGATCGTCGTGTGCGATCGGCTGCCGAGAGCTGTCGCACGCTCAGCCATCGGTGGAATCGGTTTGCACTTTTGTGAGACTGACCAGTGGGGTCCACAGCCACAATTCTCCCTCTTATCCTCCATTTCGATTTAAAATAGCAAATGAGCTCCGAATTTGTTCAAACTTTGAGGATATGTCAAAGGAATTATGAGGAACTCAAATCTGAAATCAGATTTTGAAATTGAGTTTGTTTGGTTCAAAATTCAAATTCAAGTTTGAATTTAAACGTGCCCTCATTTAATCCTCGGAATAAATAGTATATGAAACCAAAAATTCTCCAAATTTGAAACTTAGGCTCTTGAATATATGAGAGATGCATCTATGATCTCACATATAGGCCTTTGGACAATATGAATAGAAATCCTTTCAAAAGATTCAAATTGCATTTAAATTCCCTCCACTCTACTCATAGAGGAGGTGCACATGAGTTAGAGTTTTAGGAGTGTAATTATTTCCCCTAGGTTAACATGTGTTGAGCATGGGCTAGAGAAAATTTTTAACTCCCTCACATGTCCATTTATGTTTTCATCATTTCATGTGACACAATTATAGTCTTTTATCGCCTTAACTTTTTTTCATGAGCTGACATCAAACTTTACAAAAGTTAGGGTTGTTACATTCCTCCCCCCTTAAAAGAATCTCGTCCCGAGATTACAAAAAGGAAAAAAGAAGGGAGAATGACTACTGGACATATGGTACAAACAAGTCAGGAAAATTTAAATGGAGAAAATCCTCGCTTTCCCACGTGGCTTCATCAGCGGTGTGGTTGCTCCACAAGACTTTGTAAAATCGCATTGTCCGATTTCTTGTGGCACGAGTCTTCTCATTTATAATCTGGATCGGATACTCCGAATAAGTGAGATCCGGTTGAAGATCCTCAATGTCCTCCATATGAACTGCGGTTGGGTACTTAAGACACTTCCGTAGCTATGAGATGTGGAAAACATTGTGAATACCAGAAAGTGACGCCGGTAGCTCCAGACGATAGGCCACGGGTCCGCATATTTCAGTGATAGCAAACGGACCGATGAATCACGGAGCAAGCTTTCCCTTCACTCCGAACCGATGAACCCCTTTCATCGGAGAGACACGAAGATAAACATGGTACCCGATGTCGAAGTGAAGAGGTCGACGTCTTTTGTCTGCATAGCTTTTCTGCCGAGATTGAGCAGCCTTTAAATTTGCTTGAATCACTCACACTCGTTCCTCGGCTTCATTCACAAGATCAATCCCGTAGACCACTCTCTCGCCGGACTCACACCAATTCAGTGGTGTGCGGCACTTCCGGCCATAAAGAGCTTCATACGGGGCCATTTTGATGCTGGATTGATAACCGTTGTTATATGAGAATTCTGCTAACGGTAGATGGTCATCTCAATTCTTCCCATGATTGATGACACATCCCGTAGCATATCCTCCAGAATCTGATTTATCCTCTCCGTTTGACCATCAGTTTGCGGATGATACGCTGAACTCCGAATTAACTTGGTTCCCAAGGAAGCATGCAGTTGCTCCCAAAATCTGGATACAAACAACACACCTCGGTCAGACACGATGGTGCGGGGAACCCCGTGTAAACACACGATTCTTGAGATGAACAGCTCCACATACTTCTTTGCCACATATTTAGTATGGACTGGAATAAAATGAGCTGTCTTGGTCAAACGATCGACGATTACCCAAATAGAATCATGCTTGTTGCTGGTCATGGGTAAACCGACGATGAAGTCCATACTTATGTCTTCCCACTTCCATGCTGGAACCTTCAGCGGTTGAAGTGGTCCAGCTTTTCTCATATGGTCGGCTTTAACCCGCCGACACGTATCACACTCGGATACGTACTTCACAATCTCTCTTTTCATCCGTGTCCACCAGAACTTAGATTTTAAATCCTGGTACATCTTGTTGCTTCCCGGATGAATGGAGTACTTGGATAAATGCGCTTCATCCAGTATCTTCCTCCGCAATTTCATATTCTGGGGTACAACTATGCGGTTGTTAAACCATAGAGTACCCTCTTCATCCTTGTGGAACATCTTCAATTCACCGCTGTCCACTCTCCTCCGGATATGAGACATACCCCTGTCTCTCTTCTGAGCCTCTACAATCTCATCTCGGATTGTAGGAATAAGAGCGAGGTTGAACAGAGATCCGTAGGGAACTAAGCGCAGGCTTGGTTCTCCTCCTTCATGTGCAGCCATGGCTAAATGGTGAACGTGGGCTTTCCGACTAAGTGCGTCGGCAACCACATTCGCTTTACCCGGGTGGTAATGAATTTCAAGTTCATAATCCTTGATCAATTCGAGCCATCTTCGCTGCCTCATATTCAGTTCCTTCTGTGTGAAGATGTACTTCAAGCTTTTATGGTCAGTGTAGAGATGTACTAGATTGCCTAGTAGATAATGTCTCCACATTTTCAATGCTAAGACCACTGCAGCTAGTTCAAGGTCGTGCGTCGGGTAATTCTGCTCATGACCCCTGAGTTGTCGGGATCCATACGCGGCCACACGTCCTTCTTGCATCAACACACAACCCAAACCAGTGCCGGATGCGTCACAATAGACATCAAAAGGCTTCGTGGTGTCCGGCTGGGCTAGAACTGGAGCTGTAGTGAGATGCTTCACTAGAGTTTGAAAAGCTTGTTCACATGAATTACTCCAATCATATTTGGTGCTTTTCTTCAACAGCTCCGTCATAGGTTTAGCGACTTTGGAGAAATTCAGAATGAATCTTCGATAATAACCCGCTAAACCTAGGAAACTCCTCACTTCATGAACAGATGTTGGAGATTTCCAGTTCAGCACTTGCTCGATTTTACTTGGGTCCACAGCGATGCCTTCCGCTGAAATAATATGCCCAAGAAACGGCACTTTGCTGATCCAAAACTCACATTTACTGAACTTTGCATAAAGCTTGTGATCTCTCAAGCGTTGGAGTACAATACGCAAATGTTCAGCATGTTCTTCTTCTGACTTTGAATAGACCAAGATGTCATTGATGAAAACCACGACGAACTTGTCTAACTCCGGCATGAACACAGAGTTCAGGAGATACATAAAATGAGCCGGAGCATTGGTCAACCCAAAGGACATGACAAGATATTCATAAAGACCATATCTTGTCGAGAACGCTGTCTTAGGTACGTCTTCTGCCCGAATTTTTATCTGGTGATACCCGGACCGAAGATCCATCTTGGAAAATACCTTAGCTCCCACTAGTTGATCAAATAAAATATTGATGCGAGGTAGTGGATACTTATTCTTGATAGTAACATCATTCAGTGGACGATAATCTACACATAGTCTTAAAGTTTCGTCCTTCTTCATGAAGAGTGCGGAACAGCCCCAAGGTGATGAACTTGGGCGTATAAAACCTTTGTCCATGAGGTCATTAAGCTGCTCCTTCTATTCTGCTAGCTCCTTCGGTGCCATTTTGTATGGTTGCCGAGAAATAGGTGTTGTTCCCGGTGCTAGTTCAATCTTGAACTCTACATCACGTTCAGGCGGCATGCCCGGCAAGTCTTCGGGAAACACATCTGGATATTCACATACCACTGGAATATCCTCAAGTTTAGGAGCTTCAATCTGATGCACTGCTGCAACTCGTTGTGATGGATCCACAAGATTCAATGTGTTGCAACCGTGTATTGGGGAATTCAGTTGGACAGTCCGAGAGCTGATGTCAAAGATAGCTCCATAATGTGTCAACCATGACATCCCCAAGATAATTCAATTCTTTGGCCTTTGAGTATGATAAGGCTCGCAGGACAGATATTTCCACCCAAACATAACGGTGCCCGAGAGACCATCTCATCTGTTGATATCTTGCCTCCGGGTGAGCTGATATGAAATGGATGCTTAACTGTGCTAAATGGAATATTATTCTTCAGCACATAGTCTCTGCTAATAAAATTGTGGGTGGCCCCGGAATCAAATAACTTGAAAATGGGCTGTTCATGTAAAGTGAACATGCCCGCCAAAACTGGTTCGCCTTTAGCAATATCCTCAATAGCAGTGTAATTAACCCTGCCAGCTTTTGAACGATTCTTCTGTGAAGGTTCACGGTGCTGATCTGAGCATTGATGAGACAACACACGAGTGTGACTCTGCTCAGCACCACGACAGTTTCGTGTTGTAGAAATCCTCAGCTCTCTACTAACACGAGGTGGAGATAATTCGTGCGTAGCTGGTTGCGGTAGGGTTGCACGAATAATTTCTGTCCGCTGTTGTTGAGGTGAAGGCTCATATGTGATCAACTCCAGCCGTGGTTGTGAGAGTTGCACCACTGGCTGAATTTGTTGCCTAACTGGCGAGTAATATCGCACTCGATAGTTCGGACGAACCTCGATATCGCTGTCTGGCGGTATACTTCTTTTCAGCTCCGCTTTACAACGAAGATGCATGTCTTCCTTAATGATAGCGGCATTTACCAACTCATTGTAAATACCGTTATTGAACAAGGTCACTTGTTCCTTAAGTTTGACATTCAAACCTCAGAAGAAATACTCACACTTCAACGCTTCCGAGTCAACCATATGAGTTGCGTATTGCATCAAGTATTCAAACTCTTTGAAGTACTCGTACGCACTCCTTTCGCCTTGCTTTAACTCCAGAAAGTCTTGATACTTTGTTCGTAGAATTCCCGAACAAATGTGACGTGCCCGGAAAACATTCTGGAATTCATCCCATGTCACTCGATGACCTTCAGGAAGAGTAGCGATGTACTCCACCCACCAAGCTCCAGCGGCTCCGTGGAGTTGTTGAGCGGCAAATAGAGTCTTCTGATATTCATCGCACTCAAGCGTATCGAACTTGGCTTCAATACATTGGAGCCAATGAGCCGACTCCAACGGTTCTTTCGCTTCCGAGAAAACCGGTGGTTGTCTTGCTACAAAATCCAAATAGGTGCTTGGCGGGGGATTTTGCTGTAGTGTCTCCTGTCGTATGCTTTGTCGCACCAACAGATCCAGAGACTCAGCCATCTTTGTCAAGATTCCCGCCAATCCGGTTGATGATGTCGGCACTTCTTGTCGTGGCGAATTACTTTCGCCGTGACTCGACTCACCAACCTCACTCCTGGAATGAGAACGATCCATGCTGCAAGAGTGAGCAGTTTACGGTTAAAATTCAAAGTTTTAAACTCAACTTGAATTGAAAACATAACCGTAAAAGCATCACATCAATATTGCAGCATTACACAAGCTAACTAGGGTTTTGACAATACTGAAATCTATCAAATGTGAGCAAGTTTGTCCAAACCCTTAATTCCAACAGTAGAACAAACTGAAAAATAACTCAAGGACATGTTATGGAGCTTAGAGAAGTCTGAAACATCCCTTTCCACAACAAGTCTTAAGTTACATAGGCAATATACACTACTCTGTTCAGAATGACCAATTGGTCTTAACCCCATAATTTGAATATGATAATGGCAATTTCATATCTCAAGTTGAATATCAAAGTTATAGTTAACTTCAATATCTTTCCAATGAGTATTCATTTGCCTTCATATATGTTCTGGATCAAAAATTGTGATATTTCAAAGTTAACAGAAATCTGGAACAATTTTGACAGCACCTCCTTTGAAAGTAGCTGTTTTGTCCGCAAGATTTCATCACTTTAAACTCCAAATCTGGAGAAACTTTGAACTACAAAGTCATAGCATATATCACAAGCTTTCCAACGGTGTATTACTTGACCCTTAGAAATTTTTCTACAGAAAGTTATGGTCGAAATACAGATATTTCCAGAGAGCAATTTGTGACTGCCCTGTTTTTGGGCAGTTCACACTCCTCTGAGAATTTCATCCATTTGGAGGGTGATTATGATCTGGAGTTCTACTGAAGAGTTGTAGAATACTTCAATAGCTTTCCAGAAATGTATCGCTAACCTCCATTGGTTCAACCAAACAAAAGTTATGTCCTGTTCCACTTCAGCAAAAATTTTGCTGAAAACAGGGAAGGCTATTCCTAAGTCTTTGTGAATAAATCTATACTCCCAATTGACTCTTAGTTCAATATAGGAGTTCATTAACCCCTAATAGAATCCTAGACTCCAAATTTACTCTTTTTCTTTTCACACCTTCTTTTTTTCATGCAGTTCAAAACACATCACGTTACTACGTTTCCTCACCAAATTAAAATCCTAACCGGCTTTATACCGGCATATACATTTCAAATGGTGGCACTAAAACGATCACTCACAAACGTTGTCTACACGACATGTACTAACGTGGTTAAGGTACCTGCAGAAAACCACTCAATAATGATGCACACATTGGTTTATCATTTCAGGCAGGTCCATATCATAGTAAAAACATACGCCCCGTATCATTGCCATACGGGCCGTCCTTGAGTCAAGCCACGTCTCAAGGTACATGATCGGGTTATTCACCACCCGACGGGGGCTCCACACCTTTGCAATAAAGCACACCGGTGGAACAGCGCTTCCGTATGCCTCATAGGACATGAAGAGTCCTAAAGAACACACTTCGTGTTACAAACCACACGATGGGGTCTCCTCCTCTTGTCCCTGGGTTTGCGCACTGGAGGCTAGTGCCATTCATATGTCTCTAAGACATGAAGAGTCTTAGAAAACATATTCACTTCCCGTCCATTGCTGAACGGGACATCCCACACTATTTTCCTCGTATGGGTGAGCTAACCGAAATTGATCCGCTTTCGGTGGCGTTCCTTACCATTCTTACCTCCACGTAGGTGCGTCGTGACAGAATTGAAATACTGAATGATAACACACTGTTAGCTTGCCACCTTAAGTAACTATGCTAATAATACTCCTTATGTGGGCATACTATACGTTCCACACTCGTATACTCCTAAGTTTTTGAAAATATGCTCTTTTCATGCGTGCTATTCCCAATGCGGCTCTGATACCACGCTGTGAAGGCCCGGCCCGGGAATCGCAGTGGGTGGTGCCGTGCGATGCGGCACCCAACAGCAAGCACGAAAAGAGGCGTAAGAACATAACGGAACCATTTTGTTACTCAAGATAATTTCTTTTACAGCATAAGTACACACGCAGCGGAAATTAAAATTTGCTGGACAATCTACTCACTCTCAACCCTATCTACGCCGAAGAGAAGTCGTTCAGCCCGTGAACGCTTCCTAATAGCTTAACCAAAGGAAGGCAGCGGCTAGATTTCTGATGAGTTGAACAAACCGTGAGTTTCGTCGTCTCACCGAACAACCCTCTTCATAGCAGGCATCCTGCTACCTGCAAAAACAACTCAGAAGCAACCGTGAGCACTAAGGCTCAGCAAGACTTAACCGTCACTTCTAAACATGGAACTCTAAATGCAGGGGTAGTAAGATAGTAGGAACAGGAATTTGCAAAATGCAGCTTGACTAAACTTGATCCTTATATTCAAATTCTTATAGCCTTCATTTTAGTGGTCCTCACGCCTCACAACATCGGAAGTCCACAATCAAACAAGAAACGCTTATCCCGATGTTGCTAGCCTAAGGTGGAATTGAAATTTAGTTGGCTCTATATCTACTTCAGTAAAGGTTCCAATACAGTGATTAATCCACGAACAGCAAGTTAAGAGACTTAGTTCCTCTTCTTACTAAGTCACGGCGCAGTGGGAAAGTATGCTCAATCCTCTTCCGCAAGTGACGGTGATTCGAATCAATAACAACCCGGAATACACGACACATACACCCGCCTCGAAAGACTCTCTCAAGAGCTCTTTCTGACGTTGTATGCAGCAACCTTTCACACGACACTCCGACATAGGAAAACGCTTCGCGCCGAGCAGGATGGTCCTCTACGAGGACACGTCGAAGTTGCCCGCTAAAGGATTTACACCTCCCGCCTTCTCAACGCCATTCCCACGCGAAGGATGAGTTTCTATATCACGGTCCATCGAGTTACATCGGTTTCATGGGTCCCATACCCCACTATATATCCGGTACAGCTCAATCTTGTCCAGCAGGGCCGCATACATACGGTCCTTAACCGACACGGACGGGGCAACAAACAACCTTCACATTTGCCTTACCATCCTGGTCCAGGCCAAATGTGGTCTCAAGCATTGTCACACCCATCGTAGGTCGAGACCAACCTTGAGCGCTCCATCCTACAGGAACATCCCCGTCCCCATCTCATTTTCATGAGGGTGCTCTTATCATTAACCTCTCGCGAGTAACTCCATTACTCGAACTTTCTCGCGAGTAGCTTTTTACTACTCGACTTCTACCAAGCTAGCTACAACATTAGCCTAGCATCTACAACGAGGCAAAGCCTACATTAAACCTTCTACTCAGGGATGTAATAGTCATGCAAGTAGGTTTCAATCATCCTAGACATAATGCACAATATCAAGTCTAATAAACATGAGGTGAAGTAAAGCAAAATTTAAAACGGTAACGATATGCAAACCGGGGCTTGCCTTGCTCAACGGTTTTGTTAGAAGCTAGGAGTTAGTCTTCCTCCGGAGAATCTGCCAAACTCATCACGAGATGGAGATCCTCGCTGAGGAGTTGAGTCCTCATCGAACGTCGACGTCACGTGCTATTGAGATGATTTATGCACAAGTATTCAAAAGCAATTTAGAAAATGATTCAAAACTGTTGTACCAGTTAACTCACACCTAAAAGGGAAAAACAACAGCAAGGTTTCTGTTGTTGGATCTACAACCCTAGAGATGATGAAAGCTAGGGTGAAAAGGAGATACTAGTAATCACCATGTGATTAAGTCCATTATATGAACACTTAAACCTAAAAGATGGTAGCTCAAGTTCCAGAGGTCCAATGAAGCTGAGAATTTAACCACAGCCTCTATGGAAGGTATTTAGGCAGTGTGCAAAAATTGAGCTCATGAAATGGCTCAAGGTGATCACAATAATTCCTTATGTTATTTTCACTAATCTGTCTTTACCCCCTAGGTAGTAAGCTTTCCTATGCTGAAAAGTAGACTTTTTGTGAAGTAAAAAATGTCCTGAGTCCATAGGAATTGGTTTTACCATTTTTGGAGTTTCCTACATGGAGATATGGATTTTACAAGGATTGGGGAAAAGCTGAAAATGTCTCTGTTCATTTTCTCATTTTTCAGAGACATAAGGAATGAACACATCATTTGACCATGTAAATGAGGTCCAATGCCTCTGAAATCTTTACTGGAGTTCAAGGAATTTTGGGAAGAATGCTCTGTCCAAATTTGGGAATTTTCCAATAAACAGAACTCCTGTAAAAATTCCTACAATATTTTCCTTAAATGAATTAATGAGCCAAATTCAGTGATTTTCATAAACATTTGGCTGCACCCCTGGATAGTACTCTTTGATAGGAATCCAACAAAATTTGTTGCACAATTTTTGGACACTCCTACACAAAGTTATGGCTCTCCAAAGTTTGAACTAGAGTGGGAAAATCTGGAAAATGTTTAAATGCTGACAGTGGGTCCCACCTGTCATCCCTAACCTCCAGACTCGCGCCAAACACACCAGTGGCGGCCCCCCTCCGGTGAGGTCGCTGGAAAACCAGTTCCCAGCCACCTCCAGACCCCCTTCTGGCCGCCCCCCCATATTTCCCCACGCTGAACACGTTGGTGAGGTCGCCGGCGGCTGAAACTCGCCGGAAAACAGGACGCACCGGCCACAGCAAACCCTAGGGCTCCGGTGAGGTATTGCACGGTGAATTCTCCACCAAATGGTCGGTTCTTGGGCTCTACAGCACCAGGGGATCATGTAGAAGACCGGCATGAGGTCTAAACCAGCTGGAGAGGGCTCTAAACCTATCGGCACCGTGCGCCCGATAGGGTCCAGCGGCATACCCTCTAAAAGAGCTCGGATTGCTCACTCTACACTCAATTTCTTGGTCTAAAATCGATGGAGGAGGTGTGCTAGGCAGTTAACATCCTGTGCGTGAAGTTTGAGACCCAACAAACACGAATTGAGGACGAATTTTACAATTCCTTACCTCAAGGTCCGTTTCTGCCGCCCGGGAGGGGCTGAGCTTTGGAGGTGAGCAACTAGACTTGTTGGTGCACAGATGGGGTGGCTTTCTTGGGCGTGATCCCTTCTGGTTTGGGCTGTCCACGGCGTCCAGTTCCAGCTTCTTCAGTTTCAGTTCAGGGCAGTGGAAACTTTGCCGTTTCTAGGCGCCGGTGAGCTCGGGACGGCGGGGTAAAGTGGCTGGCCGGCTAGAGCATGTGTATGCGATGATCTTTGCTGTGGAGACCTCGATCATTCGTCGCTCAGGTGTCTGTGTAGAATCGAGAGAAGGAGGGGAGCTGTTCTGCTCGGGAGAAATCTCACGGGAGCGAGGCAGAGCAGGAGAAGAGTGGAACTTCGCCTGTGCAGCCGTCGGGGGGATATAAGGGCACCAGAGAGGAGGAGGTGGCACCGAAGATCATCGTGTGGGATCGGCTGCCGAGAGCTGTCGCACGCTCAGCCATCGGTGGAGTCGGTTTGCACTTTTGTGAGACTGACCAGTGGGGTCCACAGCCACAATTCTCCCTCTTATCCTCCATTTCGATTTAAAATAGCAAATGAGCTCCGAATTTGTTCAAACTTGGAGGATAGGTCAAAGGAATTATGAGGAACTCAAATCTGAAATCAGATTTTGAAATTGAGTTTGTTTGGTTCAAAATTCAAATTCAAGTTTGAATTTAAACGTGCCCTCATTTAATCCTCGGAATAAATAGTATATGAAACCAAAAATTCTCCAAATTTGAAACTTAGGCTCTTGAATATATGAGAGATGCATCTATGATCTCACATATAGGCCTTTGGACAATCTGAATAGAAATCCTTTCAAAAGATTCAAATTACATTTAAATTCCCTCCACTCTACTCATAGAGGAGGTGCACATGAGTTGGAGTTTTAGGAGTGTAATTATTTCCCCTAGGTTAAAACATGTGTTGAGCATGGGCTAGAGAAAATTTTTAACTCCCTCACATGTCCATTTATGTGTTCATCATTTCATGTGACACAATTATAGTCTTTTATCGCCTTAACTTTTTTTCATGAGCTGACATCAAACTTTACAAAAGTTAGGGCTGTTACACTGCTCACCCCCGAGCCACAGCCCGAGTGATTGCTCACCGGCGGCGAATTTCCAGTTTTCCCCTTTCTGTGTGCAGAACGACCTTCGGGAGTGATTCTGTCGAATTCATGCTCTAGAAAGGATTAGAGGGCCTCAATCCGCTCTCACACAAACTAGACACAGTAACGCACAAGTTGCCTTCACAACCCTTGGCCGGAGAACCTCTGTACCCGGCGTAATTCGAGGTTTACCAATGGCGGAATACACGGGACGCATCGGGCGCACGGTGAGGACCTACTTCGGGCCTTCCCCGAGCTGCCTCGAGCTCATGTCGACCTTCTCTGAGGTCCACTGATGCTTCCCGACCGGTTCCTCGAGTAGTTGAGGTGCTAGGGAAGTCAGCCGACATGGCCGAAGTCTTTCTGAGGTGGCGGCTCGTCGCCGACCATGCACCGGCCATTGTCATGAGTAGCTGACCCCAGAATCCTGTTCCCCGAGAGAAAGTAGGCAGGGGCGGCCAAAATCATGAAGTTTGGAGCTGTACAGAAGCCGGCGGCGATCTCTCCGTCGAGGTCCCTCGGCGGCGGAGTGCGGGCGTCGCGAGGTTGAAGAAGGGGGTGGACCCCAGCTGTCAGCGGCCGATATTTTGAATCGGGATCGAGCTGCCACCGGGATCGGGTGTGCTGGCACGCAAAATCCTTGTGGGCCGCGGTGTGCTGTCGTCTCAGCGTGCGACGCGTGTCCCCGGGGCCCACTCGCGAGTTTAAACTTTTCCCTGATTTTCAGATTTCCTTCAAACTTCAAATCCTCATAACTTTGGCTAGAAAGCTCCAAATTGAGTGAACCAAATTTTGCTGGATTCAGCTCTCTGAGTACTTTCCAGCAAATCAAGTTTCACTTCATGAAATTCCTTATTTCTGCAGAATTTAATTCCTCAAAATTTAAACTATTTGGAATTTTAACTGGAGAATCCTTTGGAGGGAAATCCTGAAATTTTGCTGGGACGTTCACCAAAATATCCCTGAACTACCATAAAAATTTCAGATCCATTTGAGCTCATTTAATCCGCCTAATGGTGTGATTAGTGAAACTATTCCAGAGAAAATAGAAAATGTTCAGAAACATTTTCAGAATTTTCTCTGAAATTATTTAGCTAATATCTTTAGTTAGGAACTTCCAAATTAAGTGAGACCAACTCCCTTAGAACCCTCTGAAAATCTAGTTTTCAGAAAGTCATAGTTTGTTTCATGAAAATACCTAGAACACCCTAAGAGTTCCAGTTAAGGTCAAGTACATGATTAATTGTGGAGGGCTCAAATGAGCTTTACTGCAACTAAAAATTGACCAAATCTCTGTTTAGGTTGTAACCAAGCCCCAGTAAAAGTTTCACAGTCATTGGGTCTGTCTAGCAAGGGTTATAGACTTCACAACTTTAAACTTAATACAAATGCATTTAAATTAATACATATATTGCTTCTATCATGTAGTCGCTAAGGTCGAGGAGGAACCCGAAGTCCTAGACCTCGTTACTCCGGAGGAACATCTAGCCTACGACCAAGAGCAGCAAGGCAAGCTCCGGTTTGCATTAACCTTTTTACAAATTTTATTGTTTTGAGCACATACTTGTTTACTTTATTCTTTGCATTAGATTCTTGTTTGGAAGCCCCACTGCATAGCCAAAGAACCATGGGTTGGGTTTAGGATTGCAAACCCCGTTAGTTACTGCATTGCTATGATAGAGTAGGATTCAGTACAAGTCGAGTAGTTGGAACAACTCGCGAGCATAGGCTAGAGGCACTCGACTCGGGTAGTGATAGCACATGAAACACATGGCAAGAAAATGAGAGCGGAGGGTAAGGGCAGCAGGACTTTGGGGCCTGTGTGCTGTAGCTCCGCTTGTGTCGATTGAGGACCGAGCCGTGTGCAGGCCTGTTGAACAAGCTAGAACAGTACCGAAGACCTACCGGCTATATGGGAACCGGGAAACCGATGTAACTCGGGTAGCTGGGTCTTGAGGCATTGCCCGTCGTTCAGAGGGTAGGTTGAGAGCTCGAGGTGTAAATCGGCTGGCGGCACTGAGATGCGTGTGCAGAGACCTCTTGCTCGGGACAATGGGACCGGTTCAATATTTGGCTGACGGGCGAAAGGTGGTTGCGTATGGCGTCCGTGATGGTTGTTGTAGGCAACATCGAGTACGGGCGTACATGACGGGTTGTTCGGGTAACCCTGCAGGTGTAAATCGATTATAATCGCCGTCCCTCGCAGTCAGTGAGTACCACTTGTTCACTGTACCGTGACGTAGAAAGAACAGGCTAGATGCATGTTAAAATGTTGCTGATTGAAAGATGGACTTGATTGCTAATGATTTGCTGTAGTCTAGAGCTAACTAAAGTTCTTTTCAACTTTGGGCAAAGTACATGAGAGAAATGCGTTTCTTGTTTGATTGCGGCTCTCTCATGTGCCTTAGCGTAAGGTTCTCCACAACCTGCTGCTAAAACTTGAAAGTAAGGTTCTACTAATTAGGCGAGTCCTTTGCAAATGATTTTACCTCATGTACCCTCACCCTCATGTAGAAGTTCCATGTTTAGGTGAGACGGGTCAGACTTGCTGAGCCTTCGTGCTCACTGCTTGTGTTTGAAGCTTTTGCAGGGTTCTATGAGGAAGGGACTCCCGAAGAGGAGACGGAACCCCAGGAGGGGAACCCCGTCGAGTGGGAGTCGTGCACGCTGCAAAGTTAGTGTGCGTGTGTGCTAGCAAGGACACGTTCAAGGGCTGAACATGGACTTGATGCGTAGTCTATGCCCGTGAGTGTAGACTGGACTTATTTTGATGTAAACATGTTCATAGACTTGTTTATGTAATTAAATTTCGCTTCCGCTTTGTACCTTTGACGTGTGTTATCCGGTGCTGTGCCACGCAGCACCCCTTAGCGTGATCCTGGCTCGACAAGACCGTGGGGTCGTGTCACAAGCCAGCATCAAGATGGCGCCCTACGAGGCGCTATACGGGAGAAAATGCCGCACACCATTGAATTGGTGTGAGTCTGGCGAAACGGTTACCTTCGGGATTGACCATGTCAGTAACGCAGAGGAAAAGGTTCGGCTGATTCAAGCGAACCTAAAAGCCGCCCAATCCCGACAGAAGCAATATGCGGACCGGAGAAGGCGCCCACTATAATTCGAAGTCGGGGATCACGTATACTTACGTGTATCTCCAATGAAGGGCGTAAACAGATTTGGGGTGAGAGGAAAGTTGGCACCCCGATTCATCGGTCCATTTCAGATTACCGAAAGATGTGGATCGGTAGCATACCGGCTGAAATTACCAGAAGCACTTTCCGGTGTGCACGACGTCTTTCACATTGCCCAGCTGAGGAAGTGTCTCAAGCTATCAACTACCATTCAGCTGGAAGACATTGAAGAACTGCAACCGGATCTCACCTATCGGGAGGAACCGGTTCAGATTATTGACGAAAAGGCCCGAACCACACGCAACCGTACGTTGTGGTTCTACAAGGTTCTATGGAGTAATCACTCCGTAGACGAAGCGACATGGGAGAGCGAAGGATTTCTTCGCGCTAACTACCCCGACTTTTTCACGTCGTATATCCAGTAAATTTTCCACCGTCCTCTCTCTCATTTTCACCTTGTAATCTCGGGACGAGATTCTTTTGAGGGGGGAGGAATGTAAGGGCCTCAGTTTTTGACACATGTTTAGGTGTTCATCACCACACACACACCTCATTTGAAGAAAGTTGATGAACACATTTGAAGAGCAAGTAACCACTATCAACATGCTCATTAGGGAATAAACTCACATATTGCAAGAGTGGTATTTCCCACATGTAATACATAAGGGCTGGGCATAAGAAAAACTCCTACATATTGCTAGGAATGTCCATGCCAAGTTTCACCCAAATTCAAAACCTTTTGAGGTCATTTTGGGCATAGCTAGAAAGAGGGCAGTTTGAAACTACATTCAAATTCAAACTGCTTTTATCCCATGAATTCAAAAGTGGGAGGCATATTCTTATTCAACACATTTTTGTGAGCTCACACACCAATTTTCACTCCATTTAGAGTTGATTTTGACATGAGCTAAGTGGGGCAAATTCAAACTTTATTTGAATTTCAAACTGAACATGTGCTGAACTTCATTCAAACCAAACCCCATTTGAATTCTTATCAATTCAAATGGCTCATCGGTGAATAATTTGAATCACCATGGGCATTTTGGGACTTACTGTTTACAACAGTGATGAGGAGTTAATTTCAGAGGTTAAACTTGAGTGTGGGACCCACATGTCATAGAGATAGGGGGGGAGACTTGCACCCAAAGTCACAGCCTCGGTGGGAAATTCCACCGAGCAGCTGCCGGCTGTGCCACCGAGAAGCAACCGGCGCCACCAGCTGCTTCTCCCATCGCGCGCTGGCGTCCCAGGCGGCCTGCTCGCGCCCCCACGCGACCGTCACCGCCTCAGCCGAGTGAAGACCGGATGCCTTCTTATCCCCGCGGGCGACACCGGGCGGCGCCATTCTTTTTCTCCCTGATCTCTCGGTCGATCGGGAAAACACAGCAAACAATCATATTCTCGCCTCCCCGAGTTGCTAGGCAACATCCTGAGCTCGAGCGCCACCCTCCGAACGCCTGAACCACCGGGTTTCGGCCCCTGTTCCCGTGATCAACGACGACCGCCGCGGTTTAGCTGAAGAACGGCGATCGGTCTCACGTGGGCAGCACACTACAGCCACTTCCACGGCCAAGCAAGGGCGGCAAAAGGAGCGCACGGACTCCACGCTGCTTCCACCTGAATCTCAAGCCACGCCGTGAACTCTCACCGGCGAATTCCGAGAATTTTCTCCGGCGACCTTAAACCGAGCTTCTGGTACGGATTCTTCGAATTCTGACTCTATGATCCTTCTTTAGTTATCAAATCTTGCACATAGGCGCTTGACTACCCGGCGATCAGTTTCCTTTCTGCATCCGTGGTATGAAACCGACTAGGAGTGACGAATTTTGAGCTCGATTGAGGGCGTTCATGGCGGGCACGCTCGGTCACACGGTGCCGACCGACTTGCCGCCATCTTTGAACACTTTGGACACCTTGTCGAGCTTCCTAGAGGTGTACTGATGCTGTAGAACCGATTGTTCGAGGTTTTGGCGGGTTAGAACCCACGGTCGACGTTGCCGAACCTCAACCGAGGCCGCCGCACGTCGCCGAGCTATTTCCGGTCACCGCCAGCTCGAACTGACCCCACAGACGTGCTCCTCGACGTCGACAACCCCCTGGCAGCGAATTTCAGACCATGTGATGGCCGGCAGTGGCAAGCCGGCGAGCTTCGGGTCTGCTCCGGCGACGGGAGGCGGCGCGGGCGCGAGGGCGCGTCGGGAGGAAGACGAAGCCGGCTGGCCCATGCGTCAGCGGCTTAAAAATTTAAATCGGGATCGGGTGTGGCTGGGACCCCGCAGACCACGGTGTGCCGACGCCTCAGGGTACGATGCGTGTCCCCGTGGCCCACCCGCGAGTTTAAACTTTTCCCCGAATTTTAGATTTCATTCAAACTTCAAATCCTCATAACTTTGGCTAGAAAACTCCAAATCGAGTGAACCAAATTTTGTTGGATTCAGCTCTCTGAGCACTTTCCAGCAAATCATGTTTCACTTCATAAAAATCCTTAATTCTCCAGAATTAATTCCTCAAAATTTAAACTGTTTGCAATTTTAACTGGAGAATCCTTTGGAGGAAAATTCTAAAATTTTGCTGGGATGTTCACCAAAATATCCCTGAACTACCATAAAAATTTCAGATCCATTTGAGCTCATTTGATCCGCCTAATGGTGTGATTAGTGAAACTGTTCCAGAGAAAATATAAAATGTTCAGAAACATTTTCAGAATTTTTCCTGAAATTGTTTAGCTCATATCTTTAGCTAGAAACCTTCAAATTAACTGAGACCAACTCCATTAGAACCCTCTGAAAATCTAGTTTTCAGAAAGTCATAGTTTGTTCCATGAAAATCCTTAGAACACCCTAAAAGCCTTCAATCAAGGTCAAGTACATAATTAATTGTGGAGGGCTCAAATGAGCTTTGCTGCAACTAAAACTTGACCAAGTCTCTGTTTAGGTTGTAACCAAGCCATAGTAAAAGTTTCATAGTCATTGGGTCTGTCTAGTGAGAGTTATAGACTTCACAAGTTTAAATTCAATCAAATGCATTTAAATTAATACATATACTTATATATCATGTAGTCGCTAAGGTCGAGGAGGAACCCGAAGTCCTAGACTTCGTTACTCCGGAGGAGCAGCTAGCCTACGACCAAGAGCAGCAAGGCAAGCTCCGGTTTGCATTAACCTTTTTACAGATTTTTATTGTTTTGAGCACTTACATAAGTATTATGATTCCTTGCATTAGAGTCTTGTATGAGAACCCAATTGCATAGCCAAGAAAAACCATGGGTTGGGCTTAGGATTGCAAACCCCGTTAGCTACTGCGATGCTAAGATAGTGTAGGATTCGGTACAAGTCGAGTAGTTGGAACTATTCGCGAGCATAGGCTAGAGGCACTCGACTCGGGTAGAGATAGCACATGATTCACATGACAAGAAAAATGAGACCGAATGGAGAGTAAGGGCAGCAGGACTTTGGGGCCTGTGGGCTATAGCTCCACTTGTGTCGATTGAGGACTGAGCCGTGTGCGGGCCTGTTGAACAAGCTAGAACAGTACCGAATATCTACCGGCTATATGGGAACCGGGAAACTGATGTAACTCGGGTAGCTGGGTATTGAGGCATTGCCCGTTGTTCAGAGGGTAGGTTGAGAGCTTGAGGTGTAAATCGGCTGGCGGCACGGAGATGCGCATGCAGAGACCTCTTGCTCGGGACGATGGGACCGGTTCAATATTTGGCTGACGGGTGAAAGGTGGTTGCGTACGGCGTCCGTGATGGTTGCTGTAGGCAACATCGAGTACGGGCGTACGTGACGGGTTGTTCGGGTAACCCTGCAGGTGTAAATCGATTATAATCGCCGTCCTTCGCGGTCAGTGAGTACCACTTGTTCACTGTACCGTGACGTAGGAAGAACATGCTAGTTACATGTTAAAATGTTGCTGATTGAAAGATGGACTTTGATTGTAAATGATTTATTGTAGTTTAGAGCTAACTAAAGTTCTTTTCGACTTTGGGCAAAGTACATTAGAGAAATGTGTTTCTTGTTTGATTGCAGCTCTCTCATGTGCCTTAGCATAAGGTTCTCCACAACCTGCTGCTAAAATTTGAAAGTAAGGTCCCAATAATTAGGTGAGTCCTTTGCATATGGTTTTACCTCATGTACCCATCAACCCTCATGTAGAAGTTCCATGTTTAGGTGAGACGGGTAAGACTTGCTGAGCCTTCGTGCTCACTGCTTGTGTTTGAAGCTTTTGCAGGGTTCTATGACGAAGGGACTCCCGAAGAGGAGACGGAACCCCAGGAGGGGAACCCCGTCGAGTGGGAGTCGTGCACGCCGCCGTGTTAGTGTGCGTGTGTTCTAGCAAGGACACGTTAACGGGCTGAACGTGAACTTGATGCGTAGTCTACGCCCGTGAGTGTAGACTGGACATATTTTGCTGTAAAAATGTTCATAAACCAGTTTATGTAATAAAATGTTTGCTTCCGCTTTGTACCTTTGATGTGTGTTATCCGGTGCTGTGCAACGCAGCACCCCTCAGCGTGATCCTGGCTCGACAAGACCGTGGGGTCGTGTCATGCGAGAGACCGTTTAGTGCCACAATTGAGACGTATATGCCGGTATAATCCGGTTAGGATTTTCCTTTGTGAGGAACGTAGTACCGAGATATTATAGGCATATGCATGAAAAATAATAATAACCAGGAGCTAAAATCACTAGGTTGCAATATTTAGGACCCTGGTTGGGTAGAGAAAAATTTGATAGCTTATCAGTGTAGTCCAAAAGGGTTGAAAAACAGAGGATATTCCGAAGACGGCTTTCTTGATGAGATATGGATTATATGAATATCTCGTCATGTCTTTTAGTCTCACAAATGTTCCAGCCCATTTCATGTATCTCATGAACTCAGTGTTCATGCCGGAGCTGGACAAGTTCGTGGTAGTGTTCATCGATGATATCTTGGTTTACTCCAAGACAGAAGCCGAACATGCCGAACACTTGAGGATCGTTCTTCAACGATTGCGAGACCACAAGCTCTACGCCAAGTTCAGAAAATGCGAGTTTTGGATCAGCCAAGTGCCATTCTTGGGACATATCATCTCCACGGAAGGCATTGCAGTTGACCCAAGCAAGATAGAGCAAGTGCTGAAATGGAAAGCTCCCACTTCAGTTCATGAAGTCAGAAGCTTCCTCGGGTTAGCGGGATACTATCGGAGATTCATTCCAAGCTTCTCCAAGATCACTAAGCCGATGACAGAATTGCTGAAGAAGGGAATGAAATATGTTTGGAACACGGCGTGTGAAGGAGGGTTCCAAGCATTGGTGAAGCATCTCACAACAGCCCCGGTCTCAGCTCAACCGGATACAATCGGAGTTTCATTCCAAGCTTCCCCAAGCTCGCTAAGCCGATGACAGAATTGCTGAAGAAGGGAATGAAATATGTTTGGAACACGGCGTGTGAAGGAGGGTTCCAAGCATTGGTGAAGCATCTCACAACAGCCCCGGTCTCAGCTCAACCGGATACAACCAAGCCCTTCGACGTGTATTGTGACGCGTCCGGTATTGGGCTCGGCTGCGTGTTGATGCAGGAAGGATGTGTGGTCGCATATGGCTCACGCCAACTTCGGAACCATGAGCAGCACTATCCGACTCATGATCTTGAGCTTGCTGCGGTGGTCCTGGCATTAAAAATGTGGAGGCACTATCTCCTGGGGAACTTGGTGCATCTCTACACCGACCACAAGAGCTTGAAATACATTTTCACCCAGAAGGAGCTGAACATGAGACAAAGGAGGTTGTTAGAACTGATCAAAGATTAAGAGATTGAGATTCACTACCACCACGGCAAGGCGAATGTGGTCGCCGACGCGCTGAGTCAGAAATCACATGTCCATAACCTTACCATTATACCGGTGGAGGAGGAAGAGCCGAGTTTATACTCGGTTCCTTATGGATCGCTGTACAACCTTGCCCTCATCCCTACCATTAGGGAGGACATCATAGCAGCTCAGAAAATTGACAAGGGTATGGCACATCTCCGGAGATGGATAGACAACGGGGAGATCAAATGTTTCCCGAAGGATGATGAGGGGACGCTGTGGTTCAATGACCGCATAGTCGTACCCTGGGATATGGAACTGAGGAAAAAGATCCTCGATGAGGCTCACTTGTCTAAATACTCCATTCATCTGGGCAGTAACAAAATGTACCAAGACTTGAAAAAGAAATTTTGGTGGACACGGATGAAGCGAGAGGTGGCGAAGTACGTATCTGAGTGCGATACGTGTAGACGAGTGAAAGCTGAGCATATGATGAAATCAGGGCTGCTGCAACCCCTAAAGATCCCGGCATGGAAATAGAAAGATGTGAGCATGGATTTCATTGTGGGATTGCCCCTAACTTCCAACAAACATGATTCCATTTGGGTAATCATTGACCGGTTAACCAAGACGGCTCATTTCATCCCGGTGAATACACGTTACAATGCCGGCAAATATGTGGAGCTGTACATAGCAAAGATTCTATGCTTATATGGGGTACCCAAGACCATCGTCTCAGATCGAGGTGCATTTTTTGTATCTCGCTTTTGGGAGCAGCTACATGCTGCTTTGGGTACTAAGCTGATTAGGAGCTCCGCCTACCACCCTCAGACAGATGGCCAAACAAAGAGGGTAAATCAGGTTCTGGAAGACATGTTGAGAGCATGTGCCATCCACCATGGTAGGAACTGGGATGATCACCTACCGTTGGCGGAATTCTCGTACAACAATGGCTATCAGGCGAGTATCAAAATGACATCCTACGAAGCTCTCTACGGTCGCAAATGCCGCACCCCATTAAACTGGTGCGAATCCGGTGAAAGGGTCACCTTCGGGGTTGATGTGGTGAACGACGCCGAAGAGCGCGTTCGGATGATTCAAGCTAACTTGAAGGCCGCTCAATCCCGGC
This sequence comes from Neostapfia colusana, assembly GCA_030760725.1. Lineage (NCBI taxonomy): Eukaryota > Viridiplantae > Streptophyta > Magnoliopsida > Poales > Poaceae > Neostapfia > Neostapfia colusana. Next base: position 14,143,561 of record JASWHV010000020.1, read on the forward strand.
AGAAAAGCTACGCTGATAAGAGGCGTAGACCGCTGCACTTTGACGTCGGGGAACACGTGTACCTCCGTGTATCTCCGATGAAGGGCGTGCACCGGTACGGTGTGAAGGGTAAGCTCGCCCCCCGTTTCATTGGACCCTATGCTATCACCGAGAAGTGTGGGCCAGCGGCGTATAGATTGGAGCTATTGGCATCTCTTGCTGGTGTCCATGACGTTTTCCATGTTTCGCAACTGCGAGAATGCCTGAAGCATACAGCCGCTGTTCCTACTGAAGACATCGGCGAGCTGCAACCGGATTTAACGTATGATGAATATCCGGTGGCGATTGTCAATGAGAAAGCCCGAACCACGCGTAGCCAAACGTTGTGGTTCTACAAGATACTCTGGAGCAACCACACCGCCGAAGAAGCGACGTGGGAGAGCGAGGAATTCCTTCGCTCAAATTACCCAGAGTTTATGGCGTCTCAGCACGGGTAAGTCCCTATTACATCGCCGTCTCTTCTTTTGTAATCTCGGGACGAGATTCTTTTAAGGGGGGAGGGATGTAAAAGCCCAAGAAATGGGACTTGCAAAAACTTTTGTATACTCATGAAAGTGTTGGCATGTGCAATAAAACTTGGAATTCAGTTGGAAATAAAAGGGTCACTTCAAAAAGAAGAAGGGCATTTCCAAAAAGAGAAAATTCAAACTGTTGTTTAAAAATTTGCATTTGCAATGGCCAAATCAAAGATCAGAGGGCATATTCAAACTCTCCAGGTTCAAATTGTGGCGGACCAGAATCCGCTCATCCAGAATCGCAGAGGGTGGTGCCGCGCGATGCGACACCCGACAGCACACGTCATAAGAACACATTATATTACATGGGAAAAACAAACTGAATGTACAAAGTAGTACACTTCTCAGTTACAAACTAGGGTCTTTATTACACAGCGGAAGTTTCTTTTATACAACTCACGCCCGCCAATCTAGCAAAAGTCGGTTGCCCAGCCCTAGGGCAACCCACACTAGCTGCACTCCTCAGCTCAGTGCGGCGTGTACGGCTCCCACTCAGCCGTGGTCCCCGACGGAGGGTAACCCTCGCCGGTGGACTCGTACTCCGAGTCCGTGGGTGGCTCCTCACCTGAAAACACTTAAGCAGCAACCGTGAGCACGAAGGCTCAACAAGGCTTAACCGACTCACCTAAGCATGAAACTCTACATGAGGGGTACAATGACGTAGGGTAGTAATATTGCAGCAAATGGACACGCCTACAAGTTCATCCTTAGTTCATCTTTTAGCAACAAGTTAACAGTTCGGAAATCTGAAATTTAGTAAGCAATATTTGGTGGCACACACGTAGCAATACAGTTATATCATAACAGCAAGATTGAACCATAACATTTCATACATTAGTCTATGTTACGACGAACCGCGAGGGACGGTGAATCGACTCGATATACCCTGCAGGGAAACCCAAAGAGCACGTCACGTACGCCCACCCGTGGAGCTGCACAGCACGCTCACTCGATGTCATACGGGACAACCTTTCACCCAACAGCCCAAACGTCGAACCGGTCGCACCGAAACGAGCAGGAGGTTCCCCACACGGAGCATCTCTCTATGCCCGTTAGCAGATTTCCACCTTGCTGCCCTCAGCGTACACCTATAAATCGGTGCGTTATGCCTCGACGCCCGGAGGTTTAGGCTACATCAGTTTATCGGGGCCCATATATCCGATATGCCTTCGGTACGTTCAATACTTGTTCAGCAGGGCCGCACACGGATCGGTCCTCAATCGACACGGACAGGGCTGCGCACACAAGACTTCCTCTTGCTGCGCCCTAGCCCCTGCCTAGTCTCATTTTTATTACTAAAGTGATCTCCCGTCACTCGAACCAAACCCGTGTGTCCCAAGCCTATCTCGCGAGTAGATTCCAACTACTCGACTTGTACCGAAGTCCGATGAAACATTAAGCATAGCCTGTCTACTCGAGGTCCTTGACACTACCCTCACTCTTTTAGGAACCTTTGGTTTTGCAAGTGGGGTTTCATTCATCCTATACCCAATGTACATACATACTTCATATGACACATGTAAACAAAGTAAGACTTATAAAAGGTTAATGCAAACCGGGGTTTGCCTTGTTGCTGCTGGTCAGTAGTTAGTTCTTCGTCCGGAAGAAGGAAGTCCAGAACCGCCGGAGCTTCCTCGCCTTCAGCGACTACACGTTATTGAAATACTACATGTTAATGAATATGCAAACAAGTTTATTGTAATACTACTGCTATTAGTGTTAATAACCAGTCTCTAACACCTGGAACTCTGTTTAAGAATTTAAAGATGAACTGGGTGTTGGTGGTTTGGCTTAGACTTAATCACATGGTTAAGTGTTAAGTGGTTTGCCCCCTTTTCCATATTAATCCCTCAAGTGGTTAAACAGGACAGGGGTGATCCAGAGCTCCAATGGATCTGAGAATTTTTGTGTGAGTCCTGTGTCACAAGAAAACTCTCTGGACCAAACACTAGCACTTTTCATGGAGTGGTTTGCTCAGAATAATTCTCTTAGCAAATAAGCAAAGAAGAATTAATTCTGAGGTAATACCCCTGTTCATGCCCAACTTAGTGAACTACAATTTCAATTATAGCTCATAGAGTCTGCATGAATTTTTCCTAATATTTTTGGAGCTAAGATTTGCCCAGAACTGAATTTCCAAGTTTTGGAAATTCTCTGAAAATGTTTCTGTATTCAAATGAACACAGCACCTTCAAATTTGAATTGCTCTGACCAAATCAACTCCAAATGGTCTGAAACATTTACAGGGGTTCACTAATATCCTAAAGAACATTCTGGCAAAATTGGGGGATTTTTGGATGCACCAAACTCCCTCTAAAATTATTTTGCTGAAAAGCTTTAAAGAATTTTCCAGAGTTAAATAATAGGTTTCATACAAATTGGGTTGTATATTTGGATAGAGCTATGCAATATGAAACCAACCCAATTTGAATCACTAAATTTGGAGTTTCCTAGCAAAAGTTATGGGGTTCTAAAGTTCGAACTAAATCTGGAATTCTAAATAATCCGGAGAAAATTTTAAACTCTGACCGTGTTCCCGGCCCCCCACGTGTCACCACCTCAGCTGCGCCACACGGGGCCACAGGGCTGTTTTCCGCGTGTTCACAGCTGATCCGGTGCAACAGAAAATCCTCACACTGTGCATCGAGGGACTGACGAGCGGGCCCGGCTGGCTCGTCTTCTTCCTCGCGCCCGCCCTTTTTCCCGCGCCGCCCCCTCGCCGGCACACCTCGGCAGCTTGCCGGAACTGGCTTCCCGACCGCATCCCGGCCGGAAACTCGCCGCCTGGGCCTACTTTCGCGCGCTGAACACGCTGGTACTCTCACCGGAGCTTGACAACGGCCGGAACTATGCCCGCCACGGTGACAGAGCTCCTCTCTACACCGGCGACGTCGTAGGGCACTTTCCTGCCCCCAACCTGGCTCCGGTTAGCTCCTACAGCATCGCCATGACCTAAGGAGTAACGTACAGGGTTCTGATCTCACGAGAAACGTCGGCAACTAGGGGCTCATCGTGCGACCTAAGGCGATTTCGGGGAAAACTGGAAAAACTCGAAGAACTGAGGGTTTCCTCGATGGTTCTTCCTAGTTCTTGATCCCACGTGCCCGCACGGATGTCTACAACTGGGTTTGTAGGTCTGGGGAGGAGTGGTTCGGTGTGTGAGGCGAATTTGCCGATTTACCCGAACCGGGCTATATCACATGCTTGCGCAAGAACTGAAATTCCGGCCAGCACGGTCCATGGCACGCTGCCGGCGTGGTTGTGAAGCGAGAAGGGTTACTGGCGCACCTTTTCGCTTTTGCAACTTGATGGGAGAGGTTCTGGGGTGGCCGGGCGACGTGATCTTGTTGCGGCGGCTTTCTTCGGCGCTGTGGAGGAAGATTGGCTCGACGCCGACGTCCCGACGGAGCTAGCGCCCGGTTCTTGCTTCTGCCACGCTAAAGGACGTCCGGAGGTGCTGTGGGGAAGCTTAGCGCGTCGTGCCACGGGGTGGAGCAGCCGGGCGGCGGTAAACCGACGGCGCGCCTCTGTGCGGTCGTGTTTAACGCCGAGGAGACACGGGGATCGCTCAGCGTCGGCTGGGAGACAGTGTGGGCGCTGAGCTCTCGGTGGAGGGGGTAAGAACGGAGAAACATTGATCCCCTAAACAGCTCGGGAGGTGCTTCCGGTCTTCGGTCGTCCGTGCGGTGGCAGCCCGTGGGAGAAAACAGCTCGCTTGGGTGAGAACTGTGGAACCGATTAACTTAAGCAGTAAGTTTCTCCCCTCCCCTCTCACTGACCATTGGGCCCCACAGCTCCCCTCTGCCCAAAAGATCTCCAAATTTTTGGCAAATGAGTAATTCAAATGTTTGAAGTCTCAAACTAAGCTACATTTGCATGATTGAAGAAGTTTCCCTCAAATTCAAATGTATATTTGAATTCTTTCCCATTTGGCTCCTTTTTGGACCATTGGGTAGCAAACCTTTTCAAAAATTATTGAAACTTTGCCTCCCCACTAAATTGAACCTGAGGAATCCAATTATGCCCTTTGATCCTTGTTTTAGCTGCTGCAATCATGAATTTGAATGCAACAGTTTTGAATCACCCTCTCATGTGTGATCATATGTGTAGGATTCCCACTTTGTGAAAGTGTAGGCTTTCCCCTCTAACCACTCTTTTGATGGAGGTTACTTGCTCTTCACCCTTGTTCACCAGCTATCCACAACAAGAACTGTGGTGTTGTGAAGTGAAGAACAGTTTTTGCAAGTCCCTTTTCTTGGGCTTTTACATCCCTCCCCCCCTTAAAAGAATCTCGTCCCGAGATTACAAAAGAAGAGATGGCGATGTCATAGGGACTTACCCGTGTTGAGAAGCCATTGAACTTCGGGTAGCTTGAGCGAAGGAATTCCTCACTCTCCCACGTCGCCTCTTCGGCGGTGTGGTTGCTCCAGAGTATCTTGTAGAACCACAACGTCCTGCTGCGCGTGGTCCTGGCTTTTTCATCAAGGATGGCCACCGGATACTCATCATATGTTAAATCCGGTTTCAACTCGCCAATGTCTTCGGTAGGAACAGCAGCTGTATGCTTCAAACATTTTCGCAGTTGCGAAACATGGAAAACATCATGGACACCAGCCAGAGATGCCGGTAACTCCAATCTATACGCTGCTGGTCCACACTTCTCGGTGATAGCGTAGGGTCCAATAAAACGGGGAGCGAGCTTCCCCTTCACACCGAACTGGTGCACACCCTTCATCGGAGACACACGGAGGTACACGTGTTCCCCAATGTCAAAGTGCAACGGTCTACGCCTCTTATCAGCGTAGCTCTTCTGTCGGGATTGAGCGGCCTTCAAATTAGCTTGGATTGTACGAACGCGCTCTTCGGCGTCGCTCACTACATCAACCCCGAAGGTGACCCTTTCACCGGACTCGCACCAGTTTAATGGGGTGCGGCATTTTCGACCGTAGAGAGCTTCGTAGGGTGCCATCTTGATACTCGCCTGATAGCCGTTGTTGTACGAGAATTCTGCCAATGGTAGGTGATCATCCCAGTTCCTACCATGGTGGATGGCACATGCTCTCAACATGTCTTCTAATACTTGGTTCACCCTCTCTGTTTGCCCATCTGTCTGAGGGTGATAAGCGGAGCTCCTGATCAACTTAGTACCCAATGCAGCGTGTAGCTGCTCCAAAAGCGAGATACAAATAATGCACCTCGATTTGAGACGATGGTCTTGGGTACCCCGTATAGGCATAGAATCTTCGCTATGTACAACTCCGCATATTTGTCGGCATTGTAACGTGTATTCACCGGAATGAAGTGAGCCGTTTTGGTTAACCGATCAACGATTACCCATATGGAATCATGCTTGTTGGATGTGAGGGGTAATCCCACAATGAAATCCATGCTCACATCTTCCCATTTCCATGCCGGGATCTTCAGGGGTTGCAACAGCCCTGATTTCTTCATGTGATCAGCTTTCACTCGTCTACACGTATCACACTCGGATACGTACTTAGCTACCTCCCGCTTCATCCGTGTCCACCAAAATTTCTTTTTCAAATCTTGGTATATTTTTTTGCTGCCCGGATGAATGGAGTATTTGGACAAGTGAGCTTCATCGAGGATCTTCCTCCTCAGTTCCATATCTCGGGGTATGACTATTCGGTCATCGAACCACAGCGTCCCCTCATCATCTTTCCGGAAACACTTGATCTCTCCATTGTCTATCCGTCTCCGGAGATGTGCCATGCCTTTATCCTCTTTCTGAGCTGCAATGATGTCCTCCCTAATAGTAGGGATGAGGGCATGGTTCTACAGCGATCCATAAGGAACCAAGTATAAACTTGGCTCTTCCTCCTCCACCGGTGTAATGGTGAGGTGATGGACATGCGATTTCCGACTCAGCGCGTCGGCAACCACATTCGCCTTGCCGGGGTGGTAGTGAATCTCAATCTCATAGTCCTTGATTAATTCTAACCACCTCCGTTGCCTCATGTTCAGCTCCTTCTGGGTGAAAATGTATTTCAAGCTCTTGTGGTCGGTGTAGAGATGCACCAAATTCCCCAGGAGATAGTGCCTCCACATTTTCAGCGCCAACACCACGGCAGCAAGTTCAAGATCATGAGTCGGGTAGTGCTGCTCATGGTTCCGAAGATGGCGTGAGCCATAAGCGACCACACGTCCTTCCTGCATCAACATGCAGCCGAGCCCAATACCGGACGCGTCACAATACACGTCGAAGGGCTTTGTTGTATCCGGCTGAGCTAAGACCGGGGCTGTGGTGAGATGCTTCACCAATGCTCGGAACGCTCCTTCACACGCCGTGTTCCAAACATATTTCGTCCCTTTCTTCAGCAACTCCGTCATCGGCTTAGCGAGCTTGGAGAAGCTTGGAATGAATCTCCTATAGTATCCCGCTAACCCGAGGAAGCTTCTGACTTCATGGACTGAAGTGGGAGCTTTCCATTTCAGCACTTGCTCTATTTTGCTTGGGTCAACCGCAATGCCTTCAGCTGAGATGATATGTCCCAAGAATGGCACTTGGCTGATCCAAAACTCGCATTTACTGAACTTGGCGTAGAGTTTATGGTCCCGCAATCGTTGAAGAACGATCCGCAAGTGTTCGGCATGTTCGGCTTCCGTCTTGGAGTAAACCAAGATATCGTCGATGAACACTACCACGAACTTGTCCAGCTCTGGCATGAACACCGAGTTCATGAGATACATGAAATGGGCTGGAGCATTTGTGAGACCAAATGACATGACGAGATATTCATATAGTCCATATCTCGTCGAGAATGCCGTCTTCGGAATATCCTCCGCCCGGATTTTTATCTGGTGATATCCAGAGCGAAGGTCCATCTTGGAGAACACACTGGCACCAACAAGTTGATCAAACAATATGTCGATGCGGGGCAGTGGGTACTTATTCTTGATGGTGACGGCGTTGATCGTCCGGTAATCCACACACAGCCTCAGGGTCTCATCCTTCTTCTTCACGAATAGCGCCGAGCATCCCCAAGGCGAGGAACTCGGCCTAATGAAACCCTTGCTCAACAGATCATTGAGCTGTTCTTTCAGTTCCGCCAGCTCATTTGGAGCCATCTTGTATGGTCTCTGTGATATGGGCGTAGTCCCAGGTGCAAGTTCATGTAAAATCCCCAAAAGTGGTAGCAAGAAAATTCAGCTCATATACACTTATGAAAAATGAGGGGAATTAAAACTTTGAATTATAATAAGTGTGAGTTCAAAGTGAGGATTTAGACTTCCCAAAACTTCCAAACATGGAGATCTAAATGCACAACTTGTATCTTCATAGTCTAAATATTCGACCTCCCAAATTTCAGCTCATTTGGAGGAGTTTTAATATTTGTTTGGGATTAAAAGGAAGAGCCCTCTAATCTGAATTTCAAATTCAGTTTCAAATTCCAATTCCCTCAATTTGAAAATTTGGTTTCACAAATGTGTTCTCCACCTTTTAATAAGCAGCCATGCCAAAAATTGGAAACTTTGGAGCTGGTTTGCTATATTTTTGAGGCAATATAAAGTGGAGAATTCAAACTCCTTTTCAAATTCAAATTATCAATCCACATCCAATTTTCACACCCGAATTCAAACTATTTGAATTCAGCAAATTCAAACTATGACTTGGGGTTGAAGTCAAGTCTTAAATGTTGAGTTGCAGGTGGGAAAATATCAGAAAAAGTTGATTAAACAAAGAGGGGAGGTGGGGCCCATTTGTCAGCCACCCACTGGGGTTGCCGCCTCAGCCGACAGCGGTCGAACAGCGTGAGCGCGCCAGCTCCCGGTTGAACCCGCGCCCGAGGGAGAGCCTGCGCCACCTCCTTCTGCCTCGGTGGCTCGGTTGGATCACGGCAAAGGGTGCGCCGGAGCTGTTTTCCTTCTTCCCCTGCTATAACTCGCGCCTCCGCCGTTTCCTTCCGTCCAGAACACCGCCGCCGTTCCTTCCGATCACACCACAGCCCTCCGAGCTCGATTGCTCGAGCGCTCCACAGAAAAGAGCATCGCCTGGACGTGCTCTATCCCTTGCCAAAGCCCCTTCGAGGTTTGCCAGTCCGAACTGCTCGAGAAACGCGGATTGGCGCCAAAGCTTCAAGGTGCCCGGACCTCGCCGTTTCGGCTCTCCGTCGATAGCAGCAACCGGTCACCCTCTCCCCCGACATCCTATACAAGAAAGGTGCGTGGACATGTCCTGGTCGTGTAGCCGGAGGCCGTTTAGCGTTTGCTAGGACCGATGGCAAGAATTTCACCGTTTCCCCAAACGGTACACCGACGGGTAGTGCGCGGTCTAGCCAAAAATTCGTGGTGCACGATCGTTTAGACCTCGAGTAAGCTTGCACAGAGCTTCTCTACTTCCTAGCGCCTCTCCTCGACAAAGAACCAAGCAAAAACATCAAGAAACGAGGGAACCCTAGCTGTTTTCTTAGTCGCCGGTGCAAAAGCACCTCGGGTCGCTGTGGAGCCCTCGGTTGCCGGCAGTTTCACCGGCGGCCAGGACCCTTACGGGCTCCTACATCACTCACTGATGCTCTAGAGCCCAAGAATCAATCGAATGATAGAGGAATAAGGGTTCCCGACCTCGCCGGAGTTCAAAACTTTGCTGTCACCGGTGCGCGATGGTTTCCGGTGAGCCACGGCCGCCGGCGACCCTCCCACAGTGTTCAGCGCAGTTAAAAATGGGGGAGCGGCGAGTTTGACGAAGTTTAGACCGCGGGAACCCCGTCCCGGTGAGCCTCGCCAGCATGCGCCGCCGCGGGAGGGGCGGGCAGCGCGAGGAAGACGAAGGAGGGCATGTCCCACCGGTCAGCCTCCGGGTGCGCGCGAGGATCGGTTTGTGGCACCGGATCTGGTGCGGCTGCGCGGGAATAACCCCGTAGCCCCTGGTGTTGCTAAAATCTGACTGGTCCGAATTAAACCAGTGGGCCCAGCCCAATTATTTGAAGTTTCCATTAGAGAAATAATTCCAGAAATTAGCTGATCTTTACAAGGCCATAACTTTGTGTAGAAAACTCCAAAAGGAGTGAGACCAATTTTGTTGGATTCCTCAGGAGGAGTACTTCACAGAGAAACCAAATTTTGGCTATGAAAATGCCCAGGAATTTCTGTAGGATTGTTTTTAGTAAATCCTTTAGGGATTTATTACAGGAGCAACTCTTTATGAAATATTCCCAAATTTGGGCAGCAAATCCTCTTCATAGATACTGATCTCCAGTAAAAATTTGGGCTTCATTGGAGTTCATTTTCTAGGTCAAATTACCTTCCCAAGTTCAGCCTTTATCTGGAAATTCAAATTTAAACAGAAGCTTTTTCAGAACTCCCGTTTAAGTTCAAAAATTCATATCTCTCTGATGGTAGCTCCAAAAATGGTGAAACAAATTTTGTTAGAACCATGGAGACGTACCCCAATCAAATCTTCCACCATTAGCTATGTCAAAGCTCCTGAATTGGGCTCAAAATTCAGAGAAGCATTGTACTTGTAGGAATTTTAAAGACTACTTTGTGCAATGACATGTCTCCAAATTTGACTCAAGTCATCCTTAGAGAGTCTAGTATCCACTGTAAAAATCCCAAAGCCAATTAAGGATTATAAATAGCAATAGCTATGAATAGAAGTCCAATTCTTATAAATCCTTAATACTTATACATGTATTTTATTACATTTCATGATAGTGACCGAAGTTGAGGATACGCCGGAGCCCTTGGACGTCCTGCCACCGGAAGCTGACTTTCCGTTTAACTCGCAACCAGGCAAGCCCCGGTTTGCACTTAAGTACCTTTTATAAAGTTTTTCCTTTGTACCATTTATGTCTAGGTTGAATGTTTGCATTAGAGTTAGGGTGATTGAAACCCCACTTGCATAGCCTCTTTAAATCCTATGGAGGGTTGGGTAGTTTACAAACTCGACGAGTAGAGAATGCCATGCTAATGTATAGGATCTCGGTAGAGGTCGAGTGGTTGGAAGCTACTCACGAGATAGTACTTATCACACGGGAAGAAAAGAGGTAGATAATGGCTTGAGTTATGAAAATGAGACCCAGCAGGGGGATAGGAAGCAGTGAGCAGAGGTCTCACGTGCGTAGCCCTGTTGGCGTCGGTTGAGGACCGTCCGTGTGCGGCCCTGCTGGACAAGTATCGAACAGTACCGGATGCATACTGGCATATGGGAACCAGGAAACCGATGTAATTGGTCAACCTGGGTGTCGAGGCTTACCCAACCGTAAATAGGAGTGGGTTGAGGGTAGCAAGGTGTAAATCTGCCGGTGGGCACAGTCAAGCTCCACGCGGGGACCTCCTACCCGTTACGGATGGACCGGTTCGGCATTTGGGTTACCTTTGAAAGGTTGTTGCATACAACAGAGTAGGAAGGGGTGTGGAATCACGCTTCTGAAAGTGGGTGTATGCAACATGTTATCCGGGTGTGTCTTGATTGCAATCACCGTCCCTCGCGGTTATTTGAGTACCCGCTTGTTCACTGCACTGTGACGTAGTAAAAAGTGAAATAAGCCAACTGAAAATGCTGTATTGATCTTAATGTCTTGAATACCTTGATTGCTGTAGATATAGAGCTAATTAAGTTTATATTCTACTTTAGGCATCACCACATCGGAGGAAAGCGTTTCTTGTTTGATTGTGGACTTCCGATGTGAGGGCTGCCTAAGGCACATGAATCTGCTGCTATAAAACTGAAAGTAAGGATTAACTTATAGGCGTGTCTTTCTTGCAAAAACCTTTCCTACCTTATAAATCCTTGCACATAGAGTTCCATGCCTAGGGTTGACGGTTAAGACTTGCTGAGCCTTCGTGCTCACGGTTGCAATATTTGAGCTGTTTGCAGGTGAGATGAGGAAGGTTCCGAGGACGAGGCGATGCCCCCGTCGGGGTACACGGCCGAGCTGGAGCCCTGCACGCCGCCGTGATCTCCGGTTCCATGCTGCTAGTGTGTACCGTCCCCGGGCTGGACGGCTGCACTTTTGCATAGCTAGGATGAGAGGCTGTATATGTATATTACTTCCGCTGTATAGTTATATTTTGTAAAAGACTTCCGCTGTTTTATATCAAATAAAAGTTTGTATGTTATCCTTTATTCTTTTCGTGTGTGCTGTTGGGTGCCGCATCGCATGGCACCACCCTATGCGATCCTAGAGTGGGTGAACCACGGGGTGGTCCCCACAGTTCAATCTTGAACTCGATGTCCCGCTCAGGCGGCATGCCCGGAAGATCATCCGGGAACACGTCGGGGTACTCCCGGACTACGGGGATGTCCTCTAACTTGAGGGCTTCAGTATTGTTGATCGCTGAAACCTCTCTGACTGGATTATCTAATAGGAGGGACTGCGGACGGTGTAATGGGGAGTTGGCCATGACATTCCCAAGATTGCATCAATCTTCTGCCCCCCTAAGATAATCATAGTGGTGGGATATATCTTCCCACCTAAGCACAGTGGTGCTTTTGGAACCATCATAGTTGCTGAAATCTTTCCTCCCGGTGAGCGGATCATATAAGAACACTCGGTTGGAAAGGATTCCAGCTGATGCTGAGCCACATATGATGCACTAATGAAGTTGTGGGTTGCACCAGAATCGAACAATATTATGATGGCTTGATGGTTGAGAGTGAACGTACCCGCCAGCACGTTGTCTCCCTCCGGGGCGTCCTCATTGTCTAGGTTGCGGACGCCTCCAGTCCGCTGACCAACCTTCTTCACCGGAGGTCGGCCTCGAGCACCGCCCTGGAGCTGGGCTTGCCCGCTGCTCTGCTGCCCCCGGGGACAGTCCTTCGCGAAGTGGCCTGCCTGGCCACACGTGAAGCAGGTGAAACAGGGCGGTCCCCCGCTGGTCGGTGGACGGAAACCCGGGGCGCGTTGTGGCGGTGGAAACGCCCGGGGTACCGTCTGCTGCTGCTGCTTCTGTCTTGGTGGTGGCATCGGCGGACGGAACGGGGGTGCTTGGAACGAACATCCCCCAAACTGTTGAGGTCGCGCCGGTGGACGCCACTGCTGCACGGATGGTGTCCGATACACCATACGGTACTTCTGGGGAGTGCCACTCCCACCGCTGCTAGGTGGAGCGCTGCGCTTCCGCTGCTCAGCTGCCAACTCCTGCTGAGCATCATCTTGCATGATCACGGCATTGACTAAGTCGTTGAATGTGCCACGATTCCACTGAACGAGATGGGTCTTCATTTCGGGGTGTAACCCCCGATAGAAGTGCTCCCTCTTCTTCTCCTCAGTGGAGATATAGTCTGACGCGTACTGCGCCAGATGGTTGAAGGCACGGGAGTAGTCGTGGGCACTCCTCCCGCCCTGCTTCAGCTCCAAGAATTCTTGGAACTTCCTCTTCATGATTCCGGGAGGAATGTGATAGGCGCGGAACGCCTCCCGGAACTCCTGCCATTCCACGGCATGGCCAGCCGGACGTGAGGCGACGTAATTCGCCCACCACGCACCAGCGGTACCGTGGAGCTGCTGTGCTGTGAACAGGGTCTTCTGCCGCTCCGTACACTGGAGCAGCCCAAACTTGGACTCGATGGTCCGCAGCCAGTTGTCAGCCTCCAGTGGTTCTTCAGCTTCGGTGAACACTGGAGGGTGCGTACTCATGAAATCCGAGTACGACACTTCGCGGGGCTCACGAGGCCCTCGCTCTTGACGTTCCCCCGCCTGGGACGTATTCTGCACGATCGTGTGGAGCAGGTCGGTCTGCTCCTCACGACCTCCCACCAGTGCCGCTATCACATCCGAGAGTAAGCGGAGGCGGCGGCGGTGGCTGCTGCTGCGGGGTGCTGTCGTAGGCCGGTGGCTGGGGGTCATCACCTCCCTGTTGGCTAGAGCCACCAACCTCGTGCGTGGTCCTAGTACGAACCATCTGCAACCACACGACATTAAACATCAGTCCCGCACATTTTGCATGCAGTCCAATAATAAAAATGGGCGTAAAAACATTATGACAACAAAAACATGCGATATATCTCGTAAGTAGATAATGTAATAACTTTGCACAAGCTACACCATTACCAGACCAAACACAAGCTAGTTTAATCCAACTTGATGAACCTCCACTTTGGAAGCTCACCATAACTGGGTTTGGTCTCTACGAGATATTACTACCGCGTTGTCATCACGTATACCACCCTTAGGGTACAACACCCTCTCCAATGAGTTCAACTGTCATTCTTCTGTCAGAATGACCAGTTTCTACCTATTCCAAGTTTTGATCTGGTTCTGGGCATTTTCATGACTCAAGTTGAATACCAAAGTTAAAGTTAACTTCAGTATTCAATTGCCCCCAGATCAGCATTGGTTAAAAAGTTATGCTAATTCAAAGTCTGCAGAATTTCTAGAAGAATTTTAACAGCACCTCCCTTGGAAGTTGGCTGTTTTCAACTTTGATTTCTACTGAATTCTGTGCTGAAATTTCAGAAACTTTGAATTGCAAAGATGTTATACATATTCTACCCTTTTTAAGGATGTATCATATGAAAATTTTTGGTTTTGCTGCTGGGAGTTATCATTGAAAAACAGAACAGTTCAGTGAATGTTTTACTCTGTTCTGGTTCTGGACAGTTTACATTCCTCTGGGATTTCAGCCATCTTAAGGTGTGTTTCAGCTCTGGAAGTCTACAACAAAGTTGTAGAGTACTTAAATGCCTTTCCAGAACTATATAGCACACCTCTCTGGGCTAAAAGACCTGTGAGTTATGCCCTGTTGAAGATCAGCAAACCTGCTGTCCAAAACAGAGCACTCTGTTTTTCAGCCTTTTGGAACTACACTGATCACTATCCCATTCTTATACCCAACCAGGGTCCTAAATGTTGAACCTATAGATTTTAATTCCTTGTTATCATTATTTTGCATGCATATGCCTATGATATCTCGGTACTACGTTCCTCACAACAGAAAATCCTAACCGGATCATACCAGTATATACGTCTCAAGTGTGGCACTAAACGGTCTCTCGCACACGTTTACTACACGGATACAACGTGGTTAGTACCTGCAGAAGACCACACAATAGTGATGCACTCAAGGGTTTTGTTTCCATTTCAGGCAGTACTATATTTGAAAATAAATACAAACGCCCGTATCATTTCCATACGGCCGTCCTTGAGTTAGGTCACGTCTCAAGGTACGTGATCATGTTTCAACACCACACGACGGGGAATCCGAGTAGGTCATGAACGGGTCGTCATGGTTGGGAATGTTATCAACCCAACAGATACCACCTACTGCCCTGCAGGGCACGCCGATGTCAATCGCTGCGTATGTCCTCCTGGGCTACTTCCAGACGAACACACTCTCGCGTTACTGACCACGCGATGGGGTCTCCACTTACTTGCCTAATGCACGCTAGGGATCAGCGTTTCATATGAACTCAGGAACATGAAGAGTTCAAGAGGTTCATATTGACATCTCACACCAAGCTGTGAGATCAATCCCTGAACCACATTCCTCGTCAGGGAGAGCTAACCGAAATTGAACCGCTTTCGGTGGCGTTCCTTACCATACTTACTAGAGCGTAGGTGTGTCGTTACATAATTAAAATTCAGAATTATAACACATAGGTTAGTCTTTGCCACCTTAAGTAACTATGCTAATATAGTCCTTACTTAGGCAACTACCGAATCCTCACCGTATACCTAAGTTTTCCCATAATACAGTCCTTAAGTACTGTGCTATCCCCAATGCAGCTCTGATACCAGGCTGTGGCGGACCGGAATCCGCTCATCCAGAATCGCAGAGGGTGGTGCCGCGTGATGCGACACCCGACAGCACACGTCATAAGAACACATTATATTACATGGGAAAAACAAACTGAATGTACAAAGTAGTACACTTCTCAGTTACAAACTAGGGTCTTTATTACACAGCGGAAGTTTCTTTTATACAACTCACGCCCGCCTATCTAGCAAAAGTCGGTTGCCCAGCCCTAGGGCAACCCACACTAGCTGCACTCCTCAGCTCAGCGCGGCGTGTACGGCTCCCACTCAGCCGTGGTCCCCGACGGAGGGTAACCCTCGCCGGTGGACTCGTACTCCGAGTCTGTGGGTGGCTCCTCACCTGAAAACACTTAAGCAGCAACCGTGAGCACGAAGGCTCAACAAGGCTTAACCGACTCATCTAAGCATGAAACTCTACATGAGGGGTACAATGATGTAGGGTAGTAATATTGCAGCAAATGGACACGCCTACAAGTTCATCCTTAGTTCATCTTTTAGCAACAAGTTAACAGTTCGGAAATCTGAAATTTAGTAAGCAATATTTGGTGGCACACACGTAGCAATACAGTTATGTCATAACAGCAAGATTGAATCATAACATTTCATACATTAGTCTACGTTACGACGCAGTGAACAAGCGGTACTCGTCACCGCGAGGGACGGCGAATCGACTCGATATACACCTGCATGGAAACCCAAAGAGCACGTCACGTACGCCCACCCGTGGAGCTGCACAGCATGCTCACTCGATGTCGTATGGGACAACCTTTCACCCAACAGCCCAAACGTCGAACTGGTCGCACCGAAACGAGCAGGAGGTTCCCCACGCGGAGCATCTCTCTATGCCCGTTGGCAGATTTCCACCTTGCTGCCCTCAGCCTACACCTATAAATCGGTGCGTTATGCCTCGACGCCCGGAGGTTTAGGCTACATCAGTTTATCGGGGCCCATATATCCGATATGCCTTCGGTACGTTCAATACTTTTTCAGCAGGGCCGCACATGGATCGGTCCTCAATCGACACGGACAGGGCTGCGCACACAAGACTTCCTCTTGCTGCGCCCTAGCCCCTGCCTAGTCTCATTTTTATTACTAAAGTGATCTCCCGTCACTCGAACCAAACCCGTGTGTCCCAAGCCTATCTCGCGAGTAGATTCTAACTACTCGACTTGTACCGAAGTCCAATGAAACATTAAGCATAGCCTGTCTACTCGAGGTCCTTGACACTACCCTCACTCTTTTAGGAACCTTTGGTTATGCAAGTGGGGTTTCATTCATCCTATACCCAATGCACATACATACTTCATATGACACATGTAAACAAAGTAAGACTTATAAAAGGTTAATGCAAACTGGGGCTTGCCTTGTTGCTGCTGGTCAGTAGTTAGTTCTTCGTCCAGAAGAAGGAAGTCCAGAACCTCCGGAGCTTCCTCGCCTTCAGCGACTACACATTATTGAAATACTACATGTTAATGAATATGCAAACAAGTTTATTGTAATACTACTGCTATTGGTGTTAATAACCAGTCTCTAACACCTGGAACTCTGTTTAGGAATTTAAAGATGAACTGGGTGTTGGTGGTTTGTCTTAGACTTAATCACATGGTTAAGTGTTAAGTGATTTGCCCCCTTTTCCATATTAATCCCTCAAGTGGTTAAACAGAACAGGGGTGATCCAGAGATCCAATGGAGCTGAGAATTTTTGTGTGACTCCCGTGTCACAAGAAAACTCTTTAGACCAAACACTAGCACTTTTCATGGAGTGGTTTGCTCAGAATAATTCTCTTAGCAAATAAGCAAAGAAGAATTAATTCTGAGGTAATACCCCTGTTCATGCCCAACTTAGTGAACTACAATTTCAATTATAGCTCATAGAGTCTGCATGAGTTTTTCCTAATATTTTTGGAGCTAAGATTTGCCCAGAACTGAATTTCCAAGTTTTGGAAATTCTCTGAATATGTTTCTGTATTCAAATGAACACAGCACCTTCAAATTTGAATTGCTCTGACCAAATCAACTCCAAATGGTCTGAAACTTTTACCGGGGTTCACTAATATCCTAAAGAACATTCTGGCAAAATTTAGGTATTTTTGAATGCACCAAACTCCCTCTAAAATTCTTTTGCTGAAAATATTTAAAGAATTTTCCAGAATTAAATAATAGGTTTCATACAAATTGGGTTGTATATTTGGATAGAGCTATGCAAGATGAATCCAACCCAATTTGAATCACTAAATTGGGAGTTTCCTAGCAAAAGTTATGGGGTTCTAAAGTTCGAACTAAATCTGGAATTCTAAATAATCCGGAGAAAATTTTAAACTCTGACCGTGGGCCTGGCCCCCCACGTGTCACCACCTCGGCTGCGCCACACGGGGCCACAGGGCTGTTTTCCGCGTGTTCACAGCTGATCCTGTGCAACAGAAAATCCTCACACTGTGCATCGAGGGACTGACGAGCGGGCCTGGCCGGCTCGTCTTCTTCCTCGCGCCCGCCCTTTTTCCCACGCCGCCCCCTCGCCGGCACACCTCGGCAGCTTGCCGGAACTGGCTTCCCGACCGCCTCCCGGCTGGAAACTCGCCGCATGGGCCTACTTTCGCGCTCTGAACACGCTGGTACTCTCACCGGAGCTTGACAACGGCCGGAACTATGCCCGCCACGGTGACAGAGCTTCTCTCTACTCCGGCGATGTCGTAGGGCACTTTCCTGCCCCCATCCTGGCTCCGGTTAGCTCCTACAGCATCGCCATGACCTAAGGAGCAACGTACAGGGTTCTGATCTCGCGAGAAACGTCGGCAACTAGGGGCTCATCGTGCGACCTAAGGCGATTTCGGGGAAAACTGGAAAAACTCGAAGAACTGAGGGTTTCCTCGATGGTTCTTCCTAGTTCTTGATCTCACGTGCCTGCATGGATGTCTACAACTGGGTTTCTAGGTCTGGGGAGGAGTGGTTCGGTGTGTGAGGCGAATTTGCTGATTTACCCGAACCGGGCTATATCACATGCTTGCGCAAGAACTGAAATTCCGGCCAGCACGGTCCATGGCACGCTGCCGGCGTGGTTGTGAAGCGAGAAGGGTTACTGGCGCACCTTTTCGCTTTTGCAACTTGATGGGAGAGGCTCTGGGGTGGCTGGGCGACGTGATCTTGTCGCGGCGGCTTTCTTCGGCGCTGTGGAGGGAGATCGGCTCGACGCCGACGTCCCGACGGAGCTAGCGCCCGGTTCTTGCTTCTGCCACGCTAAAGGACGTCCGGAGGTGCTGTGGGGAAGCTTAGCGCGCCGTGCCATGGGGTGGAGCAGCCGGGCGGCGGTAAACCGACGGCGCGCCTCTGTGCGGTCGTGTTTATCGCCGAGGAGACATGGGGATCGCTCAGCGTCGGCTGGGAGGCAGTGTGGGCGCTGAGCTCTCGGTGGAGGGGGTAAGAACAGAGAAACATCGATCCCCTAAACACCTCGGGAGGTGCTTCCGGTCTTCGGTCGTCCGTGCGGTGGCAGCCCGTGGGAGAAAACAGCTCGCTCGGGTGTGAACTGTGGAACCGATTAACTTAAGCAGTAAGTTTCTCCCCTCCCCTCTCACTGACCATTGGGCCCCACAGCTCCCCTCTGCCCAAAAGATCTCCAAATTTTTGGCAAATGAGTAATTCAAATGTTTGAAGTCTCAAACTAAGCTACATTTGCATGATTGAAGAAGTTTCCCTCAAATTCAAATGTATATTTGAATTCTTGCCCATTTGACTCCTTTTTGGACCATTGGGTAGCAAACCTTTTAAAAAATTATTGAAACTTTGCCTCCCCACTAAATTGAACCTGAGGAATCCAATTATGCCCTTTGATCCTTGTTTTAGCTGCTGCAATCATGAATTTGAATGCAACAGTTTTGAATCACCCTCTCATGTGTGATCATATGTGTAGGATTCCCACTTTGGGAAAGTGTAGGCTTTCCCCTCTAACCACTCTTTTGATGGAGGTTACTTGCTCTTCACCCTTGTTCACAAGCTATCCACAACAAGAACTGTGGTGTTGTGAAGTGAAGAAAAGTTTTTGCAAGTCCCTTTTCTTGGGCTTTTACACAAATGATGAGGAAGGCAAAATTTGAGGAAATTTGGAGGTCGTTTGATAGGTATATCAAAGAGAATTGTGAATTTTCATTGAAATTTGAATTCAAATTTGAAACTGTGGCACCACTTGTCAAATGGACAAATGGCTTTTGAATTTGGATCCCTCATAGCTGAATTTGCAATGTGTCAAAATTTGGAGATCTTTTGGGGCAGAGAGGAGCTGTGGGCCCCAATTGTCAGTGAGAGGGGAGGGAAAAAACTTACTGCCTAAGTCAACCGGTTCCTCAGTTCACACCCAAGCGCGTTGCTCTTCTCCCGCGAGCTGCCACCGCGGGAGCAGCCAAGCCACCTCCTGCTCTTCGCACGGGTCGCTGGCAGCACGGGGGTGGGCGGTGCCCTTTCTACGTGATCCTCCCGCGTAGCCGAGGCAACCACCGGTGTTCTCCCTCCTCACGCACGTGAAAACCCGAAACAGAAACCGAACTCGCCGCCACCTCTGGGAAACCATTGGGAGCCGGCTCAAACCGTGCCACAGCGCCCTCCGACCTGAACAACAAAGCTACGCCCTCGTTCCTCACCTTCCCAGCGCGAGAGATAGCAAGCTCCGCCAGTGTCCGAGCCCTGAACTCCTTTGTCCGCGACAAGCTAAGGCTAACCGGCGACCGGGCGCACGTGGACAGCCTACACCAGGCCCTTTCACGCCCAAGCGAGGACATCCCCGGACGCGCCGGTGAGCACTGCTGCTTCCACCCAAACCACAAGTCAAGCCGTGAACCATCGAGCAAGAATTTGGGAAAACTTCGCCGTCAGCCACAGGGTGACGTTCCGGTATGAAACCTCCAAATTCACACTTCATTCTCGTCGTCAGTTCACTAAACTGTGCTCAAAGGATCTAGACTCGAGGGCAACCCGATCCCCTCCCCAATTCTGGCTTGAAACCCCGTGTTAGCGGCAAATTTCGAGCCTTCCGATCGGCGATCATGGCGGGGGCACTCGGGCACACGGTGAACCCCCACTTGCCGCCGTTTCCGAGCAATATTGAGGCCTTGCCGAGATAGCCTGACCTCTACTGATGCTTTAGAGTGGATCCTCTGAACCCTTGGCGGGCTAGGGCGCTCACGCCACGGGGCCGAAGCTTCACCGAGTGGTGCACATGTCGCCGACCTAGTTCCGAGCGTCGTTAGCTTGTGCTGACCCCTTAGATGAGTTGCTCGTAGCTGGAAAGCCCCAGGCGGCAAGTACCGAGCCGGGAGGCAGCCAGGAAGCCGACCCCGGCGAGCTCAGATGAGTCTCCGGCGAAGGGGTAGCGCGGGAAAAGAAAACGGCCCGAGGAGGAAGAAGGTCGGGCGGGCCCCGCATGTCAATGACAAATTTTTAAATCGTTGATCCGCTGCGGCCCGAGGATCCAGTTTGACTGCACGGGAAGGGTTCTGTGGCCCCGTGTGGCTCGACTCCAGCGGCTGACACGTGTGTGAGGGGGCCACTGTCAGGATTTAAACTTTTCCCCGGTTTATTTGGATTTCCAGATTCAATTCAAACTTTAGAACCTCATAACTTTTGCTAGGAAGCTCAAAATTTAGTGATTCAAATTAGGTTGGATTCATCTTGCATAGCTCCATCCAAAAATGCAATCAAATTTGTACGAAACCCATTATGTGATTCTGGAAAATTCTTTAAATCTTTTCAGCAAAAGAATTTTAGAGGGAGTTTGGTTCATCCAAAAATCCCCAAATTTTGCCAGAATGTTCTTGAGGATGTTAGTGAACCCCTGCAAAAGTTTCAGACCATTTGGAGTTGATTTGATCAGGGGAATTCAGATTTCAAGGTGCTGTGTTCACTTGAATACAGAAACATTTTCAAAGAATTTCCAGAACTTGGAAATTCAGTTCTTGGCAAATATTTGATCCAAAAATGCTAGGAAAATTCATGCAAACTCTATGAGCTATAATTGAAATTGTAGTTCACTAAGTTTGGCATGAACAGGGGTGTTATCTCAGAATCAATTCTTCTTTGCTTAATTGCTTAGAAAATTATTCTGAAAAAAACACTCAATGAAAGGTGCTAGTTTTTGGTCCAGAGGATTTTCTCGTGACAAGGAAGTCACACAAAAATTCTCAGCTCCATTGGAGCTCTGGATCACCCCTGTTCTGTTTAACCACTTGAGGTGATCAATATGGAAGAGGGGGAAAACCACTTAGCACTTGATCATGTGCTTAGGTCCAAACCCAAACCACTAGCCCCAGTTTCATTTTAAATTCTTAACACAGAGGTCCAGTTGTTAAAAACTTGTTAGTAGAACTTGTAGCCAAATCTTTACAATTAAACTTATGTGCAGATTCATTAACGTGTAGTCGCTGAAGGCGAGGAGACTCCGGAAGTGCTCGACTTCCTCCTTCCGGAAGAAGACCTAACCACTGACCAGCAGCAACGAGGCAAGCCCCGGTTTGTATTAACCCTTTTATAAAGTTTTGCTTTGTTTACATGTCTAGTGTGAAGTATGAATGTGCATTAGGTGTAGGATGGATGAAACCCCAACTGCATAACCAGATGTTTCCCATAAGAGTGAGGGTAGTGTCTAAGGCCTCGAGTAGATAGGCTATGCTTAATGATTCATAGGACTTCGGTACAAGTCGAGTAGTTGGAATCTACTCGCGAGTTAGGCTTGGGGCACACGGGATTGGTTTGAGTGATGTGAGACCACTTTAGAAATAAAAAATGAGACTAGGCAGGGGCTAGGGCGCAGCAAGAGGAAGTCTTGTGTGCGCAGCCCAGCCCGTGTCGATTGAGGACCGATCCGTGTGCGGCCCTGCTGAACAAGTATTGAACGTACCGAAGGAATATCGGATATATGGGCCCCGATAAACCGATGTAACCTAAACCTCCGGGCGTCGAGGCATAACGCACCGATTTATAGGTGTAGGCTGAGGGCAGCAAGGTGGAAATCTGCTAACGGGCATAGAGAGATGTTCCGTGTAGGGAACCTCCTGCTCGTTTCGGTGCGACCGGTTCGACATTTGGGCTGTTGGGTGAAAGGTTGTCCTGTACGACATCGAGTGAGCGTGATGTGCAGCTCCACGGGTGGGCATACGTGACGTGCTCTTTGGGTCTCCCTGCAGGTGTATATCGAGTCGATTCACCATCCCTCGCGGTGACGAGTACTGCTTGTTCACTGCGTCATAACGTAGATAATTTATGGAATGTTATGATTCAATTCTGCTGTATGATATAATTGTATTGTTACATGTGTGCCACCAAATATTGCTTACTAAATTTCAGATTCCTGAACTGTTAAACTTGTGGCTAAAAGATGAATTAAGGGTGAACTTGTAGACGTGTCCATTTGCTGCAATGTTACTATCCTATGTCATTGTACACCTCATGTAGAGTTTCATGCCTAGGTGAGTTGGTTAAGTCTTGTTGAGCCATCGTGCTCAAGGTTGCTGCCTAAGTGTTTTCAGGTGAGGAGCCACCCAAGGACTTGGAGTACGAGTCCACCGGCGAGGGTTACCCTCCGTCGGGGACCACGGCTGAGTGGGAGCCGTACACGTCGCGCTGAGCTGAGACGTGCAGCTAGTGTGGGTTGCCCTAGGGCTGGGTAACCGACTTTTGCTAGGTAGGCGGCCATGAGTTGTATAATTTAGACTTCCGCTGTGTAATATAAACAATAGTTTGTAACTGAAGTTTGTACCTGTTTGTACAGTTTCAGTTTGTTTTCCCATTGTGGGGATCACCCCGTGGTTCACCCACTCCAGAAATCGCATAGGGTGGTGCCGTGCGATGCGGCACCCAACAGCACACACGAAAAGAATAAAGGATAACATACAAACTTTTATTTGATATAAAACAGCGGAAGTCTTTTACAAAAACCTAATTAACAGCGGAAGTTATATACATAGTTGCTCTCAAACCCTAACTAAGCAAAAGTGCAGCCGTCCAGCCCGGGGACGCTACACACTAGCAGCATGGAACCGGAGATCACGGCGGCGTGCAGGGCTCCAGCTCGGCCGTGTACCCCGACGGGGGCATCGCCTCGTCCTCGGAACCTTCCTCATAACTCTCACCTGCACACAGCTCAAATATTGCAACCGTGAGCACGAAGGCTCCGCAAGTCTTAACCGTCAACCCTAGGCATGGAACTCTACGTGCAAGGATATGTAATATGGGAAAAGGAATTTGCAATAAAGACACGCCTATAAGTTGATCCTTACTTCCAGTTTTATAGCAGCAGGTTCATGTGCCTTAGGCAGCCATCACATCGTAAGTCCGCAATCAAACAAGAAACGCTTTCCCCCGATGTGGAGATGCCCAAAGTGGAATATAAACTTAGTTAGCTCTATCTCTACAGCAATCAAGGTATTCAAGACATTTATGTTGAGGTCCAGAGGTTTTTTGGTGGGGACCACCGCATGGTTCACCCACTCCAAGATCGCATAGGGTGGTGCTGTGCGATGCGGCACCCAACAGCACCCACGAAAAGATTAGAGAACAACATACAAACTTTTATTTAATATAAAACAGCGGAAGTCTTTTACAAAACCTAATTAACAACGGAAGTATTATACATAGATGGCCTCTCATCCTAACTATGCAAAAGTGCAGCCGTCCTGCCCGGGGACGCTATACACTAGCAGCAAGTAACCGGAGATCACGGTGGTGTGCAGGGCTTCAGCTTGGCCGTGTACCCCGACGGTGGCATCGCCTCGTCCTCGGAACCTTCCTCATAACTCTCACCTGCACACACTCAAATATTACAACCGTGAGCACGAAGGCTCAGCAAGTCTTAACCGTCAACCCTAGGCATGGAACTCTACATGCAAGGATGTGTAAGATAGGAAAAGGACTTTGCAATAAAGACACGCCTACATGTTGATCCTTACTTTCAGTTTTATAGCAACAGTTTATTGAGCCTTAGGCAGCCCTCACATCGGAAGTCCACAATCAAACAAGAAACGCTTTCCTCCGATGTGGTGATGCCCAAAGTGGAATATAAACTTAATTAGCTCTATAACTACATCATACAAGGTTTCAAGACATTAATATTTCCATACAGCATGTTCAGTTGACTTATTTCACTTCTTACCACGTCACAGCGCAGTGAACAAGCGGGTACTCAAATAACCGCGAGGGACGGTGATTGCAATCAAGACACACCCAGATAACACGTTGCATACACCCACTTTCAGAAGCGTGATTCCGCACCCCTTCCTACTCTGTTGTATGCAACAACCTTTCAAAGGCAACCCAAATGCCGAACCGGTCCATCCGTAACGGGCAGGAGGTCCCCGCGTGGAGCGTGACTGTGCCCACCGGCAGATTTACACCTTGCTACCCTCATCCCACTCCTATTTACGGTTGGGTAAGCCTCGGCACCCAGGTTAACCAATTACATCGGTTTCCTGGTTCCCATATGCCAGTATGCATCTGGTACTGTTCGATACTTGTCCAGCAGGGCCGCACACGGACAGTCCTCAACCGACGCCAACAGGGATACGCACGTGAGACCTCTTCTCACTGCATCCTATCCCGCCTGCTGGGTCTCATTTTCACAACTTAAGCCATTTTCTATCTCATCTCATCCCGTGTGATAAGTACTATCTTGCGAGTAGCTTCTAACCACTCGACTTCTACCGGAATCCTAAACATTAGCATGCCATTCTCTACTCGTCGAGTTTGTAAACTACCCAACCCTTTATAGGAGTTAAAAAGGCTATGCAAGTGGGGTTTCAATCACCCTAACTCTAATGCATACATTTCAACCTAGACATAAGTGATACAAATGAAAAACTTTATAAAAGTTACTTAAGTGCAAACCGGGGCTTGTCTGGTTGCGAGTCAGAGGAGAAGTTAGCTTCTGGTGGTCTCTGTATGCTTGGGTGAATGCCATAAGCGGATGAGGACGTCCAAAGGCTCCGGCGTATCCTCAACTTCGATCACTATTATGAAATGTAACAAAATATACGTATAAGTATTTAAGAATTATGAGAAGTAACTTCTATTCATAGCTACTGCTATTTAGGATCCTTAATTGGCTTTGGGATTTTTACAGTGAGGACTAGACTCTCTAAGGATGATCTGAGCAAAATTTGGAGAAATGTCATTGCACAATGTAGTCTCCAAAATTCCTATAAGTACAATGCTTCTCTGAATTTTTAAGCTCAGGTCAGGAGCTTTGACATAGCTAGTAATGGAAGATCTGATTAGGGTAAGTCTCCATGGTTCTAACAAAATCTGTCTCACCATTTTTGGAGCTACCATCAGAGAGATATGAATTTTTGAAGTTGGGCCAGAGTTCTGAACAGTTTCTGTTTAAATTTGAATTTCTAAATAAAGGCTGAACTTTGGGAGGCAATTTAGCCTACCAAATGAACTCCAATGAAGCTCAAATTTTTACTGGAGGTCAGTAATATCATAGGGAACCTCCTAGCAAAATTTGAAGAATTCCCATAATAGGGATCTTCTGGAATTAATTCCCAAAGACTTAATTTTGATGAATTTTGGAGAAATTTCCAGAAATCACCAGATCAATTTCTTTGCATTTCTGCAAAGTACTGATTGAGAGGAATCCAACAAAATTTGTTTCACAAATTTTGGACATTCCTACTGAAAGTTATGGCCCTTTGAATCTTGTACTAAATCTGAAAATTGAAGAAATGTTTAAACTCTGGCTGTGGACCCCACCCGCGACGTTATCCACTCAGATGACGGCAACACCGAGGCCACGGGGTTATTCCCGCGCAGCCGCACCGGATCCGGTGCCACAGGCCGATCCCCGCGCGTACACAGAGGCTGACCGGTGGGACCCGGCCCCCCTTCGTCTTCCTCGCGCTGCCCGCGCCTCCCGTGGCGGCGCACGCCGGCGAGGCTCGCCGGGACGGGGTTCCCGTGGTCCGTGCTTCCTCAAGCTCGCCGCCTGTGAGTTCTACACCGTGCTGAACATGATGATGGGGTCGGGAGCCGATGACAATGGCCGGAACGGTGCTTGCACCGGTGACCATGTCGGACCTTACTTTGGCGACCTCGTTCTCCCTCGACAGCGGGTCTTTCGGGCTAGGGTTTGCTCCAAAAGCACCAGTGTCACATGGACAACATTGACCCATAGCCCATTCTCCATGAAAACCACCGGAGAGGAAACCTCACCGGCGACCCGAGCCCGCAAAACGCGGGTGACGACAAAAACTCGAAGAACTCCTTCAGTTCTTGATTGTTTCTGGCGCTGTTTGAGCGAGAAGGATCGCAGGGATCTAGCAAAGCTTCTCCTAGACCAGAATGAGCTCTAGCTATCGCACCACGACGAATTTGATCGTAGACTGAGAGGTGTTACTATGAACTAGGGTTTGGTAAAACCCAAAATTTTCACTACCCGATTGATCAATTGTCCTGAGGCTTTCGGTAACACGATCTACAGACAACAACGCACCTTTCTTGTGCAGGGAAGGGGCAGTGAAACTGGCCGTAGCATGCTGTCCACGGTGAACCAAACGTGGTTCCACCGAGCACCTCCGAACGCCGGCGCCAATCCTTGGTTTGCGCGTAGCACGAGCTAGGAAGCTTAGGTGGAAGAACGGTGGAGGCTGGAGGACGCTCTTGCGCTTCTTTTTGCTGCTTGGAGCTCGATCGTCCGAGCTCTGGCGAGCGGGGCGATGGAGGAAAAGGAACGGCGCCGAGCGGTTTCCTTGCGGAATAAACTGAGCAGCGGTGAGCGTGCGAGGGGGCAAAAGAGCGTTTCGGTGCTGCAGCTGGGGGCACGTGTGGTGGACCAGGATCCGCTCATCCAGGATCGCTGAGGGTGGTGCCGCACGATGCGACACCCGACAGCACACGTCATAAGAACACACTATATTACATGGGAAAACAACTGAACTGTACAAACAGGTACAATACTCAGTTACAAACTATTGTCTTTCTTACACAGCGGAAGTCTACTTTTCTACACTCACGCCCGCCTATCTAGCAAAAGTCGGTTGCCCAGCCCTAGGGCAACCCACACTAGCTGCACGTCTCAGCTCAGCGCGGCGTGTACAGCACCCACTCAGCCGTGGTCCCCGATGGAGAGTAACCCTCGCCGGTGGACTCGTACTCCGAGTCCGTGGGTGGCTCCTCACCTGAAAAACACTTAAGCAGCAACCGTGAGCACGATGGCTCAACAAGACTTAACCGACTTACCTAAGCATGGAATTCTACATGAGGGGTACAATAGACCTAGGATAGTAATAGTGCATCAATAAACATGCCTACAAGTTCATCCTTAGTTCATCTTTTAGCCACAAGTTAACAGTTTGGGAATCTGAAATTTAGTAATCAATATTTGATGGCACACATGTAGCAATACAATTATATCAGAACAGCAATATTGAATCATAACATTCCATAAATTATCTACGTTACGACGCAGTGAACAAGCGGTACACATCACCGTGAGGGACGGCGAATCGACTCGATATACACCTGCAGGGAAACCCAAAGAGCACGTCACGTACGCCCACCAGTGGAGCTGCACAGCACGCTCACTCGATGTCGTATGGGACAACCTTTCACCCAACAGCCCAAACGTCGAACCGGTCGCACCGAAACGAGCAGGAGGTTCCCTGCATGGAGCATCTCTCTATGACCGTTGGCATATTTCCACCTTGCTGCCCTCAGCCTACACCTATAAATCGGTGCGTTATGCCTCAACACCCGGAGGTTTAGGCTACATCGGTTTATCGGGGCCCATATATCCGACATGCCTTCGCTACGTTCAATACTTGTTCAGCAGGGCCGCACACGGATCGGTCCTCAATCGACACAGACAGGGCTGCACACACAAGACTTTCTCTTGCTGCGCCCTAGCCCCAGCCTAGTCTTATTTTCATTACTAAAGTGATCTCACATCACTCAACCGAACCCGTGTGTCCCAAACCTAACTCGCGAGTAGATTTCAACTACTCGACTTGTACCGAAGTCCTATGAATCATTAAGCATAGCCTGTCTACTCGAGGTCTTAGATACTACCCTCACTCTTATGGAAAATTTCTGGTCATGCAAGTGGGGTTCCATTCATCCTTCACCTAATGCACATACACACTTCACTCTACGTATGTAAACAAAGTAAAAACTTTATAAAAGGCTTAATGCAAACCGGGGCTTGCCTTGTTGCTGCTGGTCAGGGGTTAGTTCTTCTTCCGGAAGGAGGAAATCAAGCACCTCCGGAGCCTCCTCGCCTTCAGCGACTACACGTTAATGAAATACTACATGTCAATTTAAATGCAATGTGTAAACTTGAATACATGATTACTAATAACCCTAGCTAGCCCTCCCCTTTGGTTCTGAAATTTTTATGGTGGTTTGGTAGGGTCCTAACCAGAGTCTTGACCAAGTTTAATTTGAAACAAAGTTCATTTGAACCTTGTACAAATAAGAGATTATGTGGTCATTATTTGAGCCTCTAAGTAATTCCAGGGGTTTTCATGGCTCCAACCATTACTTTCTGGAAGCTAGAATTTAAGAGGGTTCTAATAGAATTGGTTTAATGTCCTTTGAAGAATTCTACTGAAAGTTATGACCTAAATAAGATTCAAGAAAATCTGAAAAATGTTTCTGTACATTTTTCTATTTTCTCAGGGCAGTTCACTTAATCACCCCATTAGGGGGACTAAATGAACCTGGATGAGTCTGAAAATTTTACTGTGACTCAAGGATTTTCCAATGACCTTCTCATCCAAATTTTAGCCTTTTTCATAAAGTAATTCTCCAGATAAAATTCCCAACAGTTTAAAGTTTAGGGATTTAATTCTGGAGAACTATTCACTTTCATGAGCTGAAATTGGTATTGCTGGAAAGTACTCAGAATTCTGAGTTCAGCAAAATTTGGTTCATCGAATTTGGAGTTTCGTAGCTAAAGTTCTATTCATTTGAAGTTTGAACTAAAACTGGAAATTCCCAAAATGTTTAAATTCTGCGGGTGGGTCCATCGTACACGTGTCGACTGCTGGAGCCGAGCCACACGGGGCCACAGACCCTTT
Organism: Neostapfia colusana; assembly: GCA_030760725.1. NCBI lineage: Eukaryota > Viridiplantae > Streptophyta > Magnoliopsida > Poales > Poaceae > Neostapfia > Neostapfia colusana. The sequence goes on from JASWHV010000020.1 coordinate 14,172,889, forward strand.
CCCGCGCAGTCACACCGGATCCCGGGGCTTGGTACTTGCCGCCTGGGGGTTTCCAGCTACGAGCAACTCATCTAAGGGGTCAGCACAGGCTAACGGCGCTCGGAACTAGGTCGGCGACGTGCGCACCCCTCGGTGAAGCTTTGGCACTGCGGCCTGAGCACCCTAGCCCGCCAAAGGTTCAGAGGATCCGCTCTAGAGCATCAGTGGAGGTCAGGCTCGCCCGGCCAGGCCTCGGACTTGCTCGGAAACGGCGGCAAGTAGGGGTTCACCGCGCGCGCGCCCGAGTGCCCCCACCAAGATTTCCGATCGGAAGGCTCGAAATTCGCTGCTAACCCGGGGTTTCAAGCAAGAATTGGGGAGGGGATCGGTTCGCCCTTGAGTCTAGCTCCTTTGAGCACAGTTTAGTGAACTGACGACGAGAATGGTGGGAATTCGGAGGTCTCATACCGGAACGTCGTCCTGTAGTCGCCGGCGAAGTTTTTTCCAAATTCTTGCTCGGTGGTTCACGGCTGGTCTTGTGGTTTGGGTGGAAGCAGCAGTGCTCACCGGCGCGTCCGGGGATGTCCCTGCTTGGGCGTGAAAGGGCCTGGTGTAGGCTGTCCACGTGCGCCCGGTCGCCGGTTAGTCTTGGCTTGCCGCGGACAACGGAATTCAGGGCTCGGACACTGCCGGAGCTTGCTAGCTCTCGCGCTGGGAAGGTGAGGAACGAGAGTGTAGCTCTGTTGTGCAGGTCGGAGGGTGCTGTGGCATGGTTTGAGCTGGCTCCTGATGATTTCCCAGAGGTGGCGGCGAGCTCGGTGGTTATCGGATGCAGGGAGCAGAGGCGAAACGCAGGTCGCTCGGCTCAGTGGGGATGGATCACGCCGAGGCAGCGAGTCGGTAAGCTAGTCGCCAGCGCGTGCGGTGGGGCGAGGTGGCTGCTCGGGTGGCTCGGTGTCGAGCGCTGCCGAGGCCCGGTATACCGAGCTCGCCCGGTGTTTACTTCGGTCCGAAGTCTAGCTGACTGGTGGGCCCTCTTCTCCCCCACTAATCCTCTCTGTTGTGCAAATATCCCACCTACTCAGATTTGAAAAGGAAACTTAGACACCAATTCAGAGGAATAATTTGCTTAGAAACCAATTCAGAGGAATAATTTGAATTCATCAACTTCAAACTTGTTTGGCCATATTCCCTTCATATTTGAATTTGAAATTTCAAATTCAGTTTGAATTGTTACCAATTTGGCTCCCGACAAGATGAAGTCCATTGGGACTGAAAATTGGTGGGCTTACTCAGATAAATGCACTGAGTTTGGATATGAAGCTAACTTTTGAATTTGAGGGATGAAAGTTGCTGCAATTTTAATTTACATTCAAGTTGGCCTCTTTTCAAATACCTCCAAAAGTGCCTCAAAAAGTGTTGGATTTGCATGAAACTTGGCCTGAACCTTCCCAAGGCTTTTTAAGTCCTAGGGTGAGCTCAACCTCTCATTTTCATGTGTAGAAATCCCACTTTGTGAAAGTGTAGGCTTTCCTCTAATCACTCTTTTGATGGAGGTTACTTGCTCTTCACAATTTTTTCACAAGCTATCCACAACAAAAACTGTGGTGTTGTGAGGTGATGAAAAGTTTTTGCAAGTCCCTTTTCTTGGGCTTTTACATCCCTCCCCCTTAAAAGAATCTCGTCTCGAGATTATAAAAGAAGAGGCAGCGATGTAATAGGGACTTACCCGTGTTGAGACGCCATGAACTTCGGGTAGTTTGAGCGAAGGAATTCCTCGCTCTCCCACGTCACTTCTTCGGCGGTGTGGTTGCTCCAGAGTATTTTGTAGAACCACAACGTTCTGCTACGCGTGGTTCTGGCTTTCTCATCAAGAATTGTCACCGGATACTCATCATATGTCAAATCCGGTTTCAGCTCGCCGATGTCTTCGGTAGGAACAGCAGCGGTATGCTTCAGACATTTTCTCAGCTGTGAGACATGGAAAACGTCATGGACACCAGCAAGATATGCCGGTAGCTCCAGTCTATACGCCGCTGGTCCACACTTCTCGGTGATAGCATAGGGTCCAATGAAACAGGGAGCGAGCTTCCCCTTCACACCGAACCGGTGCACGCCTTTCATCGGAGACACGCGGAGGTACACGTGTTCACCAACGTCAAAGTGCAACAGTCTATGCCTCTCATCAGCGTAGCTCTTCTGCCGGGATTGAGCGGCCTCCAAATTTGCTTGAATCGTCCGAACGCGCTCTTCGGCGTCGTTCACCACATCAACCTTGAATGTGACCCTTTCACCGGACTCACACCAGTTTAATGGGGTGCGGCATTTGCGACCGTAGAGAGCTTCGTAGGGTGCCATCTTGATACTCGCCTGATAGCTGTACGAGAATTCCGCCAACAGCAGGTGATTATCCCAGTTCCTGCCGTGGTGGATGGCACATGCTCTCAACATGTCTTCTAATACTTGGTTCACCCTCTCTGTTTGTCCATCGGTCTGAGGGTGATAGGCGGAGCTCCTAATCAGCTTGGTACCCAATGCAGCGTGTAGCTGATCCCAAAAGCGAGATACAAATAATGCACCTCGATCCGAGATGATGGTCTTGGGTACCCCATATAAGCACAGAATCTTTGCTATGTACAGCTCCGCATATTTGCCGGCATTGTAACATGTATTCACCGGGATGAAGTGAGCCGTCTTGGTTAACCGATCGACGATTACCCAGATGGAATCATGTTTGTTGGACGTTAGGGGCAATCCCACAATGAAATCCATGCTCACATCTTCCCATTTCCATGCCGGGATCTTCAGGGGTTGCAACAGCCCTGATTTTCTCATATGATCAGCCTTCACTCATCTACACGTATCACACTCGGATACGTACTTCGCTACCTCCCGCTTCATTCGTGTCCACCAAAATTTGTTTTTCAAATATTGGTACATTTTGTTGCTGCCCGGATGAATGGAGTATTTAGACAAGTGGGCTTCATCGAGGATCTTTTTCCTCAACTCCATATCCCGGGGTACGACTATGCGGTCATTGAACCATAGTGTCCCCTCGTCATCTTTCCAGAAACACTTGATCTCCCCGTTGTCTATCCGTCTCTGGAGATGTGTCATACCTTTATCAGTCTTCTGAGCTGCAATAATGTCCTCCTTAATAGTAGGGATGAGGGCAAGGTTGTAAAGCAACCCATACGGAACCAAGTATAAACTCGGCTTTTCCTCCTCCACCGGTGTAATGGTGAGGTGATGGACATGTGATTTCCGACTCAGCGCGTCGGCAACCACATTCGCCTTGCCGGGGAGGTAGTGGATCTCAATTTCATAATCTTTGATCAGTTCTAACCACCTCCTTTGCCTCATGTTCAGCTCCTTCTGGGTGAAAATGTATTTCAAGCTCTTGTGGTCGGTGTAGAGGTGCACCAAATTCCCCAGGAGATAGTGCCTCCACATTTTCAGCGCCAAAATCACTGCAGCAAGCTCAAGATCATGAGTGGGATAATGCTGCTCGTGGTTCCGAAGTTGGCGTGAGCCATATGCGACCACCCGTCCTTCCTGCATCAACACGCAGCCGATCCCAATACCGGATGCGTCACAATACACGTCGAAGGGCTTTGTTGTATCCGGCTGAGCTAAGACCGGGGCTGTGGTGAGATGCTTCACCAATGCTTGGAACGCTCCTTCACACGTCGTGTTCCAAACATACGTTGTCCCTTTCTTCAGCAATTCTGTCATTGGCTTAGCGAGCTTGGAGAAGCTTGGAATGAATCTCCGATAGTATCCCGCTAACCCGAGGAAGCTTCTGACTTCATGGACTGAAGTGGGAGCTTTCCATTTCAGCACTTGCTCTATATTGCTTGGGTCAACCGCAATGCCTTCTGCTGAGATGATATGTCCCAAGAATGGCACTTGTCTGATCCAAAACTCGCATTTGCTGAACTTGGCGTAGAGCTTGTGGTCTTGCAATCGTTGAAGAACGATCCTCAAGTGTTCGGCATGTTCGGCTTCTGTCTTGGAGTAAACCAAGATATCATCGATGAACACTACCACGAACTTGTCCAGCTCCGGCATGAACACCGAGTTCATGAGATACATGTGTAGGATCGAAGAGCACGTGAAAAGCTACCAGGGGGGTGAATGGTAGATTAAAACTTTTCGCAGTGGAAACAACAAAACCCCCTCAGCAAAAAATCAATCGGTTAAAGAAACCATGTGTGCAAGTGTTTTCAAACGTGTTCAACCGTTACAAATCAAGTAAAGAGGTAGAGAATCAAGTCACGGATCTAATGCAACAAGAATCACTTGAAAACACGAAGTAAAACTTGAGATACGATCAAAACATTAAACGAAGATCAATCTGTTCTACCCGATATAAAACAGATCTGCAACGCTGCAAAGAAACTCGTGTATCTCAAAAACTACAGATCCTAAGCTTGTGAAAATTTCATAGATGATAGATAATTGAGTTTTGAAGACAACCCAAAAAGAATCACGTCAATCGGATCTGTAAAACTCGAGTTACGAACGAAACACCGAAGCAACGTCGGTCTGTCCAGAAACTCGGCGAGAAAGACTTGACGAAAAACAAGTCGGACGAACAAGGCACAAAAACTCCTCGAAACTATGAACTTTATTCAATAGAAACACAAGAGGAACAGCCCAAAGTTCTCTACCCACGAGAGCTCTGGCCTCCCTTGCTTTTATAGCCAGCCCTCAGACTAAACAATCCAATCTAGGACTACTACTCCTAATTGGACTCGTATCCTAACTTACCATAACTGCTCAGGACTCTCCTATTCACAGATAGAAGCAATCGTGAGACTTCCAAACACCTTAGGAACGTCCTAAACATTCCTAAAACAACTCAACTTCGTGCCTAGCATGAAATCCTATCATAACCAACTCAAATCTTCCATATTTGAGCCATATCCGACTCAGCCTCAGCCTGAGTACGCAATCCAGCCGGTTGGACCTTTCCGACCAATTCTTTACGTCCACTTCTCTTCATCACGCCTTGGAACAATGTTGCCACGTCCATGCACTCCTTGCACACGTGCAAACACCTTCCAACGACGTACACGCAACCTTCATATGCACTGCCCTTGATCCAAACATGCTGCGCGACCTCCCGATCAACTCAACCACAGCTCCTTCCGAACTTGGCTGTTGGAACCTCATCTCCTCCCTGAGACTAGTCCAAGGATCCCGTCACCAGCCATGTATTGAACTCAAGCAACACCTGCACATGAATAAACAAGCAATTCTTCCGAGCACAAGTCCTCGACTTGACTCACGTTAGTTCGAAAACCACAACACCTTACATGAGCACGTCACATAAGCATGTTGCAAACCATATCAAATGATAACAGCCATAATCACCAAAACACACCAAAAACTTAGCAAATTAATACTAAGCAAACCTTCCCATAAAGCAAGTTTGAAACATTGCGAGTTAAAAGCAAAAACAAGATGCTGCAGTTCTACGAGTTGAACTTCACGGGAGCTCCCTAAAAACAAGCTCCGTACCTCACAGAAGCTCTCCGGACCTTGCAGGAGCTCTCCGGACCTTGCGTCGGACCTTGCCAACACTTGGCGGACCTAACAAAGAACTTGTCAGACCTTGCCACAGAAGAATGTTTTGGCAATATTCAAAACTTTGAATGTTAATGCTAACTTTTATCCTAATTGCCAATGTATTCAGCACACATAGGTCTCACAATCTCCCCCTTGATGAATGCATTGGCAACACCAATTAAAATCCGAACATTGGCTTATGAAAACTTTTGAAAAGCTTTGAAAACTCATTTCTCCCCCTTTATTAATTTTTCCCCATTTTTAAAATCAGAGAAGGAAGAAAGTGTATAACATATGCAAAGTGTAAAAAAAATCTCTCCTTATACATATTTCTCCCCCTTTGACAATGTATTCAGCAAGGTTCAAAAGAGAAATTTTTAAATGTTATGAGCATATTATAACATATACATACAAAACAAAGCTCATCCAAGTCATACTATCAGGTTACTTACACTATCACATCAATGAGATACATAAAGTAGTGTAAGCCATGCTAGAGATCAAATGTATTTTTCAGTTTAAGCAAGTCATGATCTCCCTTACTCAACTATTTCAAAACCTGAAAACATGACACTTGTTGCTGCATTTTAATTATTCATAATCATTTAAGGAACAAAGTTGATCATATGATATTTGCAAGAGATTATATGCCGCATCAGCCTTATTCTAACCAACCAAGCCAAGCCTATGTCATTTGACAATCAGAAGCTTAAGGACATGGTTTTAGTCATACACAATTCCTTCCAAGTTCATATCTTAGTGCAATGATAAGCAATCTCAAAAGAAGAAGTGCGATGCATGCATATTCTCTTGATCTTTTCTCAATTTTTTATTTGAAAACTCAACATGTGAGCTGATCACTTGATTAATTTTTTTATGATTAAAAGCACTTTTGAGCATGCAACAAGTTCAAAACAGCAAGAAAGTTCGATCATGACCAGATTTAGTGTAAGTAATTATTCCAATTACTAGTCATGGCAAAAACTACAAAATGTATAACGTGAGTAATGTAGTAAGAACTTTCAGCCTGTAAAAGGAATCACAAAGTCATATATGTATGAAATACTATGCTCATATTATTTTAGTTTCAGATTCACACATAAACTTTCAAAGTTTCAAAAACTCCCCCTCAATTTAAGCCATGAGGATGCATAACCCCTATTTCACTATGAATGAAACAAAAACGAGTGAAATCCAAAGGTTTTGTAAAAATATCAGCCAATTGTTGTTCGGTATCGACATGGTGGAGCACAATGTTTCCTTTTTCAACATTATCACGAAGAAAGTGATACCTAATGTCAATGTGCTTAGTTCTAGAGTGTTTCACGGGGTTTTTAGCAATACAAATTGCACTAGTGTTATCACAAAACAGTGGAACACTATCTAAATCAACCCCATAGTCCTTAAGTGTTTAAACAATCCAAAGAATTTGTGAGCAAGCGCTAGCCGCAGCTACTGCAGCTACATATTCAGATTCGGCCATGGATTGTGCAACTGAACTTTGTTTTCTAGATGACCAAGCAACAAGTGAATTACCAAGAAAATGACAAGCACCCGAAGTACTTTTCCTATCAATCCTACAACCCCCAAAATCAGCATCCGAAAAAGCTTTCAAAGAAACGGTTGAGGAAGAAGGAGGAAAAATGCCAAATTCTTGAGTTCCATGTAGGTACCTGAGAATCCGTTTGATGGCTTGGCGATGTGAAGCACGTGGAGAAGCTTGAAAACGTGCACAAAGACATACGCTGAATTGTATGTCCGGTCTTGACGCCGTGAGATACTAAAGTGATCCAATCATACTTCTGTATTCTTTTTTATCGACCGGGTCACCATCTTCGTCAAGTTCAAGTGTTGTTGCTGTTCCCATTGGTGTCCAAAGAGACTTGCATTTGTCCATGTTGAAGCGCTTAAGAAGGTCCTTTGTATACTTAGTTTGATGCACAAAAGTTCCTTCTTTTGTTTGCTTGATTTGCAGCCCCAAAAAGTATGTGAGTTCTCCCATCATACTCATCTCAAATTCTGAACTCATCATAGCTGAAAACTTGGACACGAGATCATGAGAAGCACAACCAAAGATAATATCATCCACATACACTTGAACGAATAATGAGTCATTGCCATGCTTAAGTACAAAAAGAGTTTTATCAACCTTGCCCATGGTAAACCCCTTTTCAAGTAAGAATGTTTTTAACCTATCATACCATGCTCTAGGGGCTTGTTTTAGACCGTACAAGGCTTTGGACAGTTTGTAAACATGATTAGGAAAATTTGGATTTTCAAAACCTGGTGGCTGCTTAACATAAACTTCCTCCTCTATGTAGCCTTTAAGAAAAGCACTTTTAACATCCATTTGATATAACTTGAAACCTTTAGATGCAGCAAATGCTAATAAAATTCTTATAGCTTCTAATCTAGCAACAGGAGCAAATGTTTCATCAAAATCTAGACCTTCAATTTGAGTGAAACATTGAGCAACCAACCTAGCTTTATTCCTAACCACAACCCCATCCTCACTTTGCTTATTTTTAAATACCCATTTAGTTCCAATTAATGTGTGACCTTGAGGTGGAGGTACAAGTTTCCAAACATTATTTCTTTCAAAATTTTCTAACTCTTCTTGCATGGCATTAGTCCAAGATTCATTAGTGAGTGCGTGTGATATATCCTTGGGTTCAAAAGAAGCAACAAAAGAAGAATGAGCATGAGAGTTTGGATCGCAAAACCTGGACCAAGTGACTCGTTCATGCAAGCTTCCAATGATTTGTTGTGGAGGATGACTTTTGAGTACTCAGAGGGGAGTAGACACTTCACAAGCACCTTCTTCTTCATGTTCGGACCTTTGATTAGGAGAGCTTGTTGATTGAGGAAGGTCCGAACCAGCAGTAGTGATTGTTGGTGCTGTTTGTGGTGCAAAATCAGCAGCTTGATCGTTATTTACTTCCGAGTTTTCGGGCAGCAGCACCACTTCTTCATCTTATTCAATAAAAATACTCTCCCCCTGCGGATATGGATCCGGACCTGCAATATCGGAGCTAGTACTTGGGCTAGCTTCTTCAAAAGAAACCTCGCAAGTCTCCACAATTTTGTTAATGTCAAGTAAAAGCACACGGTAGCCTCTAGTATGATATGGATAACCAAGAAACATGCCGTCAACAGATCTAGCTTCAAATTTATCAAGATTACCATGTTTCTTAACAAAGCATTTGCAACCAAAAATCCTAAAGTGTGTAACACTAGGCCTATGTATAAACCGGAGCTCATATGGGTTTTTTCCAAGCTTAGCACGCAAGAAAACACGATTTGAGACATAACAAGCGGTTGCAATTGCATCAGCCCAAAATTTCCTAGGAGTTTGATATTCATCAAGCATAGTCCTAGCCATCTCAACTAAGGTCCTGTTCTTTCTTTCTAGGACACCATTTTGTTGTGGTACATAGGGTGAAGAGTATTGATGATCTATTCTATTTTCAGCACAAAAGTGATCAAAGGATTGGTTTTTAAATTCAGTTCCGTTATCACTTCTAATTGCTTTTAATGATCCTAGGTGATCAATAGATAATCTAAGAAATAAAGTTCTAAAATGACTAAAAGCTTCATTCTTAGATGCCATAAAATAAACCCAAGAATATCTGGAATAATCATCAACAATCACAAGCACATACCATTTACCTCCGAAGGATTGAACACGTGCCGGACCTACTGTGTCAAGATGTAAAAGTTGTCCCGGTTCAGCTGTCATGGTCATTGTGAGAGGAGCATGTGAACCTGCAACAAACTTAGCATGTCTACAAGAAGAGCACACAATATCATTGTCCTTTTTAAGCTTCGGCAGCCCACGTATGCGATCGAGAGCACTAACACGAGTGAGATGATCAAAGCCTATGTGACCAAGTCTACAATGCCAAAAATATAGATCCTTTGTATCATTAGCAACTAGACACCAATGCTTAGAAGTTGACAAATCAAAATCAGCTTTAAAAACTCTTCCAAACCTAGACATGTTAAACAAAAGCTCACCTTTTGAATCTACAACCTTGCAGCAATTTTTAGCAAAGCTAACCTCTAGATTTTCATCTAGCAATTGTGAAACCGAAAGCAAGTTGTATTTCAAATTTTTAACAAGTGCCACATCTTTCAAAGTGTAGAGATTGTTTACTCTAACCGAACCTTTAGCAATTATGGGAGTAGAAGAGTTATCGGCGAAAGTAACATTTTCTACACGTGACACAAAAGAGGGAGAGGAGAACCATTCTTTGTTACCGGTCATGTGGCGTGAGCAACCTGAATCCACAATCCAAATGTTCTCCTTCCTCAAACGTAAAACCTACACAGCAGCACAATACGTCGATGACTCCATACTGGGGTTAGTTAAAAGACTTTTAGGAATCCAGTACTGAGTCACACGACGTCCAGCAGGAATAACACGCGAAAGCTGAGAAGGTACAGCAGGTTTATGAGCCAAACATCGAAAATTTTTGTTCCCAACTACTGACTTAGAAGATGTGTTATATGTAGCACAAAAAACAGTAGGTCCGGGAGCAAGTTTTTGACTCATTACAGAAGGTTGCAAGCTCCGAACATTCGGTCTAGCAGATTTTGCTTGGTTGTTATGTGATCTAGCAAGTATTCTTTTTTTCTTATCGTGTTTAGCTAGTCTATAAAAAAAATCCATGACATGACCATCTCTACCACAGTAGGTACAATGAAAAATAACCTTATTATCATGTCTAGATGAGCAAGCAACACGTTTATTAGAACCCGAATGGGACAGTACTCCTGCAGATTTAAAAATCACCTCTTTTTGTCTAGGGGCTGTTTGAATCAAACCGCTTCCTAATGACTTTACAACTTTAGGTGGGTGTGCCTTAGCATGAGCATGAGAATTAAAACCTAAACCAGTTTTATCATTACAAGACTTGGAAGAATTCAGCAGCAAGTTTAGGTTATTATTTGCATTAGAAAACCGATCTAGTGTCCTATGCATGTCATCAAGTTTATTGGACAGATCAAAGCAGTTTTCACATGAAGTTTTTCCTTTTAGTTTGCAATTTGAACAATATTTAACTTCATGCACACGTAAAGCATTGTTCAAAATAGAAATCTCATTCATAGCATCATTTAGTTTCTTATTCAGATCATCACATGAAGAACAATGCAAATCAATTGTAGAACAACAAGCATCTTTCAAATTTTTATCATTAAGTGCAGCAAGCTCTTTGTTCTTTTCAATTTCAAGTTCAAGTTTATCAAGTGTAGATGCGTGTGCACTTCTTAAAGAGGATAATTGTTCATAAATCAAATCACATGAGGAACAAGAATCATCACTAGGAATCAAAGTTTTTAAACGATTACATTCAGATTCTAGTGATTCAATTTTAACAGCATTGTTCCTAAGTTTTTTATCCTTTTTCTTTAATATAACAGTGGCACGAGAAATAGCATCACACATTTCTTCGCAAGTGGGACATACCTCTTCATCGTCGCTGTTGTGTTCTGCCTCCTCAGAGCTTGAACTTGACTTGCTCGCCATGCAGCACATATTTGCCATAGCTTCTTCATCTTCATCACTACCGGTGTCCACATCACTTGAGCCGAAATCTTGAAGTGCAGAGATCATACTATGCACTATGTTGCGCATTAATAAATCTTTCTTCTTTTTATTCTTTGCAAATGATTTCTTCGGCCTTGTTTGCTTTTCTTCACGTGAAGTCGGACCTGTAAGGTTAGGGCACTCCATACGAAAATGTCCTGTCTTACCACATTCAAAACATCGTTGAGGTCCGGAGCTTCCTCTACTTCTAGTTCTCACATTTTGCAATGCTTTTGAGAACCGAGTAGAGATGAGTGCAAGCTCCTCCTCTGGAAACTCTTCAATCTGTTCAAGGGTTAGAGAGGACAGCAAAGAGAGTGCACCACTAGATGATGATTGACTAGAACTAGACATGTCACATTGTGAAACAAATGCAATAGACTTGTTGGGGTTTTTACGTGAGATGATGTCAATTTCATGAGTTTTCAATTTAGAATAAAGCACGTCTAAAGTAAGAGAACTCATGACAGTATATTCACGAATAGATGTAACTTTCATCTCCCAAATTGACATATCTAATGCTCCTAACAATTGTCTAGCATTTTCAGCATCTGAAAAGTTAACATTGACACTACGCAAGTTGCTGAGAATTTTATTAAAGCGAGCAAAAAGGTCGTCAATTGACTCACCCGGTTGCATCTCAAAACGCATGTATTCTTTCTTGAACATATATTGCCTTACCTCCTTGATCGTATTGGATCCTTCATGGTAATCACAAAGAGCTTTCCAAACATCATATGCAGATCGGAGGTGTGCAACACGGTCAAAGTCGCTTTGAGTCAATCCTTGGATGATCAAGTTGCGAGACTTGTTGTTGTTGTCAACATCTCTCATGTTCGCAGCCGTAACTTGATCGTTGGGTGGTACATCGAAGTTCCGGTAGACCTTTTCCCATATGGCGAAGCCTTGCGCCTGTATGTAGGCCTCCATCCGCGCCTTCCAAACCTGAAAATCGATGTCATTGAACACACAAGGTTTTGCGGAGTACTTCTCCATGATGGTTAGTCAAAACACATGCAAATCACAAAGATTAGAGAACCTTGGCTCTGATACCAATTGTAGGATCGAAGAGCACGTGAAAAGCTACCAGAGGGGGGGGGGGGTTGAATGGTAGATTAAAACTTTTCGCAGCGGAAACAACAAAAACCCCTCAGCCAAAAATCAATTGGTTAAAGAAACCGTGTGTGCAAGTGTTTTCAAACGTGTTCAACCATGACAAATCAAGTAGAGAGGTATAGAATCAAGTCACAGATCTAATGCAACAATAATCACTTGAAAACACGAAGTAAAACTTGAGATACGATCAAAACATTAAACGAAGATCAATCTGTTCTACCCGATATAAAACAGATCTGCAACGCTGCAAAGAAACTCGTGTATCTCAAAAAACTACAGATTCGAAGCTCGTGAAAATTTCACAGATGATATATAATCGAGTTGTGAAGACAACCCAAAAAGAATCACGTCAATCGGATCTGTAAAACTCGAGTTATAAACGAAACACCGAAGCAACGTCGGTCTGTCCAGAAACTCGGCGAGAAAGACTTGACGAAAAACAAGTCGGACGAACAAGGCACAAAAAATCCTCGAAACTATGAACTTTATTCAATAGAAACACAAGAGGAACAGCCCAAAGTTCTCTACCCACGAGAGCTCTGGCCTCCCTTGCTTTTATAGCCAGCCCTCAAGCTAAACAATCCAATCTAGGACTCCTACTCCTAATTGGACTCGTATCCTAACTTACCATAACTGCTCAGGACTCTCCTATTTGCAGATAGAAGCAATCGTGAGACTTCCAAACACCTTAGGAACGTCCTAAACATTCCTAAAACAACTCAACTTCGTGCCTAGCACGAAATCCTATCATAACCAACTCAAATCTTCCATATTTGAGCCATATCCGACTCAGCCTCAGCCTGAGTACGCAATCCAGCCGGTTGGACTTTCCGACCAATTCTTTACGTCCACTTCTCTTCATCACGCCTTGGAACAATGTTGCCATGTCCATGCACTCCTTGCACACGTGCACACCTTCCAACGACGTACACGCAACCTTCATATGCACTGCCCTTGATCCAAACATGCTGCGCGACCTCCCGATCAACTCAACCACAGCTCCTCCCGAACTTGGTTGTTGGAACCTCATCTCCTCCCTGAGACTAGTCCAAGGATCCCGTCACCAGCCATGTCTTGAACTCAAGCAACACCTGCACATGAATAAACAACCAATTCTTCTGAGCACAAGTCCTCGACTTGACGCATGTTAGTTCGAAAACCACAACACCTTACATGAGCACGTCACATAAGCATGTTGCAAACCATATCAAATGATAACAGCCATAACCACCAAAACACACCAAAAACTTAGCAAATTAATACCAGGAAAATCTTCCCATAAAGCAAGTTTGAAACATTGCGAGTTAAAAGCAAAAACAAGACGCTGCAGTTCTACGAGTTGAACTTCACGGGAGCTCCCTAAAAACAAGCTCCGGACCTCACAGAAGCTCTCCGGACCTTGCAGGAGCTATCCGGACCTTGCGTCGGACCTTGCCAACACTTGGCGGACCTAACAAAGAACTTGTCGGACCTTGCCACAGAAGAATGTTTTGGCAATATTCAAAACTTTGAATGTTAATGCTAACTTTTATCCTAATTGCCAATGTATTCAGCACACATAGGTCTCACAACATGAAATGGGCTGGAGCATTTGTGAGACCAAAGGACATGACGAGATATTCGTATAAGCCATATCTCGTCGATAAAGCCGTCTTCGGGATATCCTCCGCCTGGATCTTTATCTGGTGATATCCAGAGCGAAGGTCCATCTTTGAGAACACACTTGCACCCACAAGTTGATCAAACAATATGTCGATGCGGGGCAGTGGGTACTTATTCTTGATGGTGACGGCGTTGAGCGGCCGGTAGTCCACACACAGCCTCAAGGTTTCATCCTTCTTCTTTACGAACAGCGCCGAGCATCCCCAAGGTGAGGAACTCGGCCTAATGAAACCTTTGCTCAACAGATCATTGAGCTGTTCTTTCAGTTCAGTCAGCTCATTCGGAGCCATTTTATAGGGTCTCCGTGATATGGGTGTAGTCCCGGGTGCAAGCTCGATCTTGAACTCAACATCCCGCTCAGGTGGCATACCCGGAAGATCATCTGGGAACACGTCGGGGTACTCCCGGACTACGGGGATGTCCTCTAACTTGAGAGCTTCAGTATTGTTGATCGCTGAAACCTCCCGGACTGGATTATCTAATAAGAGGGACTACGGACGGTGTAATGGGGAGTTGAGGTGAACCGTCCGTGATAGGGTTTCCAGGACAGCGCCATGGTAGCTTAGCCATGACATTCCAAGATTGCAACAATCTTCTGCCCCTCAAGAATAATCAAAGTGGTGGGATATATCTTCCCACCTAAGCACAGTGGTGCTTTCGGAACCATCATCGTTGCTGAAATCTTTCCTCCCGGTGAGCAGATCATATAAGAACACTCGGTTGGAAAGGCTTCCAGCTGATGCTTAACCACATATGATGCACTTATGAAGTTGTGGGTTGCACCAGAATCAAAAAGTATGATGATGGCTTGATTTTTGAGAGTAAACGTACCCGCCAGCACGTTGTCTCCCTCCGGGGTGTCCTCATTGTCGAGGTGGCAACGCCCCCAGTCCGCTGACCAACCTTCTTGACCGGAGGTCGGCCTCGAGCACCGCCCTCGAACTGGGCTTGCCCGCTGCTTTGCTGCCCCTGGGGACAGTCCTTCGCGAAGTGGCCCGCCTGGCCACACGTGAAGCAAGTGAAACGGGGCGGTCCCCCGCTGATCGGTGGATGGAAACCTGGGGCGCGTTGTGGCGGTGGGAACACCCAGGGTGCCGTCTTCTGCTGCTGCTGCTGCTGCTGTCTCGGTGGTGGCACCGGCGGTCGGAATGGAGGTGACTGAAAGGATCGTCCCCTGAACCATTGAGGTCGCGCCGGTGGGTGCCACTGCTGCCCGGATGGTATCCGATACACCATGCGGTACTTCTGGGGAGCGCCACCCCCACTGCTGGGTGGAGCGCTGCGCTTCCGCTGCTCAGCTGCCATCTCCCACTGAGCGTCCTCTTGCATAATCGCGGCATTGACTAGGTCGTTGAAGGTGCCGCGATTCCACTGAACGAGATGTGTCTTCATCTCGGGGTGTAACTCCCGATAGAAGTGCTCCCGCTTTTTCTCCTCAGTGGAGATGTAGTCTGACGCATATTGCGCCAAATGATTGAAGGAACGGGAGTAGTCATGGGCACTCCTCCCGCCCTGCTTCAGCTCCAAGAATTCTTGGAACTTCCTCTTCATTATTCCGGGAGGAATGTGATAGGTGCGGAACGCCTCCCGGAACTCTTC
This sequence comes from Neostapfia colusana, assembly GCA_030760725.1. Classification (NCBI taxonomy): domain Eukaryota; kingdom Viridiplantae; phylum Streptophyta; class Magnoliopsida; order Poales; family Poaceae; genus Neostapfia; species Neostapfia colusana. Next base: position 14,188,409 of record JASWHV010000020.1, read on the forward strand.
CCACTCCACGGCATGGCCAGCCGGACGTGAGGCGACATAATTCGCCCACCACGCACCTGCGGCACTGTGAAGTTGCTGCGCTGCGAACAAAGTCTTTTGCCGCTCCGTGCATTGGAGCAGCCCGAACTTGGACTCGATGGTCCGCAGCCAGTTGTCAGCCTCCAGTGGTTCTTCAGCTTCTGTGAACACTGGAGGGTGCGTACTCATGAAGTCCGAGTACGACACCTCACGGGGCTCACGGGGCCCCCTCTCTTGATGCCCCCCCCGCCTGGTACGTATTCTGCATGATCGTGCGAAGCAGGTCGGTCTGCTCCTCACGACCACCCACCAGTGCCGCTATCACATCCGCTAGGGTAAGCGGAGGCGGCGGTGGTGGCTGCTGCTGCGGGGTGCTGTCGTAGGCAGGTGGCTGGGAGTCATCGCCTCCCTGCTGGCTAGAGCCACCAACCTCGTGCGTGGTCCTAGTGTGAACCATCTGAAACCATACGACAATAAACATCAGTCCCGCAACATATTGCATGCCGTCCAATAAAAATATGCGTAAAAACATAATGACAATAAAACATGCGATACATCTTGTATGTAGATAATGTAATAACTTTGCACAAGCTACACCATTACCAGATCAAATACAAGCTAGTTTAATCCAACCTGATGAACCTCCTCTTTGGAAGCTCACCACAACTAGGTTTGGTCACTACGAGACGTCACTATCACGTTGTCATCACGTATACCACCCTTTTATCTTCAATACGACACAAACATGGTCTCTAGTAAAAGAAACTTGAGTGAGACCTATACTCAAATCTTTCACTAGTTGAAGATAACCTCTCATGAGTATGTTCTACCCCATTGGAAGTACTTAAAGCCCCTTAGGGTACAACACCCTCTCCAATGAGTTCAACTGTCACTCCTCTGTCAGAATGACCAGTTTCTACATATTCCAAGTTTTGATCTGGTTCTGGGCAGGTTCATAACTCAAGTTGAATACCAAAGTTAAAGTTAACTTCAGTATATTTCTAACAAGTATTTATTTGCCCCCAGATCAGATCTGGTTAAAAAGTTATGGTAATTCAAAGTCAACAGAATTTTTGGATGAATTTCAACAGCACCTCCCTTGGAAGTGGCTGTTTTCAACCCTGGTTTCCACTGAAATCTGTGCTGAAATTTCAGAAACTTTGAATTGCAAAGATGTAACACATCTTCTACCCTTTCTAAAGATGTATCATATGACAATTTTAGATTTTTCTACTGGTAGTTATGTTTGAAAAACAGAACAGTCCAGAGAGTGTTTCACTCTGTCCTGATTCTGGACAGTTTACATTCCTCTGGGATTTAAGCCATCTTAAGGTGAGTTTCAGCTCTAGAAGTCTGCAACAAAGTTGTAGAGTACTCAAATACCTTTCCAGAGCTATATACCACACCTACCTGGCTAAAAGACCTGTGAGTTATGCCCTGTTGAAGATCAGCAAACTTGCTGCCCAAAACAGAGCACTCTGTTTTTCAACCCTTTGGGACTACACTGATAAGCTATCAATTTTTTCTCTACCCAACCAGGGTCCTAAATATTGCAACCTATTGATTTTAGTTCCTTGTTATCATTATTTTTCATGCATATGCCTATGATATCTCGGTACTACGTTCCTCACAAAAGAAAATCCTAACCGGATTATACCGGCATATACGTCTCAAGTGTGGCACTAAACGGTCTCTCGCACACGTTTTCTACACGGACACATACGTGGTTAGTACCTGCAGAAGACCACAAAATAATGGTGCACTCAATGGTTGTTTTCATTTCAGGCAGGATCATATTTAAAAGTAAATACAAACGCCAGTATCATTGTCATACGGCCGTCCCTGAGTTAAGTCACGTCTCAAGGTACGTGATCGTGTTTCAACACCACACGACGGGGAACCCGAGTATGTCATGAACGGGTCGTCACGGTTGGGAATGTTATGAACCCAACAGATACCACCTACTTCCCTGCAGGGCACGCCGATGGCAAGCGCTGCATATGTCCCCCTGGGCTACTTCCAGACGAACACACTCTCGCGTTACTGACCACGTGATGGGGTCTCCACTTACTTGCCTAATGCACGCTAGGGATCAGCATTTCATATGAATTCAGGTACATGAAGAGTCCAAGAGTTTTATATTGACGTCTCACACCAAGCTGTGAGACCTATCCCTAAACCATGTTCCTTGTCAGGGGAGCTAACCGAAATTGAACCGCTTTCGGTGGCGTTCCTTACCAATCTTACCAGAGCGTAGGTGCGTCGTTACATAATTAAAATTCAAAATTATAACACATAAGTTAGTCTTTGCCACTTTAAGTAACTATGCTAGTATATTCGTTACTTGGGCAACTACTGAATCCTCACCATAATCCTAAGTTTCCACATAATACAGTCCTTAAGTATTGTGCTATCTCCAATGCAGCTCTGATACCAGGATGTGGCGGACCGGGATCCACTCATCCAGGATCGCAGAGGGTGGTGCCGCACGATGCGACACCCGATATCACACGTCATAAGAACACAATATATTACATGGGAAAACAACTGAACTGTACAAACAGGTACAATACTCAGTTACAAACTATTGTCTTTCTTACACAGCGGAAGTCTACTTTTCTACACTCACGCCCGCCTATCTAGAAAAAGTCGGTTGCCCAGCCCTAGGGCAACCCACACTAGCTGCACGTCTCAGCTCAGCGCGGCGTGTACGGCTCCCACTCAGCCGTGGTCCCCGACGGAGGGTAACCCTCGCCAGTGGACTCGTACTCCGATTCCGTGGGTGGCTCCTCACCTGAAAAACACTTAAGCAGCAACCGTGAGCACGATTGCTCAACAAGACTTAACCGAATCACCTAAGCATGGAACTCTACATGAGGGGTATAGACCTAGGATAGTAATAGTGCATCAATGGACACACCTACAAGTTCATCCTTAGTTCATCTTTTAGCCACAAGTTAACAGTTCGGGAATCTGAAATTTAGTAAGCAATATTTGATGGCACACATGTAGCAATACAATTATATCAGAACAACAATATTCAATCATAACATTCCATAAATTATCTACGTTACGACGCAGTGAACAAGCGGTACTCGTCACCGCGAGGGACGGCTAATCGACTCGATATACACCTGCAGGGAAACCCAAAGAGCACGTCAGTACGCCCACCCGTGGAGCTGCACAGCACGCTCACTCGATGTCGTACGGGATAACCTTTCACCCAACAGCCCAAACGTTGAACCGGTCGCACCGAAATGAGCAGGAGGTTCCCCACTCGGAGCATCTCTCTATGCCCCGTTGGCAGATTTCCACCTTGCTGCCCTCAGCCTACACCTATAAATCGGTGCGTTATGCCTCGACGCCCGGAGGTTTAGGCTACATCGGTTTATCGGGCCCATATATCCGACATGCCTTCGGTACGTTCAATACTTGTTCAGCAGGGCCGCACACGGATCGGTCCTCAATCGACACGGACAGGGCTGCGCACACATGACTTCCTCTTGCTGCGCCCTAGCCCCTGCCTAGTCTCATTTTCATTACTAAAGTGATCTCACATCACTCAACCGAACCCGTGTGTCCCAAACCTAACTCGCGAGTAGATTCCAACGACTCGACTTGTACCGAAGTCCTATGAATCATTAAGAATAGCCTGTCTACTCGAGGTCTTAGACACTACCCTCACTCTTATGGAAAATTTCTGGTCATGCAAGTGGGGTTCCATTCATCCTTCACCTAATGCACATACACACTTCACTCTACGTATGTAAACAAAGTAAAAACTTTATAAAAGGCTTAATGCAAACCGGGGCTTGCCTTGTTGCTGCTGGTCAGGGGTTAGTTCTTCTTCCGGAAGGAGGAAATCGAGCACCTCCGGAGCCTCCTCGCCTTCAGCGACTACACGTTAATGAAATACTACATGTCAATTTAAATGCAATGTGTAAACTTGAATACATGATTACTATTAACCCTAGCTAGCCCTCCCCTTTGGTTCTGAAATTTTTATGGTGGTTTGGTAGGGTCCTAACCAGAGTCTTGACCAAGTTTAATTTGAAACAAAGTTCATTTGAACCTTGTACAAATAAGAGATTATGTGGTCATTATTTGAGCCTCTAAGTAATTCCAGGGGTTTTCATGGCTCCAACCATTACTTTCTGGAATCTAGAAATTAAGAGGGTTCTAATGGAATTGGTTTCATGTCCTTTGAATAATTCTACTGAAAGTTATGGCCTAAATAAGATTCGAGAAAATCTGAAAAATGTTTCTGTACATTTTTCTATTTTCTCAGGGCAGTTCACTTAATCACCCCATTAGGGGGGACTAAATCAACTTGGATGAGTCTGAAAATTTTACTGTGACGCAAGGATTTTCCAGTGACCCTCTCAGCCAAATTTCATCCTTTTTCATAAAGTAATTTTCCAGATAAAATTCCCAACAGTTTAAATTTAGGGATTTAATTCTGGAGAACTGTTCACTTTCATGAGCTGAAATTGGTATTGCTGGAAAGTACTCAGAATTCTGAGTTCAGCAAAATTTGGTTCATCGAATTTGGAGTTTCCTAGCTAAAGTTCTATTCATTTGAAGTTTGAACTAAAACTGGAAATTCCCAAAATGTTTAAATTCTGCGGGTGGGTCCATCGTACACGTGTCGACTGCTGGAGTTGAGCCACACGGGGCTACAGACCCTTTCCCGTGCAGTCACACCGGATCCCGGGGCCGCAGTGGATCAACGGTTTTAAAAATTTGTCACTGACATGCGGGGCCCGCCCGACCTTCTTCCTCCTCGGGCCGTTTGCCTTTCCCGCGCTGCCCCCTCGCCGGAGACTCGTCGGGGCTCGCCGGAGTCGGCTTCTCGGCCGCCTCCCGGCTCGGTACTTGCTGCCTGGGGGTTTCCAGCTACGAGCAACTCATCTAAGGGGTTAGCACAGGCTAACGGCGCTCAGAACTAGGTCGGTGACGTGCGCACCCCTCGGTGAAGCTTCGGCACTGCGGCCCGAGCACCCTAGCCCGCCAAAGGTTCGGAGGATCCGCTCTAGAGCATCAGTGGAGGTCAGGCTCGGCCGGCCAGGCCTCGGACTTGCTCGGAAACGGCGGCAAGTGGGGGTTCACCGCGCGCCCGAGTGCCCCCGCCATGATTTCCGATTGGAAGGCTCGAAATTCGCCGCTAACCCCGGGTTTCAAGCCAGAATTGGGGAGGGGATCGGTTCGCCCTTGAGTCTAGCTCCTTTGAGCACAGTTTAGTGAACTGACGACGAGAATGGAGTGGGAATTCGGAGGTCTCATTCCAGAACGTCGTCCTGTGGTCACCGGCGAAGTTTTTTCTAAATTCTTGCTCGGTGGTTCACGGCTGGTCTTGTGGTTTGGGTGGAAGCAGCAGTGCTCACCGGCGCGTCCGGGGATGTCCCCGCTTGGGCGTGGAAGGGCCTGGTGTAGGCTGTCCACGTGCGCCCGGTCGCCGGTTAGTCTTGGCCTGCCGCAGACAACGGAATTCAGGGCTCGGACACTGCCGGAGCTTTCTAGCTCTCGCGCTGGGAAGGTGAGGAACGAGGGCGTAGCTCTGTTGTGCAGGTCGGAGGGCGCTGTGGCACGGTTTGATCTGGATCCCGATGATTTCCCAGAGGTGGCGGCGAGCTCGGTGGTTATCGGGTGCAGGGAGCAGAGGCGAAACGCAGGTCGCTTGGCTCAGAGGGGATGGATCACGCCGAGGCAGCGAGTCGGTAAGCTGGTCGCCAGAGCGTGCGGTGGGGCGAGGTGGCTGCTCGGGTGGCTCGGTGTCGAGCACTGCCGAGGCCCGGTAAACCGAGCTCGCCCGGTGTTTACTTCGGTCCAAAGTATAGCTGACTGGTGGGCCCTCTTCTCCCCCCCTAATCCTCTCTGTTGTGCAAATATCCCACCTACTCAGACTTGAAAAGGAACCTTAGCCACCAATTCAGAGGAATAATTTGAATTCATCAACTTCAAACTGGTTTGGCCATATTCCCTTCATATTTGAATTTGAAATTTCAAATTCAGTTTGAATTGTTACCAATTTGGCTCCCGACAAGATGAAGTCCATTGGGACTGAAAATTGGTGGGCTTACTCAGAGAAATGCACTGAGTTTGAATATGAAGCTAACTTTTGAATTTGAGGGATGAAAGTTGCTGCAATTTGAATTTACATTCAAATTGGCCTCTTTTTCAAATACCTCCAAAAGTGCCTCAAAAAATGTTGGATTTGCATGAAACTTGGCCTGAACCTTCCCAAGGCTTTTTAAGTCCTAGGGTGAGCTCAACCTCTCATGTTCATGTGTAGAAATCCCACTTTGTGAAAGTGTAGGCTTTCCTCTAATCACTCTTTTGATGGAGGTTACTTGCTCCTCACAATTTTTTCACAAGCTATCCACAACAAAAACTATGGTGTTGTGAGGTGATGAAAAGTTTTTGCAAGTCCCTTTTCTTGGGATTTTACAGCGCGGAGAGGATCACGAGGCTGAGAAGCAGGAGCTGGCGCGGTGCTGTCCTCGGGAGAGGGTCGTGCCGGGAGCTGGCGTCGCCTCAGCGACCGGCCGAAGAAAAACAGAGGCGGTAGCTCTGTTGGGAGGCTGACAAAGGGGTTCCACCACCTCTAATTTTTATCCAATTACCACTGATATTTTTACCCCAGCTGCTCAGAATTAAAGACCTTACTTCACCCCAAAGTTAAGGTTTGAATTTTCTGAATTCAGATGGTTCAAATTCTGGTGTAGAATCTGAATTATGTTTGATCATTTGAATTTGAAATGGAGTTTGAATTCTCCATTTTGTATTATCCCAAAAACCTAGCAAACCAGCTCCAAAGTTTCCAATTTTTGGCATGGCTGCTCATTCAAATGTGGAGAACACATTTGTGAAACCAAATTTGTAAATTGGGGGAATTGGAATTTGAAACTGAATTTAAAATTCAGATTAAAGGGCTTCTCCTTTTAATTCCAAACAAATATCAAAACTCCTCCAAATGAGCTGAAATTTGGAAGGGTGAATATCTGAACTATGAAGATCCAAGCTGTGCATTTAGATCTCCATATTTGGAAGTTTTTGGGAGATTTGAATCCTCACTTTGAACTTACACCGTTATAATTCAAAGTTTTAATTCCCCTCATTTTTTCCTAAGTGTAAAGAGCTGAAAATTCTCTTGCTACCACTTTTGGGGTTTACATTTTTCATCCTCTAACCAATCGAAAAATGCAGTAGAGTTGAAACTGTCCAGAAAACAGGGCAGAGCAAGCACTCTCTGTAACTCTATGTAAATTGAGCATAACTTCCTGCATAAAATTCCAAAAATAGAAAATTAGGTAGTTCTGAAAGGTTTGTGAGATGGGTTACAACTTTGTAACAGAAAGTTATGTCAGATTGGAAGCATAATTAACTGGAATTCTTGGATCAAATTGGTACCTAAAGCAGGGAGGTGCTGTCCAATTTTCTCCAGAAATTCTGTTAACTTTGACATCTCATAACTTTTGAACCAGGGCAGATATTAGGCCAAGCAAATACTTTCTGGAAAGCTATTGAAGTTAGATTTAACTTTTATGTTTAGCTCCAGAATTGTTTTTGCATTTAGCACGGTCTAAATCAGGTTGAAATGGAAACTGGTCAGGGCTGTCATCTTGGACAGTAGATCAGTAGTCAAATTTGTTAAGTTTGAACTACGTTTCCAAGTTTTATGTTATAACTCAAGGGTTTACTGTTCAAATAAATATTTGACATTTCTAAAATATGTTTTTACAGATGACAGCGGATAGACAGTTGGAGAACGGGTGGGTGTTGTCCCACTGTTCTCACTGCAGCGGCTATCCGGAAGCATTGAGGCAAATGCTTCAATATTTCGGGTACAGCAAGATGCCGCAGTACTTCGCCAAAGAAGAAGGCGAGGAAGGGAACAAGACAGGGATGATCCATGTTGAAGTTCCTGCAGGACATACGCCACCCGGTTGGGCGCCGTTCACCGTTACGGTGAGAGGCAGACAACCGGAGGGAATGTGGCAAGTGGCAGCCCGCGACACCATGTCGCGTTTCTGCCAACTTCATGTGAGAGCTATGGAGGGCACTCCATACGCGCTCGTTCCGGTGGAGGGACGGGCTAATCACGTGTTGGAAGGGAGGTTTATGGAGGCAACCGATCCGGGTTGCCCAAGGGACAACCCTGCGGAGGCAAACCTCAGCCTCCAGATAAGGGCGGGAAAGGCCGTGATGGACAGCCAAGCTCCTGAAGGAGAAGCTGGCGATGTTCAATCGCGGCAGCCTCAACGATATAATTGATGCTGCAATTGTTCAGGAAGATTCCGGCAAGGAGTTAGCGGCGGCGGAAAGGAAGCGAAGCGCGCCGCAAAGCAGTGGAGAAGGAAGTGGTCCTTCTCAGAAATATCGGATGGTGAATCGCCCACCATCGTGTCCACGCTGACCGCCATCACAGAGGTCGATGCCATTCCGCAGTCGGCCATATTCTCCACCGGCATTCAGGCCGGCACTGCCAGCACCACCTCCGCAGCAACAACAGCAGCAGCGGGCGATGCTGCGTGCGTACGCACCTCAGCAGCTCATGCCGGGCTTTCGTCCCCCAAGCACCGGACAAGCAGCAACCACATGCTATAAGTGTGGTCGTCCAGGACACTTCGCCAGCAGTTGTCCGGAGAGGCAAGGCGGCGGAGTTGCACCGCAACTTCCGGGGAGGAATCAGCCCCGGGACCCCACTAATGTGCGGCGGGCAAACCCTAGGCCCGGCACCATCGACCAACTTGCCATAGAGGACGTGCCGGAAGGTGAACCAATCCTTGCGGGTACGTTCCAACTCCACCAGCATCCCGCCCTAGTATTATTTGATTCAGGCGCCACGCATAGCTTTATTAGCCAAGCTTTCATTGCTAAATACAGTTTGCAAGTACTACCCACCGATAGTCCATACTCGATCTGTTCACCGGGTGCGAAGATTTCAGCAAGCATAATGGTCCCAAAAGCACCATTATGCTTAGAGGGTAGAGTATACCCTACGTCTCTCATAGTCTTAGAGGGACAGAAGGTCGATGTCATCTTAGGGATGTTGTGGTTAACCCGCCACGGCACTATTTTAGACACCGTCCTTCGAATTGTGCACTTGAACTCAGAAGTGCACGAATCTCATTCCTTATTTCTGGACAGTCCAGAAATAAAACTTCCAAGTGTCTATCAATCCACAACCATCAGATTGGAAGACATTCCAGTGCTCCGAGAGTTCCCTGACGTGTTCCCGGATGATTTACCAGGGATGCCGCCCAATAGAGAGGTGGAGTTCAAGATTGAACTTGCACCGGGAACCATGCCAATATCCCGAAGGCCGTACAAGATGGCGCCCAAGGAGTTGGCTGAACTGAAGACCCAGCTAACGTACCTGCTGGACAAGGGTTTTATTAGGCCGAGCTCCTCGCCATGGGGTTGTTTGGCATTATTCGTGAAGAAGAAGGACGAGACATTGTGGCTTTGCGTGGACTATCGTCCATTAAACGCCGTAACCATCAAGAACAAGTACCCGTTGCCACGGATCGACATGTTGTTTGATCAGTTGGTCGAAGCAAAGATCTTTTCCAAGATGGACTTAAGATCCGGGTACCACCAGATTAAGATACGGGCTGAGGATATTCCGAAGACGGCTTTCTCGACGAGGTACGAACTTTATGAGTACCTGGTCATGTCCTTCGGCCTCACCAACGCTCTAGCTTATTTCATGTATTTGATGAACTCGGTATTCATGCCGGAGCTGGACAAGTTTGTCGTGGTCTTCATCGATGATATAATTGTATATTCCAAGTCGGAGGAAGAACACAAGAAGCATCGGCGTATAGTCTTGCAACGGCTGCGGGATAACAAGCTATACGCAAAATTGAGCAAGTGTGAGTTCTGGATACCACAAGTACCGTTTCTCGGGCTCTCAGCGAAGGGCATCGCTGTAGACCCGAGTAAGATCACATAAGTGCTGAATTGGAAATCCCCCAGAACTGTTCACGAGGTACGGAGTTTCCTCGGACTTGCGGGATATTATCGGAGGTTCATTCCGAACTTCTCGAAGATTGCCAAGCCGATGACGGAGCTGCTGAAGAAGGCTACCAAATATGTTTGGATTCCAGCATGTGAAGCAGCATTCAAGGCTTTAGTCAAGCACCTAACATCAGCACCGGTTTTGGCGCAGCCAGACACAACAAAACCGTTCGATGTGTATTGCGATGCATCCGGCATTGGGCTCGGATGTGTGCTGATGCAAGACCGAAGAGTGGTCACTTATGGGTCACGGCAGCTTAGAAACCATGAGCAGAATTATCCAACTCACGACTTGGAGCTCGCTGCCGTGGTACTTGCACTTAAAATGTGGAGGCACTACTTACTCGGTAACCTCGTACATTTATATACTGACCACAAGAGCCTCAAATACATATTCACTCAGAAGGAGCTCAACATGAGGCAGCGACGATGGTTAGAGTTGATAAAGGATTACGAAATAGAGATCCATTATCACCCCGGCAAGGCAAACATAGTGGCAGCTGCGCTGAGCCGCAAGTCACACGTCAACAATCTAACCATCACACCGTTGGAAGAGAGCGAACCACCACTACATGTGATTCTACATGGAGATCTCAACAACTTAGCTTTGATCCCCACCATCCGTGAAGAGATAGCGGCTACTCAGAAACATGACAAGGGCATGTCGCATTTGCGGAGACGTATAGATAGTGGGGAGCTGAAATGTTTCCGAAAAGACGGAGACGGCGTCCTATGGTTCAAGGACCGGATTTCGTACCCCGTAACCCGGAGTTACGGAAGAAAATCTTTGATGAGGCTCACTTGTCAAAGTTTTCTATTCACCCCGGCAGCAACAAAATGTATCAAGAACTCAGAAGCGAGTTTTGGTGGACACGGATGAAGCGGGAGATCGCAAAGTACGTGTGCGAGTGTGATACATGTCGAAGGGTGAAGGCAGATCATATGCGGAAACTGGGACTGCTACAACCACTAGGCGTTCCTGCATGGAAGTGCGAAGATATGAGCATGGACTTCATCGTTGGTTTACCCACCACCTTTCAGAAACATGATTCTGTGTGGGTGATCATCGACCGGCTCACTAAAGTTGCCCACTTCATCCCGGTCAACACCAACTACAACGCCAAGAAGTATGCTGAACTGTACATCTCACGGATCCTATGCTTGTACGGCGTACCCTGTACCATCATATCGGATCGGGTCACTTTATTTGTGTCCTGTTTTTGGGAGCAGCTACACGCTGCATTGGAGACGAAGCTGATCCGTAGTTCAGCATACCAACCGCAAACGGATGGACAAACTGAGCGGATAAACCAAATTCTAGAAGATATGCTACGAGCTTGCGCTATCAACCACGGCAAGAATTGGGTTGATCACTTGCCTTTGGCTGAGTTCTCGTACAATAATGGGTACCAAGCCAGCATCAATATGGCGCCTTACAAGGCGCTATACGGGAGAAAATGCCGCACACCACTGAATTGGTGTGAGTCTGGCGAAAGGGTTACCTTCGGGATTGATCTTGTCAACAACGCGGAGGAAAAGGTTTGGCTGATTCAAGCGAACCTAAAAGCCGCCCAATCCCGACAGAAACAATATGCGGATCGGAAAAGATGCACACTACAATTTGAAGTCGGGGATCACGTATATCTACGTGTGTCTCCAATGAAGGGCGTAAACAGATTCAGGGTGAGAGGAAAGTTGGCACCCCGATTCATCGGTCCATTCCAGATTACAAAAAGATGTGGATCGGTAGCATACTGGCTGAAATTACCAGAAGCACTTTCCGGTGTGCACGACGTATTTCACATTTCCCAGCTAAGGAACTGTCTTAAGCTATCAACTACCATTCAGATGAAGGACATAGAAGAACTAAAACCAGATCTCACGTATCGAGGGGAACCGGTTCAGGTTATAGATGAAAAGGCCTGAACCACACGCAACCGTTTGTTGTGGTTCTACAAAGTGCTATGGAGCAACCACTCCATGGACGAAGCGACATGGGAGAGCGAAGGATTTCTTCGCGCAAACTACCCCGACTTTTTCACGTCGCATATATGGTAATTTTCTACCGTTCTCTCTCTCTCATTTTCACCTTATAATCTCGGGACGAGATTCTTTTAAGGGGGGAGGAATGTAAGGGCCTAAGATTTTGGCACATATTCAAAGTGTTCATCACCACCCACACACTTCATTTGAAGAAACTTGATGAATACATTTGAAGAGCCAGTAACCACCATCAACATGATCATTAGAGAATAAACTCACAAAATGCAAAAGTGGTATTTCCCACATGCATCATATAGGGGCTGGGCATATGAAAAACTCCTACACCTTGCTAGGAATGTCCCTGCGAAGTTTCACCCAAATTCAAAACCTTTTTGAAGTCCTTTTGGGTATAGCTAGAAAGGGGGTGGTTTGAACTCAAATTCAAATTCAAACTATTTCCATCCCATGAATTCAAAAGTGGGAGGCATATTATTACTAAGCACATCTTTGTAAGCTAACAAACAAATTTTCACTCCATTTGGAGTTGATCTTGACATAAGCTAAGTTTAGCAAATTCAAACCTTATTTGAATTTTAAACTGCATATGTGCTAAAATTTGGTCAAACACTTAACAATTTGAATTCTACCAATTCCAAATGGGCATGTGGTAGATAATTCAAATCCTAGGGGGTATTAGGGGGATTATGTAAAAGTTCCCAAAACTTGTAAATAGAAAACTTGAGCTATGAATAAAGTTGAGTTTATATGCAAGAAATGGGACCTACAAAAACTTTTGTATACGCATGAAAGGGTTGGCTTGTGCAATAAAACTTTGAATTCAGTTTGAACTAATAGGGTCACTTTAAAAAGATGAAGGCCATTTTCAAAAAGAAAGAGGGAATTCAAACTGTTCTTTGAAAAAGTGTATTTGCAATAGCCAACTCAAAGATCAGAGGACATATTTGAATTTATCAAGTCCAAATTATGAGAAAACCAAGTTTTGAGCAAATTTGGAGGGGCTTGGATAGAAATATCCAAAGGACTTGTAAATTTCACTCAAATTTGAATTTAAACTTTAAACTGTGGCACAAATTGTCAAATGGCAACATGGCCTTTTGTAAAAGCCCAAGAAAAGGGACTTGCAAAAAATTTTATGCACCTCACAACACAACAGTTTTGTTGTGGGTAGATTGTGAAATATTGTGAAGAGCAAGTGGCCTCCATCAAAAGAATGATTAGGGGGGGGGGAAAGCCTTCACTTTCACAATGTAGGGTTTCTACACATGAGCATGAGAGGTTGAGCTCACCCCTAGGATTTAAAAAGTCTTGGGAAGGTTCAGTCCAAAGCTCATGCAAATTCAACAATTTTTGAGGCACTTTTGGGTTATTTCAAAAAGAGGCCAATTTGAATGTAAATTCAAATTGCAGCAACTTTCATCATCCTAATTCAAAAGTTAGCTCCATATCTATACTCAGCACATTTTTCTGAGTAAACCCACCAATTTTCATCCCCATTGGAGCTCATCTTGTCAAGAGCTAAATTTGCTAGAATTCAAAACTGAATTTGAATTTCAGTTTAAATATGAAGCAAATTTAACCAAACAAAGTTTGAATTTGAGAATTCAAATTCAAACAAAGACTTGGTGACTAAGTCTCACATTAAATTGTGAGTAGCTGGAGATAATTGAGTGCCAACAGAAATAAAAAGAATTGGAAAGGGGATTAGAGGGGAGAGGGACCCACATGTCAGTGGGGGAAAATTGGTTCAGCTGAACGGGTTCGGCTTCTCACCGAAGCAAACGCTTCCGGCGTGCCACCGAGCCGATCCTTCGGACGCCCCCGCGTGAGGCGACGCAGCCAGCTCCTGCTTCCTCCCTCACGCTGGCCAGCTGCTTCCGCCGATCATCACGCACCTACACCGCTGAACAGAGGCGCCGTGTTCTGTTGCCCAAGAAACGACCGAGCGCACGCCGCCGACTTTGTTTGATCGAAACCCGGAAATTCACCGCGAGCAGCGCCTCTCCTAGCCACAAAACTACACCAGCTGCTCGTCCTCTACCTCCTCGGCACGAGAGCAGTCGAGTTCGGCCCTTCCCCAGCCTTAGCTCCACGTTTCCGAGCAATACCCGAGAAACCGCCACCACTCGGCTCACGGTGATAGCCCAACAGAGGGCCTTTCACGGCTGAGCAAGGAAAGTCTCGGACGCGCCGGTGAGCACCGCTGCTCCCACCCAAACCACAGGACTAACCGAGAACCGCTGAGCAAGAATTTGGAGAAACTCCGTCGGCGACCACAGAACAACGTTCCGGTATGAGACCTCCGAATTCCCACTCCCTTCTCGGCATCAGTTCACTAAACTGTGCACACAGGAGCTAGACTTGACGGCGCCCAAGTTTGCTTCGCAACCCTAGCGTAATTTTAGCTGTAGCCGGCGTATTTCCCGGTTTTCCAGCCGCGATTATGGCGGGAAAGGTCGGGCTCACGATGAGACCTATGATAGAGCCCTCTCCGGGCAGTCTCACCACCATGACAAGCTTCCCTAGCACCCACTGGTGCTATAGCGCCGATCCACCGATGTTTTGGCGGGCTAAACTGTCCGGGCAACGTGACCGAAGGGTTGCCGAGCCGCAGCACCGTCGCCGGCTAGGTTAGGGCCATCGCCGGCCGGAGCAGGCGGTACCAGCGTGTTCAGCGCGCGAAAGTAGGCCCAGGCGGCGAGTTTCCGGCCGGGAGGCGGTCGGGAGACCGAGTCCGGCGAGCTTCGGAAGTGTGCCGGCGAGGGGGCGGCGCGGGAAAAGGGGCGGGCGCGAGGAAGAAGACGAGTCGGCCGGGCCCGCTCGTCAGTCCCTCGTGGCACAGGATGAGGATTTTCTGTTGCACCGGATCGGCTGTGAACGCGCGGAAAACAATCCTGTGGCCCGTGTGGCGCAGCCGGGGTGATGACACGTGGGAGCCGGGCCCGCTGTCAGAAATTTAAACTTTTCCCGATTAATGCAAATTCCAGAAATTCCTCAAACTTTAGAGCTCCATAACTTTTGCTAGGAAGCTCCAAATTTAGTGATTCAAATTGGGTTGGATTCATCTTGCCTAGCTCTGTTCAAATATACAACCCAATTTGTATGAAACCCATTAATTAATTCTGGAAAATTCTTTAAAGCTTTTTAGAAAAAGAATTTTAGATGGAGTTTGGTTCATCCAAAAATCCCCAAATTTTGCCAGGATGTTCTTTAGGACATTAGTAAACCCCTGTAAAAATTTCAGACCATTTTGAGTTGATTTGGTCAGAGCAATTCAAATTGGAAGGTGCTGTGTTCATTTGAATACAGAAACATTTTCAGAGAATTTCCAAAACTTGGAAATTCAATTCTGGGCAAACCTTGACTCCAAAAATGCTAGGAAAATTCATGCAAACTCTATGAGCTATAATTGAAATTGTAGTTCATTAAGTTGAGCATGAACAGGGGTATTACCTCAGAATAAATTCTTCCTTGCTGATTTGCCAAGAGAATTATTCTGAGCGAACCACTCCATGAAAAGTGCTAATGTTTGGTCCAGAGGGTTTTCTTGTGACAAGGAACTCAAACGAAAATTCTCAGCTCCATTGGAGCTCTAGACCACCTCTGTCCTGTTTAACCAATTAAGGGATTAATATGGAAAAGGGGGAAAACCACTTAGCATTTAACCATGTGATTAAGTCCAAGCCAAACCACCGACACCAGTTCATCTTTAAATTCTTAAACAAAGTTCCAGGTGTTAGAGGCTGGTTATTAGAACTAATAGTAGAAATCTTACTCTAAAATTCACATTTGCATCTAAATTAACATGTAGTATTTCATTAACGTGTAGCCGTTGTAGAAGAGACTCCGGAAGTGCTGGACTTCCTTCTTCCGGACGAGGAACTAACTACTGACCAGCAGCAACAAGGCAAGCCCCGGTTTGCATTAACCCTTTTTAAAAGTTTTACTTTGTATACATGTGTCATATGAAGTATGTATGTGCCTTAGGTATAGGATGAATGAAACCCCACTTGCATAACCAAAGTTTCCTAAAAGAGTGAGGGTAGTGTCAAGGACCTCGAGTAGACAGGCTATGCTTAATGAGTCATAGGACTTCGGTACAAGTCAAGTAGTTGGAATCTACTCGCGAGATAGGCTGGGGACACACGGGTTCGGTTGAGTGATGTGAGATCACTTTAGTAATGAAAATGAGACTAGGCAGGGGCTAGGGCGCAGCAAGAGAGAGTCTTGTGGGCGCAGCCCTGTCCGTGTCGATTGAGGACCGATCCGTGTGCGGCCCTGCTGAACAAGTATTGAACGTACCGAAGGCATATCGGATATATGGGCCCCGATAAACCGATGTATCCTAAACCTCCGGGCGTCGAGGCATAGCACACCGATTTATAGGTGTAGGTTGAGGGCAGCAAGGTGGAAATCTGCCAACGGGCATAGAGAGATGCTCCGCGTGGGGAACCTCCTGCTCGTTTCGGTGCGACCGGTTCGACGTTTGGGCTGTTGGGTGAAAGGTTGTCCCGTACGACATCGAGTGAGCGTGCTGTGCAGCTCCACGGGTGGGCGTACGTGACATGCTCTTTGGGTTTCCCTGCAGGTGTATATCGAGTCGATTCGCCGTCCCTCGCGGTGATGAGTACCGCTTGTTCACTGCGTCGTAACGTAGACTAATGGATGAAACATGTGGATTCAATGATGCTGATTGATATAATTGTATTGCTACATGTGTGCCACCAAATACTGCTTACTAAATTTCAGATTTCATGAACTGTTAACTTGTTGCTAAAAGATGAACTAAGGATGAACTTGTAGGCGTGTCCTTTTGCTGAAATGTTACTATCCTATGTCCATTGTACCCCTCATGTAGAGTTTCATGCTGAGGTGAGTCGGTTAAGCCTTGCTGAGCCTTCGTGCTCACGGTTGCTGCTTAAGTGTTTTTCAGGTGAGGAGCCACCCACGGACTCGGAGTACGAGTCCACCGGCGAGGGTTACCCTCCGTCGGGGACCACGGCTGAGTGGGAGCCGTACACGCCGTGCTGAGCTGAGACGTGCAGCTAGTGTGGGTTGCCCTAGGGCTGGGCAACCGACTTTTGCTAAATAGGCGGGCGTGAGTTGTATAGTGTAGTCTTCCGCTGTGTAATAGAACAATAGTTGTAACTGAAGTTTGTACCTGTTTGTACAGTTTCAGCTGTTTTTCCCATGTAATATATTGTGTTCTTATGACGTGTGCTGTCGGGTGTCGCATCGCGCGGCACCACCCTCTGCGATCCTTGATGAGCGGATTCCGGTCTGCCACAGCCTGGTATCAGAGCTGCAGTGGGGATAGCACAGTACTAAAGGACTGCATTATGGGAAAAACTTAGGTATACGGTGAGGATTCGGTAGTTGCCCAAGTAAGGACTATATTAGCATAGTTACTTAAAGTGGCAAAGACTAACTTATGTGTTATAATTCTGAATTTCAATTATGTAACGACGCACCTACGCTCTGGTAAGTATGGTAAGGAACGCCACCGAAAGCGGTTCAATTTCGGTTAGCTCTCCCTGACGAGGAACGTGGTTCAGGGATTGATCTCACAGCTTGGTGTGAGATGTCAATATGAATCTCTTGGACTCTTCATGTCCCTGAGTTCATATGAAACGCTGATCCCTAGCGTGCATTAGGCAAGTAAGTGGAGACCCCATCGCGTGGTCAGTAACGCGAGAGTGTGTTCGTCTGGAAATAGCCCAGGAGGACATACGCAGCGCTTGCCATCGGCGTGCCCTGCAGGGCAGTAGGTGGTATCTGTTGGGTTGATAACATTCCCAACCGTGACGACCCATTCATGACATACTCGGGTTCCCCGTCGTGTGGTGTTGAAACACGATCACGTGCCTTGAGACGCGACTTAGCTCAAGGACGGCCGTATGACAATGATACGGGCGTTTGTATTTACTTCAAATATGGAACTGCCTGAAATGAATAACCATTGAGTGCACCATTATTGTGTGGTCTTCTGCAGGTACTAACCACGTATGTATCCGTGTAGAAAACGTGTGCGAGGGACCGTTTAGTGCCACACTCGAGACGTATATACCGGTATGATCCGGTTAGGATTTTCTTTTGTGAGGAACGTAGTACCGAGACATTGTAGGCATGTGCATGAGTATATGATAACAAAGAATTAAAATCTATAGGTTCAACATTTAGGACCCTGGTTGGGTATAAGAATGGGATAGTGATGATTGTATTCCCAAAAAGACTGAAAAACAGAGTGCTCTGTTTTGGGCAGCATGTTTGCTGATCTTCAACAGGGCGTAACTCACCGGTATTTTAGCCCAGAGGGGGTGCTACATAGCTCTGAAAAGGTATTCAAGTACTCTACAACTTTGTTGTAGACTTCCAGAGCTGAAACTCGCCTTAAGATGGCTGAAATCCCAGAGGAATGTAAACTGTCCAGAACCAGGGCAGAGTAAAACATCCTCTGAACTGATCTGTTTTTCAAACATAACCCCCAGTTGAAAAATATAAAATTGTCATATAATACATCCTTAGAAAGAGTAGAAGATGTGCGACACCTTTGCAATTCAAAGTTCCTGAAATTTCAGCACAGAATTTAGTGGGAATCAGGGTTGGAAACGGCCACTTCCAAGGGAGGTGCTGTTAAAATCCTTCCAGAAATTCTGCTAACTTTGAATTAACATAACTTTTTAATCAAAGCTGATCTGGGGGCAAATGAGTACTCGCTGGAAAGATACTGAAGTTAACTTGAACTTTGGTATTCAACTTGAGTCATGAAGATGCACAGAACCAGATCAAAACTTGGAATAGGTAGAAACTGGTCATTCTGACAGAAGAATGACAGTTGAACTCATTGAAAAGGGTGTTGTACCCTAAGGGTGTTATACGTGATGACAACGCAATAATAATGTCTCGTAGAGACCAAACCCAGTTATGGTGAGCTTCCAAAGAGGGGGTTCATCAAGTTGGATTAAACTAACTTGTGTTTGGTCTGGTAATGGTGTAGCTTGTGCAAAGTTATTACATTATCTACTTACGAGATATTTCGCATGTTTGGTTGTCATAATGTTTTTACGCCCAGTTCTATTGGACTGCATGCAAAATGTTGCGGGACTGATATTTAATGTCGTATGGTTGCAGATGGTTCATACTAGGACCACGCACGAGGTTGGTGGCTCTAACCAAGGTGGAGGCGATGACTCCCAGCCACCGGCCGACGACAGCACCCCGCAGCAGCAGCCACCACCGCCGCCTCCGCTTACTCTAGCGGATGTGATAGCGGCATTGGTGGGAGGTCGTGAGGAGCAGACCGACCTGCTCCGCACGATCGTGCAAAATACGTCCCAGGCGG
Source organism: Neostapfia colusana (assembly GCA_030760725.1). Taxonomy (NCBI): domain Eukaryota; kingdom Viridiplantae; phylum Streptophyta; class Magnoliopsida; order Poales; family Poaceae; genus Neostapfia; species Neostapfia colusana. Next base: position 14,207,793 of record JASWHV010000020.1, read on the forward strand.
GAGGACGTCAAGAGCGAGGGCCTCGCGAGCCCCGCGAAGTGTCGTACTCGGATTTCATGAGTACGCACCCTCCAGTGTTCACCGAAGCTGAAGAACCACTGGAGGCGGACAACTGGCTGCGGACTATCGAGTCCAAGTTCGGGCTGCTCCAGTGTACGGAGCGGCAGAAGACACTGTTCGCAGCACAGCAGCTCCACGGTGCCGCTGGTGCGTGGTGGGCGAATTATGTCGCCTCACGTCCGGCTGGCCATGCCGTGGAATGGCAAGAGTTCCGGGAGGCGTTCCGCGCCTATCACATCCCTCCCGGAATAATGAAAAGAAAGTTCCAAGAATTTTTGGAACTGAAGCAGGGCGGGAGGAGTGCCCACGACTACTCCCGTGCCTTCAACCATCTGGCGCAGTATGCGTCAGACTACGTCTGCACGGAGGAGAAGAAGAGGGAGCACTTCTATCGGGGGTTACACCCCGAAATGAAGACCCACCTCGTACAGTGGAACCGCGGCACATTCAACGACTTAGTCAATGCCGCGATCATGCAAGAGGATGCTCAGCGGGAGTTGGCAGCTGAGCAGCGGAAGCGCAGCGCTCCACCCAGCGGTGGGAGTGGCGCTCCCCAGAAGTACCATATGGTGTATCGGACACCATCCGGGCAGCAGTGGCGTCCACCGGCGCGACCTCAACAGTTCGGGGGACGTTCGTTCCAAGCACCCCCGTTCCGTCCACCGATGCCACCACCAAGACAGCAGTAGCAGCAGACGGTACCCCGGGCGTTTCCACCGCCATAACGCGCCCTGGGATTCCGTCCACCGATCAGCGGGGGACAGCCCCGTTTCACCTGCTTCACGTGTGGCCAGGCGGGCCACTTCGCGAAGGACTGTCCCCAGGGGCAGCAGAGCAGCGGGCAAGCCCAGCTCCAGGGCGGTGCTCGAGGCCGACCTCCGGTGAAGAAGGTTGGTCAGCGGACTGGAGGCGTCCGCAACCTCGACAATGAGGACGCCCCCGAGGGAGACAACGTGCTGGCGGGTACGTTTACTCTCAACAATCAAGCCATCGTCATATTATTTGATTCTGGTGCAACCCACAGCTTTATAAGTGCATCCTATGTGGCTAAGCATCAATTGCAAGTCTTCCCAACCGACTGCACTTATATGATATGCTCACCGGGAGGGAAGATTTCCGCTAATATGATGATTCCAAAGGCACCTCTGTGCTTAGGTGGAAAACTATATCCCACCACCTTGATAATCCTTATGGGACAAAAGATTGATGCAATCTTAGGGATGTCATGGCTACGATACCATGGCGCTGTCCTTGAGGCTCGGACACGGACGGTTCACTTAAATTCTCCATTCCACCGTCCACATTCCATGGTATTAGACACGCCAATCCGGGAAGTTTTAGCAATTAATAATGCTGAAGTTCTTAAGTTAGAAGACATCCCCGTAGTCCGGGAGTATCCCGACGTGTTCCCGGACGATCTTCCGGGCATGCCACCTGAGCGGGATGTCGAGTTCAAGATCGAGCTCGCGCCCGGGACTACGCCCATATCACGGAGACCATACAAGATGGCTCCAAATGAGCTGGCGGAACTGAAAGAACAGCTCAATGATCTGTTGAGCAAGGGTTTCATTAGGCCGAGTTCCTCGCCTTGGGGATGCTCGGCGCTATTCGTGAAGAAGAAGGATGAGACCCTGAGGCTGTGTGTGGATTACCGGCCGCTCAACGCCGTCACCATCAAGAATAAGTACCCACTGCCCGTATTGACATCTTGTTTGATCAACTTGTGGGGGCAAGTGTATTTTCAAAGATGGACCTTCGCTCTGGATATCACCAGATCAAGATCCGGGCGGAGGATATCCCGAAGACGGCGTTCTCGACGAGATACGGCTTATACGAATATCTCGTCATGTCCTTTGGTCTCACGAATGCTCCAGCCCATTTCATGTATCTCATGAACTCGGTGTTCATGCCGGAGCTGGACCAGTTCGTGGTAGTGTTCATCGACGATATCTTGGTTTACTCCAAGACAGAAGCCGAACATGCCGAACACTTGCGGATCGTTCTTCAACGATTGCGAGACCACAAGCTTTACGCCAAGTTCAGCAAATGCGAATTTTGGATCAGCCAAGTGCCATTCTTGGGACATATCATCTCAGCTGAAGGCATTGCGGTTGACCCAAGTAAAATAGAGCAAGTGTTGAAATGGAAAGCTCCCACTTCAGTTCATGAAGTCAGAAGCTTCCTCGGGTTAGCGGGATACTACCGGAGATTCATTCCAAGTTTCTCCAAGCTCGCTAAGCCGATGACAGAGTTACTGAAGAAAGGGACAAAATATGTTTGGAACACGGCGTGTGAAGGAGCGTTCCGAACACTGGTGAAGCATCTCACAACAGCCCCGGTCTTAGCTCAACCGGATACAACAAAGCCCTTCGACGTGTATTGTGACGCGTCCGGTATTGGGCTTGGCTGCGTGTTGATGCAGGAAGGACGTGTGGTCGCTTATGGCTCACGCCAACTTCGGAACCATGAGCAGCACTACCCGACTCACGATCTTGAACTTGCTGCCGTGGTGTTGGCGCTGAAAATGTGGAGGCACTATCTCCTGGGGAACTTGGTGCATCTCTACACCGACCACAAGAGCTTGAAATACATTTTCACCCAGAAGGAGCTGAACATGAGGCAGAGGAGGTGGTTAGAACTGATCAAAGATTATGAGATTGAGATCCATTACCACCCCGGCAAGGCGAATGTGGTTGCCGACGCGCTGAGTCGGAAATCACATGTCCATCACCTCACCATTACACCGGTGGAGGAGGAAGAGCCAAGTTTATACTTGGTTCCTTATGGATCGCTGTACAACCTCGCCCTCATCCCTACTATTAGGGAGGACATCATTGCAGCTCAGAAAACGGATAAAGGCATGACACATCTCCGGAGACGGATAGACAATGAATAAATTAAATGTTTCCGAAAAGATAGTGAGGGGACGCTGTGGTTCAATGACCGCATGGTCGTACCCCGAGACATGGAGTTGAGGAAAAAGATCCTCGATGAAGCTCACTTGTCCAAATACTCCATTCATCCGGGCAGCAACAAAATGTACCAAGATTTGAAAAAGAAATTTTGGTGGACACGGATGAAGCGGGAGGTAGCTAAGTACGTATCCGAGTGCGATACGTGTAGACGAGTGAAAGCTGATCACATGAAGAAATCAGGGCTGTTGCAACCCCTGAAGATCCCGGCATGGAAATGGGAAGATGTGAGCATGGATTTTATTGTGGGATTACCCCTAACAGCCAACAAGCATGATTCCATATGGGTAATCGTGGATCGGTTAACCAAGACGGCTCACTTCATTCCGGTGAATACACGTTACAATGCCGGCAAATATGCGGAGCTATACATAGCGAAGATTCTATGCCTATACGGGGTACTCAAGACCATTGTCTCAGATCGAGGTGCATTATTTGTATCTCGCTTTTGGGAGCAGCTACACGCAGCGGTTCTCAGACCGAGCGCACGCCGCCGACTTTGTTTGATCGAAACCCGGAAATTCACCGCGAGCAGCGCCTCTCCTAGCCACAAAACTACACCAGCTGCTCGTCCTCTACCTCCTCGGCACGAGAGCAGTCGAGTTCGGCCCTTCCCCAGCCTTAGCTCCACGTTTCCGAGCAATACCCGAGAAACCGCCACCACTCGGCTCACGGTGATAGCCCAACAGAGGGCCTTTCACGGCTGAGCAAGGACAGTCTCGGACGCGCCGGTGAGCACCGCTGCTCCCACCCAAACCACAGGACTAACCGAGAACCGCTGAGCAAGAATTTGGAGAAACTCCGTCGGCGACCACAGAACAACGTTCCGGTATGAGACCTCCGAATTCCCACTCCCTTCTCGGCATCAGTTCACTAAACTGTGCACACAGGAGCTAGATTTGACGGCGCCCAAGTTTGCTTCGCAACCCTAGCGTAATTTTAGCTGTAGCCGGCGTATTTCCCGGTTTTCCAGCCGCGATTATGGCGGGAAAGGTCGGGCTCACGATGAGACCTAGGATAGAGCCCTCTCCGGGCAGTCTCACCACCATGACAAGCTTCCCTAGCACCCACTGGTGCTATAGCGCCGATCCACCGATGTTTTGGCGGGCTAAACTGTCCGGGCAACGTGACCGAAGGGTTGCCGAGCCGCAGCACCGTCGCCGGCTAGGTTAGGGCCATCGCCGGCCGGAGCAGGCGGTACCAGCGTGTTCAGCGCGCGAAAGTAGGCCCAGGCGGCGAGTTTCCGGCCGGGAGGCGGTCGGGAGACCGAGTCCGGCGAGCTTCGGAAGTGTGCCGGCGAGGGGGCGGCACGGGAAAAGGGGCGGGCGCGAGGAAGAAGACGAGCCGGCCGGGCCCGCTCATCAGTCCCTCGTGGCACAGGATGAGGATTTTCTGTTGCACCGGATCGGCTGTGAACGCGCGGAAAACAATCCTGTGGCCCGTGTGGCGCAGCCGGGGTGATGACACGTGGGAGCCGGGCCCGCTGTCAGAAATTTAAACTTTTCCCGATTAATGCAAATTCCAGAAATTCCTCAAACTTTAGAGCTCCATAACTTTTGCTAGGAAGCTCCAAATTTAGTGATTCAAATTGGGTTGGATTCATCTTGCCTAGCTCTGTTCAAATATACAACCCAATTTGTATGAAACCCATTAATTAATTCTGGAAAATTCTTTAAAGCTTTTTAGCAAAAGAATTTTAGATGGAGTTTGGTTCATCCAAAAATCCCCAAATTTTGCCAGGATGTTCTTTAGGACATTAGTAAACCCCTGTAAAAATTTCAGACCATTTGGAGTTGATTTGGTCAGAGCAATTCAAATTGGAAGGTGCTGTGTTCATTTGAATACAGAAACATTTTCAGAGAATTTCCAAAACTTGGAAATTCAATTCTGGGCAAACCTTGACTCCAAAAATGCTAGGAAAATTCATGCAAACTCTATGAGCTATAATTGAAATTGTAGTTCATTAAGTTGAGCATGAACAGGGGTATTACCTCAGAATAAATTCTTCCTTGCTGATTTGCCAAGAGAATTATTCTGAGCGAACCACTCCATGAAAAGTGCTAATGTTTGGTCCAGAGGGTTTTCTTGTGACAAGGAACTCACACGAAAATTCTCAGCTCCATTGGAGCTCTAGACCACCCCTGTCCTGTTTAACCAATTAAGGGATTAATATGGAAAAGGGGGAAAACCACTTAGCATTTAACCATGTGATTAAGTCCAAGCCAAACCACCGACACCAGTTCATCTTTAAATTCTTAAACAAAGTTCCAGGTGTTAGAGGCTGGTTATTAGAACTAATAGTAGAAATCTTACTCTAAAATTCACATTTGCATCTAAATTAACATGTAGTATTTCATTAACGTGTAGCCGTTGAAGAAGAGACTCCGGAAGTGCTGGACTTCCTTCTTCCGGACGAGGAACTAACTACTGACCAGCAGCAACAAGGCAAGCCCCGGTTTGCATTAACCCTTTTTAAAAGTTTTACTTTGTATACATGTGTCATATGAAGTATGTATGTGCCTTAGGTATAGGATGAATGAAACCCCACTTGCATAACCAAAGTTTCCTAAAAGAGTGAGGGTAGTGTCAAGGACCTTGAGTAGACAGGCTATGCTTAATGAGTCATAGGACTTCGGTACAAGTCGAGTAGTTGGAATCTACTCGCGAGATAGGCTGGGGACACACGGGTTCGGTGGAGTGATGTGAGATCACTTTAGTAATGAAAATGAGACTAGGCAGGGGCTAGGGCGCAGCAAGAGAGAGTCTTGTGGGCGCAGCCCTGTCCGTGTCGATTGAGGACCGATCCGTGTGCGGCCCTGCTGAACAAGTATTGAACGTACCGAAGGCATATCGGATATATGGGCCCCGATAAACCGATGTAGCCTAAACCTCCGGGCGTCGAGGCATAGCACACCGATTTATAGGTGTAGGTTGAGGGCAGCAAGGTAGAAATCTGCCAACGGGCATAGAGAGATGCTCCGTGTGGGGAACCTCCTGCTCGTTTCGGTGCGACCGGTTCGACGTTTGGGCTGTTGGGTGAAAGGTTGTCCCGTACGACATCGAGTGAGTGTGCTGTGCAGCTCCACGGGTGGGCGTACGTGACGTGCTCTTTGGGTTTCCCTGCAGGTGTATATCGAGTCGATTCGCCGTCCCTCGCGGTGACGAGTACCGCTTGTTCACTGCGTCGTAACGTAGACTAATGGATGAAACATGTGGATTCAATGATGCTGATTGATATAATTGTATTGCTACATGTGTGCCACCAAATACTGCTTACTAAATTTCAGATTTCATGAACTGTTAACTTGTTGCTAAAAGATGAACTAAGGATGAACTTGTAGGCGTGTCCTTTTGCTGAAATGTTACTATCCTATGTCCATTGTACCCCTCATGTAGAATTTCATGCTGAGGTGAGTAGGTTAAGCCTTGCTGAGCCTTCGTGCTCACGGTTGCTGCTCAAGTGTTTTTCAGGTGAGGAGCCACCCACGGACTCGGAGTACGAGTCCACCGGCGAGGGTTACCCTCCGTCGGGGACCACGGCTGAGTGGGAGCCGTACACGCCGCGCTGAGCTGAGACGTGCAGCTAGTGTGGGTTGCCCTAGGGCTGGGCAACCGACTTTTGCTAAATAGGCGGGCGTGAGTTGTATAGTGTAGTCTTCCGCTGTGTAATAGAACAATAGTTGTAACTGAAGTTTGTACCTGTTTGTACAGTTTCAGCTGTTTTTCCCATGTAATATATTGTGTTCTTATGACGTGTGCTGTCGGGTGTCGCATCGCGCGGCACCACCCTCTGCGATCCTGGATGAGCGGATTCCGGTCCGCCACACCTTTGAATTTGGATCCCTCACAGTTGAATTTACAAGGTGTCAAAGTTTGGAGATATTTGGGAGATGGACTGTGGGGCCCACTGGTCATTGAGGAGAGGGAGAGACTTAGCACCTAAGCAAATTGCTCTCTGTTCAGACTCAAAGCGGATCACTGTTCTCGCTCGAAGGACCGGACACATGCGCGCGCGCCACCGAAGCCACGAGACCGCCAGCTCCCGAGTTGCTTCAACGTCGGTTCTCCCCCCGCGCCCTTATCGGTCTCCCGCCGCGTGCGCCTCACTGCACCGAGAGAACACCTGGGCTACGCCTTTTCCACACCACAGCCTCATCACCGAGAGTTTTTCCTCCCCGCTCGACCTGGCCTCGGTGCCGATCGTCGCTGGGCGCCGCTCGCCCCTTGCACGGCCGTCTGAGCTCGTGGCAGCGTGCGCAAGAACCTACGGATCCTCCTCAAGCTACCCAAAACCGTCCACTAGCCCGTGTGCGCGGGTCACAGCAAGAAGTTGCCGTGGAGCTTCGTTTGAGGCCGCCGCCGCACCTCCTCGACGCCCCGGTGATACAGGCCGTGTCACAACCCGGGTTGGACAGCGAAAAGGTGCGCCACTCCCTCCTCTTCACACTGCCAAAGACCCTAGGCAATTCATCAACGGTAGCCCGGGAATTTCTAGAAAAACCGACGAGGTGTCCATAAGACGTGGTGGGGGGATTTCTCAAAATTTGTGATCAACAGAAGTTCTTTGCTCATTCTGATCACGGTATAGGCTAGAGACATCCTGGTGCGTCGCTGACATCAAAAATCCGGAAGAAAAATAGAGCTTCGACGGTGTTCTTCGAGTTTTAGCGTCGGACACCCGTTTTTAAGCTAGGGCGCACGATGACTTGGTAGTTGGGGGCGTTTCCGAGCTCGGTTGCTTGCATGACGACCTCGGCCATGAGTCACTGGTGCTCTGGAGCAAGAAATCCGCGGATTTGGGTCAGTAGGGAGGCCGGCCGACGTCGCCGGACAAGGGCCAAGGCCGCTGCCCGTCGCCCGACCCCTTGCGGTCCTCTACAGCCCACGCAGACCCCGGGAATGGCTTTCCCGCCCTCAAAAACCCCCAGGCGGCGAGTAGCAGGCCGTGGGATGGCCGGAAAGTCAAGTCCGGCGAGGTCAGCGCCGCGCCGGCGAGGGGGGTGGAGCGCGCGGGAAAAAGGGGGGCGGGAGGAAGAAGAAGCTGCTGGCCCCACTGGTCAGTGGCCGTGGCGGTCGACTGGGATTTGCTGCGGCCACCCGATCTGCTGCGGCTACAGACTGGGCAGCTGTGGACCGTGGTGTGGCTACAGCGAGGGACTGACACGTGTGCCGGTCAGAGTTTAAACTGTTTCCAATTCAGTTTGAATTACAAATTCAGCTCAAACTTTGGAAGTTGCATAACTTTTGCTAGGGAGCTCCAAAATTAGTGATTCAAATTGGGTTGGATTCAGGATGAAAAACTCTATCCAAATATGCAACCCAATTTGCATGAAAACCAATAGAAAATTCTGGAGAATTCTTTAAATATTTTCAGAAAAAGAATTTTAGAGTGAGTTTGGTTCATCCAAAATTCCCCAAATTTTGCCAGGATATCCTTTAGGATATTAGGAGACTCATGTAAAAGTTTCAGCTCATTTGGGGTTGATTTATTTAGGGTAATTCTAATTCCAATTTTCTGCTTTCAAATAAATACAGAAACATTTTCAGAGAATTTCCAAAACTTGGAAATTCAGTTCTGGCCATTCCTTAGCTCCAAAAACCCTAGGAAAATTCAGGCATACTCCTGAGCTATGTATGAAATTGTGGTTCACTTTAATTCGCATGAAAGTGCAAATTTATTCAGAATTAATTGCTCTTTGCCTAAATGCTTAGGGAATTGTTCTGGGTGATCCACTTAGTGAAACATTCTGAATTTTGGTCCAGGGGACTTTCTTGTGACAAGGAACTGACAAGAAAATTTCCAGCTCCATTGGAGCCCTGGATCAGAAGTGTTCTGTTCAACCAATTAGGTGATCACCACCCAAGTGATGAACCTCACTTCTCACCTGATGATAATGCTTAGACACACACCCAAACCACCACCCCCAGTGTCATTTTAAATTCTTGAACAGAGTTCCAGTTTTAAACTTGGCCTTAGCATTTGTTAGCAAAAAGTTTTACAATTAAACATGTATGCATGTTCATAACGTGTAGTGTTTAAACGTGGAAGAGCGAAGGAGAAGTTAAGCTTGGATCAAGGAGCAAGAAGGCAGGGATTGAGCTTCAAGTCAACAGCAACTAACATCACACTATCTGACTTTAGTCACCTGCAAAACCAAGGCAAGCCCCGGTTTGCATTTAAGTTGTTTTCTAAAGTTTTTACTTTGTTCACTACTATGGGCAAAGTTTGTATGTGCATTAGGTCAAGGATGTTTTATACTCCACTTGCATGACCAAAAAGAACCCTGGGATCCAGGGTAGAATTATGTCATCGCTGTAGAATAAGGCCATGCTAAATAGACTAGGGCATCCGGTAGAAGACGAGTAGTTGGAATCTACTCGCGAGCTATAGTTCAGAATATCATGAGTGTGGTTGGGAAAGGAAGCAAACTAAAGTTTACATTTCTAAAGATGAGACTGGGCAGAGGGGTTAGGCAGCGACAAGACGCGGTCTTGGTCAAGTAGCTCTGCCTGTGTCGGTTAAGGACCGATGCGTATGCCGCGTCCAGGAGCAAGTATTGAGTTCTGTGCCAGATGATTACTGATATATGGGAACCAGGAAACCGATGTACCAGGTTCACTGGATTGTAGAGGCATACCACATCGTCTCGTTAGACCTATGAGCCCGAGACGGCGTGACCGGTTCTAGAGTTTAGAGTCCTGAGAAAGGTTGCCACATACGACGTAATGAAGGACGCCAGAGTTGGGTCTTCAGAGGCGGGCGTATGTGTCGAGTTATCCAGGTACTGTTTGATTCGAAGCACCGTCCCTCGCGGTTATTGAGTACCGCTTGCTCCCATGTTGTGACGTAGTAATCAACTTGTGTGAAAACAGTTTGCAAAAGTATAATTGCTGCTATCATTATGTTAAAGTTGCATGAGAACCTTGTTTGATGTAGAGAATAGAGCAAACTAAAGTTAATTTTCCACCTTGGGACAAGTGACATTGGAATGAAGCGTTTCTTGTTTGATTGTGGAGTTCCAATGTTGCTGGGCGCAAGGTCACTACTATTATGGCTAAAATCTGAAAGTTAAGGATGAACTCGTAGGCGAGTCTTTTCGCAAATGACAGGCTTAAGTCTTAGTTACTTTCATCTAGAGTTTCATGTCTTAGGAGAGACGGTTAAGTCTTGCTGAGCCTTTGTGCTCACTCTTGCTATATAAGTGGTTTTGCAGGTAAACTTCGACGCTATAAAGAAGGTTGTCTGGTGAGACTCGGGAACTTCCGAGTCATGTCACACTTGGAGAACCTAGCCGCTGCCATGTCTTCGTGTTGCTAGCGAGAGGAGTCCGCGGGCTGGATCTCTTCTCTAGTGCTTCTTAGTTAATCATCGTGAGCTGTTATAGACTTCCGCTGTAGCTATTTTATGTAAATTATTTACAAAGAATAATTGTAAGCTTCCGCTTTTAATTTATGTAATACTGTGTTCCTTATATGTGTGCTGTTGGGTGCCGCATAACACGGCACCACCCAATGCGATTCCTCGGGCGAGGTGGCACGGCCCCGTGATCGAGGTCGGGCCCCCTCAGCGTGGTATCAGAGCCGCATTGGCAATAGCGCACGGAATAAGGAGCGTATTACGACAAAAACTTAGGATACGGTGAGGAAACGATATTAGGCCCACATAAGGACTATAGTAGTATAGTTACTTAAAGTGGCAAGACTAACATATGTGTTTTAATTCTGAATTTTTATTATGTAACGATGCACCTACGTTTTGGTAAGCATGGTAAGGAACGCCACCGAAAGCGGTTCAATTTCGGTTAGCTCCCCTGACGAGGAAAGTGGTTCAGGGTTAGATCTCACAGCTTGGTGTGAGATGTTAATATGAAACTCTTGGACTCTTCATGTTCCTGAGTTCATATGAAACGCTGATCCCTAGCGTGCATTAGGCAAGTAAGTGGAGACCCCATCGTGTGGTCAGTAACGCGATAGTGTGTTCATCTGGAAGTAGCCCAGGAGGACATACGCAGCGCTTGCCATCGGCATGCCCTGCAGGGCAGTAGGTGGTATCCGTTGGGTTGATAACATTCCCAACCGTGACGACCCGTTCATGACATACTTTGGTTCCCCGTCGTGTGGTGTTGAAACACGATCACGTACCTTGAGACGTGGCTTAACTCAAGGACGGCCGTATGGCAATGATACGGGCGTTTGTATTTACTTTCAATTATGGAACTGCCTGAAATGAAACAACCTTTGAGTGCACCACTATTGCGTGTTCTTCTGCAGGTACTAACCATGTACGTATACCGTGTAGTCCACGTGTGCGAGAGACCGTCTTAGTGCCACTGATAATACGTATATGCCGGTATGATCCGGCGTAGGATTTTCTTTGGTGAGGCAACGTAGTACCGACATGTTATTACGGTGCATCGACACCGTACTACAGTTAATAACCTCTTCCCTATGAAGAAATGACTCATGGACTAACTTGCAACTAAAAATGGAAGTTTGAAACAAATATTAGTTACTGAACTCTTATTTTGAGCTAAGACTCAAATGAGAGTATAACTAGGTGTCAAAGTTTTCAAAAGCAGAGTGCTCTGTTTCTGGCAGAAATTCTTGCTGGACTTTAGCAAAGCACAACTCTGAGTAGCTTTAACCAATTAAGGTGTATGATACAGTTCTGGAAATCTTTTTAAGTGCTCTACATCTTCTTTGTAGACCTCCAGAGCAAAATCACACGTGAAGTTGGTGAAAAGTCCAGTTGAAGGCAAACTGTTCAGAGCCAGGACAGTAGCAAAAACCTCTCTGGACCTTTCTGTTTTTAAGCCATAACTTCGTATAGAAAAATCTGTAAGGAGCCTATAAGTACTTGTTGGAAAGATACTGAAGTTTACTAAAACTTTGGTATTGAACTCAAGTCAAGAATCTGTAGATAACTTGAGTAAAATTTGGAGTTTGTGTGAACTGGTCAGTGTAGCCCCGCTGATTAGTTTAGCGTACTTAAGATTTGTTTAAACATGAATGTGGTTATGCTTTCATAAAGTTCATGACATTTTCATGTTTTGCTCATCTTTATTTACTACTGAGATAGAATTTTGATTGACTCAAAATTTTGTTTCGTGCAGTATGGTATGCGCACACTCTCAAATTGAGATTGGAGGTTCAAGTCGAGGTGTGAATGACTCGACTTCATCACAAGAGCCATCGCCAACCGGATTGGCTGAAATTATGGCGAAGATGAATGAAACTCTCCAAACTCTAGTTCAGCAAGGCATAAATCGAGAAGCTCAACGTCACATGCCAACCCAGAGCACGTATCTGGATTTCTTGGCGACACAACCGCCGGTATTCTCTGTGGCGGCTGACCATTGTGAAGCAAATCACTGGTTACGTGTCATTGAGTCCAAGTTTGGGTTGATCCGATGTGATGAATTCTTGAAGACTCTATATGCCGCTCAGCAGCTTCACGGCTTTGCTGGAGCATGGTGGGCACAGTACCTTGCTGTCCAACCAGTAGGGCATAGTGTCACATGGGCGGAGTTCCAGGCTGCATTTTGTGCTCGTTTCATTCCTGCGGGCATAATGCAAACCAGTCTGGATGAGTTCTGGAGTCTGAAGCAAGGAGACATGAGTGTAATTGAGTATGCGAAGGAATTCAATCGCTTAGCTCAATATGTCCCTGACTATGTGAAATCACCAGCCATGAAAGGTTATCATTTCTACCGAGGGCTGACCGCTAGGCTGCGATGTGAATTGGCTCAAGTTAGCCAAGAGAATTTTGATGAGTTTGTGAGCTGTGCTATCGCTCAAGAATATTATTCCAACCTCTACCTCAAAGAAAAGAGGGAGAGGGACTCATCACAAGATGAAGACAATCGTCTGCCTCAGAAGTATCGGTTGGTAATCCGTTCACCTTCCGGTCGGGAGATTCCACAAGAGGTGCAATCATTCTGGGAGTGTGACGACTCTTCTACTCCACAGAGGTCTTATTCACCTCCACCGCAGCAGCAACATGTTTCTCTTGCACCTCAGTATCAACGAAGTGCACTAGAATATTATTACCCTCAAGAGGCTGAAGATGAACAAGGCGATTTCTCAACTGAACCGAGTGCTGTCCCACTTCATGTTGACAACGAGCTCAACATCAATGAAGCAACTGAACTGAGCAGCAACATTGTGTCAGCGGGTCCAGTTCCAAAGTGTGATCTTGGGCAGCAAAGAAAAGTTATGTCCAAGGTTGGGACAGTTAATTATGTGTCAGTCGATGATCTGCCAAAGGGAGGACCTGTTCTTGCCGGCAGGTTCACCTTAAATGACAAGCCGGTTGCCATTTTATTCGACTCTGGTGCAACACATAACTTCATTAGCAGGGCAACGGTGATCCGGGATCAGATCTCCACCACTATCACAAAAGGTTCTTACCTTATTCATTCGCCAGGTGGAGACATATCAACTAATGAAGTCGTTTCACGAGCACCACTTTGTTTGGGTGGAAATATTTATCCTACCACCCTCATCATTCTCGAAGACCAAGGAATCAATGCCATATTGGGAATATCATGGTTGACCTTCCATAAGGCTGTTCTGGACATCGAGAATAGGAGCGTTCACTTGGACTCTCCACTTCACGGACGTCGAACATTGTATCTCGGCAAAGCGGGTTCCAAAGACCTGGAAGTATGCAATGCCGAGGCTTGCAAGTTAGAAGACATTCCGGTAGTCCGTGAATATCTGGACGTGTTTCCCGAAGATCTTCCAAGCTTACCACCTGAGCGCGAGGTGGAATTCAAGATAGAGTTGATACCGGGGACCACGCCGATCTCTCGGAGACCCTACAAATGGCTCCGAGTGAGTTAGCAGAATTGAAGGAGCAACTCAAGGATATGATGGACAAGGGGTTTATTCGTCCAAGTTCATCACCATGGGGTTGCTCAGCATTATTTGTGAAGAAGAAGGATGAGACGCTGAGGCTATGCGTCGATTATCGTCCTTTGAATGTTGTGACCATAAAGAACAAGTATCCACTACCAAGAATTGATATCCTCTTCGATCAGCTAGTGAGTGCTAAAGTCTTCTCCAAGAAGGACTTAAGGTCGGGATATCATCAAATCAAGATTCGAGCGGAAGATGTCCCGAAAACAGCATTCTCGACAAGATATGGACTCTATGAATATCTTGTCATGTCATTTGGGTTGACCAATGCTCCGGCCCACTTTATGTATCTTATGAACTCGGTGTTCATGCCGGAGCTGGATCAGTTCCTCGTGGTATTCATCGACGACATCTTGGTCTATTCCAAATCTGAAGAGGAACACGCTAAACATTTGCATATTGTGCTCCAACGATTGAGAGATCACAAGCTCTATGCAAAGTTTAGTAAATGTGAATTCTGGATCAACCAAGTGCCATTTCATGGGCACATTATTTCAGCAGAAGGCATTGCTGTTGATCCAAGCAAGATTGAACAAGTGCTGGAGTGGAAGTCTCCAACCTCAGTCCATGAAGTTCTTAGCTTCTTGGGTTTGGCGGGATATTACCGGAGGTTCTTCCCGAGCTTCTCAAAAATCTCCAAACCTATGACGGAGCTACTGAAAAAAGGCATCAAATATGATTGGAGCAGGCCATGTGAGGAAGCTTTTCAAGCGTTGGTGAAACACCTCACAACAGCCCCGGTTCTAGCTCAACCGGATACAACCAAGCCTTTTGATGTTTACTGTGATGCATCCGGCGTCGGGCTTGGTTGTGTACATATGCAAGGAGGACGTGTGGTCGCATATGGATCACGGCAATTACGGAATCATGAGCAACATTATCCAACTCATGATCTCAAGCTTGCTGCCGTGGTATTAGCTTTTTTGAAGATGTGGAGACATTACCTATTGGGAAATCTGGTTCATCTCTACACCGACCACAAGAGTTTGAAGTACATATTCACTCAGAAAGAGTTGAATATGTGGCAGCGGCGATGGTTGGAGCTGATCAAGGACTATGAGATTGAAATTCATTATCATCCGGGCAAGGCAAATGTGGTTGTCGATGCACTCAGCCAGAAGTCTCATATTCATAACCTGACCATGGCGCCGATAGAAGAGGAAGAGCCAAGCCTCTACTTGGTTCCATATGGAGCTCTACATAATCTAGCTCTCATGCCCACAATAAGAGAGGAGGTTATGAAGGCTCAAAAGAAAGACAAGGGCATGGCTCATATCAAAAGGAGGTTGAAGAACGGGGAGATGAAATGTTTCCGGTTGGATGATGAAGATACCTTGTGGTTCAAGGACCGGATAGTCGTACCCCGTGATATGAGGCTGCGGAAGAAAATTTTGGATGAGGCTCCATCCTGGCAGCAATAAAATGTACCAAGACCTCCGGAAGAAGTTTTGGTGGACACGTATGAAACGTGAAGTTGCAAAATACGTTTCAGAATGTGATACGTGTCGAAGAATTAAGGCCGACTATGTAAAGAAGTCGGGTCTGCTGCAACCGCTACAGATACCGGCATGGAAGTGGGAAGACATGAGTATGGATTTCATCGTTGGGTTGCCGATGACCTCCCACCACCATGATTCGATTTGGGTAATCGTGGACCGGTTAACCAAATCAGCACGTTTCATTCCGGTGCATACCATCTACAGCACCAAGCAGTATGCGGAGTTATACATAGCACGGATCTTATGCTTGCATGGAGTTCCCCGTACCATTGTCTCCGACAGAGGATCGCTGTTTGTGTCCCGTTTCTGGGAACAGCTACACGCATCCTTGGGAACCAAATTGATTCGAAGCTCCGCGTATCACCCTCAAACCGATGGGCAAACAGAGAGGGTGAATCAAATACTTGAAGATATGCTGAGAGCATGTGCCATCCACCACGGTAAGAGCTGGGATGATCACTTACCGTTGGCAGAGTTCTCATATAACAACGGGCATCAATCAAGTATCAAAATGGCGCCTTATGAAGCTCTCTACGGCCGGAAATGCCGCACACCCTTGAACTGGTGTGAATCCGGCGAGAGAGTTATTTATGGGATTGATCTCGTAAATGAAGCCAAAGAGCGGGTAAGGCTTATTCAAGCAAATCTGAAAGCCGCTCAGTTCAGGCAAAAGAGCTATGCGGATAAGAGACGTCGTCCTCTGAACTTTCAAGTTGGAGACCACGTCTACCTCCGCGTATCTCCTATGAAGGGCATTCACCGATTTGGAGTGAAAGGGAAACTAGCTCCGCGTTTTATCGGTCCCTTCGCCATCATTGAAAGGTGTGGACCCGTGGCATACCGTTTGGAGCTACCGGCAGCCTTAGCCGGGGTGCATAACGTCTTCCACATATCTCAGTTGCGGAAGTGTGTAAAAGTTCCAACGGAGATTCTCACGGATGACGTAGCAGATTTAAAGCTGGACCTCACCTATGTTGAGCATCCAACCCGGATAATTGATGAAAAGACTCACGAGACCAGAAGCCGGACGCTGCGATTTTTCAAGGTGCTATGGGAAAATCACACGTCCGACGAAGCTACATGGGAAAGCGAGGAGTATTTGCAACGCAATCATCCGGAGTTGTTAGAGGCGTATGTTGAGTAACTGTCCTCTCCACATTGTCCTTAATCATGAATCTCGGGACGAGATTCTTTTTAAGGGGGGAGGAATGTAAAAGTCCCCAAAACTTATAAATAGAAAACTTGAGCTATGAATAAAGTTGAGTTTATATGCAAGAAATGGGACCTACAAAAACTTTTGTATACGCATGAAAGGGTTGGCTTGTGCAATAAAACTTTGAATTCAGTTTGAACTAATAGGGTCACTTTAAAAAGATGAAGGCCATTTTCAAAAAAAAAAGAGGGAATTCAAACTGTTGTTTGAAAAAGTGTATTTGCAATAGCCAACTCAAAGATCAGAGGACATATTTGAATTCCTCAAGTCCAAATTATGAGAAAACCAAGTTTTGAGCAAATTTGGAGGGGCATGGATAGAAATATCCAAAGGACTTGTAAATTTCACTCAAATTTGAATTTAAACTTTAAACTGTGGCACAAATTGTCAAATGGCAACATGGCCTTTGAATTTGGATCCCTCACAGTTGAATTTACAAGGTGTCAAAGTTTGGAGATATTTGGGAGATGGACTGTGGGTCCCACTGGTCATTGAGGAGAGGGAGAGACTTAGCACCTAAGCAAATTGCTCTCTGTTCAGACTCAAACCGGATCACTGTTCTCACTCGAAGGACCGGACACACGCGCGCGCGCCACCGAAGCCACGAGACCGCCAGCTCCCGAGTTGCTTCAACATCGGTTCTCCCCCCGCACCCTTATCGGTCTCCCGCCGCGTGCGCCTCACTGCACCGAGAGAACACCTGGGCTACGCCTTTTCCACGCCACAGCCTCATCACCGAGAGTTTTTCCTCCCCGCTCGACCGGGCCTCGGCGCCGATCGTCGCTGGGCGCCGCTCGCCCCTTGCACGGCCGTCTGAGCTCGTGGCAGCGTGCGCAAGAACCTACGGATCCTCCTCAAGCTACCAAAAACCGTCCACTAGCCCGTGTGCGCGGGTCACAGCAAGAAGTTGCCGTGGAGCTTCGTTTGAGGCCGCCGCCGCGCCTCCTCGACGCCCCGGTGATACAGGCCGTGTCACAACCCGGGTTGAACAGCAAAAAGGTGCACCACTCCCTCCTCTTCACACTGCCAAAGACCCTAGGCAATTCATCCACGGTAGCCCGGGAATTTCTAGAAAAACCGACGAGGTGTCCATAAGCCGTGGTGGGGGGATTTCTCAAAATTTGTGATCAACAGCAGTTCTTTGCTCATTCTGATCACGGTATAGGCTAGAGACATCCTGGTGCGTCGCTGACATAAAAAATCCGGAAGAAAAATAGAGCCTCGACGGTATTCTTCGAGTTTTAGCGTCGGACACCCGTTTTTAAGCTAGGGCACATGATGACTTGGTAGTTGGGGGCGTTTCCGAGCTCGGTTGCTTGCATGACGACCTCGGCCATGAGTCACTGTTGCTCTGGAGCAAGAAATCCGCGGATTTGGGTCAGTAGGGTGTAGGGAGGCCGGCCGACGTCGCCGGACAAGGGCCAAGGCCGCTGCCCGTCGCCCGACCCCTTGCGGTCCTCTACAGCCCACGCAAACCCCGGGAATGGCTTTCCCGCCCTCAAAAACCCCCAGGCGGCGAGTAGTAGGCCGTAGGATGGCCGGAAAGTCAAGTCCGGCGAGGTCAGCGCCGCGCAGGCGAGGGGGGTGGAGCGCGCGGGAAAAAGGGGGGCGGGAGGAAGAAGAAGCTGCTGGCCCCACTGGTCAGTGGCCGTGGCGGTCGACTGGGATTTGCTGTGGCCACCCGATCTGCTGCGGCTACAGACTGGGCAGCTGTGGACCGTGGTGTGGCTACATCGAGGGACTGACACGTGTGCCGGTCAGAGTTTAAACTGTTTCCAATTCAGTTTGAATTACAAATTCAGCTCAAACTTTGGAACTGCATAACTTTTGCTAGGGAGCTCCAAAATTAGTGATTCAAATTGGGTTGGATTCAGGATGAAAAATTATATCCAAATATGCAACCCAATTTGCATGAACACCAATAGAAAATTCTGGAGAATTCTTTAAAACTTTTCAGCAAAAGAATTTTAGAGGGTGTTTGGTTCATCCAAAATTCCCCAAATTTCGCCAGGATATCCTTTAGGATATTAGGAGAATCCTGTAAAAGTTTCAGATCATTTGGGGTTTATTTAGTTAGGGTAATTCTAATTCCAAGTTTCTGCTTTCAAGTAAATACAGAAACATTTTCAGAGAATTTCCAAAACTTGGAAATTCAGTTCTGGCCATTCCTTAGCTCCAAAAACCCTAGAAAAATTCAGGCATACTCCCTGAGCTATGTATGAAATTGTGGTTCACTTTAATACGCATTAAAGTGCAAATTTATTCTGAATTAATTGCTCTTTGCCTAAATGCTTAGGGAATTGTTCTGGGTGATCCACTTAGTGAAACATTCTGAATTTTGGTCCAGAGGACTTTCTTGTGACAAGGAACTCGCAAGAAAATTTCCAGCTCCATTGGAGCCCTGGATCAGTAGTGTTCTGTTCAACCAATTAGGTGATCACCACCCAAGTGATGAACCTCACGTCTCACTTGATGATAATGCTTAGACACACACCCAAACCACCACCCCCAGTGTCATTTTAAATTCTTGAACAGAGTTCCAGTTTTAAACTTGGCCTTAGCATTTGTTAGCAAAAAGTTTTACAATTAAACATGTATGCATGTTCATAACGTGTAGTGTTTAAACGTGGAAGAGCGAAGGAGAAGTTAAGCTTGGATCAAGGAGCAAGAAGGCAGGGATTGAGCTTCAAGTCAGCAGCAACTAACATCACACTCTCTGACTTTAGTCACCTGCAAAACCAAGGCAAGCCCCGGTTTGCATTTAAGTTGTTTTCTAAAGTTTTTACTTTGTTCACTACTATGGGCCAAAGTTTGTATGTGCATTAAGTCAAGGATGTTTTGTACTACACTTGCATGACCAAAAAGAACCCTGGGATCCAGGGTAGAATTATGTCATCGCTGTAGAATAAGGCCATGCTAAATAGACTAGGGCATCCGGTAGAAGACGAGTAGTTGGAATGTACTCGCGAGCTATAGTTCAGAAGATCATGAGTGTGGTTGGGAAAGGATGCAAACTAAAGTTTACATTTCTAAAGATGATACCGGGCAGAGGGGTTAGGGCAGAGACAAGACGCGGTCTTGGTCGAGTAGCTCTGCCTGTGTCGGCTAAGGCCCGATGCGTATGCCGCGTCCAGGAGCAAGTATTGAGTTGTGTACCGGATGCTTACTGATATATGGGAACCAGGAAACCGATGTACCAGGTTCACTGGATTGTAGAGGCATACCACATCGTCTCGTTAGACCTATGAGCCCGAGACGGCGTGACCGGTTCTACAGTTTAGTGTCCTGAGAAAGGTTGCCACATACGACATAATGAAGGATGCCAGAGTTGGGTCTTTAGAGGCGGGCGTATGTGTCGAGTTATCCGGGTAGTGTTTGATTCGAATCACCGTCCCTCGCGGTTATTGAGTACCGCTTGCTCCCATGTTGTGACGTAGTAATCAACTTGTGTGAAAACAGTTTGCAAAAGTATAATTGCTGCTATGATTATGTTAAAGTTCCATGAGAACCTTGTTTGAAGTAGAGAATAGAGCAAACTAAAGTTAATTTTCCACCTTGGGACAAGTGACATTGGACTGAAGCATTTCTTGTTTGATTGTGGAGTTCCAATGTTGCTGGGCGCGAGGTCACTACTATTATGGCTAAAATCTGAAAGTTAAGGATGAACTCGTAGGCGAGTCTTTTCGCAAATGACAGGCTTAAGTCTTAGGTTACTTTCATCTAGAGTTTCATGTCTTAGGAGAGACGGTTAAGTCTTGCTGAGCCTTTGTGCTCACTCTTGCTATATAAGTGGTTTTGCAGGTAAACTTCGACGCTATAAAGAAGGTTGTCCAGTGAGACTCGGGAATTTCCAAGTCATGTCACACTTGGAGAACCTAGCCGCTGCCATGTCTTCGTGTTGCTAGCGAGAGGAGTCCGTGGGCTGGATCTCTTCTCAAGTGCTTCTTAGTTAATCATCGTGAGCTGTTATAGACTTCCGCTGTAGCTATTTTATGTAAATTATTTACAAAGAATAATTGTAAGCTTCCGCTTTTGATTTATGTAATACTGTGCTCCTTATACGTGTGCTGTTGGGTGCCGCATAACACGGCACCACGCAATGCGATTCCTCGGGCGAGGCGGCACGGCCCCATGATCGAGGTCGGGCCCCCTCAGATTACTGTTTGTAGCAGTGAGAGGAAGATAATTTCAGAGGTTAAAACTCAGGTGGGACCCACATGTCAGCTGCACAGTTCAAAGAACCGACTGAAGACTTGATCTCGGGTTCTTGTGCCCGACCAAGCTGCCGCCACGGCGAGAAAACGGCGAGGACAGCAGCTGCTTGCCGCCCCTGGCTGCTGAACCGCCTCCCTGGGCCCTTATCTAGGCGCCCGAGCCATCCCTGGTGCTTCTCACCGCTGTCCCGACACGTTCTCACCCAGCAAACTGAAATACCTCGCCGCTCGGCTGAGCTCTCGGTCCCTCGTCCTCTGGCTGATCCTGTGGTTTTCACGGCGATCTGAGGCCAGCACCGGGTGCGCCGATTCTTCCTTGACGCCCTCACGCCGGTTCTAGACCCTGAGCAACCCTTCCCGAGCTCCACCGCGATGTTCTTTCGTTCCCCGGTTCAGCTCGAGCCACCGTCACGGGGATGACCCGTCCGGCCACCACAGCCCGCCGTTCTCCGAGCTGTGAATAGCAAAAAGGTTCGCCTTCAGTCCCTCTTTCATTACCGTAAGCCCTGGTGGCGTGACATGAACTACTCACGCCGGAATTTCTCGATTTTATGACGGTATAAAAAAGGGTGCCCGGACCGATCCGCAAAATTCGTAGTCCACACCGCACCACTCATCCTCTCACGGAGGGAAGCACTTCTAGGTGCCCGTACGAGTCCATTGGAGCACAAACCATGAAGAACCGTTGAGGAAAGCCACTGTTCTTCGAGTTTTAGGAGAATTCCCGATTTCTGGCTGACACGACTCCACGGTCTTGTCGAGCCAGGATCACGCTGAGGGGTGCTGCGTTGCACAGCACCGAATAACACACATCAAAGGTACAAAGCGGAACCAAAACTTTTATTACATAAAGTGGTTTATGAACATTTGTACATCAAAATAAGTCCAGTCTACACTGACGGGTGTAGACTATGCATCAAGTCCACGTCCAGCCCTTGAACGTGTCCTTGCTAGCACACATGCACACTAACTCTACGGCGTGCACGACTCCCACTCGACGGGGTCCCCTCCTGGGGTTCCGTCTCCTCTTCGGGAGTCCCTTCCTCATAGAACCCTGCAAAAGCTTCAAACACAAGCAGTGAGCACGAAGGCTCAGCAAGTCTGACCCGTCTCACCTAAACATGGAACTTCTACATGAGGGGTGATGGGTTACATGAGGTAAAAATCATTTGCAAGGACTCGCCTAATTAGTAGAACCTTACTTTCAAGTTTTAGCAGCAGGTTGTGGAGAACCTTACGCTAAGGCACATGAGAGAGCCGCAATCAAACGAGAAACGCATTTCTCTCATGTACTTTGCCCAAAGTTGAAAGGAACTTTAATTAGCTCTAAACTACAGCAATCATTAACAATCAAGTCCATCTACCATTCAGCAACATTTTAACATGTAACTAGCCTGTTCTTTCTACGTCACGGTACAGTGAACAAGTGGTACTCACTGACCGCGAGGGACGGCGATTATAATCGATTTACACCTGCAGGGTTACCCAAACAACCCGTCACGTACGCCCGTACTCGATGTTGCCTACAACAACCATCACGGACGCTGTACGCAACTACCTTTCACTCGTCAGCCAGATGTTGAACCGGTCCAATCGTCCCGAGCAAGAGGTCTCTGCACGCGCATCTCAGTGCCGCCAGCCGATTTACACCTCGAGCTCTCAACCTACCCTCTGAGCTATGCCTCAACACCGAGCTACCCGAGTTACATCAGTTTCCCGGTTCCCATATAGCTCAGCCCTCAATCGACACAAGCGGAGCTACAGCACACAGGCCCCAAAGTCCTGCTGCCCTTACTCTCCGCTCAGTCTCATCTTTCTTGCCATGTGTAGCATGTGCTATCTCTACCCGAGTCGAGTGCCTCTAGCCTATGCTCGTGAGTAGTTCCAACTACTCGTCTTGTACCGAATCCTACCCTAACTTAGCTTTGCAGTAGCTAACGGGGTTTGCAATCCTAAACCCAACCCATGGTTTTCTTGGCTATGCAATTGGGTTTCCAAACAAGACTCTAATGCAAGTAATATTGATACTCAAGTAAGTGCTCAAAACAATAAAAACTTGTAAAAGGTTAATGCAAACCGGAGCTTGCCTTGCTGCTCTTGGTCATAGGTTAGCTGCTCCTCCGGAGTAACGAAGTCTAGGACTTCGGGTTCCTCCTCGACCTTAGCGACTATATGATATACAAGTATATGTATTAATTTAAATGCATTTGATTAAATTTAAACTTGTGAAGTCTATAAATCTTACTAGACAGACTCAATGCCCGTGAAACTTTTACTGTGGCTTGGTTACAACCTAAGTACGGACTTGATCAAGTTTTAGTTGCAGCAAAGCTCATTTGAGCCCTCCACAATTAATTATGTACTTGAACTTAATTGGCACTCTTAGGGTGTTCTAGGGATTTTCATGGAACAAACTATGACTTTCTGAAAACTAGATTTTCAGAGGGTTCTAATGGAGTTGGTCTCACTTAATTTTAAGGTTCCTAGCTAAAGATATGAGCTAAACAATTTCAGAGAAAATTCTGAAAATGTTTCTGAACATTTTCTATTTTCTTTGGAACAGTTCCACTAATCACACCATTAGGTGGATCAAATGAGCTCAAATGGATCTGAAATTTTTATGGTAGTTCAGGGATATTTTGGTGAACATTCCAGCAAAATTTCAGGATTTTCCTCAAAAGGATTCTCCAGTTAAAATTCCAAACAATTTAAATTTGGAGGAATTAATTCTGGAGAAATAAGGATTTTCATGAAGTGAAACTTGATTTTCTGGAAATTGCTCAGAGAGCTGAATCCAACAAAATTTTATTCACTTGATTTGGATTTTTCTAGCCAAAGTTATGAGGATTTGAAGTTTGAAGGAAATCTGAAAATCGGGGGAAAAGTTTAAATCTGCCGGGGCCCTCAGGGACACGTGTTGGGCGCGGAGGCGACCGCACACTGAGGCTCACAGGGTATTTGCGCGCCAGCACACCAGATCCCAGCCACACCCGATCCTGATTTAAAATTTTGAGCCGCTGACGCATGGGCCAGCCGGCTTCGTCTTCCTCCCGACGCGCCATCGCGCCCGCGCCGCCTCCCCTCGCCGGAGCCGACTCTGAGCTCGCCGGTTTGCCGCTGCCGGCCATCCCTTGGTCTGAAACTCGCCGCCAGGGGGTTGTCGACGTCGAGGAGCACGTCTGTGGGGTCAGCTCGAGCTGGCGGTGACCGGAACTGGCCTGGCGACGTGCAGCGGCCTCGGTTGAGGTTCGGCGCCGTCGGCCATGGGTTCTAACCCGCCATAGCCTCGAACGATTGGTTCTACAGAATCAGTATACCTCTAGGAAGCTCGACAAGGTGTCAAATGGGTTCAAAGATGGCGGCAAGCCGGTCGGCACCGTGTGACCGAGCGTGCTCGCCATGAGTGCCCTTGATCGAGCTCAAAATTCGCCACCCCTAGTCGGTTTCATACCATGGATGCAGAAAGGAAATTGATCGCCGGCTAGTCCAGCATCTATGTGCAAGATTTGATAACTAGAGAAGGATCTTAGAGCGAAAATTTGAAGAATCCGTACCGGAAACTCAGTTTAAGGTCGCCGGAGTAAAAACTGGAAATTCGCCGGGGATTATTCACGGTTTGCTTCCAAACTTGGAGGAGAGCAACACGGATGATGCGCGCTCCTGCTGCTGCCCTTGCTGGACCATGAAAGCTCCCGTGGAACGCTGTCCACGAGCGCCTGACCTTCGGCTGAGGTTAGGTCGCCGCTGTGGCGATCGTTCTCGGGCAAGGGAGGTCGGAGCTCGGGGTTTTTGGCGTCGGGGAGGTGGAGTGTGATCTCAGGGTGCTGTCTAGCAGCTCAGGGAAGGGAGGAGCGATCGTTTGCTGGTTTTCCCGATCGAGCAGAGAGCTTCAGGGAGAAAATCTGCCGCTGCTCGGGGTTGCACGCGAGGGGATAAAGCCAGTGGGTCTTCGCTCGGGCTGAGGCGGTGCCGGTCGCATGGAGGCGCGAGCAAGCCGCCCTGGGCGCCAGCGCGCAAAGAAGGAAGCAGGTGGTGGCGCCGGTCTCTTCTCGGTGGCACAGCCGACAGCTGCTCGGTGGAATTTCCCACCGAGGCTGTGACTTTGTGTGCAAGTCTTCCCCCCTTCTCTCTATGACATGTGGGCACCACACTCCAGTTTAACCTCTAAATTAACTTCTCATCACTGTTGTAAACAGTAAGCCCCAAAATACCCATGGTGTTTCAAATTATTCACCCATGAGCCCTTTGAATTGATTAGAATTCGAATTGGGTTTGGTTTGAATGAATTTTAGTACAAGTTCAGTTTGGAATTCAAATAAAGTTTGAATTTGTCCCACTTAGCTCATGTCAAGATCAACTCCAAATGGAGTGAAAATTGGTGTGTGAGCTCACAAAAATGTGCTGAATAAGAATATGCCTCCCACTTTTGAATTCATGGGATAAAAACAGTTTGAATTTGAATATGGTTTCAAACTACCCTCTTTCTAGCTATACCCAAAATGACCTCAAAGAGGTTTTGAATTTGGGTGAAACTTGGCGTGGACATCCCTAGCAATGTGTAGGAGTTTTCTTATGCCCAGCCCTTCTATATCATATGTGGAAAATACCACTTTTGCAATGTGTGAGTTTGTTCCCTAATGAGCATGTTGATGGTGGTTACTTGCTCTTCATTTGTGCTCATCAACTTACTTCAAATGAGGTGTGTGGTGTGGTGATGAACACTTCAAATATGTGTCAAAAACTGAGGCCCTTACACCGGCCTAGGTCGCACGGTGACAGACCAGTACAGCCATTTCCGAGCTCCGTGAAGCTCATGTCGATCTTTCCTAGGGTCCACTGGTGCTTGACGACCTTTTGTTCGATCGGTTGGGGTGCTAGGAAGGCAGTCGACATGGCCGAAGTTCCTCCGAAGTTGCCGCTCATCGCCGACCATGTACCGGTGATTTTCATGACGAGCTGAGCCCAGCATCATGTTTCCCGAGTGGATTTAGGGAGAGGCAGCCAGAATCATGGAGTTTGGCGCACCACAGAGGCCACCGGCGAGCTCTCCGGTGAGGTGTCGCGGCGGCAGAGCACGGGAGGCGGGAGGTAGACGAAGCCCCCGGACCCACGTGTCAGCGGCTGATATTTTAAACCCATGATTCACAGTGGCACGGATAGGGTGTGTCTGCCCACGAAGAAATCCGTGGCCCCGTGCATCGACCGATGAGGGGTTGACACGTACCCCCGGTCCCACGCGCAGCGGTTCAAACTTTTTCCCGATTTTCAGATTTAGTTCAAACTTCAAACCCACATAACTTTGGCTAGGAAACTCCAAATCTAGTGAACCAAATTTTGTTGGATTCAGCTCTCTGAGTAATTTCCAGCAAATCAAGTTTCACTTCATGAAAATCCCTAATTCTCCAGAATTAATTCTTCAAAGTTCAAACTGGTTAGAATTTTAACTGGAGAACCCTTTGGAGGAAAATTATGAAATATCCCTGAGCTACCATAAAAATTTCAGATCCATTTAAGCTCATTTCATCCACCTAATGGTGTGATTAATAAACTGTTCCAGAGAAAATAGAAAATGTCCAGAAACATTTTCAGAATTTCTCTGAAACTGTTTAGCTCATATCTTTAGCTAGGGACCTTCAAATTAAGTGAGACCAACTCCATTGGAACCCTCTGAAAATCTAGTTTTCAGAAAGTCATGGCTTGCTCCATGAAAATTCCTAGAAAACCCTAAGAGCTCCAATTAAGTTCAAGTACATAATTATTTGTGGAGAGCTCAAATGATCTTTACTGCAAATAAAACTTGGCCAAGTCTCTGTTTAGGTTGTAATCAAACCACAATTAAAATTTCAGAGTCATTGGGTCTGTCTAGTGAGACTGATAAGCTTAACAAGTTTAAATTCAATTCAAATGCATTCAAATTAATACATATACATGTTATATCATGTAGTCGCTATGGTTGAGGAGGAACCCGAATTCTTAGACTTCGTCACTCCAGAAGAGCAGCTAGCCTACGACCAAGAGCAGCAAGTCAAGTTTCGGTTCGCATTAACCCTTTTACAAATTTTTACTGTTTTGAGAACTTACTTTGAGTACCATTACTGCTTGCATTAGAGTCTTGTTTGAAAACCTAAATGCATAGCCAAGAAAACCGTGGGATGGGATTAGGATTGAAAACCCCATGTAGCTACTGCAATGCTAAGGTAGTGTAGGATTCGGTACAAGTCGAGTAGTTGGAACTACTCACGAGGATAGGCTAGAGGCACTCGACTCGGGTAGAGATAGCAAATGAAACACATGGCAAGAAAAATGATACCGAGCGGAGAGTAAGAGCAACAGGACTTTGGGGCCTGGGTGCTATAGCTCCGCTTATGTCGATTGAGGACCGAGCCGTGTGCGGGCCTGTTGAACAAGCTAGAACAGTACCGAAGACCTACCGGCTATATGGGAACCGGGAAACTGATGTAACTCGGGTAGCTGAGTGTTGAGGCATAGCTGGTCGTTCAGAGGGTAGGTTGAGAGCTCGAGGTGTAAATCGGCTGGCGGCACTGTGGATGCGCGCGCAGAGACCTCTTGCTAGGGACGATTGGACCGGTTCAACATTTGGCTAACGGGTGAAAGGTGGTTGCGTACGGCGTCCGTGATGGTTGCTGTAGGCAACATCGAGTACGGGCGTACGTGACGGGTTATTCGGGTAACCCTGCAGGTGTAAATCGATTATAATCGCCATCCCTCGCAGTCAGTGAGTACCACTTGTTCACTGTACCATGACATAGAAAGAAAAGGCTAGATTCATGTTAAAAGATTGCTGATTTGAAAGATATACCTTGCTTGTTAATGTCTTGTTAAAGTTTAGAGCTAATTAAAGTTCCTTTCAACTTTGGGCAAAGTACATGAGAGAAATGCGTTTCTTGTTTGATCGCGGCTCTCTCAAGTGCCTTAGCGTAAGATTCTCCACAACCTGCTGCTAACAACTTGAAAGTAAGGTTCCACTAATTAGGCGAGTCCTTTGCAACTTATTTTACCTCATGTAACCTATCATCCATCATGTAGAAGTTCCATGTATAGGAGAGACGGGTCAGTCTTGCTGAGCCTTCGTGCTCACAGCTTGTGCTTGAAGCTTTTGCAGGGTTCTATGAGTAAGGGACTCCCGAGGAGGAGATGGAACCCTAGGAGGGGAACCCCGTTGAGTGGGAGTCGTGCACGCCGCCGTGTTACTGTTGGTGCGTGCTAGCGGGGACTCGTTCACGGGCTGAACGTGAACTCGATGTGTAGTCTACGCCCGTGAGTGTAGACTGAACATTTTTTGTTGTAAAAATGTTCATGCACTGGTTTATGTAATAAAACTTTGCTTCCACTTTGTACCTTTGATGTGTGTTATCTGGTGCTGTGCAACGCAGCACCCCTCAGTGTGATCCTGGCTCGACAAGGCCGATGGGGCCGTGTCACCTATCACCCTCAGACAGATGGACAGACAGAGAGGGTGAACCAAGTACTAGAAGACATGTTGAGAGCGTGTGCCATCCACCACAGTAAAAACTGGGATGATCATCTACCGTTGGCGGAATTCTCGTACAACAATGGCCATCAAGCAAGTATCAAGATGGCACCCTATGAAGCTCTCTACGGTCGTAAATGCCGCACCCCATTAAACTGGTGCGAGTTCGGTGAAAGGGTCACGTTCGGGGTTGATGTGGTGAACGACGCCGAAGAGCGCGTTCGGATGATTCAAGACAACTTGAAGGCCACTCAATCCCGGCAGAAAAGCTACGCTAATAAAAGGCGTCGGCCGCTGCACTTTGACGTCAGGGAACACGTGTATCTCCAATGAAAGGCGTGCACCGGTTTGGCGTGAAGGGGAAACTCGCTCCCCGATTCATTGGACCCTATGCCATCACCGAGAAGTGTGACCAGTGGCGTATAGACTGGAACTTCCGGCATATCTTGCTGGTTTTCACGACGTTTTCCATGTTTCACAACTACGGAAATGTCTGAAGTATACGGCTGCTGTTCCCACCGAAGACATTGGCGAGTTGCAACCGGATTTGACGTATGCTGAATATCCGGTGGCAATTCTTGATGAGAGGGACCGGACCACACGTAGCCGAACCCTGTGGTTCTACAAGGTACTGTGGAGTAACCACACCGCCGAAGAAGCGACGTGGGAGAGCGAAGAATTCCTTCGCTCAAACTACCCGGATTTCATGGCGTCTCATCACGGGTAATCTTCTCTTACATCGTCGTCTCTTCTTTTGTAATCTCGGGACGAGATTCTTTTAAGGGATGAGGGATGTAAAAGCCCAAGAAAGTGACTTGCAAAAGTGTTCATTTAAACACCTCACAACACCACAGCTCATTTTGTGGATAGCTCATGAACACTTGTGAAGAGCAAGTAAACACCATCAAAAGGGTGATTAGAGAGGAAAAAACCATAACTCCAAAAAGTAGGAGTCATACACATAAACATGAAAGATTGAGCTCACCCCTAGACCTTATATATTCTTGGGAAGGCTCAGGCCAAATTTCATGCAAATCCAATACTTTTTGAGGCACTTTTGGAGACAATTCAAAAAGGAGCCAATTTGAATGCAAATTCAAATTGCAGCCACTTTCATCACTTGAATTCAAAAGTTGACTTCATATTCAAACTCTGCACATTTTTCTGAGTTAGTCCACCAATTTTCATCCCCATTGGACTTCATCTTGTCGGGGGCTAAATTTGCATGAATTCAAAACTGAATTTGAATTTCAGTTCAAATGTGCAGCAAATTTAACCAAACCAGATTCAAATTTAGGAATTCAAATTTCACCCCATGACTTGGTGGCAAAGTCTACCATTCAATTTTTAGTGGTTGAGATATTTACAGCAGAAGGGGGAGAAGGGATTAGAGGGGAGAAAAGGGCCCACAAGTCAGTTAAGCTTCTGAGTGAAGCAAACTATCGGGCGAGCTCTGTTCTCCGGGCCTCTGCAGCGTTCGACACCGAGCTGCTCGATCGGCCACCTCCCCAGCGCACGCCCGGCTGGCGCACCGCGCATTTGACCGCTCACGAAGGCTCCCCGACCGCTGCAGACCCCGAATCCCGTATGCTGTTTCGTCTCTCGACCGAACATATCAACTCTTCGGCCGCTCTCTCGGGCCCTCGGTGCGCCGCTGATCCAGGCACTCTCGCGACCGACGATCAACAGCAAAGAGATGCACCGGAGGCTGCTCGAACTCATGGTGAAAACCCTACCTCCTTTCGTGCCCTGTAGGGAAAGAATTTCCTCGTTTAGTCCTTGGTGTTCAAAGAACCGAGCTAGCAAAGAATCCGAAATTTGTGGTGATCGGTCCACCACCGCATAAACCAAGCTAAGCACATGTTCTACACGTCCCCATGGCCACCTAGGACCAAAGACCATAAAAAACCATCGAGTTTTGGCGCTGCTATTCGAGTTTTTTTGAGCATCCACCGTTTTAGCCCTAGGTCGACGGTGAAGTCCTAGCTCCGGCCGTTTCCATGGCAAACCACATTCGTTTTTGTGCTCAGCATGCCACAGCGGAGCTGTAGGAGCAAACCATTCCCAAAATAAGGCCCTGAGCAGCCCGGATGACATCGCCGGAGTGGGGATCGCCGCTGTAACCGTCGCGAGCGTGGTTCCGGCCATCGCCGAGCTTCGGTGAGTGCACCAATGTGTTCTCCGAGCAAAGTTGGGCACAGGCGGTGAAATCCGTCGAAGGTCGTGCGGTGAAATGGCTGGTGGCGAGTTCTCCGACGAAGAGCCGCCGCGGGGGTCGCGGGAGGTCGCGAGGTAGATGAAGGGAGCGCCGGGTCCACCGGCCAGTCCCTGTTCCCTCGCAGGGGTCCACTTTGCGGCCGGGATCCGGTGCGATAGCACGGGTAAAACCCCGTGGGCTGCGGTGTGGCCACGATCTCAGTGGGCCGGTTTTAAAAGTGGGGCCCGCCCGCAGAGTTTAAACATTTTGGGATTTTTCAGTTTAGTTCAAACTTCAAATGCATATAACTTTTGCTAGCAAGCTCCAAATTTAGTGAACTAAATTTTGCTGAATTCATCTTTTTGATTACTTTCCAGCAACACAAATTTCAGCTCATGAAACTTAATGGTTTTCCAGAATTACTTCCCTAAAATTTAAACTGTTAGGAATTTTATCTGGAGAATTACTTTATGAAAAATTCTGAAATTTGGCTGGGAGGTTCATTGGAAAATCCTTGAGTCACAGTAAAATTTTCAGACCCATCCAAGTTCATGTAGTCTCCCTAATGGTGTGATTAAGTGAACTGCCCAGAGAAAATAGAAAAATTTACAGAAACATTTTCCAGATTTTCTCAAATCTTGTTTAGGGCATAACTTCATATAGAATTCTCTAAATGACATGAAATCAGTTCCATTAGAACCATATCAAATTCTAGTTTCCAGAAAGTAATGGTTTGAGCCATGAAAACCCCTGGAATTCCTTAGAGGCTCTACTAATGACCAAATAGGCTTTAATTTGTACAAAGCTCAAATGAACTTTGTTTCAAATTAAACTTGGTCAAGGCTCTGGTTAGGACCCTACCAAGCCACCATAAAAATTTCAGAACCAAAGGGGAGGGTTAGCTAGAGTTATAGTCTTTACATATTCAATTTCAAACGTTGCATTTAAATTGACATATAGCATATGGCTTACGTGTAGTCGCTGAAGGCGAGGAAACTCCGGAGGTGCTCGATTCCCTTCTTCCGGACGAAGCCCTAACCACTAACCAGCAGCAACAAGGCAAGCCCTGGTTTACATTAAACCATTTTACAAAGTTTTGCTTTGTTATATACTTGGTATGAGGTTTATGGATGTGCATTCGGTATAGGGTGGATGTAACCCAAGTGCATAACCAGAATTTTGAGAGGGCCCCACAGGACCTCGTCGGGTGGTGCCGTGTTATGCGGCACCCAACAGCACATGGGTCGATGAACACACATCATATTACATAAATAGTTTAGCGGAAGCGTACAAGAATGTTTTACAAATAAGTATATCAGAGTAAACTACAGCGGAAGACTATCACTCTCACGATTCATATCTAAACTAGCAACAAAGAAACAGTCCAGCCCACGGACGTTTCTTACTAGCAACACGAAGATCAATCTGCAGCAGCGAGGATGCTCTTTGAGTAAACACTCAGAGGTTCCCGAGTCTCATTGGCATCCCTTCTCATAAGCATCAAGTCAATTACCTGCAAAACAACTCGGATAGCATCCGTGAGCATAACGCTGAGCAAGACTTAACCGTCACCCTAAACATGAAACTCTAAGTGAGGTTATGAACCTATCATAGGATGGCATAAGCATAATTAAACTCGCCTAAAAGTGAATCCTTACTTTCAGGTATTAATTGCAGCATTTTAAGTAACCCTGGGCACGCCACATCGGGAGTCCACAATCAAACAAGAAACGCTTTCCCCCGATGTAAATTGCTCATGGCATAAAAGAATCAAGTTTGCACTAGCCTATTCATCAAGATCCAATACAACGCTGGTATAATACTTCACATCAATATGATTAGTTCCTTTCTCATGCAACTTCTTACTACGTCACGACTGTGAGAACAAGTATGCTCGGTCCATTCCGCGAGCGACGGTGATTCAAATCAATAACACCCGGACTACACGACACGTACGCCCGTACTCGACGTTGCCTACAACAACCATCACTGACGTCGTACGTGGCAGCCTTTCCCCCGTTTCATCCCCGCTGAATCGATCAAGTCACCCCGTACAGTAGCTACTCTCATGGTGCACCTTTCGACGTGAGATGTCATGAGAATATTCCCCACATACTGCACACCGGCCGTCCGCCTGAGGCGACCCAAAAAGTCCTAACGACAGCTTCCCGAGGTACATCGGTTTACTGGGTCCCATATATCCAGCATGAGTCCGGTACACAACTCAAACTTGTTCAACAGGGCCGCATACGGATCGGTCCTTGACCGACACGGACAGGTATACAGCACCCAGACCCCTATGTCCTGCTGCCCGTACAACCTTCCGGTCTCAACTTTAACTTGCTACATCATTTATGAACCAATCCCGTATGCCCCTGTTGTTCCTGAAACTGTGAGTAGCATCTCACCACTCGACTTCTACCGAACCGTACTTAAGCATGGCAGTTCTACACGGTGAAAGACACCTACCAAATACTGGTCATTTGGTTATGCAAGAGGAGTATCAATCACTAGACCTAATGCACAGTTCATATCTTGACCGAAAGTGAGTACAAAATCAAAACTTAATAGCTGTTAAATGCAAACCGGAGCTTGCCTGTTTTGCAGGGTAGTCGTATATAACCAGTTAGTGTCCTTGCAGATCCACCCTTGACTCTCCGGAGCTTGATCCACTTCGATGAATCACTCCTTTGAGTCCCCTTCGTTGTGGTTCCTATTGAGATGCATATGCACATATTTTATAGAATGTAATGGAAAGAAGTTATGGAATTAATTTCTTAGGACAGAGGTTGTGTGGAAAAGCCAAGCATGGCTTGGTTTGCCTCTGTTGTGCAAAGAACAGAAATAAACTAAATTGACCTTAAGGCCTTAGCTATACACTAACCATTTTCCCTAATGAATATAATAGATAAGCTGAAAGGATTTGAGTGCAACTGAAGAACAAGAACTCCAATGGCCTCAAACTTTTACAGCAGGTTCTATACTACCTAAGGATTTAGCTTGCCGAATTGCAGCTAATGTGGAGTCATATTGTGTCCTCCCTAATTCTCACAATATCTCTTATGTATTCCCACATATACACAAGTATGGAGAATAATAACAGGGAGTTCAAGGACTCATCTTGGGCTGATAATTTACATGTGAGTTCTTGATCACATGAGAGTAATCTGGTCCATAATTCTGCCCCTTTTTCTTGAGTAGTTCTCCCAGAATAATTCTTCAAACATTTGTGCTCAAAAGAATTAATTCTGAAGAAATGTGCATTTTCATGCTCAATTAAGTGAACTACAATTCCAAGTATGTCTCAGAGAGCTTGCCTAAATTTTCCTATGATTTTTGGAGCTATGGATTGCCCAGAATAGATTTTAGAAGTGGGAAACATTTTCTGAAAATGTTTCTGGACTCTTATGAAAACAGCAGATTGTTTTTAGCAAATTCCTACTCAAATGATCTTCAATGTAAGGGCCTCAGTTTTTGACACATATTTGAAGTGTTCATCACCACACCACACACCTCATTTGAGGAAAGATGATGAACACAAATGAAGAGCAAGTAACCACCATCAACATGCTCATTAGAGAACAAACTCACACATTACAAAAGTGGTATTTCCCACATGTGATACAGGTGGGCAGGACATATGAAAACTCCTACACTTTGCTAAGGATGTCCATGCCAAGTTTCACCCAAATTCCAAACCTTTTTGAGGTCATGTTGGGTATAGCTAGAAAGAGGGCAGTTTGAAACCATATTCAAATTCAAACTGTTTTTATCCCATGAATTTAAAAGTGGGAGGCATATTCTTATTCAGCACATTTTTATGAGCTCACACACCAATTTTCACTCCATTTGGAGTTGATCTTGACATGAGCTAAGAGGGATAAATTCAAACTTTGTTTGAATTCAAAACTGAACTTGTGCTGAAATTCATTCAAACCAAACCCAATTTGAACTTTGATCAATTCAAATGGCTCATGGGTGAATAATTTGAATTGCCAGGGGTAGTATGGGGCTCACTATTTACAACAGTGATTAGGAGTAAATTTCAGAGGTTAAAACCCTGGGTGGGACCCACATGTCATAGAGAGAAGGAGGCAAAACTTGCACACAAAGTCACAGCCTCGGTGAGAAATTCCACCGAGCAGCTGTCGGCTGTGTCACCGAGCAGCTACCGGCGCCACCAGCTGCTTCCCCTCTCCGCGCGATGGCGCCCAGGGCGGCTTGCTCGCGCCCCCACGCGACCGGCACCGCCTCCACTGAGCAGGAGTCGGCCGGCTTTATCTTCTCGCTGGCAAAACCGAGCAGCGGCATTGTTTCTCGCCGCAGCTCTCTGCTCAATCGGGAAAACCAGCAAAACCATTCTCTCCTTCGTCCCTGTGCTGCTAGACAGCCACCTGAGGTCGCACTTCACCTCCCCAACACCAGAAACCCCGAGCTCCGACCTCCCTTTCTCGAAAACGATCGCCACCGCGGCGACCTAGCCTCGACCGAGAGTCAGGCGCCCGTGGACAGTGTTCCACAGGCATTTTCACGGTCAAGCAAGAGAGGCAACAGGAGCGCGCGACCACCGTGCTGCTCTCCTCCAAGTTTGGGAGCAAACCGTGAAGAATCCACAGAGAATTTCCAGTTTTTGCTCCGGCGACCGTAAACCGAGCTTCTGGTACGGTTTCTTTAAATTCTCGCTCTATGATATTTCGGAGGTTATCAAATCCTGCACATAGACGCTGGACTAGCCAGCGATCAAGTTCTTTTCTGCATCCGTGGCGTGAAACTGTCTAGGAGTGATGAATTTCGAGCTCGATCGAGGGCGGTCATGGCGGGCACGATCGGTCACACGGTGCCGACCGACTTGCCGCCATCCCTGAACCTTTTTGACGCCTTGTCGAGCTTCCTAGAGGTACACTGATGCTATAGGACCGTTTGTTCGAGGTGTTGGCGGGTTAGAACCCACGGTCGACGACGCCGAACCTCAACCGGGGCCGCGGCACGTCGCCGAGCTATTTCCGGTCACCCCCAGCCCGACCTGACACCACCGACGTGTTCCTCGACGTCGACAACCCCCTGGCGGCGAGTTTCAGCCCATGGGAGGTCCGGCAGCGGCGAGCCGGCGAGCTCTGAATCTGCTCCGGCGAGGTCGGCGGCGCGGGCGCGGGAGAACGGCGGGAGGAAGACGAAGCCGGCTGGCCCACGTGTCAGCGGCTGAAGAATTTAAATCGGGATCGGGTGTGGCCGGGATCGGCTGTGCTGGCGCGCAAATACCCTGTGAGCTCCGGTGTGCCGGACACCTCCGCGCTCGACACGTGTGGTATCTCCGGTGTGCCGGACACCTCCGCGCCCGACACGTGTTCCCACGGGCCCCCGAGAATTTAAACTTTTCGCTCGATTTTCAGAATTCTTCCAAACTTCAAATCCTCATAACTTTGGCTAGAAAGCTCCAAATCAAGTGAACCACATTTTGTTGGATTCAGCTCTCTGAGCACTTTCCAGCAAATCAAGTTTCACTTCATGAAAACCCTTATTTCTCCAGAATTAATTCCTCAAAGTTTAAACTGTTAGGAATTTTAACTAGAGAATCCTTTGGAGGAAAATCCTGAAATTTTACCGAGATGTTCACCAAAATATCTCTGAACTACCATAAAAATTTCAGACCCATTGGAGCTCATTTAATCCACCTACTGATGTGATTAGTGAAACTGTTCCAGAGAAAATAGAAAATGTTCAGAAACATTTTCAGAATTTTCTCTGAAATTGTTTAGCTCATAACTTTAGCTAGGAACCTTCAAATTAAGTGAGACCAACTCCATTAGAACCCTCTGGAAATCTAGTTTTCAGAAAGTCATAGTTTGTTTCATGAAAATCCCTAGAACACCCTAAGAGTTCCAATTAAGGTCAAGGACATAATTAATTGTGGAGGGCTCAAATGAGCTTTGCTGCAACTAAAACTTGACCAAGTCTCTATTTAGGTTGTAACCAAACCACAGTCAAAGTTTCACAGCCATTGAGTCTGTCTAGTGGGACTTATAAGCTTCACAAGTGCAAACTTAATACAAATGCATTCAAATTAATACATGTATTACTTCTATCATGTAGTTGCTAAGGTCGAGGAAGAACCCGAAGTCCTAGACTTTGTTACTCTGGAGGAACAGCTAGCCTACGACCAAGAGCAGCAAGGCAAGCTCCGGTTTGCATTAACCTTTTACAGATTTTTATTGTTTTGAGCACATACATGAATACTATTGTTCCTTGCATTAGAGTCTTGTTTGGAAACCCAAGTGCATAGCCAAGAAAGCCATGGGTTGGGATTAGGATTGAAAACCTCGTTAGCCACTGCATTGCTAAGATAGAGTAGGATTCGGTACAAGTCGAGTAGTTGGAACTACTCGCGAGCATAGGCTACAGGCACTCGACTCGGGTAGTGTTAGCACATGAAACACATGGCAAGAAAATGAGACCAAGCGGAGAGTAAGGGCAGCAGGACTTTGGGGCCTGTGTGCTGTAGCTCCGCTTGTGTCGATTGAGGACCGAGCCGTGTGCGGGCCTGTTGAACAAGCTAGAACAGTACCGAAGACCTACCGGCTATATGGGAACCGGGAAACTGATGTAACTCGGGTAGCTGGGTGTTGAGGCATAGCTGGTCGTTCAGAGGGTAGGTTGAGAGCTCGAGGTGTAAATCGGCTGGCGGCACTGAGATGCGCGTGCAGAGACCTCTTGCTCGGGACGATTGGACCGGTTCAACAATTGGCTGACGAGTGAAAGGTAGTTGCGTACGGCGTCCGTGATGGTTGTTGTAGGCAACATCGAGTACGGGTGTACGTGACGGGTTGTTCGGGTAACCCTGCAGGTGTAAATCGATTATAATCGCCGTCCCTCGCGGTCAGTGAGTACCACTTGTTCACTGTACCGTGACGTAGAAAGAACAGGCTAGTTACATGTTAAAATGTTGCTGATTGAAAGATGGACTTGATTGTTAATGATTTGCTGTAGTCTAGAGCTAACTAAAGTTCTTTTCAACTTTGGGCAAAGTACATGAGAGAAATGCGTTTCTTGTTTGATTGCGGCTCTCTCATGTGCCTTAGCGTAAGGTTCTCCACAACCTGCTGCTAAAACTTGAAAGTAAGGTTCCAATAATTAGG
The DNA here is from genome assembly GCA_030760725.1 of Neostapfia colusana. Classification (NCBI taxonomy): domain Eukaryota; kingdom Viridiplantae; phylum Streptophyta; class Magnoliopsida; order Poales; family Poaceae; genus Neostapfia; species Neostapfia colusana. The sequence goes on from JASWHV010000020.1 coordinate 14,245,493, forward strand.
CGAGTCCTTTGCAAATTGTTTTACATAATGTACCCATCACTCCTCATGTAGAAGTTCCATGTTTAGGTGAGACGGGTCAGACTTGCTGAGCCTTCGTGCTCACTGCTTGTGTTTGAAGCTTTTGCAGGGTTCTATGAGGAAGGGACTCCCGAAGAGGAGACGGAACCCCAGGAGGGGAACCCCGTCGAGTGGGAGTCGTGCACGCCGCAGAGTTAGTGTGTGTGTGTGCTAGCAAGGACACGTTTAAGGGCTGAACGTGGACTTGATGCGTAGTCTACGCCCGTGAGTGTAGACTGGACCTATTTTGATGTAAACATGTTCATAAACTTGTTTATGTAATAAAATTTCGCTTCCGCTTTGTACCTTTGACATGTGTTATCCGGTGCTGTGCAACGCAGCACCCCTCAGCGTGATCCTGGCTCGACAGGACCTTTGGGGTCGTGTCATTCAAATGATCTGAAAGTTTTCTAGTAGGTCAACAATATGCTAAAGAATATTCTGGCAAAATTTGGGGATTTTTGGATAACCCAAACTCCCTCAATAATTCTTTTTCAGAAAAACTTCAAAGAATTTTCCAGAATATAATATTGACTTTCATACAAATCTGAGTTCATATTTGTATAGAACTCAGAGAGATGAATCCAACCCAATTGGAATCACTCAAATTCGAGCTTTCTACAGGGAGATATGAATTTCTAAAGATTGAGCTAAGTCTGGAATTATTTTCTTATTGAAAATCCGGCTGGACCCACTGTTTTGAATTCCAGCCAATAGAAGCGAAGCCACACCGGGCCACAGCATCTCTGCGCGCCAACACACGGGATCCCGGCCACACCCGATCCCGGGTTTAAAATTTGAGCTGCTGACAGCCGGGGCCCATGCTTTGTCTTCTTCCTCCGGCTTCCTCCCCGCGCCCGCGCTGCCTCTCGCCGGCCCGACGCCGGAGCTCGCCGGCTCGCCGTTTCTGGCCACCGCCTGAGCTGAAACTCGCCGTCAGGGAGTTTGTGACACCGAGGAACACGTCTGTGGGGTTTGCTAGGGCTGCCAACGACCGGAACATGGCCGGCAACGTGCGACAGCCACTGTGGAGGTTCGGTAGCGTTGCCTAGGGTTTCCAGCCCGCCAAAACCTGCGCCGACGCGCCCTACAGCACCAGCGCAGCTCTAGGAAGATCAGTACGACCTCAAAATGGCTCGGGAGTGGCTGTAAATAGGTTGTCACCGTGTGACCGAATGGGTCCGCCATGAACACCTCTAGTCGAGCTCGAATTCCGTCGTGCTGAGGCGTTTTCATGCGCTGGATCCTAAAGGAGAAATGACCGCCGGCCAATCCAGCGTCTATGTGCCAAATTTGATGACTTAAGGAGGATCAGAGGGCAATAATTTGAAAGAATCATACCGGAAGCTCGGAATGGGGTCGCTGGAGCAGAACTTCGAAATTCACCGGCGATGCTTCACGGTATGGCCTGAGCTTGGGCTGAGAGCAGCACCGCACCAGTGTGCGTCCGTAGCTGCGATCGCTCGGTCGTGAAACCCCCTGTGGAGGGCTGTCCATGAGCGTCCGATCACGTTTTTGAGCTAGGTCGCCGCGGCGGCGGTCGTTCTCAGGCAACAGAGGCCAAAACTCGCTTGGTTTTGTAGGATCGAAGAGCACGTGAAAAGCTACCAGAGGGGGGGTGAATGGTAGATTAAAACTTTTCGCAGCGGAAACAACAAAAACCCCTCAGCAAAAAATCAATCGGTTAAAGAAACCGTGTGTGCAAGTGTTTTCAAACGTGTTCAACCGTGACAAATCAAGTAGAGAGGTAGAGAATCAAGTCACGGATCTAATGCAACAAGAATCACTTGAAAACACCAAGTAAAACTTGAGATACGATCAAAACATTAAACGAAGATCAATCTGTTCTACCCGATATAAAACAGATCTGCAACGCTGCAAAGAAACTCGTGTATCTCAAAAAACTACAGATTCGAAGCTCGTGAAAATTTCACAGATGATATATAATCGAGTTGTGAAGACAAGCCAAAAAGAATCACGTCAATCGGATCTGTAAAACTCGAGTTATAAACGAAACACCGAAGCAACGTCGGTCTGTCCAGAAACTCGGCGAGAAAGACTTGACGAAAAACAAGTCGGACGAACAAGGCACAAAAACTCCTCAAAACTATGAACTTTATTCAATAGAAACACAAGAGGAACAGCCCAAAGTTCTCTACCCACGAGAGCTCTGGCCTCCCTTGCTTTTATAGCCAGCCCTCAAGCTAAACAATCCAATCTAGGACTCCTACTCCTAATTGGACTCGTATCCTAACTTACCATAACTGCTCAGGACTCTCCTATTCGCAGATAGAAGCAATCGTGAGACTTCCAAACACCTTAGGAACGTCCTAAACATTCCTAAAACAACTCAACTTCGTGCCTAGCACGAAATCCTATCATAACCAACTCAAATCTTCCATATTTGAGCCATATCCGACTCAGCCTCAGCCTGAGTACGCAATCCAGCCTGTTGGACTTTCCGACCAATTCTTTACGTCCACTTCTCTTCATCACGCCTTGGAACAATGTTGCCATGTCCATGCACTCCTTGCACACGTGCAAACACCTTCCAACGACGTACACGCAACCTTCATATGCACTGCCCTTGATCCAAACATGCTGCGCGACCTCCCGATCAACTCAACCACAGCTCCTCCCGAACTTGGTTGTTGGAACCTCATCTCCTCCCTGAGACTAGTCCAAGGATCCCGTCACCAGCCATGTCTTGAACTCAAGCAACACCTGCACATGAATAAACAACCAATTCTTCTGAGCACAAGTCCTCGACTTGACGCATGTTAGTTCGAAAACCACAACACCTTACATGAGCACGTCACATAAGCATGTTGCAAACCATATCAAATGATAACAGCCATAACCACCAAAACACACCAAAAACTTAGCAAATTAATACTAAGAAAATCTTCCTATAAAGCAAGTTTGAAACATTGCGAGTTAAAAGCAAAAACAAGACGCTGCAGTTCTACGAGTTGAACTTCACGGGAGCTCCCTAAAAACAAGCTCCGGACCTCACAGAAGCTCTCCGGACCTTGCAGGAGCTCTCCGGACCTTGCGTCGGACCTTGCCAACACTTGGCGGACCTAACAAAGAACTTGTCGGACCTTGCCACAGAAGAATGTTTTGGCAATATTCAAAACTTTGAATGTTAATGCTAACTTTTATCCTAATTGCCAATGTATTCAGCACACATAGATCTCACAATCTCCCTCTTGATGAATGCATTGGCAACACCAATTAAAATCCGAACATTGGCTTATGAAAAGATTTGAAAAGCTTTGAAAACTCATTTCTCCCCCTTTATTAATTTCTCCCCATTTTTAAAATCAGAGAAGGAAGAAAGTGTATAACATATGCAAATTGTAAAAAAAATCTCTCCTTATACATATTTCTCCCCCTTTGACAATGTATTCAGCAAGGTTCAAAAGAGAAATTTTTAAATGTTATGAGCATATTATAACATATACATACAAAACAAAGCTCATCCAAGTCATACTATCAGGTTACTTACACTATCACATCAATGAGATACATAAAGTAGTGTAAGCCATGCTAGAGATCAAATGTATTTTTCAGTTTGAGCAAGTCATGATCTCCCTTACTCAACTATTTCAAAACCTGAAAACATGACACTTGTTGCTGCATTTTTATTATTCATAATCATTTAAGGCACAAAGTTGATCATATGATATTTGCAAGAGATTATATGCCGCATCAGCCTTATTCTAACCAACCAAGCCAAGCCTATGTCATTTGACAATCAGAAGCTTAAGGACATGGTTTTAGTCATACACAATTCCTTCCAAGTCCATATCTTAGTGCAATGATAAGCAATCTCAAAAGAAGAAGTGCGATGCATGCATATTCTCTTGATCTTTTCTCAATTTTTTATTTGAAAACTCAACATGTGAGCTGATCAGTTGATTAATTTTTTTATGATTAAAAGCACTTGTGAGCACGCAACAAGTTCAAAACAGCAAGAAAGTTCAATCATGACCAGATTTAGTGTAAGTAATTATTCCAATTACTAGTCATGGCAAAAACTACAAAATGTATAACATGAGTAATGTAGTAAGAACTTTCAGCCTGTAAAAGGAATCACAAAGTCATATATGTATGAAATACTATGCTCATATTATTTTAGTTTCAGATTCACACATAGACTTTCAAAGTTTCAAAAACTCCCCCTCAATTTGAGCCATGAGGATGCATAACCCCTATTTCACTACGAATGAAACAAAAACGAGTGAAATCCAAAGGTTTTGTAAAAATATCAGCCAATTGTTGTTCGGTATCGACATGGTGAAGCACAATGTTTCCTTTTTTAACATTATCACGAAGAAAGTGATACCTAATGTCAATGTGCTTAGTTCTAGAGTGTTTCACGGGATTTTTAGCAATACAAATTGCACTAGTGTTATCACAAAACAGTGGAACACTATCTAAATCAACCCCATAGTCCTTAAGTGTTTGAACAATCCAAAGAATTTGTGAGCAAGCGCTAGCCGCAGCTACATATTCAGATTCGGCCATGGATTGTGCAACTGAACTTTGTTTTCTAGAGGACCAAGCAACAAGTGAATTACCAAGAAAATGACAAGCACCCGGAGTAATTTTCCTATAAATCCTACAACCCCCAAAATCAGCATTAGAAAAAGCTTTCAAAGAAACGGTTGAAGAAGAAGGAAGAAAAATGCCAAATTCTTGAGTTCCATGTAGGTACCTGAGAATCCTTTTGATGGCTTGGCGATGTGAAGCACGTGGAGAAGCTTGAAAACGTGCACAAAGACATACGCTGAATTGTATGTCCGGTCTTGACGCCGTGAGATACTAAAGTGATCCAATCATACTTCTGTATTCTTTTTTATCGACCGGGTCACCATCTTCGTTAAGTTCAAGTGTTGTTGCTGTTCCCATTGGTGTCCAAAGAGGCTTGCATTTGTCCATGTTGAAGCGCTTAAGAAGGTCCTTTGTATACTTAGTTTGATGCACAAAAGTTCCTTCTTTTGTTTTCTTGATTTGCAGCCCCAAAAAGTATGTGAGTTCTCCCATCATACTCATCTCAAATTCTGAACTCATCATAGCTGAAAACTTGGACACGAGATCATGAGAAGCACAACCAAAGATAATATCATCCACATACACTTGAACGAATAATGAGTCATTGCCATGCTTAAGTACAAAAAGAGTTTTATCAACCTTGCCCATGGTAAACCCCTTTTCAAGTAAGAATGTTTTTAACCTATCATACCATGCTCTAGGGGCTTGTTTTAGACCGTACAAGGCTTTGGACAGTTTGTAAACATGATTAGGAAAATTTGGATTTTCAAAACCTGGTGGCTGCTTAACATAAACTTCCTCCTCTATGTAGCCATTAAGAAAAGCACTTTTAACATCCATTTGATATAACTTGAAACCTTTAGATGCAGCAAATGCTAATAAAATTCTTATAGCTTCTAATCTAGCAACAGGAGCAAATGTTTCATCAAAATCTAGACCTTCAATTTGAGTGAAACATTGAGCAACCAACCTAGCTTTATTCCTAACCACAACCCCATCCTCACTTTGCTTATTTTTAAATACCCATTTAGTTCCAATTAATGTGTGACCTTGAGGTGGAGGTACAAGTTTCCAAACATTATTTCTTTCAAAATTTTCTAACTCTTCTTGCATGGCATTAATTGTAAAAGCACAAGAAAAGGGACTTGCAAAAACTTTTCTTCACCTCACAACACCACAGTTTTTATTGTGGACATCTTAGGAAATATTGTGAAGAGCAAGTAACCTCCATCAAAAGAGTGATTAGAGGGGAAAGCCTTCACTTACACAAAGTAGGGTTTCTACACATGAACATGAGAGGTTGAGCTCACCCCTAGAATTTGAAAAGTCTTGGGGAGGTTCAGTCCAAGTTTCGTGTAAATTCAACACTTTTGGAGGCACTTTTGGAGGTATTTGGAAAAGAGGCCAATTTGAATGTAAATTCAAATTGCAGCAACTTTCATCACCCAAATTCAAAAGTTAGCTTCATATTCAAACTCAGCACATTTTTCTGAGTAAGCGCACCAATTTTCATGTCCATTGGAGTTCATCATGTCAAGAGCTAAATTTGCAAGAATTCAAAACTGAATTTGAATTTCAGTTTAAACATGCAGCAAATTTAGTCAAACACAGTTCAAATTTGAGAATTCAAATTTAAACCAAGACTTGGTGACTAAGTCTCACATTAAATTGTGAGTAGCTGGTGGGATAATTAGCAAAAACAGAAAAGAATTATTAGAGAAAAAGGAGAAGGGGAGGCCCACATGTCAGCTGCACACACGAGTACTCAGTCGGTTGTTGCAGCCGGGTCTCGGCTTCGCGCGCAAGGAAGGGAGCGACGGCGAGCCACCGAGGCAGCACAGGGCCACCTCACGGTGCCAAAACCGCGGCTCAAAGGCCAGCGCACAGCCCACGCCGCCTTCCTCCTGCTTTCCAAACCAGAATCCCCCCGACCGAGCTTCTTTCTCGATTCTGCGCGAGCACAGAAACGCCGCCCTCTCTGATCACCGGCGTCCGGCCAGCACAGCCGCTCTCGTGCCCGACGAGCAACACAAGAAAGGACCACCGCGAGGTACTGATCACGACCATACTGACCTCGCCCTCTATCTCGCATGATCGGCAAAGTATTTGAGGGATTAGCGCGTCGGGGTGTTTAGAACCGAACCGTGAGGAATTCGGAAATTCGGAGCAAGTAAGCCACCACTCCTTAGGCCGAGCTAAGGACATGATCTAGACTCGCCCACGCGTCTCTGGGATCAGAAATCATCGAGTTTCATCGAGTAGGGGCGATGTTCTTCGAGCTTTTTGCATCGGCGCCGATTTCCGGTCTAGGTCACCGGTGAGGTCGTAGTTGCAGCGGTTTCCACAGAGATCGGTGCCCATATCCGTGATCAGCGGGTGTCAGCGGAGCTCCCCGAGCAAACCGCATTGAAAAAGGTGCAGGGGATGCTGAGTTCGGCGTCGCCGGTGAGCTTCCGGCCGCTGTTGCCGTCGGGAGCCCTGTTCCGGCCGTTGTCAAGCTCCGGCGAGGGCACTAGCGTGTTCTCCGAGTCGAGTTAGGCACAGGCGGCGAGAATCAGGGAGCTCCGGGGGCTGGAACCCCTCTCCGGCGAGAGCTCCGGCGAGCTCGGCGGCGGGGAGCCGCGGGAGCGCGAGGTGGAAGAAGCCTTGCGGGCCCCACGTGTCAGTCACTGTTGAGGGCACTCGGGATTTGCTGCGGCACCGGGATTCCGTGTGGCTGCGTGGGTGATTCTGCGGGCTCCGGTGTGGGTTAGCTGAGGAGCTGACACGTAGCGGGGGAGCCCACCCGCAGAGTTTAAATTTTATTCGAATTTCCAGTTTTAGTTCAAACTTCAAATGAATAGAACTTTGGCTAGGAAACTCCAAATTCGATGAACCAAATTTTTCTGAACTCAGAATTCTGAGTACTTTCCAGAAATACCAAATTCAGCTTATGAAAGTGAATAGTTTTCCAGAATTAAATCCCTAAAATTTAAACTGTTGGGAATTTTATCTGGAGAACTACTTTATGAAAAATTCTGAAATTTGGCTGGGAGGTTCATTGGAAAATCTCTGAATCCCAGTAAAATTTTCAGACTCATCCAAGTTCATTTATTTACCCTAATGGGGTGATTAAGAGAACTGCCCTGAGAAAATAGAAAAATGTACAGAAACATTTTTCAGATTTTCTCAAATCTTAATTAGGGCATAACTTTCTGTAGAATTCTTCAAATGATATGAAACAAATTCCATTAGAACCATCTTAAAGTCTAGTTTCCAGAAAGTAAAGGTTAGAGCCATGAAAACCCCTGGAATTATTCGGAGGCTCGAATATTGACCAAATGGGCTTTTATTTGTACAAGCTTCAAATGAACTTTGTTTCAAATGAAACTTGGTCAAGACTATGGTTAGGACCCTACCAAGCCACAATAAAAATTTCATAACCAAAGGGGAGGGATAGCTAGAGTTATTAGTAAATAAGTATCCAAGTTTACACATTGCATTTAAATTTACATGTAGTATTGTATTCAACGTGTAGCCATTGAAGAAGAGACCCCGGAAGTGCTGGGTTTCCTTCTTCCGGACGAAGAACTAACTACTGACCAGCAGCAACAAGGCAAGCCCCGGTTTGCATTAACCCTTTTATAAGTCTTACTTTGTTTACATGTGTCATATGAAGTATGATTGTGCATTAGGTATAGGATGAATGAAACCCCACTTGCATAACCAAAGGTTCCTAAAAGAGTGAGGGTAGTGTCTAAGACCTCGAGTAGGCAGGCTATGCTTAATGTTTCATAGGACTTCGGTACAAGTCGAGTAGTTGGAATCTACTCACGAGTTTAGGCTTGGGAACACACGGGTTCGGTTGAGTGATGCGAGATCACTTTAGTAATGAAAATGAGACTAGGCAGGGGCTAGGGCGCAGCAAGGGGAAGTCTTGTGTGCGCAGCCCTGTCCGTGTCGATTGAGGACCGATCCGTGTGCGGCCCTGCTGAACAAGTATTGAACGTACCGAAGGCATATCCGATATATGGGCCCCGATAAACCGATGTAGCCTAAACCTCCGGGCGTCAAGGCATAGCGCACCGATTTATAGGTGTAGGTTGAGGGCAGAAAGGTGGAAATCTGCCAACGGGCATAGAGAGATGCTCCCTGTGGGGAACCTCCTGCTCGTTTCGGTGCGACCGGTTCGACGTTTGGGCTGTTGGGTGAAAGGTTGTCCCGTACGACATCGAGTGAGCGTTCTGTGCAGCTCCACGGGTGGGCGTACGTGACGTGCTCTTTGGGTTTCCCTGCAGGTGTATATCGAGTCGATTCGCCGTCCCTCACGGTGACGAGTACCGTTTGTTCACTGCGTCGTAACGTAGACTAATGAATGTAATGTTATGATTCAATATTGCTGTTATGATATAATTGTATTGCTACATGTGTGCCACCAAATATTGCTCACTAAATTTCAGCTTCATGAACCATTAACTTGTTGCTAAAAGATGAACTAAGGATGAACTTGTAGGCGTGTCCATTTGCTGCAACATTGCTATCTTAAGTCGTGGTACACCTCATGTTGAGTTTCATGCTTAGGTGAGTCGGTTAAGCCTTGCTGAGCCTTCGTGCTCACGGTTGCTGCTTAAGTGTTTTTCAGGTGAGGAGCCACCCATGGACTCGGAGTACGAGTCCACTGGCGAGGGTTACCCTCCGTTGGGGACCACGGCTGAGTGGGAGCCGTACACGCCGCGCTGAGCTGAGGAGTGCAGCTAGTGTGGGTTGCCCTAGGGCTGGGCAACCACTTTTGCTAGATAGGCTGGTGTGAGTTGTATAAAAGAAACTTCCGCTGTGTAATAAAGACCCTAGTTTGTAACTGAGAAGTGTACTACTTTATACATTCAGTTTGTTTTCCCATGTAATATAATGTGTTCTTATGACGTGTGCTGTCGGGTGTCGCATCACGCGGCACCACCCTCTGCGATCCTGGATGAGCGGATTCTGGTCCGCCACAGCCTGGTATCAGAGCTGCATTGGGGATAGCACAATACTTAAGGACTGTATTACGGGAAAACTTAGGTATACGGTGAGGATTCGGTAGCTGACCAAGTAAGGACTATATTAGAATAGTTACTTAAAGTGGCAAAGACTAACTTATGTGTTATAATTCTGAATTTTAATTATGTAACGACGCACCTACGCTCTGGTAAGTTTGGTAAGGAACGCCACCGAAAGCGGTTCAATTTCGGTTAGCTCTCCCTGACGAGGAACGTGGTTCAGGGATAGGTCTCACAACTTGGTGTGAGACGTCAATATGAAACTCTTGGACTCTTCATGTTCCTGAGTTCATATGAAACGCTGATCCCTAGCGTGCATTAGGCAAGTAAGTGGAGACCCCATCGCGTGGTCAGTAACGCGAGAGTGTGTTCGTCTGGAAATAGCCCAGGAGGACATACGCAGCGCTTGCCATCGGCGTGCCCTGCAGGGCAGTAGGTGGTATCTGTTGGGTTGATAACATTCCCAACCGTGATGACCCGTTCATGACATACTCGGGTTCCCCGTCGTGTGGTGTTGAAACACGATCACGTGCCTTGAGACGTGACTTAGCTCAAGGACGGCCGTATGGCAATGATACGGGCGTTTGTATTTACTTTTAAATATGGAACTGCCTGAAATGAACAACCCTTGAGTGCACCATTATTGTGTGGTCTTCTGCAGGTACTAACCACGTATGTATCCATGTAGTAAACGTGTGCGAGAGACCGTTTAGTGCCACATTTGAGACGTATATGCCAGTATTATCCGGTTAGGATTTTATTTTTTGAGGAACGTAGCACCGAGATATTGTAGGCATATGCATGAAAATAATGATAACAAGGAATTAAAATCTATAGGTTCAACATTTAGGAACCTGGTTGGGTATAAGAATGGGATAGTGATGAGTGTAGTTCCAAAAAGACTGAAAAACAGAGTGCTCTGTTTTGGACAGCAAGTTTGCTGATCTTCAACAGGGCATAACTCACAGGTCTTTAAGCCCAGAGAGGTGTGCTATATAGTTCTGGAAAGGTATTTAAGTACTCTACAACTTTGTTGTAGACTTCCAGAGCTGGAACACACCTTAAGATGGCTTAATTCCCAGAGAAATGTAAACTGTCCAGAACCAGGACAGAGTGAAACATTCTCTGGACTGTTCTGTTTTCAAACATAACTCCCAGTAGAAAAATCTAAAATTGTCATATAATACATCCTTAGAAAGAGTAGAAGATGTGTGATATCTTTGCAATTCAAAGTTTCTGAAATTTCAGCACAGATTTCAGTGGAAACCAGGGTTGAAAACAGCCACTTCCAAGGGAGGTGCTGTTAAAATTCTTCCAGAAATTCTGCTGACTTTGAATTAGCGTAACTTTTAACCAAAGCTGATCTGGGGGCAAATGAATACCCGTTGAAAGATACTGAAGTTAACTTTAACTTTGGTATTCAACTTGAGTCATGAAAATGCCCAGAACCAGATCAAAATTTGGGATAGGTAGAAACTGGTCATTCTGACAAAAGAATGACAGTTGAACTCATTAGAGAGGGTGTTGTACAAGAGTGGTATACGTGATGACAATAGCGATAGTAATACCTCGGGGTGACCAAACCTAGTTATGGTGAGCCTCCAAAGTGGAGGTTCATCAAGTTGGATGTAACTAGTGTGTATTTGGTCTGATAATGGTGTAGCTTGTGCAAAGTTATTATATTATCTACATACGAGATGTATCACATGTTTTATTGTCATTATGTTTTTACGCATATTTTTATTGGACTGCATGCAAAATGTTGCGGGACTGATGATTATTGTCGTATGGTTGCAGATGGTTCGCACTAGGACCACGCACGAGGTTGGTGGCTCTAGCCAACAGGGAGGTGATGACTCCCAGCCACCGTCCTACGACAGCACCCCGCAGCAGCAGCCACCACCGCCGCCTCCGCTTACTCTACGGATGTAATAGCGGCACTGGTGGGAGGTCGTGAGGAGCAGACCGACCTGCTCCGCACGATCGTGCAGAATACGTCCCAGGCGGGGGGGACGTCAAGATAGAGGACCTCGTGAGAGCACCCCGCAGCAGCAGCCACCACCGCCGCCTCCGCTTACTCTACGGATGTAATAGCGGCACTGGTGGGAGGTCGTGAGGAGCAGACCGACCTGCTCCGCACGATCGTGCAGAATACGTCCCAGGCGGGGGGGGGACGTCAAGATAGAGGACCTCGTGAGCCCCGTGAAGTGTCGTACTCGGATTTCATGAGTACGCACCCTCCAGTGTTCACTGAAGCCGAAGAACCACTGGAGGCGGACAACTGGCTGCGGACTATCGAGTCCAAGTTCGGGCTGCTCCAATGTACGGAGCGGCAGAAGACCCTGTTCGCAGCACAACAGCTCCACGGTGCCGCTGGTGCGTGGTGGGCGAATTATGTCGCCTCACGTCCGGCTGGCCATGCCGTGAAATGGCAAGAGTTCCGGGAGGCGTTCCGCGCCTATCGCATTCTTCCAGGAATCATGAAGAGGAAGTTCCAAGAATTCTTGGAGCTGAAGCAGGGTGGGAGGAGTGCTCATGACTACTCCCGTGCCTTCAACCATCTGGCGCAATATGCGTCAGACTACATCTCCACCGAGGAGAAAAAGCGGGAGCACTTCTATCGGGGGTTACACCCCGAAATGAAGACCCATCTCGTTCAGTGGAATCGTGGCACATTCAACGACTTAGTCAATGTCGCGATCATGCAAGAGGATGCTCAGCGGGAATTGGCAGCTGAGCAGCGGAAGCGCAGCGCTCCACCTAGCAGCGGTGGTGGCGCGCCACAGAAGTACCGTATGGTGTATCAGACACCATCCGGGCAGCAGTGGCAACCACCGGCGCGACCTCAACGGTTCGGGGGACGTCCCTTTCAGGCACCTCCATTCCGTCCGCCGATGCCACCACCAAGACAGCAACAGCAACAGAGCAGCAGACGGTACCCCGGGCGTTTCCACCGCCACAACGCGCCCCGGGATTCCGTCCACCGATCAGCGGAGGACCGCCCCATTTCACCTGCTTCACGTGTGGCCAGGCGGGCCACTTCGCGAAGGACTGTCCCCAGGGGCAGAAGAGCAGCGGGCAAGCCCAGTACCAGGGCGGCGCTCGAGGCCGACCTCCGGTGAAGAAGGTTGGTCAGCGGACTGGAGGCGTCCGCAACCTCGACAATGAGGACGCCCCAGAGGGAGACAACGTGCTGGCGGGTACGTTTACTCTCAACAATCAAGCCATCGTCATATTGTTTGATTCTGGTGCAACCCACAGCTTTATAAGTGCATCCTATGTGGCTAAGCATCAAATGCAAGTCTTCCCAAACGACTGCACTTATATGATCTGCTCACCGGGAGGGAAGATTTCAGATAATATGATGATTCCAAAGGCACCTTTGTGCTTAGGTGGGAAACTGTATCCCACCACTTTGATAATCCTTATGGGACAAAAGATTGATGCAATCTTAGGGATGCCATGGCTACAATACCATGGTGCTGTCCTAGAGACTCGGAAACGGACGGTTCACTTAAATTCTCCATTCCACCGTCCACATTCCATGGTGTTAGACACGACAGTCCGGGAAGTTTTAGCAATTAATAATGCTGAAGCTCTCAAGTTAGAAGACATCCCCGTAGTCCGGGAGTACCCCGACGTGTTTCCGGATGATCTTCCGGGCATGCCACCTGAGCGGGATGTCGAGTTCAAGATTGAACTTGCACCCGGGACTACGCCCATATCACGGAGACCATACAAGATGGCTCCAAATGAGCTGGATGAACTGAAAGAACAGCTCAATGATCTGTTGAGCAAGGGTTTCATTAGGCCGAGTTCCTCGCCTTGGGGATGCTCGGCGCTGTTCGTGAAGAAGAAAGATGAAACCTTGAGGCTGTGTGTGGATTACCGGCCGCTCAACGCCGTCACCATCAAGAATAAGTACCCACTGCCCCGTATTGACATTTTGTTTGATCAACTTGTGGGTGCAAGTGTGTTCTCCAAGATGGACCTTCGCTCTGGATATCACCAGATAAAGATCCAGGCGGAGGATATCCCGAAGACGGCCTTCTCGACAAGATATGGATTATATGAATATCTTGTCATGTCCTTTGGTCTTACAAACGCTCCAGCCCATTTCATGTATCTCATGAACTCGGTGTTCATGCCGGAGCTGGACAAGTTCGTGGTAGTGTTCATCGACGATATCTTGGTTTACTCCAAGACAGAAGCCGAACATGCCGAACACTTACGGATCGTTCTTCAACGATTGCGAGACCACAAGCTCTACGCCAAGTTCAGCAAATGCGAGTTTTGGATCAGCCAAGTGCCATTCTTGGGACATATTATCTCAGCAGAAGGCATTGCGGTTGACCCAAGCAAAATAGAGCAAGTGCTGAAATGGAAAGCTCCCACTTCAGTCCATGAAGTCAGAAGCTTCCTCGGGTTAGTGGGATACTACCGGAGATTCATTCCAAGTTTCTCCAAGCTCGCTAAGCCGATGACAGAATTGCTGAAGAAAGAGACAAAATATGTTTGGAACACGGCGTGTGAAGGAGCGTTCCAAGCATTGGTGAAGCATCTCACAACAGCCCCGGTCTTAGCTCAGCCGGATACAACAAAGCCCTTCGACGTGTATTGTGACGCGTCCGGTATTGGGCTTGGCTGCGTGTTGATGCAGGAAGGACGTGTGGTCGCTTATGGCTCACGCCAACTTCGGAACCATGAGCAGCACTACCCGACTCACGATCTTGAACTTGCTGCCGTGGTGTTGGCGCTGAAAATGTGGAGGCATTATCTCCTGGGGAACTTGGTGCATCTCTACACCAACCACAAGAGCTTGAAATACATTTTCACCCAGAAGGAGCTGAACATGAGGCAGAGGAGGTGGTTAGAACTGATCAAAGATTATGAGATTGAGATCCATTACCACCCCGGCATGGCGAATGTGGTTGCCGACGCGCTGAGTCGGAAATCACATGTCCATCACCTCACCATTACACCGGTGGAGGAGGAAGAGCCAAGTTTATACTTGGTTCCTTATGGATCGCTGTACAACCTTGCCCTCATCCCTACCATTCGGAAGGACATCATTGCAGCTCAGAAGACGGATAAAGGCATGGCACATCTCCGGAGACGGATAGACAACGGGGAAATCAAATGTTTCCGGAAGGATGATGAGGGGACGCTATGGTTCAACGACCGCATAGTCGTACCCCGGGACATGGAACTGAGGAAGAAAATCCTCGATGAAGCTCACTTGTCTAAATACTCCATTGATCCGGGCAGCAATAAGATGTACCAAGATTTGAAACAGAAATTTTGGTGGACAAGGATGAAGCGGGAGGTAGCGAAGTACGTATCCGAGTGCGATACGTGCCGACGAGTGAAAGCTGATCACATGAAGAAATCAGGGCTGTTGCAACCCCTGAGAATCCCGGCATGGAAATGGGAAGATGTGAGCATGGATTTCATTGTGGGATTACCCCTAACATCCAACAAGCATGATTCCATATGGGTAATCGTTGATCGGTTAACCAAGACGGCTCACTTCATTCCGGTGAATACACGTTAAAATGCCGGCAAATATGCGGAGCTATACATAGCCAAGATTTTATGCCTATACGGGGTACCCAAGACCATTGTGTCAGATCGAGGTGCATTATTTGTATCTCGCTTTTGGGAGCAGCTACACGCTGCATTGGGTACTAAGTTGATCAGGAGCTCCGCCTATCACCCTCAGTCAGATGGCCAAACAGAGAGGGTGAATCAAGTTCTGGAAGACATGTTAAGAGCATGTGCCATCCACCATGGTAGGAACTGGGATGATCACCTACCATTGGTGGAATTCTCGTACAACAACGGCTATCAGGCGAGTATCAAGATGGCACCCTACGAAGCTCTCTACGGTCGTAAATGCCGCACCCCATTAAATTGGTGCGAGTCCGGTGAAAGGGTCACATTCGGGGTTGATGTGGTGAACGATGCCGAAGAGCGCGTTCGGGTGATTCAAGCTAACTTGAAGGCCGCTCAATCCCGACAAAAGAGCTATGCTGATAAGAGGCGTAGACCGTTGCACTTTGACGTTGGGGAACACGTGTACCTCCGCGTATCTCCGATGAAGGGCGTGCACCGGTTCGGTGTGAAGGGGAAGCTCGCTCCCCGTTTTATTGGACCCTATGCTATCACCGAAAAGTGTGGACCAGAGGCGTATTGATTGGAGCTACCGGCATCCCTTGCTGGTGTCCATGATGTTTTCCATGTTTCGCAACTGCGAAAATGTTTAAACCATACAGCTGTTGTCCCTACCGAAGACATCGGCGAACTGAAACCGGATTTAACATATGATTAGTATCCGGTGGCCATTCTTGATGAAAAAGCCAAGACCACGCGCAGCAGAACGTTGTGGTTCTACAAGATACTTTGGAGCAACCACACCGCCGAAGAAGCGACATGGGAGAGCGAGGAATTCCTTCGCTCCAATTACCCGGAGTTCATGGCTTCTCAACACGGGTAAGTCCCTATTACATCGCTATCTCTTCTTTTGTAATCTCGGGACGAGATTCTTTTAAGGGGGGAGGGATGTAAAAGCCCAAGAAAAGGGACTTGCAAAAACATTTCTTCACCTCACAACACCACAGTTTTTATTGTGGACATCTTAGGAAATATTGTGAAGAGCAAGTAACCTCCATCAAAAGAGTGATTAGAGGGGAAAGCCTTCACTTTCACAAAGTAGGGTTTCTACACATGAACATGAGAGGTTGACCTCACCCCTAGAATTTGAAAAGTCTTGGGGAGGTTCAGTCCAAGTTTCGTGTAAATTCAACACTTTTGGAGGCACTTTTGGAGGTATTTGGAAAAGAGGCCAATTTGAATGTAAATTCAAATTGCAGCAACTTTAATCACCCAAATTCAAAAGTTAGCTTCATATTCAAACTCAGCACATTTTTCTGAGTAAGCCCACCAATTTTCATGTCCATTGGAGTTCATCTTGTCAAGAGCTAAATTTGCAAGAATTCAAAACTGAATTTGAATTTCAGTTTAAACATGCAGCAAATTTAGTCAAACACAGTTCAAATTTGAGAATTCAAATTTAAACCAAGACTTGGTCACTAAGTCTCACATTAAATTGTGAGTAGCTGGTGGGATAATTAGCAAAAACAGAAAAGAATTATTAGAGAAAAAGGAGAAGGGGAGGCCCACATGTCAGCTGCACACACGAGTACTCAGTCGGTTGTTGCAGCTGGGTCTCGGCTTCGTGCGCAAGGCAGGGAGCGACGGAGAGCCACCGAGGCAGCACAGGGCCACCTCACGGTGCCAAAATCGCGGCTCAAAGGCCAGCGCACAGCCCACGCCGCCTTCCTCCTGCTTTCCAAACCAGAACCCCCCCCCCCCCCCCCCCGACCGAGCTTCTTTCTCGATTCCGCGTGAGCACAGAAACACCGCCCTCTCTGATCGCTGGCGTCCGGCCAGCACAGCCGCTCTCGTGCCCGACGAGCAACACAAGAAAGGACCGCCGCGGGGTACTGATCACGACCATACTGACCTCGCCCTCTATCTCGCACGATCGGCAAAGTATTTGAGGGATTAGCGCGTCGGGGTGTTTAGAACCGAACCGTGAGGAATTCAGAAATTCGGAGCAAGTAAGCCACCACTCCTTAGGCCGAGCTAAGGACATGATCTAGACTCTCCCACGCGTCTCTGGGATCAGAAATCATCGAGTTTCATCGAGTAGGGGCGATGTTCTTCGAGCTTTTTGCATCGGCGCCGATTTCCGGTCTAGGTCACCGGTGAGGTCGTAGTTGCAGCGGTTTCGACAGAGATCGGTGCCCATATCCATGATCAGCGGGTGTCAGCGGAGCTCCCCGAGCAAACCGCATCGAAAAAGGTGCAGGGGATGCTGAGTTCGGCGTCGCCGGTGAGCTTCCGGCCGCTGTTGCCGTCGGGAGCCCTGTTCCGGCCGTTGTCAAGCTCCGGCGAGGGCACTAGCGTGTTCTCCGAGTCGAGTTAGGCACAGGCGGCGAGAATAAGGGAGCTCCGGGGGCGGGAACCCCTCTCCGGCGAGAGCTCCGGCGAGCTCGGCGGCGGGGAGCCGCGGGAGCGCGAGGTGGAAGAAGCCTTGCGGGCCCCGCGTGTCAGTCACTGTTGAGGGCACTCGGGATTTGCTGCGGCACCGGGATTCCGTGTGGCTGCGTGGGTGATTCTGCGGGCTCCGGTGTGGGTTAGCTGAGGAGCTGACACGTAGCCAGGGGACCCCACCCGCAGAGTTTAAATTTTATTCGAATTTCCAGTTTTAGTTCAAACTTCAAATGAATAGAACTTTGGCTAGGAAACTCCAAATTCGATGAACCAAATTTTTCTGAACTCAGAATTCTGAGTACTTTCCAGCAATGCCAAATTCAGCTTATGAAAGTGAATAGTTTTCCAGAATTAAATCCCTAAAATTTAAACTGTTGGGAATTTTATCTGGAGAACTACTTTATGAAAAATTCTGAAATTTGGCTGGGAGGTTCTTTGGAAAATCCCTGAATCCCCGTAAAATTTTCAGACTCATCCAAGTTCATTTAGTTACCCTAATTGGGTGATTAAGAGAACTGCCCTGAGAAAATAGAAAAATGTAGAGAAACATTTTTCAGATTTTCTCAAATCTTAATTAGGGCATAACTTTCTGTAGAATTCGACATGAAACCAATTCCATTAGAACCATCTTAAAGTCTAGTTTCCAGAAAGTAAAGGTTAGAGCCATGAAAACCCCTGGAATTATTCAGAGGCTCGAATATTGACCAAATGGGCTTTTATTTGTACAAGGTTCAAATGAACTTTGTTTCAAATGAAACTTGGTCAAGACTCTGGTTAGGACCCTACCAAGCCACAATAAAAATTTCAGAACCAAAGGGGAGGGATAGCTAGAGTTATTAGTAAATAAGTATCCAAGTTTACACATTGCATTTAAATTTACATGTAGTATTGTATTCAACGTGTAGCCATTGAAGAAGAGACCCCGGAAGTGCTGGATTTCCTTCTTCCGGACGAAGAACTAACTACTGACAAGCAGCAACAAGGCAAGCCCCGGTTTGCATTAACCCTTTTATAAGTCTTACTTTGTTTACATGTGTCATATGAAGTATGATTGTGCATTAGGTATAGGATGAATGAAACCCCACTTGCATAACCAAAGGTTCCTAAAAGAGTGAGGGTAGTGTCTAAGACCTCGAGTAGACAGGCTATGCTTAATGTTTCATAGGACTTCGGTACAAGTCGAGTAGTTGGAATCTACTCGCGAGTTTAGGCTTGGGAACACACGGGTTCGGTTGAGTGATGCGAGATCACTTTAGTAATGAAAATGAGACTAGGCAGGGGCTAGGGCGCAGCAAGGGGAAGTCTTGTGTGCGCAGCCCTGTCCGTGTCGATTGAGGACCGATCCGTGTGCGGCCCTGCTGAACAAGTATTGAACGTACCGAAGGCATATCGGATATATGGGCCCCGATAAACCGATGTAGCCTAAACCTCCGGGCGTCGAGGCATAGCACACCGATTTATAGGTGTAGGTTGAGGGCAGCAAGGTGGAAATCTGCCAACGGGCATAGAGAGATGCTCCGTGTGGGGAACCTCCTGCTCGTTTTGGTGCGACCGGTTCGACGTTTGGGCTGTTGGGTGAAAGATTGTCCCGTACGACATCGAGTGAGCGTGCTGTGCAGCTCCACGGGTGGGCGTACGTGACGTGCTCTTTGGGTTTCCCTGCAGGTGTATATCGAGTCGATTCGCCGTCCCTCGCGGTGACGAGTACCGCTTGTTCACTGCGTCGTAACATAGACTAATGAATGTAATGTTATGATTCAATATTGCTGTTATGATATAATTGTATTGCTACATGTGTGCCACCAAATATTGCTCACTAAATTTCAGCTTCATGAACCGTTAACTTGTTGCTAAAAGATGAACTAAGGATGAACTTGTAGGCGTGTCCATTTGCTGCAACATTGCTATCTTAAGTCGTGGTACACCTCATGTTGAGTTTCATGCTTAGGTGAGTCGGTTAATCCTTGCTGAGCCTTCGTGCTCATGGTTGCTGCTTAAGTGTTTTTCAGGTGAGGAGCCACCCACGGACTCGGAGTACGAGTCCACCAGCGAGGGTTACCCTCCGTCGGGGACCACGGCTGAGTGGGAGCCGTACACGCCGCGCTGAGCTGAGGAGTGCAGCTAGTGTGGGTTGCCCTAGGGCTGGGCAACCACTTTTGCTAGATAGGCGGGTGTGAGTTGTATAAAAGAAACTTCCGCTGTGTAATAAAGACCCTAGTTTGTAACTGAGAAGTGTACTACTTTGTACATTCAGTTTGTTTTCCCATGTAATATAATGTGTTCTTATGACGTGTGCTGTCGGGTGTCGCATCGCGCGGCACCACCCTCTGCGATCCTGGATGAGCGGATTCCGGTCCACCACATTAATCCAAGATTCATTAGTGAGTGCGTGTAATATATCCTTGGGTTCAAAAGAAGCAACAAAAGCAGAATGAGCATGAGAGTTTGGATCGCAAAACCTGGACCGAGTGACTCGTTCATGCAAGCTTCCAATGATTTGTTGTGGACGATGACTTTTGAGTACTCAGAGGGGAGTAGACACTTCACAAGCACCTTCTTCTTCATGTTCGGACCTTTGATTAGGAGAGCTTGTTGATTGAGGAAGGTCCGAACCAGCAGTAGTGACTGTTGGTGCTGGTTGTGGTGCAAAATCAGCAGCTTGATCGTTATTTACTTCCGAGTTTTCAGGCAGCAGCACCACTTCTTCATCTTCTTCAATAAAAATACTCTCCTCCTGCGGATATGAATCCGGACCTGCAATATCGGAGCTAGTACTTGGGCTAGCTTCATCAAAAGAAACCTCGCAAGTCTCCACAATTTTGTTAGTGTCAAGTAAAAGCACACGGTAGCCTCTAGTATGAGATGGATAACCAAGAAACATGCCATCGACAGATCTAGCTTCAAATTTATCAAGATTACCATGTTTCTTAACAAAGCATTTGCAACCAAAAACCCTAAAGTGTGTAACACTAGGCCTATGTCCAAACCGGAGCTCATATGGGGTTTTTCCAAGCTTAGCACGCAAGAAAACACGATTGGAGACATAACAAGCGGTTGCAATTGCATCAGCCCAAAATTTCCTAGGAGTTTGATATTCATCAAGCATAGTCCTAGCCATCTCAACTAAGGTCCTGTTCTTTCTTTCTACGACACCATTTTGTTGTGGTACATAGGGTGAAGAATATTGATGATCTATTCCATTTTCAGCACAAAAGTGATCAAAGGATTGGTTTTTAAATTCAGTTCCGTTATCACTTCTAATTGCTTTTAATGATCCTGGGTGATCAATAGATAATCTAAGAAATAAAGTTCTAAAATGATTAAAAGCTTCATTCTTAGATGCCATAAAATAAACCCAAGAATATATGGAATAATCATCAACAATCACAAGCACATACCATTTACCTCCGAAGGATTGAACACGTGCCGGACCTACTGTGTCAAGATGTAAAAGTTGTCCCGGTTCAGCTGTCATGGTCATTGTGAGAGGAGCATGTGAACCTGCAACAAACTTAGCATGTCTACAAGAAGAGCACACAATATCATTGTCCTTTTTAAGCTTCGGCAGCCCACGTATGCGATCGAGAGCACTAACACGAGTGAGATGATCAAAGCCTATGTGACCAAGTCTACGATGCCAAAAATATAGATCCTTTGTATCATTAGCAACTAGACACCGATGCTTAGAAGTTGACAAATCAAAATCAGCTTTAAAAACTCTTCCAAACCTAGACATGTTAAACAAAAGCTCACCTTTTGAATCTACAACCTTGTAGCAATTTTTAGCAAAGCTAACCTCTAGATTTTCATCTAGCAATTGTGAAACCGAAAGCAAGTTGTATTTCAAATTTTTAACAAGTGCCACATCTTTCAAAGTGTAGAGATTGTTTACTCTAATCGAACCTTTAGCAATTATGGGAGTAGAAGAGTTATCGGCGAAAGTAACATTTTCTACACGTGACACAAAAGCGAGAGAGGAGAACCATTCTTTGTTACCAGTCATGTGGCGTGAGCAACCTGAATCCACAATCCAAATGTTCTCCTTCCTCAAACGTGAAACCTACACAGCAGCACAATACGTCGATGACTCAATACTGGGGTTAATTAAAAAACTTTTAGAAATCCAGTACTGAGTCACACGACGTCCAGCAGGAATAACACGCGAAAGCTGAGAAGGTAAAGCAGGTTTATGAGCCAAACATCGAAAATTTTTGTTCCCAACTACTGACTTAGAAGATGTGTTATATGTAGCACAAAAAACAGTAGGTCCGGGAGCAAGTTTTTGACTCATTACAGTAGGTTGCAAGCTCCGAACATTCGGTCTAGCAGATTTTGCTTGGTTGTTATGTGATCTAGCAAGTATTATTTGTTTCTTATCGTGTTTAGCTAGTCTATAACAAAAATCCATGACATGACCATCTCTACCATAGTAGGTACAATGAAAAATAACCTTATTATCATGTCTAGATGAGCAAGCAACACGTTTATTAGAACCCGAATGGGACAGTACCCCTGCAGATTTGAAAATCACCTCTTTTTGTCTAGGAGCTGTTTGAATAAAACCGCTTCCTAATGACTTTACAACTTTAGGTGGGTGTGCCTTAGCATGAGCATGAGAATTAAAACCTAAACCAGTTTTATCATTACAAGACTTGGAAGAATTCAGCAGCAAGTTTAGGTTCTTATTTGCATTAGAAAACCGATCTAGTGTCCTATGCATGTCATCAAGTTTATTGGACAGATCAAAGCAGTTTTGACATGAAGTTTTTCCTTTTAGTTTGCAATTTGAACAATATTTAACTTCATGCACACGTAAAGCATTGTTCAAAATAGAAATCTCATTCATAGCATCATTTAGTTTCTTATTCAGATCATCACATGAAGAACAATGCAAATCAATTGTAGAACAACAAGCATCTTTCAAATTTTTATCATTAAGTGCAGCAAGCTCTTTGTTCTTTTCAATTTCAAGTTCAAGTTTATCAAGTGTAGATGCGTGTGCACTTCTTAAAGAGGATAATTGTTCATAAATCAAATCACATGAGGAACAAGAATCATCACTAGGAATCAAAGTTTTTAAATGATTAATTTCAGATTCTAGTGATTCAATTTTAACAGCATTGTTCCTAAGTTTTTTATCCTTTTTCTTTAATATAACAGTGGCACGAGAAATAGCATCACACATTTCTTCGCAAGTGGGACATACCTCTTCATCGTCGCTGTTGTGTTCTGCCTCCTCGGAGCTTGAACTTGACTTGCTCGCCATGCAGCACATATTTGCCATAGCTTCTTCATCTACATCACTACCGGTGTCCACATCACTTGAGCTGGAATCTTGAAGTGCAGAGATCATACTATGCACTACGTTGCGCATTGATAAATCTTTCTTCTTCTTATTCTTTGCAAACGATTTCTTCGGCCTTGTTTGCTTTTCTTCATGTGAAGTCGGACCTGAAAGGTTAGGGCACTCCGTACGAAAATGTCCTGTCTTACCACATGCAAAACATCGTTGAGGTCCGGAGCTTCCTCTCCTTCTAGTTCTCACATTTTGCAATGCTTTTGAGAACCGAGTAGAGATGAGTGCAAGCTCCTCCTCTGGAAACTCTTCAATCTGTTCAAGGGTTAGAGAGGACAGCAAAGAGAGTCCACCACTAGATGATGATTGACTAGAACTAGACATGTCACGTTGCGAAACAAATGCAATAGACTTGTTGGGGTTTTTACGTGAGATGATGTCAATTTCATGAGTTTTCAATTTAGAATAAAGCACGTCTAAAGTAAGAGAACTCATGACAGTAGATTCACAAATAGATGTAACTTTCATCTCCCAAATTGACATATCTAATGCTCCTAACAATTGTCTAGCATTTTCAGCATCTGAAAAGTTAACATTGACACTACGCAAGTTGCTGAGAATTTTATTAAAGCGAGCAAAAAGGTCGTCAATTGACTCACCGGGTTGCATCTCAAAACGCATGTATTCTTTCTTGAACATATCTTGCCTTACCTCCTTGATCGTATTGGATCCTTCAAGGTAGTCACAAAGAGCTTTCCAAACATCATATGCAGATCGGAGGTGTGCAACACGGTCGAAGTCGCTTTGAGTCAATCCTTGGATGATCAAGTTACGAGCCTTGTTGTTGTTGTCAACGTCTCTCATGTTCGCAGCCGTAACTTGATCGTTGGGTGGTACATCGAAGTTCTGGTAGACCTTTTCCCATATGGCGAATCCTTGCGCCTGTATGTAGGCCTCCATCCGCGCCTTCCAAACCTGACAATCGATGCCATTGAACACACAAGGTTTTGTGGAGTACTTCTCCATGATGGTTAGTCAAAACACGTGCAAATCACAAAGATTAGAGCATCTTGGCTCTGATACCAATTGTAGGATCGAAGAGCACGTGAAAAGCTACCAGAGGGGGTGAATGGTAGATTAAAACTTTTCGCAGCGGAAACAACAAAAACCCCTCAGCAAAAAATCAATCGGTTAAAGAAACCGTGTGTGCAAGTGTTTTCAAACGTGTTCAACCATGACAAATCAAGTAGAGAGGTAGAGAATCAAGTCACGGATCTAATGCAACAAGAATCACTTGAAAACACGAAGTAAAACTTGAGATACGATCAAAACATTAAACGAAGATCAATCTGTTCTACCCGATATAAAACAGATCTGCAACGCTGCAAAGAAACTCGTGTATCTCAAAAACTACAGATCCGAAGCTCGTGAAAATTTCACAGATGATATATAATTGAGTTTTGAAGACAACCAAAAAGAATCACGTCAATCGGATCTTTAAAACTCGAGTTATGAACGAAACACCGAAGCAACATCGGTCTGTCCAGAAACTCGGCGAGAAAGACTTGACGAAAAACAAGTCGGATGAACAAGGCACAAAAACTCCTCGAAACTATGAACTTTATTCAATAGAAACACAAGAGGAACAGCCCAAAGTTCTCTACCCACGAGAGCTCTGGCCTCCCTTGCTTTTATAGCCAGCCCTCAGGCTAAACAATCCAATCTAGGACTCCTACTCCTAATTGGACTCGTATCCTAACTTACCATAACTGCTCAGGACTCTCCTATTCGCAGATAGAAGCAATCGTGAGACTTCTAAACACCTTAGGAACGTCCTAAACATTCCTAAAACAACTCAACTTCGTGCCTAGCATGAAATCCTATCATAACCAACTCAAATCTTCCATATTTGAGCCATATCCGACTCAGCCTCAGCCTGAGTACGCAATCCAGCCGGTTGGACCTTTCCGACTAATTCTTTACGTCCACTTCTCTTCATCACACATTGGAACAATGTTGCCACGTCCATGCACTCTTTGCACACGTGCAAACACCTTCCAACGACGTACACGCAACCTTCATATGCACTGCCCTTGATCCAAACATGCTGCGCGACCTCCCGATCAACTCAACCACAGCTCCTCCCGAACTTGGTTGTTGGAACCTCATCTCCTCCCTGAGACTAGTCCAAGGATCCCATCACCAGCCATGTCTTGAACTCAAGAAACACCTGCACATGAATAAACAACCAATTCTTCCGAGCACAAGTCCTCGACTTGACTCACGTTAGTTCGAAAACCACAACACCTTACATGAGCACGTCACATAAGCATGTTGCAAACCATATCAAATGATAACAGCCATAACCACCAAAACACACCAAAAACTTAGCAAATTAATACTAAGAAAACCTTCCCATAAAGCAAGTTTGAAACATTGCGAGTTAAAAGCAAAAACAAGACGCTGCAGTTCTACGAGTTGAACTTCACGGGAGCTCCCTAAAAACAAGCTCCGGACCTCACAGAAGCTCTCCGGACCTTGCAAGAGCTCTCCGGACCTTGCGTCGGACCTTGCCAACACTTGGCGGACCTAACAAAAAACTTGTCGGACCTTGCCACAGAAGAATGTTTTGGCAATATTCAAAACTTTGAATGTTAATGCTAACTTTTATCCTAATTGCCAATGTATTCAGCACACATAGGTCTCACAGGTTTCAGGTCAGGGAGGTGGAGGCTGATCTCAGGGAGAGGTTTAGCAGCTCGGGGGAGGGGAGACACGATTGCTTCGCCGTTTCTTCGATCGGACCGAGAGAGCGGCGGGGAGAAACAGCCACTGTTCTTGCGCTCGCGAGGGAAGGAGAACAACTGGGTCTTCGCTCGGCTGAGGCACGATAACGTCGAAGGAACCGCCTTAGGTGGCCGCGCGTGGGGGAAAGAAGCAGCTGGTGGCGCTGCCGAGCGTCCCCGTGGCTCCACGGTGGGAGCTGCTCGGGGCTCACGTGTTGTTCGGTGAATTTCCCCACTGGGCTGAGACTTAGGGTGCAAGGTTTCTTCCTTTAGCTCTATGACATGTGGGTCCCACTCCACATATACCTCCCAAATATATGTTCAAGCTGATCCTCTTAATTCCCACAATTCTGACTTTTAAAATGTAGGTTAGAATTTGAATCTTTCCAATTCAGTTTGAATTTGCTTGCCAAAATTGAATTTGGGTGAAGTTTGCAAATTCTTCTCTTTAACTCCTTTTTGAGCCCACCCTACACATGCAAAGTTGGTGATAAAACTTTTCCCTCTAAATCCAACTATGTGACTGCATGTTCATTCAAAGTTCTTGGTCACCTCATGTGTGAACTTTGAATTTCAAATCTGATTTTTAAACTTACATGCAAAGAGGTATTTAACTCCTTATTGGTTCAACACTTTTAAAATAAAAAGGTGAGCCTCATGTTGGATGTTCATCCATGTATTACCTTGCATGAAGAAAAGTTTTAGCAAGTCCCATTTTTCATGTCTTTGCCACACATATGAATTCAAACCTTAGTTTTTATTCATACACATTTTTGGGACTTTTACATTCCTCCCCCCTTAAAAGAATCTCGTCCCGAGATTACAAAAGAGGAACAAGACAGGAGAGGTAATTACAAACTCTACAAAGATAAAAGTTCCGGGTAGTTGGTGCGGAGATAATCTTCACTTTCCCACGTCGCCTCTTCCGCGGTGTGATTACTCCACAGCACCTTGTAAAATTTGATCGTCCGGTTTTGGGTTACCCGGGTCTTTTCATCCAAAACTGAACCGGTCGCTCGGTGTAGGTCAGGTCCGGTTTCAATTCGTCGATGTCCTCAGTGCGAACAGCAGCGGTGAATTTAAGGCACTTCCGCAGCTGTGATACATGAAATACATCATGAACACCCGCTAAACTTGCCGGTAATTCCAGCCGGTAGGCTACGGGTCCGCACTTCTCCGTGATAGCAAAAGGGCCAATAAAACGGGGAGTGAGTTTCCCCTTTACACCGAACCGGTGAATTCCCTTCATCGGAGATACACGAAGATAAACGTGTTCTCCGACGTCAAAATGTAATGGCCTACGCCTTTGATCAGTGTAGCTCTTCTGTCGGGATTGTGCATCCTTTAAGTTCTCTTGTATCAACCGAACTCGGTCTTCGGCTTCGTTGACAAGATCAATCCCAAACAGAACTCTTTCGCCGGGCTCACACCAATTCAGTGGTGTGCGACACTTCCGGCCATAGAGAGCTTCATACGGTGCCATTTTAATACTCGCTTGATAACCGTTGTTATATGAAAACTCCGCCAGCGGTAGGTGATCGTCCCAATTCCTACCGTGGTGGATGGCACATGCTCTCAACATATCCTCAAGCACTTGATTCACCCTCTCAGTTTGTCCATCGGTTTGAGGGTGATATGCGGAGCTTCTAATTAGCCTGGTGCCCAATGAGGCATGCAGCTGATCCCAAAAATGAGCGACAAACAGCGCACCTCGATCTGAAATGATGGTCTTCGGGACACCATGTGAGCATATAATCCTGGAGATGAATAACTCCGCATATTGCTTTGCTCGATAATGAGTGTTCACCGGTATGAAATGAGCCGACTTTGTCAACCGGTCGACGATCACCCATATCGAGTCATGCTTCCTGGATGTGAGCGGTAATCCGACGATGAAGTCCATACTCACATCCTCCCATTTCCATGCCGGTATCTTCAAAGGTTGTAGCGGTCCGGATTTCCGCATATGATCAGCCTTAACCCGTCTACACGTATCACACTCGGATACGTATTTAGCGATCTCCCTCTTCATCCTCGTCCACCAAAATTTCTGTTTCAAATCTTGGTACATCTTGTTACTTCCTGGATGAATGGAAAACTTAGACAGGTGGGCTTCATCCAAAATCTTCTTTCGGAGTTTCATATTGTGCGGTACCACTATACGGTTGTTAAACCATATCGTACCGTTCTCATCCCTCCGGAAACATTTCACCTCTCCGTTGTCTAGTCTTCTCCGTATGTGAGACATACCCCTGTCTCTTCTTTGAGCCTCAACAATCTCTTCACGGATCGTTGGAATGAGCGCGAGATTATAAAGCGCGCCATACGAATGACACGGAGGCTGGGTTCTTCATCTTCCAACTCAGCAGCCGCTAAGTTGTGAACGTGGGCTTTCCGACTAAGCGCGTCAGCAACCACGTTTGCCTTGCCTGGATGATAGTGGATCTCAATTTCATAATCTTTGATGAGCTCCAACCATCTCCGTTGTCTCATATTCAGCTCCTTCTGCGTGAAGATATACTTCAGGCTTTTATGGTCGGTGTAGAGGTGAACAAGATTACCAAGCAGGTAATGCCTCCACATCTTCAACGCCAACACCACAGCAGCAAGCTCAAGATCATGAGTTGGATAATGCTGCTCGTGGTTTCGCAGTTGACGAGACCCATAGGCGACTACACACCCTTCTTGCATCAGAACACAGCCGAGACCGATGCCGGATGCATCACAGTATACATCAAATGGCTTCGTCGTGTCCGGCTGAGAAAGAACTGGAGCCGTTGTGAGATGTTTCACCAAAGTTTTTAATGCGGCTTCACATGCTGCATTCCACATGTATTTAGTGCCCTTCTTCAGCAGCTCCGTCATTGGTTTAGCAATTTTTGAGAAGCTCAGAATAAACCTCCGATAATACCCTGCTAAACCTAGGAAACTTCGGACCTCGTGGACTGACTTGGGAGATTCCCATTTCAGAACTTGTTCAACTTTGCTGGGGTCCACGGCAATGCCCTCCGCTGAAATAATATGGCCTAGGAAAGGCACTTGGTCAATCCAAAATTCGCACTTGCTGAACTTGGCATATAGTTGGTGCTCCCGCAACCGTTGTAGCACAATGCGTAGATGTTCAGCGTGCTCTTCTTCAGATTTGGAGTAAACCAATATGTCGTCGATGAATACCACAACGAACTTGTCTAACTCCGGCATGAATACAGAATTCATCAAGTACATGAAGTGTGCCGGAGCGTTGGTTAATCCAAATGACATGACGAGGTACTCGTAAAGTCCGTATCTCGTCGAGAAAGCTGTCTTCGGTATGTCCTCCGGCCGGATCTTGATTTGATGATAGCCCGACCGAAGATCCATCTTCGAAAATACCTTTGCACCCACAAGTTGATCGAACAGGATGTCGATGCGAGGCAAAGGATACTTGTTCTTGATCGTGACAGCATTGAGAGGACGATAATCAACACATAGCCGTACTGTTTCGTCCTTCTTCTTAACGAATAGCGCTGAGCAACCCCAAGGTGAAGAACTTGGTCGTATGAAACCCTTGCTCATGAGTTCATTCAGTTGCTCTTTCAACTCCGCTAGCTCGTTAGGTGCTATCTTGTAAGGCCTTCGTGAGATAGGCGTCGTTCCCGGCGCCAGTTCAATCTTAAACTCGACGTCTCGTTCGGGCGGCATGCCGGTAAGTCATCGGGAAATATGTCAGGATAATCACGTACCACCAGAATATCTTCAAGCTTCAGCGCTTCCGTGTGGTAGGCCTCTACCATATCTGGATCTTCGCTGTCCAAAAACAGCGTGTGCTGTCCGTGAATCGGCGAGTCAATCTGGACAGTACAGTTACCGATATTGAGAACGGCACCGTGACGATTTAACCAAGATATCCCCAATATAATGTCTATATTCTGCCTATCCAACATAATCAGCGATGTTGGGTATATTTTTCCGCCCAAACACAAAGCTGCTCGGGACACAATCTGATTGGCAGAGATATTTCCTCCCGGTGATCATATAAGAAAACTCGTTGTGGGAGTATTGGTGGATAATTGGTGCTGATCCACGCATGTTTTACTGATAAAATTGTGGGTTGGCACCGGAATCAAAAAGTACCAACACAGGCACGTCTTTGAGAGTGAACATGCCCGCCAACACCGGTGCTCCCTCCGGGACATCATCAATAGCAAGATGTTGCACACTCCCGGATTGCAATGCTGTTATGTTGACTTGAGCAGGTGGCGGCATACCACCTGATGATGATGGCTGTCTGGTGTTCACCAACTTCTCCCGGCATTCTTGCCTAAAATGCCCTGAACGGTGGCAATAAGAACACGGAGGTTTCCCCGGTTCTTCGTTGACATGTGGTTGAGAAGTTGATGTACTTGGCTGCAGCAATGATGCCACAGGTGTCATTCGTTGCCGCGGCAAAGGTGTTGCTTCAAGACATGATTCTTGAGCAGGAAATCTGTACGGAGTTGATCTCACTGGCAATTGCCATCTTCCATCGGATGGTGTGTGATACACCACACGGTATTTGCGAGGAACAACTGGTGTGTCTTCTAGCACATCCTCCCGGTCCCTCTTCTCTGCTTGACACTCAAGTGTCGCTTGTTCTTGCAGCAGAGCAGCACTGATCAACTCGGTGTAACTGCCTTGATTGAACAAAGCTAACTTCTCTTTTAGTATGGCACTCAAGCCATCGAAAAAATAGTCACACATTGCAGCTTCGCTCGTCGCATAAGCAGGAGCATATTGTGCCAGAAGATTGAATCGTCTGACATAATCAAGGACACTCATGTCCCCCTGCTTTAAGTTTCTGAATTCTTGCTGTTGGGCCTTGATAAAACCCATAGGAATGTGACGAGCACGGAATGCTTCACGAAATTCTGTCCATTCCACTTGATGGCCTTCCGGAACGGTGGCGAGATAAGCAAACCACCAATTTCCGGCGGCTCCATGGAGCTGTTGAGCTGCAAATGATGTCTTCTGATATTCGTCGCACTCAAACACTCCAAACTTGGACTCCATAACTTGAAGCCACTGATCAGCTTCCACTGGTTCATTGGCTTCCGTGAAGATTGGCGGTTGTGTCGCCAAAAAAATCCAAGTAGGCGTTCCGAGGTGGAACGTCCTGTTGTGCACGCTGGAGTAAGCCCTGTTGTACCAAGGCTTGGAGTAGTCTTGTGTCCTCTTGACTTGACTCGACCATCTGATCCATGACATCCGCCCATACCGTTGATGGCGGTGCCTGTGGTGGAGTCGAGTCATCACCGTCTCGGCGAGAACCTTCAGCCCTACTCGGAGAATGATTACGCACCATACTGCAAAATAATCATTGTTTGAAGGGAGTCAAAACTTGATCTCAGCAGTATGTGAAAGTATGTAAAACATGAACATGCTAAAACTTTATAAAAGCATAACAATACTTCATGTTTACACATCTTTCTAAAGCCAACATATTCAGTCCCTTATTCTGTACAGAACAGACCTTTCTATACTTAACTCAGAATTTGATCCTGTTACTAGCATTTTCATAACTCAAGTCGAACACCAAAGTTAAAGTTAACTTCAGTATCTTTCCATCGAGTACTCACATGCCTCTGGATCATCTCTGGAACAAAAGTTAGGATTGTTCAAAGTTGACAGAATTTTCTGGCTAAATTTTGCCAGCACCTCCTTTGTATGTGGCTGTTTTCATCACAGTTTTACATACAAATAAAGTACAATTCTGAACACACTATGAACTACAAAATTATTACAAATTTCCTAACCTTTCCCACGGTGTATCATATGACCTTTAGAAAATTTTCTACAGACTGTGACGGCTAATTTACAGCAACATCCAGAGGAGTTTGCAGCTGCTCTGTTTTCTGAACAGTTTGCATTCATCTGGACATTCAACCAAGTTGGTGTCAGATTTGGCTCTGGACTTCTACAGAAAAGTTGTAGAGCACTTAATAAACTTTCCAGAACTGTATCAAACACCTCCATTGGGTCGAGCTAATCAGAGTTAAGCTCTGTTAAAGTCCAGAAAAATTTCTGTCTGAACAGAGCACTCTGTCTTTGAGATCCAATGAAACCTAACAAGTCTCTTCTTTGAAACTTAGTTCAAATGAAGAGCTCAGTAACTAATATGTTCTTTATCACATCCATTTTTAGTTTAGAAGTTAGTCATGAATGATTTCTTCATAGGTAAGAATACTATCCAGTGTAGTACGGTGACGATGCACCGTAAGACATATGACGGTACTACGTTGCCTCACCAAAGAAAAACCTAACCGGATCACACCGGCAGATACGTATCCTTAGGTGGCACTAAAACGGTCACTCGCAAACGTGTTCTACACGTACTAAGGTTTTCGTGGTTAGTACCTACATAAGCCACACTCAATCATCAGGTTCGGCTGCACACCGAACCCGGTATCCATAACAGTTTGTACACCCGGCCGTCATCACTCGCCCAGGTGTTCTCAAGCCAAACACGCCTTGAGCTACGTGTTCACGTTACTGACCACGTGACGGGGTCTCCCAAATTGCACCACGCACGCCTGGGAAGACGTTGCTCGAATACCCCAAACGACATGAAGATTCGTAGAGGATACTAAAGCGGGTCGGGTTACCTGCCACCCGTGAGGCTCCACCCTTCAGCTTGTGCGCACTGGTGGACAGCGCATACGTGCACCCCCCAAGACATAGACGTCCCGAGATGCACGATTTTCTGACATAACACATAAGTTAGCTTGCCACCTTTATTATATGCTAATAATAGTCCTTATGTGGGCCAAGTACCGTTATCTCACCGTATCCTAAGTTTTTGACATAATATGATGCTCAATCCGTGCTCTGTTCCCAACGCAGCTCTGATACCATGCTGAGAGGGCCCCACAGGACCTCGTCGGGTGGTGCCGTGTTATGCGGCACCCAACAGCACACGGGTCGATGAACACACATCATATTACATAAATAGTTTAGCGGAAGCGTACAAGAATGTTTTACAAATAAGTATATCAGAGTAAACTACAGCGGAAGACTATCACCCTCACGATTCATATCTAAACTAGCAACAAAGAAACAGTCCAGCCCGCGGACGTTTCTTACTAGCAACACGAAGATCAATCTGCAGCGGCGAGGATGCTCTTTGAGTAAACACTCGGAGGTTCCCGAGTCTCATTGGCATCCTTTCTCATAAGCATCAAGTCAATTACCTGCAAAACAACTCGGATAGCATCCGTGAGCATAACGCTCAGCAAGACTTAACCGTCACCCTAAACATGAAACTCTAAGTGAGGTTATGAACCTAACATAGGATGGCATAAGCATAATTAAACTCGCCTAAAAGTGAATCCTTACTTTCAGGTATTAATTGCAGCATTTTAAGTAACCCTGTGCACGCCACATCGGGAGTCCACAATCAAACAAGAAAAGCTTTCCCCCGATGTAAATTGCTCATGGCATAAAAGAATCGAGTTTGCACTAGCCTATTCATCAAGATCCAATACAACGCTGGTATAATACTTCACATCAATATGATTAGTTCCTTTCTCATGCAAGTTCTTACTACGTCACGACTGTGAGAACAAGTATGCTCGGTCCATTCCGCGAGCGACGGTGATTCGAATCAATAACACCCGGACTACACGACACGTACGCCCGTACTCGACGTTGCCTACAACAACCATCACTGACGTCGTACGTGGCAGCCTTTCCCCCGTTTCACCCCCGCTGAATCGATCAAGTCGCCCCGTACAGTAGCTACTCTCATGGTGCACCTTCCGACGTGTGATGTCATGAGAATATTCCCCACATACTGCACACCGGCCGTCCGCCTGAGGCGACCCGAAAAGTCCCAACGACAGCTTCCCGAGGTACATCGGTTTACTGGGTCCCATATATCCAGCATGAGTCCGGTACACAACTCAAACTTGTTCAACAGGGCCGCATACGGATCGGTCCTTGACCGACACGGACAGGTCTACAGCACCCAGGCCCCTTTGTCCTGCTGCCCCTACAACCTTCCGGTCTCAACTTTAACTTGCTACATCATTTATGAACCAACCCCGTATGCCCCTGTTGTTCCTGAAACTGCGAGTAGCATCTCACCACTTGACTTCTACCGAACCGTACTTAAGCATGGCAGTTCTACATGGTGAAAGACACCTACCCAATACTCCATTGGTCATTTGGTTATGCAAGAGGAGTATCAATCACTAGACCTAATGCACAGTTCATATCTTGACCGAAAGTGAGTACAAAATCAAAACTTAATAGCTGTTAAATGCAAACCGGAGCTTGCTTGGTTTGCAGGGTAGTCGTATATAACCAGTTAGTGTCCTTGCAGATCCACCCTTGACTCTCCGGAGCTTGATCCACTTCGATGAATCACTCCTTTGAGTCCCCTTCGTTGTGGTTCCTATTGAGATGCATATGCACATATTTTATAGAATGTAATGGAAAGAAGTTATGTAATTAATTTCTTAGGACAGAGGTTGTGTGGAAAAGCCAAGCATGGCTTGGTTTGCCTCTGTTGTGCAAAGAACAGAAATAAACTAAATTGACCTTAAGGCCTTAGATATACACTAACCATTTTCCCTAATGAATATAATAGATAAGCTGAAAGGATTTGAGTGCAACTGAAGAACAAGAACTCCAATGGCCTCAAACTTTTACAGCAGGTTCTATACTACCTAAGGATTTAGCTTGCCAAATTGTAGCTAATGTGGAGTCATATTGTGTCCTCCCTAATTCTCACAATATCTCTTATGTATTCCCACATATACACAAGTATGGAGAATAATAACAGGGAGTTCAAGGACTCATCTTGGGCTGATAATTTACATGTGAGTTCTTGATCACATGAGAGTAATCTGATCCAAAATTCTGCCCTTTTTCTTGAGTAGTTCTCCCAGAATAATTCTTCAAACATTTGTGCTCAAAAGAATTAATTCTGAAGAAATGTGCATTTTCATGCTCAATTAAGTGAACTAAAATTCCAAGTATGTCTCAGAGAGCTTGCCTAAATGTTCCTATGATTTTTGGAGCTATGGATTGCCCAGAATAGATTTTAGAAGTGGGAAACATTTTCTGAAAATGTTTCTGGACTCTTATGAACACAGCAGATTGTTTTTAGCACATTCCTACTCAAATGATCTTCAAATGAGCTGAAAATTTGATAGTAGGTCAACAATATGCTAAAGAATATTCTGGCAAAATATGGGGATTTTTGGATAATCCAAACTCCCTCAATAATTCTTTTTCAGAAAAACTTCAAAGAATTTTCCAGACTATAATATTGACTTACATACAAATCTGAGTTCATATTTGGATAGAAATCAGAGAGATGAATCCAACCCAATTGGAATCACTCAAATTGGAGCTTTCTACAGGGAGATATGAATTTCTAAAGATTGAGATAAGTCTGGAATTATTTTCTTATTGAGAATCTGGCTGGACCCACTGTTTTGAATTCCAGCCAATAGAAGCGAAGCCACACCGGGCCACAGCATCTCTGCGCGCCAACACACGGGATCCCAGCCACACCCGATCCCGGGTTTAAAATTTGAGCTGCTGACAGCCGGGGCCCACGCTTCGTCTTCTTCCTCCGGCTTCCTCCCCGCGCCCGCGCTGCCTCTCGCCGTCCCGACGCCGGAGCTCGCCGGCTCGCCGTTTCCGTCCACCACCTGAGCTGAAACTCGCCACCAGGGAGTTTGTGACACTGAGGAACACGTCTGTGGGGTTTGCTAGGGCTGCCAACGACCGGAACATGGGCAGCGACGTGCGACAGCCACTGTGGAGGTTCGGTAGCGTTGCCTAGGGTTTCCAGCCCACAAAACCTGCGCCGACGCGCCCTACAGCACCAGCACAGCTCTAGGAAGATCGGTACGACCTCAAAATGGCTCGGGAGTGGCTGTAAATAGGTTGTCGCCGTGCGACCGAATGGGTCCGCCATGAACACCTCTAGTCGAGCTCGAATTCCGTCGTGCTGAGGCGTTTTCATGCGCTGGATCTTAAAGGAGAAATGACCGCCAGCCAATCCAGCGTCTATGTGCCAAATTTGATGACTTAAGGAGGATCATAGGGCAAGAATTTGAAAGAATCATACCGGAAGCTCGGAATGGGGTCGCCGGAGCAAAACTTCGAAATTCGCCGGCGATGCCTCACGGTATGGCCTGAGCTTGGGCTGAGAGCAGCACCAAACCCGTGCGCGTCCGTAGCTGCGATCGCTCGGTCATGAAACCCTCTGTGGAGGGCTGTCCACGAGCGTCCCATCACGTTTTTGAGCTAGGTCGCCGCGGCGGCCGTCGTTCTCGCGCAACAGAGGCCGAAACTCGCTTGGTTTCAGGTCAGGGAGGTGGAGGCTGATCTCAGGGAGAGGTTTAGCAGCTCGGGGGAGGGGAGACACGATTGCTTCGCCGTTTCTTCGATCGGACCGAGAGAGCGGCGGGGAGAAACAGCCGCTGTTCGTGCGCTCGCGAGGGGAGGAGAACAACTGGGTCTTCGCTCGGCTGAGGCACGATAACGTCGAAGGAACCGCCTTCGGTGGCCGCGTGTGGGGGAAAGAAGCAGCTGGTGGCGCTGCCGAGCGTCCCCGTGGCTCCACGGTGGGAGCTGCTCAGGGCTCACGTGTTGTTCGGTGAATTTCCCCACTGGGCTGAGACTTAGGGTGCAAGGTTTCTTCCTTTAGCTCTATGACATGTGGGTCCTACTCCACATGTACCTCCCAAATATCTGTTCAAGCTGATCCTCTTAATTCCCACAATTCTGACTTTTAAAATGTGGGTTAGAATTTGAATCTTTCCAATTCAGTTTGAATTTGCTTGCCAAAATTGAATTTGGGTGAAGTTTGCAAATTCTTCTCTTTAACTCCTTTTTGAGCCCACCCTACACATGCAAAGTTGGTGATAAAACTTTTCCCTCTAAATCCAACTATGTGACTGCATGTTCATTCAAAGTTCTTGGTCACCTCATGTGTGAACTTTGAATTTCAAATCTGATTTTTAAACTTACATGCAAAGAGGTATTTAACTCCTTATTGGTTCAACACTTTTAAAATAAAAAGGTGAGCCTCATGTTGGATGTTCATCCATGTATTACCTTGCATGAAGAAAAGTTTTAGCAAGTCCCATTTTTCATGTCTTTGCCGCACATATGAATTCAAACCTTAGTTTTTATTCATACACATTTTTGGGACTTTTACAAATTTTCCTATAAGAGTGAGGGTTGTTTCTAAGGCCTCGAGTAGACAGGCTATGCTTAATGTTTCATAGAACTCCGGAACAAGTCGAGTTGTTGGAATCTAATCGCGAGTTAGGCTCGGGACACATGGGATTGGTTCGAGGGATGTGAGATCACTTTAGTAATGAAAATGAGACTAGGCAGGGGCTAGGGCACAGCAAGAGGAAGTATTGTGTGCGCAGCCCTGTCCGTGTCGATTGAGGACCGATCTGTGTGCGGCCCACACTGATCAAGTTTGAACGTACCGAAGGCATATCGGATATATGGGCCCCAGTAAACCGATGTATCCTAAACCTCCGGGCGTCAAGGCGTAACGCACCGATTTATAGGTGTAGGTTGAGGGCAGCAAGGTGGAATCTGCTAACGGGCATAGAGAGATGCTCCGTGTAGGGAACCTCCTGCCCGTTTCGGTGTGACCGGTTCGATGTTTGGGCTGTTGGGTGAAAGATTGTCCCGTATGACATGGGGTGAGCGTGCTGTGTGCAGCTCCTCGTGTGGGCGTACGTGACGTGCTATTCGGGTATCCCTGCAGGTGTATATCGAGTCGATTCGTCGTCCCTCATGGTGATGAGTACCACTTGGTCACTGAGTCGTGACGTAGGTTAATAAATGAAATGTGATGATTCAATAATGCTGTTATGATAAAAATTGTTTTGCTACATGTGTGCCACAAAATATTGCTCACTAAACTTCATATTCATGAACTGTTAACTTGTGGCTAAAAGATGAACTAAGGATGAACTTGTAGGCGTGTCTGTTTGCTGAAATTTACCATCCCATGTTCGTGTAAACTGCATGTAGAGTTTCATGCCGAGGTGAGTCGGTTAAGTCTTGTTGAGCCATCGTGCTCATGGTTGCTGCTTAAGTGTTTTTCAGGTGAGGAGTATCCCACGGACTCGGGTTACGAGTCCACCGGCGAGGGCTACCCTCCGTCAGGGACCACGGCTGAGTGGGAGCCGTACACGCCGCTCTGAGCTGAGGAGTGCAGCTTGTGGGTTGCCCTAGGGCTGGGCAACCAACTTTTGCCAGATAGGTGGCGTGAGTTGTATAAACTTAGCCCCACCACTGCTGCTCGTCAGCGTGCTGCGTTTCCTCTTATCAGAACCGCGCTCGCGCTGAGCATTCTCTTGTAAAATCGCGGCATTCACGAGGTCGTTGAAGGTGCCGCGATTACTTTGGACGAGATGGACCTTCATTTTTGAATTCAGGCCCCGAAAGAACGTGTTGTGCTTGTCGTCTTCCGTTCTCACAAATCCTGGCGCATACTGCGCCAGCCGGTTGAATAACCTGGAGTACTCATGAGCACTCCTCTCGCCTTGTCGTAGCGCCAGGAACACCTGGAGCTTCATTTCCATAACACCGGGAGGTATATGGTAGGCGCGGAATGCCTCCCGGAACTCTGCCCATGTGACGGCATGGCCAGCCGGTAATGAGGCGATGTAGTTCGCCCACCATGTACCGGCTTTGCCTTGAAGCTGTTGCGCTGCGTACAGCGCCTTCTGGTGTTCGGTGCACTGTAGCAGCCTGAACTTCGCCTCCAGAGTGTAGATAAAGCTGTCCGCCTCTAAAGGCTCTTCGGCCTCCATGAAGACCGGTGGATGGATCGCCAGGAATTCTGAATAAGAACTTTATTGGGGCCGGCGTTGCCCATTGTCTTGGCGTCCTCCCTGATGGGACGCATTCTGTTGCACCAGTATCCGCAGCAACTCGGTTTGCTCGTTGCGCGAGCCGAGTACTACGACGAGAACCTCCACAAGATTCCTTGGAAGTTCTGGCGGTGTAGGAGGTGGTTGCTGCTGCGTCGTGGTTTTCTCCGGAGGTGGAGACTCATCACCACTGTGATGGCTCTCTAGGATCATAGTCTGGCCCCACATAGCACCACTCGTCTTTTCTGCGCACTTTGTCCTCACTCGTGCGCACCCGGGAAAACTTCCCGATCGGTCACCCATCCCCAAATTCCTCCGGGCCAAGCATGCTTAACCCCGGAGTTCTTTGCAGGTGGGCTTCCGGAAAAGAAGGTATACCTTGGTAGTATAAGTACTCTATCAATCCAAGTCAGGATATCACACAATCCACCCCCATTAGAAGACCGACGTCCTCGTTGATCAACGCCAATACAGGAACGTCCCCTCTTAGCCACGTCCGTACATTCAGTACTGGCATACGCATACCGTACGTCCGGTTGGCAGCATACGTACCATACCGTGTCCCACACAGAGAACCCACGCGTCATGTGTGCGTACCCACGTCCCTGACCCGTACGGTACCGTATCCTTCTCACTGACCCGTACGCACCCGTGAAACTGCGAGGGTCGGCTCTGATACCATTTGTGATGGCTCTCTAGGATCACAGACTGGCCCCACATACCAGCACTCGTCTTTTCTGCACACTTTGTCCTCACTCGTGCGCACCCGGGAAAACTTCCCGATCGGTCACCCATCCCCAAATTCCTCCGGGCCAAGCACGCTTAACCCCGGAGTTCTTTGCAGGTGGGCTTCCGGAAAAGAAGGTATATCTTGGTGGTATGAGTACTCTATCAATCCTATTAAGCCGGGGGTCAGGATATCACAACCACGAACCTGAATCGGACCTCCCTCCTCTTGCGTGGACCGTGTACGCACTATTCTGTATTCATACCATTCAAATGATCAGCACATATTGGTTTAGCTCATCCAGTCCATACAATAGTGTTGCGAGAATGGAATAAATAATGCGCATACAATCACACTTAGATAAAATATAAACTTTATACAACATATACATCCCTTGACCATGTCACAAGATCAAGTTCCAAAGTAATGAACTTTAGGGATTAAAAGTCCATTTCGACCATCATGGGTCGCTACAGGATGTTAAGTGTGTTAGCATGCGTAATTCCTCGCTATTGTACTGGACCCAAACATGTCCTAACTCGAAGTGATATTTTAAATGCATAAACTTTTCGACTCCAACTCGCTGTTTTAGAATAGCCTCTGGACGTCGAATTGTGAAACTAAGTGTTTTGGTTGAAACACTTCAACATGGTGTTCTGTCCATTTTCAGGCCCAGCAGACCAGTTGGAAGAATTTAACTGTTTTGCCCACCTTGAAAGCAGAATCTGGACTGGAGTTCAACAACAAAATTGTAGTAGACTCAACAAGGAATCCAGATTGTATTTATTTGCCTCTATAGCCTTCCTAGTTTGTGAGTTATGACTTCTAAAAATGACAGAATTTTCTTAGGAATTTTGACAGCACCTCCTTTACAAGTGGCAGTTTTATTCCCAAAATTCCAACTAATTCTGTCCTCAATCTTGGGAAACAATAAACTACAAAGTTGTAGTACATTTCCTATACTTTCCAAAGGTTTCTTACTTGACTCTTATAAATTTTTCTACAGAAAGTTGTGGTCGAAATACAGAAAATTCCAGAGAGCATTTTGGTCTGCCCTGTTTCTTGACAGTACCTACTCATCTGAGATTTTCATCCATTTGGAGGGAGATTAGGTCCTGGAGCTCTACAGAAAAGTTGTAGAGGACATCAAAAAATTTCCAGAATGATATCCCACACTTCCATTGGTTCCACCAATCTTACGTTACACTCTGTTTAAGTTCAGCAAAGTTTCTGCCGAAACCAGGGGAGGTTGTTCCTAAGTCTTTAGAAATGAATCTACACTCCCAATTGACTCTTACTTCAATATAGGAGTTTACTAACCTCTAAATGGAATCCTAAGCTTCATTTTAACTCTTTTGTTTTAAAAATATCCTTTTATGCAGTCTCGGTACTATGTTTCCTCACCAAAGAAAAATCCTAAGCCGGTATTCCGGCATATACGTGTCAAATGGTGGAACTAAGAACGTCACTCAAAAACGGTTGCTAACGTCATGCACTAACGTGGTTAATGTACCTGCAGAAGAACACACAATAACGGTGCACACAAAGGTTTTTGACATTTCAGGCAGTTCCATATCATAATAAAAACATACGGTCCGTATCATTGCCATACGGATCGTCCTTGAGTCAAGCCACGTCTCAAGGTACATGGTCGTGTTTTCACACCACACGACGGGGAACCTGAGTAGAGCGTGAACGGGTCATCATGGTTGGGAATTTTATCAACCCAACAGATACCACCTACTGCCTCATGACCGTTGAGGCACGCCGATGGCGAGCGCTGCGTATGGCCCTTTGAACATTGAACGTTCAAGAGTTGCATACTGTCGTGTTGCTTACCACACGATGGGGTATTCTCACTTTTGCCTAAAGCACGCTGGAGGTCAGCGTTTTCATATGCTCTCAGAACCATAAGAGGTTCAGAGACTCATATTCACTACCGTGCCAAGCCACGTAATACCATTCCATACTATTACTCGTATCGCGAGTTACCGTAATTGATCCGCCTGCAGTGGCGTACCTTACCTCTTACCTGACGTCGGAGCGTCGTTACAGAATGTATAACACCTAAGTTAGCTTTTCCACCATCATATCTACTACTATCATAGACCTTATGTGGGCTTAATGACTAATTCTCACTCGACTACATCTAAGTTTTCAAAATAGGCTCTTTTCGAGCGTGCTATTCCCAATGCGGCTCTGATACCACGTCTGTGAGGACCACCCCGTGGTTCACCCACTCCAGGATTGCATGGGGTGGTGCCGTGCGATGCGGCACCCGACAGCACACACGAAAAGATTAAAGAACAACATACAGACTTTTACTTGATATAAAACAGCGGAAGTCTTTTACAAAACTTAATTAACAGCGGAAGTAGTATTTACAGCTAAACTCTCAGCCTAGCTATGCAAAAGTGCAGCCGTCCAGCCCGGGGACACTACACACTAGCAGCACTCGAACGAGGATCACGGCGGCGTGCAGTGCTCCATCTCAGCCGTGTACCCTGACGGGGGCATCACCTCATGCTCGGAACCCTCCTCATAGCTCTCACCTGCATACAGCTCAAATATTGCAACTGTGAGCACGAGGGCTCAACAAGGCTTAACCGACAACCCTAGGCATGGAACTCTACATGCAAGGATGTGTAAGATAGGAAAAAGAACTTTGCAATAAAGACACGCCACATGTTTGTAAAATCCCCAAAAAAATGGTAGCAAGAATTTTCAGCTCATGTACACTTAAGAAAAACGATGGGAATTAAAACTTTGAATTATAACGGTGTAGGTTCAAAGTGAGGATTCAAACTTCCCAAAACTTCCAAACATGGAGATCTAAATTCATAACTTGGGTCTTCATATTTCAAATATTCAACTTCCAAATTTCAGCTCATTTGGAGGAGTTTTAATATTTGTTTGGGATTAAAAGGAGAAGCCCTCTAATCTGAATTTCAAATTCAGTTTCAAATCCCAATTTCCCCAATTTGCAAATTTGGTTCCACAAATGTGATCTCCACATTTGAATTAGCAGCCATGCCAAAAATCAGAAACTTTGGACTTGGTTTGCTATGTTTTTGTAGCAATGCAAAAAGGAGAATTCAAATGACCATACTTAATTCAAACTCCACACCAGAATTCAAATCATTTGAATTCAAAATTTCAAACCATGACTTTGAGGTGAAGTAAAGCATTTAATTTGGAGTAGCTGTGGTGAAAAGATCAGTGGAAAAGTTGATTAAGAAAATGAGGTGGTGGGACCCAGCAGTCAGTCTCACAGTTTCATTTTCCTCTCTGGTTTTTTTCCCTCGGGCGTTCACCGAGCTGCCACCGCGCTGTGATTTTTACTCCACCGAGCAGCTTGCAATGACTTCCTCCCGAAGGCAGCGTCGTGCGTGGTTTATCCAGAGCTAAAGCAGCAGCACGGTGGAGTTTCTTCTCTTCTCCACAGCCTCTGCTCGAGCTCTCACCAAGAACAGCCCCTGCCGCTCTGTGGTCGTTGTTCAGCACTCTCCAGCCCCCCTAGCACCGGTTGATCGCCCTAGGAGCTGCGCCGGCGACTCCTCAACGTATTCCACCACTCCTCAGCTCGTCCCCGGCCTCCCCTCGCCGTGCCCGAGCTGTTCTTCACCGGCAAAAATAGAGTCGACGTCGCACCTCACTGCTCCACGTCTTCCGGCCGTTCCAGTGCCCCTCCCGCATGACCAACATCTCCCTAAGGTGCGCCAAGGTGTGTAGATTATGCTACCGCAGTCCCCTTGCCCTTCCCCGTCGCCGGCTCACCGGAATTTGGGTTTTGGCGCCGGTACACGTGAAGAACCGATCCAAACCAAAACTGGAAATTCGTCCAACACACATGATCATTTGTTCTTCGATTCAAGCCATAGCATCACACCTTCCTAGCGCCCTACCACGCCAAATACCACAGCAAACCATCCA
The DNA here is from genome assembly GCA_030760725.1 of Neostapfia colusana. Lineage (NCBI taxonomy): Eukaryota > Viridiplantae > Streptophyta > Magnoliopsida > Poales > Poaceae > Neostapfia > Neostapfia colusana. The sequence goes on from JASWHV010000020.1 coordinate 14,288,806, forward strand.
TCACAGGCCCCGGGCGATGAGAAATCGCCGGCGATGGCAAAAACGGGTCGGTCCTCCGGTGAACCCCATTTTCTGGCCATTTTCTGCAAGTTTTGGCATGCGTTCCATGTTTCCCGATCACTGGTGATGCTTTAGGGCAAGGTAGCTCGCCAGGAGAAGCTTTGGACATGCCAGAACGCGTTGATGCCGAGCTCCCGAGCCACCCCACCGGTGCCGACACGTTTTCGGCTGTTTTCATGTGGGGAAATCTTGCCCGGCAGCTGTGCCATGTTCCAACGATCATGTAGGGTGAAACCGGAGCTAATTTGGTGGAGAAATGAGGGAGAATGAGCCACACCACGATCTGAGCTGGTGTGCAAGCGCGTTCTCTGGCGGGAGGTTGAAGAAAGACCTGACGAGTGGGCCCCACGTTGAGTGCTCTGTAAAATTCAAACAGAGAGTTAGTGAAACTTGAAAAATCTATAACTTTTGGTAGAAAGCTCCAAAATTAGTGAGACAAATTTTGTTGGATGTGAGGACCCGCCGGGTCCCGGTTCACTCATGGGGACGGGGCACCTCGCTCGGGAATCGCATTGGGTGGTGCAGTGCGATGTGGCACCCAACAGCACACATAATAAAGCATCATATTACATAAATCAAGCGGAAGCTTACAAAGGGTAAATTTTTACAAATACTTCTCAAAATATTCTACAGCGGAAGACTATTACAACTCACGTCTCATACCTATGCTAAGCAATATAGAAGGTGTCCAGCCTGCGGACCCTTCTCACTAGAAACACTATCACAATAGCAGCGGCAAGGGTTGCCCTGAGTTCATCATTCGGAGAGCTCCGAGTCTCATCGGACACCCGTACATATCAGCGTACAGTTATTACCTACAAAACAACTTATGCAGTATCTGTGAGCACGAAGCTCAGCAAGACTGACCCGTCACCCTAGTCATGAAACTCTACATGATGAAAATAGAGGGCTGATTATAGAAGTTTGCGCCAACGATGAACTTGAGCTAAAGGAGAGTCCTTACTTCAAGTTTTAAGCAACTTTTATAGACCTCGCGCAACTTACATCGAGACTCCACAATCAAACAAGAAACGCTTCATCTCGATGCCACTTGCCCGAGGTGAAACTAACTTTAGTGAGCTACCCTAGACTCATACAGACCTTGCGCCATCAACGTCGAGACTCCACAATCAAACAAGAAACGCTTTGCCTCGACGCTACTAGCCCAAGGTGGAAAATAAATTTAGTGAAAGTGTTGATCATTCCTCATCTCCATTATGAGGATTACTCACGAAGCATTATTAACTTTTCCCAGTTTATTACTACGTCACGATGCAGAGAACAAGTATGCTCGGTCCATTCCGCGAGCGACGGTGATTGCAATCAAAAACACCCGGCTGACACGACACGTACGCCCGTACTCGACGTTGCACACAGCAACCGTCACTGACGTCGTACGTGGCAACCTTTCACACGACACCCAAATGTCGAACCGGTCCCACCGACTGGGATTAAGTCTCTCTACGGCAAACCCTCGTAGGGCCCGACTTCTCTATCCTTTCAGCATCGGCATCAAACGGTGAGGTATGCATCGACACCCAGGTTAACATGTGACATCGGTTTCCTGGGTCCCATATAGCCAGTATGCATCCGGTACACAACTCAAACTTGTCCAACGGGCCGCACACGAGAACGGGCCTTAATCGACTCAGACATAGACTAGGTTCACAGGACCACGTCCTTGAGCCTTCCATCCACTGCCCGGTCTACATTCCCAACTATGAGGATCAATTCCCAACCCTTCCGATTGATCCCCCTTAATCCCGGTTCACGGGTAGGAAACTGCCCACTCGAGTTATGCCTCTTTTAATCCACTTTTGTTAACATGAGATCAGCAGTTATAATCAAGTGTTAACCTACTCTACATTATACTCCAAGGTTTTCTGGGTCATGCATTTGGAGTGTCATACCACCTAGACTTAATGCAATAAATAAAATGCTAGACGTATATAGTGAATACAAATGAAAACTTGTAATATTTTGATGCAAACCGGGGCTTGCCTTTGTTTTACATGTGACTTATATATATATATATATATATATATATGAAGTTCAGTTAGTGAAGACCGCTTGGTGCTTGATCAACTGCTTTCCTCCTTCCTTGATCTCTACTCCGATGACTTCAACTCCTCCACGTAGATACTACACGTAATGAATATGCATATGGATTTAATTGTAAAGATTTTGCTACAAGTTTCAACAACAAGTTTCAAAACTGTAACTCTGTTTAAGAATTTAAAATGACACTGGTGCTAGTGGTTTGGATTTGGGTCTAAGTAACATGATCAAGTGCTAAGTGTTTTTCCCCTCTTCTATATTGATCACCATAAGAGGTTGAACAGAACAGGGGTGACCAAGAGCTCCAATGGACCTGAGAATTTTCATGTGAGTTCCTTGTCACGAGAAAGTCCTATGGACCAAAAATTAGCACTTTTCATTGAGTGGTTTGTTCAGAACAATTTTCTAAGTAGTTAAGCAAAGAATAATTAATTCTGAGCTCACACCCATGTTCATGCCAAACTTAGTGAACTACACTTTCAATTATAGTTCACATAGCTTGCATGAATTTTTCCTAGGATTTTTGGAGCTAAGAATCTCCCAGCAATGAATTTCCAAGTTCTGGAAATTCCCTGAAAGTGTTTCTGTATTCAATTGGATACAGCACTTTAAATCCTGAATTGCCATGATCAAATCAACTCCAATTGAGCTGCAACTTTTACAGGGGTTCACTAATACCCTAAAGACTATTCTGGCAAAATTTGAGGATTTTTGGATTAGCCAAACTCCCTCAAAAATTCTTTTGCTGAAAAGCTTTAAAGAATTTTCCAGAATTAAATATGACTTTCATACAAATTGGGTTTCATATTTGGACAGTGCTCTGTTAGAGGAATCCAACAAAATTTGTTTCACAATTTTTGGATTCTCCTACACAAAGTTGTGGCTATTTAAACTTTGAACTGAAATCTGAAAATCCTAAAATGTTCAAATGCTGACTGTGGGTCCAGGGGACATGTGTCACTCGTTGGGACGAGCCACACGGGGCTACTGGACATTTCCCGCGCAGCCACAAGAGATCCGAGCTGCAGTAGATCAGAAACCGAAGTCACTGTCCCTGACATGCGGGGCCCGCCGGTCATCTTCAACCTACGGCCACCCGCACCCGCGCGCCGCCGGGCTCGCCGGAACTGAGCCGAACCTTGCCGTCCGGCCATCTCCCGAGTCCTCCCTCGCCGCTAGGGCCTAAATTCATGTGCTGAACACGATGGGACCATCTTCCCCGACCGACGGTGGCTCTAACCTAGCCGGCGACGGTGCAGCGGCTCGGTACGAGTTCGGCGATGTCGCCCGGCCAACCTCGCCCGCCAAAACCTCGGTGGAAAGACTCTACAGCACCGGGGGATCCCAGAGGAGGTCGGCATGTCCATGCCAAGGCTCGGGGAAAGCTCTAACCTAACTGTCACCGTGAGCCCGATCCGCCCCACCATAACCGCCGTTGGAAGAATGGGAAATATGTCGTGCACAGTGGTTTTCATGCGTCGGTTGCAAAAGGGCAAATGATCGCCGGCTATCCCAGCTCGTGTGTGCAAGATTTGACAAGCTACACAGGATTAGAGAGCGAGAATTTTGGTGGCAAGTACCGGATGCTCCGTTTGAAGTCGCCAGGACAAAATCTCCAAATTCGCCGCCGATCCTTCACGGGTTGCTCCAGGCTTTGGAGGAGAGCAGCACCACGGTGGCGCGCTCCCGTGGCCGGGCTTGCTCAGACGTGAAAACCCCTGTGGAAGGCTGTCCGCGTGCGCCCGGTCGCCGGTTAGCCTTAGCTTGTCGCGGACAAAGGAGTTTAGGGCTTGGACACTGCCGGAGCTTGGTAGCTCTCACGCTGGGAAGGTGAGGAACGAGGGCATAGCTTTGTCGTGCAACTCGGAGGGCGCTGCGGCACGGTTTGAGCTGGCTCCCGATGGTTTCCCAGAGGTGGCGGCGAGCTCGGTTTCTGTTTCGCGTTTTCACGTACGTGAGGAGGGGAAACACCGGTGGTCGCCTTGGCTACGCGGGAGGATTACGTAGGGGGGCACCGCCGACTCCCGTGCTGCCAGCGACCCGGGCGAAGAGCAGGAGGTGGCTCGGGTTGCTCCCGCGGTGGCACCCGATGAGGACCCTGTTCGGTGAGTGGAGACTTAAGGCTGAAGAATTGGAGATCTTTTACAGTTTTTAACCTCCCCAATGACAGGTGGGGCCACTAAACTTCTCTGCAAAAAGATCTCCATAGTTTGACAAATATTCAACCCCAAATGTTTGAAAGTTCGAAACTGAGCTGCATTTGGATAGTTGGACAAATTTACTCCAAATTCAAAGGCATATTTGAATTCTTTGCACATTTAACTCCATTTTGAAAAATGGGTAGCAATTCTTTTCAAAAGTTGATGAAATTTTGCTTACCCACTAATTTGGGCCTAAGGAATCTAAATATGCAACTGGATTCTTGTGTTAGTTGCTGCAAACAAGAGTTTGAACCCAACAGTTTTGAATTCCCATTGTGTCCTCCCTCATTTAAATTTGGTTTGATCCTTTAGTGCCAAATCTGATTTTTAAACCCTTCCTTTGCACTTGAGTACTTCACTTCTGTGGTCTTAATCCAACTAGGGTCCAAACATGCAAATAACCCTAAGTTGGTTTTTGAACAACCTCTCATGTGTTATCATATGTGTAAAAAGTTTGAACCAATCCCATTTTTCATACACATGACACCAACATTTGTGCAAACTCATGTTTCTTTGTATTCACATTTTTGGGACCTTTACATCCCCCCCCCCCGCTTAAAGGGAATCTCGTCCCGAGATTACAAAAGAAAGATGAGGCGGAAGGTAATTACAAAATTTACGACAAAAGTTCCGGATAGTTCTTGTGGATGTAATCTCCACTCTCCCAAGTCGCTTCTTCCGGTGTGTGATTACTCCACAGGACTTTGTAAAATTTCAAAGTCCGATTTCAAGTGATCCGGCTCTTCTCGTCGATAATCTTGATGGGCTGCTCGGCGTAGGTGAGATCCGGTTGCAATATCTCCATGTCTTCCGAAAGGATCTCCGTCGGCCTCTTCAAACACTTTCTCAAGTGTGAGACATGGAAGATGTCGTGGATGCCCGATTAGGATGGCGGCAGCTCCAAACGGTAGGCTACCGGCCCACACCGTTCTGTAATAATGAACGGACCCACAAAGCGAGGAGCTAGCTTTCCCTTGACCCTGAATCGATGAATTCCCTTCATCGGGGATACTCGGAAATAGACGTGATCTCCGACTTCAAAACACAAGGGTCGGCGTCGCTGGTCCGCATAACTCTTCTGGCGAGATTGAGCGTCTTTGAGGTTTTATTGAATCAGCTGGACTCGCTCTTCGGCATCTTTTACAAGATCAATGCCGAAAATCACCGTCTCGCCCGATTCACACCAATTGAGTGGTGTGCGGCACTTCCTGCCATAAAGTGCTTCGTATGGTGCCATTTTAATACCGGATTGGTAACCATTGTTGTAAGAGAACTCCGCTAACGGCAAATGGTTATCCCAATTCTTCCCATGATCTATGGCACAGGCCCTCAGAATGTCTTCTAAAATTTGATTCACCCTCTCCGTTTGACCGTCGGTCTGAGGATGGTATGCTGAGCTTCTGATTAACTTTGTCCCCAGAGATTCATGGAGTTGCTCCCAGAAACGAGCAACAAATATTGAACCTCGATCTGATATGATGGTTTTGGGGACTCCGTGTAAGCACACAATCCTTGAAAGATATAACTCTGTATATTGCTTTGTTGAAAATCTTGTACTCACGGGGATGAAGTAGGCTGATTTGGTTAACCGATCAACAATCACCCAAATGGAGTCATGCTTTCTAGATGTGAGAGGCAGTCCGACAATAAAGTCCATGCTGATGTCCTCCCACTTCCATGCCGGAATACTTAATGGTTGCAGCATTCCCGCTTTCTTAATATGATCAGCTTTGACTCGCCGACATGTATCACACTCGGATACATACTTGGCAATTTCTCACTTCATCCGAGTCCACCAAAATTTTGACTTCAGATCTTGATACATCTTATTGCTCCCTGGATGTATCGAGTACTTGGACATATGAGCTTCATACAGCATTTTCTTCCTTAGCTTCAGATTCCGGGGTACCACGATACGGTTGTTAAACCATAACACACCTTGCTCATCTTCCCGGAAACATTTCATCTTATCCTCATTGATTCTTGCCCGGATTTTCCGCATACCTTTGTCTCTTTTCTGGGCTTGTACAATCTCTTCTCTAATGGTAGGCACAAGAGCAGGATTATACAACGCCCCATACGGAATCACCCGCAAGCTTGGTTCTTCATCCTCGTCCGAAACAATTGACAAGTTATTTACGTGGGACTTACGACTGAGTGCATCAGCCACCACGTTAGCTTTGCCCGGATGGTAATGGATCTCGAGCTCATAATCTTTGACTAATTCCAACCATCTCCGCTGCCTCATATTGATATCCTTCTGAGTGAATATATATTTAAGGCTCTTATGGTCGGTGTAGAGGTGTACTAAATTCCCAAGTAAGTAGTGCATCCACATCTTCAACGCAAGCACCACCGCAGCGAGTTCTAGGTCATGAGTGGGGTAGTGCTGCTCGTGGTTGCGGAGTTGACGAGACCCATACGTGATCACGCGTCTATCTTGCATTAAGACACAGCCAAGTCCAATGCTTGAGGCATCACAATAAACATCAAATGGCTTTGTTGTATCCGGTTGGGCTAACACCGGTGCCATTGTGAGGTGTTTCTTCAAGGTTTGAAATGCCCCTTCACAGGCCTCTGTCCACACATACTTGCTGCTCTTCTTCAATAACTCTGTCATTGGTTTGGCCACCTTCGAGAAGCTGGGAATAAACCTCCGGTAATAACCCGCTAGTCCTAGAAAACTGCGGATTTGATGAACCGATGTTGGAGACTCCCACTTCATGACATGCTCAATTTTGGTTGGATCCACGGCCACACCCTCCTCTGAAATAATGTGGCCTAAAAATGGTACCTGGCTGATCCAAAATTCACACTTGCTGAATTTGGCATACAGCTTATGTTCCCGTAAGCGTTGGAGCACAATGTGGAGATGTTTGGTGTGCTCCTCCTCCGATTTGGAGTATACGAGAATGTCGTCGATGAAAACCACGACGAACTGATCCAACTCTGGCATGAATACAGAATTCATGAGATACATGAAATGGGCGGGTGCATTTGTTAGCCCGAAAGACATGACTAGATACTCATAGAGCCCGTATCTAGTCGAGAAAGCCGTCTTCGGAATATCCTCCGCTCTGATCTCTATCTGATGATAACCAGACCGTAAGTCCATCTTGGAGAATGCTTTGGCACCCACCAACTGATCAAATAATAAATCGATCCGCCGCAGTGGATATTTATTTTTGATCGTCACTGCATTCAGCGGCCGATAATCTACACATAATCGAAGTGACTCATCCTTTTTCTTCACAAAGAGGGCTGAATAGCCCCACGGCGATGAGCTGGGTCGGATGAACCCTTTATCCATTAAGTCATTTAGCTGTTCTTTCAGTTCAGCTAATTCCTTCGGAGACATTTTGTACGGCCTCCGAGATATTGTGTGGTTCCCGGTGCTAACTCGATCTTGAATACCACATCCCTCTCAGGCGGCATCCCTGGAAGATCGTCGGGAAACACATCTGGGTACTCACGGACCACTGGAATATCCTCCAGTTTCGTGGTCACGCTGTGGTACACCACTGGATTTTTAGAATCCACGGCTTCAAGTATGAGCGTTTGGAGACCGTAGATTGGAGAGTCCAAACTAACAATCCGTGGACCGATGTCAAGAACAGCCTCGTGGTAGTTCATCCACGCCATTCCTAGAATCACGTCGATCTTCTGCCCCTCTAACACAATGAGGGTTGTGGGGTATACGTTTCCACCTAAGCACAAGGGTGCTTTGATCACTACTTCATTAGCAGCTATATTTCCACCGGGTGAGCGGATAAGGTAGTGATCCTTCAGTGTAGTGGTGGAGAGCTCAGCTTTGCACAAAAACAACCTGCTGATGAAATTGTGTGTAGCTCTAGAGTCAAATAAAATTAACACGGGCAGTCCATTGAGTGTGAACATTCCCGCTAGCACAGGTTGTGGGGACCACCCCGTGGTTCACCCACTCCAGGATCGCATAGGGTGGTGCCGTACGATGCGGCACCCAACAGCACACACGAAAAGAATAAAGAACAAAATACAAACTTTTATTTGATATAAAACAGCGGAAGTCTTTTACAAATTATAACTAGACAGCGGAAGTAATGTACATTAGTAGCCTCTCATCCTAACTATGCAAAAGTGCAGCCGTCCAGCCCAGGGACGCTACACGCTAGCAGCATGAAACCGGAGATCACGGCGGCGTGCAGGGCTCCACCTCGGCCGTGTACCCTGACGGGAGCATCGCCTCATCCTCGGAACCCTCCTCATAGCTCTCACCTGCATACAGCTCAAATATTGCAACCGTGAGCACGATGGCTCAGCAAGGCTTAACCGTCTGACCTAGGCATGGAACTCTACATGCAGGGAGGTGTATGATAGGAAAAGGAATTTGCGACAAAGACACGCCTATAAGTTGATCCTTACTTTCAGTTTTATAGCAGCAAATTCATGTGCCTTAGGCAGCCCTCACATCGGAAGTCCACAATCAAACAAGAAACGCTTTCCTCCGATGTGGTGATGCCCAAAGCGGAAAGTAAACTTAATTAGCTCTACATCTATAGCAAACATGGTTTCCAAAACATTACTCTATCATCACAGCATATTATCATACAACTGGCTTACTTTACTTATTACTACGTCACGAAACAGTGAACAAGCGGTACTCAAATAACCGCGAGGGACGGTGATTGCAATCAGGAGACACCCGGACAACACGTTGCACACACCCACTTTCAGAAGCGTGATTCCACACCCCTTCCTACTCTGTTGTATGCAACAACCTTTCAAAGGCAACCCAAACACCGAACCGGTCCATCCGTAACGGGCAGGAGGTCCCCGCGTGGAGCGTGACTGTGCCCACCGGCAGATTTACACCTTGCTACCCTCAACCCACTCCTGTTTACGGTTGGGTAAGCCTCGGCACCCAGGTTAACCATTTACATCGGTTTCCTGCTTATGTCAGTATGCCATCCGGTACTGTTCGATACTTGTTCAGCAGGCCCGCACACGACTCGGTCCTCAATCGACACCAACACGGCTACGCACGTGAGACCTCCGCTCACTGCTTCCTATCCCCCCTGTTGGGTCTCTTTTTCTCCACTTTTAAGCCATTCTCTATTCTGACCAAACCGTGTGATAAACCTTACCTCGCGAGTAGATTCCAACTACTCGACTTCTACTGAGGTCCTAAGCATATTAGCGGGGCCTTGTCTACTCGTCGGCTCTGTAAGCTACCCAACCCTTCATAGGATTTAAAAGGTTATGCAAGTGGGATTTCAAACACCTTAACTCTACTGCAAACATTCACCCTAGACATAAGTGATACAATTAAAGAATTTTATAAAAGGTACTTAAGTGCAAACCGGGGCTTGCCTGGTTGCGAGTCAGAGAAGAAGTGAACTTCTGGTGGGAGGACGTCCAAGGGCTCCGGTGCGTCCTCAACTTTGGTCACTATTATGAAATGTAATAAAATACATGTGTAAGTATTAAGGATTTATAAGAATTAAACTACTATTCATAGCTATTGCTATTTAGGATCCTTAATTGGCTTTGGGATTTTTACAGTAGATACTAGACTCTCTAAGGATGATTTGAGCCAAATTTGGAGACATGTCATTGCACAATGTAGTCTTTAAAATTCCTACAAGTACAATGATTCTCTGAATTTTGAGCCCAATTCAGGAGCTTTGACATAGATAATAGTGGAAGATCTGATTAGGGTAAGTCTCCATGGTTCTAACAAAATTTGTCTCACCATTTTTGGAGCTACCATCAGAGAGATATGAATTTTTGAAGTTGGACAGGAGTTCTGAAAAGTTTCTGTTTAAATTTGAATTTCCAAATAAAGGCTGGACTTTGGAAGGTAATTGGACCTAGCAAATGAACTCCAATGAAGCTCAAATTTTTACTGGAGATCAGTAATTTCATGAGGAACTTCCTGGCAAAATTTGAAGAAATTCCATAACAGAGACATTCTGGACTAAATTCCCAAAGATTTAACTTTGATGAATCTTGGAGAAATATCCAGAGATCTTCATATCAATTTCTTTGCATTTCTGCAAAATACTGACTGAGAGAAATCCAACAAAATTTGTTTCACAAATTTTGGACATCCCTACAGAAAGTTATGGAGCTATGAAGTTGAAACATTTTTCTGGAAATCAATTCTATGATTTTTAGCTAATTTATTTAATCCTGAGATAACCTACTGAATAAGCCCTCCAAATAAGCTCCAAAAATCCTAAAATTTTTACTGGAGGTCAGGCACTATGAAAAGTACTATCTTCCCAAATTTGGGAATATTTCATAAATAATTGCTCCTGTAATAAATCCCTAAATGATTTACTAAAAACAATTCTACAGAAATTCCTGGGCATTTTCATAGCATGCAATTTGTTCCTCTGTAAAGTACTCCTCCTAAGGATTCAGACAAAAGAGTTCTCACCCTTTTTGGAGCTGTCTACACAAAGTTATGAATTTTTCAAACTGTGATAGCTCTCTGTTTAAAATCTACAAAGAGACTTAACAGGGGGACCCACTGGTCAGGTCCTTCTTCAACCTCCCGCCAGAGGCGTGCGTGCACACCAGTTCAAATCGTGGCATGACTCGTTCTCCCTCATTTCTCCACCAAATTAGCTCCGGTTTCGCCCTACATGCTCCTGGGAACATGGCGCAGCTGCCGGGCAAGGTTTCCACGCATGAAAACGGCCGAAAACAGGCCGGCACCGGTGGGGCGGCTCGGGAGCTCGGCATCAACGCGTTCTGGCGCGTCCGAAGCTTCTCCCGGCGAGCTACCTTGCCCGAAAGCATCACCAATGATCGGGGAACATGGAACGCAGGCTAAACCTTGCAGCAAATGGCTGTAACATAGGGTTCACCGGAGGACCGACCCGTTTTTGCCGCCGCCGGCGATTTCTCGTCGCCCGGGGCCTGTGGTGGACGGTTTGATGTGTTCTTTGGCGTGGGAGGGCGCTAGGGTCACTAGTTTCTGTGGCTTGAATTGTAGAACCGATGATCAACCACGTTGGATGAATTCACAGTTTTGGTTTGGAGCTGTTCTTCACGTGTACCGGCGCCAAAACTCAAATTCCAGCGAGACAGCGACGAGGAAGGACAAGGGGACTGTGGTAGTATGATCTACACACCTTGCCGCACCTTAGGGAGGTGCTGTACGTGTGGGAGAGGCGTTGGAGTGGCCGGAAGACGTGAAGCAGCAACGGTGACCCGAGCAGACCAGCGTGGCTCTGTGTTCTTGCTTGTGCACTCGAGCAGAGGGCTGGGAAGCACGTCGGTTGAAGACCGAGAGGGCAAAGTGAAGTGTTCTGCTGCTGTGGCGTGGAGGGCTGAGCAGATAGCCGAGGCAACAGGAGGTGGCACGGTGTTTCTCGGGAGCGGGTTGCAACCGAGAGCTGTCGAGCTCTCACTGTTCGACGAAATTCTGCAGAGGCGGTGGACATTTGTGTGGCTGACAAAGGGGTCCCACCACCTCTAATTTCTATCCAATTTCCACTGATATTTCCTCCCCAGCAACTCAACATTTAAGGCTAGACTTTCACAGCAAGTCATGGTTTAAGCTTTCTGAATTCAAATGATTTGAATTCTGGTGTGAAAGTTTGAATTGTATTTGACCATTTGAATTTGAAATGAAGTTTGAATTCTCCATTTTGTATTGCCTCAAAAATATAGCAAACCAGCTCCAAAATTTCCAATTTTTGGCATGGCTGCTCATTCAAAGGTGGTGAACACAATTGTGAAACCCAATTTTCAAATTGAGGGAATTGGAATTTGAAACTGAATTTGAAATTCAGATTAGAGGGCTTTTCCTTTTAATCCCAAACAAATATTGAAACTCCTCCAAATGAGCTGAAATTCGGAAGGGTGAATATTTGGACTATGAAGATCCAAGTTATGAATTTAGATCTCCATGTTTGGAAGTTTTGGGAAGTCTAAACCCTCACTTTGAACTTACCCCATTATAATTCAAAGTTTTAATTCCCCTCATTTTTCATAAGTGTACCTGAGCTGAATTTTCTTGCTACCACTTTTGGGGATTTTACATCCCTCCCCCCTTAAAAAGAATCTCGTCCCGAGATTCGAAAGGAAAAGTAAAGCGGGGTAAACCTTACCGGGTATATGATGATAGCAAGTCCGGATAATACGCTCGTAGATAATCCTCGCTTTCCCATGTCGCCTCATCAGCGGTATGGTTACTCCACAAGACCTTGTAGAACCATAAGGTCCGGTTTCTTGTGGCACGAGTCTTTTCATCGATGATCCGGATTGGATACTCCGTGTACGTGAGGTCCGGTTGAAGAACTTCTATGTCTTCAGTGCGGATTTCAGCTGAGGGTTTGAGGCATTTCCTCAGCTGAGAGATGTGGAAGACGTTGTGAATGCCTGCGAGCGATGCCGGTAAATCTAGGCGATAGGCCACGGGTCCGCATTTTTCAATAATGGTGAACGGACCAATGAACCGCGGCGCAAGTTTACCCTTCACTCCGAAACGGTGAACTCCTTTCATCGGAGACACACGGACATACACATGGTCCCCGATGTTGAAGTGGAGAAGACGGCGTCTTTTATTCGCATAGCTTTTCTGACGAGATTGAGCAGCCTTAAGGTTGGCCTGTATCACTCGCACTCGTTCTTCAGCTTCATTCACCAGTTCAATGCCGTAGATGACTCGCTCGCCGGACTCGCACCAGTTGAGAGGTGTGCGACATTTCCGGCCGTAGAGAGCTTCATACGGCGCCATCTTGATGCTAGCTTGATAGCCATTGTTGTAAGAAAACTCCGCCAACGGCAAATGATCGTCCCAATTCTTGCCGTGGTGAATGGCACAAGCGCGTAGCATGTCTTCAAGCACTTGATTCACCCGTTCAGTTTGACCATCTGTCTGCGGGTGATACGCGGAGCTTTGGATCAGTTTGGTCCCCAATGATGCATGCAGCTGTTCCCAAAACCGAGAGACAAACAGCGCACCGCAATCTGAAATAATGGAGCGGGGAACACCGTGCAAGCATAAGATCCTTGCAATATAAAGCTCCGCATATTGCTTGGCCACGTAACTGGTATGTACGGGAATGAAATGAGCCGACTTGGTTAGTCGATCGACTATCACCCAAATCGAGTCATGTTTGTGAGACGTGAGAGGTAATCCGACTATGAAGTCCATGCTGATATCCTCCCACTTCCACGCTGGAATGTTCAACGGTTGCAGCTGTCCGGCTTTACGCATATGGTCGGCTTTCACCCGCCGACACGTATCACATTCGGATACGTACTTTGTGATTTCCCTTTTCATCCGCGTCCACCAAAACCTTGTTTTCAGATCTTGGTACATCTTGTTGCTGCCCGGATGAATAGAATACTTGGACAAATGAGCTTCGTCCAATATTTTCCTCTGAAGCTTCATGTCGCGGGGTACCACTATACGGTCTTTAAACCATAGTGTACCGTTATCATCTCTCCGGAAGCATTTCATTTCGCCATTCTTCATCCTTCTCCGAATGTGCGACATTCCCACGTCTTTCTTCTGTGCTTCCATAATCTCCTCTCATATTGTAGGGACGAGAGCAAGATTATACAATGCCCCATATGGAACCAAGTACAGACTCGGCTCCTCCTCTTCAAGTGGGGTGATGGACAGACTGTTGACATGAGCTTTGCGGCTTAAGGCATCGGCCACCACGTTTGCCTTCCCGGGATGGTAGTGAATCTCGATCTCATAGTCTTTGATCAGTTCTAGCCATCTCCGTTGCCGCATATTCAACTCCTTTTGAGTGAATATATATTTCAGACTTTTGTGGTCGGTGTAGAGGTGCACTAAGTTCCCAAGCAAATAGTGTCTCCACATCTTCAAGGCCAATACCACAGCAGCGAGCTCAAGATTATGAGTCGTATAGTGCTGCTCGTGGTTACGAAGTTGACGTGAGCCATAGGTGACCACTCTTCCTCCTTGCATCAATACACAACCAAGCCCGATACCGGACGCATAACAATATACGTCGAAGGGCTTGGTTGTATCCGGTTGAGCTAACACCGGGGCTGTTGTAAGATGCTTCACTAATGCTTGGAAAGCTTCTTTGCAAGCTGAGCTCCAAACATATTTGATCCCCTTTTTCAAAAGTTCAGTCATCGGCTTAGCAAGCTTGGAGAAGTTTGGTATGAATCTCCGGTAATATCCTGCTAACCCGAGGAAACTTCTGACTTCATGGACTGATGTGGGGGACTTCCATTTCAACACTTGTTCGATTTTGCTTGGATCAACTGCAATGCCTTCTGCAGAAATGATATGACCAAGGAATGGCACTTGGCTGATCCAAAACTCGCACTTGCTGAACTTGGCATAAAGCTTATGGTCTCTTAATTGTTGAAGCACGATATGCAAGTGCTTGGTGTGTTCCTCTTCAGACTTGGAGTAGACCAAGATGTCGTCTATGAACACTACCACAAACTTGTCCAACTCCGGCATGAACACTGAGTTCATGAGATACATGAAGTGTGCCGGGGCGTTGGTGAGACCAAAGGACATGACGAGGTACTCATATAACCCATATCTCGTCGAGAAGGCCGTTTTGGAATATCTTCCGCCCGGATCTTGATTTGATGATATCCGGAGCGAAGATCCATCTTTGAAAATACACTTGCACCCACAAGTTGATCGAATAATATATCGATGCGGGGCAGTGGATATTTATTCTTGATGGTGACGGCGTTGAGAGGCCGGTAGTCCACACAGAACTTCAAGATTTCATCCTTCTTCTTCACAAACAGCGCCGAGCATCCCCATGGCGATGAACTCGGTTGAATGAAACCCTTCTTCATTAAATCATTGAGCTGCTCCTTCAATTCAGCCAGCTCATTCGGAGCCATCTTGTACGGTCTCCGTGAGATCGGTGTCGTCCCCGGTACAAGTTCAATCTTGAACTCGACATTTCTTTCGGGTGGCATGCCCGGAAGATCATCCGGAAAGACGTCCGGATATTCACGGACCACACGAATATCTTCAAGTTTCGTGGCTTCCGTGTTATATGTGGCTGGGGTTTCTTGAATCGATCGGTCAAGATTAAGAACATGTGGTTCATGAAGTGGAGAATTGAGATGAACCACACGTGGAATGATGTCAAGCACAGCACCATGGCGATGTAGCCATGGCATTCCTAAAATGACATCAAGTTTTTGACTCTCTAACATGATTAGAGAAGTCGGATATGGATTCCCACCCAACTGTAATGGTGCTCTATACACCATTCTATCAGCTGTTATTTTCCCACCCGGAGAACATATCAAATATGAATTACTTGTGGGAATGATAGGCAGTTGATATTTAATAACATAAGACTGACTTATGAAATTATGGGTGGCACCGGAGTCAAAAAAGTATGACTACGGGATGATCTAGGTAAGAGAACGTACCCGCGAGGACGGGTTCGCCTTCCGGCGCGTCTTCGATAGCTAAGTGGTGGACGTTGCCGGGTTTTGGTGCTGGTTTCTTGGGTTGATTGTGGGGCTGATTAGCACCCTGATATGGTGCTGCACCCCTGCCCTGTCGCGGCTCTGGGCAGTCCCTCGAAATGTGCCCGACACGGCCACACGTATAGCACGTGTAAGGTGTCGGGGTCCCGCCGACTAGACGACGGAATCCCGGTGCACGCTGTTGAAACTGAGGCGCACGCGGGACCATCCTTTGCTGCTGCTGTTGCTGTGATGGATATATCGGTTGAAAGCCAGGCGCATTATATTGCCGACCGCAAAACTGAGGCGGTCGCGCCGGTGGCTGCCATCTCTGACCAGATGGTGAGTGATATACCACACGGTATTTCTGTGGCGTTCCACCACTGCTGCTCGTCAGCGCGCTGCGTTTCCTCTTGTCAGAACCGCGCTCACGC
This sequence comes from Neostapfia colusana, assembly GCA_030760725.1. Taxonomy (NCBI): domain Eukaryota; kingdom Viridiplantae; phylum Streptophyta; class Magnoliopsida; order Poales; family Poaceae; genus Neostapfia; species Neostapfia colusana. The sequence continues at coordinate 14,304,992 of JASWHV010000020.1, forward strand.
TGAGCATTCTCCTGTAGAATCGCGGCATTAACTAGGTCGTTGAATGTGCCACGATTGCTCTGGGCGAGATGGACCTTCATCTTGGAGTTCAGGCCCCGAAAGAACGCATTGCGCTTGTTGTCTTCCGTGCCCACAAATCCTGGCGCATACTGCGCCAGCCGATTGAATAACCTGGAGTACTCATGAGAACTCCTCTCACCTTGTCGTAGCGCCAGGAACTCCTGGAGCTTCATTTCCATCACACCGGGAGGTATGTGATAGGCGCGGAACGCCTCCCGGAACTCAGTCCATGTGACGGCATGGCCAGCCGGTAAGGAGGCGGTGTAGTTCGCCCACCAGGTACCGACTTCTCCTTGAAGCTGTTGCGCTGCATACAGCGCGTTCTGGTGTTCGGTGCATCGTAGCAGCCCGAACTTCGCCTCCAGAGTGCGGATAAAGCTGTCCGCCTCCAAAGGTTCTTCGGCCTCCGTGAAGATCGGTGGATGGGTCGCCATGAATTCTGAATGTGAACTTTGTTGGGGCTGGCGTTGCCCATTGTCTTGGCGTCCTCCCTGATGGGACGCATTCTGCTGCACCAACATCCGCAGTAACTCGGTTTGCTCGTCGCGCGAGCCGAGCACTGCGGCGAGAACCTCCGCAAGATTCCTTGGAAGTTCTGGCGGTGGAGGAGGTGGTTGCTGCTGCGTCGTGGTCTGCTCCGGAGGTGGAGACTCATCACCACGAACTTGACTCGGACCTCCCTCCTCTTGCGTTGAACGTGTCCACACCATTCTGCATTCATACCATTCAAACGATCAGCACATGTGGGTTTAGCTCATCCAGCCTATACAATAGTAATGCGAGAATGGGATAAACAATGCACATAACAATCACACATATGGATAAAGTATAAACTTTATGCACCATATACATCCCTGGACCGTGTCATACGATCGAGTTCCAAAGTATTGAACTTTATGGCTTAAAAGTTCATTTCGACCATCGGGGTCACCACGGGATGTTAAGTGTGTTAGCATGCGTAATTCCTCGCTATTGTATTGCGCCCAAACATGTACTAACTCGAAGTGATATGTCAAATACATAAACCCGTCGACTCCAACTCGCTGTTTTACAACAGCCACTGGACGTCAAACGGTGAAACTAAGTGTTTTGGTTGAAATACAGAAAATTCCAGAGAGCATTTGGTCTGCCCTGTTTTTGGACAGTACCTACTCATCTGAGTGGAGGGAGATTTTGTTCTGGAACTCTTCAGAAAAATTGTAGAGGACTTCAAAACCTTTCCAGAATGGTATCACACACCTCAATTGGTCCAACCAATCTAAAGTTATGCCCTGTTGAAGTTCAGCAAAGTTTCTGCCAAAACAGGGGAGATTGTTCCTAAGCTTTTGAGATTGAATCTATACTCCCAATTGACTCTTAGTTCAATATAGGAGTTTACTAACCCCTAAATGAATTTCTAAACTTCATTGTGACTCTTTTCTTTGAAAATAAACTTTTATGCAGTCGGTACTACGTTTCCTCACCAAGGAAAAATCCTAAACCGGTATTCCGGCATATACGTGTCAAATGGTGGAACTAAAGTCGTCACTCACAAACGGTTTCTACACGTCATGCACTAACGTGGTTAGTGTACCTGCAGAAAAACACACAATAATGATGCACACAAAGGTTTTAACATTGCAGGCAGTTCCATATCATAGTAAAAACATACGGTCCGTATCATTGCCATACGGATCGTCCTTGAGTCAAGCCACGTCTCAAGGTACATGGTCGTGTTTTCACACCACACGACAGGGAACCCGAGTAGAGCGCGAACGGGTCGTCACGGTTGGGAATTTTATCAACCCAACGGATACCACCTACTGCCTCATGACCGTTGAGGCACGCCGATGGCGAGCGCTGCGTATGGCCCTTTGAACATTGAACGCTCAAGAGTTGCATACTATCGTGTTGCTTACCACACGATGGGGTATTCTCACTTTTGCCTAAAGCACGCAGGAGATCAGCGTTTTCATATGCTCTCAGAACCATTGAGAGGTTCAGAGACTCATATTCACTACTGTGCCAAGCCACGGTATACCATGCCATACTATTACTCGTATGGGGAGTTACCGCAATTGATCCGCCTGAGGTGGCGTACCTTACCTCTTACCTGACGTCGGAGCGTCGTTACAGAATGTATAACATATAAGTTAGCTTTTCCACCTTAGTAACTACTACTATCATAGACCTTATGTGGGCTTAATGACTAATCCTCACTCGACTACTTCTAAGTTTTAAAAATAGGCTCTTTTCGAGCGTGCTATTCCCAAATGTGGCTCTGATACCACGACTGTGGGGACCACCCCGTGGTTCACCCACTCCAGGATCGCATAGGGTGGTGCCGTACGATGCGGCACCCAACAGCACACACGAAAAGAATAAAGAACAAAATACAAACTTTTATTTGATATAAAACAGCGGAAGTCTTTTACAAAATATAACTAGACAGCGGAAGTAATGTACATTAGTAGCCTCTCATCCTAACTATGCAAAAGTGCAGCCGTCCAGCCCGGGGACGCTACACGCTAGCAGCATGAAACCGGAGATCACGGCGGCGTGCAGGGCTCCATCTCGGCCGTGTACCCTTACGGGAGCATCGCCTCATCCTCGGAACCCTCCTCATAGCTCTCACCTGCATACAGCTCAAATATTGCAACCGTGAGCACGATGGCTCAGCAAGGCTTAACCGTCTGACCTAGGCATGGAACTCTACATGAAGGGAGGTGTATGATAGGAAAAGGAATTTGCGACAAAGACACACCTATAAGTTGATCCTTACTTTCAGTTTTATAGCAGCAAATTCATGTGCCTTAGGCAGCCCTCATATCGGAAGTCCACAATCAAACAAGAAACGCTTTCCTCCGATGTGGTGATGCCCAAAGCGGAAAGTAAACTTAATTAGCTCTACATCTACAGCAAACATGGTTTCCAAAACATTACTCTATCATCACAGCATATTATCATACAACTGGCTTACTTTACTTATTACTACGTCACGAAACAGTGAACAAGCGGTACTCAAATAACCGCGAGGGACGGTGATTGCAATCAGGAGACACCCGGACAACACGTTGCACACACCCACTTTCAGAAGCGTGATTCCACACCCCTTCCTACTCTGTTGTATGCAACAACCTTTCAAAGGCAACCCAAACACCGAACATGTCCATCCGTAATGGGCAGGAGGTCCCCGCGTGGAGCGTGACTGTGCCCACCGGCAGATTTACACCTTGCTACCCTCAACCCACTCATGTTTACGGTTGGGTAAGCCTCGGCACCCAGGTTAACCATTTACATCGGTTTCCTGCTTATGTCAGTATGCCATCCGGTACTGTTCGATACTTGTTCAGCAGGCCCGCACACGACTCGGTCCTCAATCGACGCCAACAGGGCTACGCACGTGAGACCTCCGCTCACTGCTTCCTATCCCCCTGCTGGGTTTCATTTTCTTCACTTTTAAGCCATTCTCTATTCTGACCAAACCGTGTGATAAACCTTACCTCGCGAGTAGATTCCAACTACTCGACTTCTACCGAGGTCCTAAGCATATTAGCGGGGCCTTGTCTACTCGTCGGCTCTGTAAGCTACCCAATCCTTCATAGGATTTACAAGGTTATGCAAGTGGGATTTCAAACACCTTAACTCTACTGCAAACATTCACCCTAGACATAAGTGATACAAATAAAGAATTTTATAAAAGGTACTTAAGTGCAATCCAGGGCTTGCCTGGTTGCGAGTCAGAGAAGAAGTGAGCTTCTGGTGGGAGGACGTCCAAGGGCTCCGGTGCGTCCTCAACTTTGGTCACTATTATGAAATGTAATAAAATACATGTGTAAGTATTAAGGATTTATAAGAATTGAACTACTATTCATAGCTATTGCTATTTAGGATTCTTAATTGGCTTTGGGATTTTTACAGTAGATACTAGACTCTCTAAGGATGATTTGAGCCAAATTTGGAGACATGTCATTGCACAGTGTAGTCTTTAAAATTCCTACAAGTACAATGCTTCTCTGAATTTTGAGCCCAATTCAGGAGCTTTGACATAGATAATAGTGAAAGATCTGATTAGGGTAACTCTCCATGGTTCTAACAAAATTTGTCTCACCATTTTTGGAGCTACCATCAGAGAGATATGAATTTTTGAAGTTGGACAGGAGTTCTGAAAAGTTTCTGTTTAAATTTGAATTTCCAAATAAAGGCTGGACTTTGGAAGGTAATTGGACCTAGCAAATGAACTCCAATGAAGCTCAAATTTTTACTGGAGATCAGTAATGTCATGAGGAACTTCCTGGCCAAATTTGAAGAAATTCCATAACAGAGACATTCTGGACTAAATTCCCAAAGATTTAACTTTGATGAATCTTGGAGAAATATCCAGAGATCCTCAGATCAATTTCTTTGCATTTCTGCAAAATACTGACTGAGAGAAATCCAACAAAATTTGTTTCACAAATTTTGGACATCCCTACAGAAAGTTATGGAGCTATGAAGGTTGAAACATTTTTCTGGAAATCAATTCTATGATTTTTAGCTAATTTATTTAATCCTTAGATAACCTACTGATTAAGCCCTCCAAATAAACTCCAAAAATCCTAAAATTTTTACTGGAGGTCAGGCACTATGAAAAGGACTAGCTGCCCAAATTTGGGAATATTTCATAAATAATTGCTCCTGTAATAAATCCCTAAAGGATTTACTAAAAACAATTCTACAGAAACTCCTGGGTATTTTTGTTCATCTGTAAAGTACTCCTCCTAAGGATTCAGACAAAAGTTGTCTCACCCTTTTTGGAGCTGTCTACACAAAGTTATGAATTTTTCAAACTGTGATAGCTCTCTGTTTAAAATCTACACAGAGACTTAACAGGGGGGCCCACTGGTCAGGTCCTTCTTCAACCTCCCGCCAGAGGCGCGCGTGCACACCAGTTCAAATCGTGGCATGGCACGTTCTCCCTCATTTCTCTCCAAATTAGCTCCGGTTTCGCCCTACATGCTCCTGGGAACATGGCGCAGCTGCCGGGCAAGGTTTCCACGCATGAAAACGGCCAAAAATAGGCCGGCACCGGTGGGGCGGCTCGGGAGCTTGGCATCAACGCGTTCTGGCGCGTCCGAAGCTTCTCCCGTCGAGCTACCTTGCTCGAAAGCATCACCAATGATCGGGGAACATGGAACGCAGGCTAAACCTTGCAGCAAATGGCTGTAACATAGGGTTCACCGGAGGACCGACCCGTTTTTGCCGTCGCCGGCGATTTCTCGTCGCCTGGGGCCTGTGGTGGACGGTTTGATGTGTTCTTTGGCGTGGGAGGGCGCTAGGGTCACTAGTTTCTGTGGCTTGAATTGTAGAACCGATGATCAACCACGTTGGATGAATTCACAGTTTTGGTTTGGGGCTGTTCTTCACGTGTACCGGCGCCAAAACTCAAATTCCAGCGAGACAGCGACGAGGAAGGGCAAGGGGACTGTGGTAGTATGATCTACACACCTTGGCGCACCTTAGGGAGGTGCTGTACGTGTGGGAGAGGCGTTGGAGTGGCCGGAAGACGTGAAGCAGCAACGGTGACCCGAGCAGACCAGCGTGGCTCTGTGTTCTTGCTTGTGCACTCGAGCAGAGGGCTGGGAAGCACGTCGGTTGAAGACCGAGGGGGCAAAGTGAAGTGTTCTGCTGCTGTGGCGTGGAGGGCTGAGCAGATAGCCGAGGCAACAGGAGGTGGCACGGTGTTTCTCGGGAGCGGGTTGCAACCGAGAGCTGTCGAGCTCTCACTGTTCGACGAAATTCTGCAGAGGCGGTGGACATTTGTGTGGATGACAAAGGGGTCCCACCACCTCTAATTTCTATCCAATTTCCACTGATATTTCCTCCCCAGCAACTCAACATTTAAGGCTAGACTTTCACAGCAAGTCATGGTTTAACCTTTCTGAATTCAAATGATTTGAATTCTGGTGTGAAAGTTTGAATTGTATTTGACCATTTGAATTTGAAATGAAGTTTGAATTCTCCATTTTGTATAGCCTCAAAAATATAGCAAACCAGCTCCAAAATTTCCAATTTTTGGCATGGCTGCTCATTCAAAGGTGGTGAACACAATCGTGAAACCCAATTTTCAAATTGAGGGAATTGGAATTTGAAACTGAATTTGAAATTCAGATTAGAGGGCTTTTCCTTTTAATCCCAAACAAATATTGAAACTCCTCCAAATGCGCTGAAATTTGGAAGGGTGAATATTTGGACTATGAAGATCCAAGTTATGAATTTAGATCTCCATGTTTGGAAGTTTTGGGAAGTCTAAACCCTCACTTTGAACTTACCCCATTATAATTCAAAGTTTTAATTCCCCTCATTTTTCATAAGTGTACCTGAGCTGAATTTTCTTGCTACCACTTTTGGGGATTTTACACAGGTGCCCCCTCTGGCACATCCTCTAGAGCTGTATGATAAATGCACCCGGATTTTGGTGTTGTTCCTTGAAGCTGAGCATGGGGTTGATTTATACCCCGCCCCGGTGTAGTTTCTCTATGGTGTATCCTTTCTGGACACTTCCTTCTGATGTGACCCAAATAACCGCACGTGAAGCACGGTTTCTCAGCCGGTTCAAGGTTGCTCGGAGTACGGACACTAGTTGTATTCTGCTGCGGCAAGAACACTTGAGGAACAGAATAACGTGGCTGCATATACCGTTGTTGCAGCTGTCCGACTTCAGAGTATTGAGCTGAATGACCCGAATGTTGCTGGAGTCATCGAGCCGGCTGCATCAGCTGACAGTTCAAGGTACTGTCTACCACCCTGTATTTCTGCGGAGCACTACTGCTACTCTCCGGTGGTATATGGTTCTTTCTTTTCTCAGCCTGAACTTCCCGCTGAGCATCTTCAACCATGATGGCAGCACTCATTAATTCGTTGAAGTTCTTTCGATCAGCTAAAACGAGTCTCTCCTTTAGTTTGGGATTGAGGCTGCGTTAGAACCATTCACACTTTTGTGCTTCGGTGTTCGCATGTTGAGGCGCATACTGTGCCAGCTTGTTGAACACTCGCGAATGCTCGTATGCACCCCTCCCTCCTTGTTTTAAGGCCAGAAACTCCTCGAGTTTCCGCTGAATTATTCCGGAAGGAACATGATATGCGAGAAATGCCTTCCGGAATTCTGCCCATGTAAAGTCATGTCCAGCTGGTAAGGAGGCAAGTTGATTCGCCCACCATGCACTGGCGGACCCGTGAAGTTGTTGCGCTGCGTATAAAACCTTCTGATGTTCGGTGCATTGAAGCAACCCGAACTTAGACTCAATGGTACGGATCCAGCTATCCGCCACCAGAGGATCCTCAGCTTCAATGAAAACCGGTGGTTGAGTTGCCAAGAACTCGACATAGGAATTCGGTTGAGGTTGGCGCAAGTCTTCGTCTTGACATCCCCCTTGACGGGATGTATTCATCACCAGGGTGCGGAGCAAGTCGGTTCGCTCATCGCTTGCACCCGTCATGGCAGCCAGAATGTCCGCCATTGTGACCGTGGGTGAAGGTCCTGGTGGAGGCTGCGGTTGCGGAGCTCGCTGCTCTCGTTCTGGAGAGTTATCACCACCACCACCACTGGAACCACCCACCTCACTCATGGAACGAGTTCGCACCATTCTGCAATTGCACGAGTTCATTATCAGTTCAACACTATCACTTGATTTATTCCATAAACAAAGTAGTGCACCACTGATAATGAAATCTTAACCTGTAAGCAAAATGATTTAAGCGCAAACTGATGTAGCTAACAGCAAGGATTTAAAAGCAGATTGACCAGTCCTTAAACAAACCAGATTTCGATCCAGTTAAAAGCATTTTCATAACTCATGTTGAATACCAAAGTTAAAGTTAACTTCAATATCTTTCCAACGAGTATCCAAATGCCTCCATATCACTTCTGGATCCAAAAGTTATGATTTCGCAAAGTTGCCAGACTTTCTGGATAAAATTTGCCAGCATCTCCTTTGTATGTGGCTGACTTTATCACAGTTGTATATGAAAATACAACAAGAATCTGAACAACCTTTGAACTACAACAAGGTTGCATATCTCATAACCTTTCCAACGGTGTATCACAGGCTCCTTAGGGATTTTTCTACAGGAAGTTATGGCTTAAAAACAGAAAGGTCCAGAGAGGGTTTTCTGTTGTCCTGGTTCTGGACAGTTTGCCTTCAACTGGACTTCTCACCCAATTAACGTGTGATTTTGTTCTGAAGGTCTACAAGAAAGTTGTAGAGAACTTGAAAAAAATTCCAGAACTGTATCATACACCTTAATTGGATCAGGCTACTCAGGGTTATGCTCTGTTAAAATCCAGAAATAATTCCTGCCAGAAACAGAGCACTCTGTTTTTGAAATCTTTGAAACCTAAACCTTCTCTCATTTGAATCTTAGCTCAAAATAAGAGTTCAGTAACTAATACTTATTTCAAACTTCCATTTTTAGTTGAAGGTTAGCTCATGAATTGATTCTTCATAGGGAATAGGTTATTAAGTGTAGTACGGTGTTGATGCACCGTAAGAAACATGTCGGTACTACGTTGCCTCTCCAAAAGAAAATCCTAAAACGGATTATACCGGCATAACCGTTTAATCAGTGGCACTAAGAAGGTCTCTCGCACACGTGTACTACACGGGATACGTACGTGGTTAGTACCTGCAGAAGACACTCAATAGTGGTGCACTCAAAGGTTGTTTACATTTCAGGCAGTTCCATATCATACTAAAAACATACGCCCCGTATCATTTTCACACGGGCCGTCCTTGAGTCAAGTCACGTCTCAAGGTACATGGTCGCGTTTCCACACCACACGACGGGGAACCCGAGTATATCATGAACTGGTCGTCACGGTTGGGAATGTTATCAACCAAACAGATACCACCTACTGCCCTGCAGGGCACGCCGATGGCAAGCGCTGTGTATGTCCTCCTGTGCTATTTCCAGACGAACACACTATCACGTTACTGACCACACGATGGGGTCTCCACTTACTTGCCTAATGCACGCTAGGGATCAGCGTTCCATATGAACTCAGGAACATGAAGAGTCCAAGAGTTTCATATTAACATCTCACACCAAGCTCTGAGATCTAACCCTGAACTACTTTCCTCGTCAGGGGAGCTAACCGAAATTGAACCTCTTTCGGTGGCGTTCCTTACCATGTTTACCTGAGCGTAGGTGCGTCGTTACATAATCAAAATTCAGAATTATAACAAATATGTTAGTGCTGCCACTTTAAGTAACTATACTACTATAGTCCTTATGTGGGCCTAATACCGTATCCTCACCGTAACCTAGATTTTTGTCATAATACGATCTTTATTCTGTGCGCTATTACCAATGCGGCTCTGATACCACGTTGTGAGGACCCGCCGGGTCCCGGTTCACTCACGGGGACGGTGCACCTCGCCCGGGAATCGCATTGGGTGGTGCCGTGCGATGCGGCACCCAACAACACACATAATAAAGCATCATATTACATAAATCAAGCGGAAGCTTACAAAGTGTAAATTTTTACAAATACTTCTCAAAATATTCTACAGCGGAAGACTATTACAACTCACATCTCATACCTATGCTAAGCAACAGAGAAGGTGTCCAGCCCGCGGACCCTTCTCACTAGCAACACTATCACAATAGCAGCGGCAAGGGTTGCCCTGAGTTCACCACTCGGAGAGCTCCGAGTCTCATCGGACACCCGTACATATCAGTGTACAGTTATTACCTGCAAAACAACTTATGCAGTATCTTTGAGCACGAAGCTCAGCAAGACTGACCCGTCACCCTAGTCATGAAACTCTACATGATGAAAATAGAGGGCTGATTATAGAAGTTTGCGCCAACGATGAACTTGAGCTAAAGGAGAGTCCTTACTTCAAGTTTTAAGCAACTTTTATAAACCTCGCGCAACTTACATCTAGACTCCACAATCAAACAAGAAACGCTTCATCTTGATGCCACTTGCCCGAGGTGAAAGTAACTTTAGTGAGCTACCCTAGACTCATACAGACCTTGCGCCATCAACGTCAAGACTCCACAATCAAACAAGAAACGCTTTGCCTCGACGCTACTAGCCCAAGGTGGAAAATAAATTTAGTGAAAGTGTTGATCATTCCTCATCTCCATTATGAGGATTACTCACGAAGCATTATTAACTTTTCCCAGTTTATTAGTACGTCACGACGCAGAGAACAAGTATGCTCGGTCCATTCCACGAGCGACAGTGATTGCAATCAAAAATACCTGGCTGACACGACACGTACGCCTGTGCTCGACGTTGCACACAGCAACCGTCACTGACATCGTACGTGGCAACCTTTCACACGACACCCAAATGTCGAACCGGTCCCACCGACTGGGATTAAGTCTCTCTACGGCAAACCCTCGTAGAGCCGACTTCTCTATCCTTTCAGCATCTTCATCAGACGGTGAGGTATGCCTCGACACCCAAGTTAACATGTTACATTGGTTTCCTGGGTCCCATATAGCCATTATGCATCCGGTACAGAACTCAAACTTGTCCAATGGGCCGCACACGAGAATGGGACTTAATCGACTCAGACATAGACTAGGTTCACAGGACCACGTCCTTGAGCCTTCCATCCACTGCCAGGTGCTCCATTCCCAACTATGAGGATCAATTCCCAACCCTTCCGATTGACCCCCCCTTAATCCCGGTTCACGGGTAGAAAACTGCCCACTCGAGTTATGCCTCTTTTAATCCACTTTTGTTAACTTGAGATCAGCAGTTATAATCAAGTGTTAACCTACTCTGCATTATACTCCAAGGTTTTCTGGGTCATGCATTTGGAGTGTCATACCATCTAGACTTAATGCAATAAATAAAATGCTAGACGTATATAGTTAATACAAAAAAAACTTGTAATATTTTGATGCAAACCGGGGCTTGCCTTTGTTTTGCAGGTGACTTATATATATATGAAGTTCAGTTAGTGAAGACCACTTGGTGCTTGATCAACTGCTTTCCTCCTTCCTTGATCTCTACTCCGATGACTTCAACTCCTCCACGTAGATACTACACGTAATGAATATGCATATGGATTTAATTGTAAAGATTTTGCTACAAGTTTCAACAAAAAGTTTCAAAACTGGAACTCTGTTTAAGAATTTAAATGAAACTGGTGCTAGTGGTTTGGGTTTGGGTCTAAGTAACATGATCAAGTGCTAAGTGTTTTTCCCCTCTTCTATATTGATCACCATAAGAGGTTGAACAGAACAGGGGTGACCCAGAGCTCCAATGGAGCTTAGAATTTTCATGTGAGTTCCTTGTCACCAGAAAGTCCTATGGACCAAAAATTAGCACTTTTTATTGAGTGGTTTGTTCAGAACAATTTTCTAAGTAATTAAGCAAAGAAGAATTAATTCTGAGCTCACACCCATGTTCATACCAAACTTAGTGAACTACACTTTCAATTATAGTTCACATAGCTTGCATGAATTTTTCCTAGGATTTTTGGAGCTAAGAATCTCCCAGCAATGAATTTCCAAGTTCTGGAAATTCCCTGAAAGTGTTTCTGTATTTAATTGGATACAGCACTTTAAATCCTGGATTGCCCTGACCACATCAACTCCAATTGAACTGAAACTTTTACAGGGGTTCACTAATACCCTAAATAATATTCTGGCAAAATTTGAGGATTTTTGGATTAGCCAAACTCCCTCAATAATTATTTTGATGAAAAGTTTTAAAGAATTTTCCAGAATTAAATAATGACTTTCATACAAATTGGGATTCATATTTGGATAGTGCTTTGTCAGAGGAATCCAATAAAATTTGTTTCACAATTTTTGGATTCTCCTACACAATGTTGTGGCTATTTAAACTTTGAACTGAAATCTGAAAATCCTAAAATGTTCAAATGCTGACTGTGGGTCCAGGGGACTTGTGTCACTCGTTGGGACGAGCCACACGGGGCTCCTGGACATTTCTCGCGCAGCCACAAGAGATCCCAGCCGCAGCAGATCAGAAACCGAAGTCACTGTCGCTGACATGCGGGGCCCGCCGGTCATCTTCAACCTCCGGCCACCCGCGCCCGTGCGCCGCTGGGCTCGCCGGAACTGAGCCGAACCTTGCCGTCCGGCCAGCTCCCGAGTCCTCCCTCGCCGCTAGGGTCTAAATTCATGTGCTGAACACGATGGGACCATCTTCCCTGACCGACGGTGGCTCTAACCTAGCCGGCAACGGTGCAGCGGCTCGGTACAAGTTCGGCGAAGTCGCCCGGCCAACCTCGCCCGCCAAAACCTCAGTGGAAAGACTCTACAGAACCGGGGGATCCCAGGGAAGGTCGGCATGTCCATGCCAAGGCTCGGGGAAAGCTCTAAACTAACTTTCACCGTGAGCCCGATCCACCTCACCATAACCGCCGTTGGAAGAATGGGAAATATGTCATGCACAGTGGTTTTCATGCGTCGGTTGCAAAAGGGCAAATGATCACCGGCTAGCCCAGCTCATGTGTGCAAGATTTGACAAGCTACAGAGGATTAGAGAGTGAGAATTTTGGCGGCAAATATCGGATGCTCCGTTTGAAGTCGCCGGGACAAAATCTCCAAATTCGTCGCCGATCCTTCACGGGTTGCTCCAGGCTTTGGAGGAGAGCAGCACCATGGTGGCGCGCTCCCGTGGCCGGGCTTGCTCGGACGTGACAACCCCTGTGGAAGGCTGTCCGCGTGCGCCCGGTCGCCGGTTAGCCTTAGCTTGTCGCGGACAAAGGAGTTTAGGGCTTGGACACTGCCGGAGCTTGGTAGCTCTCACGCTGGGAAGGTGAGGAACGAGGGCGTAGCTTTGTTGTGCAACTCGGAGGGCGCTGCGGCACGTTTTGAGCTGGCTCCCGATGGTTTCCCAGAGGTGGCGGCGAGCTCGGTTTCTGTTTCGCGTTTTCACGTGCGTGAGGAGGGGAAACACCGGTGGTCGCCTTGGCTACGCGGGAGGATCACGTAGGGGGGCACCGCCGACTCCCGTGCTGCCAGCGACCCAGGCGAAGAGCAGGAGGTGGCTCGGGTTGCTCCCACGGTGGCACCCGATGAGGACCCTGTTCGGTGAGTGGAGACTTAAGGCTGAAGAATTGGAGATCTTTTACAGTTTTTAACCTCCCCAATGACAGGTGGGTCCCACTCAACTTCCGTGCAAAAAGATCTCCATAGTTTGACAAATATTCAACCCCAAATGTTTTAAAGTTGGAAACTGAGCTGCATTTGGATAGTTGGACAAATTTACTCCAAATTCAAAGGCATATTCGAATTCTTTGCACATTTAACTCCATTTGGAAAAATGGGTAGCAATTCTTTTGAAAAGTTGATGAAATTTTGCTTACCCGCTAAATTGGGCCTAAGGAATCTAAATATGCAACTGGATTCTTGTGTTAGTTGCTGCAAACAAGAGTTTGAACCCAACAGTTTTGAATTCCCATTGTGTCCTCCCTCATTTAAATTTGGTTTGATCCTTTAGTGCCAAATCTGATTTTTAAACCCTTCCTTTGCACTTGAGTACTTCACTTCTGTGGTCTTAATCCAACTAGGGTCCAAACATGCAAATAACCCTATGTTGGTTTTTGAACAACCTCTCATGTGTTATTATATGTGTAAAAAGTTTGAACCAATCCCCTTTTTCATACACATGACACCAACATTTGTGCAAACTCATGTTTCTTTGTATTAACATTTTTGGGACCTTTACATTGGAATCCTCATGAGGAGTACTTCACATATGAAAAAAATTGCTTTCTAAGAAAATGCCCAGGAATTTCTGTAGAATTGTTTTTAGTAAATCCTTTGGAGATTTATTTCAGGAGCAATTCTTTATGAAACACTCCCAGATTTGGGCAGAAAATCCTTTTCATAGTAACTGATCCCCAGTAAAAATTTGAGCTTCATTGGAGTTAATTTGCTAGGCTAAATTTCCCTCCAAAGTTCAGCCTTTATTTGGAAATTCAAATTTAGACAGAAACTTTTTCAGAACTCCTATCCAACTTCAAAAATTCGTATCTCTCTGTGGATAGCTCCAAAAATGGTGAAACAAATTTTGTTAGAACTATGGAGACTTATCCTAATCAGATCTTCCACTGTTAGCTATGTCAAAGCTCCTGATCTGAGCTTAAAAATTCAGAGAAGTCTTGTGATTGTGGGAATTTTGGAGACCACAAGGTGCAATGAAAATTCTCTAAATTTTGCTCAGATCATACTTATAGGGTCTAGTCTTCACTGTAAAAATCCCAAAGCCAATTAAGGGTCCTAAATAGCAGTAGCTATGAATATAAGTTCAATTCTTATAAATCCTTAATGCCTATACATATATTTTGCTACATTTCATTTAGTGACCAAAGTTGAGGACGCATCGGAGCCCTTGGACGTCCTCCCACCAGAAGCTAACTTCTCCTCTGACTCGCAACCAGGCAAGCCCCGGTTTGCACTTAAGTACCTTTTATACAATTCTTTATTTGTATCACTTAGGTCTAGGGTGAATGTTTGCATTAGAGTTAAGGTGATTGAAACCCCACTTGCATAACCTTTTAAATCCTATGAAGGGTTGGGTAGCTTACAGAGCTGACGAGTAGACAAGGCCCTGCTAGTATGCTTAGGACCTCGGTAGAAGTCGAGTAGTTGGAATCTACTCGCGAGGTAAGGTTTATCACACGGTTTGGTCAGAATAGAAAATAGCGTAAGAATGGTGAAAATGAGACCCAGCAGGGGGGGGGATAGGAAGCAGTGAGCGGAGGTCTCACGTGCGTAGCCCTATTGGTGTCGATTGAGGACCGAGTCGTGTGTGGGTCTGCTGGACAAGTATCGAACAGTACCAGATGGCATACTAACATAAGCAGGAAACCGATGTAAATGGTTAACTTGGGTGCCGAGGCTTACCCAACCGTAAATAGGAGTGGGTTGAGGATAGCAAGGTGTAAATATGCTAGTGGGCACAGTCACGCTCCACGCGGGGACTTCCTGCCCGTTACGGATGGACCAGTTCGGCATTTGGGTTGCCTTTGAAAGGTTGTTGCATATAACAGAGTAGGAAGGGGTGTGGAATCACGCTTCTGAAAGTGGGTGTATGCAACGTGTTGTCCGGGTGTCTCCTGATTGCAATCACCGTCCCTCGCGGTTATTTGAGTACCGCTTGTTCACTGTTCTGTGACGTAGTAAGAAGTGAAGTAAGCCAGTTGAATTATAATTACCTGTGATGATATATTAAACCATGTCTGCTGTAGATGTAGAGCTAATTAAGTTTACTTTCCGCTTTGGGCGTCACCACATCGGAGGAAAGCGTTTCTTGTTCGATTGTGGACTTCCGATGTGAGGGCTGCCTACAGCACATGAATTTGCTGCTATAAAAATGAAAGTAAGGATCAACTTATAGGCGTGTCTTTGTGGCAAAGTCCTTTATCCTATTTTACACGTCCCTGCATGTAGAGTTCCATGCCTAGGCCAGTCGGTTAAGCCTTGCTGAGCCATCGTGCTTACGGTTGCAATATTTGAGCTGTATGCAGGTGAGAGCTATGAGGAGGGGTCCGATGATGAGGTGATGCCCCCGTCGGGGTACACAGCCGAGCTGGAGCCCTGCACGCCGCCGTGATCTCCCGTTACTTGCTGCTAATGTGTAGCGTCCCCGGGCTGGACGGCTGCACTTTTGCATAGTTAGGATGAGAGGCCATATATGTATAATACTTCCGCTGTTACTTAAGTTTTTGTAAAAGACTTCCGCTGTTTTATATCAAATAAAAGTTGTATGTTGTTCTTTAATCTTTTCGTGTGTGTTGTTGGGTGCCGCATTGCACGGCACCACCCTCTGCGATCCGGGAGTGGGTGAACTACGGGGTGGTCCACACAGACGTGGTATCAGAGCCAGGTTGGGAATAGCACACTCGAAAAGAGCCTATTTTGAAAATTTAGAAGTAGTCGAGTGAGGATTAGTCGTTAAGCCCACATAAGGTCTATGATTGTACTATATATGATGGTGGAAAAAGCTAACTTATATATTATACATTCTGTAACGACGCTCCGACGTCAGGTAAGAGGTAAGGTACGCCACCGCAGGCGGATCAATTGCGCTAACTCACCATACGAGTAATGGTATGGAAGGTTATACCATGGCTTGGCACGGCAGTTAATATGAGTCTGTGAACCTTCTCATGGTCCTGAGAGCATATGAACACGCTGATCTCCAACGTGCTTTAGGCAAAAGTGAGAATACCCCATCGTGTGGTAAGCAACACGATAGTATGCAACTCTTGAACGTTCAATGTTCAAAGGGCCATACGCAGCACTCGCCATCGGCGTGCCTCAGCGGTCATGAGGCAGTAGGTGGTATCCGTTGGGTTGATAAAATTCCCAACCGTGATGACCCGTTCGCGCTCTACTCGGGTTCCCCATCGTGTGGTGTGGAAACACAACCATGTACCTTGTGACGTGGCTTGAACGATCCGTATGGCAATGATACGGACCGTATGTTTTTATTATGATATGGAACTGCCAGCAATGTTAAGACCTTTGTGTGCACCATTATTGTGTGTTCTTCTGCAGGTACATTAACCACATTAGTGCATGACGTCTCGAAAATGTTTTTGAGTGACGTTCTTAGTTCCACCATTTGACACGTATATGCCGGAGTACCGGTTTAGGATTTTTCTGTGGTGAGGAAACGTAGTACCGAGACTGCATAAAAGGGATATTTTTCAAAGAAAAGAGTTAAAATGAGGTTTAGGATGAGGGGGCCCGACCCCGATCACGGGGCCGTGCCGCCTTGCCCGAGGAATCGCATTGGTTGGTGCCGTGTTATGCGGCACCCAACAACACACATATAAGGAACACAGTATTACATAAACCAAAGCGGAAGCTTACAACTGTTCTTTGTAAATAATTTAAATAAAATAGCTACAGCGGAAGTCTATAAACAGCTCACGTTGAATAACTATGAAGCACCGAGAAGAGGTCCAGCCCGCGGACTCCTCTCGCTAGCAACACGAAGACAAGGCAGCGGCTAGGTTCTCCAAGGGTGACATGACTCGGAAGTTCCCGAGTCTCACCGGACAACCTTCTTTATAGCGTCGATGCTTACCTGCAAAACCACTTATATAGCAAGAGTGAGCACAAAGGCTCAGCAAGACTTAACCGTCTCTCCTAAAGCATGGAACTCTATGTGAAAGTAACCTAAGACCTAAGCCTGTCCTTTGCGAAAAGACTCGCCTATGAGTTCATCCTTAACTTTCAGATTTTAGCCATAATAGTAGTGACCTTGCGCCCAGCAACATTGGAACTCCACAATCAAACAAGAAACGCTTCATTCCAATGTTACTTGTCCCAAGGTGAAAAATAAATTTAGTTTGCTCTATCTCTACTTCAAACATGGTTTTCATGCAACTTAACATAATCACAACAGCAATTATACTTTTTGCAAACTGTTTCCACACAAGTTGATTAACTACGTCACAACATGGGAGCAAGCGGTACTCAATAACCGCGAGGGACGGTGATTCGAATCAAACACTACCCGGATAACTCGACACATACGCCCGCCTCTGAAGACCCAACTCTGGCGTCCTTTATTACATCGTATGTGGCAACCTTTCTCAGGACACTAAACTGTAGAACCGGTCGCGCCGTCTCGGGCTCATAGGTCTAATGAGACGATGTGGTATGCCTCTACAATCCAGTGAACCTGGTACATCGGTTTCCTGATTCCCATATGTCAGTAAGCATCCGGTACACAACTCAATACTTGCTCCTGGGCGCGGCATACGCATCGGTCCTTAACCGACACAGGCAGAGCTACTCGACCAAGACCTCGTCTTGTCGCAGCCTAACCCCTCTGCCCGGTCTCATCTTTAGAAATGTAAACTTTAGTTTGCTTCCTTTCCCAACCACACTTATGATCTTCTGAACTATAGCTCGCGAGTAGATTCCAACTACTCGTCTTCTACCGGATGTCCTAGCCTAATTAGCATTGCCTTATTCTACAGCGATGACACATTTCTACCCTTGACCTCAGGGTTCATGTTTGGTTATGCAAGTGGAGTATCACACATCCTTGACCTAATGCACATACAAACCTTGACCAAATGTAGTGAACAAAGGGAAAACTTTAAAAACAACTTAAGTGCAAACCGGGGCTTGCCTTGGTTTTGCAGGTGACTTAAGTCAGGTAAGATGAAGTTAGTTGCTGATGATGACTTGAGGCTTAATCACTGCCTTCTTGCTCCTTGATCCAAGTTCAACTTCTCCTTCACTCTTCCACGTTTAAACACTACACGTTATGAACATGCATACATGTTTAATTGTAAAACTTTTTGCTAACAAATGCTAAGGCCAAGTTTGAAACTGGAACTTTGTTTAAGAATTTAAAATGAAACTGGTGCTAGTGGTTTGGGCTTGTGTTTAAGCACTATCATCAAGTGATGAGTGGGGTTCCATCACTTGGGTGGGAATCAACTAATAATGGTTGGACAGGACATAATGATCCAGGGCTCCAATGGAGCTGGAAATTTTCTTGTGAGTTCCTTGTCACAAGAAAGTCCTCTGGACCAAAATTCAGAACATTTCACTAATTGGATCACCCAGAACAATTCCCTAAGCATTTAAGCAAAAAGGAATTAATTCTGATTAAATTTGCACTTTCATGCAATTCCAAGTGAACTATAATTTCATACATAGCTCAGAGAGTATGTCTGAATTTTCCCAGGATTTTTGGAGTTAAGGAATGCCCAGAACTGAATTTCCAAGTTTTGGAAATTCTCTGGAAATGTTTCTGTACTTATTTGAATACAGAAACTTGGAATTAGAATTACCCTAACTAAATCAACTCCAAATGAGCTGAAACTTTAACAGGAGTCTCCTAATATCCTAAAGAATATTCTGGCAAAATTTGGGAAATTTTGGATGAACCAAACTCCCTCTAAAATTCTTGTGCTGAAAAGCTTTAAAGAATTTTCCAGAATTTCCTATTGGTTTTCATTCAAATTGGGTTGTACATTTGAACAGAGCTCTTCATCCTGAATCCAACCCAATTTGAATCACTAAATTTGGAGCTTCCTAACAAAAGTTATGAGGTTCTAAAGTTTGAACCGAATCTGGAATTCAAATTAATTCGGGAAAAGTTCAAACTCTGCCTGTGGGTCCACCCTACACGTGTCAACCGCCGGGATCACGCCACACGGGGCCACATACCTTTTCCCGCGCCACCACACGGGATCACACGCCACAGCTGATCCGGAGTTTTAATCTTCAGCTGCTGACACGTGGGCCCGGTGGGGGTCTTCTTCTTCCTCTCGCTCCCGCGCCTCCACCTCGCCGGCGCTCCACTGGAGCTCGCCGGACCCGGCTTCCCGGCCATCTCTCAGCCGGAGACTCGCTGCCTGGGGGTTTTCAGGGTCGGGGAACAAATCTACGGGGTTGGCTCGGGCTGCCAGTGGCCGGAAGTAGGCCGGCGACGAGCCGCGGCCTTCGGCGATGATCGGCACCGTCGCCCGAGCACACCAGCCCACCAAAAGCTCGGCGGATCCGCTCTAAAGCATCAGTGGAGGTCAGTCAAACTCGACATGGCCTCAAACTGGCTAGGAAATGGCGGCAACATGGTTGTCACCGTGCGCCCGAGGGTTCCCGCCATGATCGCCGTTCGGAAACTTCAAAATGATCTGCTAATATGGGGTTTCAAGCCATGATTGGGGAGGGGATCGGGTCGTCCTTGAGTCTAGGTCCTTTGAGCACAGTTTAGTGACCTAAAGACGAGAAGGGAGTGAGAATTTGAAGAATTCGTACCAGAACGTCGCCCGGTGGCCGCCGGCGATGTTTTTCCGAATTCCTACTCGGTGGTTCACGGCTTGCCTTGTGGTTTGGGTGGAAGCAGCAGGGCCCGCTGGAACGTCCGGGGACGTCCTTTCTTGGCCGTGAACGGTGCTAGACTCCGCTGCCCACGGGAGCTCTCTCCTCGGTTTTCTTTCGGCTGCCGCGTGAACACGGCGCCCCTGCGGCCGAGAGGACCAAACTCTGTCGCTTTTATGGCGGGGAGACGAAGAGTGGGCGCGCGGTGTTGCTCAGTAGCTCGGAGGGAGGCTGTGCACGGTGTTTCTATGCCTCCCCGATCAGACCCGAGGCGGCGGCGAGCTCGACGTTTATCGAGCGCGAGGTGAAGAAGGGAAAACCGCGTTGGCTCGGTTCAGAGAGAAGGATCACGCCGAGGCAGGGGGAAAGCGGTAAGCTGGTCGCCAGCACACGATGGCGGGGGTGAGGCGGTGGCTTCTGTGCTTCGGTGTAACCACGGTGTCGCCCGGGGAGTGAGCTGCCTTCGTGTGTGACCGAGAGTAAAACTTAGCCAGTAAGTTTGCTCTCCCCTCTCAATGACAACTGGGGCCCACAACTCCCCTCAGCACCAAAAGATCTCCAACTTTTAACACCTTGCAAATTTAGCTGTGAGGGGTCCAAATTCAAAAGCCAATGTGCCATTTGACAAATTATGCCACAGTTTCAAATTTAAATTCAAATTTGGATGGAATTCACAAGTTCCTTTGATATTCCTATCAAAGCACCTCCAAATTTGCTCCAAATTTGCCCCCTCTACAATTTGAACCTGGGGAGTTTGAATATGAACTCTGATCTATTAGTTGGTCATTGCAAATACAACTTTTTAAGCATCAGTTTGCATTTTACTTTTTGGAGGTGGCCCCTCCTCTTTTTGGAAGTGACCCTCTTAATTCAAACTGAATTCAAGGTTTTATTGCTCATGCCAACACTTTCATGAGTAAACAAAAGTTTTTGTAAGTCCCATTTCTTGCATATAAACTCAACTTTATTCATAGCTCAAGTTTTCTATTCACAAGTTTTGGGACTTTTACATTCCTCCCCCCTTAAAAAGAATCTCGTCCCGAGATTCATGATTAAGGACAAGGTGGAGAGGACAGTTACTCAACATACGCCTCCAACAACTCCGGATGATTGCGTTGCAAATACTCCTCGCTTTCCCATGTAGCTTCGTCGGACGTGTGATTTTCCCATAGCACTTTGAAAAATCGCAGCGTCCGATTCCTGGTTTCGCGAGTCTTTTCATCAATTATCCGGGTTGGTCGCTCAACATACGTAAGGTCCGGCTTCAAATTTTCTATGTCTCCCGTGAGAATCTCCGTTGGAACTTTTAAACACTTCCGCAACTGAGATATGTGGAAGACATTATGCACTCCGGCTAAGGCTGCCGGTAGCTCCAAACGGTATGCCACGGGTCCACACCTTTCCATGATGGCGAAGGGACCGATAAAACGCGGAGCTAGTTTCCCTTTCACTCCGAATCGGTGAATACCCTTCATGGGAGATACGCGGAGGTAGACGTGGTCTCCAACTTGAAAGTTCAGAGGACGACGTCTCTTATCCGCATAGCTCTTTTGCCTGGACTGAGCGGCTTTCAGATTTGCTTGAATAAGCCTTACCCGCTCTTCGGCTTCATTTACGAGATCAATCCCGTAAATAACTCTCTCGCCGGATTCACACCAGTTCAAGGGTGTGCGGCATTTCCGGCCGTAGAGAGCTTCATAAGGCGCCATTTTGATACTTGATTGATACCCGTTGTTATATGAGAACTCCGCCAACGGTAAGTGATCATCCCAGCTCTTACCGTGGTGGATGACACATGCTCTCAGCATATCTTCAAGTATTTGATTCACCCTCTCAGTTTGCCCACCGGTTTGAGGGTGATACGCGGAGCTTCGAATCAATTTAGTTCCCAAGGATGTGTGCAGCTGTTCCCAGAAACGGGATACGAACAGCGATCCTCTGTCGGAGACAATGGTACGGGGAACTCCGTACAGGCATAAGATTCGTGCTACGTATAACTCCGCATACTGCTTGGCGCTGTAGTTGGTATGCACCGGAATGAAACGTGCCGATTTGGTTAATCGATCAACGATTACCCAAATCGAGTCATGGTGGTGGGAGGTCATCGGCAACCCAACGATGAAATCCATACTCAAGTCTTCCCACTTCCATGCCGGTATTTGTAGCGGTTGCAGCAGGCCCGACTGCTTCACATGGTCGGCCTTAACTCTTCGACACGTATCACATTCTGAAACGTATTTTGCAACTTCACGTTTCATACGTGTCCACCAAAACTTCTTCCGGAGGTCTTGGTACATTTTATTGCTGCCAGGATGAATAGAAAATTTGGATAAGTGAGCCTCATCCAAAATTTTCTTCCGCAGCCTCATATCACGGGGTACGACTATCCGGTCCTTGAACCACAAGGTATCTTCCTCATCTAACCGGAAACATTTCATCTCCCCGTTCTTTAACCTCCTTTTGATATGAGCCATGCCCTTGTCTTTCTTTTGAGCTGCCATAACCTCCTCTTTTATTGTGGGTATGAGGGCTAGGTTATGCAGAGCTCCAAATGGAACCAAGTAAAGACTTGGTTCTTCCTCTTCTATCGGCGTGATGGTTAGGCTATGAATATGAGACTTCCGGCTGAGTGCGTCGGCAACCACATTTGCCTTGCCCGGATGATAATGAATTTCAATCTCATAGTCCTTGATCAGCTCCAACCATCGCCGTTGTCGCATATTCAACTCTTTCTGAGTGAATATGTATTTCAAACTTTTGTGGTCGGTGTAGAGATGAACCAGATTTCCCAATAGGTAATGTCTCCACATCTTCAACGCTAACACCACGGCAGCCAGTTCGAGATCATGAGTTGGATAATGTTGCTCATGATTCCGTAATTGCCGTGATCCATATGCGACCACACGTCCTCCTTGCATGAGTACACAACCAAGCCCGACGCCGGATGCATCACAATAAACATCAAAAGGCTTGGTTGTATCCGGTTGAGCTAGAACCGGGGCTGTTGTGAGGTGTTTTACCAACGCTTGAAAAGCTTCCTCACATGGTTTGCTCCAATCATATTTGATGCCCTTCTTCAGTAGCTCCGTCATAGGTTTGGAGATTTTTGAGAAGCTCGGGATGAACCTTCGGTAATATCCCGCCAAACCCAAGAAGCTACGAACTTCATGGACTGATGTTGGAGACTTCCATTTCAGCACTTGTTCAATCTTGCTTGGATCAACAGCAATGCCTTCCGCTGAAATAATATGTCCAAGAAATGGCACTTGGTTGATCCAGAATTCACATTTACTAAACTTTGCATAGAGCTTGTGGTCTCGCAGTCGTTGGAGCACAATATGCAAATGTTTAGCGTGTTCCTCTTCAGATTTGGAGTAGACCAAGATGTCGTCGATGAATACCACGACGAACTGATCCAGCTCCGGCATGAACACCGAGTTCATAAGATACATAAAGTGGGCCGGAGCATTGGTCAACCCAAATGACATGACAAGATATTCATAGAGCCCATATCTTGTCGAGAATGCTGTTTTCGGGACATCTTCCGCGCAAATCTTGATTTGATGATATCCCGACCTTAAGTCCATCTTGGAGAAGACTTTAGCACCCACTAGCTGATCAAAAAGAATATCAATTCTTGGTAGTGGATACTTGTTCTTTATGGTCACAGCATTTAAAGGACGATAATCGACGCATAGCCTCAGCGTCTCATCCTTCTTCTTCACGAACAACGCTGAGCAACCCCATGGTGATGAACTTGGACGAATAAACCCCTTGTCCATCAGATCTTTGAGTTGCTCCTTCAATTCTGCTAATTCATTCGGAGCCATTTTATATGGTCTCCGAGAGATCGGCGTGGTTCCCGGTATCAACTCTATTTTGAACTCCACCTCGCGCTCAGGTAAGATCTTCGGGAAACACGTCCGGATATTCACGGACTACCAGAATGTCTTCTAATTTGCAAGCCTCGGCATTACATACTTCCGGGTCTTTGGAAACCGCTTCGCCGAGATACAATGTTTGACGTCCGTGAAGTGGAGAGTCCAAGTGAACACTCCTGTTCTCGATGTCCAGAACAGCCTTATGGAAGGTCAACCATGATATTCCCAATATGGCATTGATTCCCTGGTCTTCGAGAATGATGAGGGTGGTAGGATAAATTTTTCCACCCAAGCAAAGTGGTGCTTGAGAGACGACTTCATTAGTTGATATGTCTCCACCTGGCGAATGAATAAGGTAGGAACCTTTTGTGATAGTGGTGGAGATCTGATCCCGGATCACCGTTGCCCTGCTAATGAAGTTATGTGTTGCACCCGAGTCGAATAAAATGACAACCGGCTTGTCATTTAAGGTGAACCTGCCGGCAAGAACAGGTCCTCCCTTTGGCAGATCATCGACTGACACATAATTGACTGTCCCCACTTTTGACATAGCTTCTCTGGGCTGCCCAAGATCACTTTTTGGAACTGGACCCGCAGACACGTTGTTGCTGTTTGGTTCAGTTGCTTCATTGACATTGGGCTCATTGTCAATATGGAGGGGGACAGCACTCGGTTCAACTGAGAAATCACCTTGTTCATCTTCAGCCTCTTGAGGGTAATAATGTTCTAGTGCACCTTGTTGACACTGAGGTGCATAAGAAATAAGTTGCTGCCGCGGTAGAGGTGAATAAGACCTCTGCGGAGTAGAAGAGTCGTCACACTCCCAGAATGATTGCACCTCTTGTGGAATCTCTCGACCGGAAGGTGAACGGATTCCCAACCGATACTTCTGAGGTAGACGATTGTCTTCATCTTGTGATGAATCCCTCTCCCTCTTTTCCTTGAGGTAGAGGTTGGAATAATATTCTTGAGCGATAGCACAGCTCACAAACTCATCAAAATTCTCTTGGCTAACTTGAGCCAATTCACATCGCAGCCTAGCAGTCAGCCCTCGATAAAAATGATAACCCCTCATGGATGGTGATTTCACATAGTCAGGGACATATTGAGCTAAGCGATTGAATTCCTTCGCATACTCAATAACACTCATGTCCCCTTGCTTCAGACTCCAGAACTCATCCAGACTGGTTTGCATTATGCCCGCAGGGATGAAACGAGCACGAAATGCATTCTGGAACTCTGCCCATATGACACGATGCCCTACTGGTTGGACAGCAAGGTACTCTGCCCACCATGCTCCAGCAAAGCCGTGAAGCTGTTGAGCGGCATATAGAGTCTTCGAGAACTCGTCACATCGAATCAACCCAAGCTTGGACTCAATGACACGTAACCAGTGATTTGCTTCACAATGGTCAGCCGCCTCGGAGAATACCGGCGGTTGTGTCGCCAAGAAATCCAGATACGTGCTCTGGGTTGGCATGTGATGTTGAGCTTCTCGATCTATGCCTTGCTGAACTAGAGTTTGGAGAGTTTCATTCATTTTGGCCATAATTTCTGCCAATCCGGTTGGCGATGGCTCTTGTGATGAAGTCGAGTCATTCCCACCTCGACTGGAACCTCCAATTTCCATTTGAGAATGTGTACGTACCATACTGCACGAAACAAAATTTTGAGTCAATCAAAATTCTATCTCAGTAGTAAGTAAAGATAAGTAAAACATGAATATGTCATGAACTTTATGAAAGCATAACCACATTCATGTTTGAACAAATCTTATGTACGCTAAGCTAATCAGCGGGACTACCCTGACCAGCTTACACAAACTCCAAATTTTACTCAAGTCATCAACAGATTCTAGACTTGAGTTCAATACCAAAGTTATAGTAAACTCCAGTAGCTTTCCAACAAGTACTTATGTGCTCCTTAAGGATTTTTCTACAGGAAGTTATGACTTAAAAACAGAAAGGTCCAGAGAGGTTTTTGTTACTGTCCTGGTTCTGAACAGTTTGCCTTCAACTGGACTTTTCACCCATGCAACATGTAATTCTGCTCTGGAGGCCTACAAGGAAGTTGTAGAGCACTTGAAAATATTTCCAGAACTGTGTCATACACCTTATTTGGGTCAAGCTACTCAGAGTTATGCTATGTTAAAGTCCAGCAAGAATTTCTGCCAGAAACAGAGCTCTCTGTTTTTGAAAACTTTGACACCTAGTTATACTCCCATTTGAATCTTAGCTCAAAATAAGAGTTCAATAACTAATATTTGTTTCAAACTTCCATATTTAGTTGAAAGTTAGCTCATGAATCATTTCTTCATAGGGAAGAGGTTCTTATGTGTAGTACGGTGTCGATGCACCGTAAGAATCAGGTCGGTACTACGTAGCCTCACCAAATAAAAATCCTAACCGGATTACACCGGCATATACGTACTATCAGTGGCACTAAGACGGTCTCTCGTACACGTGTACTACCCGGGATACGTACGTGGTTAGTACCTGCAGAAAAACACTCAATGATGGTGCACTCAAAGGTTGTTTCATTACAGGCAGTTCCATATTGGAAAGTAAATACAAACGCCCGTATCATTGTCATACGGCCGTCCTTGAGTTAAGTCACGTCTCAAGGTACGTGATCGTGTTTCAACACCACACGACGGGGAACCCGAGTATGTCATGAACGGGTCGTCACGGTTGGGAATGTTATCAACCCAACGGATACCACCTACTGCCCTGCAGGGCACGCCGATGGCAAGCGCTGCGTATGTCCTCCTGGGCTACTTCCAGACGAACACACTATCGCGTTACTGACCACACGATGGGGTCTCCACTTACTTGCCTAATGCACGCTAGGGATCAGCGTTTCATATGAACTCAAGAACATGAAGAGTCCAAGAGTTTCATATTAACATCTCACACCAAGCTGTGAGATCTAACCCTGAACCACTTTCCTTGTCAGGGGAGCTAACCGAAATTGAACCGCTTTCGGTGGCGTTCCTTACCATTCTTACCTGAACGTAGGTGCGTCGTTACATAATGAAAATTCAGAATTAAAACACATATGTTAGTCTTGCCACTTTAGGTAACTACACTACTATAGTCCTTATGTGGGCCTAATATCGTTTCCTCACCGTATCCTAAGTTTTTGTCGTAATACGATCCTTACTCCGTGTGCTATTACCAATGCGGCTCTGATACCACGCTGAGGGGGGCCCGACCCCGATCACGGGGCCGTGCCGCCTTGCCCGAGGAATCGCATTGGTTGGTGCCGTGTTATGCGGCACCCAACAACACACATATAAGGAACACAGTATTACATAAACCAAAGCGGAAGCTTACAACTGTTCTTTGTAAATAATTTACATAAAATAGCTACAGCGGAAGTCTATAAACATCTCACGTTGAATAACTATGAAGCACCGAGAAGAGGTCCAGCCCGCGGACTCCTCTTGCTAGCAACACGAAGACAAGGCAGCGGCTAGGTTCTCCAAGGGTGACATGACTCGGAAGTTCCCGAGTCTCACCGGACAACCTTCTTTATAGCGTCGATGCTTACCTGCAAAACCACTTATATAGCAAGAGTGAGCATAAAGTCTCAGCAAGACTTAACCGTCTCTCCTAAAGCATGGAACTCTATGTGAAAGTAACCTAAGACCTAAGCCTGTCCTTTGCGAAAAGACTCGCCTATGAGTTCATCCTTAACTTTCAGATTTTAGCCATAATAGTAGTGACCTTGCGCCCAGCAACATTGGAACTCCACAATCAAACAAGAAACACTTCATTCCAATGTTACTTGTCCCAAGGTGAAAAATAAATTTAGTTTGCTCTATCTCTACTTCAAACATGGTTTTCATGCAACTTAACATAATCACAACAGCAATTATACTTTTTGCAAACTGTTTCCACACAAGTTGATTAACTACGTCACAACATGGGAGCAAGCGGTACTCAATAACCGCGAGGGACGGTGATTCGAATCAAACACTACCCGGATAACTCGACACATACGCCCGCCTCTGAAGACCCAACTCTGGCGTCCTTCATTACGTCGTATGTGGCAACCTTTCTCAGGACACTAAACTGTAGAACCGGTCGTGCCGTCTCGGGCTCATAGGTCTAACGAGACGATGTGGTATGCCTCTACAATCCTGTGAACCTGGTACATCGGTTTCCTGATTCCCATATGTCAGTAAGCATCCGGTACACAACTCAATACTTGCTCCTGGACGCGGCATACGCATCGGTCCTTAACCGACACAGGCAGAGCTACTCGACCAAGACCTCGTCTTGTCGCAGCCTAACCCCTCTGCCCGGTCTCATCTTTAGAAATGTAAACTTTAGTTTGCTTCCTTTCCCAACCACACTTATGATCTTCTGAACTATAGCTCGCGAGTAGATTCCAACTACTCGTCTTCTATCGGATGTCCTAGCCTAATTAGCATTGCCTTATTCTACAGCGATGACACATTTCTACCCTTGACCTCAGGGTTCATGTTTGGTTATGCAAGTGGAGTATCACACATCCTTGACCTAATGCACATACAAACCTTGACCAAATGTAGTGAACAAAGGGAAAACTTTAAAAACAACTTAAGTGCAAACCGGGGATTGCCTTGGTTTTGCAGGTGACTTAAGTCAGGTAAGATGAAGTTAGTTGCTGATGATGACTTGAGGCTTAATCCCTGCCTTCTTGCTCCTTGATCCAAGTTCAACTTCTCCTTCACTCTTCCACGTTTAAACACTACACGTTATGAACATGCATACATGTTTAATTGTAAAACTTTTTGCTAACAAATGCTAAGGCCATGTTTGAAACTGGAACTTTGTTTAAGAATTTAAAATGAAACTGGTGCTAGTGGTTTGGGCTTGTGTTTAAGCACTATCATCAAGTGATGAGTGGTGTTCCATCACTTGGGTGGGAATCAACTAATAATGGTTGGACAGGACATAATGATCCAGGGCTCCAATGGAGCTGGAAATTTTCTTGTGAGTTCCTTGTCACAAGAAAGTCCTCTGGACCAAAATTCAGAACATTTCACTAATTGGATCACCCAGAACAATTCCCTAAGCATTTAAGCAAAAAGGAATTAATTCTGATTAAATTTGCACTTTCATGCAATTCCAAGTGAACTATAATTTCATACATAGCTCAGAGAGTATGTCTGAATTTTCCCAGGATTTTTGGAGTTAAGGAATGCCCAGAACTGAATTTCCAAGTTTTGGAAATTCTCTGGAAATGTTTCTGTACTTATTTGAATACAGAAACTTGGAATTAGAATTACCCTAACTAAATCAACTCCAAATGAGCTGAAACTTTAACAGGAGTCTCCTAATATCCTAAAGAATATTCTGGCAAAATTTGGGAAATTTTGGATGAACCAAACTCCCTCTAAAATTCTTGTGCTGAAAAGCTTTAAAGAATTTTCCAGAATTTCCTATTGGTTTTCATGCAAATTGGGTTGTACATTTGAACAGAGCTCTTCATCCTGAATCCAACCCAATTTGAATCACTAAATTTGGAGCTTCCTAGCAGAAGTTATGAGGTTCTAAATTTGAACCGAATCTGGAATTCAAATTAATTCGGGAAAAGTTCAAACTCTGCCTGTGGGTCCACCCTACACGTGTCAACCGCCGGGATCACGCCACACGGGGCCACAGACCTTTTCCCGCGCCACCACACGGGATCACACGCCACAGCTGATCCGGAGTTTTAATCTTCAGCTGCTGACACGTGGGCCCGGTGGGGGTCTTCTTCTTCCTCTCGCTCCCGCGCCTCCCCCTCGCCGGCGCTCCACTGGAGCTCGCCGGACCCGGCTTCCCGGCCACCTCTCGGCCGGAGACTCGCCGCCTGGGGGTTTTCAGGGTCGGGGAACAAATCTACGGGGTTGGCTCGGGCTGCCGGTGGCCGGAAGTAGGCCGGCGACGAGCCGCGGCCTTCGGCGATGATCGGCACCGTCGCCCGAGCACACCAGCCCACCAAAAGCTCGGCGGATCCGCTCTAAAGCATCAGTGGAGGTCAGTCAAACTCGACATGGCCTCAAACTGGCTAGGAAATGGCGGCAACATGGTTGTCACCGTGCGCCCGAGGGTTCCCGCCATGATCGCCGTTCGGAAACTTCAAAATGATCTGCTAATATGGGGTTTCAAGCCATGATTGGGGAGGGGATCGGGTCGTCCTTGAGTCTAGGTCCTTTGAGCACAGTTTAGTGACCTAAAGACGAGAAGGGAGTGAGAATTTGAAGATATCGTACCAGAACGTCGCCCGGTGGCCGCCGGCGATGTTTTTCCAAATTCCTACTCGGTGGTTCACGGCTTGCCTTGTGGTTTGGGTGGAAGCAGCAGGGCCCGCTGGAACGTCCGGGGACGTCCTTTCTTGGCCGTGAACGGTGCTAGACTCCGCTGCCCACGGGAGCTCTCTCCTCGGTTTTCTTTCGGCTGCCGCGTGAACACGGCGCCCCTGCGGCCGAGAGGACCAAACTCTGTCGCTTTTATGGCGGGGAGACGAAGAGTGGGCGCGCGGTGTTGCTCAGTAGCTCGGAGGGAGGCTGTGCACGGTGTTTCTATGCCTCCCCGATCAGACCCGAGGCGGCGGCGAGCTCGACGTTTATCGAGCGCGAGGTGAAGAAGGGAAAACCGCGTTGGCTCGGTTCAGAGAGAAGGATCACGCCGAGGCAGGGGGAAAGCGGTAAGCTGGTCGCCAGCACACGATGGCGGGGGTGAGGCGGTGGCTTCTGTGCTTCGGTGTAACCACGGTGTCGCCCGGGGAGTGAGCTGCCTTCGTGTGTGACCGAGAGTAAAACTTAGCCAGTAAGTTTGCTCTCCCCTCTCAATGACAACTGGGGCCCACAACTCCCCTCAGCACCAAAAGATCTCCAACTTTTAACACCTTGCAAATTTAGCTGTGAGGGATCCAAATTCAAAAGCCAATGTGCCATTTGACAAATTATGCCACAGTTTCAAATTTAAATTCAAATTTGGATGGAATTCACAAGTTCCTTTGATATTCCTATCAAAGCACCTCCAAATTTGCTCCAAATTTGCCCCCTCTACAATTTGAACCTGGGGAGTTTGAATATGAACTCTGATCTATTAGTTGGTCATTGCAAATACAACTTTTTAAGCATCAGTTTGCATTTTACTTTTTGGAGGTGGCCCCTCCTCTTTTTGGAAGTGACCCTCTTAATTCAAACTGAATTCAAGGTTTTATTGCTCATGCCAACACTTTCATGAGTAAACAAAAGTTTTTGTAAGTCCCATTTCTTGCATATAAACTCAACTTTATTCATAGCTCAAGTTTTCTATTCACAAGTTTTGGGACTTTTACATAGGATTCCATTTAGGGGTTAGTAAACTCCTATATTGAACTGAGTGTCAATTGGGAGTATAAATTCAATCTCAAAAACTTAGGAACAACCTCCCCTGTTTTCGGCAGAAACATTGCTGAATTTAAACAGGGCATAACTTAGGATTAGTTGAACCAATGGAAGTGTGAGATACCATTCTGGAAAGATTTTGAAGTCCTCTACAACTTTGCTGTAGAGCTCCAGAACAAAATCTCCCTCTAACTGGACGAATATCTCAGATGAGTAGGCACTGTCCAGAAACAGGGCAGACAAAAATGCTCTCTGGAATTTTCTGTATTTCGACCACAACTTTTTGTAGAAAAATTTATAAGAGTCAAGTAAGACATATTTGGAAAGTATAGGAAATGTGCTACAACTTTTTAGTTCAGTGTTTCCCAAGATTGAGGGCAGAATTAGTTGGAACTTTGTGAACAAAACAGCAACTTGCAAAGGAGATGCTGTCAAAATTCCTAAGAAAATTCTGTCAAACTTTATAAGTCATAACTCGTAAATCAGGAAGGACAGAGAGGCAAATAAAAACAATCTGGATTCCTGGTGGAGTCTGCTACAACTTTGTTATTGAACTCTAGTCCAGATTTTGCCTCTAAGGTGGTCAAAACTGTTGAATTATCCAGACTGGTCAGCTAGACTAGAAGCTGGACAGTGAACACCCTGTTGAGGTGTTTCAACCAAAACACTTAGTTTCACAATTCGACGTCCAGTGGCTGTTGTAAAACAGTGAGTGGAGTCGAAAAGTGGATGCATTTGAAATATCATTTCGAGCGAGGACATGTTAGGGTCCAGTACAATAGCGAGGAATTACGCAGGCTAACACACTTAACATCCCGTGGCGACCCACGATGGTCGAAATGAACTTTTAGTCCCTAAATATCATTACTTTGGAACTCGATCGTGTGACACGGTCCAGGGATGTATATGCTGTATAAATTTTATACTTTATCCATGTGTGTGACTGTTATGCGTACTGTTTATTCCATTCTCGCACTACTATTGTATAGACTGGATGAAATAAACCAACATGTGCTGATCGTTTGAATGGTATGAATGCAGAATGGTGCGTACACGATCCATACAAGAGGAGGGAGGTCCGAGTCAGGTTCGTGGTGATGAGTCTCCACCTCCAGAGCAAACCACGACGCAGCAGCAACCACCTCCTCCACAGCCAGAACTTCCAAGAAATCTTGCGGAGGTTCTCGCCACAGTACTCGGCTCGCGCGATGAGCAAACCGAGTTGCTGCGGATGCTAGTTCAGAAGAATGCGTCCCGTCCAGGAGGGTGCCAAGACAATGGGCAACGCCAGCCCCAACAAAGTTCTTATTCAGAATTCCTGGCGACCCATCCACCGGTCTTCACGGAGGCCGAAGAGTCTTTGGAGGCGGACAGCTTTATCCGCACTCTGGAGGCGAAGTTCGGGCTGCTACAGTACACTGAACATCAGAAGGCGCTGTACGCAGCGCAACAGCTTCAAGGAGAAGCGGGTACATGATGGGCGAACTACATCGCCTCATTACCGGCTGGCCATGCCGTCACATGGGCGGAGTTCCGGGGGGCGTTCTGCGCCTACCATATACCTCCCGTGGTTATGGAAAGGAAGCTCCAGGAGTTCCTGGCGCTGCGACAAGGCGAGAGGAGTGCTCATGAGTACTCTAGGTCATTCAACCGGCTGGCGCAGTATGCGCCAGGATTTGTGAGAACGGAAGACGACAAGCGCAACTTGTTCTTCCGGGGCCTGAATTCAAAAATGAAGGTCCATCTCGCCCAAAGCAACCGCGACACATTCAACGACCTAGTTAATGCCGTGATTCTACAAGAAAATTCTTAGCGCGAGCGCGGTTCTGATAAGAGGAAACGCAGCACGCTGGCAAGCAGCAGTGGTGGGACACCACAAAAATACCGCGTGGTGTATCGCTCACCATCCGGTCAGAGATGGCAGCCACCGGCGCGACCGCCTCAGTTCCGCGGTCGACAATATAATGCGCCAGGCTTCCGACCAACGAATCCACCACAGCAACAGAAAAGGATGGTCCTGCGTGCGCCTCAGTTTCAACAGCATGCACCGGGATTCCGTCCTCAAGTTGGAGGGATCCCGACACCTTACACGTGCTTCACGTGTGGCCGTGTCGGGCATATTCGAGGGACTGCCCCGAGCCGCGACAGGGCAGGGGGGCAGCACCGTACCAGGGTGCGAATCAGCCCCGTAATCAGCCCAAGAAACCAGCACCAAAACCCGGCAACGTCCACCACTTAGCCATCGAAGACGTGCCGAAAGGCGAACCCGTCCTCGCAGGTACATTTTCTTACTTAGATCATCCCGTAGTCATACTTTTGACTCTGGTGCCACCCATAATTTCATAAGTCAGTCTTATGTTATTAAATATCAACTGCCTATCATTCCCACAAATAGTTCATACTTGATATGCTCTCCGGGTGGGAAAATAATAGCTGATAGAATGGTCTATAGAGCACCATTACAATTGGGTGGGAATCTATATCCGACTTCTCTAATCATGTTAGAGAGTCAGAAACTTGATGTCATTTTAGGAATGTCATGGCTACATCGCCATGGTGCTGTTCTTGACATAATTCCATGTGTGGTTCGTCTAAACTCTCCACTTCATGAACCACATGTTCTTATTCTTGACCGTTCGGTTCAAGAAGATCCAGCTACATATAACACGGAAGCCACAAAACTTGAGGATATTCGTGTGGTCCGTGAATACCCGGATGTCTTTCTGGATCATCTTCCGGGCATGCCACCCGAAAGAGATGTCGAGTTCAAGATTGAACTTGTACTTGGGACAACGCCGATATCACGAAGACCATACAAGATGGCTCCGAATGAGCTGGCTGAACTAAAGGAGAAGCTCAATGACTTAATGAAGAAGGGTTTCATTCGACTGAGTTTCTCGCCATGGGGGTGCTCGGTGCTGTTTGTGAAGAAGAAGGATGTGAATGTGGCCTAGAGGGGGGGTGAATAGGCCTTTAAAGAATTCCTGCACACTTAATAAAGTTGTCAGAAACTTGACTGACCGGACTAGTCCGGTGGTGTGGGCGGACTAGTCCGGTGTGCTGAATTATTTGAGTTGATTAAGTGTGTCTCACAAATTTTATCTTATAGCAGCGGAATAAGAACAACAGTTTTTATAACTTAAATTTATTGTATGGATGCACGTGCAAACTTGTAAGGAATTCAAACGATGACTAGCAAACTAGTGATCTAATGTGTTAAGATGTAAAACAAATGAGAGACAAAAGACACGAATCTTTACCGAGGTTCGATCTCACCAAGAGATCTACGTCCTCGTTGAGGAAGCTCACACAGAGCTGGGTTCCCAACCCTTTCCCTCTTCAAGGCACCACACAGGCCGACTTGACTTCACTATCAAGTGTAATCACCGTTTTTATGGGGCAACCTCACACGTTGAGGGCTCCCACAAGAATTACAATGAGAAGTTGATCAAATACACTAAAAAAGATTACAATGCAGAATATGAGTGTAGAGAGATCAAACCCCAAGAGCTCACAACGAAGGAACGACGATCTCCCAATCCCAAATCCAAGTATTTTATTGATCTTCACCTTTTTGCACCTTAGATGTGTGGGGAGATGTGTTTTTGGGCTCTTGGGACAGGTGGCGGCGCTAGGGTTTCAGTTTTTGACAGTATGAGTCGTGTCCTCTTAGGGAAAAGACGAAGGACCTCTTTTTATAGGCTTTCCCAAAAAGTTACTGTTGTTAAACCTACTACCGGACTAGTCCGGTATATGATCGGACTTGTCCGGCCTACTTCCAGTGGGTTAACCGGACTAGTCCGGTCCACAAACCGGACTTGTCCGGTGCTATGTGAGATGGGTTTTCAGAAACTTTAGCGGACTAGTCCTGTTGCTTGGATGGACTAGTCCGTAGTCCTCTAAAGAGGACAACAGAGACATGACCGGACTAGTCCGGTCTAAAACCGGACTTGTCCGGTTGCGTTCCAGTGAGCTGACCGGACTAGTCCGGTTCACAAGGCGGACTAGTCCGGTGCACTATGTTTGCGTCTTTCAGAAAGTTAAACGGACTAGTCCGGTCCATGAATGGACTAGTCCGGTTTTCAGTGGATTTTAGTTGATTTTTAAACCCCTTACCCTTACGCAAAGTCATGAGCTCTTGGGATGTGTCTCTCTCACACACAACCTATACATTTATATTTACTTTGCTTCTCTAAATTCCACTAACTTCTTCCTTTTCGGGCACCACTCTATTTTTCACCTTTTTGTGTGTGTGCCGAGCCAGTTCACTTTGTTTATCCTGCAATCATCTTAATAGTTTCATTAGGATCTCATATGTTCGTCATCAATTAGCCAAAACCCACAAGGGATATCCTAGATGCACTTACAATCTCCCCCTTTTTGGTGATTGATGACAACCATTTGAGATATCACAATTGAGAATAAAAGGTTGATTTTCATAAGGTGCGTACACATGAGAACAATAAAGAATTCACAAAAAACTTCTCACATATGTACACACCTTATGGTGGGGTGCCTCACAGGTGTGTGATAAACAAAATGTGCTAAATTAAAGACAACCAGTAGTGAACATGTAAGTGGGCATTAGAGCATAGTACATCACACATAGGAAAAGAAATAGTGCATTACAAGATTTTAAAAATAGGTACATGTCCTTGATCACAAAAGATCTTAATGACTAATACTAGATAGAAAAAAGTCCAAGTCTAATCTCAATCTTCCATCTCAATCTCTCCCCCTTTGGCATCAAGACACCAAAAAGGGAAAAATTGAGGGAAATCACTCATCGCTGCCTCCTCCGTCAGTCTCAGTCTGATCTTCATCTTCAGCATCCACGGGAGCAGGATCTTCCTCTGAGTCCTCGGAGGCGGGCGGTGATCCAACAGGCTCAATCTCAAGCTTTGCACAAATAGACTTGATATTTGCATTGACGTACTGTTGATGTCTCTTCCTTGCAAGCTTTTCTTTGCGTTGCCTGTCTTCGATCTTACGGCAGCAGGCAAAGATGGAGGAGAGCATCTTGAGGATGCCGCTAGATGATTCTTGGGCAGGTGTAGAAACAGGAGGAGCAGCTGCAGACCTAGTGTCATCATGAGCTTGCTTTGATCTCCTCTCCACTGGTGGAGAGGACGGGCAGTTGGAGCCGGAGGGAGAGTGTACTCGGTGGGTTTTTGCGGCTTCAACCCCGTATGTTTGACATCCTTGACAAACTCGAGTCCTGTCACCTTCTCAATCATGTACATGATATACGGTGCGTATCCACAGGACCTATTGGGGGTAATTGAGATGTTCACAATGTCATTGTAGATATACTCAAAGACATTGAATGGTCTCCTCCCACTAATGACTTTCATGAGAGTCCTCAAGGTTCCTTGTATAGTTCCTGCATCTCCATCCTTCGGAGCTATCGTCTTTCTCAAGACTCTATTTAGAACCACAAAGAAGGGCTTTAGATATTTGATGGTTGGAGGGACATATGGCATCCTTGTGTCATAGAGAAATTCAAGTTCCTCCTTCTCCAGGGGTTTCAGATTATGAATGACCAGTTCATGATCCAAAGTGTTTTGGAGGTGAAGAATCCTAGAAAATTCATCATAAGTGACACTATACCTTGAACCATGAGTCATCCAAGTAAGACTGTCTCCATCATCCCGAGCAAAGTAGAGAGTGGAGTAAAACTGGGTAATGACTTCATTGTTCCAGTCATACTCAAAGGATAGCAGGTCCGTCAGACCGTGCCTCTCTAAGGCCTCCACCATCTCACGAAAGGTGGGATACTTCTTCGACTTCAGGTAGTCAACATTCAGCCATTGACTCTCTACTACGGGATTCTTCATCTTCATGTACACGTGCTCGTAGTAGTCTGCATGGAAGTTGCTCCAGAACCTAGGATCAGAACATTGTTTAGGTCGGCCATACACTTCAATCTTTCTGAAGTTATCAGCTAGCTCATTCCCTTTTCCAGTGAAATCCTCACTTGAAGGCTGCCTGTTGCGGTGAACGGGATTTTTCAATTTCAGAGGCCCAATGGGGCCACTAGCAAGTCCCTTCCCTTTATTGAGAACTCTTCTTGGCCCTGATGAGCCCTCAGCAGCATCTTTCCTTTGAGGCCTTTTGATAATGACTTTTCTCTTCTTAGGTAGATTGTCTTCGGAGGGTGGAGAGTGAGCATTGACATCATGTCTCTTCTTCATCACTCCCTCCTTAGCTCTCCTCACTCTTTCACGTTGAACTTCTTCGTCAATGTGAAAAGAGCTGTCATCTGATTCTGAAGACATGATGCCTGACAAGGAGTTTAAGGATTAGATGCAAACGGACACCTTATCGACTTCAAATGGGAATGTAGGAGTTCAGCTGTCAGAGATCGGACTTGTCCGATTTCAGAGTGCGGACTAGTCCGGTGGACCGGACTTGTCCGCATCTGGACGCCGGACTAGTCCGGCCTAGCATAAGAACCCTAACTTGAGTGTTTCATTTGAAGCAAATCTCCTATCTAAGGACACAATGGTAGGAAAGTGGTAGGAATACATCTATTTATGCAATGTACATCCTTTTGAAGTCAAAGGAAACTAGCTAGAGCTAGAAAAATTGAGATTTTGGTTTTGGGGGGATTTACCAAGATTTGAAGATTAGCATTGAAGGAGTGGAAATCAGTCCGGATGAGTCCGGAAAGTAGAATTCCCTCGTCGAGAAGAGGCTTTTTCACGGAGAAAACTCCGAGTTTGAGGGCTCAACTCGAAAATCACTTTGAGAGCTAGGGTTTAGGAGAGAGGGTGAGACAAAGTGCTTATGAGTGGAGAGGGAGGCGTTTGGTCCGGCTGACTGCTTCTATATGCGACTGACCGGACTAGTCCGGTCCTGGTAGCGGACTAGTCCGGTACCCCTGAGTTAACCTAATTGTTGTCTGTCCGGACTAGTCCGGTTGGAAATCGGACTAGTCCGTTTCCAACAGACTTGATATATATATAGATAACTAATAATGATCCAAGGACAACAATTTTGCAAGTAGTCTTGGTGATTACGACCAGTAGGCAATCAACAATCAAACAATGGTCATAATCCACAAGATTTATTCATTAAGAATAGTTTTCTGAGTAGAAAGGAGAGGAGGAGCATTTTTGACAATACGGAGGAACAATTTAAGTTGCAACCAGGTATGCAATGTTTCAAGCCACATTTCAAGAGTCAAGAATGTTTAGCTCATTTCTTAGTTCACAGAACCTTTTCTCATCTAATGGTTTGGTAAAAATATCTGCAAGTTGTTTTTCAGTCCTAACATGTGAAATAGCTATGTCACCTTTTAATGAATGATCTCTAAGAAAGTGATGACGGATGTCTATGTGCTTAGTTCTTGAGTGCTCTACAGGGTTGTGTGCAATCTTTATAGCACTTTCATTATCGCATAGAAGCGGGATATGACTTAGATTGTAGCCGTAGTCCCTAAGAGTTTGTTGCATCCAAAGCAGTTGCGCACAGCAACTACCGGCTGCAACATACTCTGCTTCCGCTGTGGAAAGAGCAATGGAGTTTTGCTTTTTAGATGACCAAGAAACTAGGGACCTACCAAGAAATTGACAAGTCCCTGACGTGCTCTTTCTATCGACTTTGCATCCCGCATAGTCAGCGTCGGAGTACCCTATCAAGTTAAACTTGGATCCTTTGGGATACCAAAGGCCCAAGTTGGGTGTGTGCACAAGATACCTTAGGATTCTTTTTACAGCAATTAAGTGACACTCTTTGGGTGCGGCTTGAAACCTTGCACACATGCAAACACTAAGCATAATATCTGGCCTAGATGCACATAAGTATAGTAAGGAACCAATCATGGACCGATATACCTTTTGGTCCACATTTGGACCATCTTCATTGAGGTCGAGATGTCCGTTGACGGCCATGGGTGTCTTGATGGGCTTGGCTTTGTCCATATTGAATTTCTTGAGAATGTCTTGTGTATATTTAGTTTGGCTTATAAATGTACCTTCTCTCAGTTGCTTCACTTGAAATCCCAAGAAGAACTTCAATTCACCCATCATTGACATCTCGAACCTGTGTGTCATTATTTTGCTAAATTCTTCACAGAAGGACTTGTTAGTGGATCCAAAGATAATGTCATCAACATAAATTTGACATATGAATAAATGATCATCAAAATGTTTAGTAAAGAGTGTATAGTCAGCTTTACCAATTTTGAATCCATTTTGAATCAGAAAATCTCTAAGGCACTCATACCAGGCTCGAGGAGCCTGTTTGAGGCCATAGAGAGCCTTACGCAGTTTATAGACATGGTTGGGATACTTCTAATCTTCGAACCCCGGTGGCTGCTCTACATAGACTTCCTCCTTTATCGGACCATTCAGAAAGGCACTCTTGACGTCCATTTGATACAACTTAAAATTATGGTGAGTAGCATATGCCAATAAAATGCGAATGGACTCAAGTCTAGCTACAGGAGCGAAGGTTTCATCGAAATCCAAACCTTCCACTTGAGAATAACCTTTGGCCACCAACCTTGCTTTATTTCTTGTCACTACTCCATGTTCATCTTGCTTGTTCCGAAAGACCCATTTGGTTCCAACGATGTTCGCCCTTGGTCTTTCCACCAGCTCCCACACTTCATTTCTTTTGAAGTTGTTCAGCTCCTCTTGCATCGCAATCACCCAGTCTGGATCCCTTAAGGCTTCTTCTACCCTGTATGGCTCCAGAAAAGACACAAAAGAATAATGTTCACAAAAAATTGCAATTTGAGATCTAGTAGTTACTCCGTTAGCAATATCTCCAATGATATTGTTGACAGGATGGTCCCTTTGCACACACTGATGTACTCTTGGGTGTGGATTTTGTATAGTTGTTTGTTCTTCATTGTCTTCATGTGTCATGTCTCCCCCTAGATCATTGCTTCCATGATCATCTTGATTTTCTTGATCTTCCTCAACTTGATCTTGTGTAGGAGCTCCCCCTTGATCATTGCTTCCTTGTTGAAATTCATCTTGTGTCTCCTCTCGTGGTAGGATATCACCAAGTGCCATTTTCTTCAGCGCTTCACATGGAGCTTCCTCCTTATCTAGCATAGACTTATCGACTTGCTCCACTTGTGAGCCGTTAGTTTCATCGAACACTACGTCACGCGCTACTTCAACAAGGCCGGACACCTTGTTGAAGACACGATAGGCGTAGGCGTTCGATTCATATCCGAGCAAGAATCCTTCATCGGACTTCGAAGCAAACTTCGAGACCCTTGGTTTCTTGTTTAGAATAAAACATTTGCAACCAAAAACTTTGAAATAGGAAACGTTAGGCTTTTTACCCGTGAGAAGCTCATATGGAGTTTTCTTCAGAAGTCGATGAAGGTACAACCGATTTGTGGCATGACAAGCGGTATTCACCGCTTCTGCCCAAAACCGGTCTGACGTCTTGTATTCATCCAACATTGTTCTCGCCATTTCGATCAATGTTCTGTTCTTCCTTTCGGCCACCCCGTTCTGTTGAGGAGAATAGGGTGCCGAGAATTCATGCTTTATACCTTCTTCATTGAGATATTCTTCAACTTGGGTGTTCTTGAATTCTGTCCCATTGTCACTTCTGATATTCTTTACGGTTGATGAGAATTCATTTTGAGCTCTTTTCAAGAACTTCTTGAGGATTCCTTACGTTTCTGATTTATCATACAAGAAAAATACCTAGGTAAATCTTGAAAAATCATCAACAATTACTAAATCGTATTTGTTACCGCCGATGCTGATGTACGCAATGGACCAAAGAGATCCATGTGGAGAAGTTCCAGCGATTTAGCGGTGGTCATCACATTCTTGGCGGGGTGTGGTGCTCCAACCTGTTTTCCTGCTTGACAAGCGCTGCATGGCCTGTCTTTTTCAAAAACCACATCCTTAAGACCACGGATGTGACCACCTTTTAGAAGTTTCTGCAGATTTCTCATTCCAACATGGGCTAGCCGTCTATGCCACAGCCATCCCATGTTGGTCTTAGCAAACAAGCAAGCGTTGAGTTCGGCTTTATCTTTGTTGAAGTCAACAAGATAAAGCTTTCCCTTCAACAATCCCTTGAATGCAATCGAGCCATCGCTTCTTCTAAAGACGGTCACACCCTCATTAGTGAATAAACAGTTGTAACCTTTGT
This sequence comes from Neostapfia colusana, assembly GCA_030760725.1. Taxonomy (NCBI): domain Eukaryota; kingdom Viridiplantae; phylum Streptophyta; class Magnoliopsida; order Poales; family Poaceae; genus Neostapfia; species Neostapfia colusana. The sequence goes on from JASWHV010000020.1 coordinate 14,346,248, forward strand.
CGCATAGTTGAGATATTGATAAAAGATTATAATCTAGAGAGTCTACATGTAAAACATTATATAGGGTGTGTTGAGAGGATATTTCAATGTTACCACTACCAAGGACCTTTCCTTGGCTGTTATCTCCAAAGTATATACCTTCACTTGGATCCTTGTTGCACTCGTATTCCACAAACATATTTCTCTCTCCGGTCATATGATTTGTGCATCCACTATCTAGCACCCACTTAGATCCACCGGAGGAGTAAGCCTGCAAAATAGAATTATTTCTGGGTTTTAGGTACCCAAGCTTGCTTGGGTCCTCTCAGGTTAGTCACAAGAGTCTTGGGCACCCACACACAAGTTTTTAAGTTCTTGTGGCGTGGCCCTGTATATTTAGCAATGACTTTTCCATACTTGTTTTTCATGAGAACATAAGAAGCATCAAATGTATGGAATAGTGTTTGTAGCTCAGATTCATGGGATTTTTCTTTAACAAAAATGATTCTATTCTTAGCATGATTAGAAGTAGACATGTGTTTATTCCTGTCGAAGCCAAGTCCATCTTTGACATTGGAAGGTCTAGTGATCATATATGCACTTCTTGCATATTTGATCTTCTCCTTATCAAAGATGCTGTTTTGAGAAGAATGCATGTCATGTGGGGTTAAAGCATTAGAAATTACATTCTTCTTACTAGAGCAAGTGCAGGTTCTTACTGTTGTCGAGCGCATATCTTTGGAGGAAGTGCTCTTGGAGGAAGAGGAGTCACTTTGTTTGAGCGACTCAACTTGCACCTCAAGGATTTTGTTAACTTTTGACAAGTTAGCAAGTTCTTCCTTGATTGCAATGTGCGAGTCCTCTAACTTTGAGTAAGTTTCCTTACTCAAGGTTAGCTCTAACTCAAGTGACTCATTCTTCTCTCTTTCAAGCTCAAGAAGCTTTTCAACTTCTTGATATCTCTTCCTCTCACGGATGAGCATATCTTCTTGTCGGTTGACAAGTTCTTCCTTTTCAAAGATTTTGTTCGACAACATTTCCATTTTCTTTAAAGCAATTTTGCTTAGCCCTCTAAATAATTCTTCATTATCACTAGAGCTATCAAAGTCATCAATGGAGGAATTTAGTATAGGAGGAGTAAGTCTAACCTTTTTCTTGCCTTCCTTAGCCATAAGTGTGGATGTTCATGTCCCGTCCTCCCATGTTCGGAAAGAGTGTGGCTCTCGTAGTTGGTTTCTTGACTGCGATTGTGGCCACCTCTTCTTCTTCATCGGAGGAGGACTCGTCATTTGAGTCCCACTCCTTCCCAATGTGAGCTTGATGGGCTTGTCTTCTTTTTCTGAAATTTTTCTTTTCTTGAGATTTTGTTTCCTTCTTCTTTTTGTTTTCCTCATAAGTACAGTCCACCATGAAGTGACCATACTCTCCGTAGTTGTAGCAAGTGCGTCGAGCCTTGGATTTTCCTTTATCCTTGCTTTTGCCTTCATGTGAATTGTTGCCGTGTCTTCTCTTCATCATGCGTTTGAACTTTTTGATGAAGAGTACCATTTCTTCGTCATCAAGATCGGTGCTTTCATCGCTTGCATCTCCATCGTCTTGGTCTTCACGAGTTTCTTTGAGTTTGGGTCTGCACGTTGCTTTGAGGGCAACTTCTTTCTTTTTAGAAGCGGTGAGCTCGGCTAAGTCTTTGACGTATTGAGCCTCTTTCTCCATCATTTCATGATTTATGATCTTTCCCAATAACTCATCGGGGGTCATTTTGTGAAACCCGGGGCTTTCTCTAGTCATTGAGCAAAATGTGACGTTTCTTGGCATGAAGGCTCTAATCATTCTTTTGACCACTTCGTGATCTGTCCATTTCTTACTTCCATAAGCACGAATTCTGTTGATGAGTGCTTTCATCCGGTTGTACATGTCTTGAGGTGATTCGCCTTCTTCAATAGCAAATCTTCCCAACTCTCCTTCAAGCATTTCGATTTTGGCTTCACGAACTGACCTATTTCCTTCGTGAGCTGTCTTGAGGGTATCCCAGATTTCTTTTGCACTTTCTAACCCATCGATCTTGGTGAATTTCTCTCTGCTTAGTGATGATGTGATCACGGCGACGGCTTGTGCGTTTCTGTGAATCTCCTGTTCTTGTTCTGGGGTGAGTTCATCATCTGTTTCCGGAATATCGATGCCTGTGCAAACAATGTGCCACAGACTAGGGTTCAGGGATATCAGATGCATCTTCATGTTCTAATTCCACATGGTGTAGTCACTTCCATCAAACTGTGGAGGCCTTTTCATAGGAATAGAGAGATAATGATTATTTGAATTGAGTCGGTTGTAGTTGTAAGGATACCGGGAGTAGTCGTGATGACCACTCCCCATCGTCTTTTCTTCCTCTTTTCCTTTTTGTGCCAGCAGTTTCTTTCTCAGGAGTGCTTTTAGCTGCCTCACTTCTTCATCGTCATGTGGGTTTTCTTTCAGCACATCGAAGGCTTTGGCTTCTTGCTCCTCATCGTTGTTGCTCGTCTTCGGGATATCGTTGTTCTTCTCAGAGGCCATTGATCTCTCCGAGATGTGAGTCTCGTTGATGGAGAACTTGGCTCTCATACCAATTGAATGTGGCCTAGAGGGGGGTGAATAGGCCTTTAAAGAATTCCTGCACACTTAATAAAGTTGTCAGAAACTTGACTGACCGGACTAGTCCGGTGGTGTGGGCGGACTAGTCCGGTGTGCTGAATTATTTGAGTTGATTAAGTGTGTCTCACAAATTTTATCTTATAGCAGCGGAATAAGAACAACAGTTTTTATAACTTAAATTTATTGTATGGATGCACGTGCAAACTTGTAAGGAATTCAAACGATGACTAGCAAACTAGTGATCTAATGTGTCAAGATGTAAAACAAATGAGAGACAAAAGACACGAATCTTTACCGAGGTTCGATCTCACCAAGAGATCTACGTCCTCGTTGAGGAAGCTCACACAGAGCCGGGTTCCCAACCCTTTCCCTCTTCAAGTCACCACACAGGCCGACTTGACTTCACTATCAAGTGTAATCACCGTTTTTATGGGGCAACCTCACACGTTGAGGGCTCCCACAAGAATTACAATGAGAAGTTGATCAAATACACTCAAAAAGATTACAATGCAGAATATGAGTGTAGAGAGATCAAACCCCAAGAGCTCACAACGAAGGAACGACGATCTCCCAATCCCAAATCCAAGTATTTTATTGATCTTCACCTTTTTGCACCTTAGATGTGTGGGGAGATGTGTTTTTGGGCTCTTGGGACAGGTGGCGGCGCTAGGGTTTCAGTTTTTGACAGTATGAGTCGTGTCCTCTTAGGGAAAAGACGAAGGACCTCTTTTTATAGGCTTTCCCAAAAAGTTACCGTTGTTAAACCTACTACCGGACTAGTCCGGTATATGATCGGACTTGTCCGGCCTACTTCCAGTGGGTTAACCGGACTAGTCCGGTCCACAAACCGGACTTGTCCGGTGCTATGTGAGATGGGTTTTCAGAAACTTTAGCGGACTAGTCCTGTTGCTTGGATGGACTAGTCCGTAGTCCTCTAAAGAGGACAACAGAGACATGACCGGACTTGTCCGGTTGCGTTCCAGTGAGCTGACCGGACTAGTCCGGTTCACAAGGCGGACTAGTCCGGTGCACTATGTTTGCGTCTTTCAGAAAGTTAAACGGACTAGTCCGGTCCATGAAGGGACTAGTCCGGTTTTCAGTGGATTTTAGTTGATTTTTAAACCCCTTACCCTTACGCAAAGTCATGAGCTCTTGGGATGTATCTCTCTCACACACAACCTATACATTTATATTTACTTTGCTTCTCTAAATTCCACTAACTTCTTCCTTTTCGGGCACCACTCTATTTTTCACCTTTTTGTGTGTGTGCCGAGCCAGTTCACTTTGTTTATCCTGCAATCGTCTTAATAGTTTCATTAGGATCTCATATGTTCGTCATCAATTAGCCAAAACCCACAAGGGATATCCTAGATGCACTTACAGGATGAAACCTTGAGGTTGTGCAAGGACTACCGACCTCTCAACGCCGTCATCATCAAGAATAAATATCCACTGTCCCGCATCGATATATTATTCGACCAACTTGTGGGTGCAAGTTTATTTTTAAAGATGGATCTTCGCTCCGGATATCATCAAATCAAGATCCGGGCGGAAGATATTCCAAAGACGGACTTCTCGACGAGATATGGGTTGTATGAATACCTCGTCATGTCCTTTGGTCTCACCAACGCCCCGGCACACTTTATGTATCTCATAAACTCAGTGTTCATGCCGGAGTTGGACAAGTTTGTGGTGGTGTTCATAGATGACATCTTGGTTTATTCCAAGTCTAAAGAAGAACACGCCAAACACTTGCATATCGTACTTCAACGATTGCGAGACCATAAGCTTTATGCCAAGTTCAGCAAGTGCGAGTTTTGGATCAGCCAAGTGCCATTTCTGGGTCATATTATTTCTGCAGAAGGCATTGCAGTTGATCCAAGCAAAATCAAACAAGTGCTGAAATGGAAGTCCCCCACATCAGTCCATGAAGTCAGGAGTTTCCTCGGGTTAGCAGGATATTACTGGAGATTCATACCGAACTTCTCCAAGCTTGCTAAGCCGATGACTGAACTGTTGAAGAAGGAGATCAAATATGTCTGGAGCTCAACTTGTGAAGAAGCTTTCCAAGCGTTAGTGAAGCATCTTACAACAGCCCCAGTGTTAGCTCAACCGGATACAACCAAGGCCTTCGACGTATATTGTGATGCGTCCGGTATCGGGCTTGGCTGTGTATTGATGCAAGGAGGAAGAGTGGTCGCCTATGGCTCACGTCAACCCCGTAACCACGAGCAGCACTATACGACGCATGATCTTGAGCTCGCTGCTGTGGTGTTGGCCTTGAAAATGTGGAGGCACTATTTGCTTGGGAACTTAGTGCACCTCTACACCGACCACAAGAGTTTGAAGTATATATTCACTCAAAAGGAGTTGAATATGCGGCAACAGAGATGGCTAGAACTGATCAAAGACTATGAGATCGTGATTCACTACCATCCTGGAAAGGCAAACGTGGTTGCCGATGCCTTAAGCCGCAAATCCCATGTCAATAGTCTGTCCATCACCCCACTTGAAGAGGAGGAACTGAGCCTGTACTTGGTTCCATATGGGGCATTGTATAATCTTGCTCTCGTCCCTACAATACGAGAGGAGATTATGGAAGCTCAGAAGAAAGACGTGGGAATGTCGCACATTCGGAGAAGGATTAAGAACGGCAAAATGAAATGCTTCTGAAGAGATGGTAACGGGACACTATGGTTTAAAGACCGTATAGTGGTACCCCGTGACATGAAGCTTCGGAAGAAAATCTTGGACGAAACTCATTTGTCCAAGTATTCTATTCATCCGGGCAGCAACAAGATGTACCAAGATCTGAAAACAATATTTTGGTGGACACGGATGAAAAGACAAATTGCAAAGTACGTATCCGAATGTGATACTGTCGGCGGGTGAAAGCCGACCATATGCGTAAAGGCGACAGCTGCAACCCTTGAACATTCCGGCGTGGAAGTGGGAGGATATCAGCATGGACTTCATTGTTGGTTTACCTCTCATCTCCCACAATCATGATTCGATTTGGGTGATAGTCGATCGACTAACCAAGTCAGCACATTTTATTCCCGTACATACGGGCTACGTGGCCAAGAAATATGTGGAGCTGTACATTGCAAGGATCTTATGCTTGCACGGTGTTCCCTGCTCCATCATTTCAGATCGCGGTGCGCTGTTCGTCGCTCAGTTTTGGGAACATCTGCACGCATCCTTGGGGACCAAACTGATCCGAAGTTCCGCATATCACCCGCAAACGGATGGTCAAACTGAACGGGTGAACCAAGTGCTGGAAGACATGCTGCGCGCTTGTGCCATCCACCACGGAAAGAATTGGGACGATCATTTGCTGCTGGCGGAGTTTTCTTACAACAATGGCTATCAAGCTAGCATCAAGATGGCGCCGTATGAAACTCTCTACGGCCGGAAATGTCGCACACCCCTCAACTGGTGTGAGTCCGGCGAGCATGTTATCTACGGCATTGAACTTGTGAATGAGGCTGAAGAACGAGTGTGAGTAATACAAACCAATCTCAAGGCTGCTCAATCTCGTCAGAAGAGCTATGCGGACAAAAGATGCCGCCCTCTCCACTTCGACATCGGGGACCATGTTTATGTCCGTGTGTCTCCGATCAAGGGAGTCCATCGTTTTGGAGTGAAGGGTAAACTGGCGTCGCGGTTCATTGGTCCGTTCGCCGTCATTGAAAAATGCGGACCCGTGGCCTATCGCTTGGATTTACCGGCGTCGCTCGCAGGAATTCACATTGTCTTCCACATCTCTCAGCTGAGGAAGTGCCTCAAACCCTCCGCTGAAATCCGCACTGAAGACATAGAAGTTCTTCAACCGGACCTCACGTACACGGAGTATCCAATCCGAATTATCAATGAAAAGACTCACACCACAAGAAACCGGACCTTATGATTCTATAAGGTCTTGTGGAGTAACCATACCGCTGATGAGGCAACATGGGAAAGCGAGGACTATCTACGAACATATTATCTGGACATGCTATCATCGTATACCCGGTAAAGTTTCCCCCACTTTGCATTTCTTTTGGAATCTTGGGACGAGATTCTTTTTATGGGGGGAGGGATGTAAAATCCCCCAAAAAATGGTAGCAAGAATTTTCACTTCATGTACACTTAGGAAAAATGAGGGGAATTAAAACTTTGAATTATAATGGTGTAGGTTCAAAGTGAGGATTCAAACTTACCAAAACTTCCAAAAATGGAGATCTAAATTCATAACTTGGGTCTTCATATTTCAAATATTCAACTTCCAAATTTCAGCTCATTTGGAGGAGTTTTAATATTTGTTTGGGATTAAAAGGAGAAGCCCTCTAATCTGAATTTCAAATTCAGTTTCAAATCCCAATTTCCCCAATTTGCAAATTTGGTTCCACAAATGTGATCTCCACATTTGAATTAGCAGCCATGCCAAAAATCAGAAACTTTGGACTCGGTTTGCTATGTTTTTGGAGCAATGCAAAAAGGAGAATTCAAATTCCAATTTCAAATTCAAATGACCATACTTAATTCAAACTCCACACCAGAATTCAAATCATTCGAATTCAACATTTCAAACGATGACTTTGAGGTGAAGTAAAGCATTTAATTTGGAGTAGCTGTGGTGAAAAGATAAGTGGAAAAGTGTCACACCCGGTTTTCAATAATGAACACCGAGCGTATACTCACATGTATGCCAGGATCATGTAAGGGCCTCAGTTTTTGACACACATTTGCAGTGTTCATCACCACACCACACACCTCATTTGAGGAAGGATGATGAACACAAATGAAGAGCAAGTAACAATTATCAACATGCTCATTAGAGAACAAACTCACACATTGCCAAAGTGGTATTTCACACATGTGATATAAGGGGGCTGGACATATGAAAACTCCTATACATTGCTAAGGATGTCCATGCCAAGTTTCACCCAAATTCAAAACCTTTTTGAGGTCATTTTGGGTATAGTTAGGAAGAGGGCAGTTTGAAACCATATCCAAATTCAAACTGTTTTTATCCCATGAATTTAAAAGTGGGAGGCATATTCTTACTCAGCACATTTTTGTGAGCCCACACACCAATTTTCACTCCATTTGGAGTTGATCTTGACATGAGCTAAGTGGGACAAATTCAACTTTATTTGAATTCAAAACTGAACTTGTGTTGAAATTCCTTCAAACCAAACCCAATTTGAATTCTACTCAATTCAAATGGTTCATGAGTGAATAATTTGAATACCCAGGGTTATTTTGGGGCTTACTGTTTACAACAGTAATTAGGAGTGAATTTCAGAGGTTAAAAACCGGGTGGGTCCCACATGTCAGCCACAGAGAAGAAACAAACCGACTGAAACACAGCTCACTCGGTTCCCGAGTGAAGTGTGCGCGCGCCACCGAGGGGCAGCCGGCGCCAGCTCCTGCTGCGCGCCCCAAGCCGGAGACCAGTCGCCGGGCTACTTATCCCCTCCCCAGTGTGCTTCGATCGCCCATTCCCCGAGCTACCGACGTGCTCGACCTGTTCTTCCACTGCAATAGCCGCCGCGCGAGCTCACGCTTGATCAAGCCCGATCACTCGCGAGCACAGCCTCCTCCACAGAAAAACGACACCGAGAGATCGTGAGCAACCTCCTAGACTCCGTGTTGTCCAGTGAGCAAGCGTCCTCGAGCTGTACGAGCCGTTTCTCCGGCGAGCCGAGCATCGCCGCCGATCGGGCTCTCGTGGACAGCACAACACAGCCGCTGTCACGTCCTCTTCTCTACACAAGAAAGGTGTGTGATTTATGTAGATGGAGTAGCCAAAAGCCGTTTGGCGATTGATCAAACCTCGGCCGAGAATTTCCAAGTTTACTCTTGATCAGTTCATAAGGACCGAGCTCACCCTCGGGTGAAATTCGTGCTCTATACACGAGGACTGGATAAGCTCGTTCCCTAGTAGCTTCTACGCATGATAACGCCCACACTCGAACTGGAATTAGGGAAAACCATCGAGAATCGGCCGTGATATGGCCGTTTTCCCCGCCGCCATGACTAAGCACCTCGGCTCACCGTCGAGAGCCTAGTTGTCGGCATTTTTAGCTTCCACCCAGCCCTGGTCCGTGTTCCCCATGCTCTACTGATGCTCTCCGACCGATCCCCGGTCAATTTGGTGCACGGGAGAGCGGGACCGACCTCACCGGAACCCTAGCAGGTGCTGTCACCGGTGCGCACGGGTTTCCGGTCATCGCCGGCGGCTGGCGACCCCACCATCGAGTCCAGGGGGTCGGTATAGGGGCAGGCGGCGAGTTTCAGGCCGGGGGGTGGCCGGGAACTCGATTCCGGTGAAGGTCGCCGGAGACCGCCGCCACCGCGTAGATGGCGCGAGGAGGGAGACGACGCACTGTCTGCGGGGCCCACAAGCCAGAGTTTAAACTTTTTCCCGAATTTCAGTTTCAGTTCAAACTTCAAATCCTTATAACTTTGGCTAGAGGGCTCCAAATCGAGTGAACCAAATTTTGTTGGATTCAGCTCTCGGAGTACTTTCCAGCAAATCAAGTTTCACTTCATGAAATTCCTTATTTCTCCAGAATTAATTCCTCAAAATTTAAAATGTTTGGAATTTTAACTGGAGAATCCCTTGGAGGAAAATCCTGAAATTTTGCTGGGATGTTCACCAAAATATCCCTGAACTACCATAAAAATTTTAGACCCATTGGAGCTTAATTAATCCACCTAATGGTGTGATTAGTGAAACTGTTCTAGAGAAAATAGAAAATGTTCAGAAACATTTTCAGAATTTTATCTGAAATTGTTTAGCTCATATCTTTAGTTAGGAACTTCCAAATTAAGTAAGACCAACTCCATTAGAACCCTCTGAAAATCTAGTTTTCAGAAAGTCATAGTTTGTTTCATGAAAATCCCTAGAACACCCTAAGAGTCCCAATTAAGGTCAAGGACATAATTAATTGTGGAGGGCTCAAATGAGCTTTACTGCAACTAAAACTTGACCAAATCTCTGTTTAGGTTGTAACCAAGCCCCAGTAAAAGTTTCACAGTCATTGGGTCTGTCTAGCAAGGGTTATAGACTTCACAACTTCAAACTTAATACAAATGCATTTAAATTGATACATGTATTCCTTCTATCATGTAGTCGCTAAGGTCGAGGAGGAACCCGAAGTCCTAGACTTTGTTACTCCGGAGGAACAGCTAGCCTACGACCAAGAGCAGCAAGGCAAGCTCCGGTTTGCATTAACCTTTTTACAAATTTTTATTGTTTTGAGCACATACTTGTTTCCTTTATTCTTTGCATTAGAGTCTTGTTTGGAAGCCCCACTACATAGCCAAGAGAACCATGGGTTGGGTTTAGGATTGCAAACCCCGTTAGCTACTGCATTGCTAGGATAGAGTAGGATTCGGTACAAGTCGAGTAATTGGAACTACTCGCGAGCATAGGCTAGAGGCACTCGACTCGGGTAGTGATAGCACATGAAACACATGGCAAGAAAATGAGACCAAGCGGAGGGTAAGGGCAGCAGGACTTTGGGGCCTGTGTGCTGTAGCTCCACTTGTGTCGATTGAGGACCGAGCCGTGTGCGGGCCTGTTGAACAAGCTAGAACAGTACCGAAGACCTACCGGCTATATGGGAACCGGGAAACTGATGTAACTCGGGTAGCTGGGTATTGAGGCATTGCCCGTCGTTCAGAGGGTAGGTTGAGAGCTCGAGGTGTAAATCGGCTGGCGGCACAGAGATGCGCGTGCAGAGACCTCTTGCTCGGGACGATGGGACCGGTTCAATATTTGGCTGACGAGCGAAAGGTGGTTGCGTACGGCGTCCGTGATGGTTGTTGTAGGCAACATCGAGTACGGGCGTACGTGACGGGTTGTTCGGGTAACCCTACAGGTGTAAATTGATTATAATCGCCGTCCCTCGCGGTCAGTGAGTACCACTTGTTCACTGTACCGTGACGTAGAAAGAACAAGCTAGTTACATGTTAAAATGTTGCTGATTGAAAGATGCACTTGATTGCTAATGAATTGCTGTAGTTTAGAGCTAACTAAAGTTCTTTTCAACTTTGGGCAAAGTACATGAGAGAAATGCGTTTCTTGTTTGATTGCGGCTCTCTCATGTGCCTTAGCGTAAGGTTCTCCACAAACTGCTGCTAAAACTTGAAAGTAAGGTTCCACTAATTAGGCGAGTCCTTGCAAATGATTTTTACCTCATGTAACCCATCACCCCTCATGTAGAAGTTCCATGTTTAGGTGAGACAGGTCAGACTTGCTGAGCCTTCGTGCTCACTGCTTGTGTTTGAAGCTTTTGCAGGGTTCTATGAGGAAGGGACTCCCGAAGAGGAGACGGAACCCCAGGAGGGGAACCCCGTCGAGTGGGAGTCGTGCACGCCACAGAGTTAGTGTGCGTGTGTGCTAGCAAGGACACGTTCAAGGGCTGAACGTGCACTTGATGCTTAGTCTACGCCCGCGAGTGTAGACTGAACTTATTTTGATGTAAACATGTTCATAACTTGTTTATGTAATAAAATTTCCGCTTCCGCTTTGTACCTTTGACGTGTGTTATACGGTGCTGTGCAACGCAGCACCCCTCAGCGTGATCCTGGCTCGACAGGACCTTTGGGGTCGTGTCAGCGTTGGTATCAGAGCCCACTTGAGGTTTAACACAGTACAAAGGTCATATTTTTCCAAAAATCCAGTGAGGAACGAGTTAGTAGCCCGTATAAGGATGTTATTAGCATATAGAAAGTGGCATATTAACCTATTTGATTATGTCGGAAAATCATGCATCTCGGGACGTTCATGTCTTGGGGGGTGCACGTAAGCGCTGTCCACCAGTGCGCACAAGCTGAAGGGTGGAGCCCCACGGGTGGCAGGTAACCCGACCCGCTTTGATATCCTCTACGACTCTTCATGTCGTTTGGGGTATTCGAGCAACGTCTATCCCTGGCGTGCGTGGTGCAATTTGGGAGACCCCGTCACGTGGTCTGAAACGTGAACACGTAGCTCAAGGCGTGGTTGGCTTGAGAACATCCGGGCGAGTGATGACGGCCGGTTGTACGAACTGTATGGATTCCGGGCTCGGTGTGCAGCCGAGTCTTATGATTGTTTGAGTTTCTGCAGGTAGCCTGACCACGAAACGGTAGACGTGTAGCATCCGTGTGCGAGTGACGTTTAGTGCCACTGAAATAACGAAGCCGGCTAAGTCCGGTATAGGTTTTTCTTTGTGAGGACGTAGTACCGACATCATCTGGTGACGCATCGACGTCACACCCAACTAAATGAACAAATTCATTTAAAAACATGAAGTTTTTGATCCAAAGTAGTAAAACTTGATGTAACTCCTTCCCTTGAACAGGATATTCAAGGTTAACAAGTTTTCAACTTATAGGTTGTTAAGGACAGAGCACTCTGTTTTCAGCTGAATCAAGGCTGAAGTTAATCAGAGGTTAGAGGTTGAGTCCTTTCGAGGTTAGGGTCATATGATACATTTGTATAAAGCTTTGAAAGAGTTTTACAACTTTTCTATTGAGGTCCAGAGGTGTTTCATCCCTTAACCAATCGAAAAATGCAGTAGAGTTAAAACTGTCCAGAAAACAGGGTAGAGCAAAGACTCTCTGTAAAATCTCTGTAAATTAAGCATAACTTCCTGCATAAAAATCCCAAAATAGAAAATGAGGTAGTTCTGGAAAGCTTGTGAGATGGGTTACAACTTTGTAACAGAAAGTTTTGTCAGATTAGGAACAGAATTAACTGGAATTCTTGGATCAAATCAGTACCTAAAGCAGGGAGGTGCTGTCCAATTTTCTCCAGAAATTCTGTTAACTTTGACATCTCATAACTTTTGAACTGGGACAGATATTAGGCCAAGCAAATACTTTATGGATATCTATTGGAGTTAGCTTTAACTTTGACGTTGAGCTCCAGAATTGGTTTTGCCTTCAACATGGCCTAAATCAGGTTGAAATGGAAACTGGTCAGGGCTTTCATGGGAACAGCAGATCAGCAGTCAAATTTGGTTAAAATTTGAACTATGTTTCCTAGTTTATGGGTTCAATGACATGTCTTATGTTATAACTCAATGGTTTACTGTTTAAATAAATATTTGACATTTCTCAAATATATTTTTACAGATGACAGCAGATAAGAAGTTGGAGAACGGGTGGGTGATGTCCCACTGTTCTCACCGTAGCGGCTACCCGGAAGCATTGTGGCAAATGCTCCAATATTTCGGGTACAATCATATGCCGCAGTAATTCGCCAAGGAAGAAGGCGAAGAGGGGAACAAGACGTGGACGATCCATGTCGAAGTCCCTGCGGGACCTACGCCACCCGGTTGGGTGCCGTTCACCGTCACGGTGAGAGGAAGACAACCGGAAGGGATGTGGCAAGTGGCAGCCCGTGACACCATGTCACGTTTCTGCCAACTACACGTGCAGGCTATGGAGGGCACTCCATACGCACTCGTTCTGGTGGTGGGACGGGCTCAGCATGTGTGGGAACAGAGGTACCTGGAGGCAACAGACTCGAGTGGCCCAAGGTACAACCCTGCAGAGCCGAACCTTAGCCTCCAGATGAGGGCGGGAAACGCCGTGATGGACAGCAAAGTTGTTCATACGGAGCATCTCGCCACAAAGCTCAAGGAGAGCACAAGCCGTGGAGATCATTTCGAGTTGCTCACAGTGCACTCCGCAATGTGCTCCTTCCGACGATTAAGCGACTGAATGAACAGCATAATCAGTTGCATCGTCTGAAGAAGGCGAAGAGAAAAAGCCGTGTCGACATCGCGGCGTTACAAGAACTGGTACAAAATCTGACCCAGCAGAACGAGGAACTTACTCAAGAGCGGGACGACGATATTGAGGAAGGGCAAGGCTGGGAAGAACATTATAACCAAGCCATGGACGAGGTGCATGCATTGCAGGACCTCGTACCTCCGGTATTGGGCATACCGGTGGTCTTGGGCCTTCCAGCAATGGGAGAACCCGGAATGGGAGAAGAGGTGGTAGATCCAGAGCCACCAGCAGAGGTACCGGAGGAGGAGGACCCACAGGAGGTCGAGTTCTACTCCGAGTAGGGGGTTACAGTTGCCATGTAGGGCAGCCAGGGTAGTGTAACCCAACTTTTGTAATTGGTGACATGTCGTGTAGACAGTAGTGTATGTATAGGTAGTGACGACATGAGCACGACTTCTCGAAGACCGAGAATAATGTATCTTGTATAAAGTTTATGCTTTATCAATATATGTGAATGTTGTGCAAATCAATCATGTGTCACTTCAATACCTACTGTTGCTTATGGAATTTTAAGTAAGACATGTGCTAATCGCTGCTGTTTGGAATTTCAGAATGACGCGTACTCGTGCCAACCCTGATGTTGGGGGTACTAGCCAAGGGGGAGAGACTTCCCAACAGCCTCCCGAGGACTCCTCGGGACAACAGCAGCAGCAACAGCAACAGCAAACACCGCCACTGCCAACGGTTACATTGGCCGACATCATCGCGGCAATGGCGGGTTCACATCAGCAGCACACGGAGTTGCTGCAAACACTGATCACCAATACGTCTCGCCCAGAGAGACGTCAAGATCGTGAGGAGCGTCAACAGAGCTCCTACTCCGACTTCCTGGCAACTCATCCCCCGGTATTCTCAAGGGCGGATGAACCACTTGACGCGGACAACTGGCTCCGCGCCATAGAGATGAAGTTCGGGCTGCTCCAGATAAGCGAGCAGCGTAAGACTCAGTTCGCGGTCCAGCAGCTCCAAGGATCCGCGAGCGCGTGGTGGGCCAACTTCTATGCTTCACAGCCCACCGACCGAGTGATGACCTGGACGGAGTTCTGGACGGCCTTCAGGGCCTATCATATACCGCCAGGTCTGATGAAAAGAAAGACGCAGGAGTTCTTACACCTGCAAAAAGGGAGGAGGAACGCGCTGGAATACTCCAGAGCGTTCAATGATCTCGCGCTCTACGTGTCGTATCACGCAGATACGGACGAGAAGCGGAAGGACCACTTTTACCAGGGGCTTAACCCGCTCCTGAAGGACAAGTTGGCGATGTTCAATCGCGGCAGTCTCAACGACATCATTGATGCTGCGATTGTTCAGGAGGACTCCGGCAAGGAGTTAGCGGCGGTGGAGCGAAAGCGAAGCGCGCCGCAGAGCAGTGGAGAAGGAGGCGGTCCTTCTCAGAAGTTTCGGATGGTGAATCGCCCACCATCAGGTCCACGCTGGCAACCACCACCACGGTCGATGCCGTTCCGCAGTCGGCCGTACTCTTCACCGGCATTCAAGCCGGCACTGCCAGTACCACCGCAACAACAACAGCAGCAGCGGGCGATGCCGCGTGCGTTTGCACCTCAGCAACGCATGTCGGGCTTTCATCCCCCGAGCACTACACCAGCAATGGCCACATGTTACAAGTGTGGTCGTCCAGGACACTTCGCGAGCAGTTGCCCGGAGAGGCAAGGCGGCGGAGTGGCACCGCAGTTTCCGGGGAGGAATCAACCCCGGAACCCTACTAATGCGCGGCGGGCAAACCCTAGCCCCGGCACCGTCCACCAGCTTGCCATTGAGGACGTGCCGGAGGGCGAGCCAATCCTTGCGGGTATGTTCCAACTCCACTAGCATCCCGCTATAGTACTGTTTGATTCAGGCGCCACGCATAATTTTATTAGCCAAGCTTTCATTGCTAAACACAGTTTGCCAATACTACCCACCGATAGTCCATATTTAATTTGTTCACCGGGTGGGAAGATTTCAGCAAGTGTAATGGTCTCCAAAGCACCATTATGCTTAGCGGGTAGAGTGTACCCCACGTCTCTCATTATCTTAGAGGGACAGAAGGTCGATGTCATCCTAGGGATGTCATAGTTAACCCGCCACGGCGCTGTTCTAGACACCGTCCTTCGAGTCGTGCACTTAAACTCAGAAGTGCACGGGTCTCACTCATTATTTCTGGACAGTCCAGAAATAAAGCTTCCAAGTGTCTATCAAGCCACAACCATCAGATTGGAAGACATTCCAGTGGTCCGAGAGTTCCCTGACGTATTCCCGGATGACTTGCCGGGGATGCCGCCTGATAGAGAGGTGGAGTTCAAGATTGAACTTGCACCGGGAACCATGCCAATATCCCGAAGGCCGTACAAGATGGCACCCAAGGAGTTGGCTGAACTGAAGACTCAGCTCACGGACCTCCTGGAAAAGGATTTTATTAGGCCGAGCTCCTCGCCATGGGGCTGTTCGGCATTATTTGTCAAGAAGAAGGATGAGACGTTGCGGCTTTGCGTGGACTATCGTCCATTAAATGCTGTAACTCTCAAGAACAAGTACCCGTTGCCACGGATCGACATGTTGGTTGATCAGTTGGTCGAAGCAAAGATCTTTTCCAAAATGGACTTAAGATCCGGGTACCATCAGATTAAGATACGAGCGGAGGACATTCCAAAGACAGCTTTCTCGACGAGGTACGGACTTTATGAGTACCTGGTCATGTCCTTCGGCCTCACCAATGCTCCAGCTCACTTTATGTACTTAATGAACTCGGTATTCATGCCGGAGCTGGACAAGTTTGTCGTGGTCTTCATCGACGACATCCTGGTATATTCCAAGTCGGAGGAAGATCACAAGAAACATCTGCGTATAGTTTTGCAACGGCTGCGGGATCACAAGTTATACGCGAAATTCAGCAAATGCGAGTTTTGGATATCGCAAGTGCCTCTCCCCGGGCATATCATCTCAGCGGAGGGTATCGCTGTGGACCCGAGCAATATCACTCAAGTGCTGAATTGGAAATCCCCGAGAACTGTTCACGAGGTACAGAGTTTCCTCGGACTCACGGGATATTATCTGAGGTTCATTCCAAACTTCTCGAAGATTGCCAAGCCAATGACAGAGCTGCTAAAAAAGGCTACCAAATATGTTTGGAGTCCAGCATGTGAAGCAGCTTTCAAGGCTTTAGTCAATCACCTGACATCAGCACCGGTTTTGGCGCAGCCAGACACAACAAAACCGTTCGATGTGTACTGCGATGCATCCGGCATTGGGCTCGGATGTGTGCTGATGCAAGACCGAAGAGTGGTCGCGTATGGATCACGGCAGCTTAGAAACCATGAGCAGAATTATCCAACTCACGACTTGGAGCTCGCTGCCGTCGTACTTGCACTAAAAATGTGGAGGCACTACCTACTCGGTAACCTCGTACATTTATATACCGACCATAAAAGCCTCAAGTACATATTCACTCAGAAGGAGCTGAACATGAGGCAACGAAGATGGTTAGAATTGATAAAGGATTACGAAATAGAGATCCATTATCATCCGGGCAAGGCAAACGTAGTGGCAGATGCGCTGAGCCGCAAGTCACACGTCAATAATCTGACCATCACACCGTTGGAAGAGAGCGAACCACCACTACATGTGATTCCACACGGAGCTCTCTACAACCTAGCTTTGATCCCCACCATCCGTGAAGAGATAACGGCAGCCCAGAAGAATGACAAGGGCATGTCACATTTGCGGAGACGTGTAGACAGTGGGGAGCTGAGATGTTTCCGGAAGGACGGAGACGGCGTCCTATGGTTCAAGGACCGGATCGTCGTACCCCGTAACCCGGAGTCACGGAGGAAAATCTTTAATGAGGCTCACTTGTCAAAGTTTTCTATTCACCCCAGCAGCAACAAGATGTATCAAGAACTCAGAAGCAAGTTTTGGTGGACACGGATGAAGCGAGAGACTGCAAAATACGTGTCCGAGTGTGATACATGTCGAAGGGTGAAGGCAGACCACATGCGGAAACCGGGACTGCTACAACCACTGGGCGTTCCTGCCTGGAAGTGGGAGGACGTGAGCATGGATTTCATCGTCGGTTTACCCACCACCTTGCAGAAACATGATTCTATGTGGGTGATCATCGATCGGCTCACCAAAGTTGCCCATTTCATCCTGGTCAACACAAATTACAACGCCAAGAAGTACGCTGAACTGTACATCTCACGGATCCTATGCTTGTATGGCGTACCCCGTACCATCATATCGGATCGGGGCACTTTATTTGTGTCCCGTTTTTGGGAGCAGCTACACGCTTCCTTGGGGACGAAGCTGATCCGTAGTTCAGCATACCACCCGCAGACGGATGGACAAACGGAGCGGGTAAATCAGATCCTAGAAGACATGCTACGAGCTTGCGCTATCAACCACGGCAAGAATTGCGATGATCACTTGCCATTGGCCGAGTTCTCGTACAATAATGGGTACCAGGCCAGCATCAAGATGGCGCCTTATGAGGCGCTATACGGGAGGAAATGCCGCACACCATTGAATTGGTGTGAGTCTGGCGAAAGGGTTACCTTCGGGATTGACTTTGTCAACAACGCGGAAGAAAAATTTCGACTGATTCAAGCGAACCTAAAAGCCGCTCAATCCCGACAGAAACAGTATGCAGACCGGAGAAGGCGCCCATTACAATTCGAAGTTGGAGATCACGTATATCTACGGGTATCTCCAATGAAGGGCGTAAACAGATTTGGGGTGAGAGGAAAGTTAGCACCCCGATTCATCGGTCCATTCCAGATTACCGAAAGATGTGGATCAGTGGCATACCGGCTGAAATTACCAGAAGCACTTTCCGGTGTGCACGACGTCTTTCACATTTCCCAGCTGAGGAAGTGTCTTAAGCTATCAACTACCGTTCAGCTGGAGGATATTGAAGAACTGCAACCGGATCTCACCTATCGGGAGGAACCGGTGCAAATTATTGATGAAAAGGCCCGAACCACACGCAACCGTACGTTGTGGTTCTACAAGGTTCTATGGAGTAATCACTCCATGGACGAAGCGACATGGGAGAGCGAAGAATTCCTTCGCACTAACTACCCCGAATTTTTCACGTCGCATATCCGGTAATTTTCCACCGTCCTCTCTCTCATTTTCACCTTATAATCTCGGGATGAGATTCTTTTAAGGGGGGAGGAATGTAAGGGCCTCAGTTTTTGACACACATTTGCAGTGTTCATCACCACACCACACACCTCATTTGAGAAAGGATGATGAACACAAATGAAGAGCAAGTAACAATTATCAACATGCTCATTAGAGAACAAACTCACACATTGCCAAAGTGGTATTTCACACATGTGATATAAGGGGGCTGGACATATGAAAACTCCCATACATTGCTAAGGATGTCCATGCCAAGTTTCACCCAAATTCAAAACCTTTTTGAGGTCATTTTGGGTATAGTTAGGAAGAGGGCAGTTTGAAACCATATTCAAATTCAAACTGTTTTTATCCCATGAATTTAAAAGTGGGAGGCATATTCTTACTCAGCACATTTTTGTGAGCCCACACACCAATTTTCACTCCATTTGGAGTTGATCTTGACATGAGCTAAGTGGGACAAATTCAACTTTATTTGAATTAAAAACTGAACTTGTGTTGAAATTCCTTCAAACCAAACCCAGTTTGAATTCTACTCAATTCAAATGGTTCATGAGTGAATAATTTGAATACCCAGGGTTATTTTGGGGCTTACTGTTTACAACAGTAATTAGGAGTGAATTTCAGAGGTTAAAAACCGGGTGGGTCCCACATGTCAGCCACAGAGAAGAAACAAACCGACTGAAACACAGCTCACTCGGTTCCCGGGTGAAGTGTGCGCGCGCCACCGGGGGGCAGCCGGCGCCAGCTCCTGCTGCGCGCCCCAAGACGGAGACCAGTCGCTGGGCTACTTATCCCCTCCCCGGTGTGCTTCGATCGCCCATTCCCCGAGCTACCGACGTGCTCGACCTGTTCTTCCACTGCAATCGCCGCCGCGCGAGCTCACGCTTGATCAAGCCCGATCACTCGCGAGCACAGCCTCCTCCACAGAAAAACGGCACCGAGAGATCGTGAGCAACCTCCTAGACCCCGTGTTGTCCAGTGAGCAAGCGTCCTCGAGCTGTACGAGCCGTTTCTCCGGCGAGCCGAGCATCACCGCCGATCGGGCTCTCGTGGACAGCACAACACAGCCGCTGTCACGTCCTCTTCTCTACACAAGAAAGGTGCGTGATTGTATGTAGATGGAGTAGCCGAAAGCCGTTTGGCGATTGATCAAACCTCGGCCGAGAATTTCCAAGTTTACTCTTGATCAGTTCATAAGGACCGAGCTCACCCTCGGGTGAAATTCATGCTCTATACACGAGGGCTGGATAAGCTCGTTCCCTAGTAGCTTCTACGCATGATAACGCCCACGCTCGAACTGGAATTAGGGAAAACCATCGAGAATCGGCCGTGATATGGCCGTTTTCCCCGCTGCCATGACTAAGCACCTCGGCTCACCGTCGAGAGCCTAGTTGTCGGCATTTTTAGCTTCCACCCAGCCCTGGTCCGTGTTCCCCATGCTCTACTGATGCTCTCCAACCGATCCCCGGTCGATTTGGTGCACGGGAGAGCGGGACCGACCTCACCGGAACCCTAGCAGGTGCAGTCACCGGTGCGCACGGGTTTCCGGTCATCGCCGGCGGCCGGCGACCCCACCATCGAGTCCAGGGGGTCGGTATAGGGGCAGGCGGCGAGTTTCAGGCCGGGGGGTGGCCGGGAACTCGATTCCGGTGAAGGTCGCTGGAGACCGCCGCCACCGCGCAGATGGCGCGAGGAGGAAGACGACGCACTGTCTGCGGGGCCCACAAGCCAGAGTTTAAACTTTTTCCCGAATTTCAGTTTCAGTTCAAACTTCAAATCCTTATAACTTTGGCTAGAGGGCTCCAAATCGAGTGAACCAAATTTTGTTGGATTCAGCTCTCGGAGTACTTTCCAGCAAATCAAGTTTCACTTCATGAAATTCCTTATTTCTGCAGAATTAATTCCTCAAAGTTTAAAATATTTGGAATTTTAACTGGAGAATCCCTTGGAGGAAAATCCTGAAATTTTGCTGGGATGTTCACCAAAATATCCCTGAACTACCATAAAAATTTTAGACCCATTGGAGCTTAATTAATCCACCTAATGGTGTTATTAGTGAAACTGTTCTAGAGAAAATAGAAAATGTTCAGAAACATTTTCAGAATTTTATCTGAAATTGTTTAGCTCATATCTTTAGTTAGGAACTTCCAAATTAAGTAAGACCAACTCCATTAGAACCCTCTGAAAATCTAGTTTTCAGAAAGTCATAGTTTGTTTCATGAAAATCCCTAGAACACCCTAAGAGTCCCAATTAAGGTCAAGGACATAATTAATTGTGGAGGGCTCAAATGAGCTTTACTGCAACTAAAACTTGACCAAATCTCTGTTTAGGTTGTAACCAAGCCCCAGTAAAAGTTTCACAGTCATTGGGTCTGTCTAGCAAGGGTTATAGACTTCACAACTTCAAACTTAATACAAATGCATTTAAATTGATACATGTATTCCTTCTATCATGTAGTCGCTAAGGTCGAGGAGGAACCCGAAGTCCTAGACTTTGTTACTCCGGAGGAACAGCTAGCCTACGACCAAGAGCAGCAAGGCAAGCTCCGGTTTGCATTAACCTTTTTACAAATTTTTATTGTTTTGAGCACATACTTGTTTCCTTTATTCTTTGCATTAGAGTCTTGTTTGGAAGCCCCACTACATAGCCAAGAGAACCATGGGTTGGGTTTAGGATTGCAAAACCCGTTAGCTACTGCATTGCTAGGATAGAGTAGGATTCGGTACAAGTCGAGTAGTTGGAACTACTCGCGAGCATAGGCTAGAGGCACTCGACTCGGGTAGTGATAGCACATGAAACACATGGCAAGAAAATGAGACCAAGCGGAGGGTAAGGGCAGCAGGACTTTGGGGCCTGTGTGCTGTAGCTCCACTTGTGTCGATTGAGGACCGAGCCGTGTGCGGGCCTGTTGAACAAGCTAGAACAGTACCGAAGACCTACCGGCTATATGGGAACCGGGAAACTGATGTAACTCGGGTAGCTGGGTATTGAGGCATTGCCCGTCGTTCAGAGGGTAGGTTGAGAGCTCGAGGTGTAAATCGGCTGGCGGCACAGAGATGCGCGTGCAGAGACCTCTTGCTCGGGACGATGGGACCGGTTCAATATTTGGCTGACGAGCGAAAGGTGGTTGCGTACGGCGTCCGTGATGGTTGTTGTAGGCAACATCGAGTACGGGCGTACGTGACGGGTTGTTCGGGTAACCCTGCAGGTGTAAATCGATTATAATCGCCGTCCCTCGCGGTCAGTGAGTACCACTTGTTCACTGTACCTCGACGTAGAAAGAACAAGCTAGTTACATGTTAAAATGTTGCTGATTGAAAGATGCACTTGATTGCTAATGAATTGCTGTAGTTTAGAGCTAACTAAAGTTCTTTTCAACTTTGGGCAAAGTACATGAGAGAAATGCGTTTCTTGTTTAATTGCGGCTCTCTCATGTGCCTTAGCGTAAGGTTCTCCACAAACTGCTGCTAAAACTTGAAAGTAAGGTTCCACTAATTAGGCGAGTCCTTGCAAATGATTTTTACCTCATGTAACCCATCACCCCTCATGTAGAAGTTCCATGTTTAGGTGAGACGGGTCAGACTTGCTGAGCCTTCGTGCTCACTGCTTGTGTTTGAAGCTTTTGCAGGGTTCTATGAGGAAGGGACTCCCGAAGAGGAGACGGAACCCCAGGAGGGGAACCCCGTCTGGTGGGAGTCGTGCACGCCGCAGAGTTAGTGTGCGTGTGTGCTAGCATGGACACGTTCAAGGGCTGAACGTGCACTTGATGCTTAGTCTACGCCCGCGAGTATAGACTGAACTTATTTTGATGTAAACATGTTCTTAACTTGTTTATGTAATAAAATTTCCGCTTCCGCTTTGTACCTTTGACGTGTGTTATACGGTGCTGTGCAACGCAGCACCCCTCAGCGTGATCCTGGCTCGACAGGACCTTTGGGGTCGTGTCAGATCAGTTAAGTCATACATGTGCCGACAAGAGTGAAATATCATTGTATTACAAGCCAAGTTTATCATACAACGTAATATTACATCATAAGACATAAAATATCAATTATGAGTACAAGCACACTAATAATATAACAGCGGAAGACTCTAGCATGGTGCTCCAGTTCCACAGGCGTTGCCCGGGGGTTTCGCCAACCTAGAACAACTCCTCGGGATCGAAGTCCTCCTCATCAAAGTCTATATCTTCATTTGCACCTGAGCCCACATACGATATCCAACAAAAGAAAGTTTGAGTACCAAAGGTACTCAGCAAGTGTAGGAAAGAATGTTATGAAGGCCAATAGCAAGGTAAGGCTAACATGGTTAAGCACTATGCATTAATCCTAAGCCTTAGCTTTGATTAGCAACCTATCTTACTAAGTGACAATCCCACCAACTTCATAATTAAGTCATAAATGTCAGGTTACACCACCCAACAACCTCTTTAAACTCACATCCATGTTTCTCTAATCATGGACAAGTCCAAGCCGCTCTTGACCGTGAGCACGGCTGTCATGACAGTTTGGTTCTCTGCAGCGATTGTACCACTTTACCCACAAGTAGTGATTTCATCCCCTGTTGCCAGGTGGACTAAGAAACCTCCCTGATATCCGTGGTTACAATCCACATTACACACTTCCTTTGGTGTGCGATCAGGAGATCACTACATGGCCTTTACAAAGGATTTACCGGCAAGTACAAGCCCACTGAGGTTTCACCGCTGTAGTTCCTGGGAGTAACCCTCCCCTACAGAAGCCCCTTCTTGAGCCTTGCAGTTCCTAGGGCAGTCAAAAATGGACTCCCATTCCCCGCACCATCCAAACACTCATACTATACCGGCAAACTCCTAATTAATTGGCCAAGCTGCCCCATCTCAGTCTTGTGGTGGCACTGTAAAGCCGGGTTAACTGTTCCATGAACCGGTCCTTAGAATCTAAGACAGGCACTAACTCATTCCCAAGTCTCGTGCACGAAGCACCAACAAAAACAACCAGCCTGTCTAGATTCCTAATACCATGACACACTCTTGTGTCTTTCATATAATTCCACAAGACGAGTAACATCATGTTTCATTCATTCTCTAAGTTCTAAGCATGCATGGCTAAGCACATAAAATGATAACCAACAATTATTAACTAAGTCCCTCCATGGTTCAACAAGGAATGGTAAAGGAATATAGCTATGGATACAACCTAAATTAGGTTTCATGTTAATGACATCATGCAAGCATTCTAACTAATCATCCTAGATTAGGAACAAAGTGGTCAAGGAACACTTGCCTTTTTATTGCTGCTCAGAAACGTCAAAATTTGCCGTTGAAAATTGATAACTGGTATTTGGGATGATTCTTAGTCCAACAATTTTGAGAGGGACGCATCATTCTGGCTGTGATGACAGAGGCGCACGGTGTCGCCGGCGGCGGCGATGACTTTCTAGCCGCATAAACACAAGTAAGCGGAATAACTCATTGATTCTCAACTTTTCTAACGAATCTGGAGGCGGAAAATACGAGGAACTCACCTATTGCGGTTTCTTTGATCGAAACAGCCTGAAAATGCATTGAACGCCGACGGCGATCGTGGGACTTCATCGCAAAAGCGCTAGAACCAAGGATCTTCTACATTTTTTCTTGTTGGAGAGTATCCTAATGAGAACTTGTTTGTGTGTGGGAGAAAGAGAATTGGGGTCTCTTGTTTCTTTGTTGTTCTTCGTTGGAAAAAATCTTCCTCGCGATCTTATGACGAAGTAGGGATGGTTAGAACCGAAGAAACATTTAATTCTTTCGAAAAATCAGTGGTGTAGGCGGCAGCCTTACCAGTTTGGACCGAGAGAAATTGGGGGGGGGGTGAATTTGTGGCAGTTTACAAGGGTTTAAATAGTTAAAGAAGAGGCAGCACTTATGTCCCTTGGCAAAGAAGCATGTGATCGGTTGCAAGAATTTGGGTTGTCGCTGATTGATTTTACACACATGCGTTAATGAGGAGAGAAGGAGAGGCTGCGGTTCCTTTGGAGAAGAAATAACTGACATGTGGGGTCCACATGGCAGTGAGAGGAAAGAGAGGAAAAGAAGGTTACGGGCTGGCTGTCTGTGTTGGGTTTTGGCCCATGAATAAGTTTTTTTTTACGTGGGGCGTTACAAACTACCCCCCTTAATTGGAATCTCGCCCCGAGATTCAGAAGGTTCAGCGTTTTAAAAAATTTTTTTGAGCAAAATGGTTTCATCAATACGTGTAAGAAAGATGTAATCCAAAATTCGTATGACGAGGACAAGATGGTTAAGATCAAACTAGTTGTCATGCAATGACGGTTAGTTGTCAAACAAAGGTTTCGATATGGACAAGGAAATATAGACTTAATAACATAGGATACACACTACATAGAAGCGCGCATATATCATCATGGCCTTGTGGCGATCTTCAGAGCCTCCGAGCTTCCTTCCGATTAATTGTTGGATCTTCATCTTCATGTGTGAGAGCCTTCTATGTCTACTTTTTTTTTCTTACGTTGTCGTCATCGGTGATAACCTATCGTATCGATTATTTAATCGTGCTTAAAATTAAGTGCTAAAATGCGATAGGCTACCCCCCTTAAAAAAACACACTAGGTTGTAATATATCAAAATACATTTTTTTAAAACTCTTTATGACCAAGGCAGTGATTTCACTTGCTAATCAAAATGGGACCTAAACGAGTGGTGAAAAAAAATTCTTCAAATGTCTTCTTCTCTTTTTAAGTTGTCTTTATACGTTAATCTTCAAAAATAAATTTTTTTTGTTGATTTGAAAAATAACAAAGTAAAAAAATTATGGGAAGCTAGATGAGGTTGGACAAAAAAATATATATCAACTAGTAAACAACAACATTTTTTAAAATAATTTTTATTAAAATAGTAAAATAATTATTACGTCCATTTCTAACTAGGTTTGCGTCCTACGGGCAACCTTGGCTCTGATACCACTTTGTCACACCCGGTTTTCAATAATGAACACCGAGCGTAGACTCACATGTATGCCAGGATCAGTTGAGTCATACATGTGCCGACAAGAGTGAAATATCATTGTATTACAAGCCAAGTTTATCATACAACGTAATATTACATCATAAGACATAAAGTATCAATTATGAGTACAAGCACACTAATAATATAACAGCGGAAGACTCTAGCGTGGTGCTCCAGTTCCACAGGCGTTGCCCGGGGGTTTCGCCAACCTAGAACAACTCCTCGGGATCGAAGTCCTCATCAAAGTCTATATCTTCATTTGCACCTGAGCCAACATACGATATCCAACAAAAGCAAGTTTGAGTACCAAAGGTACTCAGCAAGTGTAGGAAAGAATGTTATGAAGGCCAATAGCAAGAGAAGGCTTACATGGTTAAGCACTATGCATTAATCCTAATCCTTAGCTTTGATTAGCAACCTATCTTACTAAGTGATAATTCCACCAACTTCATAATTAAGTCATAAATGTCAGGTTACACCACCCAACAACCTCTTTAAACTCACATCCATGTTTCTCTAATCATGGACAAGTCCAAGCCACTCTTGACCGTGAGCACGGCTGTCATGACAGTTTGGTTCTCTGTAGAGATTGTACCACTTTACCCACAAGTAGTGATTTCATCCCCTGTTGCCAGGTGGACTAAGAAACCTCCCTGATATCCGTGGTTGCAAGCCACATTACACACTTCCTTTGGTGTGCGATCAGGAGATCACTACATGGCCTTTACAAAGGATTTACTGGCAAGTACAAGCCCACTGAGGTTTCACCGCTGTAGTTCCTGGGAGTAACCCTCCCCTACAGAAGCCCCCTCTTGAGCCTTGCAGTTCCCAGGGTAGTCAAAAATGGACTCCCATTCCCCGCACCATCCAAACACTCATACTATACCGGCAAACTCCTAATTAATTGGCCAAGCTGCCCCATCTCAGTCTTGTGGTGGCACTGTAAAGCCGGATTAACTATTCCATGAACCGGTCCTTAGAATCTAAGAAATACACTAACTCATTCCCAAGTCTCGTGCACGAAGCACCAACCAAAACAACCAGCCTGTCTAGATTCCTAATACCATGACACACTCTTGTGTCTTTCATATAATTCCACAAGACGAGTAACATCATGTTTCATTCATTCTCTAAGGTCTAAGCATGCATGGCTAAGCACATGAAATGATAACCAACAATTATTAACTAAGTCCCTCCATGGTTCAACAAGGAATGGTAAAGGAATATAACTATGGAAACAACCTAAATTAGGTTTCATGTTAATGACATCATGCAAGCATTCTAACTAATCATCCTAGAATAGGAACAAAGTGGTCAAGGAACACTTGCCTTTTTATTGCATTCAGAAACGTCAAAATTTGCCGTTGAAAATTGATAACTGGTATTTGGGATGATTCTTAGTCCAACAATTTTGAGAGGGACGCATCATTCCGGCTGTGATCGACAGAGGCGCACGGTGTCGCCGGCGGCGGCGACGACTTTGTAGCCGCATAAACACAAGTAAGCGGAATAACTCATTGATTCTCAACTTTTTTAACGAATCTGGAGGCGGAAAACACGAGGAACTCACCTATTGCGGTTTCTTTGATCGAAACAGCCTGAAAATGCATTGAACGGCGACGGCGATTGTCGGACTTCATCGCAAGAGCGCTAGAACCAAGGATCTTATACGTTTTTTCTTGTTGGAGATCATTCTAATTAGAACTTGTTTGTGTGTGGGAGAAAGAGAATTGGGGTCTCTTGTTTCTTTGTTGTTCTTCGTTGGAAAAAATCTTCCTCGCGACCTTATGACGAAGTAGGGATGGTTAGAACCGAAGAAACATTGAATTCTTTCAAAAAATCAGTGGTGTAGGCGGCAGCCTTACCAGTTTGGACCGAGAGAAATTGGGGGGGGGGGTGAATTTGTGTCAGTTTACAAGGGTTTAAATAGTTAAAGAAGAGGCAGCACTTATGTCCCTTGGCAAAGAAGCATGTGATCGGTTGCAAGAATTTGGGTTGTGGCTGATTGATTTTACACACATGCGTTAATGAGGAGAGAAGGAGAGGCTGGGTTCCTTTGGAGAAGAAATAACTGACATGTGAGGCCCACATGGCAGTGAGAGGAAAGAGAGAAAAAGAAGGTTACGGGCTGGCTGTCTGTGTTGGGTT
The DNA here is from genome assembly GCA_030760725.1 of Neostapfia colusana. NCBI lineage: Eukaryota > Viridiplantae > Streptophyta > Magnoliopsida > Poales > Poaceae > Neostapfia > Neostapfia colusana. The sequence continues at coordinate 14,373,907 of JASWHV010000020.1, forward strand.
TTGGCCCATGAATAAGTTTTTTTTTACGTGGGGCGTTACAAAAAGTTTCATTTTCCTCTCTGGTTTTTTCCATCGGGCGTTCACCGAGCTGCCACTGCGCTGTGATTTTTCCTCCACCGAGCAGCTTGCAATGACTTCCTCCCGAAGGCAGCGTCGTGCGTGGTTTATCCAGAGCTAAAGCAGCAGCACGGTGGAGTTTCTTCTCTTCTCCATAGCCTCTGCTCGAGCTCTTACCAAGAACAGCCCCTGCCGCTCTGTGGTCGTTGTTCAGCACCCTCCAGCCCCCCTAGCACCGGTTGATCACCCTAGGAGCTGCGCCGGCGACTCCTCAACGTATTCCACCACTCCTCAGCTCGTCCCCGGTCTCCCCTCGCCGTGCCCGAGCTGTTCTTCACCGGCAAAAACAGAGTCGACGTCGCACCTCACTGATCCACGTCTTCCGGATGTTCCAGTGCCCCTCCCGCATGAACAGCATCTCCCTAAGGTGCGCCAAGGTGTGTAGATCATGCTACCACAGTCCTCTTGCCCTTCCCCCTCGGCGGCTCGCCGGAATTTGGGTTTTGGCGCCGGTACACGTGAAGAACCGATCCAAACCAAAACTGGAAATTCGTCCAACACGCATGATCATTTGTTCTTCGATTCAAGCCATAGCATCACACCTTCCTAGCGCCCTCCCATGCCAAATACCTCAGCAAACCGTCCACCACAGGCCCCGGGCGACGAGAAATCACCGGCGACGGCAAAAACGGGTCGGTCCTCCAGTGAACCCCATTTTCCGGCCATTTGCTGCAAGTTTTGGCATGCGTTCCATGTTTCTTGATCACTGGTGATGCTTTAGGGCAAGGTAGCTCGCCAGGAGAAGCTTTGGACACGCCAGAACGCGTTGATGCCAAGCTTCCGAGCCGCCCCGCCGGTGCCGACATGTTTACGGCCGTTTTCATGCGGGGAAACCTTGCCCGACAGCTGTGCCATGTTCCAAGGATCATGTAGGGCGAAACCGGAGCTAATTTGGTGGAGAAATGAGGGAGAATGAGCCACGCCACGATCTGAGCTTGTGTGCAAGCGCGTTCTCTGGCGGGAGGTTGAAGAAAGACCTGACGAGTGGGCCCCACGTTGAGTGCTCTGTAAAATTCAGACAGAGAGTTAGTGAAACTTGAAAAATCTATAACTTTTGGTAGAAAGCTCCAAAATTAGTGAGACAAATTTTGTTGGAATCCTCATGAGGAGTACTTCACATAGGAACAAATTTCTTGCTATGAAAATGCCCAGGGATTTCTGTAGAATTGTTTTAATAAATCATTTGGAGATTTATTTCAGGAGCAATTCTTTATGAAACACTCCCAAATTTGGGCAGCAAATCCTTTTCATAGTAACTGATACCCAGTAAAAATTTGAGATTCATTGGAGTTAATTTGCTAGGCTAAATTCCCTCCAAAGTTCAGCCTTTATTTGGAAATTCAAATTTAAACAGAAACTTTTTCAGAACTCCTATCCAACTTCAAAAATTCGTATCTCTCTGTGGGTAGCTCCAAAAATGGTGAAACGGATTTTTTTAGAACCATGGAGACTTAACCTAATCAGATCTTCCACTGTTAGCTATGTCAAAGCTCCTGATCTGATCTTAAAAATTCAGAGAAGTCTTGTGCTTGTGGGAGTTTTGGAGACCACGAGGTGCAATGAAAATTCTACAAATTTTGCTCAGATCATCCTTAGAGGGTCTAGTCTTCACTGTAAAAATCCCAAATCCAATTAAGGATCCTAAATAGCAGTAGCTATGAATAGAAGTTCAATTCTTATAAATCCTTAATGCCTATACATATATTTTGCTACATTTCATTTAGTGACCGAAGTTGAGGACGCACCGAAGCCCTTGGACGTCCTCCCACCAGAAGCTAACTTCTCCTCTGACTCGCAACCAGGCAAGCCCCGGTTTGCACTTAAGTACCTTTTATACAATTCTTTATTTGTATCACTTAGGTCTAGGGTGAATGTTTGCATTAGAGTTAAGGTGATTGAAACGCCACTTGCATAACCTTTTAAATCCTATGAAGGGTTGGGTAGCTTACAGAGCCGACGAGTAGACAAGGCCCTGCTAATATGCTTAGGACCTCGGTAGAAGTCGAGTAGTTGGAATCTACTCACGAGGTAAGGTTTATCACACGGTTTGGTCAGAATAGAAAATGGCGTAAGAATGGTGAAAATGAAACCCAGCAGGGGGGATAGGAAGCAGTGAGCGGAGGTCTCACGTGCGTAGCCCTGTTGGTGTTGATTGAGGACCGAGTCGTCTGTGGGCCTGCTGGATAAGTATCGAATAGTACCGGATGGCCTACTGACATAAGCAGGAAACCGATGTAAATGGTTAACCTGGGTGCCGAGGCTTACCCAACCGTAAATAGGAGTGGGTTGAGGGTAGCAAGGTGTAAATCTGCCGGTGGGCACAGTCACGCTCCACGCGGGGACCTCCTGCCCGTTACGGATGGACCGGTTCGGCATTTGGGTTGCCTTTGAAAGGTTGTTGCATACAACAGAGTAGGAAGGGGTGTGGAATCATGCTTCTGAAAGTGGGTGTATGCAACGTGTTGTCCGGGTGTCTCCTGATTGCAATCACCGTCCCTCGCGGTTATTTGAGTACCACTTGTTCACTGTTCTGTGACATAGTAAGAAGTGAAGTAAGCCAGTTGAATGATAATATGCTGTGATGATATATTAATATTTTGGAAACCATGTCTGCTGTAGATGTAGAGCTAATTAAATTTACTTTCCGCTTTGGGCGTCACCACATCGGAGGAAAGCGTTTCTTGTTTGATTGTGGACTTCCGATGTGAGGGCTGCCTACGACACATGAATTTGCTGCTATAAAACTGAAAGTAAGGATCAACTTATAGGCGTGTATTTGTGGCAAAGTCCTTTCTCCTATTTTACACATCCCTGCATGTAGAGTTCCGTGCCTAGGCTAGTCGGTTAAGCCTTGCTGAGCCATCGTGCTCACGGTTGCAATATTTGAGATGTATGCAGGTGAGAGCTGTGAGGAGGGGTCCGTGTAGAATCCCCAAAAAGTGGTAGCAAGAATTTTCAGCTCATGTACACTTAGGAAAAAGGAGGGGAATTAAAACTTTGAAATATAACGGTGTAAGTTCAAAGTGAGGATTTAGACTTCCCAAAAACTTCCAAACATGGAGATCTAGATTCATAACTTGGATCTTCATAGTTCAAATATTCACCCTTCCAAATTTCAGTTCATTTGGAGGAGTTTCAATATTTGTTTGGGATTAAAAGGAGAAGCCCTCTAATCTGAATTTGAAATTCAGTTCAAATTTGAGTTTTCTCAATTTGCAAATTTTGTTCCACAAATGTGTTTCTCACATTTGCATTAACAGCCATGCCAAAAATCAGAAATCTTGGGCCTGGTTTGCCATATTTTTGGAGCAAGACAAAGGAGAGGATTCAAATGCATTTCAAATTCAAATGATCAAACACAATTCAAATTCTACACCAGAATTCAAACCATTTGAATTCAGCATATTCAAACTATGACTTTGAGGTGAAGCAAAGCCTTTAAGTTTGAGTAGCTATGGAGAAATATCAGTGGAAAAAGTTGACTGAGAATTGAGGGGATGGGGTCCACATGCCAGCCACACAGTTTCCTTTCTCCTCTCTGTTTTCCCTTCGGTTGTTCACCGAGCTGCCACCTCGCTGTAATTTTTCCTCCACCGAGCAGCTTGCAATGACTTGCTTCGGAAGTCAGCGTCGTGCGTAGTTTATCCAGAGCTAAAGCAGCAGCACGGTTGAGTTTCTTCTCTTCTCCACAGCCTCTGCTCGAGCTCTCACCAAGAACAGCCGCTGCAACTCTGTGATCGTCGTTCAGCCCCCTCCAGCCACCGCTAGCACCGGTTGAGCCACCCAGGAGCTGCGCCAGCGCCTCCTCAATGTGCTCCACCGCTCCTCAGCTCATCCCCGAGCTCCCCTCGCAGTGCCCAACCTGTTTTTCACCGGGAGGAAGACAGAGCACGCCGACCCTCACTGCTCCTCGCGTTCCAGCCGCTCCAACGTCTCTCCCGCACGTCCAGAACCTCCCTAAGGTGCGCCAAGGTGTGTAGATCATGATTCTGTAGTCCCCTTGCTCTTCCCCTTCGCCGGCTAGCCGGAATTCGGATTTTACCGCCGGAGTACGTGTTGAACCGACGTGAGCCAAGTCTGGAAATTCATCCAACATGGTTGATCATCGGTTCTACAATTCAAGCCACAGAAACTAGTGACCCTAGTGCCCTCTCACGCCAAAACACGGGTTAAACCAGCCATCCCACGCCCCGGGCGACGAGAAATAGCCGGCGGCGGCAAAAACGGGTCGGTCCTCCGGTGAACCCTAATTTCCGGCCGTTTGCTGCAAGGTTTAGCGTGCGTTCCATGTTCCCCGATCGTTGGTGATGCTTTGGAGCAAGGTATCTCGCCGGGAGAAGCTTCATACACACCAGAACGCGTTGATGCCGAGCTCCCGAGCCGCCCCACCGGTGCCGACCTGTTTTCGACCGTTTTCATGCGTGGAAACCTTGCCCGGCAGCTGCGCCATGTTCCAAGGAGCATGTAGGGCGAAACCGGAGCTAATTTGGTGGAGAAATGAGGAAGAACGAGCCATGCCATGATCTGTGCTGGTGTGCACGCGCGTCTCTGGCGGGAGGTTGAAGAAGGACCAGACGAGTGGGCCCCCCTGTTAAGTCTCTGTGTAGGTTTCAAACAGAGAGCTATTCAAGTTTAAAAAATTCATAACTTTGTGTAGACAACTCCAAAAAGGGTGAGACCAATTTTGTTTGAATACTTAGGAGGAGTACTTCACAGAGGAACACATTTCTTTCTATGAAAATGTCCAGAAATTTCCATAGAATTGTTTTTAGTAAATCCTTTAGGGATTTATTACAGGAGCAATTCTTTATGAAATATTCCCAAATTTGGACAGCAAATCCTTTTCATAGTAACTGATCTCAAGTAAAAATTTGAGCTTAATTGGAGTTAATTTGTTAGATCAAATTGTCTTCCAAAGTTCAGCATTTATTTGAAAATTCAAATTTAAACAGAAACTTTTCAGAACTCCTGTCCAACTTCAAAAACTCATATCTCTCTGTTGGTAGCTCCAAAAATGGTGAAACAAATTTTGTTAGAACCATGGAGACTTACCCTAATCAGATCTTCCACTATTAGCTATGTAAAAGCTCCTGAATTGGGCTAAAAATTCAGAGAAGCATTGTACTTAGGAATTTTAAAGACTACATTGTGCAATGACATGTCTCCAAATTTGGCTCAAATCATCCTTAGAGAGTCTAGTATCTACTGTAAAAATCCCAAAGCCAATTAAGGATCCTAAATAGCAATAGCTATGAATAGTAGTTCAATTCTTATAAATCCTTAATACTTATACATCTATTTTGCTACATTTCATTTAGTGACCGAAGTTGAAGACACACCGGAGCCTTTGGATGTCCTGCCACCTGAAGTTGACTTTCCATCTAACTCACAACCAGGCAAGCCCCGGTTTGCACTTAAGTACCTTTTATAAAATTCTTTATTTGTATCACTTATGTCTAGGGTGAATGTTTGTATTAGAGTTAAGGTGATTGAAACCCCACTTGCATAACCTTTTAAATCCTATGAGGGGTTGGGTAGCTTACAGAACCTATGAGTAGACAAGGCCCTGCTAATATGCTTAGGATCTCGGTAGAAGTCGAGTAGTTGGAATCTACTCGTGAGGTAAGGTTTATCACACGGTTTGGTCAGAATAGAAAATGGCTTAAGAGTGGTGAAAATGAGACCCAGCAGGGGGGATAGGAAGCAGTGAGCGGAGGTCTCACGTGCGTAGCCCTGTTGGTGTCGATTGAGGACCGAGTCGTGTGCGGGCCTGCTGAACAAGTATCGAACAGTACCGGATGGCATACTGACATAAGCAGGAAACCGATGTAAATGGTTAACCTGGCTGCCGAGGCTTACCCAACCGTAAATAGGAGTGGGTTGAGGGTAGCAAGGTGTAAATCTACCGGTGTGCACATTCACGCTCCACGCGGGGACCTCCTGCCCGTTACGGATGGACCGGTTCGACATTTGGATTGCCTTTGAAAGGTTGTTGCATACAACAGAGTAGGAAGGGGTGTGGAATCACACTTCTGAAAGTGGGTGTATTCAACGTGTTGTCCGGGTGTGTCCTGATTGCAATCACCGTCCCTCACGGTTATTTGAGTACTGCTTGTTCACTGTTTCATGACGTAGTAAGAAGTAAAGTAAGCCAGTTGAATGATAATATGCTGTGATGATATATTATTGCTTTGGAAACCATGTCTGCTGTAGATGTAGAGCTAATTAAGTTTACTTTCCACTTTGGGCATCACCACATCGGAGGAAAGCGTTTCTTGTTTGATTGTGGACTTCCGATGTGAGGACTGCCTAAGGCACATGAATCTGCTGCTATAAAACTGAAAGTAAGGATCAACTTATAGGCGTGTCTTTATTGCAAAGTCCTTTTCTACCTTACACAGCCCTGCATGTAGAGTTCCATGCCTAGGCTAGACGGTTAAGCCTTACTGAGCCATCGTGCTCACGGTTGCAATATTTGAGCTGTATGCAGGTGAGAGCTATGAGGAGGGTTCCGAGGACGAGGTGATGCCCCCATCAGGGTACACGGCCGAGATGGAGCCCTGCACGCCGCCGTGATCTCCGGTTTCATGTTGCTAGTGTGTAGCGTCCCCAGGCTGGACGGCTGCACTTTTGCAAGCTAGGATGAGAGGCTGTATATGTATATTACTTCCGCTGTATAGTTATATTTTGTAAAAGACTTCCAATGCCTTATATCAAATTAAAGTTTGTATGTTGTTCTTTAATCTTTTCGTGTGTGCTGTTGGGTGCCGCATCGCACGGCACCACCCTATGCGATTCTGGAGTGGATGAACCACGGGGTGGTCCCCACAGGCGTGGTACCAAAGCCGTATTGGGAATAGCACGCTCGGAAAGAGCCTATTTTGAAAAGTTAGAAGTAGTCGAGTGAGGATTAGTCATTAAGCCCACATAAGGTCTATGATAGTAGTAGTTACTAAGGTGGAAAAGCTAACTTTTGTGTTATACATTCTGTAACGACGCTCCGACGTCAGGTAAGAAGTAAGGTACGCCACCGTAGGCGGATCAATTACGATAACTCGCCATACAAGTAATGGTATGGAAGGTTATACCGTGGCTTAGCACGGTAGTTAATATGAGTCTCTGAACCTCTTCATGGTTCTGAGAGCATATGAAAACGCTGGTCTCCAGGGTGCTTTACGCAAAAGTGAGAATACCCCATCGTGTGGTAAGCAACACAATAGTATGCAACTCTTGAACGTTCAATGTTCAAAGGGCCATACGCAGCGCTCGCCATCGGCGTGCCTCAACGGTCATGAGGCAGTAGGTGGTATCCGTTGGGTTGATAAAATTCCCAACCGTGACGACCCGTTCACGCTCTACTTGGGTTCCCCGTCGTGTGGTGTGAAAACACGACCATGTACCCTTAGACGTGGCTTGACTCAAGGACGATCCGTATGGCAATGATACTGACCGTATGTTTTTACTATGATATGGAACTGCCTGAAATGTCAAAAACCCTTGTGTGCACAATTATTGTGTGTTCTTCTGCAGGTATATTGACCAAGTTAGCGCATGACGTGTAGAAACCGTTTGTGAGTGACGTCTTTAGTTCCACCATTTGACACGTATAAGCCGGAATACCGGTTTAGGATTTTTCTTTGGTGAGGAGACGTAGTACCGACTGCATAAAAGTTTATTTTCAAGGAAAAGAGTCAAAATGAAGTTTAGGAATCCATTTAGGGGTTAGTCAACTCCTATATTTAACTAAGAGTCAATTGGGAGTATAGATTCAATCTCAAAAGCTTAGGAATAATCTCCCCTGTTTTTGGCACAAACTTTTGCTGAACTTGAACAGGACACAACTTAAGATTGGTTGAACCAATGGAGGTGTGGGATACCATTATGGAAAGGTTTTGAAGTCCCCTACAACTTTTCTGTAGAGTTCCAGAACGAAATCTCCCTCCAAAGGGATGAAAATCTCAGATGAGTAGGTACTGTCCAGAAACAGGGCAGACCAAATGCTCTCTGGAATTTTCTGTATTTCAACCAAAACACTTAGTTTCACCGTTCGACGTCCAGTGGCTGTTGTAAAACAGCGAGTTGGAGTCGAAGAGTTTATGCATTGACATATCACTTCGAGTTAGTACATGTTTGGGTCCAATACAATAGCGAGGAATTACGCATGCTAACACACTTAACATCCCGTGGTGACCCCGATGGTCGAAATGAACTTTTAACCCATAAAGTTCAATACTTTGGAACTCGATCGTATGACACGGTCCAGGGATGTATATGTTGCATAAAGTTTATACTGTATCCATATGTGTGACTGTTATGCATACTGTTTATCCCATTCTTGCATTACTATTGTATAGACTGGATGAGTTAAGCCCACATGTGCTGATCGTTTGAATGGTATGAATGCAGAATGGTGCGGACACGTTCAACGCAAAAGGAGGGAGGTCCGAGTCAAGTTCGTGGTGACAAGTCTCCACCTCCGGAGCAGACCACGACGCAGCAGCAACCACCTCCTCCACCGCCAGAACTTCCAAGAAACCTGGCGGAGGTTCTCGCCGCAGTGCTCGGCTCGCGTGACGAGCAAAACTGAGTTGCTGCGGATGCTAGTCCAGCAAAATGCGTCCCATCAGGAAGGACGCCAAGACAATGGGCAACGCCAGCCCCAACAAAGTTCATATTCAGAATTCATGGCGACCAATCCACCGGTCTTCACGGAGGCTGAAGAACCTTTAGAGGCGGACAGCTTTATCCGCACTCTAGAGGCAAAGTTCGGGCTGCTGTGATGCACCGAACACCAGAAGGCGCTGTATGCAGCACAACAGCTTCAAGGAGAAGCCAGTACCTGGTGGGCGAATTACACCGCCTCCTTACCGGCTGGCCATGCCGTCACATGGACGGAGTTCCGGGAGGCGTTCCGCGCCTATCACATACCTCCCAGTGTGATGGAAATGAAGCTCCAGGAGTTCCTGGTGTTACGGCAAGGCGAGAGGAGTGCTCATGAGTACTCCAGGTTATTCAACCGGCTGGCGCAGTATGCGCCAGGATTTGTGGGTACGGAAGACAACAAGCGCAATGCGTTCTTCCGGGGCCTAAATTCAAAGATGAAGGTCCATCTCGCCCAGAGCAATCGCGGCACATTCAACAATCTAGTTAATGCCGCGATTCTACAAGAGAATGCTCAGCGCGAGTGTGGTTCTGATAAGAGGAAACGCAGCGAGCTGACAAGCAGCAGTGGTGGGACGCCACAGAAATACCGCGTGGTGTATCGCTCACCATCCGGTCAGATATGGCATCCACCGGCGCGACCGACTCAGTTTCGCGGTCGGCAATATAATGCGCCGGGCTTCCGACTGACGTATCCACCACAGCAGCAGCAGCAGCAAAGGATGGTCCCACGTGCGCCGCAGTTTCAGCAGCGTGCACCGGGATTCCGTCCTCAAGTCGGCGGGACCCCGACACCTTACACGTGCTACACGTGTGGCCATGTCGGGCACATTTCGAGAGACTGCCCCGAGCCGCTACAGGGCAGGGGTGCAGCACTGTATCAGGGTGCTAATCAGCCCCGTAATCAGCCCAAGAAACCAGCACCAAAACCCGGCAACGTCCACCACTTAACCATCGAAGACGTGCCGGAAGGCGAACCCGTCCTCGTGGGTACGTTCTCTTACCTAGATCATCCCATAGTCATACTTTTTGACTCCGGTGCCACCCATAATTTCATAAGTCAGTCTTATGTTATTAAATATCAACTGCCTATCATTCCCACAAATAAGTCATACTTGATATGTTCTCCGGGTGGGAAAATAACAGCTGATAGAATGGTCTATAGAGCACCATTACAGTTGGGTGGAAATCTATACCCGACGTCTCTAATCATATTAGAGAGTCAAAAACTTGATGTCATTTTAGGAATGTCATGGCTACATCGCCATGGTGCTGTTCTTGACATCATTCCACGTGTGGTTCGTCTCAATTCTCCACTACATGAACCACATGTTCTTACTCTTGACCGATCGGTTCAAGAAGCCCCAGCCACATATAACATGGAAGCCACAAAACTTGAGGATATTCGTGTGGTCCGTGAATACCCGGATGTCTTTCCGGAGGATCTTCCGGGCATGCCACCCGAAAGAGATGTCGAGTTCAAGATTGAACTCGTACCTGGGACGACGCCGATATCACGGAGACCATACAAGATGGCTCCCAACGAGCTGGCTGAACTGAAGGAGCAGCTCAACGATCTAATGAAGAAGGGTTTCATTCGACCGAGTTCCTCGCCATGGGGATGCTCGGCGCTGTTTGTGAAGAAGAAGGATGAAACCTTGAGGTTGTGTGTGGACTACCGGCCTCTCAACGCCATCACCATCAAGAATAAATATCCACTACCCCGCATCGATATATTATTCGATCAACTTGTGGGTGCGAGTGTATTTTCGAAGATGGATCTTCGCTCCAGATATCACCAAATCAAGATCCGAGCGGAAGATATTCCGAAGACGGCCTTCTCGACGAGATATGGGTTGTATGAATACCTAGTCATGTCCTTTGGTCTCACCAACGCCCCGGCACACTTCATTTATCTCATGAACTCAGTATTCATGCCGGAGTTGGACAAGTTTGTGGTGGTGTTCATAGACGACATCTTGGTTTACTCCAAGTCTGAAGAAGAACACGCCAAACACTTGCATATCGTACTTCAACGATTGCGAGACCATAAGCTTTATGCCAAGTTCAGCAAGTGCGAGTTTTGGATCAGCCAAGTGCCATTCCTTGGTCACATTATTTCGGCAGAAGGCATTGCAGTTGATCCAAGCAAAATCGAACAAGTGCTGAAATGGAAGTCCCCCACATCAGTCCATGAAGTCAGGAGTTTCCTCGGGTTAGCAGGATATTACCGGAGATTCATACCGAATTTCTCCAAGCTTACTAAGCCGATGACTGAACTGTTGAACAAGGGGATCAAATATGTTTGGAGCTCAGCTTGTGAAGAAGTTTTCCAGGCATTAGTGAAGCATCTTACAACAGCCCCGGTGTTAGCTCAACCGGATACAACCAAGCCTTTCGACGTATATTGTGATGCGTCCGGCATCGGGCTTGGCTGTGTATTGATGCAAGGAGGAAGAGTGGTCGCCTATGGCTCACGTCAACTCCGTAACCACGAGCAGCACTATCCGACTCATGATCTCGAACTTGCTGCTGTGGTATTGGCCTTGAAGATGTGGAGGCACTATTTGCTTGGGAACTTAGTGCACCTCTACACCGACCACAAAAGTCTGAAATATATATTCACTCAAAAGGAGTTGAATATGCGGCAACGGAGATGGCTAGAACTGATCAAAGACTATGAGATTGAGATTCACTACCATCCCGGGAAGGCAAATGTGGTTGCCGATGCCTTAAGCCGCAAATCCCATGTCAACAGTCTGTCCATCACCCCACTTGAAGAGGAGGAGCCGAGTCTGTACTTGGTTCCATATGGGGCATTGTATAATCTTGCTCTCATCCCTACAATACGAGAGGAGATTATGGAAGCGCAGAAGAAAGACGTGGGAATGTCGCACATTCAGAGAAGAATGAAGAATGGCGAAATGAAATGCTTCCGAAGAGATGATAACGGTAAACTATGGTTTAAAGACCGTATAGTGGTACCCCGTGACATGAAGCTTCGGAGGAAAATCTTGGACGAAGCTCATTTGTCCAAGTATTCTATTCATCCGGGCAGCAACAAGATGTACCAAGATCTGAAAACAAGGTTTTGGTGGACACGGATGAAAAGAGAAATCGCAAAGTACATATCCAAATGTGATACGTGTCGGCGGGTGAAAGCCGACCATATGCGTAAAGCCGGACAGCTGCAACCGTTGAACATTCCGGCATGGAAGTGGGAGGATATCAGCATGGACTTCATAGTCGGATTACCTCTCACGTCTTACAAACATGACTCGATTTGGGTGATAGTCAATCGACTAACCAAGTCGGCTCATTTCATTCCAGTACATACCAGTTACGTGGCCAAGCAATATGCGGATCTTTATATTGCAAGAATCTTATGCTTGCACGGTGTTCCCCGCTCCATTATTTCAGATCGTGGTGCGCTGTTCGTCTCTCGGTTTTGGGAACAGCTGCACGCATCATTGGGGACCAAACTGATCCGAAGCTCCGCGTATCACCCGCAGACGGATGGTCAAACTGAACGGGTGAATCAAGTGCTTCAAGACATGCTACGCGCTTGTGCCATCCACCACGGCAAGAATTGGGACGATCATTTGCCGTTGGTGGAGTTTTCTTACAACAATGGCTATCAAGCTAGCATCAAGATGGCGCCGTATGAAGCTCTCTACGGCCGGAAATTTCGCACACCTCTCAACTGGTGCAAGTCTGGCTAGCGAGTCATCTACGGCATTGAACTTGTGAATGAAGCTGAAGAACGAGTGCGAGTGATACAAGCCAACCTCAAGGCTGCTCAATCTCGTCAGAAAAGCTATGCGGATAAAAGACGCCGTCCTCTCCACTTCGACATCGGGGACCATGTTTATGTCCGTGTGTCTCTGATGAAGGGAGTTCACCATTTCGGAGTGAAGGGTAAACTTGCGCCGTGGTTCATTGGTCCGTTCACCATCATTGAAAAATGAGGACCCATGGCCTATCGCTTGGAGTTACTGGCGTCGCTCGCAGGCATTCACAACGTCTTTCACATCTCTCAGCTGCGGAAGTGCCTCAAGCCCTCTGCTGAAATCCGCACTGAAGACATAGAAGTCCTTCAACCGGACCTCACATACACGGAGTGTCCGATCCGGATTATCGATGAAAAGACTCGTGCCACAAGAAACCGAACCTTATGGTTCTACAAGGTCTTGTGGAGTAACCATACCGCTGATGAGGCGACATGGGAAAGCGAGGACTATCTACGAACATATTATCCGGACTTGCTATCATCATATACCCGGTAAAGTCTTCCCAATTTGCATTTCTTTTGGAATCTCGGGACGAGATTCTTTTAAGGGGGGAGGGATGTAAAATCCCCAAAAAGTGGTAGCAAGAATTTTCAGCTCATGTACACTTGGGAAAAAGGAGGGGAATTAAAACTTTGAATTATAACGGTGTAAGTTCAAAGTGAGGATTTAGAGTTCCCAAAAACTTCCAAACATGGAGATCTAAATTCATAACTTGGATCTTCATAGTCCAAATATTCACCCTTCCAAATTTCAGTTCATTTGGAGGAGTTTCAATATTTGTTTGGGATTAAAAGGAGAAGCCCTCTAATCTGAATTTTAAATTCAGTTTCAAATTTGAGTTTTCTCAATTTGCAAATTTTGTTCCACAAATGTGTTTCTCACTTTTGCATTAACAGCCATGCCAAAAATCAGAAATCTTGGGCCTGGTTTGCCATATTTTTGGAGCAAGACAAAGAAGAGGATTCAAATGCATGTCAAATTCAAATGATCAAACACAATTCAAATTCTACACCAGAATTCAAACCATTTGAATTCAGTATATTCAAACTATTACTTTGAGGTGAAGCAAAGCCTTTAAGTTTGAGTAGCTATGGAGAAATATCAGTGGAAAAAGTTGACTGAGAATTGAGGGGATGGGGTCCATATGTCAGCCACACAGTTTCCTTTCTCCTCTCTGTTGTCCCTTCGGTTGTTCACCGAGCTGCCACCTCGCTGTAATTTTTCCTCCACCGAGCAGCTTGCAATGACTTGCTTCCGAAGGCAGCGTCGTGCGTGGTTTATCCAGAGCTAAAGCAGCAGCACGGTTGAGTTTCTTCTCTTCTCCACAGCCTCTGCTCGAGCTCTCACCAAGAACAGCCGCTGCAACTCTGTGATCGTTGTTCAGCCCCCTCCGGCCACCCCTAGCACCGGTTGATCCACCCAGGAGCTGCGCCAGCACCTCCTCAACGTGCTCTACCGCTCCTCAGCTCATCCCCGAGCTCCCCTCGCAGTGCCCAACCTGTTTTTCACCTGGAGGAAGACAGAGCACGCCGACCCTCACTGCTCCTCGCATTCCAGCCGCTCCAACGTCTCTCCCGCACGTCCAGCACCTCCCTAAGGTGCGCCAAGGTGTGTAGATCATGATTCTGTAGTCCCCTTGCTCTTCCCCTTCGCCGGCTAGCCGGAATTCGGATTTTACCGCCGGAGTACGTGTTGAACCGACGTGAGCCAAGTCTGGAAATTCATCCAACATGGTTGATCATCGGTTCTACAATTCAAGCCACAGAAACTAGTGACCCTAGCGCCCTCTCACGCCAAATCACGGGTTAAACCAGCCATCCCACGCCCCGGGCGACGAGAAATCACCGGCGGTAGAAAAAACGGGTCGGTCCTCCGGTGAACCCTATCTTCCGGCCGTTTGCTGCAAGGTTTAGCGTGCGTTCCATGTTCCCCGATTGTTGGTGATGCTTTGGGGCAAAGCATCTCACCGGGAGAAGCTTCGGACGCACCAGAACGCGTTGATGCCGAGCTCCCGAGCCGCCCCACCTGTGCCGACCTGTTTTCGACCATTTTCATGCGTGGAAACCTTGCCCGGCAGCTGCGCCATGTTCCAAGGAGCATGTAGGGCGAAACCGGAGCTAATTTGGTGGAGAAATGAGGGAGAACGAGCCATGCCACGATCTGTGCTGGTGTGCACGCGCGTCTCTGGCGGGAGGTTGAAGAAGGACCTGACAAGTGGGCCCCCCTGTTAAGTCTCTGTGTAGGTTTCAAACAGAGAGCTATTCAAGTTTAAAAAATTTATAACTTTGTGTAGACAACTCCAAAAAGGGTGAGACCAATTTTGTTTGAATACTTAGGAGGAGTACTTCACATAGGAACAAATTTCTTTCTATGAAAATGTCCAGAAATTTCTGTAGAATTGTTTTTAGTAAATCCTTTAGGGATTTATTACAGGAGCAATTCTTTATGAAATATTCCCAAATTTGGACAGCAAATCCTTTTCATAGTAACTGATCTCAAGTAAAAATTTGAGTTTAATTGGAGTTCATTTGTTAGGTCAAATTGTCTTCCAAAGTTCAGCATTTATTTGAAAATTCAAATTTAAACAGAAACTTTTCAGAACTCCTGTCCAACTTCAAAAACTCATATCTCTCTGTTGGTAGCTCCAAAAATGGTGAAACAAATTTTGTTAGAACCATGGAGACTTACCCTAATCAGATATTCCACTATTAGCTATGTCAAAGCTCCTGAATTGGGCTCAAAATTCAAAGAAGCATTGTATTTGTAGGAATTTTAAAGACTACATTGTGCAATGACATGTCTCCAAATTTGTCTCAAATCATCCTTAGAGAGTCTAGTATCTACTGTAAAAATCCCAAAGCCAATTAAGGATCCTAAATAGCAATAGCTATGAATAGTAGTTCAATTCTTATAAATCCTTAATACTTATACATCTATTTTGCTACATTTCATTTAGTGACCGAAGTTGAAGACACACCGGAGCCTTTGGACGTCCTGCCACCTGAAGTTGACTTTCCATCTAACTCGCAACCAGGCAAGCCCCGGTTTGCACTTAAGTACCTTTTATAAAATTCTTTATTTGTATCACTTATGTCTAGGGTGAATGTTTGCATTTGAGTTAAGGTGATTGAAACCCCACTTGCATAACCTTTTAAATCCTATGAGGGGTTGGGTAGCTTACAGAACCTACGAGTAGACAAGGCCCTGCTAATATGCTTAGGACCTTGGTAGAAGTCGAGTAGTTGCAATCTACTCGCGAGGTAAGGTTTATCACACGGTTTGGTCAGAATAGAAAATGGCTTAAGAGTGGTGAAAATGAGACCCAGCAGGGGGGATAGGAAGCAGTGAGCGGAGGTCTCACGTGCGTAGCCCTGTTGGTGTCGATTGAGGACCGAGTCGTGTGCGGGCCTGCTGAACAAGTATCGAACAGTACCGGATGGCGTACTGACATAAGCAGGAAACCGATGTAAATGGTTAACCTGGCTGCCGAGGCTTACCCAACCGTAAATAGGAGTGGGTTGAGGGTAGCAAGGTGTAAATCTTACGGTGGGCACAGTCACGCTCCACGCGGGGACCTCCTGCCCGTTACGGATGGACCGGTTCGGCATTTGGATTGCCTTTGAAAGGTTGTTGCATACAACAAAGTAGGAAGGGGTGTGGAATAATACTTCTGAAAGTAGGTGTATGCAACGTGTTGTCCGGGTGTGTCCTGATTGCAATGACCGTCCCTCGCGGTTATTTGAGTACCGCTTGTTCACTGTTTCGTGACGTAGTAAGAAGTAAAGTAAGCCAGTTGAATGATAATATGCTGTGATGATATATTAATGTTTTGGAAACCATGTCTGCTGTAGATGTAGAGCTAATTAAGTTTACTTTCCACTTTGGGCATCACCACATCGGAGGAAAGCGTTTCTTGTTTGATTGTGGACTTCCGATGTGAGGACTGCCTAAGTCACATGAATCTGCTGCTATAAAACTGAAAGTAAGGATCAACATTGGCGCGCAAATACCCTGTGAGCCCCGGTGTGCCGGACACCGCCGCGCTCGACACGTGTCCTCACGGGCCCCCGCGAGATTTAAACTTTTCCCCGATTTTCAGAATTCTTCCAAACTTCAAATCCTCATAACTTTGGCTAGAAAGCTCCAAATTGAGTGAACCAAATTTTGCTGGATTCAGCTCTCGGAGTACTTTCCAGCAAATCAAGTTTCACTTCATGAAATTCCTTATTTCTCCAGAATTAATTCCTCAAAGTTTAAACTGTTTGGAATTTTAACAGGAGAATCCTTTGGAGGAAAATCCTGAAATTTTGCTGGGATGTTCACCAAAATATCCCGGGACTACCATAAAAATTTCAGACCGATTGGAGCTCATTTAATCCACCTAATGGTGTCATTAGTGAAACTGTTCCAGAGAAAATAGAAAATGTTCAGAAACATTTTCAGAATTTTCTCTGAAATTGTTTAGCTCATATCTTTAGTTAGGAACTTCCAAATTAAGTGAGACCAACTCCATTAGAACCCTCTGAAAATCTAGTTTTCAGAAAGTAATAGTTTGTTCCATGAAGATCCCTAGAACACCCTAAGAGTGCCAATTAAGGTCAAGTACATAATTAATTGTGGAGAGCTCAAATGAGCTTTGCTGCAGCTAAAACTTGACCAAGTACATACTTAGGTTGTAACCAAGCCGCAGTAAAAGTTTCACAGGCATTGAGTCTTTCTAGTAAGAGTTATAGGCTTCACAAGTTTAAATTCAATCAAATGCATTTAAATTAATACATCTACTTGTATATCATGTAGTCGCTAAGGTCGAGGAGGAACCCGAAGTCCTAGACTTCGTTACTCCAGAGGAGCAGCTAGCCTACGACCAAGAGCAGCAAGGCAAGCTCCGGATTGCATTAACCTTATACAAATTTGTATTGTTTTGAGCACCTACTTGAGTATCATTATTACTTGCATTAGAGTCTTGTTTGGAAACCCAATTGCATAGCCAAGAAAACCATGGGTTGGGTTTAGGATTGCAAACCCCGTTAGCTACTGCAAAGCTAAGTTAGGTAGGATTCGGTACAAGACGAGTAGTTGGAACTACTCGCGAGCATAGGCTAGAGACACTCGACTCGGGTAGAGATAGCACATGATACACATGGCAAGAAAGATGAGACCGAGCGGAGAGTAAGGGCAGCAGGACTTTGGGGCCTGTGTGCTGTAGCTCCGCTTGTGTCGATTGAGGACCGAGCCGTGCGCGGGCCTGTTGAACAAGCTAGAACAGTACCAAAGACCTACCGGCTATATGGGAACCGGGAAACCGATGTAACTCGGGTAGCTGGGTGTTGAGGCATAGCTGGTCGTTCAGAGGGTAGGTTGAGAGCTCGAGGTGTAAATCGGTTGGCGGCACTGAGATGCGCGTGCAGAGACCTCTTGCTCGGGATGATTGGACCGGTTCAACACTTGGCTAACGGGTGAAAGGTAGTTGCGTACGGCGTCCGTGATGGTTGTTGTAGGCAACATCGAGTACGGGCGTACGTGACGGGTTGTTCGGGTAACCCTGCAGGTGTAAATCGATTATAATCGCCGTCCCTCGCGGTCAGTGAGTACCACTTGTTCACTGTACCGTGACGTAGAAAGAACAGGCTAGTTACATGTTAAAATGTTGCTGAATGAGAGATGGACTTGATTGTTAATGATTGCTGTAGTTTAGAGCTAATTAAAGTTCCTTTCAACTTTGGGCAAAGTACATGAGAGAAATGTGTTTCTCATTTGATTGCGGCTCTCTCATGTGCCTTAGCGTAAGGTTCTCCACAACCTTCTGCTAAAACTTGAAAGTAAGGTTCTACTAATTAGGCGAGTGCTCGCAAATGATTTTTACCTCATGTAACCCATCACCCCTCATGTAGAAGCTCCATGTTTAGGTGAGACGGGTCAGACTTGTTGAGCCTTCGTGCTCACTGCTTGTGTTTGAAGCTTTTGCAGGGTTCTATGAGGAAGGGACTCCCGAAGAGGAGACGGAACCCCAGGAGGGGAACCCCGTCGAGTGGGAGTCGTGCACGCCGCAGAATTAGTGTGCGTGTGTGCTAGCAAGGACACGTTCAAGGGCTGGACGTGGACTTGATGCGTAGTCTACGCCCGTGAGTGTAGACTGGACTTATTTTGATGTACAAATGTTCATAAACCACTTTATGTTATAAAAGTTTTGCTTCCGCTTTGTACCTTTGATGTGTGTTATTCGGTGCTGTGCAACGCAGCACCCCTCAGCGTGATCCTGGTTCGACAAGACCGTGGGGTCGTGTCAGCGTTGGTATCAGAGCTCGCTCGAGGTTTAACGCACTAAAAAGGTCATCTTTTTCAAAAATCCAGTGAGGAACGAGTTAGTAGCCCATATAAGGATGTTATTAGTGTATAGAAAGCGGCATACTAACCTAATTGCATATGTCGGAAAATCGTGCATCTCGGGACGCTTTATGTATTGGGGGGGTGCACATAAGCGCTGTCCACCAGTGCGCACAAGCTGAAGGGTGGAGCCCCAAGTGTCGCAGGTAACCCGACCCGCTTTGATATCCTCTGCAACTCTTTATGTCGTTTGGGGTATTCGAGCAACGTCTGTCCCTGGCGTGCATGGTGCAATTTGGGAGACCCCGTCACAGGGTCTGAAACGTGAACACGTAACTCAAGGCGTGTTTGGCTTGAGAACATCCGGGCGAGTGATGACGGCCGGGTATACGAACTGGATGGATACCGGGCTCGGTGTGCAGCCGAGTCTGACGATTGTTTGAGTTTTTGCAGGTAGTCTAACCATGAAACGGTAGACGTGTAGCATCCGTGTGCGAGTGACATTTAGTGCCACTGAACTAACGAAGCCGGCTAAGTCCGGTATAGGTTTTTCTTTGTGAGGACGTAGTACCGACATAATCTGGTGACGCATCAACGTCACACCCCATTAAATGAACAACTTCATTTAAAACTTGAAGGTTTTGATTCGAAGTAGTAGAACTTGATGTAACTCCTTCCCTTGAACAGGATATTCAAAGTTAACAAGTTTTCAACTTATAGGTTATTAAGGACAGAGCACTCTGTTTTCAGCTGAATCAAGGCTGAAGTTAATCAGAGGTTAGAGGTTGAGTTCTTTCGAGGTTAGGGTCATATGATGGATTTCTGGAAATCTTTGGAAGAGCTTTACAACTTTTCTGTTGAGGTCCAGAGGTGTTTCATCACTTAACCAATCAAAAAATGCAGTAGAGTTGAAACTGTCCAGAAAACAGGACAGAGTGAAGACTCTCTGTAAACTCTCTGTAAATTGAGTATAACTTCCTGCATAAAAATCCAAAAATAGAAAATGAAGTAGTTCTGGAAATCTTATGAGATGGGTTACAACTTTATGACAGAAAGTTTTGTCAGATTAGGAACAGAATTAACTGGAACTCTTGGATCAAATCAGTACCTAAAGCAGGGAGGTGCTGTCCAATTTTTTTTCCAGAAATTCTGTTAACTTTGACATCTCATAACTTTTGAACCAGGATTAGATCATAGGCCAAGCAAATACTTTCTGGAAAGCTATTGAAGTTAGCTTTAACTTTGATGTTGAACTCCAGAATTTGTTTTGCTTTAACATGGCCTAAATCAGGTTGAGATGGAAACTGATCAGGGCTGTCATGGGAACAGCAGATCAGCAGTCAAATTTGTTTAAAATTTGAACTATGTTTCCAAGTTTTCTGTGTTCAATGACATGTATTATGTTATAACTCAATGGGTTACTGTTTAAATAAATATTTGACATTTATCAAATATATTTTTACAGATGACAGCAGATAAGCAGTTGGAGAACAGGTGGGTGGTGTCCCACTGTTCTCACCGCCACGGCTATCCGGAAGCATTGAGGCAGATGCTTCAATATTTCGGATACAACCAGATGCCGCAGTACATCGCTAAGGAAGAAGGCGAAGAGGGGAACAAGACGTGGACAATCCATGTCAAAGTCCCTGCAGGACCTACGCCACCCGGTTGGGTGCCGTTCACCGTTACGGTGAGAGGTAGGCAACCGGAAGGGATGTGGCAAGTGGCAGCCCATGACACCATGTCACGTTTCTGCCAACTACACGTGCAGGCTATGGAGGGCACTCCATACGCGCTCGTTCCGGTGGAGGGACGGGCTCAGCATGTGGGAAGAGAGGTACCGGGAGGCAACAGATCCGGATTGCCCAAGGTACAGTCCCGCTGAGGCAAACCTCAGCCTCCAGATGAGGGCGGGAAACGCTATGATGGACAGCCAAGCTGTTCATACGGAGCATCTCACCACAAAGCTCAAGGAAAGCACGAGCCATGGAGACCATTTCGAGAGTGCTCACAGCGCACTCCGTAATGTGCTCCTTCCGACGATCAAGCGACTGAATGAACAGCACAATCAGTTGCATCGTCTGAAGAAGGCGAAGAGGAAAATCTGTGTCGACATCACGGCGTTGCAAGAGCTGGTACAGAATTTAACCCAGCAGAATGAGGACCTTGCTCAAGAGCGGGACGATGCTATTGAGGAAGGGCAAGGCTGGGAAGAAGACTACAACCAAGCCATGGACGAGGTGCACGCGTTGCAGGACCTCGTACCTCCGGTATTGGGCATACCGGTGGTCTTGGGCCTTCCAGCAATGGGAGAACCCGAGATGGGAGAAGAGGTGGTAGATCTAGAGCCGCCAGCAGAGGTACCGGAGGAGGACGACCCGCAGGAGGTCGAGTTTTACTCCGAGTAGGGGGTTACAGTTGCCAAGTAGCGCAGCTAGGGTAGTGTAACCCAACTTTTGTAATCGGTGACATGTCGTGTAGACAGTAGCGTATGTATAGGTAGTGACGACATGAGCACGACTTCTCGGAGACCCGAGAATAATGTATCTTGTATAAAGTTTATGCTTTATCAATATATGTGAATGTTGTGCAAATTAATCATGTGTCACTTCAATACCTACTGTTGCATATGGGATTTTAAGTATGACATGTGCTAATCGCTGCTGTTTTGAATTTCAGAATGACGCGTACTCGTGCCAACCCGGATGTTGGGGGTACTAGCCAAGGGGGAGAGACCTCCCAACAGCCTCCCGAGGACTCCTCGGGACAGCAGCAGCAACAGCAGCAACAGCAAACACCGCCACCGCCACTGCCAACAGTTACGTTGGCCGACATCGTCGTGGCAATGGCGGGTTCGCATCAGCAGCACACGGAGTTGCTGCAAACTCTTATCGCCAATACGTCTCGCCCAGAGATACGTCAAGACCGTGAGGAGCGTCAACATAGCTCCTACTCCGACTTCCTAGCGACTCATCCCCCGGTATTCTCAAGGGCGGATGAACCTCTTGACGTGGACAACTGGCTCCGCGCGATAGAGATGAAGTTCGCGCTGCTCCAGATAAGTGAGCAGCGCAAGACTCAGTTCATGGTCCAGCAGCTCCAAGGATCCGCAAGCGCGTGGTGGGCAAACTTCTGTGCTTCACAGCCCACCGACCAAGTTATGACCTGGGCGGAGTTCCGGACGGCCTTCAGGGCCTATCACACCGCCAGGTTTGATGAAGAGGAAGATGCAGGAATTTCTACACCTGCAGCAAGGGAGCCGGAAAGCGCTGGAATACTCCAGGGCGTTCAACGATCTCGCGCTCTACGCGTCATATCACGCCGATACTGACGAGAAGCGGCGGGACCACTTTTACCAGGGGCTTAACCCGCTCCTGAAGGGCAAGTTGGCGATGTTCAATCGCGGCAGCCTCAACGACATTATTGATGCTGTGATTGTCCAGGAGGACTCCGGCAAGGAGTTGGCGGCGGCGGAGAGAAAGCGAAGCGCGCCGCAAAGCAGCGGAGAAGGAGGCGGTCCTTCTCATAAATTTCGGATGGTGAATCGCCCACCATCAGGTCCACGCTGGCAGCCACCGCAGAGGCCGATGCCATTCCGCAGTCGGCCGTATTCTTCACAGACATTCAGGCCGACACTGCCAGTACCACCTCCGCAACAACAACAGCAGCAGCGGGCGATGCCGCGTGCGTATGCACCTCAGCAGCACATGCCGGGCTTTCATCCCCCGAGCACTACACCAGCAGCGGCCACATGTTACAAGTGTGGTCGTCCAGGACACTTCGCCAGCAGTTGTCCAGAGAGGCAAGGCGGCGGAGTTGCACCACAGTTTCCGGGGAGGAATACACCCTGGAACCCTACTAATGCGCGGCGGGCAAACCCTAGGCCCGGCACCGTCCACCAGCTTGCCATAGAGGACGTGCCGGAGGGCGAGCCAATCCTTGCGGGTATGTTCCAACTCCACCAGCATCCCGCCATAGTACTATTTGATTCAGGCGCCACGCATAGCTTCATTAGCCAAGCTTTCATTGATAAATATAGCTTGCAAATACTACCCACCGATAATCCTTATGTGATCTGTTCACCGGGTGGGAAAATTTCAGCAAGCATGATGGTCCCAAAAGCGCCATTGTGCTTAGAGGGTAGAGTCTACCCTACGTCTCTCATAATCTTAGAGGGACAAAAGGTCGATGTCATCCTAGGGATGTCGTGGTTAACCCGCCACGGCGCTATTTTAGACACCGTCCTCCGAGTTGTGCACCTAAACTCAAAAGTGCACGAATCTCACTCCTTATTCCTGGACAGTCCAGAAATAAAACTTCCAAGTGTCTATCAAGCCACAACTATCAGATTGGAAGATATTCCAGTGGTCCGAGAGTTCCCTGACGTATTCCCGGATGATTTGCCGGGGATGCCACCCGATAGAGAGGTGGAGTTCAAGATTGAACTTGCACCGGGAACCATGCCAATATCCCGAAGGCCGTACAAGATGGCGCCCAAGGAATTGGCTGAATTGAAGACCCAGCTAACGGATCTGCTGGAAAAGGGTTTTATTAGGCCGAGCTCCTCGCCATGGGGCTGTTTGGCATTAGTTGTGAAGAAGAAGGATGAGACGTTGCGGCTTTGTGTGGACTACCGTCCACTAAACGCCGTAACCATCAAGAACAAGTACCCGTTGCCACGGATCGACATGTTGTTCGATCAGTTGGTCGAAGCAAAGATCTTTTCCAAGATGGACTTAAGATCCGGGTACCATCAGATTAAGATAAGGGCGGAGGACATTCCAAAGACAGCTTTCTCGACGAGGTACGGACTTTATGAGTACCTGGTCATGTCCTTCGGCCTCACCAATGCTCTAGCTCACTTCATGTACTTAATGAACTCGGTATTCATGCCGGAGCTGGACAAGTTTGTCGTGGTCTTCATCGACGACATCCTGGTATATTCCAAGTCGGAGGAAGATCACAAGAAACATCTGCGTATAGTCTTGCAATGGCTGCGGGATCACAAGCTATACGCGAAATTCAGCAAGTGCAAATTTTGGATATCGCAAGTGCCTTTTTTCGGGCATATCATCTCAGCGGAGGGTATCGCTGTAGACCCAAGCAAGATCACTCAAGTGCTGAATTGGAAATCCCCGAGAACTGTTCACGAGGTACGGAGTTTCCTCGGACTCGCGGGATATTATCGGAGGTTCATTCCGAACTTCTAGAAGATTGCCAGGCCTATGACAGAGCTGCTGAAGAAGGCTACCAAATATGTTTGGAGTCTAACATGTGAAGCGGCATTCAAGGCTTTAGTCAAGCACCTGACATCAGCACCGGTTTTGGCGAAGCCAGACACAACAAAACCGTTCGATGTGTACTGCGATGCATCCGGCATTGGGCTCGGATGTGTGCTGATGCAAGACCGGAGGGTGGTCGCGTATGGATCATGACAGCTTAGAAACCATGAGCAGAATTATCCAACTCACGATTCGGAGCTCGCTGCCGTGGTACCTGCACTGAAAATGTGGAGGCACTACCTACTCGGTAACCTCGTACATCTATATACCGACCACAAAAGCCTCAAGTACATATTCACTCAGAAGGAGCTGAACATGAGGCATCGAAGATGGTTAGAATTGATAAAGGATTACGAAATAGAGATCCATTATCATCCGGGCAAGGCAAACGTAGTGGCAGATGCGCTAAGTCGCAAGTCACACGTAAACAGTCTGACCATCACACCGTTGGAAGAGGGCGAACCACCACTACATGTGATTCCACATGGGGCTCTCTAAAACCTAGCTTTGATCCCCACCATCCGTGAAGAAATAGCGGCAGCTCAGAAACATGACAAGGGTATGTCGCATGTGCGGAGATGTGTAGACAGTGGGGAGTTAAAATGTTTCCGGAAGGACGGAGACGGCGTCCTATGGTTCGAGGACCGGATCGTCGTACCCCGTAACCCAGAGCTACGGAAGAAATTTTTGATGAGGCCCACTTATCAAAATTTTCTATTCCCCCCAGCAGCAACAAAATGTATCAAGAACTCAGAAGCAAGTTTTGGTGGACACGGATGAAGCGGGAGATCGTGAAGTATGTGTCCCAGTGTGATACATGTCGAAGGGTGAAGGCAGACCATATGCGGAAACCGGGACTGCTACAACCACTGGGCATTCCTGCCTGGAAGTGGGAGGACGTGAGCATGGACTCCATTGTCGGTTTACCCACCACCTTGCAGAAACATGATTCCGTGTGGGTGATCGTCGACCGGCTCACCAAGGTTGCCCATTTCATCCCGGTCAACACCAGTTACAACGCCAAGAAGTACGCTGAACTGTACATCTCACGGATCCTATGCTTGTACGGTGTACCCCGTACCATCATATCGGATCGGGGCACTTTATTTGTGTCCCGTTTTTGGGAGCAGCTGCACGCTGCATTGGGGACAAAGCTGATCTGTAGTTCAGCGTACCACCCGCAGACGGATGGACAAACCGAGCGGGTAAATCAGATCCTAGAAGACATGCTACGATCTTGTGCTATCAACCACAGAAAGAATTGGGATGATCACTTGCCGTTAGCCGAGTTCTCGTACAACAATGGGTACCAAGCCAGCATAAAGATGGTGCCTTACGAGGCTCTATACGGAAGAAAATGCCGCACACCATTGAACTGGTGTGAGTCTGGCGAAAGGGTTACCTTCGGGATTGACCTTGTCAACAACACAGAAGAGAAGGTTCGACTGATTCAAGCGAACCTAAAAGCCGTCCAATCCCATCAGAAACAGTATGCGGACCGGAGAAGACGCCCATTGCAGTTTAAAGTCGGGGATCACGTATACCTGCGTGTGTCTCCAATGAAGGGTGTAAACAGATTCGGGGTGAGGGGAAAGTTGGCACCCCGATTCATCGGTCCATTTCAGATTACCAAAAGATGTGGATCGGTAGCATACCGGCTGAAATTACCAGAAGCACTTTCCGGTGTGCACGACGTCTTTCACATTTCCCAGCTGAGGAAGTGTCTCAAGCTATCAACTACCGTTCAGCTGGAAGACATTGAAGAACTGCAACCGGATCTCACCTATCGAGAGGAACCGGTTCAGATCATTGACAAAAAGGCCCGAACCACACACAACCGTACGTTGTGGTTCTACAAGGTTCTATGGAGTAATCACTCCGTTGACGAAGCGACATGGGAGAGCGAAGGATTTCTTCGCGCCAACTACCCCAACTTTTTCACGTCGCATATCCGGTAATTTTCCACCGTCCTCTCTCTCATTTTCACCTTATAATCTCGGGACAAGATTCTTTTAAGGGGGGAGGAATGTAAGGGCCTCAGTTTTTGACACATATTGGAAGTGTTCATCACCACACCACACACCTCATTTGAAGTAAGTTGATGAGCACAAATGAAGAGCAAGTAACCACCGTCAACATGCTCATTAGGGAACAAACTCACACATTGCAAAAGTGGTATTTTCCACATGTGATATAGAAGGGCTGGGCATATGAAAACTCCTACACATTGCTAGGGATGTCCATGCCAAGTTTCACCCAAATTCAAAACCTTTTTGAGGTCATTTTGGGTTGTAAAGGTCCCAAAAATGTGAATACAAAGAAACATGAGTTTGCACAAATGTTGGAGGCATGTGTATGAAAAAGGGGCTTAGTTGAAACTTTTTCCCACATATGATAACATAGGTGAGATTTCTTCTAAACAAACTTAGGGTTACTGCATGGATGGACCTCATGTGGATTAAAACCACAGAAATGAAGAGCTCAAGTGCAAGGGAAGGGTTTAAAAATCAGAGATGAACTAAATGTAAATTCAAACTTCAAGTGAGGGAAGGACACATTGAGAACTTCAAAACTGTTGTGCTCAAACTCTTGTTTGCAGCAGCTAACACAAGAATCAAATTGCATATTTGGATTCCTTGGGTCCAAATTAGTGGGTAGGCTAAGTTTCATTAATTTTTGAAAAGATTTGCTGGCCATTTTTCCAAATGGAGTCAAATGTGCAAAGAATTCAAATAAACATTTGAATTTGCATGGAATTTGTCCAAACTATTCAAATGAGCTCAGTTTTCAACTTTCAAACAGTTGGGGTGGATAATTGTCAAACTTTGGAGATATTTTGAGGAAAAGAGGTACTGACTAGTTGGGCCCACATGTCATAGGAATGAGTAGACTTAATTCCTAAGTCTTTGCTCTCTGTTCCTCACTCCACCGAGGCCTTGCCTCCGGGCGACACCGAGCGGCCGCCCCCTTCGCCCAAGGCTCCACCTCCTGCTCCCATTTCGCGCTGACCTAATCTTTACCTCGGAACCAACTGCAGCACGTTGCCGTCTTCATTTTGATCGCGCGCTGGCTGTTCTTCCCACGCGCGAACAGCAACCGGCACTCACCGCCGCACTCTTTTCTCCCCGATCGCCAGCCCCAACCAAGCCTCAGTTGTGCGCGCCGGCAGTACAGAAAAGCAGCGCCTGCGCCTTCTCTACCACGCCAGCCCCACAACGCCAAAGTTCCTAGCCTGTGGCGCGCGCAATTCAGCAACTGGCGCCAAGAAACCGAGCTCACCGGCGGAAGCCAACTCGGGTCACCGTGGACAGTGAGCTACGGCTCTCCTCACAATCTCGCTTCAACGCGAAAAAGGTGCACTATGATCCCTAGTTCGTGTAGCTGCAAACCGTGTAGCGTTTGATCGACCGAGCTCAAAGAATTTCCAAAGTTTCCGAAGAATGGTGCTTGGGGTTAGGGGTCGGTCTAACCCAAAATTCTAGCGGCACAGTCCACCCAAGCTCGGGTGAGCTTGCACGCAGCCCCTATACCTCGCAGCGGTCCTCCTCGAATAAGAACCGAGCGAAAAGACCTAGGATCGACCGAGTTATAGCTGTTTTTCGTGCCGCCCTGCAGAAATCGCCTCGGGTTGCCGTGGAGCTCTATGCTGCCGGACTTTTCACGAGGTTTGGCGCCCATTTCCAACACCCTCAAGCTCCCACGGTACTCTCTGAGCCATTCCCGACCCTTTTGACGCCGTGTAGGCGACTTCCGAGTTCACCAGAACCCTAATGGTTGCTGACCCCGGTGCGCAAGGTTTTCCGGCGATCTATGGCCGCCGGCGAGCCTCCCAACGTGTTCAGCAGGTCAGAATATGGAGGGGCGGTGAGCAGGGGGCCGGGAGGTGACCGGTAAGGTCGTTCCGGCGACGCTCGCCGGAGGGCGCCTCCGCGGGTTCGGTCCGGCCGAAGGTAGAAGACGACCCGGTGGGTCCTGCCTGTCAGCGACGGTTTTTCAAATTTCTGATCGGCTGTGGCGCGGGGATCTGGTGTGGTCGCGCGGGAAATAACCAGTAGCCCCGTGTGGCTTGCCTCGGCGAATGACACCTGTCCCCTGGACCCACTGCCAGTATTTGAACATTTTGGGGAATTTCAGACTTCAGTTCAAAGTTTAAACAGCCACAACTTTGGGTAGGAGAATCCAAAAATTTTGAAACAAATTTTGTTGGATTCCTCTGATAGAGTACTATCCAAATATGAAACCCAATTTGTATGAAACCCTTTATTAAATTCTGTAAAATGCTTTAAAGCTTTCTAGAAAAAGAATTTTAGAGGGAGTTTGGTTAACTCAAAAATCCTCAAATTTTGCCAGAATAGTCTTTGGGTTATTAGTGAACACCTGTAAAAGTTTCAGCTCAATTGTAGTTGATTTGATCAGGTCAATTCAGAATTTAAAGTGCTGTATCCAAATTAAATACAGAAACATTTCAGGGAATTTTCAGAACTTAGAAATTCATTACTGGGAGATTCTTAGCTCCACAAATCTTGGGAAAATTCATGCAAGTCCTATGAACTATAATTGAAATTGTAGTTCACAAAGTTTTGCATGAACATACAAATTTATTCAGAATAAATTCCTTTTTGCCTAAAAGCTTAGGGAATTAATCTGAGTGATCTATTCAGTGGATAATTCCAAATATTGGTCCAGAGTGTTTTCTTGTGACAAGGAACTCAGATGAAAATTCTCAGCTCCATTGGAGCTCTGAATCACCCCTGTTCTATTCAACCTCTTAAAGTGATCAATATAGAAGAGGGGGGGGGAACCACTTAGCACTAATCATGTGTTTAGATCCAAACCTAAACCACTAGAACCAGTGTCATTTTAAATTCTTGAACAGAGTTCCAGTTTTGAAACTTGCTGTTAGAACTTGTAGCAAAATTTTACAATTAAACATATATGCATATTCATCACGTGTAGTATCTACGTGGAGGAGTTGAAGTCATCGGAGTAGAGATCAAGGAAGGAGGAAAGAGGTTGATCAAAGCACCAAGTGGTCCTCACTAACTGCATATATATATAAGTCACCTGCAAAACAAAGGCAAGCCCCGGTTTGCATCAAATTTACAAGTTTTTATTTGTATTCACTTCATACGTCTAGCATTTTTATTTATTGCATTACGTCTAGATGGTATGAGACTCCAAATGCATGACCCAGAAAACCCTGGAGTTTAATGTAGGATATGTTATCAATTAATCATAATTGCTGATCTCAACAAAAGTGGATTAAAAGAAGCAAATCTCGAGTAGGCAGATTCCTACTCGTGAACAGGGATTTAGGGGGATCAATCGAAAGAGTTGGGAATTGATCCTCATAGTTGGGAATGGAGACCTGGCAGTGGATGGAAGGTCAAGGACGTGGTCCTGTGAGCCTAGTCTATGTCTGAGTCGATTAAGGCCCGTTCTCGTGTGCGGCCCGTTGGGCAAGTTTGAGTTGTGTACCGGATGCATACTGGCTATATGGGACCCAGGAAACCGATGTAACATGTTAACCGGGGCGTCGAGGCATACCACACCGTCTGATGCTGATGCTGAAAGGATAGAGAAGTCTGCTCTACGAGGGTTTGCCGTAGAGAGACTTAATCCCAGTCGGTGGGACCGGTTCGACATTTGGGTGTCGTGTGAAAGGTTGCCACGTACGACGTCAGTGATGGTTGCTGTGTGCAACGTCGAGTACGGGCGTACGTGTCGTGTCAGCCGGGTGTTTTTGATTGCAATCACCGTCGCTCGCGGTAGTGAGTATACTTGTTATCTGCGTCGTGACGTAGTATTAACCCGGGAAAACATTTAATATGCTTCGTGGGTAATCCTCATAATGGAGATGAGGAATGATCAACATTTTCACTAAATTTATTTTCCACCTTGGGCTAGTAGCGTCGAGGCAAAGCGTTTCTTGTTTGATTGTGGAGTCTCGACGTTGATGGTGCAAGGTCTGTATGAGTCTAGGGTAGATCACTAAAGTTACTTTCACCTCAGCCAAGTGACATCGAGATGAAGCGTTTCTTGTTTGATTGTGGAGTCTCGATGTAAGTTGCGCAAGGTCTATAAAAGTCGATTAAAACTTGAAGTAAGGACTCTCCTTTAGCTCAAGTTCATCGTCTGTGCAAACTGCTATAATCAGCCCTCTATTTTCATCATGTAGAGTTTCATGACTAGGGTGACGGGTCAGTCTTGCTGAGCTTCGTGCTCACAGATACTGCACAAGTTGTTTTGCAGGTAATAACTGTACGCTGAGATGTACGGGTGCCCGATGAGACTCGGAACTCCCCGAGTGGTGAACTCATGGCAACCCCTGCCGCTGCTATTATGACAGTGTTGCTAGCGAGAAGGGTCCGCGGGCTGGACACCTTCTCTGTTGCTTAGCATATGTATGAGACGTGAGTTGTAATAGTCTTCCGCTGTAGTTTATTTTGAGAAGTATTTGTAAAATCAACACTTTGTAAGCTTCCGCTTGTTTTATGTAATATGATGCTTTATTATGTGTGCTGTTGGGTGCCGCATCGCACGGCACCACCCAATGCGATTCCCGGGCGAGGTGTCCCGTCCCCGTGAGTGATCGGGACGGCGGGGTCCTCACAGCGTGGTATCAGAGCCGCATTGGTAATAGCGCATGGAATAAGGATCGTATTACGACAAAACTTAGGATACGGTGAGGAAATGGTATTAGGCCCACATAAGGACTATAGTAGTATAGTTACTTAAGGTGGCAGTATTAACATACTTGTTATAATTCTGAAATTTTTATTATGCAACGACACAACTACGCTCAGGTAATCATGGTAAGGAACGCCACCGAAAGCGGTCCAATTTCGGTTAGCTCCCCTGACGAGGAAAGTGGTTCAGCGCTAGGTCTCACAGCTTGGTGTGAGACGTTAATATGAACTCTTGGACTCTTCATGTTCCTGAGTTCATATGAAACGCTGATCCCTAGCGTGCATTAGGCAAGTAAGTGGAGACCCCATCGCGTGGTTAGTAACGCAAGAGTGTGTTCGTCTGGGAGTAGCCCAGGAGGACATACGCAGCGCTTGCCATCGGCGTGCCCTGCAGGGTAGTAGGTGGTATCCGTTGGGTTGATAACATTCCCAACCGTGACGACCCGTTCATAATATACTCGGGTTCCCCGTCGTGTGGTGTTGAAACACGATCACGTACCTTGAGACGTGATTTAACTCAAGGACGGCCGTATGACAATGATACGGGCGTTTGTATTTACATTCAAATATAGAACTGCCTGAAATGAGAAAAAACTTTGAGTGCACCACTATTGAGTGATCTTCTGCAGGTACTAACCACGTACGTATACCGTGTAGTACACATGTGCGAGAGACCGTCTAAGTGCCACTGATAACACGTATATGCCGGTATAATCCGGGTAAGATTTTCTTTTGGAGAGGCAACGTAGTACCGACATGTTTCTTACGGTGCATTGACACCGTACTACACTTAATAACCTCTTCCCTATGAAGAAATGATTCATGAGCTAACTCTCAACTAAAAATGGAAGTTTGAAACAAATATTAGTTACTGAACCCTTATTTTGAACTAAGATTCAAATGAGAGAGTGTCTAGGTTTTAAAGATTTCAAAAACAGAGTGCTCTGTTTCTGGCAGGAATTCTTGCTGGATTTTACAAAGCATAACTCTGAGTAGCTTGATCCAACTAAGGTGTAGGATACTGTTCTGGAAAGCTTTTCAAGTTCTCTACAACTATATTGTAGACCTACAGAGCAAAATCATAAGTTAAGTTGGTGAAGAGTCCAGTTGAAGGCAAACTGTTCAGAACCAGGACAGTAGCAAAACCTCTCTGGACCTTTCTGTTTTTAAGCCATAACTTCCTGTAGAAAAATCCCTAGGGATCCTGTGATACACTGTTGGAAAGGTTATCAGATATGTAACCTTGTTGTAGTTCAAAGGTTGTTCAGATTCTTGTTGTATTTGTATATACAACTGTGATAAAGTCAACCACATACAAAGGAGATGCTGGCAAAATTTTATCCAGAAAGTCTGTCAACTCTGCGAACTCATAACTTTTGATCCAGAAGTGATATGGAGGCATTTGGATACTCGTTGGAAAGATATTAAAGTTAACTTTAACTTTGATATTCAACTTGAGTTACGAAAGTGCTTTTAACTGGATCAGAATCTGATCTGTTTGAGGACCAATCAGTCGGCTTGTAAATCCTTGCTGTTAGATACATCAGTTTGCGCTTAAATCATTTTGCTTACATGTTGAGGTTTCATTATCAGTGTTGCACTACTTTGTTTATGGAATAAATCAAGTGATAGTGTTGAACTGATAATGAACTCTTGCAATTGCAGAATGGTGCGAACTCGTTCCATGAGTGAGGTGGGTGGTTCCAGTGGTGGTCGTGGTGATAACTCTCCACAGCGGGAGCAGCGAGCTCCGCAACAGCATCCGCCACCAGGACTTTCACCCACAGTCACAATGGCGGACATTCTGGCCGCCATGACGGGTGCAAGCGATGAGCGAACCGACTTGCTCCGCACCCTGGTGATGAATACATCCCGTCATGGGGGATGTCAAGACGAAGACTTGCGCCAACCGCAACTGAATTCCTATGTTGAGTTCTTGGCAACTCAACCACCGGTTTTCATTGAATCTGAGGATCCTCTGGTGGCGGATAGCTGGATCCGTACCATTGAATCTAAGTTCGGGTTGCTTCAATGCACCGAACATCAGAAGGTTTTATACGCAGCGCAACAACTTCACGGGTCCGCCAGTGCATGGTGGGCAAATCAACTCGCCTCCTTACCAGATGGACATGACGTTACATGGACAGAATTCCGGAAGGCGTTTCTCGCGTATCATGTTCCTTCTGGAATAATTCAGCGGAAACTCGAGGAGTTTCTGGCCTTAAAACAAGGAGGGAGGGGTGCATACGAGCATTCGCGAGTGTTCAACAAGATGGCACAATATGCGCCTCAACACGTGAACACCGAAGCACAAAAGTTTGAGTGGTTCTTCCGCAGCCTCAATCCCAAGCTAAAAGAGAGACTCGTTTTAGCTGATCGAAAGAACTTCAACGAATTGATGAGTGCTGCCATCATGGTTGAAGATGCTCAGCGGGAAGTTCAGGCTGAGAAAAGAAAGAACCATATACCACCGGAGAGTAGCAGTAGTGCTCCGCAGAAATGCAGGGTGGTAGACAGTACCTTGAGCTGTCAGCTGATGCAGCCGGCTCGACGACTCCAGCAATATTCCGGTCGTTCGTCCCAATATTCTGAATTCGGACAGCTGCAACAACGGTATAGGCAGCCACGTTATTCTGCTCCTCAAGTGTTCTTGCCGCAGCAGAATACCACTAATGTCCATGCACAGAGCAACCAGGAACCGGCTGAGAAACCGTGCTTCACGTGCGGGTACTTGAGTCACATCAGCAGAAAGTGTCCAGAAAGGATACACCGTAGAGAAACTACACCGGGGCGGGGTATAAATCAACCCCGTGCTCAGCTTCAAGGAACTGCACCAAAATCCGGGTGCATTTATCATACAGCTCTAGAGGATGTGCCAGATTGGGGCACCTGTGCTAGCGGGAATGTTCACCCTCAATGGACTGCCCGTGTTAATTTTATTTGACTCTGGAACTACACACAATTTCATCAGCAGGTTGTATGTGTGCAAAGCTGAGCTCTCCACCTCTACACCGAAGGATCACTACCTTATCCGCTCACCGGGTGGGAATATAGCTGCTAATGAAGTAGTGATCAAAGCACCCTTGTGCTTAGGTGGGAACATATACCCCACCACCCTCATTGTGTTAGAGGGGCAGAAGATCGACGTTATTCTAGGAATGGCGTGGATGAACTACCACGGGGCTGTTCTTGATATTGGTCCACGGATTGTTAGTTTGGACTCTCTAATCTACGGTCTCCAAACGCTCATACTTGAAGCCGTGGATTCTAAAAATTCAGTGGTGTACCACAGTGTGACCACGAAACTGGAGGATATTCCAGTGGTCCGTGAGTACCCAGATGTGTTTCCCGACGATCTTCCAGGGATGCCGCCTGAGAGGGATGTGGTATTCAAGATCGAGTTAGCACCGGGAACCACACCAATATCTCGGAGGCCGTACAAAATGTCTCCGAAGGAATTAGCTGAACTGAAAGAACAGCTAAAGGACTTAATGGACAAAGGGTTCATCCGACCAAGCTCATCGCCATGGGGCTGTTCAGCCCTCTTTGTGAAGAAAACGGATGAGTCACTTCGGTTATGTGTGGATTATCATCCACTGAATGCAATGACGATCAAAAATAAATATCCGTTGCCACGGATCGATATATTATTTGATCAGTTAGTGGGTGCCAAGGTATTCTCCAAGATGGACTTACGGTCTGGTTATCATCAGATAAAGATCAGAGCGGAGGATGTACCGAAGACGGCTTTCTCGACTAGATACGGGCTCTACGAGTATCTAGTCCTGTCTTTCGGCCTAACAAATGCACCCGCACACTTCATGTATCTCATGAATTCTGTATTCATGCCAGAGTTGGATCAGTTCGTCGTGGTTTTCATCGATGACATTCTCGTGTACTCCAAATCGGAGGAGGAGCACACCAAACATCTTCATATTGTGCTCCAACGATTACGGGGTGAATTTTGGATCAGCAAGGTGCCATTTTTAGGCCACATTATTTCAGCAGAGGGTGTGGCCGTGGATCCAACTAAAATTGAGCAAGTTTTGAAGTGGGAGTCTCCAACATCTGTTCATCAAATCCGCAGTTTTCTGGGGCTAGCGGGTTACTATCGGAGATTTATTCTCAGCTTCTCGAAGATGGCTAAACCAATGACAGAGTTATTGAAGAAGGGCAGCAAGTATGTGTGGACAGAGGCCTGCGAAGAGGCATTTCAAACTTTGAAGAAACATCTCACAACGGCGCCGGTGTTAGCCCAACCGGATACAACAAAGTCATTTGATGTTTATTGTGATGCCTCAGGCATTGGACTTGGCTGCGTCTTAATGCAAGATAGGCGCGTGATCGCGTATGGGTCTCGTCAACTCCGCAACCACGAGCAGCACTACCCCACTCATGACCTAGAACTTGCTGCGGTGGTGCTTGCGTTGAAGATGTGGAGGCACTACTTACTCGGGAATTTAGTGCACCTCTACACCGACCATAAGAGCCTCAAATATATATTCACTCAGAAGGATATCAATATGAGGCAGCGAAGATGGTTGGAATTAATCAAAGATTATGAGCTCGAGATCCATTACCATCCGGGCAAAGCTAACGTGGTGGCTGATGCACTCAGTCGTAAATCCCACGTGAATAATTTGTCAGTTGTTCCGGATGAGGATAAAGAACCAAGCTTGCGGGTGATTCCATATGGAGCGTTGTATAATCTTGCTCTGGTGCCTACCATTAGAGAAGAGATTGTACAAGCCCGGAAGAGAGATAAAGTAATGCGGAAAATCCGGGCAAGAATCAATGAGGATAAAATGAAATGTTTCCCGGAAGATGAACAAGGTGTGTTATGGTTTAACAACCGTATCGTGGTGCCCCGGAACCTGAAGCTAAGGAAGAAAATCCTCGATGAAGCTCATACGTCCAAGTATTCGATACATCCAGGGAGCAATAAGATGTATCAAGACCTGAAGACAAAATTTTGGTGGACTTGGATGAAGCGATAAATTGCCAAGTATGTATCCGATAGTGATACATGTCGGTGAGTCAAAGCTGACCACATAAAGAAAGCAGGAATGCTACAACTATTAAGTATTCCGGCATGGAAGTGGGAGGACATCGGCATGGACTTTATTGTTGGACTAACTCTCACATCCAGAAAGCATGACTCCATTTGGGTGATTGTTGATCGCTTAACAAAATCAGCCCACTTCATCCCAGTGAGTACAAGATTTTCAACTAAGCAATATGCAGAGTTGTATCTTTCAAGGATTGTGTGCTTACATGGAGTCCCCAAGACCATCATATCGGACCGAGGTTCAATATTTGTTGCCCGTTTCTGGGAGCAACTACATGAATCTCTGGGAACAAAATTAATCAGAAGCTCAGCATACCATCCTCAGACCGACGGTCAAACAGAGAGGGTGAATCAAATTTTAGAAGATGGGGCATGTGCCATAGATCATGGAAAGAACTGGGATAACCATTTGCCATTATCAGAGTTCTCCTACAACAATGGTTACCAATCCAGTATTAAAATGGCACCGTACGAAGCACTTTATGGCAGGAAGTGCCGCACACCACTCAATTGGTGTGAATCTGGCGAGAGGGTGATTTTCGGCATTGATCTTGTAAAAGATGCCGAAGAGTGGGTCCAGCTGATGCAAGAAAACCTCAGGGCCGCTCAATCTCGCCAGAAGAGCTATGCGGACCAGCGACGCCGACCCTTGTGTTTTGAAGTCGGAGATCACGTCTATCTCCGAGTATCCCCAATGAAGGAATTCATCGATTTGGGGTCAAGGGAAAGCTAGCTTCTCGCTTTGTGGGTCCGTTCCTTATTACAGAACGGTGTGGACCGGTAGCCTACCGTTTGGAGCTGCCGCCATCCTTATCGGGCATCCACGACATCTTCCATGTTTCACACTTGAGAAAGTGTTTGAAGAGACCGATGAAGATCTTTTCAGAAGACATAGAGATATTGCAACCGGACATCACCTACGCTGAGAAGCCCATCAAGATTATCGACGAAAAGAGCCGGATCACTCGAAATCGGACTTTGAAATTTTACAAAGTCATGTGGAGTAATCACACACCGGAAGAAGCGACTTGGGAGAGTGAAGATTACATCCACAAGAACTATCCGGAACTTTTGTCGTAATTATTGTAATTACCTTCCGCCTCATCTTTCTTTTGTAATCTCGGGACGAGATTATTTTAAGGGGGGAGGATTGTAAAGGTCCCAAAAATGTGAATACAAAGAAACATGAGTTTGCACAAATGTTGGAGGCATGTGTATGAAAAAGGGGCTTAGTTGAAACTTTTTCCCACATATGATAACATAGGTGAGACTTCTTCTAAACAAACTTAGGGTTACTGCATGGATGGACCTCATGTGGATTAAAACCACAGAAATAAAGAGCTCAAGTGCAAGGGAAGGGTTTAAAAATCAGAGATGAACTAAATGTAAATTCAAACTTCAAGTGAGGGAAGAACACATTGAGAACTTCAAAACTGTTGTGCTCAAACTCTTGTTTGCAGCAGCTAACACAAGAATCAAATTGTTTGGATTCCTTGGGTCCAAATTAGTGGGTAGGCAAAGTTTCATTAATTTTTGAAAAGATTTGCTGGCCATTTTTCCAAATGGAGTCAAATGTGCAAAGAATTCAAATAAACATTTGAATTTGCATGGAATTTGTCCAAACTATTCAAATGAGCTCAGTTTTCAACTTTCAAACAGTTGGGGTGGATAATTGTCAAACTTTGGAGATATTTTGAGGAAAAGAGGTACTGACTAGTGGGGCCCACATGTCATAGGAATGAGTAGACTTAATTCCTAAGTCTGTGCTCTCTGTTCCTCACTCCACCGAGGCCTTGCCTCCGGGCGACACCGAGCGGCCGCCCCCTTCGCCCAAGGCTCCACCTCCTGCTCCCATTTCGCGCTGGCCTGATCTTTACCTCGGAACCAACTGCAGCACGTTGCCGTCTTCATTTTGATCGCGCGCTGGCTGTTCTTCCCACGTGCGAACAGCAACCAGCGCTCACCGCCGCACTCTTTTCTCCCCGGTCGCCAGCCCCAACCAAGCCTCAGTTGTGCGCGCCGGCAGTACAGAAAAGCAGCGCCTGCGCCTGCTCTACCACGCCAGCCCCACAACGCCGAAGTTCCTAGCCTGTGGCGCGCGCAATTCAGCAACTGGCGCCAAGAAACCGAGCTCACCGGCTGAAGCCAACTCGGGTCACCGTGGACAGTGAGCTACGGCTCTCCTGACAATCCCACTTCAACATGAAAAAGGTGCGCTATGATCCCTAGTTCGTGTGGCAAACCGTGTAGCGTTTGATCGACCGAGCTCAAAGAATTTCCAAAGTTCCCGAAGAACGGTGCTTGGGGTTAGGGGTCGGTCTAACCCAAAATTCTAGCGGCACAGTCCACCCAAGCTCAGGCGAGCTTGCACGCAGCCCCTATACCTCGCAGCGGTCCTCCTCGAAGAAGAACCGAGCGAAAAGACCTAGGATCGACCGAGTTATAGCTGTTTTTCGTGCCGCCCTGCAGAAATCGCCTCGGGTTGCCGTGGAGCTCTATGCTGCCGGCCTTTTCACGAGGTTTGCGCCCATTTCCAACACCCTCAAGCTCCCACGGTACTCTCTGAGCCATTCCCGACCCTTTTGACACCGTGTAGGCGACTTCCGAGTTCACCGGAACCCTAATGGTTGCTGACCCCGGTGCGCAAGGTTTTCCGGCGATCTATGGCCGCCGGCGAGCCTCCCAACGTGTTCAGCAGGTCAGAATATGGAGGGGTGGCGAGCAGGGGGCCGGGAGGTGACCGGTAAGGTCGTTCCGGCGACGCTCGCCGGAGGGCGCCGCCGCGGGTTCGGTCCGGCCGAAGGTAGAAGACGACCCGGCGGGCCCCGCCTGTCAGCGACGGTTTTTCAAATTTCTGATCGGCTGTGGCGCGGGGATCTGGTGTGGCTGCGCGGGAAATAACCAGTAGCCCCGTGTGGCTTGCCTCGGCGAATGACACCTGTCCCCTGGACCCACTGCCAGCATTTGAACATTTTGGGGAATTTCAGACTCCAGTTCAAAGTTTAAACAGCCACAACTTTCGGTAGGAGAATCCAAAAATTTTGAAACAAAATTTTTTGGATTCCTCTGATAGAGTACTATCCAAATATGAAACCCAATTTGTATGAAACCCTTTATTAAATTCTGTAAAATGCTTTAAAGCTTTTTAGCAAAAGAATTTTATAGGGAGTTTGGTTAATCCAAAAATCCTCAAATTTTGCCAGAATAGTCTTTGGGGTATTAGTGAACACCTGTAAAAGTTTCAGCTCAATTGGAGTTGATTTGATCAGGGCAATTCAGAATTTAAAGTGCTGTATCCAAATTAAATACAGAAACATTTCAGGGAATTTCCAGAACTTAGAAATTCATTACTGGGAGATTCTTAGCTCCAAAAATCTTGGGAAAATTCATGCAAGTCCTATGAACTATAATTGAAATTGTAGTTCACAAAGTTTTGCATGAACATAAAAATTTATTCAGAATAAATTCCTTTTTGCCTAAAAGCTTAGGGAATTAATCTGAGTGATCTATTAAGTGGATAATTCCAAATATTGGTCCAGAGTGTTTTCTTGTGACAAGGAACTCACATGAAAATTCTCAGCTCCATTGGAGCTCTGTATCACCCCTGTTCTGTTCAAACTCTTAAGGTGATCAATATAGAAGAGGGGGGGGGACCACTTAGCACTAATCATGTGTTTAGATCCAAACCTAAACCACTAGCACCAGTGTCATTTTAAATTCTTGAACAGAGTTCCAGTTTTGAAACTTGTTGTTAGAACTTGTAGCAAAGTTTTACAATTAAACATATATGCATATTCATCACGTGTAGTATCTACGTGGAGGAGTTGAAGTCATGAGAGTAGAGGTCAAGGAAGGAGGAAAGAGGTTGATCAAGCACCAAGTGGTCCTCACTAACTGCATATATATATAAGTCACCTGCAAAACAAAGGCAAGCCCCGGTTTGCATCAAATTTATAAGTTTTTATTTGTATTCACTTCATACGTCTAGTATTTTTATTTATTGCATTACGTCTAGATGGTATGAAACTCCAAATGCATGACCCAGAAAACCCTGGAGTTTAATGTAGGATATGTTATCAATTAATTATAATTGCTGATCTCAACAAAAGTGGATTAAAAGAAGCAAATCTCGAGTAGGCAGATTCCTAATCGTGAACAGGGATTTTGGGGGATCAATCGGAAGAGTTGGGAATTGACCCTCATAGTTGGGAATGGAGACCGGGCAGTGGATGGAAGGTCAAGGATATGGTCCTGTGAGCCTAGTCTATGTCTGAGTCGATTAAGGCCCGTTCTCGTGTGCAGCCCGTTGGGCAAGTTTGAGTTGTGTACCGGATGCATACTGGCTATATGGGACCCAGGAAACCGATGTAACATGTTAACCGGGGTGTCAAGGCATACCTCACCGTCTGATGCCGATGCTGAAAGGATAGAGAAGTCTGCTCTACGAGGGTTTGCCGTAGAGAGACTTAATCCCAGTCGGTGGGACCGGTTCGACATTTGGGTGTCGTGTGAAAGGTTGCCACGTACGACGTCAGTGACGGTTGCTGTGTGCAACGTCGAGTACGGGCGTACGTGTCGTGTCAGCCGGGTGTTTTTGATTGCAATCACTGTCGCTCGCGGTAGTGAGCATACTTGTTCTCTGCGTCGTGACGTAGTAATAACCCGGGAAAACATTTAATATGCTTCGTGGGTAATCCTCATAATGGAGATGAGGAATGATCAACATTTTCACTAAATTTATTTTCCACCTTGGGCTAGTAGCGTCGAGGCAAAGCGTTTCTTGTTTGATTGTGGAGTCTCGACGTTGATGGCGTAAGGTCTGTATGAGTCTAGGGTAGCTCACTAAAGTTACTTTCACCTCGGGCAAGTGACATCGAGATGAAGCGTTTCTTGTCTGATTGTGGAGTCTCGATGTAAGTTGCGCGAGGTCTATAAAAGTCGATTAAAACTTGAAGTAAGGACTCTCCTTTAGCTCAAGTTCATCGTTTGTGCAAACTTCTATAATCAGCCCTCTATTTTCATCATGTAGAGTTTCATGACTAGGGTGTCGGGTCAGTCTTGCTGAGCTTCGTGCTCACAGATACTGCACAAGTTGTTTTGCAGGTAATAACTGTACGCTGAGATGTACGGGTGCCCGATGAGACTCGGAACTCCCCGAGTGGTGAACTCATGGCAACCCCTGCCGCTGCTATTATGACAGTGTTGCTAGCGAGAAGGGTCCGCGGGCTGGACACCTTCTCTGTTGCTTAGCATAGGTATGAGACGTGAGTTGTAATAGTCTTCCGCTGTAGTTTATTTTGAGAAGTATTTGTAAAATCAACACTTTGTAAGCTTCCGCTTGTTTTATGTAATATGATGCTTTATTATGTGAGCTGTTGGGTGCCGCATCGCACGGCACCACCCAATGCGATTCCCGGGCGAGGTGTCCCGTCCCCGTGAGTGATCGGGACGGCGGGGTCCTCACATGGGTATAGCTAGAAAGAGGGCAGTTTGATACCATATTCAAATTCAAACTGTTTTTATCCCATGAATCAAAAGTGGGAGGCATATTCTTATTCAGCACATTTTTGTGAGCTCACACACCAATTTTCACTCCATTTGGAGTTGATCTTGACATGAGCTAAGTGGGACAACTTCAAACTTTATTTGAATTCCAAACTGAACTTGTGCTGAAATTCATTCAAACCAAACCCAATTTGAGTTCTAATCAATTCAAATGGCTCATGGATGAATAATTTGAATCACCATGGGTATTTTGGGGCTTACTGTTTACAACAGTGATGAGGAGTTAATTTCAGAGGTTAAACTGGAGTGTGGGACCGACATGTCATAGAGAGAAGGGGGGGAAGACTTGCACACAAAGTCACAGCCTTGGTGGGAAATTCCACCGAGCAGCTGTCGGCTGTGCCACCGAGAAGCCACCGGCGCCACCAGCTGCTTCCTTCTTCGCGCGTTGGCGCCCAGGGCGGCTTGCTCGCGCCTCCACGCGACCGGCACCGCCTCAGCCCGAGCGAAGACTCGCTGGCTTTATCCCCCGCGTGCAACCCCGAGCAGCGGCAGATTTTCTCCCCGAAGCTCTCTGCTCGATCGGGAAAACCAGCAAACGATCGCTCCTTCCTTCCCTGAGCTGCTAGACAGCACCCTAAGATCGCACTCCACCTCCCCAGCGACAAAAACCCCGAGCTCCGACCTCCCTTGCCCGAGAACGATCGCCACAGCGGCGACCTAACCTCAGCCGAAGGTCAGGCGCTCGTGGACAGCGTTCCACAGGCGCTTTCACAGTCCAGCAAGAGAGGCAACAGGAGCGCGCGACCACCGTGTTGCTCTCCTCCAAGTTTGGGAGCAAACCGTGAAGAATCCACTGCGAATTTCCGGCTTTTGCTCCGGTGACCTTAA
This sequence comes from Neostapfia colusana, assembly GCA_030760725.1. Taxonomy (NCBI): domain Eukaryota; kingdom Viridiplantae; phylum Streptophyta; class Magnoliopsida; order Poales; family Poaceae; genus Neostapfia; species Neostapfia colusana. Next base: position 14,416,235 of record JASWHV010000020.1, read on the forward strand.
ACCGAGCTTCTGGTACGGATTCTTCGAATTCTCGCGCTATGATCCTTCTTTGGTTATCAAATCTTGCACATAGACGCTGGACTATCCGGCAATCAATTTCCTTTCTGCATCCGTGGTATGAAACCGACTAGGGGTGACGAATTTTGAGCTCGATCAAGGGCACTCATGGCGGGCACGCTCGGTCACATGGTGCCGACCGGCTTGCCGCCATCTTTGAACTCATTTGACACCTTGTCGAGCTTCCCAGAGGTATACTGATGCTGTAGAACCAATCGTTCGAGGCTATGGCGGGTTAGAACCCACGACCGACGGCGCCGAACCTCAACCGAGGCCGCCGCACGTCGCTGGGCTAGTTCCGGTCACCGCCAGCTCGAGCTGACCCCACAGACGTGCTCCTCCACATCGACAACCCCCTGGCGGCGAGTTTCAGACCAGGGGATGGCCGGCAGCGGCAAACCGGCGAGCTCATAGTCGGCTCCGGCGAGGGGAGGCAGCGTGGGCGCGAGGGCGCGTCGGGAGGAAGACGAAGCCGGCTAGCCCACGCGTCAGTGGCTCAAAATTTTAAATCGGGATCGGGCTGCAGCTGGGGATCTGATGTGCTGGCACGCAAAAACCCTGTGGGCCTCAGTGTGCTGACGCCTCCGCGCCCAACACGTGTCCCCGCGGGCCCAGCAGATTTAAACTTTTCCCCCGATTTTCAGATTTCCTTGAAACTTCAAATCCTCATAACTTTGGCTATAAAACTCCAAATCGTGTGAACCAAATTTTTTTGGATTCAGCTATCTGAGCACTTTCCAGCAAATCAGGTTTCACTTCATGAAAATCTTTATTTCTCCAGAATTAATTCCTCAAAATTTAAACTGTTTGGAATTTTAACTGGAGAATCCTTTGGAGGAAAATCCTGAAATTCGGCTGGAATGTTCACCAAAATATCCCTGAACTACCATAAAAATTTCAGATCCATTTGAGCTAATTTGTTCCACCTAATGGTGTGATTAGTGGATCTGTTCCAAAGAAAATAGAAAATGTTCAGAAACATTTTCAGAATTTTCTCTGAAATTGTTTAGCTCATATCTTTAGCTAGGAACCTTCAAAGTAAGTGAGACCAACTCCATTAGAACCCTCTGAAAATCTAGTTTTCAGAAAGTCATAGTTTGTTCCATGAAAATCCCTAGAACACCATAAGAGTGCCAATTAAGGTCAAGTACATTATTAATTGTGGAGGGCTCAAATGAGCTTTGCTGCAACTAAAACTTGACCAAGTCTGTACTTAGGTTGTAACCAAGCCACAGTAAAAGTTTCACAGGCATTGAGTCTGTCTAGTAAGAGTTATAGACTTCACAAGTTTAAATTCAATCAAATGCATTTAAATTAATACATCTACTTGTATATCATGTAGTCGCTAAGGTCGAGGAGGAACCCGAAGTCCTAGACTTCGTTACTCCGGAGGAGCAGCTAGCCTACGACCAAGAGCAGCAAGGCAAGCTCCGGTTTGCATTAACCTTTTACAAATTTTTATTGTTTTGAGCACCTACTTGAGTATCATTATTACTTGCATTAGAGTCTTGTTTGGAAACCCAATTGCATAGCCAAGAAAACCATGGGTTGGGTTTAGGATTGCAAACCCCGTTAGCTACTGCAAAGCTAAGTTAGGGTAGGATTCGGTACAAGACGAGTAGTTGGAACTACTCGCGAGCATAGGCTAGAGGCACTCGACTCAGGTAGAGATAGCACATGATACACATGGCAAGAAAGATGAGACCGAGCGAAGAGTAAGGGCAGCAGGACTTTGGGGCCTGTGTGCTGTAGCTCCGCTTGTGTCGATTGAGGACCGAGCCATGTGCGGGCCTGTTGAACAAGCTAGAACAGTACCGAAGACCTACCGGCTATATGGGAACCAGGAAACTGATGTAACTCGGGTAGCTGGGTGTTGAGGCATAGCTGGTCGTTCAGAGGGTAGGTTGAAAGCTCGAGGTGTAAATCGGCTGGCGGCACTGAGATGCGCGTGCAGAGACCTCTTGCTCGGGACGATTGGACCGGTTCAACATTTGGCTAACGGGTGAAAGATAGTTGCGTACGGTGTCCGTGATGGTTGTTGTAGGCAACATCGAGTACGGGCGTACGTGACGGGTTGTTCGGGTAACCTTGCAGGTGTAAATTGATTATAATCGCCGTCCCTCGCGGTCAGTGAGTACCACTTGTTCACTGTACCGTGATGGAGAAAGAACAGGCTAGTTACATGTTAAAATGTTGCTGAATGAGAGATGGACTTGATTGTTAATGATTGCTGTAGTTTAGAGCTAATTAAAGTTCCTTTCAACTTTGGGGAAAGTACATGAGAGAAATGCGTTTCTTGTTTGATTGCGGCTCTTCATGTGCCTTAGCGTAAGGTTCTCCACAACCTGCTGCTAAAACTTGAAAGTAAGGTTCTACTAATTAGGCGAGTCCTTGCAAATGATTTTTACCTCATGTAACCCATCACCTCTCATGTAGAAGTTCCATGTTTAGGTGAGACGGGTCAGACTTGCTGAGCCTTCGTGCTCACTGCTTGTGTTTGAAGCTTTTGCAGGGTTCTATGAGGAAGGGACTCCCGAAGAGGAGATGGAACCCCAGGAGGGGAATCCCGTCGAGTGGGAGTCGTGCACGCCGCAGAGTTAGTGTGCGTGTGTGCTAGCAAGGACACGTTCAAGGGCTGGACGTGGACTTGATGCGTAGTCTACGCCCGTGAGTGTAGACTGGACTTATTTTGATGTACAAATGTTCATAAACCACTTTATGTAATAAAAGTTTTGCTTCCGCTTTGTACCTTTGATGTGTGTTATTCGGTGCTGTGCAACGCAGCACCCCTCAGTGTGATCCTGGCTCGACAAGACCGTGAGGTCGTGTCAAGATGCTACTCGCAGGTTCAGGAACAATAGGGGCATACGGGATTGGTTCATAAATGAATTAGCAAGTTAAAGTTGAGACCGGAAGGTTGTAGGGGCAGCAGGACATAGGGGCCTGGGTGCTATAGACCTATCTGTGTCGGTCAAGGACCGATCCGTATGCGGCACTGTTGAACAAGTGTGAGTTGTGTACCGGACTCATGCTGGTATTATGGGACCCAGTAAACTGATGTACCTCGAGAAGCTGTCGTTGGGACTTTTCGGGTTGCCTCAGGCGGACGGCCGGTGTGCAGTATGTGGGGAACATTCTCATGACATCTCACGTCGACAGGTGCACCATGAGAGTTGCTACTGTACGGGGCGACTTGATCGATTCAACAGGGGTGAAACGGGAGAAAGGCTGTCGCGTACGACGTCAGTGATGGTTGCTGTAGGCAACGTCGAGTACGGGCTTTCGTGTCTTGTAGTCCGGGTGTTATTGATTCGAATCACCGCCGCTCGCGGAATGGACCGAGCATACTTGTTCTCACAGTCGTGATGTAGTAAGAACTTGCATGAAAAAAGGAACTAATCACATTGGTGTGAAGTTTCATACTAGCTTTGTATTGGATCTTGATGAATAGGCTAGTGCCAACTTGATTCTTTTACGCCATGAGCAATTTACATCGGGGGAAAACGTTTCTTGTTTGGTTGTGGACTCCCGATGTGGCGTGCCCAAGGTTACATAAAATGCTGCAATTAATACCTGAAAGTAAGGATTCACTTTTAGGTGAGTTTAATTATGCTTATGCCATCCTATTTTAGGTTCATAACCTCACATAGAGTTTCATGTTTAGGGTGACGGTTAAGTCTTGCTGAGCGTTATGCTCACGGATGCTATCCGAGTTGTTTTGCAGGTATTTGACTTCGTGCTTAAGAGAAGGGATGCTGATGAGACTCGGGAACCTCCGACTGCTTACTCAAAGAGCATCCTCGCCTCTGCAGATTGTCTTCGTGTCGCTAGTAAGAAACGTCCGCGGGCTGGACTGTTTCTTTGTTGCTAGTTTAGAAATGAGTCGCGAGAGGGATAGTCTTCCGCTGTAGCTTACTTTGATATAATTATTTGTAAAACACTCTTGTACGCTTCCGCAAATTCATTTATGTAATGTGATGTTTTTCATCGACCTGTGTGTTGTTGGGTGCCGCATATCACGGCACCACCCAACGAGGTCTTGTCCCTCACAGCGTGGTATCAGGGCTGTTACACATGGTATTAGAGCTGCGTTGGGAACAGAGCACGGATTGAGCATCATATTACGTTAAAAACTTAGGATACGGTGAGATAAGGGTACTAGGCCCACATAAGGACTACTATTAGCATATTATGATGGTGGCAATCTAACTTATTTGTTATGTCAGAAAATCGTGCATCTCGGGATGTCTATGTCTTGGGGGGTGCACGTATGCGCTGTCCACCAGTGCGCACAGGCTGAAGGTTGGAGCCCCACGGGTGGCAGGTAACCCGACTCACTTTAGTATCCTCTACGACTCTTCATGTCGTTTGGGGTATTCAAGCAACGTCATTCCCTGACGTGCGCGGTGCAATTTTGGAGACCCCGTCACATGGCAGTAACGTGAATATGTAGCGCAAGGCGTGTTTGGCTTGAGAACACCTGGCGAGTGATGACGGCCGGGTGTACGAACTGTATGGATACCGGGTTCGGTGTGCAGCTGAACCTGATGATTGAGTGTGTTTTATGTAGGTACCAACCACAAAAACCTTATTGCATGTAGAACACGTTTGCGAGTGAACGTTTTAGTGCCACCTAGGGATACGTATATGCCGGTGTAACCTGGTTAGGTTTTTCTTTGGTGAGGCAACGTAGTACCGTCATACGTCTTACGGTGCATCGCCACCGTACTACACTAGATAGTCTTCTCTCCTATGAAGAAATCATTCATGACTAACTCTCCAACTAAAAGTGGATGTTGGAAAGCACATATTAGTTACTGAGCTCTTCATTTGAACTAAGTTCCAAAGAAGAGAATTGTTAGGTTCTTTTGATCTCAAAAACAGAGTGCTATGTTCTGGCAGAAAGTTTGCTGGAATTCGACAGAGCATAAATCTATGTAGATTGACCCAATGAAGGTATATGATACAGTTCTAGAAAGGTTTTTAAGTGCTCTACAATTTTTCTATAGACATAAAGAGCAAAATCAGATGCCAAATTAGTTGAATGTCCAGTTGAATGCAAACTGTTGGGAAAACAGAACAGCTGCAACCTTCTCTGGATGTTTCTGTAAATTAGCCATTACATTCTGTCGAAAAATTTCTAAGGGTCATATGATACACCATTGGAAAGGTTATGAAACTTGCAACGATTTTGTAGATTATAGTTTGTTCAGAATTGTACCCCATTTGTATGTAAAACTGTGATAAAAACAGCCACATACAAAGGAGGTGCTGGCAACATTTATCCAGAAATTCTGTCAACTTTGAACGATCATAACTTCTGATTAAGGGATGATCCAGAGGCATGTTAGTACTCGTTGAAAATATACTGAAGTTAAATTTAACTTTGGTATTCAACTTGAGTTATGAAAATGCTTCTAACCGGATCAAAATCTGGGTTAAGTACAGAAAGGTCTGTCCAGTAGAGAATAGGGGATTGATTAGGTTGGCTTTAGAAATATGTGTAAACATGAAATTTTGTTATGCTTTCATAAAGTTTTAGCATGTTCATGTTTTACATAATTTCACATACTGCTGAGATCAAGTTTTGACTCCCCCTCAAGATTATGCTTTTGCAGTATGGTGCGTAGTCATTCTCCGAGTCAGGCTGAAGGTTCTCGCCGAGACGATAATGACTCGACTCCACCACGGGCACCGCCATCAACGGTATGGGCGGATGTCATGGCTCAGATTGTCGAGTCAAGTCGAGAGAACACAAGACTACTCCAAGCCTTGGTACAACAGGGCTTACTCCAACGTGCACAACAGGACGTTCCACCTCGGAACGCCTATTTGGACTTCTTGGCGATACAACCGCCAATTTTCACGGAAGCCAACGAATCAGTGGAAGCTGATCAGTGGCTTCGAGTTGTGGAGTCCAAGTTTGGAGTGTTTGAGGGCGATGAATATCAGAAGACTTCGTTTGCAGCTCAACAGCTCCATGGAGCCGCCGGTAATTGGTGGTTCGCTTATCTCGCCACCGTTCCGGAAGGCCATCAAGTGGAATGGACGGAATTTCGTGAAGCATTCCGTGCTTGTCACATTCCTATGGGTTTTATCAAGGCCCAGCAGCAAGAATTTAGGAATTTGAGGCAGGGGGACATGAGTGTCCTCGATTATGTCAAAAGGTTCAACCTTTTGGCACAATATGCTCCTGCTTATGCGACGAGCGAAGCTGCAAGGTGTGACTATTTCTTCTATGGCCCGAGTGCCATATTAAAAGATAAATTGGCGTTGTTCAATCAAGGCAGTTACACTGAGTATATCAGTGCTGCTCTGCAGCAAGAACAAGCGACACTTGAGTGTCAAGCAGAGAAGAGGGACCGGGATGATGTGCAAGAGGACACACCAGTTGTTCCTCGTAAGTACCGTGTGGTGTATCACACACCATCCGATGAGATATGGCAAGCACCAGTAAGATCAACTTCGTACAGATTTCCTGCTCAAGAATCATGTCTTGAAGCAACACCTTTGCCACAGCAACGAAGGACACCTGTTGCATTATTGCTGCAACCAAGTACATCAACCCCTCAATCACAAGTCAACGAAGAACCGGGGAAACCTCCGTGTTCTTATTGCCACCGTTTTGGGCATTTTAGGCAGGAATGCCGGGAGAAGTTGGTGAACACCAGACAGCCATCATCATCAGGTGGTATGCCGCCACCTGCTCAAGTCAACATAACGGCATTGCAATCCCGGAGTGTGCAACATCTTGCTATTGAGGATGTCCCGGAGGGAGCACCGGTGTTAGTGGGCATGTTTACTCTCAAAGACGTGCCCGTGTTGGTACTTTTTGATTCCGGTGCAACCCACAATTTTATCAGTAAAACGTGCGTGGATCAGCACCAATTATCCACCAATACTCCCACAACGAGTTTCCTTATACGTTCACTGGGAGGAAATATTGCTGCCAATCCGATTGTGTCCCGAGCAGCTTTGTGTTTGGGCGGAAAAATATACCCAACATCGCTGATTATGTTGGATAGGCAGAAGATAGACATTATATTGGGGATGTCTTGGTTAAATCGTCACGGTGCCGTTTTCAATACTGG